>OY725332.1:41349631-43749631 GCA_963242795.1 Inga leiocalycina
CAGTTTTAAGGAATTACGCAATCATCATGATTACCCTCTTTACAAGGTAAGAGAATTTCAGTTGTCCCATACTATCTAAGTCGTTGTCTATGACACCTATTTATTTGTTTCATTTCATATATTGCGTGTATTCAACCTGTGCACTGAAATGGACAATAAAGTACTTCAGCTTTAGTTAGTGAATTTTCTCAATCTACTCCTTTTGTTGAATTTAATTTGCTTCTTGTTTATTTATATTTATGCAAATGTTCTATCTCTTGTTTACTTCATTTTATACACGAGTGCAAAGTGATCATGTTACACCAATTATACTTGTTGGATGCAAAACGGCCGTTTACTTCATTTATACTCAGTTGCATCCAAAGGCCATTGTAGCTTATAATTCTCAATAAGAGATTCATATATTTCTCCATTCCTAAGTTTATTGACAAAAACAAAATCAACACAACCCTCAACATGGAGTAGGAAACTTCAACATTTGCTGCTTTTTTTTTTCCACCTACGCATTTGCTACCCTTTGGAATTTCATAATTGGCTTCTTTGCTTAATTGATCAAATTATGTATGAGGGCGGGTGTCTTTTTACTTTATATGAAAACAAGAAGGAGAGTGATATTTGAATTTAAATCTTAAGAGAGAAAATTTAAATTTGATCTCGTGCTGAGTTATAATTTCTAATCCCATTTGGCTAAACCAAATTAATTATATTCTTTTCACAAATTTAAATATCTTCTTTCTCAAACCTCCACCACACAAAAACTATAATATCTCCTAAACTGTAATTAAGTGTGTTTTTGGATTGGCCGTGCAAAGTGGCTTTTAGTTCGTCTGACTTTTGTGAAACTAGGATTGACTATGCTATAAAAAATCATTGGAATTGTTCAATGAAAAAGAAGTTGGAGGCATCCTCTCTTAGATGTGATGCAAATACTGCTGCTATTTGTGATTTGAACACTTGTAGAATCAATATGTTGACTGAAGCACAATAAAGATTCCTCCTTGACATAATTGATTCCTCAAAATGTGTGCGAAGGGATGATGACTCTTGGCATGTCACAAGATGAGAGCATATTGATACCCAAAAGGGATAAGCTCGAAGAAAAGCCACTACTACAGAAAAAACCTTTTATAATAATTATTATCGACTATATATGAAGGTTTCGAATCATCATATATGCGAACAAGCAAGTATTCCGAATTGTAATATATTAGGGGCCAATATAACAGTAATGTATTGGATTTATTTTTTTTATTATATATAGTTATTTTTATTATTTTTTTATATTTATTTTTACTATATTAATATTTATTATATAAGACATAATATTATGATTGATAATAACAAGAAAATAATATTAAATAAAAAATTATATTTATAGGATTCAAAATTCAATACATTATAAATAAACATTATACAATTTAAAAGAAATTAATAACTTAAATACTTTCACCATAAACCATTATCCTATAATGCATTGGACAAAATGGCATCCCATAAATATGGTCATACTATTCATGATGTTGCTGTTGCTATATACCATGGCATGAAGTATGAACTATATATAAATTGTAACTGATAATAAGAGAAGTCTTGGAATAATAGACTTAGAATAAAAGAAAATAAGCTATGTTGAGCGTTTTTGATTCATTGTGAATAAAATAATCTAGAACGTTCATGCATTAAATTTGTTGGATCTGAATTTTCAGATATCACTCTCTGAATGGAGAGTGCTCTTATACACACACACACACATACACACATAAATGAAACTATTCTTTGTCAAGCTTGGTAATTGAGGTAAGAGGCTGAGCTATTGGATTTCATATTGTTTTAGGTAAAACCATAATAACATCTTTTAATAGGTCTTGCACGCTGGTTTGATTAGGTTTAATGTCCATGTAATTATGTTGACTATAGTGAATGCAACTTATTCATCATTTAGCTTTTGTAGGATGAATCTGGTTAAAAGTGAAAGCATTTTATGTATTTGAACAAGTTATTAATAAAATTGCAAGATATTATGGGGTAAGGTTAGGAGGACGAGTTCTGGATGAGAATCACCAGAGAGAGAAGAAATAAGGAAGAAGACATGACTCAGTAGGTGATAAAAAGGAGCAATATTAGACGCATAATCAAGATTATTTTGCGGGAATGGAAGCAACTCTCTCTGCAGTGGCAATTTTGATTTTTTTTTTTTTTTTTGATTGCATCAATGACATTTACAGTAGGATTTATGTTGCCTGGGGAATTGATTCAAGATGGAGAAGAACATGAGGGCTCTACCATATTAAAGTATAATATAGCTTTTATAGCATTTGTTATAACGGACTCCCTCTCTCATTTACTATTGTCCTTTGATGAGTTGAATTTTTGTTTACTTCTTTCTTTTTTGTGATAAAAATGTGGCACTTAATTAATAAACAACTCAGAATTACGCACCCATATAAATGAGTTGGAAAGTATAAATTATAATGGGAGAATTCTAATTAAATCCGGTTAAAATGTCTGAATCCAAAATCAGACCTACACTTTTATTAAATTCCTTATTAAGGCCAAGAGCCCCGATTAAGAATTTTTGAATATTATTAAAAAACTATAATGCCCATCATATAAGATTTAAAATAAATCTAAAATCAGGCCTACATTTTTATCAACCCCAATTAAGAATTTCTGAATGCTGTTAAAAAACCAGAATTCCCATGATATAAGATTTAAAATAAATATATTTCATTTATTTAAAGAATAAACCTATACCTAAAAATTCAAAGATTAACGTTAACTGCTTAACCCCCAGATAAAGAATCTAAAGGGGTGAGAATCGAGTCTGTTCTAAATTTGTGCTCAGGAGTTTCTTTTCCCAAAAAAACAAAATTCGGCTATCATCGAGTGTAAACTGCAATCATTGTTTTTTTTTTTTTTTGGCATCAATAAAGTTTGTGTTGCGATGAAAATAACCTTTTTGCTAAATTGCCTTGTATTCTCCGCAAAAATTGCAGTTGCGAAATGAAATTTTAAGGTTGAATCATATCAGATAATGGGTTTATATTATTTTTAGATTCTTCTATCAGCGACTCAATCGAGTCATTTAATTTATAGGCAAGGGAAAATAATGAAAAAGACAAGAAAGGAAGTAGAGGAAAGATATTGAGGATGTGGGAGAGAAAAAGAATAAAATTAAGAAAGGAAGAAAAGAAAGAGAGGGAGTGGATGAAAGGGATGAACATACACACGCACATTTATATATATACTCCCTCCTTCGCAGGCAAAAAAAAAAAATACTCCCTCCGGTCCTAATTATAGGACATATTTACCTAACTTTGGAAAAATTAAGGATAGTGATTAAATTAGTTAATCATATTTATTTTCCTAAAATACCCTTATTTAAAATTGCATCCAATTACGTTGATTCTCTATTTTTTCTTGTACCTCTCCTGCCTCACACACGACTTCTCCAAGCTCTCACACAATCTAATGTCGTCAATCTCCCCCAACAACTTCCGATATACTTTTATTAAATTATTATTGTGTTTAATTATTATTGAAAAAGTATCAATATGGGGTATTTTGGGAAGAAATTAACAAAAAATAGAATTTTTTCCTATAATTAGGATCAAGATCAACTCTCAAATGTTATCTTATAATTAGGACCAGAGGGAGTATAAAGAAGGGAGAAGAGCGTTGCTAACAATATATTCAGGAGAGGGACGCTGGAATTGATCTGACGAGGAGAAAATCAAAGAGACTTTAGAGGAGGCAGTGTTGAGGACGAGCAAGGGAGGCAACATATATCTGTATTTCATTCTAATAATGAGAAATATATTTATTTTAAATCACATCAAAAGGATATTTTGGTCTTTTAACAATATTTAAAAATTCCTAATTAGGCCACTTGGCTTTATTAAGAATTTGACAAAAGTGTAAGCCTGAATTTATATGGAAGTATTTCAGCAGGATTTATTTGGGATTTTCCCAATTATAAATATTCTGTTTATTTTACCAGCAAGTATAAATTATAATTCATCCATAAAATAATTAAAATATAAATAAGTATTCATGTGTAACTTTGAAAATAGTAATACTTAAATAAAAGGGTATTAATTCACAAATGAATAGAATATTAATTATAAACCATATATAATCCAATAAAACAAGAGTTAATAAAGCACAAATATAATAGGTTGTTATTTATTTGGTTTTTTTTTTTTAAACTTTTGACTGGACCCGTTAGAGAACTAGTTCATTAGTTTGAACCATCAAACGAGTCTTCACACCATCATTTATTTATTTTCTTAATTTTTACATCTCCTTAATTTCCTTTTACCAAAATATAAGAAAAAATAGCTTTTGTAATAGTAGCCCATAGTAAACCACCGATACTAAATAGATATTTATGATTATTTGTTTGCTTTATGTATCCGCTTTGAATTAGATGAATATATTCTTGATCCGTTCAATGGTTTGAAATCCTGAGAAGTATATCATTAATATCGCGTCACAACTCACAAGTATCATTAATATCGATTAATTGATTTTTCAACGAAAAATCATTTACTTGATATTGATATACTATCATGACATGTGTTACTCTTTTCTTTTTTTTCTTAAATTATTCTTGATGATCCTTTTAGAACACTAGAAAAAATTCCTTTGATTTAGAATATATTAATGTTGACGTATACAGAATTATAAACTCATAAAGGGAAAAAAAATCTTTTAAGATGGGATAAAAGAGAAGAGGGGACATTAAAGTCATTTTACCCACATTTTGAAATCTCAAATTAGATTAATGATTCAATTAAGGATTTGTTGAATTTACCAACCTAATTTAGAATTTACCTATTTTTGGCAACTTTTTATGGGATTTTTCATAATTTTAGTTAGTCCAAGTAATTACTAATTAATCCAAGGAAAGAGTAAGCTCCAGTTGACCAGGCATTAATCCACAAGTTAACTCGAAAGGTTTGAAGGTTAAGTCAAGTTCTTTATATTGAACCTAAAACGATGCCACTTTGAGTTGAAAAAGATAGCAGTCCGCCTTGTTTGTGTTTAGTAACTACTTTATTGAATTATTGTATTTTATGTAGGGATATTATATTTACTTGAGTATTCATACCCTTTTTTCTATTTAAATTTTACTTTTTTATGACTATATATAAATACTTTTGTATAATTTAATTTAATTATTTTATTTTATTTATTTATTTTTTCCATTCAAATTATATTATTTTAATCTAGATTAAACTACTAACCTTCATACCACTACAGTTGAATGATTGATTTGATTTTTAGTGACTTGGTAAAAAAATAAGGGAAAATTGAGAAAAAATTCCTCATTGGCAACTTATTTCTTAAATGGGACCTTCGCGTGCAGATTATCTTCCACGTGTGCAAAATATCTTCCCTGCTGTGCAGATGATCTTCCCTATATGCAAAAATCTTTCCTATACGTGTGCAAAAATCTTCTTTATGTGTGCAGAAATCTCCCCTACGTGTGCAGAAATATTCCCTCCATGTGCAGATATCTTCCTAGGTCCCATTTAGCAAATAAGTTGCCAATGAGGTCTTTTAAACAATTCTCCTAAATAAAAAATATGAAGACAACTTGCACAGTGGTGGTGGCGCGCACAATAAAAAGAAAAGGATATGAATTGGTAAGTGAATTGACAATTGTGAATTCCAGATATATTATTCTGGAGCTTATCTTAAATCTCTCGTCGTATTTCTCGGGATAGTGAAAACTTTGGCGTTCACGTAACATTCGTTGCGAGAAATGGGTACGATTTGTTATTTATTGGATGGATAAAATTTAGCTCCTTAAGGGTTTTTGGTACAAGGGATTTGGACGGGGTAGGAGAAAGGAAATTTTTTTTCTGAGTTGTATTTAAAAAAAATTTGGAGAGCCGATGTTATTAAATTTTAATAAAAAGATGTAAGATAAAAGAGTAAGAAAAATTAATTAAAAATTTTTAACTCAAAATCTAATTTATAAAATTTAAAATTTTCTCTACCTCTTCTCAATAAGCTCCATACTACTTGTCTACTCTCCTCATTTGCACATCAAATGATATTCTTTCTATATGTCTAAATCACTTCAAATAATCTTCTACAATTTTCTTCTCACTAGAAGTCACTCCAACTCTTCACCTTATATATTCTGTATGAATTTTATCTTTTATTATATGGTTATATATTCATTTCAACATCATCATCTCAACCACCCCTATTTGACACTCTTATTATCCCTTTAAAGCCAACTGAGACTACATATAATATTGTTGGTCATATAATAATACAATAAAACTTTCATTTTACTTTATCAAATATTTTTTGATCATAAATAATTCCGATAGTCTCTCTTCATTTAAACCACTTAACTTGAATCATATGATCAATATCTCTGTCAATTTCCTCATCTTTTCATATAATTGAGCCCAAATTTTTGAACTGCTAGAGTAACGATTGAGCCATAACATATAAGGATAATTATTTAATTTTTTTTCTATTAGGAAGAGATGAGTTTATTGCAAATAAAAATAAAAATATAAAAAATAAGTAAATAATTTCAACAGTTTAATTTTACTATATTGTATTTGAGCAATTTTAGGGAGATTGATAGAGGCAGAAGATTTGCCGATAACATTGCAATAAATTGTGAAAACTATGTGGCAAACTTTTTGTTTGTTTTGTTTGGATAATGTTTTGCAAACTCTTAAGACATGTGACCTCGTTATGCGTCTCTTCTTATTTGTATAATAAGTTATATCTCCTATGCGTTATATGAGAAGTGTTTTCTCACAATTATGATAATAGTATATATGATAATGTTATTTATTTGAATTGGGTGTATAAGAACAAAATTTAAGTGACAATATTAATGAAAATATGTTAAGATAATCAACATATGGAGTCAAAGTTAAAGAAGAAAAACTCAAAATAAAAACTCATAAAATAGAGCTTAAACTAAGGATCAAATAGGAGCGTATAATCTCAACTTAGACAACTTAAATATCAAATTGGACCCTACCCCGGTAAAAAAAAAAAAAAACTTCAAAACTTGGTTTGAATCTAGATTTGGATACTCTCCTTGTCTTTTTCTCCTCATTCTATCTTCATCTTTAATTTAAAAATTGAACTATTGATATTTAATATCTTATAAAATTATAGTATAATATTACATAAAATTTAAAACTAACTAAACATTTTACAACTATAGCCTATTCATATTTCTAAACTTATTGTATAACGTCTTACTCTCATCTTCAATCCATCCAATTCAAGTTTGTGTCACTTATTCTTGCGGCGTTGAAGAATTATTGTATCTGAAGCTCTCTACTGAATGCTTGATTGTATAAAAGCTTGACACAAATGAGAACCAAGCGAGCATTGCAGCTGGTGCAAATATAACCAACCCCATTAGATAATTGTGCCCTTGTGCTAGTGCTCTCACCGATGACCAAAGCTCTTCACCACATGCCTGCATGCTTCTACTATCTACTGATGCAACCAACTCATTTTCAACTATATAGTGAGTTTTCAATATAGTGTAATTAAAATAATTAAAGCTTTTATTTATACACACACGAAAAGAGATAAATAGATAAATTCCACATGTCGAGTGCCCCCAAAATAGATCTATATTCTTTATCTTTAGGTTGAAGTACTGCTAAATACTATACTAATTCAAGTGCCAAAGAAAAATATTACCTGAAACCACTATTTGTTCCCTTCTTCTTCTTCTCTGGTGATTTTCTACCAACTAGTTTGCTTTCTCTATTTCAATTAGGGCTGTACATGAAACCCGGAAAACCCGGTCCGACCCGGTCTAGCCCGGTCCAAGTTCAAAAAATTGGGATGGCAATCCAGCATATTCGGGTCAGACCGGGTCTGACCCGATGTTCCGGGTAGGACCGGGTACCGGGTTAGGGTCCTGGACTAATATGCCCGGTCCTACCCGGTAAATTGATTTAGTTATATGTTAATATATACTTATATAGTTGAGTGAGTCGGGCTTTCGCTGAACTGGACCGCCTAAATTCTCCAGCGCTCCTCATTGAGTGAGTCGAAACTGCCAGTGCCAGTCCAACTCCAAACCCTAAGCCTAAATTCTGTGAGTTCTCTCTTCTCTCCGTCCTCCCGAGTCCCGAGTTCTCTCTTCTCTCCGTCCTCCCGTGCTCATCTATTCAATCGGACGCCTAGCAGTAGCGTCTCAGCGTCTGCATCTTCGCCATTTCGGAGCTAATCGTGCGTCAAGTTCTCCCGTGATCATCTGTTCAATCGGATTTCAAATCCCTGCATCAGCGCCATTTCGGACCTAGGTAAGCCTCAAGTGTGTGTTCTTCAAATTTCGTTTGTGTGTTCTTCAAATCCCTGCATCAGCGCCATTTCGGACCTAGGAATGCGTCACAGATCCATTATGCGTCGATCAAATTTCGTTTGTGTGTTCTTCAAGTGTTTTTTACCATGACCCAGAGTTCTAACCCAGATCCATTATGCTGTAATATTTTTCGTTTGTTTTGATTAATGCAACTGATTGTAGACTTGAACAGAACAATATGGTTTTGGGAAATTTTGCCCGATTATTTCACAGACCCAGAACTTGTATGGTATGAGTATTAAAAAAGTTTTTAACTTTTTTAGTAGCCCGTGATGAACTGATTGTTTTTTGTTGGTGGGACTCCTTATGCAAAGTGATGATTGCACAACTGGTCGTGATATTCTTTTAGACAGGATTCACATGTCTGCTTTTAATTAACTTGGTATATTCTTTTTAGCATTTGTCTAAAAAGTCTGCAGGTTTGCAACCACTCAAAGATAAAATCTTTATATATTTTTAGCTGTGGCATGGAAAAGGAAAAGGCCTTGAATTAACTTGGTATACTTGTATGATATGAAAATTCAAACTGATTCAACATCAAATTAACTGAAAGTTGGAAATTTTCATTCATTACTCAACTGTGGCAGCACAGATGCTTTTGGTTTTGTCGTCATCAAGTAACATAAAATAATTTTGTACTTGCATTCTCTAGTATCAAGTAATATTTTCAAATGGTGAATTTTCTACTTGATATTGTATTTATTCTTGTACGAGTTATACTGGATGTTGAATTTTAACATGTTGAATTTTAACAATGTTCTCCTGCACTTAAGTACTTACAATTAAATGAGTGCCTAATTTCATATTTCGATTGTGGTTGTTTGGTGCTTTACCAGTGTTATTGAATCTCCTTCAATGCCAAAGCCAGTATATTAAATGAGTGCCTATTTATTCTTGTACGAGTTAAACTTGTTTGTTGGATGTATATATACAATTATTTGCATCTTCTATTACACTGAGTGATTGATGATGTTCAGTTTTTCACTTAGTATTATTACCAAATTTACATTCAGTTTTATTTGATATATTTAATTCTTTGATTTCTTGAAGGTATTTGCTGAAATTGAAATGGAAGAGCATGATTCTATGTCAACAACCCCTAATAATGGGGCCTCAGTCACTCCCCAATGTGATGATAACTTGCTGACTGGGTCTGGACCTTCTAGTAGTCCTATTTCTCCCATGCTTCCACCATTACCTGCAGCTGCAACATCTGTTCCTCCTCCTACTGCAGCAGAACCCTGTGAAGATGCTCAAATAAATGGGGGGTGAAAATCTCAGGAAGAGAAAGGAACCAGAACGAAGCAAACCAAAAACATCTCAAGTTTGGGATCATTTTGTGAAGATTTCTTTGGAAGAAACAAATGGAGAGATAAGAGCATATTGCAAGCATTGCAACAACGACTATGCTTGCGATCCTAACAAGCATGGGACAACTTCTTTGAAAAGGCATTTGTTGAAGTGTCCAAAAAACCCTAACAAGGCAGATAAGAAGCAGCCCCTACTAAACTACTTGTCGAATGGCACACAAGGAAGGGCCTTAGTTCCACATGTGTACAATGAGAAGCAAATACGCAGAGCCTTGGCTGAGTTCATCATTCGTGATGAGTTGCCTTTTAGGATTGTTGAGAAGCCTGGATTTAAGAAATTTGTGAAGCAGTTGGAGCCACGTTTTCAAATCCCTTCTAGAATTACAATTGGTAGGGATTGCTGGCAGTTATACCTTGGAGAGAAAAAGGTTTTGAAGAAGTTTTTGAGGACATGTGCAAGTCGGGTCTGTCTTACTACGGACTGCTGGACTTCTTGTCAGAATTTTAATTACCTATGTTTAACTGCCCACTTTATTGATCCTGAATGGAATTTGCATAAGAGGATCATCAATTTTTCTATGATTGAGGATCACAAAGGGGACACAATAGGGAAGACCATAGAGAGGTGTTTATTGGATTGGGGAATTGAAAAGGTTTTTACTATTACAATGGATAATGCCTCATCAAATGCCACAGCATTATCCTATTTAAAGAAGCGTTTGAAGAGTTGGAGGGGGTTAATATGTAATGGAGAATATCTTCACCTTAGGTGCTGTGCTCATATCCTGAACTTGATTGTTTGTGAAGGGTTGAAAGATTTGAAAGATAACTTTGAAAGTATTAGAGGTGCTGTCAAGTATGTTCGCTCATCCCCATCACGTTTTGCTAAATTTAAGGCCTTTGCTGAAGCTGAACGGATTGATACAAAAAGCCTTGTCTGTTTGGATGTGACAACACGTTGGAATTCAACATTCTTAATGTTGGAGGCAGCATTGAAATTCCAAAAGGTCTTTGACAGAATGAGTGATGAGGATGATGACTATTGTGCACACTTTGCCCCCCCTAGGCATGAATTTGAAGCACATGATGTTTATATGCTTGATCCAAGTGAGGTCTCCAATAATAGGCGTCAATCACGTGATTTCTTAAAGAGGGAGCGTGATTCACGTGAAGCAAAACAGAAAAAACGTGATGCCCCCCCAACAGCAGAAGATTGGAATCGTGCACGAATCTTCTTGAAGTTCTTGAAAGTTTTTTTTGATATCACATTAATGTTCTCATCTTCCATTAATGTGACTTCAAACTCATGTTTCCATCAAATTGCACGTGTTCAGCAGCTGTTGGAAAGAAATATTCTGAATGCAGATCCTCTCCTTGCTGATATGTCTTTCAACATGAATGGAAAGTATGAAAAATATTGGGGTAAGGCTGAAATTATGAACCCTTTGTTGATAATTGCAGTCATATTGGATCCTCGTTACAAGTTGGCATATGTTAATCACATATTTGAGAATCTGTTTCATGACAATGACGTTTGTTTGGCTATGAATGACAAGGTCAAGGATTGTTTATATCGTTTGTTTGATGAATATTCTGCATTGGTTGGTGTCACTTCTGAATCAAATATTGCCTCCTCTTCTAGTGCACCTTCAGCCTCACTAAGTGTTGTAGGAAATGTGGAGGATCATGATCCAGGTCTTCAATGGTTAGTAACAGTGAAACAAAGATGCTCAAATGACTGTCAAATTGAGATGGAAAAATACCTTGCTGCATCTGATGATGTCCCTATTTCTTCTGATTTTAATATTTTGATTTGGTGGAAAGCTAATTCTATGAAATACAAAATCCTTTCTTGCATGGCACGTGATATTTTGGCCATCCCAGTTTCTACAGTTGCCTCTGAATCTGCTTTTAGCACAGGAGGTCGTGTGGTTGATCAATATAGAAGCTCATTGTCACCTAGAATGACTGAGGCTCTTATTTGTTCTCAAAATTGGCTTACTCCTGGGAAAACACTGTCAGAACTCACTGAACTACTTCGTGAATTTGACAACTTTGAAGACTCTGGTAATGTTTTTAATAAAACTAGTTGTTACTTTATCATATCTTTGTAAAAAATCTAATTTTTCTGTATTTTATCTTTCTAGATGCTTCATGTGTGACTGATGTTGGAGCTGCTGTGACATCCATGGAGGAACTTGATTAAAAGCACTAATGGACTTCATTTTTTGCTGCCATGACAAAGTTTGGAGCTTAAATTAGATTATCTTGATGTTTGATATTTTGTTGAGTCATGGACTTGGTATTACACTATTACCTGCTTCTCAGGTTTAGAATTATGGACTTTTGCCTTTTAGTTGATCTTTTGGTGGACTTTGAACTTTGGTTGTAATTTGAGTATTTGATCCTTATTTAGACTTGTGCCCTTTAATTATTTTGAGGATGCTTGTCAGTTGTTATCTAAGGGCAGGTTATCTATGGGGTAGATGCAAATTATGAACATATTTCTATTTGCCCAGGCGCCCAGCATTACTGATGATATTGATGAATGTTGATCTATCTGCCCAGGCGCCCAGTATTACTGATGATATTGATGATATCTAAGGGCAGGATATTCATGATATTTTGATGATATTGATGAATGTTGATCTATTTGCTGAATGATGAATATATTTTGATGATATATTCTTATGAATTATGAATATGGATCTATTTGTTTGAATCAGGGATTTTGATATAGTCATGAATCATGATATGCAAGATATTATTTATATGTTGGTTTGGTTTTAGGCTTCTTTTTTGGCATCAGGTTTGGTTTCAGATTCTTTTTTTGGCGTCAGGTTTGGTTATACAAAAACTGAGGTTTGGCCAAAAAAAAAAAACTGAGGTTGTCCAAAAAAAAAAGAAGTCTGGACTGGGCCAGACTGGACCACTAACCCGGTCCAGTCTGGTCCAGTCTGCCCAACCCGGCTGCCATCGGGTTTTCTTCCGGGTTGGACCGGGTTTCGGGCTGGACTGTCCAGCCCGAACACCCTTCCGGACCAGACCACGGGTTGCTGACCTGCCCGGCCCGGTCTGGTTCATGTACAGCCCTAATTTCAATTGAGCTTGAAATCTTCATGGAATTATCTTTTTCTCCACTATATTCTCTGCCACTCAAAGTCTAAAGGATTTAATAAGAAAATGGGTGAACGACCAAGAATGTACCATGCATGAACCACATTGAGTCCGGCATAAGGATGTATGCTATCAGATCTTAACAAAATAATGTTTGAAAAGATAGAAGAGAACTTACTATTACTATTGTTATTGACATAAAAAGGGATTATTCATGATTGTGGTATATAAATAAGGAAAATAAGAGAATAATGATATTTAATAAAATTGAAAGCATTTTGAAAATACAGATTCTGTCTATATTGCATATTTCCATTAATCAATTAAATATTATTATAATTAGGACATAATTTATGGGGATGAAAAAAAACAAAATCCTCATTATTTTATGGGGATGTAATACCATTGATAGAGAGAGAATTTCCGCACCTATATTGCCATTTTTAGAAATTTTTTTTTTTCTGCAAATGGAGGAAGTTATAAAATAAAAAAAAATTAGGGAATTTAAAAATTATTAAATCATTTCCAAATATAATTTAATAACCAATCAAATATGAAAAATATAATCAATTAAATATCATTCATCATGGTATTAAAAAATCTCTATAAATTTTTATCAATCTATTAATTATTATTAAAATTTTGATGAATTTCTAAAATTTCTCTGCAAATTTTTAGCTATTCATTAAATATCATTAATAGTTTGATAATTGTCCTTAATAATCTCCCAATTTTTCAGCTAGAAATTTGGAATGTTATAATTATGTATTACAAATTATTATGTTTAGAAAATATCTAATGATTGTCAAAAGCTGAAATATAAGCTACTGGAAAAAAATGAAATCACTATTTTCAAATCAAATCATTATAATTAGGATATAAATTATGGGGATGGAAAAAAGGGAATCCTCATCATTTATGGGGAAGTAATTCCATTGATGGAGTGATAATTTTCGCACCTATATTGCCATTTTTAGATTTTTTTTTTTGGGTCAAATGGAGGAATTTATAAAAATAAAGAAAATTAGAGAATTTAAAAATTATCAAATCATTTCCCAATATAATTGATTAACCAATCATGTATAACAAAATATAAATAAATAGAATTAGAAAATATTATGAAATAATAATTAAGACGGTGTATTTAATGACATGGATTAAAAGTGAGTATTACAAGTTTTCAAAAATAAAGTTGATTGATTAATTGATTGCGTTGGCAAAAATGTTATTAATATAGCAATGAGTTTAGAAACCCACACAATGTGCAGGCAAACATGTGATATTCTAAAAGATCTAATTTAATAATTAAATAGTAAAATATTATATTCTAGAATTATAAAAGATAACTGGCAAAAAACATAAAATAAATATGATTTCTAAATATTAAAATAAATTACAAGGCGGTAAATAGGGTTTTGGAATAGAGGACTTGCCTACGTAAGTTGCGGCGTGAAATAGGTTTTAGTGGAGAGTTGAAAAAGCGGGACTTGAAATCTGAGTGGGAGACAGAAAGAAAGAGGATCAGGAATCTAGTAGAATGTTGAGGTTAGTTTCAAAGAGCATTTTAGGGGCAGCCTCCAGGAAGGTGACGTCGGCGTCGTTGCCGGAGCTTCTGTTTCGGCCTCGATTTTACCAGCAGAGGGTTGTTTATCGCTGCAACAACAACCCACGAAATCATGTATCCACTGTCAGAACGGTCTCGGCGGAGACAATCGCTCCTGTGAGGAATTTGCTGATCAAATGGAAATTGCCTCCGTCAACTCCGTATTGTTGTAATTATTTTTGTTCTATTTCTGGGAGCATAACTTTATTTTTTATTTATATGAAGAATAATAGATTAAGGTTATGATTGTCATTTGAAGTGTATCTTATTTTTAGGGTAGACGAAGAAGAGAATGGATATATTTATATACATATCTTTTGGATTCTAGTTCTCATGGGTTCGATTTAACCAAGTCTTTTTTACCTTTATTGTGAGTGGAGTGGTTCTTTCTCATTTATTTGAATTTGAGTGTGATGCTTTCTTAACTCTGTACCCTACTTCTTTCTCATTCAAAGCATCTTCCAGATCATGTTACGTACATATGAAAGATCTCATTTTTGCCTCTTCTTAGCAAGTGCAAGCTTTGATTTTTGATTGATTGGATAGTTCAGAATTACTTTTATGAAAATCGCAGTTTTGATTCAGTTGAACTTAATTACCATACTCATTACCCTATATTATTGACTTTGGTTCTTAGCCGGGACGACTATAAATTCAGCGAGAAAGATTTATTAACAGAGGAAAGCTTGTGGGCTTTGTACGAGAGGTGGATGAAGTACTACAAAATTACTCGAAGTCCTTATGAGATGCAGGAGCGATTTAATGCGTTCAAGGACGAGGTTATATATGTACACAACATAAACAAGTCGGATCCAGAATGCTGCCGTGGACTTGACAAGCTTGGTGACACATTCCAAGGTGGCAATATCTGTGATAGGCGGGACTCGTAAGTAATTTTGTTCTATTTCTGGGAGCATACAATTCAAATAGATGTTATTTTCCCCAAGTAACTTAATTTTATCTTTATATGAAGAATAATAAATTAGGGTGATGATTCTCATTTTAACGTATATCTTATGTTCAGGGTAGACGAAGAAGAGAAGGGATACACACGCGCACATATAATTTTGATTCTAATACTGATGGGTTCGAGTTAACCAAGTTTTTTAACCTTTATTGTGAGTGGAATGGTTCTCTCTCGTTTATTTGAATTTGAGTCTGTATCCTACTCATCTGATGGAGACTTGGAATGGTAACTCTGTATCATACTCATCTGATGGAGACTTGGTAGTATATATGGGATCTTAAGTCCCACATTGAGTAGAATGTGATGCTCAATGGTGGGGTATTTAAGTGGGTTGGTTCTCCCACCTCTGTAGCTAGCATTTGGGTCCACCTAGGTTCCCATGATCATCTCATTCAAAGCATTTTCCAGAACATGCTAAGAAATGACTCATTAAGAAATGACTCATTTTTGGCTTAGCAAGTGCAAGCATTGATTTTGTTTGATTGTATAGCTCAGAATTACTTTTATGAAAATTCCAGTTTTGATTCAGCTGATCTTTCCATACCCATTGCCCTATATTATTGACTTTGGTTCTTAGCAAGGGCAAGTACAAATTCAGCGAGAAGGATTTATTAACGGAGGAAAGCTTGTGTGCTTTGTACGAGGGTTGGATGAAGCACTTCGAAATTTTTCGATGCCATGAGGACATAGAAGAGCGATTTAATGCATTCAAAGACAAAGCCATATCTGTCCACAACTCAAACAAGTTGAATCCGGCATGCATTGATGGACTGGACATGTTTGCTGACAGCATCAAAGATTGTCAATACTTTGCAATGGGTCGCAATCCAAATGTTGAGAGGTAAGTATTTTTGTTCTATTTCTGAGAGCATACGATTCAAATAGATGTTATTTTGCCCAAGTAATTATCTTTATATGAAGAATAATAGATTAGGATGATGACTCTCTTTTGAGAGTATATCTCATTTTAAGGTGGACGAAGAAGAGAAGGAATATATGATTTGGATTCTAGTGCTGACACTACTACAAAAAATACATATTACTACCCTAAAGGACTAGTGCTGACACTACTACAAAAAATACATATTACTACCCTAAAGGACATCCCTTTTTTAAAAAGAGACGCCTAAAACATAGGCGGTGGTCTAAAACTTTAAATTTAGCTCCAAAACAATTGCTCTATGTGCGGGAACGGACCTTTAGGCGTCCCCAGTTTGACTGAGGACGCCTAAAGCAATGTTTAGGTGTCCCCAGTCCAAATAGGGATGCCTAAAACAATTTTTTTTAAGTTTAGGCGTCCCCAACTTGGGTGGGGACGCCTAAACGTTCACATGCACGGGTCTGACAAGACCAGTGCATGTGAACCTATCAGGTTCCCAAGTGTTTAGGCGTCCCCAATGAAAATGGGGACGCCTAAACTATACTTTAGGCATCCCCAGTTTGACTCGAGACGCCTAAAGCTTACGCCTAAAGTAGCTTTAGGCGTCCCCAATTAATCTGGGGACGCCTATACTCTATCTATATCACCCCCCAAACCACCAATGCCCCTCTTCCAACTGAAACTCGTTCGACTAGAGCAATTGCAGCTTCCTCTAGCTCTTCTATTCTCAGCTTTCCTACCCGGTATGAGCTTATAACTCGTTCACTTGCGCTCTACTTTTCTCACTCCCACCTTAGCTATTGTGTGTGTGAGTGCTAATAACTACATTGATAGGGGTCCTCTCATCCTCCTCATTCTCCGCCGTACATCTACCACTCTCCACCCACTCCTCTGGTGGTGTACACTCCTCCTAAGGCACCCTACCACTACGCTTCTCCTCCTCCACCTCCGGTTTATCATTACGCTCCCCATAATTTCATTTTCTTTCTCCGTCTCTACCTCACTCTGCCTCACCTTTCAGCTCCTTTATCCATCTCTGCCTCACTTTGCTTCATTTTCTGATTTTTTCTAAAGGCCGATACCTCCTCTCTTTTTGTTCCTCCATTCTCTCTTGTTGGTCTTCCATCCTCTACAGGTTTGCTTCCTATGATTCTGTATCTCTCACACCAACCATACTCGTGTTTTGTTATAAATGTAGTCTTTTAGATTTTCTTATTAGTTGTGATAGTAACTGTGAAAGAACACTTATCATTAAACACTCAGATGATTTATTCATATGTGAAGATCCTATTTATACCTAAATGAGGAGACATGAGTGGAGGACATTAAGCAGGGAATCAGGGGAATTACAATCATGACTCAATTAGAAAATAATTCTAATGACCCACTCTAACAACCCACTATAACAACCAAATATTCTAACACTCCCCCTCAAGCTGGAGAATATATGTCAATCATTCCCAGCTTGCGTTGAAAACCTTCAAACATTGATCTGCCTAGTGGTTTGGTCATTATATCTGCAATTTGTTCTCCAGACCGTAGATAGGACAGTTTCATAATGCCTGCTTCAACTTTCTCTTTAATAAAGTGCCTGTCTATCTCAACATGTTTTGTTCGATCATGATAAACAGGATTCTTTGTCATTTCGATGCTTGACGTGTTATCACACCAGAGTTGCATAGGTCCTTTATGTGGAATTGTTAATTCTTTCAATAGCCTTATAACCTAGAGTCCCTCACACACTCCTTCGTTAAATTAATTTTTTAATTTAGTAAATTATTTATTTAAATTAGAAATGTTAACTTTGAATTACAATTTATCTAACGTGCGGTAAACTGTGCAGACGAGCAGGGGAATGTTTCGACGAGGGGGCTAGACGTGGCCGATGTGAACAGCTTGGATCGGAGCCTGCAAGTTATAGTGTCGTAGAATGAGGGCACTGACCAGCCCATCCACAATGGGGGTCACCTGCTCAACTGCTTCCTGAACAACCTGGGCGCGAATTGGATGCGGTTCCCCCTTCACTTCAAAACGTGGAGGCACGTTCTGAGGGGGCTGAAGGACCAGGCTTGGGAGGAGGTGATTCAGGTAATTAAAATTATTTAATTAATATTTTTTTTAATTAATTCTATTTAATTAATATTTTTTTAAATTATTTTTTTTGTAATTATTGATATTTAAATAATTTTTTTCAACTGCGGTTTGCCGTCCGGGCCAACAGGAAGAGGTATGCCCTCGTGAAGATGGGTGATGCCTGGAGGAACAGGAGGAACCGTCTCTTCCACAGGGTGGATCAAGACGGGACAATGCCTCTAGAGCAGTTGATCGAGAGCGTCCCGGACGGCGTGCCGTCGAACGACTGGGCGAGTTTTGTCCAATTCAGGAGGAGCCCTGAGGCGCAGGTAATGTATTTATTAGATTTTTTATATATAATTTTGTAATTGTTAAATATTAAATTATAATTTCAATTTAATTTGTATTTAATTTTAAATTATAATACATTTAATATTTTTTTTCCAGGAGCTTTCTCAGAGGAACACCGAGATCCGGGCGCAGTAGACGATCCACCACACAGCAGGATCGAAGACCTTTGCTGTGACCTATAGCGAGCTAGTAACTTTTCAAAATATCACTTACTTTTAGCTGATTATTTCATAATACTAATTGAATTTTGTAATTGTTTCAGGAGACGAAGGCACAGCAGGAGAACCGTCAGACGGACTATGGGGAGTTGTACGCCATCACAGACAGACACCGTGACGGGACTGCGACCTCTCAGTAGGCAAAAGCGGCCATTGTAAGTAATTTTATTATTATATTTTTTATAAAACCAAGTTAATAATGAAAAATGCTAATTAGTGATTGTTTCATAAAATGGCAGGAGCGGATGCAGCAATCGCAGGCTGAGCTGCGACAGACCCAGCCTGAGGAGTCACAGGGGTCAGTGGACCCGATGGCTCCTTTGAAGGTGGGTCTGGCTCAAGCTGAGCACCCCGGACGCGTGCGGGAGATGGGGATAGGCACTAGACCTAGCATGGTCTACGACAGGAGTGCCGCCTCTGAGGTTGGCAGCTCTAGAGGGGTTAGACGTTCGAGGGATGAGTCTATTGACCAGCTGCGGTCAGATTTGGAGCAGCAGATGGCGCAGCAGCAGAAGCAGATACAGGTGCAGCATATGCAGGTGCATCATATGCAGCAGATGCAGCTGCACGCTGATTTGATCTACGCTCAACAGACGCAGTGGCGTGAAATTGCACACAATATGCTCGAGGGGGCATGGAGTCGCCTGTTCCCGGACGAGCAGCATCCAGCGGTTCCCCCTGTCCCTCGCTACGTCATCCCGAGTACTACTCCTCCTCCTCATCCTCCTACTGATGACGATGGTATGGTTCACTCTGCGCAGTGGCCTATCCAGCAGCACCTGAGAGAGCACCAGATGATCAACCCCCAGCTACTTAGTTTAGGACATTTTTTTTTGTTGAAACATTTGTAAATATATATATATATATATATGAGTTTGTATTTCAGAACTTTCTTATTGTGTGCTTAATATAATTATATTTATATTATTAGATCGCGTTGTTGAATTTATGAATTAATTGCAATAATATTATTTATATTTCTAAATTAAAAAAAAATAAAGCATATATATTTGTAGCGGTTTTAACTTAAAACTACTACAAATATATATATCGTTGTAGCGGTTCTTAAATAAAAACCGCTACAAATGTATATATATAGTTGTAGCGGTTTCTCTTGTGAAACCGCTACAACTCTATATATGTTAGTAGCGGTTTTACAATAATAACCGCTACAAATACTCATCATTTGAATTTTGAAATTTACCACCTTTGTGTACATTTGTAGCGGTTATGTTATGTATAACCGCTACAAATTAAAAATTATTTTTAAATTTGCTATCCAACGGCTTTAATATTAGTAGCGGTTTTATATATATAACCACTATAAATACTGAACATATAAATTTTGAATTTCCCACCAATGTGTAACGGCTTGAAAATTAGTAGCGGTTTTATATATATAACTGCTACCAATATATAATAACTGTAGCGGTTTTAAACCGCTACAAAATTATAAACGTTGGAATTTCATAATATAAGGTTCTTGGCATTCGTCATTATCTTCTCACTCATCTTCTTCTCTATACTTTCTTCTCTCTCACTTGTAGGTATGGATAAATCATGGATCAGGTTACCGCGCAATTCTCCTGAATATTTGTACGGATTAAACAGTTTCTTAGATTTCGCATTCACTCACGCCAACTGTAACGGCAAGATCATCTGTCCGTGTCGGAAATGCAAGTTTAAGAAGTGGCATGCACGAAATGTTGTGAAGGAACATTTGCTTGTGAAACCTTTCCCTGAGGACTATACGTTCTGGGCAATTCATGGTGAGAAGGCCGGCATTAGATATGACGATGCTCTTCCTCGAAGTTCTCAAGTAGGCGTTCAAGTAGATGAAGATGATCCTGTGAATGATGCAGTGCGTGATGCGTTTAGATTTCAAGGCGACAACTTCAATGAAGAAGTGCACGGCTCTGAGCCGGTTTTTATGGGGAATGAAGCAGCTCGGGATTTTTTCAGCTTGATGGATGAAGCAGATCGTCCTTTATATCAAGGTTGTCACAAATATTCTAAATTATCTTTCTTGATCAAATTGTATCATATTAAGTGCTTGTGTGGGATCACAGATAAGGGAATGTCGATGTTGCTCGACTTATTACAAGATGCATTCCCCGACGCCGAGATCCCCACAACGTTCTACGAGGCCAAGAAGATTATCAACAGGTTGGGGTTGAATTATCAAAAGATTGATGCATGCCCAAATGATTATATGATGTATTGGGGAGACGATTCCAGCAGGGAGACGTGTAAGAGATGTCACACATCGAGGTACAAGACAATTCGGAAGGGGAAAAAGCAGAAGAAGAAACCTGCAAAGATTCTCAGGTACTTCCCTTTGAAACCTCGTCTACAAAGATTATTTATGTCGTCTAAAACTGTTGAGCACATGAGGTGGCATGCCGTTGATAAAAACGAAGACGGTAAATTAAGACATCAGCGGGATGCAGCTGCTTGGAAAACGTTTGACAACGACTTTCCAGATTTTGCGACTGAGCCCAGAAATGTTCGGCTTGTGTTGGCGACCGACGGTTTCAATCCTCTCGGGAATCTTAGCACAAGTTATAGTATTTGGCCGGTAGTCTTAGTTCCCTACAACTTACCCCTGGATGTGTATGAAACAAAGCTCTTTCATTATGTCTATGATCATTTCAGGCAAAAAGGCACCGGGCAATGACATCGATGTGTATCTCCATGCGTGCAAGACTTTGTTCAACATGCGTGCAGCCTTAATGTGGACGATTAGTGACTTTCATGGCCTTCGCACATTATCTGGTTGGAATGTGCATACTGGGTCGGCGTGTCCAGCTTGCAATTTTGACTCTGATGCATTGCGCCTTCTCCACAGCCGAAAGTGGTGCTTTATGGGGCATCAGAGGTTTCTCGATGGAACGCATAAGTTTAGATTGCAACGGAATCGCTTCAATGGGAAACCAGAAAAAAGAGGACCACCTCAGACTTTGTCCGGTACAGATATCTTACAGCAGCTTAAGCATGTTGACTTCGAGTTTGAAAAAAGCGACGATTCAGCACAAACTCGCCAAAAGACGTGCAGGACTTCAGTGCCTTAGCAGTGGAAGAAGATAAGTATTTTCTTCACGCTTTCATATTGCAGATCTAATTTACTTCGCCACAGTCTTGATGTAATGCACATTGAAAACAATGTTTGCGACAATGTGCTGTATACGCTGCTTAACGAACCTGGCAAGACAAAAGATCACCTTCAAGCGAGGAAAAATTTACGCGACATGGGAGTTCGTGAAGACACTTGGCCAGATGAGCATGACAGATTTCCACCGGCAAAATTTACCCTCACAAAACCGAACAAGGAAGTGTTCCTCGCGACGTTGAAGAAATTAAAAGTTCCTGATGGGTATTCAAGCAACATTTCTCGATGTGTTGACTTACAGGCTCGAAAGGTTGCTGGCCTAAAGAGTCATGACTCACACACTACTACAAAAAGGGGCTTTAACCTCCCAAATTTGGCACCTTTAACGTCCCAAAACGGGGGGACGTAGATGCTGGGGCGTATTAAGTTGAGACAAAAGACGTCCCAAATGATAGGGACGCCTAAAGTCCCCCCCGGATGGGACTTTAGGCGTCCCAATTCTTAATTTGGGACGCCTAAAGTCCCCACAGGGTGGGACTTTAGGCGTCCCAAATTGTAATTTGGGACGCCTAAAGTCCGACCCTGGGGCACTTTAGGCCTCCCAAATTTTAATTTGGGACGCCTAAAGTCCCACGCTGGGGGACTTTAGGCCTCCCAAATTTTAATTTGGGACGCCTAAAGTCCCACCTGGGGGACTTTATGCCTCCCAATTCTTAATTTGGGACGTCTAAAAGTTAGGTTTTTTTTTTATACCATAATTTACATTCTGTATTACCCAACGAATTGAAACTGCAGAAACAGAATAGAAGATGGATTCATAAACCACACTGTCCGTTACAAACTGGTAAGGACATCCAGCACTACAATCTTTACTATATATACATACAATAACCTTTCATGCAACCTACTACTATATATATCAACAAAAAACAACCAGAAAGTGTCAAAACGCTGTCATCACACAAGTACAAACTGATATAAAATAACAAGTTTACTGCTCTATATGTTGAAGAAGATGTCCAGCCAAAAGATCTCTGATCAAATCAAGGTCTTCACGCAGGTAGGCATCTTCATTATCAAAAATCTGAAAATTAGAAAGTAATAAGCTTTGATGAAATGAATCTCAAGCAAATGAATTAATTAGCATTTCGATTAGAACACCAAAAATATTCTCATTTGAGAATTAAGAAGCGATTACCTTTTCAAAATCTCTAGTAATTCCACTTTGAGTTATGTTATACATATAAAGTATAACATAATATCCGCATTCAGTGTTGCCAGGTTGCCGAGGGCACTTTTAATCAAAGGGATGCAATTAGTTGTTAAAATCAATAAAGGTATGTCTAAAAGGACCGTCAATGAAACAATTATGTAGGATCGAATGTACTTACTATGGGATAAAACCACTTTGGCTTTTTAACAACTGCACCCTCGCGTGACCCACCTAGGATTCTATATGTTTGACAAGCACTATCATGAAAAGCAAAATGAACAGAAATTAGAACCATTCATTTATTTTTGTTGTCAATGAAATATAAACAGAATAACTTACGTGTCGAAGACGGATTTTGTATCTCTGTCTGGCTTTTTACTCAAGGGATCAAACCAATAGACTACGTTGCGGCGGGGACATATAACACACAAAGTCCAGTGGAAACTTTAACAACATGTACACATTAAAATTAAGTTAGATGAGTGAGAAGACAATTATTTATTAAACTTCTTAAATTGATAAAATGTAAATACGAACCGTTGGACAATGGGTGCTAGATAACAACGAAGTTTGGTTTGTGCCATTTGGTAGCCGACATAGTGAGTCCTATGCGCCACAGTACAAGTATCCCCTGTCGTATTCGCAAGACATAAGAATCCATACCAATTACCTCTTTCCATGTTTGCGCAGAGATCGTGGAAGGTGCTATAATAGAATTAAAATAAGGAATCAATTCTTGAATGTATAAAAACAAAAAACCACTAAATGAATTCTATGGGAAAATTGATAAAAAACTTACCGGACTGCAAATTTGACCCAGCCTGCATCTATCTCCTCCAACCTGATAAACTGCTTAAGATCTTTATTGTCAATCGTGTAGGGATACTCCACTTGGCCCACAATCCCTGGAGGCATCTTCAAGTCAATCTGTTTAATGCCCTTGTAGATCTGTTGCAGCCGTGCTAAGTAGGGCCATTTGCTCGCAGCTTCGTCATCCTTTTAGAACATCAAAAAACAAATTGTTATTAGGATGCCAACAAATTTTCAGTAACAGTAAGGTAATTCCTACCATTGGAGGTGTTGCGTCTGAACTAATAAGATTGCGAGGCCAAAGGATGAAAGATCCTATCGCTTGACCTAACGTGCCAACCTCTGGATCAGGAACAGGGATGGCTGTACCTTCTTCCCCCTTTCTAACACTCGTCACATTCACCCTACAAAAATCCTCCGGAATTTGCTGATTATGGTGGGTGGTAGCACGTGTGTGAATGAGAGCATCAGCAACAACACGCAACAGTGGATCATCCAAATAGAGGGTGCAAGGGTCTCCCGACACTGGAGTGGGAGAAGGGTCGCCAAGTGGTCCCGACACTGGAGTGGGAGAAGGGTGGCCAAGTGGTTGCTCCAGAGGGTTGTAACTTCCTCTGGTGCTATTGAAGGCCGGGGATTCCTGAGTTCGAGCCTCGTCCCTTGCCCTTTGTGCTTCAAACATCTTTGCCATTTCAAGTTGAAGCTCTGGCAACAGCTCTTGTCGGAGCTTGTCGCGAAGGTTGGCCTCGATCTCTCGTTCGAGCTCCTCTCGAATCTTGGCCACAACGTCCTTACTAGGTCCAGCTTGTGACGAATAACGTGGCTCTCGTCCAAAATACCTCGCGGCACTAACTCCCCGTGTCTCTCCTCGAACACGACCAAGGTCATCTGCCTTCCCAATAGCCGTTGACAAGATGTCCATCCGTCTACTTGGATTGAATGAACCTTGGCTACTCTGCTCGTCTAGGTCATCCTGTAGCATGCAGTTTATCGTAAATGTATCGAAACCACTCGCAACATGTAAAAAATTAGGTACTTATGGTATAACTACTTACAATCCTCGCAGCAACCTCAGCAACAGTCGGATTTATGTACTTCCCAGCCTTAATCCTCCCTGCTTTCCATTTTTTGTGACGTGGAGGAGGTGCCGGTGGCTGGATAACAACACTAGGATCAGATTCCGCTGCTTCCTTCATTTTCTGTAACTCTTCTGCCATCATTTGCCGCTCAAGCTTCCGATATCCACCGCGAGACATGAAATGTTGATATTTATTTTCTGCTTGCCTCTGGGCATTTGCTGCACTTAATTTCTATGAATGAAAAACGACAAAAAATGAATCAACGATATAAGTAGTTCTATTGCATGACAGAAATCTTACCAAAAACTCAGGATCTGCTCGTGATGCCGCAAACAACCTCCAGTCCTCTGGAGATAAATATGTATACTGTGCACATGGATCGTTACCCCTAAGGGCCCCTCGAATGTAATGCTTTGTTAGCTTGTTCTTGAAACCTTTCCATCGTACACGAACCTCATCCATCCAGTGCCTATGCATCTCTGTGGTGTCGGGGACATCGTATGTTTGCTGCAAGGTAAAACATAAGATTATTATATTTGAAACAATAAGAACAAAGCTACAATGCATCAAAACTTACATACCAAAAGTTGCTGCCAAATCATGTCTTTCGTTTTTGGGGGAACCAATCTCCAATTATCGTAGGTAATGCGCACTTTTCTTCGAGCCAAAAGCCCTATGTAGCTAATGAAGTGGTCTTCCTCAGGACCAACTGGATTCAGATTGTCATCGAAGTCTATATGCAGCCTCTCCTGTTGATGTTCATGACGTGCAACCAATGCTCCCATCTTTGTACAGCCTCTAACCCTCCTTCTTGCAGGGGGTTCAACTCTAGGCATTTCGTCATTGCTAGAGCTTTCGTCATCTCCACGCCTCTCGTCATCACTAACGTTGTCCATATTCCTGTTAACACAAAAAGCATCATCAGAAACGTAAGTAAATTGCAATGAAAACACATGTATATAGTAAGCGGGAAGTAAAACAGAAAAAACACAGTTCTCGTTTATAAATTAAGGTCTTACTCTATATTGTTTCCCATAGTCCTTCACCATGGTCATTTCTTACAGCATATTCGTCATCATCTACCAATTCTACTTCATTTGTTCGAGGTGTAGTTGTTGTGAAAGGTGGTGTGTCATCAAGGTTGAAGGTCGGATCACCATACTTCTGTTTTTTACTTTTAAGGACAATGGACATATTTTTGCTGGCAGGATCGGTGACATAAAACACTTGCTTCGCCTGGCTTGCTAAAATGAAGGGCTCTTCTCTATAGCCAACTCTTCGAAGATCGACTGAGACAAATCCAAATTGTTTATCTATTACCACGGCATTGTTACTAACCCACTTACATTTAAATAAAGCAACTTTGAACTTGTTGTACGTCATCTCCCATATTTCTTCTATAACTCCATAATAGGCCATAGACGCTAATATGGGGTTTTTGTCTCTCGAACTGGAAAAGTGCATAGATTCAGCTTCTACCATGACCCCACTATTTTGCATGGTACTTTTGTCATCTTGCTCTTTGGTATAGAAAGAATAGCCATTTATATCATAACTGGTCCAAGTAATGCCATACTCCCAGGAAAAGCTCGAACGACCTTCAACAAAAGGGTACCTGTACCCGAAACCGACACAGGTGGGTAGGTAGAGAATACCTAGGGGCGCGAGACAACTCTCTCTAAGGAACTCGGCAAAATAGCCCCGTAACTTCGGGAGAAGGGGTGCCTCTACCTGAAACGAAGGCCCCCAAGCTAGCCACTCGATTGTCTCAGACACACCGATCTCGTGCAAAACCTTTTCCTCGAACCACTGCATGAATGTCTTGTTTTGCTCAATAGCAATATGCATGTCATTCTTCCTTGGATTCTTGTTCTTCAAAGTGTTTCTATGTTCATTTATGTAAGGTTGAACTTCTTCCATATTATTCAGGATATACAAGTGGGCTTGCAACACCTCTTCACGAGGAACATTCTTCACTTTCAGTCCTCGTGTTCCCTTGCTTCTCCCTTCTTCATGCCGAGATTGTTCCTTCTTCCCTGACATATAATCTTTGCAAAACTCCATAGCCTCCTCAACTACATATCTTTCTACTATTGAGGCTTCTGGTCGATAAGGATTTTTAGAATACCCTTTTAAGATCTTCATGTATCGCTCGAAAGGGTACATCCACCTCAGGTAAACTAGACCGCATAGCCTTACCTCCCTCACCAAATGAACTACCAAATGCACCATTATATCAAAAAATGAAGGCGGAAAGTGCATCTCTAGTTGTGACAAAATAATGTAACCCTCATTTTCTAGTTCATCCAACTTTTCAGTGTCAATGACTTTATTACAGATAGCATTGAAGAAAACGCACAATCTTGTCACTGTGTTTCGTACTTCATCTTTCATTATGCCTCTAATAGCTACTGGTAATAGTTGTTGCATCAACACATGATAATCATGGGACTTCATTCCCACTAACTTCAAATCGTCCATTGAGACACATCTTCTCACATTCGAGGAATACCCTTGCGGCACCTTCATTTCATGCAAACACCCACACAAACTTCTTTTCTCTGCTTTTGATAGTGTATGCGCTGCTGGCTCCATGTATGCCCTCCTACCATCATCTCTTAGTTGTGGATGTAACCGTTCTCTTATTCCCATATCAACAAGGTCTAATCTCGCATTAATCCCATCCTTAGTCTTCCCTAGTATGTGCAAAAGCGTACTGATAAGGCTATCACAAACATTCTTCTCCACATGCATCATATCAATACTGTGTCTCACGTCAAGCGAACGCCAATATGGAAGATCAAAGAAAATGGATCTCTTCTTCCATATGTTCTTCTCACCCGCAACCCTCTGATTCTTACCAAAAGTGACATGGATACGTTCCACTCGACTGTAGACTTCCTTTCCGGTTAGTGACTTTGGAGCCATTCCATGCTCCGGTAAGCCGTTAAACCGCTTTCTTAGCCTACGATACGAGTGGAACCGATGAAGAAACCTCCTGTGGCCAAGGTAGACAGTTTTTCTTCCATGCTTTAGTTGTTGGAAGTGTGTGTCTGCTTCACATATTGGGCATGCTTTGTGACCCTTCACGCTGTACCCTGACAAGTTTCCGTATGCAAGGAAGTCGTTTATCGTTGTGAAAATCATTGCACGTAGCTTGAAAGACTCCTTCTTATAAGCATCAAACACATCTACGCCTTCCTCCCACAACTTCTTCAAGTCCTCAATCAAAGGCGCCAAATAGACATCAATATCGTTCCCTGGCTGTTTTGGTCTAGAAATCATCATAGATAGCATCATATACTTACGTTTCATACATAGCCAGGGAGACAAGTTGTATATTACAAGGAGAACCGGCCACGCACTATGTGTGCTAGTAAGAGTTCTATACGGATTGATGCCGTCTGTACAAAGCCCAAGCCGTAGGTTTCTCGACTCGCTGCCAAATTGAGGGAACATTTCATCTATTTTTTGCCATTGTGGAGAGTCAGCTGGGTGCCGAAGATATTTCCCATCAGATATTCTCTCATCAGAGTGCCATCTCAACT
The DNA here is from genome assembly GCA_963242795.1 of Inga leiocalycina. NCBI lineage: Eukaryota > Viridiplantae > Streptophyta > Magnoliopsida > Fabales > Fabaceae > Inga > Inga leiocalycina. The sequence goes on from OY725332.1 coordinate 41,378,284, forward strand.
TCTTCGCTTTTGTTGCACTAGCAAACAAACGTTTAAAACATGGTATTATTGGAAGATACCACATAACCTTTAAAGGTTGCCTTTTACTTGTCACATCACCACAACCACCATCTTTTTTCACTTTGTATCATGCAGTTTTACACTTAGGACACTCACTAAGACCTCCGTACTCATTTCTGTACAGTACGCAGTCATTAGGGCAAGCATGTATCTTCTTATACTCCATACCCATTGTAGACAGGATTTTCTTGGCCTCATACATACGATTTGGAAGTACATTATCCTCCGGAAACATATCACACAATAGTTCAAGTAGCAATGTGAAACTACTATCGGTCCACCCACAAGTTGCCTTTAAGTTAACCAAATGTAATGTTCCTGTCAGCCGCGTGTACTTACTACCACTATACAATGGTGTCTCTGCATCACTCCGCAGGCTGTCATACTCATGCGACTGCGCAAAGGATTCTGCCTCAACATCGTTAATCATTCTCTCCATTCTATCTTCATCTATGACATCCACAGCTTCCTTCTTGTGTGACAGACAATCAGTTACTTCCTCACCATGCCATATCCACCTTGTGTATCGCATATTTATTCCATCACAAAGTAGGTGATCCTTTATGACATCAACATCCCGTCTACTCTCATTCAAACAATTGACATAAGGACAAAAATACTTCCCATTTCTTGCAGGAGCATTCTTTTTAGCGAATTCAATAAATTCATCCACCCCTTTCTCATATTCTTCACTAGTTCTCAAAGCATTCATCCAACTATGATCCATTTTGTTACCACCTAAGGCATTACCAATAACATTCACACGTTTAGTACAATTCTCAACGACATATGATGGGATTGCCTAATTAAGTTATCAACCCAATTTAGGATTTTAAAATATGAGCTTAATAACTTTATTGCCCCCTCCTAGCCTCATCTCTCCTCTTAAAAATGTTTCAGTGCTATGTAACTTATTTTTTTAATAAGTATATATATATATAAAATTAATGTATAATAAAATAAATACAATAAGATTAAATTAAAGAATTTTTTTGACGTTTGGAAGAATTAAAAACAAAACGAGTTCAATATTAACAAAACAATTTTAAGTTGAGTTCTTCCAAAAATAAAATTGTTTTATTGAAAATATTTAGATAAAAATCATTTAATGAATATTGGAGTTATGGTTTTCTTTTTAAGTTTTGGATTGAATTATTCTTCATAATTCGTTTGGAATTAATACAAGAATTTCTTTAATTTTAAATAAATCATATTTTATTTTATTATATATACTAATTAATGGTGCAGGAACAAGACTAATGAAATGGGGTGGTGCCACTATATGTGTGTATGGATAAATCTCTATTAGAGATTTCCCTAAAACTGAACAACAGGGATTTCTATTATACACAAGTAAATTTATATTTAAACAACAAAATAAACCATTCCCGAATAAATGCAATTTAAGCAATATAACCACACCAAACACATCAGGCTAATATCAACTATCTCAATATAAGCAATATATAATAAACCAACCAGCCTAATATCAATATATAAACAAAAAAAAATGAAGAAAATAAACCAACCTTACCTGATCAGGGAGGGCGCCCACTAGCTAGTAGAGAAGACGTTGGAGATCCACAGTAGAGAAGACGTTGGAGAGAGCCACACTTGGAGAGAGAGCCACACTTGGAGAAGAAGTGCTTCAACAAGGGAGGAGGGAGGAGTTGAAGAAAACAGTGGAGGAGACGGTGGTGGTGATGAACTGAAACGCGTCAGAGGTGAATCTGAAGATAGTGGTGGTTAGTAGAGGGGAAGTGATATGCAGGTGGTCAGTAAATGGTGAAGTGAAAGCTGGTGGGAGGAAGTGTAGCTCCGGTGGTAATCGTTTCCCTCTCTGTTCTGATCCAGTACTTCTCCTCTAGTTCTCTAAATTACTTGACTCTCCTCTTCTCCTTCATGACAGACCTCTCTGGTGTTGAAACAAAGAGGAAGAAGAAGGGAGGAGACGGTGGAGGAGACGGTGGGTGCGTGGGGAGAAGAAGTGCTTCAACAAGGGAGGAGGGAGGAGTTGAAGAAAAAATTGGAGAAGGGCCGACGGTGGGTGCGTAGGGAGGAGAGGAGGAAGAAAAGAGTAAAGTTGAAGAAGAAAATAGAGGAGGTGTGATAGAGAAGAACACGCATGTCAGACACTTGTCTGACATGCGCAGGGGACGCCTTTAGGCGTACTTTAGGCGTCCCAAATGGCATTTGGGAAGCCTAAAGTAGGACTTTAGGCGTCCCAAATGCCATTTGGGACGCCTAAACCCAAATCCTGGCGCTAAAAAAAATTTATGAAATTTATATTTCGCGCCAGGAAGCACTTTAGACGTCCCAAATTCAAATTTGGGACGCCTAAAGGTTCACCTACATATATATAATTACGAAAATGCCACCGCCTCCCTTTTTAACCACCCAATTTTTAATTTGGGACGTCTTTGAGGGTGGTTATATCTCAATTCTGTAGTAGTGACATGTTCTTATGCAGCAGTTACTCCTTTTGGCTATAAAGAATACACTTCCTCCCGATGTTTCCATCGTTTTGGTGGAACTTTGTTTTTTCTTTCGGAAGTTGTGTTCTAAGGTTTTGATCGTTGAGGAGCTCGATCAGCTGCAGTCGAAAATCATTCTTACGCTTTGTCATTTGGAGATGATCTTTCCTCCGTCCTTTTTTACTGTGATGGTTTACCTCACAGTCCACCTCGTTCATGAAACAAAGCTCGCTGGACTAGTACAATATCGTTGGATGTATCCGATTGAGAGGTACTCATTTTAAATATGTGCTTTAATTTATTGTCCGTATTTAATGTTTGCTAGTCGTCCTTTTCATCATTTTATATCAATTTTCTCTTCTATACTTAGTAGGTTCCTTGGGAAATTAAAATCTTACGTGAGGAATAAGGCGTGGCCAGAAGTTTCTATAGCTGAAGGCTATATAGGGGATGAGGTGCTATATTTTTGCTCAAGGTACTTTGATAATCTTGAGACGGCTTTCAACCGCCCGCCTCGCATTGACGATTGTCCTGAACCTGCGCCGACATCAGGAGAATTTATCCCTCGTGTTGGTAAACCAGTTGGAGCAACTGAGAACTTCAAACTAACGGCAACTGAGAAGTTCCAAGCACATAGACATGTCTTGATTAATTGCACTCAAGTTGAACCTTTCATACGGTAAGAATTGTACACTCACATGTTATTCGATCTATATCTTTCATAACATTTCTCACTTTCATTTCACTAACGCCTTTCCATTATTAATTGCAGGGAATTCAGAAGTCATGTTAAGCGTCAACTCAGGATCCGTATACAGACATCCTCGGAAGTTGATAGGAGGGTCCACAGAGAATTCCTGAGCTGGTTTGCGGGCAGAATACTAAATGACCACAACCCACACTCACCAGATTTCAGAGCTCTCGCAATCGGCCCTCTTGATCATGCAAAACGGTTTACAGCATCAATGTCAATGGTTTTAAGTTTTGCACGGTTTCACGGGATCAAGGATTGCAAACACAAAATTCGGGTGTTTATGGCACATTTGGGATAAGGAGTTATGCGAGAAGCAGTGACGCCAACATGCAGTTCAAAGGTGTCCCTTACTATGGCAAGCTTCTTGATGTGGTCGAGCTTAATTATCAAGGCCGTTTCACCGTGACGCTGTTCAAGTGTTTGTGGGCAAATACCACTACTTCTCAGGGACTGACAACTGACGACCTAGGGATCACATCAGTTAATTTCTCACGGCCGATTCATACTGGTATTTCTCAAGATGATGAGCCGTATATTCTAGCTTCAGAGGCACATCAGGTTTATTATGTCGACGACGAGAGGCATAAGGATTGGCATATGGTCGTTCATTTAAAGCCAAGAGACCTTTACGACATGGGTGAAGGCGATAACATCGCCTACGAGAGTGAGCCATTTCAGCCAGCTGATTTTGAAAACTACTTCCCTGAAGGCGATGACAATTTACCTCTACTGCGCTGAGTTTTTTTAACTCCACGTCATTTGAATTAAATTTTTTAAATTTAATAATACATCAATAACAATAATTTTTCTACAAAATTTCTGTAGGGATGGCGACAATGAGTGATCAAATTCAAATTATGTTTTTGTCTTTACAAAAAATGCAAAAAATTTTTTAAAATAAAATGTAAAAAAAAATTTTTAAAAAATAATTAAAATAATATTTGTAGCGGTTATTAAACCGCTACAAATAAAAAATTAACCGCTACTAAATGAATAACTGCTACAAAATGGATACATTAACCGCTACAAATAGTACTATAAATATTAAACCGCTACAAAAATACAAATAACCGCTACTAACTAATAACCGCTACATTAACCGCTACAAATAGTACGTGGATCCCTATAAATACCCTTACCACAACTCATTTCAAACACTCCCCAATTTCTTTTCACCTTACCTTTCTTTCATTTTCTCTCATTTACAACTTCTTTCATATGAGTAGAGGAGCTGAATAATACAATCAAATATGGTAACAAGATTTTTAATTTTTTTTAGAATACTTCTTTCCTTTCTATAAAATTTATTCTAACCATTTTTTTTCTAGATATATCATAACTTTATCTCATTTTCATCTATTTTTCATACACAATTACATTATATTAGATAACATAATAATTCCTTATTACCTACCTATCCTTAATAATATTATTAATATAAATTTTATACTAATCCAATTCAATTACATTTTTCCTTTTTATTTATTAATAATTTAAACTATTGAATAATAAGCTAATTGAAATAGATAAAATAATAACAAAATAAACTATTTAATTTAATATTGAAAAAACAGAAAAAAATAATTGTATATTTTTAAAAAAGAATTTAAATATTTGTAGCGGTTATTAAACCACTACTAAATAACGCGTCTTTTTACAACTCAAATTAAATTTTTTGGCGCCAATTTTGAATTTCATGAAATTAGTAGCGGTTTTGAAAACCGCTACTAATTTCATGAAATTCAAAATTAGTAGCGGTTTATTAACCGCTACCAAATAAAAAAATGTCATTTTTTTTCCGCCAACAAAATTTCAATTTTTTATATTTGTAGTGGTTTGTTAACCGCTACAAAATAAAAAAAAAGTCATTTTTTTTCGCTCTCAAAATTTCAATTTTTTATATTTGTAGCGGTTATATAACCGCTACAAATATCTCTAAAAAAAATTTCGTCCATGTGGGTTTTGTAGCGGTTAAGTTGAACCGCTACAAAGGATGTAGCGGATATTTTTGATTGAGTAGCGGTTTTGTATAACCGCTACAAAACTGCTTGCAACATACAATTTAGTAGTGGTTCTAGTAATCGCTACTAACCTTGTTTGTAGCGGTTAAAACCGCTACTAATACCCATTTTTAACCGCTACTAAATCACGTTTTTTTTGTAGTGTATCACTCACCATTATCAGCAAATTCCACAGCATTTATGTAGGGTGACTATGACGTGTGTTCGAGAGGGGAAGAAGGTACAATCATCCCTATTCCTAATGACAAAGTTGCCACGATAGCTCAGGCGAGAGGATCTTTCATCTTTTGGCCTATAAATCTTATTGGCTTAGTGACAACACCTCCAATGGTAGGAACTACCTCACTTTTACTTGAGATCTGTTGGCGTCCTACTAACATTATGTTTGTTTTATGTTCTAAAAGAACGAGTAGGAAGCAAGCAAGTGGCCTTTCTTAGCACGACTGCAGCAGATCTATAAAGGCATTAAGTAAATTGATTTGCATATGCCTACAGTGATTGTGGGCCAGGAATTAGAGTATCCCTTCACAATTGATAAAGAAAACCTTAAATAGTTCATTAAGTTGGAGGAGATAGAGTAGGATGGGTCACATTTGCAATCCTGTAAGTTTTTTATTTCCCATTTTTTCCTTCATTTAGTGAAGTGGTTTTTTGGTGTCATATATTAACTAGCTAATACATTCATCATTTTAATTCTATTATAGCTTCTTCCGTCGTATATGCATTGACATGCAAAGAGTTTATTTATATGGATTCTTGTGTCCTGCAAATATGACAAAGGATAAGAATACAGTGTAAAAAAGGACTCATTATGCAGGCTTCACAATGGGAGAGAACAACTATCACTGTTATCTAGCACCGATTATTCAAGGGTACGCATTTTAATTTTGTCTATTTTAGATTTTTAATAAATAATTACCTTGTCATCTAACTTCATTTTAATCTATATATATTGTTATAGTTACCATTAGAGTTTGTATATTCTCTATCCTCGATTCAACGTAGTTTACTGGTTTGATTCCTTGTGTAAAAGGCCAGAGAAAGAAACAAAAAACTTCTTCAACACGTAAGTTATTTTGTTTGTATTTCATTGATTCTTGATTCTTAACTTAAATGAATTGTTCTAATTTCTGTTGATTTTCATTTTAATGATAGGGCAACCCAGACATATCGAATCCTTGGCGGGCCCCGCGATCGTAAAGGTGGCAAGGACCCGAAATGGTTGTATCCAAAAGTACGTAGTTTCAAATCAAGTTCTTTTGATTGACGGTCGTTTTAGATTTGCCTTTATTGATTTTAACCATTTGCTTTTGATTTATAGTGCCCTCAACAACCTGGTGGCTAGGAATATGGATACTATGACTTACTTTATATGTTTAACATCATTCAGAGTGGTATTACGACAGATTTTAAACAAGTAATCACTTCTTCATTCTCAAACGATAATATTTTTGGTGTTGTAATTCAATTGCAAATTAATTCACTCACTTGATTCATTATTTCATCTAAGCTTATTTTCTGATTTGCATATTTTTGACAATGAAGATGCCTATTTATATGAAGACATTAATTTGATCAGAGACTTTTGGCTGGACATCTTCTTCAACGTATACCAGAGTAAATTTTTTATTTATATTAGTTAATTAATTAGTAGTTTGTGTAGAACACTTTGTGGTGGCTAAACTGCTGTTGTACATATGTTGTCTGCTTATCTCTTTTTTTATTTGATTGGTTAGTTGTTAAAGGGAATTCAAAAGTTTCTATATTCCAAGGTGCAAATTAGAGTTGTTGTTGTACATACTATTATATTGTTGGATAACATTTTTATTAGATAGTGCTAAACTGCTGTTGTTTGCATTCTGGTTTATGCAATATTTCTTCTATCCAATTTCTGCAGTTTAAATTTGGCGATAGTGATGTATATAAAAGGTATAAAAGAAAAAAAAAACTTTAGACGCCCCAACACTTTAGACGTCCCCTGTCTTGGGGACGTTATTGACAGTTTTTTTCTACGTTGCTCAGATTGATGTTCCGCTGTTTTCAGATGTTAAAAGGCCCAAAAAAGGAACGTTAAAAGCGTTTTTTGTAGTAGTGTGATGGGCTCGAGTTAACCAAGTTTTTTTATCTTTATTGGGAGTGGAATGTTTCTCTCATTTATTTGAATCATGAGTGTTGTGTTTTTGTTAACTCTGTAGCCTACTTCCCATCTCATTCAAAACATCTTCCAGATCATGCTATGTACGTATGAAAGGACTCATTTTTGCCTTTCCTTAGCAAGTGCAAGCTTTGATTTTGATTGATTGGGTAGTTCAGAATTACTTATATGAAAATTGCAGTTTTGATTCAGCTGATCTTACCATACTCATTGCACTATATCAAGGTTTTTGCTTTTTAGTAGCTTGATGGAGAGCATAGGGATTAAATCTGGTGGGCTTTGTACGAGGGATGGATGAAGCACTACGGACTTGACATGTTTGCTGACATCATCTTTTAGGGTATGTTTCAGACGAAGACAAGTCTATCTTCCTTCTATTTCAAGGAGCATTCCATTCAAATAGATGTCATTTTGTGCAAGTAACTCAGTTTTATCTTTATATGAAGAATAATATTTTCGGGTGATAATTCTCATATTAAAGCATATCTTATTTTTAATGTTAAAGTTTAATTTTGCTCAAAAAGATTTTGCCGTAGGTTTTTTTTTTTTTTTTTTTGTCATGTGGGATGTGAATGAGGTTGGTGATGGGGAGACTGAAGTTATAATGATCGCTGGACCATTTTGCCTTTCCAACAGTTCTAGTTTTGTCACTGGTTTAATATACTAAAACCATCAAATAATTTTTATAAATTTATTCTTAACACTTTATAAAGATTTTCTTTCCCAACCAGCGTCTTTAGCATACAAAATAAGTTTTTAAAGATTTTCGTGCTAAAAATTTACCTCTGACTATTTTTGTTGAATTTTCTAAGAAAACACGCTTTTAAATTCTAGAAATTATTTTTAATATTATTAAGACAACTTTTGAGGAATTAAACCTCTTCGTAATAACTTTCAATATTGCAAAATAATATTTCATAATATCGCCATCCATCGCTCGCTCCGAGCCACTTTTGTTTGGAATAGGAAAAAAAGGAGAAGGTGCAGAGGTGATTTTCTAGAATTTTTTTATTGAGTCCGAAATTTTAGCGTCAACATCTCACACTCCTAATTTTAAGCTAGGCTTTAAATAAATTTTAGATATAACTTTCTCAATTTTAAATTCAAATTAGGCAAATAACCTACATTAGAAACTTCTTTAATCTAGTTCCTAATGCAAGAACGGTGGTTGTGCGCCAAAACAATTGAAAGATAAAAAAAATGAATACTTTTGTATATTTTAACTAATAATTTTATTTTAATCATGGCTGATTTGACACTAATTTAATCTGGATTAGATCACTAACCTTTAAATCACTAGTTCAACCCCGTTGAATGTTTGATTCAATTTTCAGTATACCTTGATGAAAATATAAAGGCAACTTGCACGGTAGGGGCGGCACACACATTGAAGAGAAAAGGATATGAATTGGTGAGTGACCTGTCAATTGTGAACCAGTAGAGTCTCTGGAACTTATATCAAATCTCTTCGTTTTCTCATAATAGTGGAGACTTCAGCGTTCACGTAACATTCTCTGCGAAAAAATGGGTTTGATTTTTTAATTGGATGGAGAAAATTTAATTAGTTCCTTAATCAAAATATTTAAATTTATAACTTTCGGTGACTTGGTGAGGTACAAACTTTGAATCATGACCTGTTGTCTTCTTTGCTTGTGTTAAGATATTATTATATTGGGCAATGGTGCAAAAATGCCCATGTTCATTTCCAAAAGGAGCATCTGGCACCATATAAAATTTTTTGGCTCAAAAATACCTATATACATTACATATAAAACCTTAAATGCCACCACTGTTTGCATCCCTTAACGTCCGTTGCATCCGTTAATTTTTTGGCCATATGCTTGGATTAGCATCGATGGTCATGGATGCTGGTTCGCTGAAGCTCTCTCCCTCCTCTATTCGCGGCACCTTTTGCGGTGGTGATGGTAGAGCTTTCTCCTTGCACGCATGTCTTTTCCCCATATGGCAGAGCTCTCTCCCTGCACGTATGTCTTTGAAGGGAGGTCGAAGGATGAAAAGGGAGGTCAAAAAGGGAGGTTGAAGGAAACACCGACGGTGAAATTAAATCAAGGGCGGACAAAAAGGAAATTGAATCAAAGGGTGAAGGAGACGAAATCATATCTGAGGGCGAACACATGGCTATTTGAATAGTTAATAGAAACTATTAACTATTTGAATAGTTAAAAACTATTCGAATAGTTTTTAACTATTCGAATAGTTAATAGTTTATATTAACTATTCAAATAGTAAAAAAACTATTCGAATAGTGAATAGTTTTAATTTCTATTCGCTATTCCAATAGTTTTATTACTATTCGAATAGTAATAAAACTATTCAAACTATTTGAATAGTAATATAACGCTCAGTGCAAAATGCTGAGTCTTGCAAAACTATTTTAATATATCCTGTGATTTTTGTACCTATTATATAACTATATAGTTACTTTTGCACCTAAAAAAAATATTTGCTGTTTGGTGCACTTTGAGAAAAAGCACATGTGCATTTTGCACCTTAACCCTTATTATTATTTAGTTAGCCGACAAATATAGTGAATATAAGTTGAAAAATAAAATGATTAAAAAGAACCCATTCTCACGTACATAAGAACAGGTGAAGATGCTAAAATTAATTCCAGTGACCTTAATTTTTTGGGTAGATCGAATGAGATATTTAGTTTCTTCAGCAGCTTGAAACTGACGAGAAGGAAGAAGCACAGTAGGGAAGAAATGGCAAGTGTCCACGTGAATGAATAAAAAAGGGTCCCATCTTCACAAGTTAACGGACGTCAAGGGATGCAAATGGGGGTGGCATTTAAGGTTCTATATGTAATGTACATAGGTATTTTTGAGCCAAAAAATTTTATATGGTGCCAGATGCTCCTTTTGGAAATGAACATGGGCATTTTTGCACCATTGCCCTATTATATTTTATATTAATATTTGATATATTCTCATGTGGAGATATTATATATCTTATGTTGTTATTTGATATTGTTAGATTTAATATTTGATTATATTTATTTGGATTATATTAGATTCTAGGATTAGTTTAGGTTTATCTATATAAAGGCTCTTGCTTGTACTCTGATCTCAAGAATTAAATATTAAAAATTTAATAATATTAAGAGGATTTGGTTTTTTCTCTGCCTTAATCCTTCATACAGCTTAATTATATATGTGTGTGTCTATATATAGTTAAAAGAAATTTTTCTTACAAAAAAAAATAAACAAATTAGTAAGAAAATTTAGTTAAAGGAAAAATTATTAATTCAAGAAATACATACAAGTATCCTAATTCGATTGAACTATAAATGCTACAACAATATGTCTTATATTCTATTAGGTGAGGTTGGCTACATGAACCATATATCGCTATTATGCTCTTTTGATAACCAGATCTTTGAAGAAATAGTTTATCAAGAGGTTATATTCAATAACTTTATGCAGTGTTTTCTTTAGTCTTTCTCTATCCCGTTTTGAGTGAGTTATATACTACTTGACTTATTCTCCTCACTAGCATATCCAATGACATTCTTTTCACGTGTCTAAATCAGTTCAAATGATTTCTCTATCATTTTCTCTTTAATAGAAATCACTTCAAACTATTCATTGCATATGTTCATTATGAATTTTAACTTTGATTATATGGTCATATACATTCATTTGAACATTCTCATCTTAATTATTCCCACTTTATATTCCTGTTGTCATTTTAAAGCCTAATATTAACTACCATATAGCATTATTGACCTTAAAGCAGTATGATAAAACTTCACTTTTACTTTTACTTTATTAGGTATTTTCCGATCACATAATAACTCTGGTAATATTTTTCCATTTTAACCATCCAACTTGAATCATATGATCAATATCTCTATAAAATTTACCATCTTTTTATATAATTAATTTCAAATATTTGAACTGCTTGGGGAATGGTTGAATCATAAGTATAATATATATGGAAAAAAAACAGAAAAAGAATTTTGAAATTGTAAAATTCTAAATAAGGTATTTTTTAAAAAATGAGTTATACTAAATTGCTTATAAAGTTTTATCATTCCCTTATCAACTCTTGGTAACAAACCTGATTTGGGATTTTTAAATTTCAAAGTTCTTTTCTATCTTTTTGCCTAATATATATATATATATATATATATATAAAAGCTAATTATTTAACTTTTTTCTATTAGGAAGAGATGAGTTTATTACAAAAAAAAATAAAAAAGTAAATAATATCAACATTTTAATTTTTATATTGTATTTGAGAAATTTTTGGGAGATAGATGGAGGCAGAAGATTTGCCGATATTATTGTATGAATTATTTAGCTTAGATGCGAAAGCTATGCGGCATGGGCGCAAACATTTTGTTTGTTCTGGTTGGATAATGTTTTGGAAACTTTTAAGAGACGTGACGTCGTTATGCGTCTCTTCTTATGGGCATAGCTGGCAAAGTGTCATTAATATAGTAACATATAGTACTTCCCATTTTATTATAAAATAAAAATACTCGAATTATTTAAATAAAAAATTTTATTTTAAATGGATTAAAATCAATAAATATGTAAAAAAATACAATTTATTTTTACTGATATTCTTATTTACAAAGGAAGAGTAGATGATGAAGAATGAGTTGTTAATTAATACAGTAGGACTAACTAATAATTACTGAAAGCAAAAATTAAAAGTGATACTATTTGAAATCGATTCTTTTAGCTATCAAAAGTTGTAATTTGTGTTTTGAAATTGCTACTATTATAATTTACTTAAAGTTCTTTAAAATAATCAATGTTCCCAAAGTCATGAATACAAAATAATTTACCAGCAAACATGCTTATCACGCTTCTTTCTATTACTTTTGGCCATGAAAGGAAGCGTCTTGCCGAATATAATCTTAGCTATATATATTCTTCAAAAAAAAAAAAAAACGAGAGAAGAATGAGGACAGAAAATGTCATTTTATCTTTTAAGGTCATATTCTGAGTTTCAAGCCGTAATAGTCTACAACCACCATTATTCATTGGTTGACAAAGAACACTCCATTTTACAAGGTTGATTCCATAATGATTATCCCCATATGAACTTTCTAATAACTTTTTCGTTTTCATGGCAACAAGTGGGAGGAAGCGTGCTTAGTGCTTTGCATTATGTAAAAATCACCGAAGATAAGAAATTTCGCCTCTCATAAAATAAAACTAATTTTGCCAAAGTGATACAGACTACAAAAAAAAACGGCTATTTTAAAAAAAAAAAATTATAAAACAAGCCGAAGCTTGGATAAAAGAAAGGGAAAATTGCCATAAAAGACCTCATTAGACTAATATTTGCTGAATGGGACCTGACCTAATCTGTCATTAATTTCACAGCAGGAAAAGACCTCAATGCCCTTAATGAGAAAAGAGAGGGAAATGAAAGAAAAAGGAACAGAACCAGTGAGTTACTCGCGTAAGAAACAAAGCAAGCGATTGACATTCTTCCTAGCTTCTTGTCCTTAGTTGTGCACAGATAAACATCATCCCTTCTAGACGTCGTTCACTGTGGATGGTGCCGGAGGTTCGATATATCAGTAAAGGGGAGGTGAGTTGTGTGAAGACCCTTATTCTAGAGCTACGTTTTGTAATTATAATTGTTAAATTTCATGTTGTCAACCTATTAATTCTGAACATCTTTTGATCATTCATGTTGCACATAGGCTTGTTTTTGCACGTAGGGAAAGATTTGTTGCATATGGTTATGTTACACTTACGAACACTTATTAACCCAAGTGTAAGATGTTTTGAACCCATGGGAGAAGCTTTCCACTTCGGGTTAGATAATTGCACACATGGAAGAGTTCTTGAACACAAGGGAAGAGTGATTGCACATAGGGAAGAGTTCTTACACATGAGGGAAGATCTTTCGCACATGGTTCAGTGGCAATTGTGAGGATTAAATGAACCTAAGTGAAAGAGAAATTGAGCAAACAGAACATGTTTTGCACGTAGGGAAGAGTTGGTGCACACAGGGAAGAGTGCTTGCACATAGGGAAGATGTCTTGCACATAGGGAAGATGTCTTGCACATAGGGAAGAGTTCTTGCACATGAGGGAAAATGTCTTGCACATGCTTGCGCATGAGGGAAGATCTGTCGCACATGGTTCAGTGGCACTTGTGAGGACTAAATGAACCTAAGTGTAAGAGACATTGAACAAACGGAACATGTTTTGCACGTAGGGAAGAGTTGCTGCCCATGGGGGACCGTTCTTGCACATAGGAAAGATGTATTGCACATGGGGAAGAGTTCTTGCACATAGGGAAGATGTCTTGCACATAAGGAAGAGTTCTTGCACATGAGGGAAGATCTTTCGCACATGGTTCAGTGGCACTTGTGAGGACTAAATGACCTAAGTGGAAGAGAGATTGAGCAAACGGAACATGTTTTACATATAGGGAAGAGTTGGTGCACACAGGGAAGAGTGCTTGCACATAGGGAAGAGTTCTTGAACATAAGGGAAGAGTGATTGCACATAGGGAAGAGTTCTTGCACATGAGGGAAGATCTTTCGCACATGGTTCAGTGGCACTTGTGACCACAAAATGAACCTAAGTGGAAGAGATATTGAACAAACGGAACATGTTTTGCACGTAAGGAAAGTTGTTGCATATAGGGGAGAGTTCTTGCACATAGGCACCTTGGCTACCTTCAAAGATGCTGTAAGGGCATGTAAATAGAGCCAAGGTAAACATCTTCTTTAGTAAATTTTGCCCCTGTGAATTAGCTCCTATGCCTACCGCATATAATATTCCAAGCCGGGCTGCGATTCTATTTCTCTTTATATAGAGAAGACTGTGCCTCATCTTTCCCGTAGATGCCATTCTATTTCTTTTTATATGTTAGGCACATGGCCTTCGTGCCCCTTATTTTCTAATTTACTTGCCCACAAGATCTGTTGAAGAAGTTGACTTTCCTAAGTATGTTTTCGCAAGTAAGGAATAAGTGGTGCACATAGGGGAAGAGTGTTTGCAGACCACTCATAATATATAAAACAAGTACTAGTGTTCTCACAGTTGTATATAAATAATTGAGTTTCATTTACATTGCAACAAAAGATGATGACAAACTACAATGTGAACAGAATAAATACAACACCGACTACTTTCTCCTTATTTTCTGAGGTTTCCAACCTTCAATGCCACGCATGACCATGTCCTGATATTTCTTCTTCTCATGAGCTACTAACCACCAGACCATATCAACCCGCTTTTGATCCATGTCTTCCTGCACAAACACGTTTGTAGTCAAATAAAGTGTAATTGTAACAAGTAATATACCAATTTACTCACATTAGGCATAGTGAAACCATTCCACTTATGCTTTCTAAAAATGAAATAGTAAACCATAAAAATGTCATCCATTCATGCATATATCACTACACATGTTTATAAACAATCAGAACAATGTACAATAAGGACAGTAATAGTATGAAGGAACGGCAGGAGCAGCAAAATGAAGCGAACGACAAGAGAAAATCATAAAATCATAAAAAAAAAGCCAGAAACAACAAAAATAGTCTATCCTACATCTTCATTTATTTCGCACCGCATACTAATGAATAAGAGTCTTAATAATATATATGTACAGAAGAAGTGAAAGGATGGCAGGGGAAGAAATGGTGCTAAAGAATCTGACGCTGTTTTTGGAGACCCAGGTTAGAGAACAAGAAGTTGAAGGATAAGGTTGTTCATCTTCAATAGGAGAAGTTAGTGTGCTTTAATCCAGTGTCACAAGAAACATATCTGTTAAATTGATTTGATTAGAAAGTTGGACAGTGGCCTTCTAAATCCTTCAAACTATAGACATTTCCAAGCTACAATTAACTCATTATGAAATGACAGTGGCTTCAATCAATTAAAGTAGAATATATGCAATCAAACAGTCACTCTTTTTCATGTCAACAAATATGCTATTACCAATTACTGGAAAACAATTTAAAAAAAATACATGTCAGATCCTCATACCTCACTCTTTATCAGTTATGACTATGATGACTATTCTGAACAATTAGGAGTTCGGAAATATACAGGAGATGATTATTCATGCTGGACAGTGGAGATTCTTTCGCATACACAGGCTCCACATATAAGACGACCTTGAAAGTTGAATCCAAACTCTATAATTGAAGCGTACTGTTACTGAATATGATCTTGATCTCACAAATTTTCCAACAGGTTTATCCTGTTGCAAGAAAACATAATAAGGATATTTAGAGGAAATCAAGGCTGCTGGCACTGATACGGAAAAGAAGGATTTCTAGTAACCATCATCTTTGATATTTTAATGGTTTTCATAAATCAGACTCCTCACTTTCATATTAGCCAAAACATTAAGAACAGTAGTTTACCAAACAGCAGAAAAAGAAGATATATGCTCAGTCTAATATATTAATTCTAGATGCTCACGCTGCACAGTTTCAAAAATTTTCAGTGCCCTCCCAGGATTTGTATATACGATATGCAACTATGCACATTGTAGCATTACCCAGAACGGCAAGTGTTGCTTGAAGAGCCACCAACACCTGCAATTAATTTAAATTCGGATAACTTTAGACCTTCTAACTTGATCTCATTGAATCAGAATTAACACAAGATGAAAGTATCATCACTCTACATTGGTTACATAGGTAAGTATCATGACTCTACATTTGTTAGGACAAAATGTCTCTGCCGTACACAAAAAAAACCATTTTGAAAGGGGGGATTTAATTAATAGAATCAACAACCGTTAAGGCTCATGGCTAAAAAATTCTTTATATCAATATGGAGAATGATCATATAGCGATGCTTTGTTTACTGTCTAGTATTAGGTTTGGTCAAATACACATTTAGCTACAAAATTTTGGTAAGACAGAAGTTTTACTAAACTTCTAAAAGAAATGAAACAATAGTGATGCCGCGATTGAGTGGATAAGAACACACAGAAGTAGCACACAACAAACAAAGATTGTCTACACAGTACATACTTCACATGCGTACCTAACATATACCAATTTTTGAAACAATTCATATGCTAATCTTTCAACTTCTTTGAGCAGAAAGCCACTTCTCTTGACTCAATTGCCTGAAGTTATGGCTTTTAAAAATTTAACTAAAGAGTAAATGGACCAAAGAAATATTTGTTAGGCAAAGATATATTTACAGCCAAAGCTTATTAGGCAAATTACATCTTTTCTTTTTCCAATCTACATTTATGATAGCATTTACTTTTGTTTCCTGGGGATTTCCCTTGCCAATTTCTTGCCCAAGATCTAGACTACTCCTTTTTGAGTTATAAAGCCTCACAAGATGCGCTTTTTAACTCCATAGCCTCAAACTCAGTTTAATACCAAAAGTAATTTGCTTCCTTCTTTAATAAAGATACATCATGAGCATTAGCATCTTAGTGCAACTTCTAAAAAACAGATTTCAAAGATTGCTTCTACTTTTTCATGCCTTCGTAGTTCTGGAAGAGAGTGTATCAATTTATATCATGATTATAAGGGTTCTTTGATAAGATGAAAAATATGAAAAGAAAAAAATCTGAGAAATGAGATGGAATAGCTTGAGACGGAGGATCTTGATGGTGTATAGAAGGGTGGTCTGAATAATGACTACAATGAAGGAGAAATTGATTAAGAAAGATTAGGCCAACATCAGGTTAAAAATCATCAATAAAAGAGAACATCTGTGACATAACTAAGACAACAGGATCAATTAAAACAAAAAAACAGAAAACAAAGAAATGCGCAATAAATAAAGAGATAGCCAAACCATATGAATGGGAAGGGGCAAAGCATTAACAGCGCCCCACCACCACAACAACCCTAAAACCTCGCCTCGCTGTCACAGCAGGGACCAATCCTGCACCGCTGCCTCCAAGACGCACACTCCGCCACCCCACACTCTCGTCCGATTTTCTCCA
This sequence comes from Inga leiocalycina, assembly GCA_963242795.1. Taxonomy (NCBI): domain Eukaryota; kingdom Viridiplantae; phylum Streptophyta; class Magnoliopsida; order Fabales; family Fabaceae; genus Inga; species Inga leiocalycina. The sequence continues at coordinate 41,395,680 of OY725332.1, forward strand.
TTGAGTTCACCCTTCCCTCTTCAACTTCACACGCCTTCAACCAAATCAAAAACATTCGCTCGTTCTGTTTCGGCCAACATCACTGGTTCTGTTCCTTTTTCTTTCATTTCCCTCTCTTTTCTCATTAAGGGCATTGAGGTCTTTTCCTGATGTGAAATTAATGACAGATTAGGTCAGGTCCCATTCAGCAAATATTAGTCTAATGAGGTCTTTTATGACAATTTTCCCTAAAAGAAAATAGGAAAGAAAACCATAAATATACCCTTCTAATAGCAACAATCAAAAGCGGACTAACAATAGCATTAGCCATCTTATATATGTTGCAATCTTTCAAGAATGTATTTGTATGTGCTAAAGGAGACTCTACCATTGATCAATGGCACCTCCAAATACTTTTTCAGAGACTCTACCATTGCTCATAACCAAGCTTATGGCATGTCTCTTATGATGTGAGGTTAGAGAAGTGGACCTTAGTCTTCGAATAACTAATATTGTGGCCAGAAGCGCAACAAAACCACGTACTCATACACGACAAATATATCACCTAAATCAATTTCTTTTTTTTTTATACATCTATTCCGTAATTTCAATCCCTCCCAATTTTTTCTTTTTTATTTCCTCTTATTTTTGTCAGAACAAGCAAATTATGTAAAACAAAGCACCAATTATATGAGAATTAGTTATTTAGTTATCATCAATTTTTATTTTTGGGCCAAAAATTAGTTATCACAAATTTTTTTTTAAAAAAAAGAACTCTTATTCACGCAAAAGATAAGCTTGGAGTCTTTCTTGCAGCTATTCTGAATGAAAACGTGACGTGGCAAACCAATCTTGAATCCAACTGTCAGTCACCCCCGCCTTCAACACCTCAAACAGCGCGCCAAACTGTACCATCCAATTCCTTCATAAACCAAACTACTTTGTGTATAGAAAATCAAGAAAGATTTGAATCAAGCAGAATCAAAATTTAGATCATACACTTCAATGTGAAAAGCGTATCCATAGAATCTGATCTTTCCCCAATTTACTCTTTAAATTCTCTCTGTTTTCTCTCTCCCATCTCATTGTTCTTGCGCTTCCTTCCTCGTTGGTATCGGAAAAAATGGTGAGCTCCAATCAAACCATTTTGGTCACCGGTGGTGCTGGATTTATCGGCACTCACACCGTCGTTCAGCTCCTCAAAAGTGGATTTAAGGTTTCGATCATCGATAATTTGGACAATTCCGTCATTGAAGCCGTGGATCGAGTTCGCGAAGTGGTCGGACCTCAACTTTCTAAGAGACTTGAATTTACCAAGGTAATGAGCCGATTTCTTTTTCGATTTCGGAGTTCAATCACTTGTTTCGCAGTGAATTAATTCTTTCAGTGATTTGATTCTCTTCCTCTGGTTTGGTTTCAGGGCAATCTCAGAAATAAAGACGACTTGGAGAATCTGTTCTCTAAAATAAAGTAGGTCGATGAACTGATTCGAATTTCGCTTGCGTCTCTTAATTCGAAGTGTTATAGCAATTCCTTCATGAAGCTTAATGTCTCGTTCTATTCATGTTTTCTAGTGCTCTGTTTTTTATTTTTCCTTGTAAATCCAAGAAAAAAGTACAGTTGCTGAGAAATGTGTTTTGTTAATTGGGAAAAACGATGGAACAGATTCGATGCTGTGATTCACTTCGCAGGTCTAAAAGCTGTCGGCGAAAGTGTTGCTAATCCACGCCGATACTTTGACGTTAATTTAATTGGCACCATCAACCTCTACGAAGTTATGGCAAAATATAACTGCAAAAAGGTCAGTCCCTATTTCTATTACACCGTACTTCACAACTAGCAAATATCCGCGTACAAGTGAGATTGAAAATTTAAAGTGGCCCTACCTTACACATATTTAAAGTATTTTGAATTTATCCAACACACATATTTTTTTGTTGATGATAAAAAAATATCATTTGAATTTTAAAATTATAAATTAGTCTTTTAATAAAAATTTATATAATCAATTCTATTATTATTTTTATCAATCTCATTATTCTTCTTATCAGTGAGATTTTAAAATTTAAATAGTATTTTTCTATTATTTTTCCTATATTTTTTTAGGCCAGTCCACCACCTAAAGTATTAATTTTTTACCCATAAGATATTTCTTCAAAAGAAATTTTATTAGCTCACAAAAAGTTTTTTTAAATGAATGTGTATTTAGCACCCTAAAATGTTTTTTTAATAACTTTTAGGGTGCTAGATAGGCCTAAAAACTTAATGTTGGATGAATGAACTATAAAATACATTAGTTACTGGACGTTCTTTAAAAATATACTAAAAAAATATTTTGGGGATGAGGAAACTACAAAATATTTTAAGACATGGAAAAATACTTCATGGTGTTAACCCTACTTTGTTTTAAAATATAGAATTCATAGAATTCTAAAAAACAAAAAGGTCACCGTAGATGAGGGAGTTACTGAAAGTAAAAGAATATACCAGAGAATATGCATTCATTATATAAGGACTATTCTTGCAATGTCAAGTAATTGATGTAGACATGTTATATGCGTGTGTTTCTGGTCTTTCTAAATCAATGCTGAGACATTTTATTTAGCTTCTGTTTCAAACAGTTGTAATTCATGGAGACGTCAATTTTACATCAAAAACCTTTGCTACTGACCTTCCTTTATATATATGACCATGTAACCATAGTTGTCGTACTAACTTTGGAAAAGAGGACTTATTTGTGTGCACTAATTGTTTTCATCATTGATGCAAAATTGACGCTTAATTTGAATCGATGGGGGAAAATAGATGGTCTTTTCGTCATCTACAACCGTTTATGGCCAACCAGAGAAGATGCCATGCGTTGAGGATTTCGAGCTACGCCCAATAAGTCCTTATGGACGAACCAAGGTAACCACATTTCTTTTGTGCAGAAATGGTTGTTTTTCCCCCCACTCCTTTGGAGATCTAGAAGTTTGGCATTGTTTCCTCTTTGACACATATTTTTACAGTTTTTCTTAGAAGAAATTGCACGAGACATTCAAAGGGCCGAACCAGAATGGAGGATTATTTTGCTGAGATACTTCAATCCAGTTGGGGCACATGAAAGTGGTAAACTTGGCGAAGATCCCAGGGGGGTCCCAACTCAGCTAATGCCTTTCATTCAACAAGTAGCTGTGGGGAGATTGCCTGAGCTTAATGTTTATGGTTATGATTATCCCACAAAGGACGGATCAGCGGTTCGTTAAATTCACACTTACACTACATTTCCCTTTTTGCATGAGACTTAATCACCTAACCAGAGAAATCTTTTTTTTTTTTTTAACAACAGTAAGATATATTTGGGGATAAAAAAATCCATGAAAAGAAAGAAAAATAAATTATCGGTAGAAACAGGCGTGCTTGAACACAAATATACATATTTCCAGTCTCCACATGTTAACCCTCAATTCTGTTGGTTGTGAATTAGGTCCGAGACTACATACATGTAATGGACTTGGCAGATGGTCACATTGCTGCTTTGAGAAAGCTTCTCACCACTGAGAACATTGGTAAAATATCCTCTTTTAATTTCATTATTTTATTTGTAACATTGCCAAGTGTTTTTTTTACACTGCATTAAGATTTGGGCCAAAAAAATCAATTGTTGAGTCTTTAGTTACAGAGTTGTTTCCTACCATTATGCTCACAGTTAATTGGTCCTTGTTTTGTTCCCTTTGGGTGAAGTTAATTGGTCATATTGTTGCTTAGGTTGCACTGCTTATAACCTGGGAACTGGGAAAGGTACCTCAGTACTTGAAATGGTTGCTGCATTTGAAAAAGCTTCCGGCAAGGTATTTATAGATCTTTCTCATATAACATAGGAACTCGTCATATGTATGATTAATGTTAGAAGTTTATATTTTATTTAATTCTTTCTTTTCCAGAAAATTCCATTGAAATTGTGTCCTAGAAGACCTGGAGATGCTACTGTTGTTTATGCATCAACAGAGAAGGCTGAGAAAGAACTTGGTTGGAAGTGAGGATCTGGATATTTTTTTCCTTACTTATGTCAAGACAAGAATATGATCCTTAAATATATTGTAGGTGAAGTTATCGTTTTCTTGTTATTCAGTTTATTATAATTAATATGATTGTTTATCTACAGGGCAAAATTTGGTGTAGAGGAGATGTGTAGAGATCAATGGAATTGGGCCAAAAACAATCCATGGGGCTACCAGGGAAAGAAGGCTTGATTGAATTAAGCTTAAGAAAATAATAGAGCCCTAATTATAAGGACTTTAAGTGGCAAATGTATTTGTGTTTTTTTCTTTTATCCCCAGTTTGAGGTTTATAATGTAAATTGATATCAGTTAAAGAGCTGAGAAAAACAAATTTAAGGAGTTGAACGATCTCTTAAATCCTCAGTTTGATAATGTTAAATTTAGTTTTTTATAAAGCTTGTTTATTTTCTATGCCCACATTTTTTAGCAATTTAAACCATCGCCTCTCTACCATGTTTATGTTTCATTGAAGTGTAGTTTCTTGTAAGTAAATTAATATATTTTTAATTTTATATATTAAAAGTATTATATAAAAATTTAAATTTTTATTAGCAAATTTTGTACTTTAATTTTAAAATATGAATTAGCTCAATATTTATTTTCTTGGGGGAAAAACTCAATATTTATTCATTATCATGAAACAAATTTAAAATAAGTAATTAAATTGATTATCAATTATTATAGTTAAGAATTTTCCTTTTTGATAAAAGTTAAGAATTTATAAGTTTTGAAGATTATGGACAGGAATAATATTTATATAATAAAATAATATATTTTAAAAAAATATAGTAATTTTAAAAATGATACTATTTGAAATTGACAACCAAAATCAATATTTAAAAAATAAAAAACAAGGTGGGGCGTTAAGGGCCAGTTTGGTTCAAAGGGAGAGGATGGAAGGAGTTTGAAGCTTCTTCTTTGGGGCCCATCCTCTCCCCTCCAACCAAAGAAGCTTTAAGAGATCTAGAGGAGCATAATTATTGGCTTTACCATGAAAATAAAAAACTCTTTTTTGGGACCAGCACAGCATGTGAAAACCACTTTACCTAAAAATGATAAAATTCACTATCACTACTCTAAATAATGCCTTTTATAACGGTTATTATCTGTCATATATAACAATTCCAAATTACCATATATGCAGGCACTATATATGCTCTGTGCAAATAAATTACAGTTCATAATCGTTATTTATTCTGAACATATTACAATGGTTATAATATAATACTTGTTATGTATTAAGTTTTGGTGGGGCCATGATATACACATTGCTGTAATAATAATTAACAAGCACACGTAAATAACCGTTATAATATATAGTAATGCTTACATAATACATAACGGTTTCATTTTAACAACCGTTATATATATGTATTAACATATATAATGGTTCTTTGAAAATAATAGTTATATATTGATAGTAATACTAACAGATTTATTTAAACAATTGTTATATATAATTGACATAAATAACGGTTGTTAGGTAACAACCGTGATGTATCGAATCTAATTTTTTTTAAAGGGGGGTGTTTTGCTTTCGATATTCTCCATGCATACGCATTTGTACAAAAACAAATCAAAATATATATTTACATTCATTCATATACAATACAATATAATACAATAAATCAGAATATATTTACAGTTATTTATGTAGATGTATACACTATTAAAACTAAAACTTTAAAAATAAACAAATCAGCATCTAGAAATTTACAGTCATTTGAAAGTTTTACTCTCAAATTGATGTTATAGCGATGTCGCCAACTCTTCAGTCACTTCTTCCATTTGTAATTTGCTAAACACCGTATAGGAGGCATTAAAATACTGTGCAAGAAAGGAACTAATAGATGGAAGTTAGATATTGTAATATAGAGTTGATTGAATGTATATATGAACAAATTGAGCATATAATATACCTTGTTTGGATCAATATTTTCAAGACTATGCGTAATTATGTCCTTCATATATTGCATCACATAGTACCCACATTTGTTACTCTTGTCTTGTTGCTTTGGGAGCTAAAAGAAATGAGAAGAAAAATTTGTCAATCAATCATATATATAAACTATTATGTGTACTTCAATTTAATATTATAGTTGTTGGTGAATAATATATACACCTTCAGATTCAGCCTTTAGAAGGCACATATGTAACAACTATCAATGAGGTTGTATTTGGTGCAATCGAGACCATTTTGCGTGTGGTAATTGTACACCTCTTTAAAAATATACAATAAAAAATTATATTTACAGAAACATGCAAGCTGAATTAAATTATAAGATATAATGAATTGATAACTTATTGGCTGAATGTCTCTTATGTAATACTCTATCTCATATTCCCTACTCTTGGAGTGAATTTTTAAAAAAAAATTTCATTTATCATCACGCATTGGGCATAATTACCATGCCATTATAACAAACATCAAAATCCATGGGAGTTCCGACCCCCTGGCCCATAAATCTCACAAAACCAGATATAAAAATTGTAGGTCCAAAATCCATCACATAATAATTCATAAGCTATAATAATGCATTTCTATGAAAACCATAGGTCTCAGGTCGTCTACTACCAAAATCAAGATAAAGGACTACTCAGAGTTTAACACAATTATGAATTTAAAATGCAGCTCCTAATTATGGCAATAAATGAAATCAAACAAGTACATTATAGCTACTAACAACTGTAGCCTCAAGCCTTAAGTGCCTTCCTAGTCATGTTGCCCCTCAAGCTCTCACCTGAAAAGTATGAAAAGTAACGGGATGAGACAACTGTCTCAGTAACAAAGTCACTACCCACCTTAACTATCGGCACCACCAGTGGGGTGCTTGGTGGGACTAATATACATACATGTTAAACAACTATAATAAGTAGGTAGGCAAGTTAACATAATAAGCAGGAGTATAATAGTATCGATTCATATGCCTCAAAGAACATTTATTCATAATATAACATACTATATCACAAAATGTCATAATGCAATGATTACTCTTTATCTTTCATTAACCCCTAACTATCCTTATGTCCTCCTTATTTCCTCCGACTGAACCCATTGTCTAAGTACCTTCCATGTTACTTGTTATTGTCACGAGCTCTCCACAAATACGAGTAAACCAGCCAACGTACTATAAAGCACACAAGGGACCATGGGTTCCTTCAGTACAATTACTACCCTCGAGAATACCGCCTGAGCACCTGGAATACTACCTAGAAGCCTTTAAAGTGTCATATCAGGGAATATTGCCTTACAAAATAGATGCAAGCTAGCAGTGCACAATATCAAACTAGCAGCCTGCCATGTGGTATTTAGTTTTTTTTATATCACAGCTCAATCACTAACTCCACCATTTATATCACATTATTCTTAAGGGGTTTTTCATATCTTCTCATGCTCATGCACGCCAATCAATATCATAAACTCAACTCTCATCATATGCATGTATGATGCTACTAAATTTTAAATAAGTACTGCAAGTATACGGGCCATTGGAATAGTATAATAGCAAATCAAGGTCGTCCCACAGAGATCCAAGGTAATAGATAATTAGGCATTAAAATTCCCATTTTCATTTAAGTTGAGCAAATCAAAGGAAGAGATTTAAAAACAAATTAAACAAATGCAAAAGAAACAAATGTAATGATTTAAAGACTTCAATTAATAAAACCAACTTAGAGTGGCTAATCACTTCTTTAAGTTTTAGAGCATGCATTTACCCAATTAAAAATACTTAAAGTTAAATTGTTAATCTAGAGTTTAAATGAATATAAGTATCTTCCAATCACTTATACTCCTCTCTCAAGTTAAAATTGTTATTCCTAACTAATTAATTAGTTCATACATGCTCAAATCCTCAAATTAGTTCATATCTACTCTAAGTTAAAAAACGACTAGCCACACATGACTATAGATAGAATCATCATCTCAGCAACAAATCGGTCCAAAAGCCATAGAGTAATAAAAGAGAATAGGACAAAACACTGCCACTCTTCATTGATATTGAAGATTCCAGCTCCTTTTATAACCCCTTTCATAATTAAGGTCGAGATTTACATTTATAAACACGTAATTAAGGTAGAATTAGAGACCATATACGATTTGGGACTTAAGAAAGTAAATTTCCTAAAATCGGGGTTTTCAAAAACTTTTACAAAACATGTTCTCAACGAAATCATATTCACATTTCAATACATAAATGGCTTGTACAGGTTGATTTCATTCATACATATCAGAGTTCAATGTAAATTCCTGACACACTCGGGTTCCATTAACTAATTAAGGGTTTACAAGCATAAATGCCTATAGAGTTTCCCATAACCAGGGGATTACACAAATACCATCCAAATGATTTACAAAATGATAACCAATTTTCCAAAATAAACTCCTAGAGCTCTATCCACTCTTCGTCGCCCGCTTTCCTTTGGATCCTTCAGCCCTGTCTAAAATTTGTTTTTGGGAGAGTGACATTCTAAAGAATCCCCGTAGTAACAAATCACTCATAATATGCACAACATCAAAGCATGAAAGTAAATCATCCATACAGCACACAGCAATCACAACAACAATTGCAACGGCGGGTGTAACCCCCTGCCGTAATTATATCCGAAATACACGATTAAAGTGAAATAGAGACCAATAACAAACAAATAACGTTTACTAACCCATCACATGACGGGGTTTTCACAATTACCTTTCGAAATCATTTATAAACTTGGTCTCATAATTACTTTTCGAATACAATTACTACGCGGAGTATCACATTCATAACAAATCAGAGTACACAACAATAATCCCGGTAATCCCGGGTTCCATACATTAACTCAAAGCCTTATAGGGCATATTCGCCCCTACAAGCCCTCATATAGGGATTACACAAAGTCTTCTCAAATACACATCTCAAATACATATCTGAATACATACTCAAATATACATCCATATCATATATAATTATCCCAACATCTATGATAACCAACTACCAAACTCAAATACTCTAAGGAGTCTTCACCGTCCTTGAATGCTTGCACCATCCTCGCTCTTACTCCCCTGTCTACAATGTTGATAGGGGAGGGTGAGATTCTAGAGAATCTCAGTAGGATAACAATATCAATATGCACGTACGATACATGTTTAATGCATGACATACTTGCATCACACAACTCATGATAACACAATGACAATTTGCAAGCTCAATGCTTCGAACAATATACCTATGGCCATAGCATAAATTGAAACATAGCTTCAAATTACACATAATTATGCAAAGCTAAGACATGCACCAACACAGTAACACATATATCAAATACAAGCAGAAGAGATATGTTCCCTACACTCTTTCCACGTAAGCTCCAGCTCCGGCTGCTCACGATCAGGGTGGACACCAAATCCTATAACCAAACAAGGACATAGGGTTAATCCCTTTTCCAATTCCTTAACTTTCAAACACATAAGTTGGTTATCATTAACGACCTTTAGGTGGCTAATCAAAGCCCAAACATATACCTAAAGGCTTGGGAAACACTTGACCAAAGATCACCTTTTAAAAGTTCAAAATGCTGATTTTTGGGGGTTGGCCGCGGCCCACGAATCCACTGGCCACGGCCAAAAACTGCCCAGAAACATTTGGGCCACGGCCCAGAATCCGATGGCCGCAGCCAAGAAAATCCAGTTTCTTGGCTGAACTTCCAAAAATTATAACTAATTCCACAAAAATCAAAACGAGGTGATCCCAAAGCCAAATGTAAGCTATTCAAGTCCTCTACACAGGAAAAATATTGGCCAATACTAGAAATCACCACATAAATACAGAATTCCCCAAAACTCAAGACTGTCCCAAAACAGTGTTCAATTTCGACCTCAAACTTTGGACAGCTATAACTCACAGAAGACAAAACAAAATGGCACAAATTATGTGTCCATTTTGAAGCTTGGGATGTGAACTTTAAGACTAGAAAGTTTCATAATTTTCTGACATCCTTTGCCCAGTCAAAACGTCCACACAACCAGACTGCCCAAACAGAATTCACACTGGACAGAATTTCCAGTTTTGCAGACAATATATCCAATCCAATTCAAATCAATTCCAATGATCAAATACCACAACATGACACCATTTTCAACATAAAACAACATCCAATTCATCCAATTACATACCACATGAAAATACCATAAAATCAGGGCAAAATCCACAATTCACCATACTTAACCAAAACTTACAAAACTTAGATCAAAAGGAAGCAAGCATCACCTCTTCCTCTTTCCCAAACAAATTTCTTGATTCTTCATCTTTCCACTTTTGCTCAAGCAACAAAACACCTCCTCTCACAAATCTAAAACCATAAAGATGAAGCTCTCATCACTATGAATAAGATTATAGAAGGACATTAGAGCATTAGAGGACCATAAACCAACCAACATCTCACATCTAGTTTTCTCTTTCCTCCCCTTATGCTTGGTGAAAATGGAGAACAAGAGAGAGAGAGATGAAGATAAAGATGATGAAGTGAGTGTTCAATTTTTGGGAGCCAAAACCGACCAAATAAAGAGAGGAGAGAGAGAAAATGAGGTTTGACACTTTGACCTTATCAAAGGGCTCACAAAGTGCCAAGTGTCACCATCTTGACAAACCTCACATGAGCTCACATAAGCTCACACACATGTGATTCCACCCCTTGATCTCTTACACAAATCAATCCTAACCATTGATCTTGAAGTTACCAATGAGTTTCCTCTTCGGTAACTTTACCGTTTTGCCCCTGATTATGGCAATTCCTCTTGAATCACCATCAAATACATTTTCTCATTCATTTTCTTTCACAATGCGCCCTCCCCTCTATTTTAAGTCAATTTAGAGGTTAATCAATAATTGAACTTAAATACAGGGTTTCAGCGCTGCTCACAACACATACGAATCACATTCAAAACTCAAATCACATTGGATTCTCCAAAAGGGTTCATTTATCACTAACCACTTCCACTTTTGGAGTCATTATCTCTTAATCACAATTTAGGATCCTGCTAAACCAGGGCTTAGCAGTCCACTAATCTCAGGCTTATTCTCTAGCCTCAAGTCTCAAAATTCGGGGTATTACAGCGGGGGTAGGTATCATGGGCATCGCCCCCTACGACGGCTCACGCTGAACTACTTGCTGCATTGCACATCCATATGAACATATCACATATATCACCACAGCTGGGATCTATATAAAACATTTCACAACACGCAGTCCCACAAACTGGATACTCAAACAGGAATCCATGATTCCATAACGCAGCCTCGGCACTTACAGCGGCAGATATAACGGTCGGGGTAGCTATCATGAGCATTGCCCCCTACAACAGCTCACGTTGAACTGCTCGCGCTGTAATGCCCTATGGCCGATAACACATTCATGATGATAAACATGCATACCAAGTATCATACACAACATGAGAGAAGAGTCACTACCTTGATCCTTCCGTGCGTGTCCTAGCGCCGGTCTCTCCCAAGTAAGGCAAATATCAAATCCTATGTTCATAATTAGGGACAAAGTGTAAATTCTCTATTCCAATTCTCAATATCTTCTTAACACTTAATTGGTTATCATTATTACTCTTTTAGTACCCATGAACACCTCTAACACAAGCCCTAAAGGGTTGGAAGACGATCCCCAAATATCCCCTTTGGGAAGCACTAGACTTATATTTTCTAATGAGACACTCGAGTGAAGATGGCCTCACTCGAGTAATGATACACTTTTCACCTGAGCACAAAGGTTGATATTCGAGTGACAGCCAAATGCTCACTCGAGTTCTAAGAAGTGAGGTGCAGAAAGTGCTCACCCGAGAGCAAAGTAGAATGACAGTAACCAAAATTACTCGTCGTACTCGAGCATGACCTCTGTCACTCAAGTGGAAGCCTAATGCTCACCTGAGTCCCCAGAAGTGAAATTCAAGAAGTGCTCACCTAAGAGCACAAGAAACTTTTAGAGAAGGACATCACTCGAGCAGAAATAAAAGTACTCGAGTATGGCTTAACACTCGCGAGTGCTAAGACACACTTTTGAAAAACGGACTCGAGTGACAACCCATGATGCGAGTTCATAGTGTCTCATACACTTGCACTAGAGTGAGAGGAGGCTCACTCGAGTGGGAACCCATAACACCCACAAGTGAGGCAACACTCTTGCCTTTTTCACACGGAAGTATATCAGAAAACTGAAGGAAAAGGGGAAATACACTACAGCACTCGAGTGAAACCCATCCTCACTCGAGTGATGTTCATCCTGCACTCGAGTGGACCCTAAATCACTAGAGTGATTTTATCATAACCCAGAAAACTGACCACATTTCCTAACACTTGCCTAATTGATCCAAATAGACTCAAAACTTCTACCAAAGCTTCTCCCATACAAAAACACCCAAGGAATTCAATGGAACTATCAAAGCTACCAAAATCTTATCCATTATCATGCTTTGGTTTTGGGCAACATAAACATTCAAATTCCAAAACCATCTAAACATACCATTCCAATCCTAAATCAATCTATCTATCCAAAACTCATTCCAAAACACTCATTTCTATACCAATAACATACCAAACACCCAATGACTCTCATTTTCGAATTCAAGGCCATAATTTCTAGTATTCCAAATAAATTCAAAGGCCAAAAAACTTATATAGAAAAGTTGGTCTCACTTACTTCTATAACTTTGCCAAAGAGATTTTTTGATTCTCTAATCTCCAAAATCCCTTGAGAGCTCAAACCAACACCAAATGGCAATCTAAAATCATCAAAATGAAGCTCTCAACTCAATGAACAAATTTAAAGAAGAGAGTTTGAGCAATGGAGACCATTTACTCACCTTAATTGCAAGCTTTTCCTTTCTCTCTCTTGCCCAACAATGATCGCCAGAAATGAGAAGAGAAGAGAGAGAAGAGTGCTTGAGGAAGAAGAGAAAATGATGAAGCTACTCCCTCCCCTACTTGGTCAGCCGAAATGGAGGAAGAAGAAGAAAGAGAAAATAATAATTAAATGGTATTTGACTTTTCTTTACTCCTTTCTCTTCTTCCAAACTTGCCACATGTCACACTATCATTGGCTTCCATAAGATAAACAATCAATTAGCTTCTCTAATCCCTCAATTAGCCATATAATTACACATCTCATTTTTCTCTTAGCTAGTAATTAATTTCTCCCTTAATTACCAACTCATGGCCAAAAATTTCATTCTTCCAATTTTTCCACCAATTATGACATTAATTTATATTGCCATAAAACACATAATAATGCCAATTAAATTCATAATTATCCACAATAATCATGATTAGCCCTTAATTAAAATTTAGGGCATTACACCTTTGTTCTTGTAGCTCCTACTCTGATTCACGATGCTGAAGACCCTCTATGACTCTTCGATCACTCTAGCGATGATGGAAGGAAAAGCAGAGCAGTAGCTCCTCTGAATGTCGGCTCCTCTCTTTTCTTTATTTTCCTCTTCACTGTCCACCGCACACCCAGCTTTCTCAATCCATGAACTCGCCTCCTGGATTCTCTTGCTCTGCGATCCGTCTCTCTGTTTCTTTTCAGCTATTGTCACCGTCGAGGACCTGGGGAAGAAGAAGAAGAATCAGAGACTAATAGAGCTTCCCCAGGTCCCACCTTTAACGGGCTCTTCGCTGCTACTCTTCCTCTGGTTTCGATAGATGAAGATGATGATGAATAATGCGGCTGCTTCCTCTCTTTCAGTCAAAACCTAAAGCTTGCTTTATTTCACCACTTTCTCCTCGGTCTACCTCCAATTGGTCCTCTTCTTCAGATATTAAATTGGTAATAAGAAGCCCAAGCCTAAGACCTGTACAAAACGTTGTCTGTGGCCCTCCTTAGTTGAAAGAAGACAAATATATGAAGGGAACATCTAATATCTACTAATAATATCAAGTAATAATAATAGTACTAAGTAATAAAATCAACTGACACGGTGTTCTATTTTTTTTAATTTTTATAATAATTTATTTATTCATTTACCTAATATTACCTAATTCTATTTAAAATAAAATTATGATATTTTCAATAAAATCCCCTAAATAATGACCCAACCTTGATTTAATCTTATAATAATAAAATCTTATTGAATTCTTCCAAAATTGCCGAGATAACTCTCTAATTATATTCAAAATATCCTTTAAATGTACAAAATATGGAGAGTTATCAATATACCAAGTATACTTTCAAAATATATTAAAAAATCACATGCTTGCACATGAAACACATACGAATACATCATATAGTAGTATCATGGTCATCATAACATGGAAATCACTTTTTTTGCCCTTATTAGGCCATTCTCCTACATCAAACTTGCTTCAATAGGAGTACTATTTGGCAAAACAAGGCATGAGTTACAACCATATGAAATTCAGCTCAGTTCACAATACAAGCTATAGTTGTCTCTAATTATCACACATACCAATCTATCCAGTCCTAGGGTTCAAACAAAGATCCCATAAGGCAATTTTATTCTTAAAATTGTAGGTTTCATAGCAACTCTACTCAATCTATGCTTGTGAAGTTTTTAGAAAAACTCACGAGCAGCACCGATAATTAAGATAAATAAGACCACATTACCTGGTATTCTCTAAGTTGCAACTGAGAAAAGTCCTTAACACAAAGCTCAAACTCAACTTCAGAGTAATGAAAAACTTAATTAAAACAAAATTATTTAGCAACACTATATGTTCATAATTTTACCTCCATTCAATTTCTCAATATTTCTAAGAATAGGAAATGTTATAAGAGAACTATATTAGATTTGAGAATTGAGATCATTGGAGTGTCATAATAAATTTATCTAATGTTTCTATGATATCAATTTGGAATTCTAACCCTTAGAACCCCATTTTCTAGAAAAGTCCCAAATTTACAATATAATTCCTATTTTTCGAATAGCAAATTCAATGTGTGATAAATTTCTCTTACCTTAGGCATCCAATTGTCGATCGGACCATTGAAATGTTTGAAAGGGATGTCCCAAACTTTCTCACAAAATTCCATGACGATCCAACGGTGGACAAAGATGAAAACGTTGATTCTTTCTTCTAGGGTTTGTTTTCCATGTCCCAAAATACTGATCATGTTTCTTTCTTAGTAATGCTTAAATGAAAATGCCATAGCTAATCCAAATGTTCAATATGACGAGTTGGATGTCTTGGATCAGTTGACCAAATTTTAGCCCAATCCAATGGTCAACAAAGGCATAATTGACATTTTACTGAGGCTGTGTCAAGTATATACAAAAATGGAGCTACTCATATATATAGGCTCCGAGGTGTCCCTATTTTCCTTATTTAGTTGATGTGGAACTTTCTCTTCCCCTTTTATTTTATTTTTTATGTACTTATTATTTACCCCTAAGTATTTCCTTCATAATATCACCGAAGTTTTATGAATAGAAATTTAGGATGTTACATCCTGCATATATGGTCTAGGGTCTGGAACTCTGCTCATAGAGGCGTAGTACTAAATCTTTTTGCGTAATAGATTTACAAATATTAGCATCTAGTGTCCCCTAAGTGTAATAACAGATTACACCATCAAGACAATTACAAAATAAATAAAAACTAATTTAAGTAGAGTTAATGATGTACCTACCCTTGAATGTAAGGTACTAAAAAGCAAGTGTCCCTTTTATAAAAACTCTCCTAAAGAATTCATCCCCCAGAAACCTTGCTTGAGATTTATCCACATTTTCCTTCATACCCTCGCCTAGTGCCTGACATTGTCAAGGTAGGTAAACTTGATCTTGTCCTGGAGGTCGTGAGGGAGGATGTAAGTATGATACAAGTGCCTAAAATGCTGAAACCAACATATCAAAATGTAATCAAAGTTCTAAGTAGCCAACTATTTAATCACAGTTAAAGAATACCTTAAAGAAGTTGATAGAGCTTGTACTCACCATCTCCTTGTTTAGAACCTTAAAAACAAGCTCTTTGCTTATGGCTTCCTACTGCTCTAATAAGTCGAAGGCCTCTCTTTAAATTTGATCATTGGAAACAAGTTTGAAGTGAAGAACTTGTCAATGAACTCTCGAAGGGACTTTTGAGCAAATTGACTAATTGGTTTATTCTGTGAGAATGACTTCTTCTCAGATTGATCATTGGGGGCGGGGTGCTTCTTTTTCTTGGACTAAATGAGGGTCTTGGGCTGAGTGGGGGGATTAGATTGATTGGCGGTCTTGGATTGGGTGGGCATTATCTTTTGAGCGATGGACTTCTTGGTCAGCTTGTATACTTAAAGTAGATGGTGAAAACTACCCATAGCCCCTCCCACTGTATTTATGTCTTTGGTGGCCACAGGGAGCAAATAGCTGGGGTATATGTTGGTATTGATTTATACATTTACATGCTTAGGAGGGGTAGGCTCGTTATTAAGCAAGTTATCCTTCAAGAAGTTGAACATGTAGCCTATTGCAACTATATGGTGTCCAGGGCTACGAAAAAACATTCAACTTTCGCCAATCCCTCAGCAGATTATGGCTTGAAAATGTGTAGCAACCTTTAGCACTTGGGCTATTGTCTTCCCTTTGCTACTTTGTATAAAGGTCCTTTATCATCTCTTGTGTGAGAAACGATATTTGTTTTTGCATTTCATAGCATTGTTTATGGAGCTTTTCATATTTTTTGTCCTTATTATTTCTTTGAGGTTGTTGGTGCCATAATATTTTGTTTAAGTCAGTCAAAGCTAGAACCCCTAAGAAGATCGAGATGGTTAGGCCCCAATGTCTTGTCCAATACGTCCTCATTCATAGAAAGCCAACCCTATGTAGTAACTTCCAGGGACATGGCTTGCTGTGCATTTAACAATAATGTTAATATTGATAGTTATTTGAAGGCATTACTTCCATAAATCAGGGATTAAGACTAATACTTACTATGACAACCTCTTTCACTTGAGGATTGTCATAAGAACCATCTTTATTTTGTCTTGCCATCGACCAAAGTTCATGAGAAGGAGGTTTGCTACCATCTCTACTCTTAGCAGATAACTATTGAGCAATACGAGCATATCCCGTTCACCCTACCCTATAGGGATTCTTATTGTTCTTCACCCTCTCCTTATTCACCCGACTTAATTTCTGCAAAAACGCGCAACTATCCAGTTAATATTAAACAAATACATGAATGTCTTATGAATTGCGAATAACTATTACCTAGAATGACTGTCTCCACTCATCCTATTTGATCGTATACCAAAGATCCTACAGAACTTGTGTCTCATCAGCCTCTTTAGGATTCTGTAAATATGCCTTCGTCAATACATGACAGAATGTGCGTAGTACTTGCCCAACCTTCTTGAGGACAAATTTCTTGTAAGTTTTGTCTATATCATATGTAGACTGTAAAGCATACAATTTAAGTTAACATTTTTCACAAGTAACAATTACCCTGATACTATCACAAATAACATTTGTGTACTTGTTATGTACCCAATGCTAGTTACCTGACGTGATGGGAATGTTGGTCCTTCCTGTTAAGCTGATGTAGTTGACAAAGTGTGATGGCTCAAGAGTTTGACCCTCATTGTTCCATGTCACATCAAATTTTCTCCCCAAAGACTTCGCTTTGTTCATAAAAGTCAAGGCACAATGACCCCTCTTTACAATATCCTAAACTCATTCTAACGCCTATTTGAGGGTCAAGTTTCAGGTTTGACTAGGGGTAATATCAGTACTAAGGGGAATACCAGTACTAGATACATTATCAATGCTAGAGGAACTAGAACTAACCATTTTAATTGGAAAATAACATTTATTCAATTAGCCATAGGGAACAAAGCAATGTGCATTCTAAAAAAACATGATATACGACTAAGGTCAAAACCTAGATAGGCAAAATAAAGTGAAAAATAAGAGGAATTTGCGAATGTAGAATGGAAAATTTGAAATGCAGAAGAGAAATCATATATAAAAATAAGGAGAACAGAGCACATGAGGGAATGTGACCATGCTAGAGCTTTGAAGCGTAAAAGCAAGTCATAATTATAAGTTTAGAATTGTTATGAAAGTTGACCTTTTCTTATAGTTCTAAATTTACAACCGTAATGAATCTCTGAACGTAAGTTCATAGTTTTGCATTACAATCAATAGGTTTTGTAAACAGTGACAGTTTTGTCTTAATAACTGTTAGGTATTTGACATAATATTCTAAAAAGTGACGGGTTTTACTTAATAATCGTTATTTATTTGACTTTTTTTAATAATTTTTGAAGTTGATTATTCAACCTTATAGTACAAACCAAAAATTAAAAAAGAAAATGAGAGTGTGAATAAACAAACAAAAAAAGTTATAAGGATGAATGATTTGCTGCATCATTAGATCCATCCTTATCTAGTAATTTGTCCACCTTCTTGATCAGAGAGCAAACGAGAGAAGTCAGTTCGTTCAAGCACTTGTCCATGCGTCCTTGCTCTCCCATATAATCATTGATCATATGTTGGAGGTTGATGCGTGCTTCTGTCGCTAAAGCAATCAATTAAACTAGGTCCTAAATTATTATGCAGTTTAGGGTCAACCTAGGTCATTCTCCCAAGGAGCAAGCTATGGGTTTTCTTTAGGATTGATTTTTAAGTAACAAAAGATGCAATAGAATGGACCTAAACTAAAGTGCAAGATTCTACCACCTAAATGCAAATGACTCTAAAATCTATATGAGAATAAAACTAACCTAAATGAATTGGAATGCAATATTTGGGGTTTTTTAGTGAAGTATGAATTAAGATACTAAGCAAAGAAAATAATCAAAAGCAAGACAATCAACAAGGATTTCGTTCAGTTATGGTGATAAAGGGGACAACTTAGGATTCACATGGATTTAGCTTTCTTAGTCATCACTACTACAAAAAACCAAATCTGTGGCGCTTATAATTGCATTAGCTGTGGCGCTTGCGAAATGCCACCTATCTTAACGCTACTAAAAAAAGCTGTGGCGCTTGGAAGCGCCACAGTTTTTTTTTTTTTTTTTAAAAAATAGCTTTCTGTGGCGCCTAACCTGGCAGGCGCCACAGAAAGCACCAGCTGTGGCGCCTGGTCGGCCAGGCGCCACAGGAGGTAAGCCTCCTGTGGCGCCTGGCCAGCCAGGCGCCACAGTAGGTGTTTTATTTTATTTTTTTTTCGTTCTGGTTTTTTTTTTGAATTTTTTTTTCTCATATTTTTTTGGGTAGCGCCTGGCTGGCCAGGCGCCACAGTAGGTGTTTTTTTCTTTTTTTTTTTTTCGTTCTGGTTTTTTTTTTGCATATTTTTTCTTATATTTTTTTGGGTTTTTCGTATTGGTTTTTTTTTAGCATATTTTTTTCTCATGCATATATAATTATAGTCTGCAAGGTTTAATAAGAACAATAATAGATAACTTTAAAATGATACCAACAAATGATTGATTAGCTAAAGTAGTAATGAAAATTGTTATACAATATACTGTAAACCTAGCTGAATGAAATATAATACAACAAATTCAACTTGAACAAACATGCAAGACACAACAATTATATTGGCAATTAGAAACAACACAAAAAAAACCAGCTAGTGAATTTAATAGTAAATATAGCTACCTAGGGATTTGCCTAAACACATATTCACACCATTCCTCGATCACTTCATTAACCTGATGGTCTGTCAAAGCGTCACAACGTTGATCTTCATAATACTACAGATATATACAATCAGACACAAGTTAGAACGAATTGAAATCAGTAAAACATAACTGTCAGGCATTAATTCAATTTCATTACAACACAATATGAAGTGCAACTAAATGACTTACTTTTTGAGGAATAAATGGTTGATCATGCATAATAACATCCTTCATAAATTTCATGATATAGTACCCACAATCATTGTCATTAGGTTGGAAAGGGCACTGCAATAATATAATGCAATATTTAACTCTGTTCATGAATAAAAAGTGTTTACTAACAAATTCTAAGTAAAGGCAAATATCAATACCTGTATCTTCTTCCAAGGATAACTAAGGCGGGGGTCAGTAGCTTTAGAATAGTTTAACGTGATAGATGACCGATATGCAGTCAATGCGTTAACAAAAGAAACAGAAAATGATTACTTTTGATTATTCAATCACGTTCGCAAATATTTATATATAGGCCCGTATACTTACCTACTGATCAATAGCATCATATCAAAACGGTCTTGTGGAATACCATTTTGCAGAGGATCCACATAATAAATGCGAGGGCCTGAAGGTTCCGCTGGATTGATAACGATCAATATCCAATGGCGCCTAAAATATATTTTAAAAATATTTTTTGAACAATCATGTTATGATAGAAGTTAAACAATAAAAACAAAAATTGTACCAATAATAACTTACCTCGCATTATACGGCACTAAAAATAATGTATTTGCTGTCGCTTTCTTGCTAAAATAATCTTTCAGCCCATTAGACTGCGCAGTCACATCTATTTTACCCTCATGATTACCAACGAGAAAAGGGTTGACAAATGCGAATTGGACCCTGTGTGTATCCATTAAAATGTCCTGGTCCAAATGCCTGGTATAAAACATACAGTGTCATGAGAAACAAAAGAAATGGAACGAGATATATTAATAACAGTGATAAACGATGATAGTGAAGTACCTTATCCAGATGTTGATAGCCGAAGCACTAACCCAATCACGAGCACATATTTCCTGCACGACCTCGGCAGTAATATAATCAACTAGACCACCAACACTGTAGATATGTCTTGGAATACGTAATGGCACTACTCCCTCACCGATCAATTGTGGTGCAATCAATATTAATTGATCGAGATATGAGGTATGTCTTCTTCTGCCCTGTTGGCTGGCCGATGCTTTTGACTTGGGTTGTGTTGTTGAAGAC
The DNA here is from genome assembly GCA_963242795.1 of Inga leiocalycina. Classification (NCBI taxonomy): domain Eukaryota; kingdom Viridiplantae; phylum Streptophyta; class Magnoliopsida; order Fabales; family Fabaceae; genus Inga; species Inga leiocalycina. The sequence continues at coordinate 41,416,568 of OY725332.1, forward strand.
TTTGAAATCTTACCCTGCGCAAATCAGAAAATTAAATCACAGTTCGAGATGAAAGTTCGAAGGAAAAGTGCAGGGAATTTTGAATGAACGACCTTTCCACATGGCTCGATAAGACCTATTGGCCAAGCAACATAGCCACCTACAACATCTGCCACCTTATTTTGCTCATCTTGAGACGGGATCGGTAAGAGGGCGTCTTCGTGCAGACGTCAACCCTAACCCGGAGTGTGTTATCGGGCAACGGTGAATTGTGCAGTATGTCCTCACCAGTGTTGTAGACAACACCTACTGCAACCGCGTGCTTGGATGCTTGCTCGACATATAGCTTGCATTGAATTTCCCCCTACAGAAAACAGAGTTAATATGTTAAATTCGCTTAATTATAATTTAACATAAAGTTAAGTAGAAAAGAAATTAATTACCGAAGGAAAAGGGACTTTAGGCATGGAATTGCAGCTATCTCTGAAACTTGGGCTATCACAGAACGGAACATTTGGTGTTGGCCTACCCTGGACCAACTGTTGTATTTGCGTTGTTAACAACGCATTATGTTCTTGCAGCAAACGCATTTGTTCGGTGAATTGTTCTTCTCGTTGTTCCTTGTAGCGCATTTGTTGTTGAAGTTCTTGCATTTGATGCTTAAAGCTAGACATCCCGTCACGTAGGTGGGAAACATCACTTCTACTCGAGCGCTTCTGACGTCCGAAGTATGCTGATGGGGTGACTGCAAAACCAGTACCCCGAACACGACCATCATACTCGGGTACTGGTAACGCTCTGCTCAATAAATTGTCCCGACCAACATAGGTCGCCAACGCAGGATCCTCCTGTACTACGAATTTCACCTTTCTTATTTGTGACACCCTTGACCCACAGCTCATGTCGTGAAACCTATGTAATATCTGAGCCTGATTCTTGTATCTGTACATCGAAGTTAGTCGAATTTAAATGATATTCATACAATTTTTATTATGAATGAAATAATCATCAGTTCGTACCATTTCTTTTTGTAAATTTCCGTATGAAATAGGTCCTTGTGTGTATCGGTATGGCATGTTGGTCGCGTTAGCTCGATTCTTCTCGCTCAACTCCTAGTTAGATCAAAATGATTCATATAAATATATAAATGTTACTTACAAATACGTACATTACACGTAATAGGGAAAAATAAACAAATCCCCTTACCAGGAAATCAGGAGTTGTATGTGTTTTGATAAACTCATCCCACATTGCTTGAGTGATGATTCCTTCGTACATACTGCAATTACTATGGAGGTGAACTATACTTTTTTTTAAAAAAAAAATATTATCAACATTAATTCAAACTCTTTTAGGTTCAGCTCATTAAAAACAAAGAAGTTATGGTACTAATCATTTTTATAACTCTACGATGACTTTATTAATATATCTCCATCATAATAAGTCTAACGCTAGAGGAATCTTGAAAATTAACTTTCACAGTTTCACTTGAAAAAAAAATTAATAAAAACAAAACGCAAAATGAACTTACAGGTTGATCAGTACAGTGGAGTGGGGGACCACGTAATTGCCGTTGGTGACGCAATCTTCAGTGAGGGAAGGAAGAAATTTGAGCTACCAAATGAAGTGGGGACCAAAAACTTGTAGACAATACAAAGAAAAGGGAATAATAGGGACAGGAGTGGGGTTGGCAGTTGGGATAAAACAAAGACGTGTGCTCGTGTGAGTGTCGTTTTAAGAAGTGAAGATAAGAAAATGGAAGGAAGGGGAGAGCACGCAGATACTGAAAGTGAAAATGAGAGAGGGAATGATTAAAGATATGAGAAAAAGGTAAAGAAAGGGAGGGGGTGTCGGCACGCGGGAAATGAAAGAGATTGGGGGGAGGGAGGCGGGAAACATTAAGGATAAGGGGGTGGGGCGGGGTGGGTTCTAATTGGTTGGGAAGGGATAGAAAATCAAAATTTTTTTTTTTTAAAAAAAAATGCTCAGGGGTGGCGCCTGACCAGGCAGGCGCCACCCCTGATAAAAATTTTTTTTTTTTTTTGAAAAAAGGGTCAGGGGTGGCACCTGACCAAGCAGGCGCCACCCCTGATAAAAAAATTTTTTTTTTTAAAAAAAAGGGTCAGGGGTGGCGCCTTACCACGCAGGCGCCACCCATGACTAAAAAAATTTTTTTTTTTTAAAAAAGGATTAGGGGTGGCGCCTGACCAGGCAGGCGCCACCCTTAACAAATTTTTTTTTATTTTATTTTAAAAAGGGTCAGGGGTGGCGCCTGTCTGGTCAGGCGCCATACCTGACCCAGACGCTAGTTACGCCAGGCGCCACAGCTGGTCTTAGCAAGTTAAGTGTGGCGCCTGGCTGGCCAGGCGCCACACTTAATCATACCAGTTGTGGCACCTACCCTTTTAAGCGCCACAGCTGGTTAAAAAAATATATATATATATATATATATATAACAAAAATAATAAATGAGCAGCTGTAGCACTTCATTAAGGAAGTGCCACAAAATGTGCGCCACCTTTCAACCTTTTTGTAGTAGTGCATTTAATTTATTAGACCAAAGGGAAATTCATGAAAAATTGGAATTAATAAATTTAATCACCTAATCAAGACATGGGAAACCCTCATGCTCAATAACACCTAATCCACTAGAAAACTCATAATGGAAAAAATGTTGGTTAATTAAATCCATTAAAACCAATCGCAATTGCTTAAGATATTTTGGAAATTATGTTTACAATTGCCTAATTAAACAATTCAACAATTAATCACCTAATTAAACAATCAAGAGATTAAACCCAAATTGACAATTAAATTAATAATGAAAACTCAATTAATAATTTAATTGACAATCAAAGGTTTGCAAACAAAAATCCCAATAATCATTTAAGAACAAAACAAATCCAAAATATCAATTCAATCCAAATAAAAAATAAGTCTACAATCTAAAACTAGATTGTTCTCAATTATTACAACTCAAAATCATTTAAAACTAAATAATCTTAAGTCTTGAATCAAAAAGATAAAAGAAAGACACTCCCTTGTAGTCTTCAAATATAAGCTCCTAGGCTCTAGCTTCTTCCCTGCTCCTCCCAAGTTGTCTCCTAAAATAGCTTAAGCCTCCATGATATTTGTCCTCCTTCCAAGCCCCAAACACGTCACGGCCATCATCCAAAGAAGTTGCTGAATTGATGAATATATGCTTTGACTCACCCTTGCGTGGATGCGCGCGAGTGGCAGAAAGGTAGATTGAAGGAATGAATTGATGATTGTGGGGCCGTGGTGTATTGCTGTGCGAATGGAGAAGAGGAGTGGAGTATATCAATAGCAATTGAATGTGGGACCCGCGTGTGAATGAGGGAGGAATAGGAATTGAATCAAGCAAGTTTTCCTGGTGTGCGCCTCAGCTTCCAGCGTCAGTCCGTCCCCGCCTCACCTCGTCTCAGCGTGTTCAGTCCGTGTTTCTCAGCGTCGTCCCCCCTCTCATCTTTGGATATTCTTTTAGTTTTCCAAAAAAATTCTGCACCGTAGGATCTTTCAATCTGATTTTCCTTATCCTGCAAGAACATAATAAAATCGTGATTTATCATATAATTGGAAATATTTTCCAATCACAAGATATCAATCAAATTAATAATAATTTAAGCTCAATAATATCATAATCAATTCAGATTTATATTATTTCCCAAAATCAGCTAATTATCCAAATATTATCTAATAAATCTAAATTAGCCTAAAATAATCTCCAAAATAAATGAATAAGGTGAGATAAAATATATTAAAATTGTGATTTATCAGAGGTCATAGTTCGCGTGGATTAGCCCTTCAATGCTTGTCAGTGGATGGTGATCATCTCTGGGTTTTACCCCAAGGAGATCAAAAGATTATGAACTAGAAAATCTCTTACATTTGTCCATGGTATTGATTAAAAACAAAACCTAGAATTTGGATATGAGAAGTTGAAATAGAAGTGGATGAGTGGAGTTCATTGTTTGGACATTTAAATAGAAAGGGTTTTGTGGATTATCTTACCGCCAAACGTGTCCTTTAGTATTAAAGATCATTTCTTATTAATTAAATAGAAGTGGAATGGAAAGGGTTACATTATAAGCTGAACGTGTCCTTATAAATTGCCACGTTTACTAACATAAGTAACAGTTATTTACTAATAACCATGTTGTAAAATGTCTAAGATTTGTAATAGTTGTTTACTAATAACCAGGGTCAATTATTTTTTAAAAAATATTTTTTGGGCTATTTTGCCCTAACAATTAATTTTTTTAATATTAAAAAAATAGTAGTGGTTTTCAGTTGTCATTGTAATATCCTGAATTGTAATTAAGGGCTAATGACTTCAAGAGTGATGTAACTATTAATAAATAAACACTTTTGAAGAATATGACATGCATTGTGATATAAATATGTTTGAAGATGGTTTAATAAACGTTGTGATAATCAGGGGTAAAATGGTAAAGTTACTGACAATTGATCAGTTATCGAAGATGAGACTCATTGGTAACTTAAGGATTAATGGCTAGAATTAACTCTTGAATGATCAATGGGGCGGAATCAAGTGTGTATGTGAGTTCATGAAAGGATGGAATGAGATCTTGCTAAATGTCATCATGGCGGCCATAAGATTGGTCAATGTTTCAAAACACTCTCCTCTCTCCTCTCTCCCTCCAAAGTCGGTTATGTAGGCATGGGAAACAAGAAAAATCTGCTTCTTCATCAACCTCTCATTTTTTCTCATCATTCTCCATTTTCGTGCAAGTAAAGAAGGAAAGAGAAAGTGTAAAGGTGACTTTTGTCTTGGTAAATGATCTCTTTGGACCAAATACTATTCTTTAAAGTTGTTCATGATAGTAAGAGCTTCATGGCTATGGTTTCAAATTTTTGAAAGATGGTGTTTTAGTGTTTGAAGAAATTTGAAAGTTGAGAAATCAAGAAGTAACTTTGGGAGAAGGAAGAGGTGAGTATTTGATGCATTTTGATATAATTGTTTTGGTCATTGGTTAAGTTTTGAGAACTTTGGATTTTTGCCCTGATTTTGGCCTAATTTTGAAATGAATGAATTAGCTAGTGCCTTGTGGTTGAATAGGTGTCAAATTGTGTCTTGATGTCAATGGATTTAGTTTGGAATTGAAAGACGAAATATGGCAATTTTGGTAGTTGTAGTGCAATATGGGTCAAACCTGAATATGTATTGATTAGAAAAGAATTTGGTTGTTTTAGTGTTTCCAATTGGTTCATTGTGAAATTTTATGTGGGAATGAGCTTTGGTATGAGTTTTTGAACCATTGGACTCAGTTTTGGCAAGTCTGGAAAATTCTGTTAGCTGTTGCGGTTTTGGCTTCTGATAAGCCTCACCCAAGTGAGGTAAGGTCTCACTCGAGTGCAGTATGATATTTTCCCATTCTGGTTAAGTCCTCAGGCAGAGATCACGAGTGAACTTCCTCACTTGTAAGTGATATAAGTACTCACTTAAGTGACCCACGTCTCACTCGAGTGCAAGGATGTCTTGGATTGTAAAGCCACGTCGTGCTATCGTATGTGGCATGAGCCATATATCATTGTGATGCTGCTTAACATGATCGTATATGCTATGTGTTTATACACTGTATGAGCGACTTGTTACTACTGGGATTCTCTTGAATCTCATTCTTTCCATTGACTAACATTTTAGACAGGACAAGTGGCTCCAAGGAAAAGCGAACCACCGGGAGCTGCTAGGACTTAGTAGAGATGTTTAGTTTGAACTGTTGGTTATCTATTTTTGAACGGGATTACTGTATATTATTTTTGAATGTGAATAAAATTCTGAATATTGTGGTGTAATCCCTTAAATGGGAATTGAAACCCTTAGTATATAACCTTCAGTATTAAACCCGGGGTTGTCAGAAATTTTGTTGTACACTCTGATATGTATAAATGTAATATAATTGCACAGGTAATTATATTTGATATTTGAACTTGAGACCAGGATAGGGAAGAAATTTTGAAAGATTTTGTGAAAACCCTACTGTAAGGTAGGAAATTGAAATGAGTTTTAAATTATCTGGCGGTCTCTAATCCAATTTATTATGCGTTATCGAATCTTAATTGCGGTTTTAAAGGCAGGGGTTACAATCATCACTACTATTTTCCTCCTCCTCCTACCCCTCCTTGTCGATCAGCACATCATTGATGTCTGAGGAAGGAGATAAAGGGTCTAACTAGAAGCAATCATATACAACTTGATTGTAGTGAAGGACAAGGTTTAACTTCTTGTTTAGATTGTGGACTTGAGCAACAAAAAGCCCTATGGAGCGGTCAAGGCTGGCCAACTTCTGTAGCAGAGCCTCTATTTGAGGTGGAGACAGAGGAGGAGGAGGAGGAGGCTGCGATGGAGGAAGAGGGTGAGCTTGTAGAGGAGAAGGAGGGTGAAAAGAGTTTTATGGCATCTGACTATGATGAGAGAGAGAAGGACGAGGTTATGAAAATGTGCTTTTTAGAAAAAGTACTAAGAACAAAAGAAATATGTCAGTATAAATAGAGTTAAATACTTCGTTCTAAAGTATTTAACTTAGGAGAATGGTACTTGGTGTCAGACTGAATGAGGTTATGAAAGGTGATTTTTAGATTTTTTTTCCCTTTACATGACAGTTGTTTATTTTGAAACATCATCTTTGTCGTTCATACTTTATGGTCAATTGATATAACCGTTATGTTTTTATTTAATTGACATAAGGTTGGAAGACAAATCATTTGTATGTGTTGAATGATGGTTGTTTTTTAAGAACTATCATTTGTCTAAATAAATAAATGACGGCTATTAACTACAACTATTATTTTTGTGTTTTCACTAATTCTGTATCGTAATATATGATAGTGTAGTTAAATAATTGTTATTTTTAAGTGTTATATATCCTTGCATGACCTCCGCCTTAACCTACATGACGTTTATTCGATGTAATCATTATTTATTAAGTGCCATATACACCCAAATCTGTAGGAGTTAATTTAGGTGATGTTGCTGAAATCAATAGAAAGCAAAGCTACCTACTAGTGTTTTTGTGTTGTATAAATAAGGGAAAATAATTAACTCGTTTATATAGTTTCACTGAATTATCAACTCAGTCCCTATACTTTAAAAACTTAAAACTCAGTTGAACTGAGTTATACTCCCTCTCATCCTTAATATAAGATATATATTTACATAATTTGATTAAATTAAGGAAGTTGGTTAAGTTAGTTAATATGACATGTATTTTTTATTACACCCTAGTTAACTTCCTTAATCTCCTCATTACCTCTCCTCCTTGGTTATGGCCGAAGGAGCATCAATATGGGTAAATTAGAAAATGATTGGCAAATATGAAAACTATATATTATTTTTAAGATTAAGATAAACTCCTCAAATATATTTTATATTAAAGACTGGATTAGCAATTTTTTAAAGTATAGAGACTAAGTTGATAACTCAGTGAAATTATAAGGATAAATTAATTAACTTTTCATATAAATAAAAGTAAAGATTTAGAGTGGCGATGGTAGAGAGTTAATTGTTGAAAGGAAGAAAGTCAGTAGCAAATGTATTAGAGAGAAGAAAGAACAAATCTATTTGAAGATAAGCTTCAAGGGTTGTCTAGAGTGAGAATTGCGGAGTTAAAATGTGGGAAGGAGTTTGTTAGTTTGATGCTTGAAGGAGTAAGGCAAGTATAGGGTGAAAATGAATACGTAGTTAAGCACAATTTGGCTTATTTGTTTCTCAATTACATATGACTAGATAAAATTCAAGAACTATGAGGTTCAGTTTAGGGTAGTTTACTCTTTCAAACTTTTTCTACAAAACATATACATAAATTTGATATCTCATATTTAATTGGGTAAAACACTTTCTGTTACAACCCATGCTAATTGATTTTGACATATTTAATTTGTATAGTTGTATGTGTAACTAGACAAAGACAAATTTTAATTAAAACAAATTAAATGAATTCAGTACCAAAAAATAGAAAATAAGAAACAGGGCATATAGATCTTGTCCAAAAGTTCTTTCCAAAACCAATAATATCAGCTATTCCATCTGTATCTGCACAACATTTACCATGCATAGGGATGATTAGACATCCTTATGACTCTGAATTTCCTCTTCTTGAAAGAAAAACAAATGAAGACACTAGGGTTTCTGCTCGACCTTATGTTATTCCAAATATAGTTGATTCTTAAGGAAATCTCATACCACCATCTGCAGCTGAAGAAGTTCTAAATTGGCATACTTAGAATGTAGTTTGTCAAAATATGGTGCTGACAGGAATCAATTCCAAACTTGATTCTTTAACAATCAAGACAGAAGGATTGTCCTCTCAAATAGGACTTCTCTCTGAAGAAGTCACACAGCTATATCTTTTCCAAACGCAGCAAGCTCAGAAACTGGATGCAGAACTAAAAGGGTTTATCGCTACTGGTTATATGGGAGTAGAATTCCAACAGAAAGAAAAGGAATTATCAGAAATACAAAAGGATCTACAGCAAATAGAACTAGATATAGCTAAAAAACAATCTCAGGTCATATATGAATCCTATCCTTCATATCCTACTATACCAAGATTTTCCTATCCATCTCCATCAATGACTTATCCTAATGAAACTAATTATAGCAAAGTTTGCAAAATGAACTATCCTGTTTTCAGATAATTTCAACAGGCTCCGCTTCAATATTCAGATATCAAGGATCAATTGCTTCAATACTATTCAAACAGTCATGATCAATTCCCTCATCCTTCCTCGTTACGGAAAAATCAGGAGGTTTTTTTATCAAACTTCCTTTCAAAAAGAATGAGGATATTAATCTGATTAAAGCTTCTCATCTAGGTATGAATCCTGATGATTTGAAACTTGCCAAAGATGAATGTGTGGCTTTATTATGGCAAGGACTCGTTGAAGCTACAAAGTCTAATTGGGCTTGCCAAGCCTTTTATGTTGAAAAGAGATTAAAAATTAAACGAGGGAAAAAGAGACTTATCATTGATTACAAGCCACTAAATCATTTCCTTCAAGATGATAAGTTTCCCTTACCAAAGTCCAGTACTTTGTTTTCCCATCTCAAAAGCCCAAATCTTTTCAATGTTTGATCTTAAAGCAGGATTTTTGCAATTGGGTATTCACCCATATGACAGGCCTAAAACTGCTTTCTATATTCCAAATGCCCAATACCAGTGGACTGTTATGCCCTTTGGCTTAAAAGTCGCCCCATCACCATTCTAAAAAGCCATTACCAGAATATTTGAACCTATCCTTCAAAATACCCTGATATGCATTGATGATATTCTCCTTTTTCTAAAGATGAAAATTCACATAAAGCCCTACTATCCATATTTACTGAAATCATAGGACAATACGGCATTATGCTCTCTTTAAAGAAAAGTGAGGTTGGAGTTATAGAAATTGAATTCTTGGGTATGCATTTCCAGAATAGTTAATTCAGCCCTGGTCCTCATATTTCACCAGAATTTTTGAATTTTCTTGATGATCATCTTACTATTAAACAAGTTCAACAGTTCCTCAGGATTGTAAATTATCTCAGAGACTTTATTCCTCATGTGTCTCATCATACTAGCCAACTGTCCAAGATTCTCAAAAAGAATTCTCCGTAGTAGGGAAAACAACAAACAGAAGCAGTCAAGATTCTCAAAAGGATAACTTAAAACCCTTCCCTATTGAAGATTCCAGATCAGGGAGAAAGGAACTTACAAACGGATGCCAATAATGAATTTTGGGGTGTGATACTTCTTGAAGAAGTTAATGGAAAAAGATACTACTGTGGACATGCTAGTGAACAATTCAGAGAACCAGAAAAGCATTATCATGCTACGTATAAAGAAATCCTTGTTGTCAAGCGTGGGATTGAAAAGTTCAACCTTCATTTGAGCCCCTACCATTTTGTCATAGAAATGGACAATACGTCTTTTCCAAAGATGCTTGATCCAAAGAAAAAGATCTTACCAGATGCTCAGCTACTCAGATGGAAAGACTGGTTTTCTCGCTATAAATTCTCAATGAGACATCTCAAAGGTCACCACAATATCATTGCAGACTTTCTATCTCGACCTCAAAAGCCTTCCCTTCCTCCATAACCCTTGTATATTCTAACCATCTCAGAAGCACCGCCAACCATGTCTCGTAACATAAAAGCCATACTTTTCCCTCTAGAAACTTATCCTGAGACTCCTCATCATATTCAGAAGATTGCAAAGCAACTGTTTTATTGGCTTCATCTTCTTTTTGTAAACACCAACCTTATTCCCCAGACTCACCATTTTTAGCCTAAACACTCCTTTCACTACCTTACCTTTTCTCCAAGCACCTATGCCTAAAGAACTGTTTTGGTATTTATGATCTTTAACTACCATTCATGTTAGTGCTATAGCCTTTGTACCTTTACCCATCTATCATTACCTCTGTAACAAAGACCATGAAGACTCCCTTCTCCATCAATTCCTAGACCTTTTTGATCCTCTGCCCTACTGGAGAGGAAAAATTTATAGTTTTATTAAAGATAATAATCTCTGGAGATTTGAAAAAAGAAAACAAAAAAGATTTTGTTGTATTTTTGTTCTTAAATGGTACTATTATCTCCACTCCGATGGACTTTATTCCAGTGGAATAGCAGAATTGTGGAACTCTCCTTTTGATTGGGTCCTTCAAAAGCAAAATACTCTTAAGGAACTTGGTCATTATCTAGGACAAATCAATGTTCGACTAAAAACAAATTATCATGTCTTGGGCCCAATTCCAGCTGAAGAAGGGTATGATCCGTTCAAAGGAATTGTTTATCCAGAAACAGGCTATGTTACTCAGGGATTTATCTCTCTACCAACATCAAGTCAACCTCCTACTGGAATGCTTGGTCCTGAATTTCAAGACTCTCAAAATCCAAATGATGACATTCCTCAGCTCAGTCTATCCCTTCCTAGATCATCATCTCAAACATTCCAGGATCCTCTGCCTGAAGATCTCAAGCTCCCGCAACCAAGCTTGTCTCAATCTTTCCCACCCTATTGTACTCAGGCTTCAATTCAAAAGGCTTTCGAGATAACTTATCCAGAACAGTCTCATGTCTGCATGTAGGAAAGGTCTCATGACTACACATGGGATCTACATAAGGTGTGTGTTGAACTATATGGAGATCATGACTATGACAACTTATCTCCCAATGATGATCATGAGCCTATTTACAAAGATTGAATCTGGCCCTTTTAAATTGTAGGCAACTCGGCCCTTTATGAAGTATCAGCAACCTTATCTATCTTGTACAAAAGTTACTTTTGCTGGGTCATTTAATTTCGTTTGTCATGATGTATTAAAAGTCGTAAAGTCTACAATTAAGTTTGTCGGTTTGTCTGCCATGCGTCTGTAACATAATTATGAGTGTTTTGTTCTCTTTTGCTCAGGTTTTCTTATAAATATGATACTTCATTAGTTGTAAGAGGCAATCAGAATTAGAGAGTTGTAAAATTCTTTGTGAAATACAATGCTTTCCTTCTCAATTTCCTCTTATTCTTTTGAAAACCTGAGTTCTTAACATATCATCCCTATTTCTATGATAGATTCTAGTATGCTCTGCACTTGCCTTTCATGAGGAACCTGTGCATAAAAAAGAATCCGATCATAATCCTGTGAAAAGTACTAGAGAAATGAGAAGCTGCTAAGTACCATAATCTCTATAAAGGATGAGGGTTCTAAAGTGTCCTTGAGCGAAGAGGATTAAAGCTCGGACTTACCTGAACTAAGGTCTAAAAAATGTTTCTAGTATGCTACAGTTTATTATTTCTCAGTCCATTTGTTTCAGATGGGATAGATCTTTGTCCCAATGCCTTGTTGGTGTTTGAATCTTAGATCTTCTGGTCTTATGACAGAAAACACCACACAGACACTGGGAGGTTAATTGTCTATCTATGTCACGGATCACCTTGCCATCATCTTTTATATGACATGGTGACCTGGCAACCAGCTGCCGGCGAATGGTGATCAAGCTCTGGCTGCCTAATCTATTTTTTTGAATTTTTGAAGTAAAAATTGTCAATATAAATACTTGAGTTGTTAATGGTAATATTAAAGTTGTAAACGGTAGCCTAACACACACACACACACATATTTCTCAAGTAAAAATCATTAACATTGTTACTTAAGTTGTTAATAACGATATTAAAATTGTAAACAGGGTATTTGTTGAATGCTTTCCAATAATTTTCCCTAGAACTCCGGTGGCTAATATATATTTTTTAATTTCTCAGGCAAAAGTTATCAATATAAATACATGAGTTGTTAGTAACAATATTAGAGTTGTAAACAGGGTAATTAGGTAATTTCTCAAAATTTGTAGCATTTTAAAATTTCAAATCAGTTGTCAGTTTGAAATTATTAAAATTCTAACCAACTTATTTATCTTTTATCAATTTTAATGATATTTTTTGCTCAAAAAAAAATAATGATATTTTACCGTTGTTTACGTAAAATAAAAAGCCAATAGTAACCAATATTGTGCCATAGAATAGTAAACCGATATCAAACGCGCGTAATTAATGGAGTAAAATCTGAATATGATAATATTAATAATTGCCGATCTTATCACGGACCACCTTGCCATTATCTTCTATACATCACATGATGTCACTTGTGTGAAGCTGCAAAATTTCTTTAAGCCTTCTCCTCCAGTCACAGCTGCTTTAAATTCCAGTACCTCCATTAGTCACCATCTCTCTCTCTCTCTCTCTCTGTATGTTTACTGATCCTTCGTACTAATCTCTCTCTGACTCTCTCGATCTCACCCAACATATATCCATGTCTATGCTATATGGAAACAAGCTGCTGTGGAGTGAGACATGAGCTTTTTGGAGATCACCGTCTTGTCCGTTGAAGGTCTCCTCCGTCACTCCTCCACTTGCACCGCCCTATTCTCACCCTCCGCCTCACCCTCCATCACGCTCACGAAGATACCTCCTCCAACCAACGGTAATAAGCCCTCCCACGTGTACACCTCCGACGTCGATCAAAAGTTCCGCGTATCGCTAGATTCAACCTTCTTCTCGGACCGATACTCCTCCCTTCACCTTCAGCTCCACGCGAAGCGCAGGCTATACGGCCGGACTCTACTCGGCTATTGTCTAATTCCGGCCACCGACATTGGAGTCCTCCCCTCTGGTTCTCTCCGTCACCTGAGCTACCGCCTCCGCGGAAAAGACGGAACCAGGGGCCACGGCATCGTTAATCTATCAATCCGATTGGAAGGGGTAGCTCCGCCATCAGCATCCACGGTGGGTGCGGGCCAGACGGTGATCGGGATGCCGGGGACAGCAATTCGACGGTCGGATGATTCGGTACCTGTCAAAGGAAGAGGAGGGGATGTTAATCAAACGGCTGGAAGGAATAGTTGGTGAAGTGACGATGGTGGGCCCAGACAGGGTAAAAGACTTTTTTGGGTTTTAAGGGATTTGGAAATATGGAAATTGAAAGAGTCCAACAAGTGGAAAGTGGATGGATATGCACGAGAACGACATGGGCTATGTGGAGTTAAACAGAAAGATTCCACTTTGATTGATGTTATCCGTCCCATTGTCTCTTTTTTTTCGCAGCCAAAACAAAATCGTTTTGTTTGGTTTTTTTTTTTTTAAATTTTTAATTGAGAAAGATGCCAAACCAACCCGGTTGAGAATAGCATACTCCACCTCCCTTGTGTGCGAGGGCGACTTTATCACTGGGGCGATGCACCATGGGAGGGTTCATGTTTTTGTATAGTTGCTCCTACTTTACTGGTTAGGCCTAGGGGAAAACTTGTGGCTTGATTTTTGTTAGCACTAACTTTGATCTGAATCATGTGATGTACTTCATTTAGAATTTCTGTTTTTTTTAATGAAAATAATTTCTTTTTTAATAACTTCAGAATCTCAAATGTGTTTATTCATATGGAATTTAAAACGTGTCTAATTTTATATATATCTGTGTGTGTGTGTGTTCAAGATCTTCCATTTAGAATCTTTTATTAATAAGATCAGAAATATTTTTTTTATTTGGAATTAATGTCAAATAGGTTTATTCATATGGAATTTAAAATGTGTCTAATAATATATAAAAATTAGATAAAAATAAATTATTTTCGACATACACTTCATTAAAATATTTAGGGATTGTTTTGTAAAGGAAAAATGTGACTCTTTAATTCTTAAACTTTCTTTCAATTATTGAGTTCTTGAGTTTTGATTCATCAGAACAACGAAGTCCTTATAATTTATTGAATTAAAGAATTATAGGGATTTCCTTATTTTGAGTCTAAATCTTATAAAGATTAATTTATTTTGAGTTGTTTTAGGTCAAAATTCAGTAAATACAACAATAAATAATTGAGGAAAATTCAGGAACCAAACATCCAATTTGGCATGATTAGAGCTAGTAATATGAGTTTTAACCATGGGCCGACCCCGCCCAACCCAGAAAAATAGGTAGTTTGGGTTTTGCAAAAGTGAGACTGTTTTGATGTGGTTCTTTTTTGCTCAAATCCATATGGGCCCAACCTGCGGCAGGTTGGGCCATTTTTATTTATTTTGTTTTCTTTTTAAAATAATCTATGACTTTTGTGGGTGTATTATATAACCTAACACCATTAATATTAAATAATTATTGATTGTATTGAATGTTAATATTGACTTTTGGATTTATGTTTATTTTGTAATATGTGGACTTGTGATGAATGCCTAATTTGTGATGAATGCCTAATTTGTAATGTTTGAAACTTTGAATTTAATGTTTTTTTATCACTTTATGATTTTGTAATGTATTTTTAATTTTTTTATGATTTAGGTTTGTAAAAACAATTTCAATATAATGTTTATAAAAAATTTTGAAAAACACAATGTTAAAAAAATTTTAAAAAAAAGAAAAATAATATGGGTTGAGTGAACTAACCCGCCAACCCAGAGATTATAGGTTATGTTGGTTAAATGTCGACCCATACTGATGTGTTTCTTTTTAATCCGAACCCATATGGTCTCAATCTATGATAGATTAGTTCAAACCCGGTGGTCTAGCCCATATTTCCAACTTTAGGCATGATCAATACCATGAGATGCGTGCTTGAAATCATAAAATAATGTAATTGTCAAAATAGGGAGAGTTCTTTTGTTAATAAAATAACACTTCTAAGCCATTTGGTTGGTTGCTGGAAAAAGATGAGAAAATGGAATGGAAAAACAAAATAAAAATAAGGTCTTTTATTCTAGCTTGATGAGAAGAATGCTGCACATTTTTGTTGACATGAGAGAACTCAACACTACAAATGTGGAAATCACCAAACCTTAGCAGACCTCGGGACTCGATCTTTTAAATTACCTCCCCAGGCGAACACTGTTGTTGACTGATTCAACATTTCATACTTGTCGAATACTTATTTGATTCTTCTTATAAGGCAATCTAAGCTTGTTCCTGAACAAGAAAAATTTTAAACTTTATTAATTTAATTTTAAATTTAACAATTTTTCAATTTTATCCTTATTTAACTACATATTTTTTAAGAAAATAATTATATACAAAATAATAAATAAATTATAAAATTATAAATTCATGGAAAAAATTTAATGACTTGTCTTATAAATAAGACCATAACATTATATGAGTAGGAATGCTCATCCCGAAACTTAGTGTTTGGAAAATGCATGGACTTTTTTTTCGCTAATTTTTATTTTTTTTTCTTTTTATTTGGGTTCCAACACTTTAAATTATTTTTCTAACAGTATCTGGTATCCTAAATTAAGTTGTATTACACTTAACATTCTAAAGTATTTTTATAGTGGTACACAGTATTCTAAACTAGTTTTGTTGTGTATCCAATGCTTGTATGCACCTCCATATATTCTTGTTTTCTTCCTACAATTTGAATTTATGTTTTGTGTTTTTGCATTAATTTTTATTTTTTATTTTTTATTTGAGTTAAATTGCATCCGTCACATTGAAATATATTTTTACTAGGACTAACACCAAATATCCAAAATTAATTTTTGATGAATTTTGCACTTTAAAATTAATGAGCACCCTGATCTTGATTTTTGTTTTGATTAAAATCTTTCATATTTTATTTTTAAAAAATATTTCAATGTCTATATAATTTAAAATAAATATAATCTCTTAATCATCATTTTTTTAAAAAAATATTTTTTTATTTAAAAATTATAAGTTACATTAATTTTAAATCTAAACTAAAGAAATTGTATTTAAATTATGAAAATTTTTATCGGGAGAAGAATGTCTTCATTGATCTCTTTCTATTCCATCTCTATTGAATGTCTCCATCATTAGATTATGTTTTAATGATTGTGATTTATTCTATTTACCAAGTTAAATTTATAACATTAAATATAATAAAAATCTACCATGATAAATAAAATCAATCTCAACTATTAAAAATGGTTTAATGGTAAAGATATTCAATTGAGAGAAATTCGTGTAATATCCCAATTTTTGATTATGGGCTAATCATGATTATTGTGGATAATTATAAATTTAATTGGAATAATTATGTGTTTTGTGGCAATTTTAATTAATGTGCCATAATTAGTGTGAAATTGGGAGAATGGAATTATTGGCTATAAATTAGTGATTAAGGAAAAATTAATTACTGGCTAAGAAGAAAAATGAGAAGTGTGATTAAATGGCTAATGAAGGAATTAAGTGACTAATTGAGTGTTTACTTTATGGGAATCAATGGCATGTGGACATGTGGCAAGATTGTGTGTGATGAGAGATGTGAAGAAAAGTCAACAATGGGATATTTTAAACATATTTTCTCTCTCCTTCTCTCCTTGTTTTTTGCTGCAAGCATGGGTAAGAGGGAAATGATGATTGCTTCTTCTTCCTCACACTCATCTCTCTCTTCTCTCTCTCCAATTCGTCCTCCATTGTTGGCCAAGAAAGAAAAAGATAAAGCTTGTGATTTGGGTAAGTAAATGGCCTCCATTGCTCAAGTTCTCTTCATTAATGTTGATCCTTGGAGTGAGAGCTTCATTTTGATGAGTATTGTGTGCCTATTGGTGTTGATTTATGCCACACGAAATTTTGAAGGTTGGTGAATCAAGAAATCTCTTTGGCAAAGTGAAAGAGGTAAGTGAGACTAATCTATCATCTAAGTTTAATGCCAAATGGGTTAGTTTGAAATTCTGGAAATTTTGGCCTTCTAATCTGAAAATGATGACCACTGGGCTTTTGGCATGTTTTTAGCATAGTAATGGTATGTTGAGAATGTATATAGATAGATAGGATTGATTGGGAATTGAATGATTGAGTTTAGTGATTTTGGAAAATTTGTTATTTGTGTTGCCCAAAACCAAAGCATGATAATAGAGTTGGATTTGGATAATTCCAATGATTCCATTGAATTTCTTGGATGTTTTTGTGTGGGAGTAGCTTTGGTAGAGGTTTTAGGTTCATTTGGATCACTTGGTAAAAAAAATGTTGGAAGTGTTGTCATACCTTCTGCATTTTTTGGTTCTGATAGAATCACTCGAGTGATCTGGGGTTCACTCGAGTGTAGAATGAATAATGCTCGAGTGGTGATGAGTTCCACTCAAGTGCGGTAGTGCAAACTTCCTTTCTGCTCTCTGTGTTCTTGTTACACTTCCGTAGTCAAAGGCAAGTGTTGCCTCACTTGTGGGTGTTGTGGGTTTCCACTCGAGTGAGCCTCCTCTCACTCGAGTGCAGGTGTATGAGACACTGTGAACTCACGTCTCAGGTTGTTACTCGCGGTGATGGTGCAAGTGTGTGCCTTCTTACTCACAGGTATGTGGTATTCACTCGAGTGCAATGGGCTGTGCTCGAGTCCTCCTGATCCTTGAAAACTCGTGCTCTCAGGTCTTCACTTTCTGAACTTCACTCTCTAGTGCTCGAGTGAAGCATTTGGCTATCACTCGAGTGAGGTCCAGTGTGCTTGAGTGTTGTAGTTTCTGAAAAGTTCCTTATGCTCTTGGGTGTTCACTCACTATTGTTCACTCTTTAGTACCTGAGTGTAGACCGTATCATCACTCGAGTGAGGCCTTCTTCACTCGAGTATCCGTACAATATCACTCAAAGTAAGACCATTCTCACTCCAGTGTCTCAGTGGAAAATGTCAATTTTGAGCTTTTAAAAAGGGAATCTTTGGGAATAGTCTTCCACCCCCTTTAGAGCTATTGATAGATTTATTCATGGGTACTAAAAGAGCAATAATGATAACCAAATTAAGTGTTAAGAAGTCACTGAGAATTGGAATAGAGCATTGACACTTCGTCACTCATTATGAATATAGGATTTGACATTTGCCTACTCGGGAGAGACCGACGTCAAGACACGCATGGAAGGATCAATGTAGTGACTTTTCTCTCATGTTGTGTATGATGTTTTGGTATGCATGACTTGTCATTGAGTTTTGTGAACTGTATGTGCTATGGTCCATTACAGTGTGAGAACACTCGAGTGACAGAAAGCAACACTCGAGTGATAGCCAAATGCTCACTCAAGTACTAGGAAGTGAAGCATAGAAAGTGAAGATCCAAGAGCACAAAAGTTTTCAAGGACCAGGAGCACTCGAGTGGAACACAAAGCACTTGAATGATGGCTTAACACTTGTAAGTGTTAAGGCGCACTCTTACCTTTATCCACGGAAGTGCAACATGAAATTGGAAGCAGAAAGGGAAATATACACTAACACACTCGAGCGAACTCACCCTCACTCGAGTGATGTTCATCCCTCACTTGAGTGAACCCCATATCACTCGAGTGATTTTATCAGAAACTAGAAAACACAGTAAAACAAACCATACTTCCCAATAATTGCCCAATTGATTCTAATGGTCCCAAACTCTTACCCAAGGCTACTCCCACACAAAAACACCCAAGGAATTCAATGGAACCATCAGAATTACCAAAATCTGATTCCATTATCATGCTTTGGTTTTGGGCAATATAAACATCCAAATTCCAAAATCATCCAAACAAAACATTTCAATCCTAAATCCATCTATCCATCCCAAACTCACTACAAGGTACCACTTTCATGCCAATGACATACCAAAAACACCATGATCCTCATTTTCGAAAATCAAGTCAAAAATTCCAGAATTTCTAAACTTAACCATTTGGCTCAAATCATAGATAGAAGGATTGGTCTCACTTACCTTATCAACTTTCTCAAAGACACTTCTTTATTCTACAAACCTCCATAATTCCTTGTGGTCGCGAATCAACACCAATGGCCAAACTATAAACACCAAAATGAAGCTCTTAACTCAAGGAACAACTTTAGAGAAGAGAGTTTGTGCAAAAGAAGTCATCTTCTTACCTTTTTCTCAAGCTTTTCTTCTTCCCTTTCCTTTAACAATGGCGCAGAAATGGAGAGAAGAGAGAGATAAAGAGATGAGTGTGGAAGAAGAAGGAATGATGACTTCCCCACCAACCCATGCTTGTCCAGCGAAAGAGGAGGGAAGAAAGGAGAGAGAAAATATTAAAATACCCCATGTTGACTTTTCCCATGCCTCTATCTTCTTCTACACTTGACATATGTCCAAACCTTATTGGTTCTCATACAATAAGCCATCAATTAGCTACTCTAATCCCTCTATTAGCCATTTTAATCACACGTCTCATTTTCCCTTAACTAGTAATTAATTTCTCCCTTAATTACTAACTCATGGCCAATAATTCCATTCTTCCAATTTCTCACTAATTATGGCATATTAATTAAAATTGCCACAAAACGCATAATTATCCACATTTAATTTCACAAATCATTCTCAATAATCATCATTAGCCCTTAATCAAAATTTGGGGCATTACACAGTGGGCACCTAGAAGTTTTTTCTAGATCATTTTTACCCTAGAAGTTTACAAAACGTAGCTTATTTGCCCCGACCTCACGGTAGCACCAACGGCGACCGTTTAAATGACACGATAGCTTCCAAATTGACATGGAGGGGTTGGAGGTGGCGTATCTTAATAAACGTAATTAAGATTCAATAACGCATAATAAATTGGATTAGAGACCATTGGATAATTTAAAACTCATTTCAACTTCCTACCTTACAGTAGGATTTTTACAAAATTTTTCAAAATTCCTTCCCTATCATGGTCTCAAGTTCAAATATCGAATATAATTACCTGTGCAATTATATCACATTTATAAATATCAAAGTGTACAGCAAAATTTCCGGAAACCCCAGGTTTAATACTTAAGGTTATACTAAGGGGCTTTCAATTCTCATTTAGGGGATTACACCACCATATACAGAATGTTATTCACATCCAAGAATAATATACAGTAATCCCATTCCAAAATAAATAACCAACAGTTCAAACTAAACATCTCTACTAAGTCCTAGCCGCTTCTGGTGGTTTGTTTCTCCTTAAAGCCACTTGCCCTGTCTGAGATGCTAGTCAATAGAAAGAATGAGATTCAAGAAAATCCAAATAGTAACAAGTCACTGATACAGTGTATAAACACATAGCATATACGATCATATTTAGCAGCATCAAATGATATATGGCTCACGCCACATATGACAGCACTCATGGCTGTAAACACTATACGTCAGCTTTTGTTGCGATCTCAATGCAACAGCTTACACTGTAATCACTATGCCAGCTTTCGATGTAATCTCAAAGTTTCACAATGTATCACAATGCATGACAAACATACATACAATGCTTTACACGTAGTATAAGAGAAAGAATCACTACCTTGTCCTTTCCTGACATTCTCTGGCACAGTGGGCTTGCGAGTATGGCAAATGTCAAATCCTATAAACCAATGTCAAGAGCGGTGGATTAAAACTCTATTCCAATTTCTAACTTCCAAACACTTAAAGTTGGTTATCATTTTGACTGTTTAGGTGGCTATTAGAAGCCCAAAATCTACCTAAAAGGTTGGGGAAGATCATACCAAAAACCACATTCAAAAGTGAAAAGTACTGATTTTTGGGGTTGGCGCGACTTAAAAATCTACTGGTCGTGGCCAAAAAACAGGTCAGAAACATTTAGGCCACGGCCAAGAAAATTCTGTTTTTTAGCTGAACTTCCAATTGGTCGGTAACTTTCAAATTTTACCATTTTGCCCCTGATTATAGCAGTTTCACACAAATCACTTCCAAACTCATTCATATCATTCCAATAACATCATTATGCGCCCTCACCTATATTTCAACCCATTTAGACATTAATCCATACTTAAGCATAAATGTAAGATTTAGGCATTGATTAGAACACATTCACATTGAATTCAGCGATAATTACATCACTTCTAGCATAATTAGCCCTTAATCCCAAATTGGGTCATTAGACGTTGACAGCTTTTGTAAATTGCTTTACAAAGGCTTATAAATCAATTTACAAAGGTAGTAAATCGATTTACACAATTGTAAATCGATTTACAACCTTTGTAAAGCTAATAAATTGATTTATTTTCTTTAACACATATATTGATTTAAACAAACACCCATATATAACATTGAATTTGGATACAACTTACATTCCACATTAACAATGCAAGTCTCAATCTACCATCAAGCTTCTTCATAACCAAATACATGTTTGAAATTTTTGCTTGAACATTTCCATCTACTTTATCATCAACTCCTCTCCTATACATTAGATTCTTATCATACAATTTATCCACATAGCCAAGAAGCTTGTTCATCACCTCAATTGACCTCTCACCTATTTCATCATCATGCCATTGGAAGAACCCACAGCCACTGCCCTACACATTACTCCACAACACATTGCTCCACATCATCTAGTACCAATAATATTTGCTTAAATCGATTTACAAGTGTAAATCGATTTACAACCTTTGTAAATAGATTTACAAGCTAATAAATCGATTTATTTGCTTTAACACATACATTGATTTAAACAAACCCCATACATAACATTGAATTCGAATACAACTTTCATTAATTAAATAAACACTAACATACTTGTTGATAGTTTCGATAGCTAAAGAATCTCCCCCTTGGTTTTTCTTAGTCCATGATGTACGCAAAGGAGCCATGATTCCATAGTGACAGATCCTCATCGGTTCGTCATATTGCAACTCTCATCCTCCATGTCTTAACCACGGCACCCTCTTCTTGCTACTAATCATAGAAGCTGCTGTCGACTCACCCATTTCTTCTCTTCTCTATTTGACCACCTCTGGTTTCATAGATCGGTTGGGAGTTTTGGAGCAGGAATCCTTTTTTTTGTAATTTTTCAGTTTACTCAATTTTTATGTGGCAATAGACTAACCATATGTATCAAATGTGGAAGCTTGACTAGCATTTCTTCCAACGTGGCAAATGCCTGTTGGTGCTACCATGAGGTAGGGGCAAATATGCTACGTTTTGTAAACTTCCGGGGCAAAATGACCTAGAAAAAGTTTCGGGTGCCCACTGCTTCAAAGACAAAACTTCCAAATAAAAAATGATACTTTTCCCGGGATATTAATAGTAATTTTTCCGACAAAAATGGGGAATAAAATGGTGGAAGTGCCGCAACAGAAACAAACAGTGGAAATGACAGCTAGTCTGAGCGTAGGCAGAAAGTTAGAAATTTTTGCTTCCCATGGACTTCAAACGAAAAATTCCATTAATTTGGTTTCGCTTCGGGGTCTCGCCACTATACAACGTCAAACAAACAGGATGGTCCACGATTATCACGTGGTGGAAAATTGTTGGTGGTCTCGTGTAAACACTGTCCACTAAATATAATATTCTATATAATATCATTTATTATTTGAAACACTAAACTGTTCATTTGAGTAAGAAAATTCGGTGATGAGATAGATAACGAAGTAACTCTATCCACGTACGTTGAGTTGTAGAAATTTTGGGCGTATGCTGATCTTTTTCCAACTGATTATGAGTGTGTGTAAGTTGTACTGATCCAACTTGTTTGAGCGGAGAAATATTGTCCACGCCTCAATGATTGGAAATTTGGGATCCACCGAATTTATTAGGCAGTTTAGAAACAGAAGTAACAAGGCCGTATCTTTAATGTTGTAAATATTGCGTAAGGATTGTTTCAATATTGTTGGAATATTTTAAAATAAAATATTTATTTTGAAAAGTCATATCATCTATTTATATCAGTTCATGAATTTAATATATGGTTATGACTTTTAAATAAAGAGGTATAGTGCTTTAAAGACTCAATATCAAAACATTAATTAATTGTCTATAAATACTCTTACCATCACTCCATTTAAAGAGCAGACTCTTACCATCACTTCATCCATCACTTCATTTGAAGAGCATGGGAAAGAAACCTCTCTTGTATCTGGTTGAATTCTTTTACCTTTCGTTGTTCTGTCAATTTGTATCCTTACAAGAAGGATTTGTTTAATACTTGAGAGTGACACTTCCTAATTTACTGACTAGTTGCGAAATATCTATTAAGATTGTTGTCAAAATTTACGAAGAACAAATAAAATATTCTCTTCGAGTCATTGTCCTCAAGGCTCTATTGTGTAGTTTTTTTTATTAATATCATTTTGTCTTTAAAAAAGAAGGTCTATATGTTTTAATTTAAGCCCAAAAAAAGGTAATTTTGATAAAGTTACACCAAGAAACCTTAAAAACTTGTACATATATGGGTGACTTAAAAGGAAAGAAAACTCTATTATGGTCTAAAGCTTTTTTAGTGAACTTTATTTAAAATTTTGTATTAAGGAGTAAAAATAATCATAAATTAAGGTATTTTATGAGGAGTCATTACTACAAAAAAGGTCATACATCATGGTTATTTTCAACAATACATTACGGTTTTGAACCATTATGTACAGTGGTGCTATATATTTCGGCGTAAATACTTAACGGTTCCAAATCGTGATATACTCAGTAACATAAGTAATAGTTATAATACTACACCTGTTACGTATTAAGGCTAGGTGATGTTGTGATGTATGTAATGCTGGCATAATACATAACAGGCTCACGTAAACAAACGTTATATATTTAACAACATATAATATATATATATATATATATATATATTCATTGTAATGGATTTACTTAAAAAACCATTAGTTATAGTAATGCTAATGGGTTTAGTTAAACACCCGTTGTATATAGTTGATATATATAAAGTTTCTTATTGAACCATGAATTTTTTTAATACATTATGATTGTTATATTATAACCATTATGCATCGATGTTAAATTTTTAAAAAAATGGGAGGTTCTCACTACAAAAAAACATGAAAACTGTTGGAAAATTTAAAAATTATTATTATTTAATTAAATTAATTTTTTTAAAAATTATTTTTATAAAAATTATTATTTATTAATTAATATTTTTAGTTTAATTTTAAATTTATTTTTTGATTATTATTTTCTAATTTCTAAAATATTTTAAATTTCCAATCATAGGTTTTGCTTCAGGAGAGAAAATTAGGTGAGGTTATAGTTGATCACTTTTCCAAAAAAGCCTTAAAAAGCTAATTACCAAAACGTCCCTGAAACCCTGCAATAGGCGCTGCCAAGGGCATTTTGGTCTTTTAGCAATGAATTTAATAATTCCAAGTCTGGAAATAGATTCCTTAGGCGAAAATATGTTAGATTAGCGCAGGTCAAAATTTCATGAAAAGTACAGTCAGATTGGGTAAGTCAGGCCCGGATTGGGTCCTCAGGGGCATTTTGGTAATTTTTCAATATAGACTAATTATCATGGGCACTATAAAAAAATGAGAAGAAAAATATGTCAGTTAATCATATATAAACTACACGTGATTCAATATAATATTATAGTTAATGGTGAATAGTGTATATACCTTTATTCTCAGCGATTGGAAGGCGTTTTCGATGCAGCCTCCTAAGACATATGGGCATTTAAGGTTATTTTATTGGGTCCATAGTACTTATACACCGCGCTGAGAAGAGATGATAAAAATTATATATATAGAAACAAACTAAACTCAAGTTAAATGTACTTCATAAAAGATATCATGAAGAATGCATTAGTTACTAGTTAAAGGTTTCCTACATGAATCACCTATTGCCTCGATCTCCATCATGAGGGTTATAGTTGTAATACCCCAAACTTTATTCACTAATATGTATGGTAATTGGTGGAAATAGTCAATGAAATAAAATGATGAATTTTGGAAAGATGAACAATGTTTTTAGTGAGATTTCCTGTAAAGTAATGAGTTTGTCATGTGATTTTATATAAACAGATGATGAGAAAAAATTATGAGATTTTACAAGGTTAAAGTAGACATCGTAAGCTTTAATTTGATAGGTCATATAACTCAATTAGAGCTATATATAAAAATTTATGAATTTTTGAAGTTAGCCCATAAAAACTGTGAATTTTCTGGAACAACATTTAAAAAAATTAATTTTGGAAATTTTTTCCTTCCAATTGGCAAAATTTTATATTTTCCTTGAAATTAAACTCAATAAGAGTTTTATAGCCTTTAGACTCACTCTGATATGAGGTCTAAAAATTTAGTTATGATTTTTCAAATTTTGGACAGAAAATCTGCCAAAAATCCGAAAATGTAAAGAAAATGTAATGACAAACTTGTAATTTTACCAAACAAATGCTAAATAAATTATTTTTTAATTAATTGAAGTTAATTTCAATTAATTAAGAAAAATAAAGGAGAAAAATATATTTAGAATATTTTGGTCAATTAAATATAAGTTTATGAAAAATTTGAGCAAAAATGTATATTTGACCAAAATTGAGACTTTACGTGTCTACGTAATCGGAACAAGTTGTGAAGTCAATTGAGACCGAAGGGAAGGACCCTTAGGTGTCTCCTACATGTAGCATAAGGAAGGAAATATTAGTTGGGCTTAGGGGTGGAAATAGGCTAGGCTAGGCTAGGCTTTGCCTAAAGAGGCCTAGGCTTGTAACAAAGATTCAAAGCCTGAGCCTGTATGTAGGCTATTTTTTAGGCCTGAGCCTGGGCCTTCAAAAGGCCTGACAAGGCCTGAAGCCTATTTAAAAGCCTACTTAAAATGTAGGACTTTAAATAGTCTTTAAAGCCTATGCCGCCAAATTCATATCTAACCCTTCATGCTTATATACAATCCTACATTATGTCTTAAAAGCCTAACATCTATTCTTATCGTAATATTAAGGCTTAGTAAGGAAAAGAAAATAATGTCTAATGACAACACTTGTCCGAACAAATAGGAATAAGAAAAACTAATCGTCTGTTGACTAATGAGATATATTTTTTAAAATCGACTAAGCATAACAAATAACATGTAAAACTAGACTTTTACCTATTTTACTCTTTGCACGTAAATTGGGATAAACTCCCTTTGTTAAAATTATAATATTTCATTTGACACTAAAATAAACTCATAACAATTTTTATGCTTTAGTGGAGGGCACAAATTAGGGGAGAGAAAGTGAGTTAGTATTGCCATCTCGAATGATCGAAGAGAAGAGATGTAGAGGTGAATGATTTATGCGAAAACAAGGGTTGAGTATAATGATAATGAAATATGAAACTTAAAATTAAGATTAAGTTAGTAAATTTATAAAATTATTTAGATGATATTATATATACTTATATAATAGTATAATTTTTTTAAAACAATTTTTAAATAGGCCAGGCCTATAGGCTTGTAGACTAGACCTTATAAAAATAGGCCTGGCCTGTTTATCTAAATAGGCCTAACAATATGCCTGAGTCTGAGCCTGACTTATTTACTAAATAGGCTAGGCTAGGCTTTATGTAGGCTAGGCCGTAGGCCCCTGTTAGGGGCCTGGCCTATTTCCATCCCTAGTACTTGGGCTTAATGGACAAGGTTAGATGTACATAGGCTTGTGTACATAAAAATTGATTTTTGGAATTTTGCCTAAATGATTAAATAAAAGGCATAAAGTATTATAAAATAATTCTCCATCTCCTTCCTATAGCCTAAACAGACATGAACTAGCTGGAATAAGAGAAAGGAAGTGCAGCCATTTTCTAGAGAGAGAGAGATGAGAACAGAACTTGTACGGTAGGTTGATTTCTTCAGTAAATCGGTTCCTAACGCGTATAACTCCGATCCTAAGCTACTCTTCTATGTCAATTCAGGTTTGGGAAGCTTAAATTCTCTTGTTCAAGGACCTAGGATTCAGCTACCTTGAGACAAAGCTAAGGGGAGTTTGAGGTAACTTTCAAACCTTTGTATATTGACTATTCTGGCTACTGTGGACAATTTAATCTGAGAAATTTTGTCGGATTGTCCTTGGTTTTAAATTTTGGAAACGTGTATGCCTAGGTGTTATGCTGCCCAAATTGATACTAAATGGTAGTTTTAACCTAATGGAATGGTTAATAAAGTGGTTAGGAGTAGAAAGGAACGTGTTTACGGAGCCGAATTGCAAAACCCCGATTTTCCCCGGAATACCCATATATTTCGGCTAGGGCTGTAAATGGACCTTAGAGTTGGATTTTCAATCATTTGATGGTTCCAATGAGTTTAGGAGGAAAAATTAGGTGGGGTTATAGTTTTTCACTTTTTCGGAAAAGTCCGAAAAAGCATAATTACGAAAACGCCCCTGAAACCCTTAAAGCGGGACTGCCAAGGGTACTTTTGTATTTTGTCAATGAATTTGATAATTCCAAGTCTAGAAATGGATTTCTTGGGAAAAAATATGTCAATATGGCCCAGGTCAAAATTTCGAGAAAAGTACCGTCAAACCGAGTACGGCGGGCCGGGACCCAGGGGCATTTTGGTAAATTTTCACCATAGGCTAATATAACCACAATAAACACTTTGGAAGCATCTAAATGGTACATTTAGAATTGTAGGACCAAGTGGAGAGCCAAGCTGCGACACGTACATTTTAAAGCAAGAAAGGGTTTCAATTCTAACTCTGCAGACTTTCTCCTTTCTACTCCTAATTACTTTATTAATTATTTAATTATGTTAAAACCACCATTTAGACTCAATTTTGGCAGCATAACACCTAAGGAACACCCTTTCCCAAATTTTACAATTAGAGCAAATCCAACATAAATTCACCAATTAATTTATCCACAATAGCCGGAACAACTAAAGATTAAAGCTTAGGAAGTCACCTTAGCTTCCTTCTGGCTTTTCCCTTGTTGGTT
The DNA here is from genome assembly GCA_963242795.1 of Inga leiocalycina. Taxonomy (NCBI): domain Eukaryota; kingdom Viridiplantae; phylum Streptophyta; class Magnoliopsida; order Fabales; family Fabaceae; genus Inga; species Inga leiocalycina. The sequence goes on from OY725332.1 coordinate 41,444,649, forward strand.
GAAACCCTAGCTCCCCCAACAATGAAATTTTGCTTCTCAAACACCTTAATTCTTATAGAAGAAAAGCTTAGAGGAAGGATTGCGCAAGTCAGAAGCTAATTCACCGAAGAAATCAAGCTTACCTTGTGAATTTTCTCCTCATTCTCTCTACAAATTCTCACAAGCTCTCTCTCTCTCTCTCTCTTCTTTATGCACAAAACTGACAGAAATGAGCATCGAAAGGAAGGATATGAATTTTAAAAATATATCATAATTTCCCTTAATTTAATTAATTAATTTCCCATTTTCGGATTTAAGCAAATTCTGGTAGATTTTCTTCCCAAACTTTGAAATTTCATAACTAAATTTGTAGACATCGTGTGGAGTGATTCTAAAAGCTATAGAATCCTTATTGAGTTTGGTTTCAAGGAAAAATATAGCATTTAGCTAATTGGAAGCTTATCATTCCCAGAATTTACATCTTTAGAAAATAGCCAGTTTTTCTGGGCTAATTTTAAAAATTCATAACGGTTTATATACAGCTCCAAAAATTACCTATTGCCTATCAAATTAAAGCTCAGGATGTCTACTTACATCCTGAAAAATTTCACAATTTTTGGACATCATTTGATCATCTAAAACCATATAACAATGTCGCTGCCTCGCAAGAAATTTTCACTTGTAGCAAATCCTCATTCCTGAGACTGCTAAATTAAGGCTTAGCAGTCCACTTGCTTCAGGCTTATTTTCAAGCCTCTAATCCCAAAATTCAGGATATTACAATAAAACCATTTAAATAGTTTATATCCTAAAAATTACTTGAATTTAAGAAGGAAAATAACTTGATGAAAACTAAATTGAAACTTTACTTCAAGACAAGAGGAGTATAGGATTATTTTTCACCATTACAATTCATGATACTTAAATAATTACCACTCTATTAGTGATTAAATGACCTTACATATTAATCTAAGCTTCAAAAGCATTTGTTTAAGCTTTCTCAAGTCAAAACCAAATTTATATACTCAATTAACATGCACAGTCGCTTACTACAGTTAAGAAAAAAAAAATCATTAAGCAACAACCTTAATTTAACAATGCTAGGTTAGTAACTATATATTTATGTTACTAAAAAACCATTCATTTAATCTATAAACTTCAAGTTTAACATAATATTACCTAAGTTCTACAATTAAATTAACTTTCTCATGCTTAATTAAATTGAAAAAAGCAATCTATGTGGTGATCAAGCATAACGAAGCATTAGGCCCAAGATAAAATTGGTACATAATTGTTGTAACGCCCGTTACTTATGCTTCTTTATTATGCATTGGAAGCATTAACTTTATTGTTATGGTTCAGGAGAATCAATAAATAAAGCTTTTAACCAAAAACTTACACCTTTATTCTTAGTGCATTGTCTATTCGGTGAATCTATATTTACCATATTTCTTACCTTTATTCACGGGGTTACTATTCACTTTAACTTTTCAATTCTTTCATTCATTATTATCAAGGTCTTTCTCGGCTTATCAATTCCTCTGCTTACTTAACTAATGGGCTCGTACTGTGTGATTACCCATTCTTAGTTCATTTAATGTGCTCAGATAATTAATCCCTTTGTCATGCAGGTTATATAGTTAACCACATCAAATATTAATACATCACGGAACAGCGTGTAGTAATTCCTTAACTCTTCATCTGCAACTTCTTCTTCGGTGCATCATCCTGCACTCTTTTCTTGTGCTCACCTGCCTAGATGGTTGGTTGGGGGAAGGAGAGATTCAAAGGAATCTCAATAACAAACAATACCATTATGCATGCAAGATATACATTTAATGTATGACATGCTTGCCTTACATAAATTCATGCCAACATAATAACATATATGCATGCTCAATGTCAACATACTCATGGCTATAGCATAAATGTAACAGAGCTTCAATCAATCAAATATACTCAACACAATTAGACAAAGCAGTCACGTAAATTAATGCACTAACATACATATCAAATACATGCAGGTTAGGTAAGTTTACTACCTTCTGTCTTTAGGTCCTCCTCTTGTACCATTTCTGCCAACCATTTAAGTTGCTTGAAGAACCTTTCATTCTTCCTCCTTGTCATCTCATGGCCCTAAGTACATAACCATATATTAGAGCCATGATAAATGAATGTTCAATGTGGCTACATAGGCCTTCAACAACTTTAAGGGCCTAATCCTAACTCTTGAAGTTTCGAATTATTATATTTGTGCTATTAAGTCTTAAATTCGCATAAGACATCAAGCTAGCAGATTTTTCACTGTACTTTGAAAAATCATAACTAATTTTACAAAACTTCAATTGGGTTAGTTTAAATCTTAATGTGATCCTTATTAAGTCTACTTTAAGGAACAAATAATTAGCACTGCCAATTACACGCACACATTTCCAGAAATTCTTAACTATTCACTTCTATCACAAAATTCTGCTGAGAATTAATACCCAACTTCCAACAACCATAACTTTTTGTGTACTTATCCAATTGCCACAAGTTACCTATCAAATTAAAGCTTATCAGGTCAACTTTATTTCTAGAAAATTTCATGGACATTTGACTTCATTTGGCCAGAAAAAAAACACGTCACAATCAGTTTGCCACCTTTACCTTTCTAGAATCATTGTCAAGGAGAGAACATGATTCATAACTCACCTCTCCCTTATAATCATGTCAAGGTAGAACTAAAGATCACCATCGATCTTAAGTGTGCCTTTCCGGTGCCCATCCCAGTTGTAGATACATTGGAAGGAGCTGTACTTAGCTTTGTTGCATGGCCTAACCACTGTATTGTCACAACATCTAGGACAAAAAAGGTATATCGTCGTTTTATGACTTGCTAATAAAGTGTATAATAACTATTTTGCTAACTTCTCAACTTGTTTACGGGAAGAGGAAGAAGAGAAATTTGGGAACTCAGTCTGGCCATGGTTTGGTGTCTGTGCACCAAAGAAGATGAATGAGCCTGAGCTGCCTACTTCGCCAGTTTCCTATAGATATTGGATAGTTCTTGAGGAACACGATGTCATATTTGCCAAAACAGAACCTCAGCAAGAAGGCTATAACAAATAAGTCTTTCTTGAGCTAGATATCTACGGGGAAGAAGGCGTATTCTAGACGTGAGTCAAAGATATCGTCACGGGCAATATGGAAAGCTGAACTGCTTGTAACTGTTATATATGGTAATTCTTCAACTGTTAATTAATACTTGACTATAATAACTATTTATATATATTGACTTGCTTGTTTTTGTATGTAAGGTACCTTTACAACGACCATGTAGTCCCAAAAGGCCTAAATGACAAGCTCATGTTCCTCAACCCCTACCATTATTCAGGCATGTTAGACAAAGGCAAATTTTTTGGAGAGAAAAGCGAGGAAACTAGTGGATATGGTCATTAAGAGGGCACCAAATAAGAAGGACGGTTTGTTCTTGGTTTCATACTGCCAAGGGTAACAACACTATTTCATTAAATTGCTTGTTAATTAAGTAGTATTGTTCTCATTATGTTTATTTTATGTAGGGGTCATTGGCTCCTTATCGTGCTAAATTCCTCCAAAGAAAAGATTTGGAACTTTGATTCAGTTTATGGGGATGCGGACAATCGACCACAGATGGTTGAGGTATTTAATAAGTAAGTTGATGAATTTAAATTTAGTTCTTTAATTTATTTTTGTCTTGCTAGAGTTTATTATAAATTTAGTGCTCTACTTCTAATTGTCTTGTCATAGTTGTTTACTATCAAGCCATGAATGAAGGCCTCGGCTACTCCTCGTTAATTGGCCATGGCTATGGATTCGCTTACAAATGGAAAAGAGTAAAGGTAATTCACCAATCTATTTCAAAGTTTGTTTATTTGTTTTCCTTTTACACAAATGAAATAAGGACTACTAAATTTCATTTGTTTATTTATACTGTCCATGGCAACTAGATAAGAGCTCTTATTGTGGGTACTGTGTTATGAAGTTTATGAAAGACATAATCACCCACAATCTCACCTCAATTAATACTAAGGGGTGTGTGTGTATGCATGTGTGTGTGATTAAAAGTCAAGTCATATTTTTTAACATATTTGATTTTTTTGCATGCAGTACTTTGCATATAGTTATTGGGAGCAATATTTAACTAAACAAATTGAAAAAGTCATAGAAGAGTTGGCTAAGACTGTTAATCGTCAGTGTGTTGCTGCAGAATGGAGTTTGCTACAGAGTAGCCTTTTTTTTTTTAGTTAATGTTTTGCATTCAGTTTTGCTTTTAGTTTAGGTATATTCTGGTATTTAGTAGCCATTTTGATTACTAGAATGGATGTTTTGATTTCTACATGTACATGCATTTGAATATGTAATATGCATTGGACCGATAAAAAAATGAGCCCCGATTTTTTTTAAAAAAGACATCTATTCCTAATACTTCATGGTTTTTTGCAATTAACCATCCTATATTAAGAGATATATCACGGTTTCATAATATTTGACAATTATTTACCAACTATCAAATAAACACTTTACGGATGACTAAAATTGATGTCAAATGCTTTACACCTTATCATTTAAACTGTAAAGTATTTGGTGATATATTTCATAATTGTTTGTAATTAACTGTTGACTATTTTTTACCATATTATTTTTTAGTAACCGTGAAATATAAGACCCCATACGTTATGATTTATTTAAACAATAGTACCATGAAATAAATGTTATCTTAAATTTTATTTATATTTGATGCAGGCTTCAAATTTAAAATTTCGACGATTGAATTGTGCCAAACACATCCCAATAAATAAAAATAAATAATCATTTATTTCTGAAAATAGATTATTCTCCCTCCCGTCTTTATTAATAAGGACCTTCCTTGTGGTTCTTCATATAAGATCCTGTATCTAAAACATTACTTTTCTCTGTAAATATCCTCCACTGTGATATACAAGGGAAAATTGGGAAAATTTCACCATTAACAATTTTATTAGTGAGAAGGACCAAAATCAAATATTGGATATATGCAAAATTCCCCATATACCGATATTTTCTATGTATAAAAATTTATCAGATCCTTCTTATCAATAAAATTTTTAATAAAGATTCCCCAATTTTGCCATATATATAAACAGAGAGAACGAGAGAGAGAACAAACTGCCTCTACAATGATCATATCAAGTTATTACAGCAGTGAGCAATGCTTATATACAAAAGCCATTTACCATTTCAAGACAACCAATCGAAGCAGAAGTAGACAACTATAAATACCTGTATTTTGAAGTAAAGGAACAAGCTGTGCCTATTAAACCGAACCAGAAAGAGATGCAAATATCCCCACATGGCTGCTATAATTCTCTAGCGTTTTCTAAATTTCCTCTTGACCATAGCTGCTACCCTTCAAAACATTATACTTGCAAAGCGGGCAAGTTGCGTTTATGTACAGCCACTTATCGACGCAGGCACAATGAAAATGGTGACCACAAGGAAGTTCTCTTAGTTCAACCCCATCCTCATAAGCAGAAAGGCAGATGCAACATTCCTACAGATCATAATATGAAGATTCATATCAGATTTCACACTAATAACTACTCCCTCCATTCCTTTTTATAAGAGACTCTTTGTAGCCATGGCTATAAGAGACATGTCTGAATTTTCTTATTGTTTGCCCATTTTACCCCCATTGAATAACTCATATTACTCATTTAATTCCCACTCTCTCTCTCTACCACACATTGTCTCTGCCATATGAGGGTATTCTTGGCAAACAAATTACATTTTTTTACATATTTGTTGTCTCTAACTAATTTTAAACAATATTTCGAACAACTTTTGTTGCATATAATAAGGATCGAATGAAGTAACTAGTATGATGTAGCCAATTTCTGTGAATCCAGAGGGCCATGACATCGAGTACAAATTTAGAGCAAAGCATAAGTGGTTGACTACAAGATGATGATGACCAGAAAAATGAGAAAAGGCTAAACCACTAGCTAAAAAAAAATGTACAACATACCGCATCCTCCTCAGAAAGAACGTGTTCAGTGGGTAACTCGGAGCCACATTCAGTCATCACACCTCCCACAGATCCTTCTGTGCTACCGGCAACGTTCTCATTGTCTATTCTACGAAATTTGAATTTCGACAACTGCTCCAGGTCTTGTTTTGTTGCCCCTTCCTGCTTGTTTACCCAAGAAGAAGAAAAGGATTTGAAAAATAGGAAAAATTCAATTAATTTACATACAAACTCCAAAATAACAGCATTATCTTCAGTTCTACACTCCTACTCAAATTTAGGAAAACACTTCATTTGTATTGCTACTCGCTCAAATAGTACCCAAAAAGATTGAATATTTAGAGATACATTGGTACATTCAAAGCCAGCTATCAAACTGCAGGAAAGAAAATCATAAAGTTTATCTGGATGCTAGGTCAACAAATTGTCTGCGGAAAAATTAAGCAATAATGAAAAAAAAAAATTAATGATGGAATGATGCAATCATTTGTCCCCCTGTGCATAAAACAGAATCCTCAGATGATTTCAAACAACCAACTTATCTGACGAAAAGAAATCTACTGAACAAGTCATAACCTCTCATCATCAAGGTTATATAAAAAGTTTATCTGGAAACTAGGACAACAAACAGTCTATGGAAAAGTTATACAATAATGTATTTAATTTTCTTGCAATGATGGAATAATGCAATCATTTGTCCTCCTCCGTGTATCAATCTGAATGAAAAGCTCACACAGTCCTTAGATGAAGTCATAACCAAAGCATCTGCGGATAAGAAATCTACTGAACAAATCATAACCTCTCAACATCAGAGGTTATAAAAGGTTTTGCACCTGACACTGACAAAATTCTAGGAAGTAGTTTGTAAGACGCCAGAAATTTTCCCAACCAACGAATCTTGAATTATTGACCTTTAAATACGAATCTCGTGCGGAAATCTTTCAGTCATCAGTACAAAATATTTTGAAATCAGTTACATCCGAATCATTTTTCCATCTGAAGTTTCAATGTTCAGTAGAATTTGTCTTTATGTATCAAATCCTCATACACAACCTTTTTACAAGGCTCACTTATCAACCCGTTTATCTCATGATAGGAAAACCATTCCCTCTTTGTGTATCTATGAAGGCTTCCATTTTTTCTCCTAAAACGAAAGCAAAGGTGAGGAAAAAGGATGGCGGTCTGTTACTAGCAGAGGTTATTGCAAAAACTTAAATTCAGGTACAGCTTAATTTGTTCGTCTACAACACCAAAAATAACCTTTATAGGAACACATATCACCGTGATAAGGACCAAGTTAGTATGAAATGTTCAAGCCCCACATCCAATAATATGGACTGCTCAATGAGATATTTAAGTACGATGCTTCTTCCACCTCACAAGCCACCTCTTAGAAAAGGATTCTCCATCCCACCGGGGTGCATGTGAAGGATCCTAACTGATAAAACGCTGAGTGAACCATCACAATCTCACTGAGATGTTGGCTGTAACATCTCACTTTAGTAACCAATTTCTGGCAACGGAAGCTAACTTAGGTTCCTTTCAGAGCAATTAGAGATAAGAAAACTCAAAGATTCAAGCTCATTCTTAGTTTACTTTAATTAGTTATTTTCATATATTTGGGGCCTACTTCAAAAATTCATAACTTGCTCTAGGACTATTGGATTGAGCTCATTCCAGTCTCATTCCAAAGCTCCAATAGTCCTTTTGCACGGAAAAATATACAACATGATTTTGGTCTTCTCACTTTTTCCTGTTTGGTCCAATAACTACTTCATACTAAGTTCTGGTCTTTTTGGACCCATGGAATCCTACCCTAGATGGTACACAACGATCAACTTACGAAGATTCAGCTCTAACTCTTCTCTGTGATCTCATGTCACTGCATACTTGAGACTATTATTATATATCCATGCATAACAAATTACTCGTCTCAAGACCACATTTACTAGAGTAGCTTAAACATTACTTGAGCAGAAGGTTATCTTTACTGGAAACTTTGTTCTCTAACTTTAGCCTCATTAATTTTGTACTTCTTCTAGCTGCCTGTCCAATTAGATCAAATATCCTGCTAATAAAACTTTATTCTTATACCCGACAAGCAGTCGAGCCTAATTTTTGGGTGTTACATTGTCAAGCCAAAGAAAAGCAATTAACAGTAATTAAGGTAATATAAGATCTATAAATATTTTCTTCACCCTTTAAGAGTATCTATCACACCAACATGGTACCAAATGTTTAAATAAAGGAACACCAGATTTAGGATTAGTGGTAGAGCATCCATTGCAAGACAATTTATGTAAATCATATTTGTTTAAACTTCTTGCACTCAAATCTCTACTAAAATTTCTACTATCTCTTGTTCTTCAATATTAGTTTTTACCAGAACACCTTATATTCTGGCTCAGTTTATTTCCAGTAAACCAATCAAAGCTGCAGTAATTTATCTCAAAGCATACTTGTTTATTTTTCCAAATTAAGCCGCAAGACCTATATATGATGGAAGGAAGAGAAAAATTAGGCGAAAGTAGAGGAAGTTATGCTTAGGATGTAACTTCTGTAAGTTCCCTTGTGTCTTGTCAAAATTTACATAAGGGATTTCCTTTTGAATCCCCTATTGTCAAATGATGCCAGATGATTACGTATGGTTTGTTGTCATTATGAAGTTATTGAACGGGATGTGTTAGTTAACAATATATCCAAACATTTAGCCATTGATAGAGTATATTGATGTTATGCAATCCATGTACTTGATCTCACCTAGTGTTGTCGTCATCACAAGCCTCGGAGTTAGTCAGATACAGTTATCCTATTGACCAGAATGCATCAGTATTATTTATGTGCAGGTCAAACTAATAGAAGGCACATATGAAGTATTATTCAGATCAATTATGGCAGATTCTCCTTGTGGCTGTGTATATAACTTGACTTATATTGTACTTCCTTCTTTTCCTTTTTTATTCTATCAATTTTTTAGCAGTTCCCCAGACTTCTATCAATTTTATTAACCCAGATCTTAACATGAAATCACACCAACAAAAGCAATGTATATATAAATTACAATTTCCCTTATTTATTTGCTGTTTCGAGACAAATTACCCATGAAATCCAACACTTCCTATGCCTTGAGTGTAGATGACCTGAGATCCTTAAGAGCATGAATATGAACTTCTCTCTTTTATACTGTAGATATTAAGAAGTCCAACTTCATCTAGACTCAGTAATTCATAGAAACATAAAATTTGAAGCCATATAATGCAAGACTACACCTACTCTTGAAACCCTGCCCCCAACACCTAGAGCTGGGAATCAGGACCGGCCCTTGACGGGTCAGGGTCTAACAAGGTTAGCCTTAAAGGGCTCGGGGTCAGGAAAATTGTAGTTTTTCAAAGCCCGGCCTGAGAGCATCAGGGCCGGGAAATCCTTTTCACAATATTTAATTATTTTTCCTGCGTATTTTCCTCAGAAAGATATAATTAGTAAATAACAACAATTAAAGTTCTAATTTAATATATAAATGTTGTCAACATTAAGGTTTAAATAACACGTCTTTTGCAACAAACAAACACAGTTACTAATGTATAATCAAAGGTAAAATCATGTCCATAAATAACTCACACAAAGGCCAAAGTATAAGAAGGCAAGAAGCTAAATACTCTAACCTCTAAACAACATGAGTATGACGACTATCATTTTCACCTTCTTTGCCATTATCATCAATTTCAAGGACATTTGATTGTGTTTCACTTTGAGCAATAAGTTCAAGTAGTCAAATAATCACAACCTCCATAAAAAATCATACTCTATCAGGCAGAATAGTATATAATATGATTTTAGTCTAAATAGGCAGAACAATATACTCAAAAATCACAATATGATTCAATTAGACAGAACAATATATTCAAAAATCATACTCTATACAATATGAGGACAGAGTGACATATAGATTCAATAAGGAAATTCAAAAATGTAACATTATTCCTTTCCAAGTAAAAAAAATAAAAAATAAACGGGTCTAAAGGGCCGGCCCGAGGCCCTCCAGGGCCGGCCCGAGGCCCTCCAGGGCCGGCCCTTTTAAGCCCGAGGCCCTCCAGGGCCGGCCCTTTTAGGCCCGACTTCATTTTGAGGCTACAATTTACAAGCCCGGCCCTTGAAGGGCCAGGGCCTAAAAGGACCGGTCCGACGGGCTCAACCCGTTTTCCCGGCTCTACCAACACCCAAAACTAGTCAAATTCAAAAAAAAAAAAAGAGTCATTGGAGTATGTAATAATGTGTTATTATATTATTTGAAACCATCCGCCTGCAACAGTGGCTCAAAATACATAATTGCTCCTCACACATTCTTTCCACGAGACAGTTGTATCCAGATAGAATACTGCAATCATATCTATTTTAACACGATAAACAAATTGATGTAGAATAGCCAAGGGCCCAACAACCTAGAGATTAAGATTTAGTACTAGCCTTAAAAGGTACTAAGCAGATCAATAGAACATAAGTTCCAATTCAGATGCCAACTTGGCCCACCGACAAGTTAAGATATAATTTATGTTGAAACCAGTTATGTCAATGATATGATGTTGTAATAAATAAATTGAAAAGTTAGTTAGGTTAGTTAGTTAATTAGAAGAGTGGGATTAACCATTAGTGGCATTAGTTGTTTGAGAGCAACATTAGCCAAACATGACCTTACCCATGTCTAATTACTAACAGGTCCTTGATTAATGAACCCCTAACCCCTGCTGTGTTGTTATTTCCCCAGTACTGTTCTAATGCCTATATATATGTGGCTATTGTACTATTGCAGTCAGTTTTTGCGAGTAATGAAAGTCAGAGCACTATTCAGAAATTCTTCTGTTTTCTATCTTCTACTCCTAATTCCTCTAATTCTCTTCTGCAACCCTCTCTTTTCTTCTTCTCTACCCTAATCCCCAATTCCCAAAGACATTCAGATTACAATCAGCTATCAGTCAATGACCATGGGCCCTATGGGTGTTTGTTCCTTTATAAAAAAAAAAAAATCAATTAGAATATGTCTTTCAATCAAAAACTACTTTTGCACGTGCCAAAATGAAAATATTTGTAAAAACCTTCATAAAAAATACATATTCACCAGCTTGCAACTGAAATTTAGACAAGAAAGTTCTTTTTAACGATATTTACTGGCACTAGATTAATGAAATACCAACTTAAAAACTAGAGTAAAAACACATAATCCAAAATTTACCTGGTCTGCAACAGCATAAAGAAGAGCAATGATACATGGAAGACAACAGCAAACAGCAATGCCAATAATGCATGCCAGTGCAACGCAGAAAATGACAAAGAAGACATCAAAAGCCAGGAAAAGAATGCATAGCCTGCAAAGCAAGTTAACTTTGTCAAAGGTAATAGAAGTAAAAGAACAACAGATTTTCCAATAGGAGAATAGATAAAAAAATGCAATATTTAATTGTAGATGCATCCTATGCAAAATTGAATGTGAGGGCGAAATAAGAAGCACAAACCAGTAAAGCTGAGGAGAATCATTGGCTAAAGCTTGAGTACCAGAGGACACCCAGTAAAATCCAATGATCCACCAAACAAATGAGAACATTGTATTGGCTGATTCGAGATGCTTTGCAGTGCTGCTGAAAACAATAAAAAGAACAACATAAAAAATGTACATTATAATCCAAATATTTAACAAGCGTAACAATTATTCCTGTCATCAACAGATACTTCGCATATGTATATATTGGCTCAACACAGTTAAAACTGAAGTGATGCTCTAGTTCCTGACCCACAGACATGAAAGCAATACAACTCCCAAAAGGCTTGGAGAGATATAATTGTGCAGTTCACCAAAATTTCTTAATAAGCAATGCTAAGTTTTTACTTCATTTCCTGAAGGATGAATCACATGAAGTAGAAGTGTGAAATGATTCCAAATGAGACCACGCTCATATTTCATTCTTAAATTTTCATTAAGCACCGTACGCTCGAAAGTTCACATGAAAACCCATAATTTCTTTATTCACTAATACAATTAAGAGTGTTACGGAAGACAAAGCAGGAATTTACCTTGTACCCTCCTCATGAAATTGCGGCAAACTCTCATAATGCCCAGAATTATCCCTTGAACCGGAACTCGAATTGTCACTGCTTCCAGACCTTTGCACTGAGTTCACGGAAGGCGGGGATTGACTCTGTTGGTTGCGCCTCCGCCTCCTATACTCAACGCAGACACAGAATATGTGAAGGACGCATTGGATAGCATAACCCACAACCCACAACCTCAAAGGCACGCTTGGTGATTCATTTCTGCTTATAACCAACACTGTAGCGGCAGCAATAACAAAGGCGAAATTCCAAATAATATCAAGAATCACAACGGGTTTGGAATAAGCCCAATCGCTTTGTCTCTCTTCCAATTGCTCAGCTGCAGTCTCTCTAACCATCATTGATGGCTCGCGCATCATCCTACGGCCACTAGCCTGCCTGAGGAACCGTGCAGCTTGTCGCAGGCTCTGTCTTCGCACAAGTCGACGGCCGGAATTGAATTCGTCGGAAGAACCACCTGAATTCCCCAGAAAAGGCGTTGAATCGACGATGTCGTCAGAGGAACGGTCCATTGACCTGGACGTAGCCATGACTGGGAAAAATGATGACAGGTCTAGATTCAAAAGCTTATTCGAGACTAGGTTTCAAGGCATCACGATTTACTCTCCGTACATAAAAGATCATGAAATCCTTGAAATCTTCGAAAAACATAGAGGGCCGATGCGATTTTTTTCCCCCCCAACCGACGCGAATTAAATGCTCAAAAGCAACGAGGATTGGAGTGTCGTTTGGCGAATTGAGCAGAGTGAGAAAGGAAATGATAGTATAGAAACGGTGGTGATGACGTGTCATCTTGATCTTTTATTTTTGATTTTTTTGGTCAAAATTTTTTTTTTTTAATTTTTTATTTGATTTAATGATTTAGATAACTTTTTTTTTTTTCACCTGAGCTGTGTTATCATCAGGCCGTCCACTTCATCGGTTGCCTCTTGGCATGTCATGTGGCTTATAACAACGCAACTGATTAATCTTGTTTTCTTGCTAACATCAATATCATTTTGATTTTAGTTCAAAAGAAACACAACGGATTAGTATGACTAGTCACATAATCCCATACACATTTTTAGGGGAAATGTTACATACTTCAGGACTATCATGTCATCTAAGTTATGTCCCATAAAAACATAACAACTTAAATTATTTTAATCCTGATTAGCTGATGGCATCTTTTTTTTCAAAAGGAAAATATTGGTTCATCATTTTATTTTAGATTTTTTTTTCAAATTAAGATGGTTTCCTTATAAATAAGATAAAATTTGAATTTTTTTTGGATGGGTCATTAGTCATCTAGAATTATAATTATCTGAGTTATTATATTTTCATTGAACAAAATTTAGATGATGTGGTTTTCTTGGAGTATGTAAATATTTCCCCATTTTTAGGCTTCATTTGGTATAAGCAAGCAACGCGTCTTATTTTTCTTTAATCACTATTTATATTTCATTAAAATTCTTCGTACATAACAAATCAGGAAGACTTCATACAATGCACGGGTAATTTTTCTTTTATGTAATCAAAATTCCTCGCACATAATAAATTGGCACATCCCCTCCCTTCATTAGCCCGTAATTTTACTTTTATGTAACCAAAATTCTTTGTACATTATAAAGTAGCACATCCCCCTCACTTCATCAACCAAATTACAATCTCCCATATATCAATAGTATCTGCAAAGATGTTGCATTTAAGTGTGTTTGGGAAATACTCATATCGTAGTTTTAGAAACTATTTTTCGTAAGTCGAGACAAAACTCCTTTCACGTACTCACATCATAAATTGTAAAAGCTATTTTCAAAAATTAATTCAAACACACACTTAATATGATAATGAAAATTAGCTTGAATTTACCAAATCAAACTAATAAATCTAATGTTTTATGCGTATTTTTACCTCGTACCTTTTAAAATGATAGGAAGGATCACCTGAAATTACTGTGTGAAATCGAATGCTACCAATTCTTATATTTTCTCTTAAAAAAATCTTATTAATTGGTTTGAAACCAAAAAAAAAATTAGGAAGAATAATCTTTAATAACTTCTCATTTACAAACCACAAGGTGGGTAGAATTAAGAGTGTTCAAATCCGGAACCGGAACTGGGATCCCCCACTTCCGGTCCTGGTCCCAGTTGTTGGCCGGGATGCAAATTGCATCCCAGTACCGGTCCCGGTCCCGGTAATTCAAGGCGGGACCAGGATCAAACTAGGAAATCCCAGTTTTTTTTAAAAAAAAATTAAAATTAAAATATATTATTATATTAGTTAAATTTTCTATAATCTAGTGTTTAAAATAATTACTTAACATCTAATAATATCATAATAATCATACAAATTGATATAGAATTGAAAAATAACATTTTATTATTATTATTATTATTATTATCTTCATCATTTTTGTTATTATTTTTATACATTATATAGTAGGATTAGTATAACGATATATACAATTTAACTTCAACTAAATATGTGATACACATTTTATCAAATGATAACTTAAATTATGGGATAAAAAATACAAAAATAAAATAATAACTTAATTTTTAAGGAAAAAAATTAAAAATAAAAAAAAAAACCGGGACCGGGACCCGGATCACAAGGTGTGTGACCGGCCCCAGGTCCATTAGATCCCGGTCCCGGTCTCAGCCGGGACTGGAAATTCCCGGGATCAAAATGTCCGGGATCGGGATCGGATAACCAGGACTGGGATTCTTTGAACACCTCTCGGTAGAACTATAAATGTAATGGTTTAACTCAGTTCTTTTCCCCTTTTATTTTTGTTTACAAAAACAATAATATATGTGCAGCAGCACAGTCCTTAATTTTCTCCAAAATCTTAGTTTATCAAAAAATATGAGATCTTTCCTTTGCACAAATTCAAATATTTTGCTTTTTTATCTTTAAAGTGGTCTTATCAAGTTGTAAACTGTAGTCACCATCTACAATATCTCTATGTTGTGACTTTTTCTTATATGACTTGTTTTTTTTGGCTAACATGAAGGGGCTAAGCCCGATTAACTACAGAACTCTATTCTTTCTTGTAGTGTTGATGTAATGTCCCATTTTTTGTCACAGCTTTTCCAAATAGTGTTTTATCTCTGCCTCTGCATGCCAGGGTAGTTCAAACTTCAGTATATGGACCTGCATGTTCCTTCATTTCCAAATGCGCCAGCACCCCACTGTGAAAATATTCAGACCACTTAATATGTTCCATATACTCCCTCCCATCTAGTGAGTTGAGGATCAACCAATCTTGTCCAAAGAACTCAACTCTGTTCTGGAGCGACCCTTGCTTTCTCCAAATAAGGGGAGGAGAGGGGAGGGAAAGTAAGAGGAGATGAAATTTTAAGTTGGATTTTAAAAAGTTAGAGAAATAGGGTTAAACATTTTAAATTACTTCTTTTTATTATTTTATTTTGCATCTTTTCTTTATTAAAATTTGATAGCCCCACTTTTTTAATTTTTTAAAATCAAACCCTTAAAAATTTCTCCACTCCTCCAAACCCGCATGTAGAGGATCCTCAGCGTGGCCGTGAGAGATCGCACAGCTATCGTGACCTCGATCCCATTTGCATGTCAATGAATTTGTGGTTAGTCTTTTATGAAAGATCAAGCCTCATGAATACATTAAGTGCCCATTTGGATTAGCGGTGGAGAAGTGATTTTTTTTTACCATCTAACTTTTGAAAAAGTAAGGTAGGATTAAAAGTGAAAATGTAAATGTGATTTGTGTTTGGATTAGTGGTGACAAGAGTGACTTTTTTTTTAACCTTGAACCTGTTTGGATTAGAGTTTGAAAAACTTGTTTAGATGCAAAATGATTGAAAAGGGCATGGATGCTACTACCGACGATCCTAATTATAAGACAGAGTTGATTTTTTTGTGTGGAGAAATTAAGGAAGCTAAATAAATTACTTAATCATATCATATGTTATGTATCCTTATATGTTATATTAGTTTATTAGTCAAACTAATTAGTTTGAAAAAAAATATAAATATAAATACTCTAAAATAATTTAATTAATTTCCTTAATTTCTCCAAAAAATTAACTTTATTTTATAATTAGGATATGAGGGAGTATTGAATACTATATATATATATATATTATTAGAAGTGCAGTGGAAAAGTAACTCAGAGGAGCTTTAAAAAAAAAAGAAGCTACGACAGTGATATAAGTGCGGCAGATAATAAAGCTTTGCCAAACGGTATATTTTTGTCTAAAGTTCTTTTTTTAAGGAAAACGTACGGTTGCCATGGCTCACCGCTTTGACAAACAGGCCCCAACTCTTCCAGGAGTTACTTCCCGTTGTTTTTGACGTGCCTCTAACTATGTGTTTGGATAACATTCTAAAAGCATTTTTTTTAGAGAAAACTATAGTTTGAAAGAAAATTATCCAAACATATGGAAAAATTTCAGAATCACTTTTTTAAGTTAAACCATGGTGTGGGATCTCACTAAGTGCTTGTTTGGGAACAATTATTTTTTGAATATAAGTGCTTATTACGCAAGCTGAAATAAAACTCCTCTTACATACTTATCTCGTATACCGTGAATCACAATTTATAAACACTTATTATTTAAAAATAATTTATTCCAAATGAATACTAATTATTGGCTGGTGTAATTTTCCAACTTATCCTTTCTCTTTCCTCCTTTTTTTTTTTCCTTTTTCCTTCTTCTTTTCCTTCGATTTTGTTCTCCCTTCTGTCATTCTCTTTGTTTCATTTTTTTTTATTACATCAGGGCGGGTCAAACCCGTGTGGGGGAGGGGGGAGTGGCTTAAAGTCATACGAACGATGCTACAAGGTGCTGGCCTCTCTATTTCAATTTCATCATGCTGACCGAGCATCATACTCCCAATCTCTCATGCCCTTGTTTTGTTTTCTAAGATGAAATCAGAAACAAAAAAAAATGATTTAGGTTCTTTATATGCAATTATCTTGTAGATAAATTTAGCTAAAATTTTGGTATTTATTAAAATTTATTTTGTTGATAAATTTATTAAAATTTAATTTTATAGATAAATCCATTAAAATTTTGATATTTATCATGAAATTTAATGTTAAAAATATTTAAAATAAAATCTTATCCTTTTATATGTAATTATCATAAAAATTAATGTCCTTTTTGATAATTTGAATACGAAAAAGTGATTCTGATAATAATATCAAAATACTATATTTTATCAAAATCATTTTTTCTCATAATCTTTATTTTAAGAATTTATTCTCTAAAATCATTTTTATCATATTTTTTTTATAAATTATTCTCCAAAAATTAATTCAAATCCACCCTAGTTTGCATATAGGTACTGGCTATAGAAAAAACACAATTTCCTTATCCTGTTTAGCCCCAACAGTAATTAAACTCCGTATTTTTCTCATCCGGGTGGGATCAAGTGGTCATTTTTCACTTCCTGAGATGGAAGTCATCATTGCCTTTTGAAACATGTCAGAAGTGGTCCACATGCCACCCTATCTCGTCCATACTTCACTTTGTGATTTAATATGTGTTTGAATTAGTTTTTCTTAATAATTTTTATGATTTATGAAATAAGTGTGAGACATAAGTTTTATTTCAGATTGTACAAATTATAGTTTTGGTGCTTGCCAAACACACACAAATCATTTGGATTTTCATGGAATCTTCACAGCAATTTTAGAATGAATGCAGCGTTCATACTCTTGAGAATAAGCATGTTAATATCAAGGGACTGAAAATATATTCTATAAATTTAATAGATTAAATTAAAAACTGATATAAGTTTAAAAAACCAAACATGTACAATAACCATACAATTATTAGTATTATAATTGTATACTAAAATTTAATAAAGTTTTTCATTTTGTCAAAATTTAAAGGTTTGATTTATTTGCAAGATTATAAATATTTTTATACCTCCTAAAAATATATAGTATTTGATGAAGTTTAGGTGAAAGTTGACGAGCGTTTTTGAATCTTTATGCTTTTTAGTTTTTTTCAAGTTGAGAGTATTTAAGTATTTTCATAATAATATTATGGGCCTCACACCACGAAAAGTAACGGCACTTAATCAATTTTAATGGTTATATTATCTTTGGTTTGATTACTCTGATTTTGCAAGTTAATGAGTACTTTTGTACTCCAAAACTCATATAGTGTTAAGCGCACTTTGAGTGAAAGAAAATAAATATTTTTGCACCTTTATCCCTTTTTTTATAATAAGATAAAATGATATTAATAAAAGAAGTACACTAGTTAACAATCAAGTTGCCTATGTTATATTGTGATTATAACCTGGTCGTGGTTTCCTGCATAGGGATTTGCATTTTTAAGGGCAGCCGGCTTTTTGTCAAATTTGGATACATGTACATCTATAACATTGCTGGAAGTAAATACCCAATTAACAAATATACCAATCAATCTCATTATTTTAGGAAAAATTTATTTAAAATGTATAATATTGAAACTCATGAAAACTAAATTTATAATACTCAAACTTTCTTGAGGACAAATGATCATCGCGTGGTGTGTAGAGTAAATATTCTGATAAAACATTTAAAAAAAAAGAGAGTAAATATTCTTAAAGTATTCCTGAAACCTCCTTCCAAACAAAGTTAGCATTTACTCTCTTGTGATGTACAGGAAGAATCTACTTACTTATAATATATTTAAACAAAGTACATTATTCTAAATTTAAATTCAACAGTAAAATACAATTAGCCGTAACCACTAAATTTGATGTAATTGATATTATATATTAGGAGATGTATCCAGTGATTTCAAAATGTATATTATTTATAACAATAAAAAAGTTGTTTTTCATGACATAAAAACAATTGTTTGCTTCACATTAGCTAATGTGATTGGTTCATGTAAGCAAAATACAAAACAGATATTGTCCAACTAAAGAACATTGAAATTTGATAATCCATCATTGCAACAAATATAGTTGCTAGCAATAAAATTATTCTACCAGCACATGAATATTGGTATTACAACTATTCAACTCAAGAAGCACCAAGATATTATCAACCGGTTGTTGACGTTCTTTCCGAATCATATTACTAGATGTCAACCGATTAAAAATATACTTTTTACATAAAACACTATAAATTTTGACTGCTCAAATTTCAATCTAACAATAGAAATAGGTAGTGGAAAGAAAAGGTAAAGGAGAGAAGCCAAGTCCAAAGAGAGAGCGTAACGAGTTAAAGAGGGAAAGCCAATATGAAAAAGAGGTTCCCCATGCATAGAGAGAGAATGAAAAATTTACCTTGATAATTAATACAACGATATTACTCAATGCCTTGTAGCTTAGTGGTATATATACTCCCCTGCTAGTGGGAGGTTGAGAGTTCGATCCTGTTGGTTATAATTCAGGCCATTAGTACTTGCCGTTATAATTCAAAAAAAAATTAATGCAATGAAATAAGATAAACATGACCTCAATATGTCTCTAATGATTAGGGAAAAAAATTGTCTCTTATAAAAAAGAGAAGTAATTAGGGAAATCCCTGAAAAAGAACTTTAAAATAGGGAAAAGACAAAAAGGTGATTTCAATTTGCATATTCCCACAAAGGTGTTAGTGCCTGATTTGTCATTTTTTAAATCAAAAGAAAACTACACCACTACCCTTGAAATCATCTTCTCCATCCTTCGACAAAATCATCTCCTCCTCCAACAATAGGGACGGTGGCCTCCTCCAGCAAAGACGACTATTTCTCTAATAAGGGCGGGCTTTAGATCTTTGATCTCTACCCCCATATCTGGCTCTCATTCACATTTATGTTCACATTCGTTCATCATTTATCCTTCACTAGAAATACTGATCTCTATTTCGAACAAAGAAAACAGGGTAGCACAGGTACCTCGGGCGTGCACTTCTAGGTATGTGAGGGAGGGCTTGCGTTCATCGTCCTCCTCCTCCTCCTCCTCTTCCCTTACACCATCACCCCCAATAACTCGTCATCTTCTTCTTCATTGTTATCACCGACATCTGCTTCTCTATCGACATGAGTCTTAAATTAAGATTATGCTTTATCAATACAGTGTTACATTTTCTTAATGTCATATAAGACTTTCACAGGTTCAATCACTTAAGCCCCACATCTATCGCTCAAGTAATATGCATGAACAGTGTGTCACTTTCTAGTTATTTGGAAGTGACACACTGTTCATGTCTAATCACTCGAGCGATAGATGTAGGGCTTGAGTGATTGAACCTATGAAAGTCTTATATGACATTGAGAAAATATAACATTGTATTGATAAAGCTTAATCTCGATTTAGGACTCATGTCAATGATAAAGAGCTATCGGTGATAATGTAACCCCCTTCACGATCTAGGCCAAGATTTACGTTCATAAACACGTAATTATGTGGAATTAGAGACTGTACGATGATTTGGGACTTATTCAAAATTAAACTTCCCAAAATCAAGGTTTACAAAAACTTTTACAAAATCTGTTCACAGCGGTCTCATATTCACATTTCAATACATAAATGGCCTGTACAGGTTGATTTCATTCAGACATATCAGAGTACAGCATAAATTCCCGACACACTCGGGTTCTATTAATTAATAAAGGGTTTACAAGGCACAATTGCCTATAATTTCTTTCCCTTTACTTAGGGATTACACAAAACTATACATTAATCCAAAATATATACAATTGTTTCCCAAAAACATCCAAATAATTTTACATGATAACCAATATCTAAAATTATTTCCTACAATAGAGCTCTATCCGCTCTTTGTCGCCCACTTTCCCTTAAATCCTTCGGCCCTGTCTAAATATTTGTTTTTGGGAGAGTGAGATTCTAAAGAATCCCTGTAGTAACAAATCACTCATAATATGCACAACATCAAAGTATGAAAGTAAATAATCTATACAACACACATCAATCACAACAACAGTTGCAACGTCCTGGGTAGGTATCATGGGCATCTCCCCCTACAACGGCTCACATTGAACTGCTTGCTGTATTGCACATCCATATGAACACATCACATATATCACCACAGCTGGGATCTATATAAAACATTTCACAACACGTAGCCCCATAGGCTGGATACTCAAATAGGAATCCATGATTCCATAACGCAGCCTTGGCACTTACAACGGCAGATACAACGGCCAAGGTAGGTATCATGAGCATTGACCCCTATGATGGCTCATGCTGAACTGCTTGCACTGTAATGCCCTATGGCCGATAACACATTCACAATAATAAACATGCATACCAAGTATCATACACAACATGAGAAAAGAGTCGCTACCTTGATCCTTGCGGGCGTGTCCTGGTGCCGGTTTCTCCTGAGTAGGGCAAATATCGTATCCTATGATTCACAATTAGGGACAAGTAGTCAATTCTCTATTCCAATTCTCAATGACTTCTTAACACTTAGTTTGGTTATCATTATTGCTATTTTAGTACCCAATAAATAACTTTACCAATAGCTCTAAAGGGTTAGAAGACTATCCCCAAATATCCCCTTTTTGAAAGCTTGAACCTAATATTTTTCACTGAGACACTCGAGTGAAAATGGCCTCACTCGAGTGATATTGTACGGATACTCGAGTGAAGGAGACCTCACTCAAGTGATGGTACGGTCTACACTCGGGTACTATAGAGTGAACGACAGAGAGTGAATACCCGAGAGCACAAGAAACTTCTCAAAGATCAGGAGCACTTGAGCACAGCCAATTGCACTCAAGTAAATACCACATACCCGCGAGTGAGAAGGCACACTCTTACACCATAACCACGAGTGACAACTCGAGAGGCAAGTCTTTGGTGTCAAATACACCTGCACTCGAGTGATAGGAAGCTCACTCGAGTGATGTCCCACCACACTCGCAAGTGAGGCAACACTTGCCTTTGACCACGGAAGTGCAACAAGAACACAGAAAGAGAAAAGAAGTTTGCACTACCGTACTCGAGTGAAACTCATTACTACTCGAGTGATGTTCATCCCTCACTCGAATGATTTTATCAGAAACCAGAAAACACATCAAAACAGACCACATTTCCTAACACTTGCCCAATTGATCCCAATGCTTCTACCAAAGTTACTCCCACACAAAAACATCCAAGGAATTTAATGGAATCATCAGAATTATCCAAATCCTACTCCATTATCATACTTTGGTTTTGGGCAACATAATCATCATAATTCCAAAATCATCCAAACATACCATTCCCATCCCAAATCAATCTATCTATCCAAAACTCATACCAAAACACCCATTTCTATCCCAATAACATGCCAAACTACCAATGACCCTATTCTAACAAAAATGGGCTAAAAATCCCAGAAATTCAAATCTTAATCATTTGGCATAAAACATAGATAGAAGGATTGGTCTCACTTACCTCTTTCACTTTGCCAAAGAGATTTCTTGATTCACCAACTTCTAGAATTTCGTGTGGCCACAAATCAACACCAATAGACACACTATAAACATCAAAATGAAGCTCTCACTCTAAGGATCAACATTAATGAAGTGATTTTGAGCAATAGAGGCCATTTACTTACTTAATCACAAGCTTTTTCTTTCTCTCACTTGGCCACAATGGAGGACGAAATAGAGAGACGAGAGAGATAGAGTGTGATGGAGAGGATGAAGAAACGATTATGATACTACTCCCTCCATGCTGCCCAGCAAAAATAAAGGGAAGAAAGGAGAGAGAAATGATAAAATACTCCAGCTTTTGACTTTTCTCTTATCTCTCCCTTCACACACAATCTTGCCAAGTGTCACCTCCTTATTGGTTCTCATGAAGTAAACACCCAATTAGCTTCTCTAATCCCTCCATTAGCCATATAATCACATTTCTCATTTTCCTCTTAGCTAGTAATTAATTTTCCCTTAATCACTAACTTATGGCCAATAATTCCATTCTTTCAATTTTCCACCACTTATGGCATATTAATTAAAATTTTCACAAAACACTTAATAATTCCGATTTAAATTCACAATTATCCATAATAATTATCATCAGCCCTTAATCAAAAATTGGGGCATTACAGATAACGATAAAGAAAAAGATGACAAGTTGTTGGGGGAGATGGCGTTAAAGTTGTTGTCGGCGATGGTGAAGAAGAAGAAGAAAACGAGGATGACAATGGGTAATCATACATATAAGACAAGTAATTGAGTCACCAACCATCCAACTCTTAAAATTAAAAAGTAAGTCTACTATTGGAAGAAGTAATTTGATTGTGGGGGAATGTATTTAGTCTAAACACATACAAATTAAAGAAGGTTCCTGCTAGTCAGAGAGTTCGCTGTATGGTGTCGAAATTCAGGTACCCAGAAAGTGTTGGGGATCACTTGAGTGAATCTCATAATCACTCGAGTGCTATGAGACACGACCCAATCACTCTCTAGTTACCCTCTAGTGTTGGGGATCACTCGAGTGCTTAGTGTCTTGCTCGAGTGCTATGTTGGAATAAGATGACCAGGAACTTTAAAACTTACTCGAGTGAATCTCATGATCACTCGAGTGTTGTGAGACTTGACCAATCACTCTCTGGTTACCTTCCATTACTGGGGAACACTCAAGTACTTATAGTATCACTCGAGTAATGTTGTCATTTGGCCTTCTTCTTCCACTTGCTAGTTACCCGATAGTAAGGTGAATCACTCAAGTGCTGAAGAGTTTCACTCGAGTGATTTTCCTAACTTATTCATCACTTCTTCTGATCACCCGAGTTCTTAACAGTTATCTCTTGTTTGTTTATCCTTTTTTTTTTCAACGCATATATAGAGGATCCTACAAAACAAGCAACTAGACACTTCGATGCTTAAGTTAGTAAACAAGTAACTCCCACCTACTCTCTGACCAACTCAGGCAATGGAGTGTTCGGACTATCCCTCCTCCTTAAAATTGACCACACCGACTTCCCTGCCACTCTCATTTCTCAGTGTGTTACGAACCCAATCTCTGGCAACTATGCCAATTCAATTATTTGGTGCTACTCATTATCAATCAGATTAAGGATACTTCTAGCAACAAATATATTGAAGACTTTATGATGACAAACGAAGATGGAGAGTCCTGACCTATTTTTCATGCACAACTGCTCTTATAACACCACGGTCACTTACGTAATTTCATTTCAATTTGGAAAATTATAGTTCAAGCACTAACACTCTGTAGGAATATGAATATTCAAATCATCTTTTTGTCTTTTCCCTATTTTAAAGTTCTTTTTCAAGGATTTTCCTAAGTAATTAATAGGCTCTTTTAAAAAGCATACAAAGAAGTATCTAGTCTATAGGGTATAGCTGGGAATTTAGACTGGCCCGCGAGTTACGGGCTAGACAGGGAAGGCTGGTATAGCCCGCCAGCCCGCCTATTTTTTTCTAAAATTATTTCACTTCTTCTTTTTTTTATTTCTCACTCGCTATCTCTTTCATCCACTCACATCCCACTTCTTTTCTTTTTACACATTTGTGTTAGAAAGTCAATTTCATTTTTACTTTCCTTTTTTTCATCTACTCACATCACAAAAACATATAAACACATCTCTCTTAAATTTAATAATAGTAGAATAAATAAATATAATATGAAAATAAAAGTGTCAAATAAAAAGTATGAGGAAGTAGTTAAACACAACATCAAAGGAAAGGCGATCAGGGTATTTACATTTATTTTATAAGAAAAAAATTTAAAAAAACAAATAAGCGGGCCTGCCCGGGGGTTAAGCGGGGCGGGCTGTAACCCCCTTCGTAATTATGATTCAAAATTCGTAATAAAAATGAAATAGAGACCAATAATAATAAAACTCTCTTTCGATCCATTTCTTACGATAGAGTTTTCGCAAACATTTTCAAAATTTCTACCTTTCTTGGTCTCAAATTGCATATCCCGAATATAATTACCCTGTGCAATTGAATCACATTTAAACATATCAGAGTGTAAAATAGAAATTTCGGCAACCCCCAAGTCA
Organism: Inga leiocalycina; assembly: GCA_963242795.1. Lineage (NCBI taxonomy): Eukaryota > Viridiplantae > Streptophyta > Magnoliopsida > Fabales > Fabaceae > Inga > Inga leiocalycina. The sequence continues at coordinate 41,469,698 of OY725332.1, forward strand.
AGTATATACTAACTCTCAGGTTTATAATTCCCAACTAGGGGATTACATGCCGTAATTCAGATATTATTTACATCCAAAAATAATATACAGTAATCCTAAAATCCAAAGTAGATAGCCAACATTCCAAAACCTACATATTTCTACAAAGTTCTAGCCGCTCCTAGTCGTTCTTTTCCCTTTGGAGCCACTTGCCCTGTCTGTAAGGTTAATCAATGGAAAGAATGAGATTCAAAAGAATCCCAGTAGTAACAAATCACTCATACAACATGTAATCACATAGCATGTAAGTAAATCATCAAATAGCATTACATCATAATACACAACACGCAGGCCGCCATATACACATAATCACATAGTCTCATTCCTCGGATTCCACCGCCTCGAAGGTATGATCCTCCTATTGTCACCACCGATGGGCCACAGGTAATAGACTCACAAATAGACTTTTGGCTTTCACATGTAGCCTCTCGGCTTTCACATAGTCTCATCTCTGGATTCCACCACCCTGAAGGTACGATCCTCCCACCGTCACCACGGATGGGCCGCAGGTGATAGACTCACAAACAATTATCAAACAAATATACCATGTATCACATATAGTATAAGGGAAAAGAGTCACTACCTTGTTCTTTCCCATTTTGCCCCTGATTATCACAACATCTACTCAATCATCACCGAGCACATTTATATCACAATTCGCATTACATATTTCAAAAGTATTTAATTAAAAATAATTACACTACCCTCAAAGTCATTAGCCCTTAATTACAGTTCAGGATATTACACGGGCTGGTAGCCCGAGTGGCAGGTTGGGCCCACCAGCTCTGGTATAGGGTAACATTGATTTTTTCCAAAGAAATAAAAAGAGCAAAGTTAATTTGTTTTTTTTATTTTTTTTAAGATTATGAGAATAGCATTATCTGTTCACGGTAGAGGTTTTTTTCCCTCCAAAATTGACAGCAGAGATAATCTAAGTTAGGGGCTATTTGGTATAAAGAATCATCTATTTTGATGAAAAGGAAGGGAATAATGGAATTGAATTGAATCAAAATTTATGAGTGGTGACATTTTTGGTAGACATTGGAATGGAAAATTTTATGTTTGGTAGATCTACCCATTGCGTAACACTTTTTTTTTAAAAAAATTAATATATATATATATATATATTCAATGTAAATAAAAAATAACTATAAATTTTCAGAAAAAATCACTGTGGATATTAAATAATTAAAAAATTAAATAAAAAAATAATTGGAGTATTGCCTTTTGTTAAGATATTGAATGATCAAATCTATTATACTCCTTCGGTCCTTGATATAAGACACATTTGCTTACTTTAATTAGATTAAGAAAGTTAGCTAAGTTAGTTAATATGATATGTATTTTCTAAAATACCCTAGTCATCTTCTCTAATTCCCTCATTTTCTCTCCTCCTTAATTATTGTTGAGAGAGCATGAATAGGGGTAAATTAGGAAAAGATGGACAAAAATAAAAACTATGTCTTGTATTTAGGACCAAAATCAACTCTTTAGATATGTCTTATATTAAGAACTGGTGGAGTATTTTGAAACTCATGGCCTTATGTAACAGCATCACTACTATAGAAAATACTATTAGAACTGACTGACACCCAAGAGGAGATGAATTGGGTACAAGATAACAACTTGAAAACTTTGAAAATCGTTTCACATATTAGTGAAAACAATAAGTATGAAAGTAATGAATCAAAAATCCACAGTTAGTTATTTAAATCATATGTGCTAGAAATATAAGAACTTATGGAAGAGAAGATGTAAACTGATATTTATTCAGGTTCGGTCCGATCTACAATGACCTACGTCCAACCCCAGCCTCCTCCTGAGATTTCAATTCACTATCTCCCTCAAGTTTAACCAGGTCCTTGAAAACCTCTACAATCCCATAAGTTTGATATTGGTACTTGTGAAGCCTTTTACAATCCTCTCACTGAGGCAAGCACTCCCCCTTACACACCATAAGGATATAACCTCCCTTTATGATAATAGATTAAAACCGATCTTCTCTCGTACAAGTGAATAAGATAAGTACTAAGGCATAAAACAATCTCTCTCTAAAGTAGATTATGTAAACATTTCAACAATAAAGGTGTATGCACTTTCTCTCTCTCCATTGGTTTTGAATGCTTCTTCTATTTATAGTCAATAGGCATATGACCATTGAGCTTTTCTACCATTTGAGCATTGTAGATTATGACCACTAGAGACTCTGACAAAAAACAACTTTGATCCATTGAGCTATAATCAATGTTTAATTACCTATAATCGTCATATAAATTTGATTAGTAATTATTAGAAATAATAAAATCAAGGTTTATACGAGTTTGAAAGATAATCATGAAATCCGAGACAATAATTAAAAACTGGGCAGGACATCACTACGAAGGATCACCATGGTGATGTGGTAGTGATTTGAACACATCACTCGAGTGATCCTCTCTTTCAAATATTACACATCACTCGAGTGGTCACTACAGTGATCTCAGGCATCACTTTCATATAACTGGAATGATCTTTGCTAGTGATAAACTCATTTTGAATCCAAATCTGCCAAATACCTATCATTAGAAAGCTCTTGAAGTCTACATTCCAATGCAAAAATCATCAAATCAAAATTCATTATATTTTGAAAGTTATCTTCAAATTCATAGCAACTAGTATGGAGTAGCTTCTTTATACAACCGTGCAATTCCAAAATTCATATCTCTTCTAGCTAACCTTTGTTGAGTGTGATCTTGATGTCGTTGAAATGTCTCTTAAGTCTAGTTTTATATACAACAAGTTTCAGTCCAAAACTCATTGTCTTCCAAAAGTTATGATCTAAAGAATAACTTCTATTCTAGAACATTGTGAGAACTTTAAGCGTCAACTTTTAAGATCCATATCTCTTTCTTCTGAGACTCTTTGAGCTTTATCTTAGCTTGTTTGAAACTTATTTTAAGTTTAGTTTCATATACAACAAGTTTCACCTTAATTGGAGTTGTAGAGTAGGAAATATGTCCAAATTACGGAACCTATTTTGAAATAATGAGAGAAATTACAGTGTCAACTTCCAAAACTCATCATTTTCATTTAAAATCTATTGAGCTTGATCTTAGTGCCTATGTGTCTTATTTGGAGTCTAGTTTCATATGAAATAAGTTTCATCTCAATTAGATATTTGGTTTGAGAGATAAGTCCAAAACATCAAACCTCTATCATGCTGAATGAAAATAGATCACAATAGGGTGGTCATCACTTGAGCAGTCACTTGCCTGATCATCTTTGAAGGTGCCACTCGAGTGATTACTCAAGTAAAGTTGGTATAACTTCCATATAAGGCATCTTATTTTCAAATTAAGTCATTCTAACCTCCATTTGACCATAGAGACCTCCAATACCATATCTAAGAACTTGAATCTTGATATTCCTATAAGATCTTGTAAGTTCTTCTTTCCTCAATCTTTTTATTCTTCAACTTGATCATTCTTTATAGTTGACCTTGACATCTTCTTTCTTTACTTGATAACTTCAATCTTCAATATCTTATTTCTTTTTCTTTTCTGGCAATAATCTACCCATGTTTGATAACTTCAATCTTTAATATCTTCTTAATCTTTTTCTTGATCATTCACCATAATCCATCTCAATAACTTCTTTCTTTTCTTGACTTCTTCTCCACATAGTTGATAACTTCATTCTTCAATATCTTCTTTCTTTTCTTCTTGATGACTAATCTATAAGATATTTCACATTAAATATAGTAGTTAGCCAATGTAGAAAATAAATACAATATACAAACTTTTTGCTCTTAATATTTGGCATATATATTTAACATCATCAAAACCAATCATATTTAACAAATGCCTTTTATCATGATTATTATCCGCCATACATCACAGTTCCAAACCATCATATATGTGGAGCTATATATGCTTTGCTTAAAAAACTACGGCTCCAAACCGTTATTATTCTAAACCTATTATAACAATTATAATATAACACCCTTTATGTCTTGAGGTTCGGTAAGGCCATGTTATACGTATTGTTGTGATAAGAATTAACTGGTACACGTAAACAACCATCATAATATATGGTAATACTTGCATAACACATAACGGTTCCTCTTTAATTGTAACCCCTACCTTAAAACTCATGATTATAGTTTGAAAACATGTCATTAAGTTAAATTGGAGACCAATGGTTAGTTCAAAACATATTAAAGGTCCCAACTTCAAGACAGGGTTTGGTCATGTGATAAAGTGAGTTTTCAAAAAATTTTCAAACTTTGTTTAGTATGGTCTCACTTTTACTTTTCAGAACTATTTGACTTGTTCAGTACTGTTCCATTCATCAATATTAGAGTGTATAACAAAATTCTGACAACTCTCGGGTTTCATTTATTTACTAAAAGAATCTATAGGGCATACTTTCCCATTTCAATTCCCATACTGGGGATTACATATAATTTCACATGTTTACATCATGTATAATATATACATTAATCCAAAAGATGATAACCAACACAAAAGGCCTAAACTCCTAGCCATTAGCTCTAGCCGCCCTTAGGTACCTGCTTCTCCTTCGATCCGCTTGCCCTGGCTGTAGGTTAGTAATTGGAAAGAGTAAGATTCATATGAATCTCAATAGTAACAATTCACTCATATCATATATAATAACAAAGAATGTAAGCAAATCACAAAGCAGCATCATAATAGCATCCATAGTAGCAATTACATTCGTGACTTTCGTCATATAACGACAGCTCTTATGGATGTATACACAATCATGATAGCTTCACAGCTGTATTCACAATCACGACAACTTCACAGCTATATTCATAGCAGCATGCACAGCAACATTCACGCGCGTTACAATTCAATGATAAGCATGTACATACAAAGCATTATACATAATATAAGAAAAATATTCACTACCTTGGTTTTTTCGATCTTATTCTTACACAGATTTCTTATGCTTGGGGCAGATATTAAATCCTATAATTAGAATTACGGATGACAGGTTATTACTTAATCCAATTCTTTTTTAGTTCAAACACTCAAGTTGGTTATCATTAGGGATATTTAGTCAAGTCAACTAAGAAGTTAAAGTGGTCAATAACCTAAAAGACCAATTTCTAACCTCAGAGTTCAACCATATTATACCATGCCATTACATCTTCAATTTGCACATAAGTGACCAAAACTACCATGATTTTTCATCAACTTTGAAAAATCATATCTTTATGTACAAAAATCAAATTGCAGTGATTCTAAAGGCTATGTGACCCTTATTTAGTCTATTTTCAAGGAAAAATATCATCCATTGCCAGTTAGACGCATAGCATTCCCAGATTTATCATTTATTGCACATTGCTAGAATTTAACCCAGTTTTCATGATCTAACTTCAAAAAATTCATAACTCCCAGTGTACAAATCAAAATGATACAAATGAGCTATCAAATTAAAGTTTGATATGTCTACTTTTATTCTCAAAAGTTTTACCATCATTGAACATCATTTGGTTATCCAAAAACACCATACAATCAAGGTACCTCGCTAGATTCTTGTTCGAACAGAAAATCCAATTTGCATTTTGAGTTCAATGACCAAAAATTCATAACCTAAGGCTATACCCATACAATTTTTCATCTAGAACACAATGGTAACATCCAAATGAACAAAATCTCACTCATTCCTCGCATCTTCTTTTGGCAGAAAAATTCAAAATAAATTCCAACAATTACCAACTTCCAATTTCAGCATCAAACTTGTGTCATATGGTTTCTAATCATCATAAAACACCAATATCATCACCAAAATACCATGAATTATCCAAACCCTTGTTTGGCCAAAATCAGGGCAGGTATAGATTTACCAAAATACTCATTCAATACTAACACAACCAATAGCTCAAATTGAAGCCAATACTCACCTCTTGCTTCTCCTTAAGTTCTTTCTTTGATTGTACAACTTTTGTTCTTGGAAGATAACTCAAAATGCCTCTTCTTAAAATTCTAAAACCATAGAAATGAAGCTTTCATCAAAGGGAACAATGTTTATGAAGGATGGTTAAGCCATAGATGAGGTTAAGAAGGTGAAAAATCAAGATCAAACTCACCTTTCAACCTTGTTCTTCTTGCTCTACGTTTTTAGCAGCTACAAACTGACTTGAAGAGAGAGAATATGATTGATGAATTATCATATTTTTGGCTTCCCTTATCCCTTAATAACCAACCAAAAATATGGTCAAAAAGTAAAGAAAAGTTATGGTGAAAATTACTTCATTTGGTCATACACTTATGGTGAATTAACTAGCATGGTTAAGTGACTTGAGCTGAGTTGTTTCCTTTCCTCTTTCCTTCTTGTTGACCAAAAGTGTCTACCTAAATGGAGAGGTATTATTGACCAAAATGTTCTTCAAAATGGAGGAAGAAGGATTGACCAATTGCATAAACTTGTATTACCATTGGTTACACAATTTTTCTAGTTGCAATTTTTAAATTTTTAAAGACAAAAATGAAGTGTATAAAGTAAATTCTCTTTCTTTCTTCTCTTTTCCTTTAGAAAAAATTACTACCCATTTGGAGAGGAAATGTTGGCCAAAAAGTCTCTTATTACTTCCTTTATGTCTTAGCCACAATTTTTGACCAAATCTTCTTGTAAAGTATGTTGACTAATCCTCTTTTTCTCTTAGTATACCTTTTTGGACGTTTTTGTGATCTTAAGGGAGTGAGATGATTTGCTTTTCATTCCCATAATTGCTTCTTGCTTTTGAAGAGCAAATCTTAGCCCTTCAATTTGTCTTCCAATTTTGACCTCAAGAATAAAGGGCAATTATCTTTTTTCCCCTTGATTATAGCAAAATTAATTAAGATGCCACTAATCCTTTTATTTCACTGCCTATTACATTTAGCCCTTGGATGTATTTTAGGATATTACAATTCTCCCCCCGTACAATAAATTTTGTCCCCAAAATTTGTTACACCTCTTGAGGCATAAACTCCAAATAACGCCTCTTCATATCTTCTTCAGCTTCCCAAGTTTCTTCTCTTGGGGATAGGCCCTTCTAGACCACTTTCACAAATGGTATACTCCTGTGTCTGAGCCGTCTTTCTTGTCGATCAATAATATGTTCTGGCTCCACCGCATAAGTGAAATCATCTTGCATGTCGACATCTTCATACCCTATAATATGCGTAAGGTCAAGTTGTTACTTTTTCAATTATGAGACATTAAAGATGTTATGGAGTCTGCTTAAGTTTTGGGTTAGGGCTATTCTGTATGCTATTGGTCCGATCTCGCAAGAATCTCAAATGGACCAATGTACTGTGGGCTTAGCTTCTTTCTCTTGATCGCTCAGTTGATTCCCGTGATCAGAGACTCCCTCAAGAACACATGATCTCTGACTTCAAACTCCAGAGCTCTTCTCCTCTTATTAGCTTACTTTTTTTTATCAACTTTGCTTTGTAAGGAGCCTCTTCTTGATGATTTTAATCTGCTTTATGTTCTTATCAACAAGATTTGGGTCATACAATCTTCTCTCAGACAGCTCTATCCAGCATAAAGGTGATTGGCACTTCCTCCCATACAATTCTTCATACGGAGCCATCTAAATGCTCGCACGATAGCTATTGTTGTAAGCGAACTCAGCAAGTGGAAGAAAGTAATCCCAATTCCCTTTAAAGTCTAGGACACATGCTCTCAACATATCTTCTAGCGTCTAAATGGTCCTTTCTAACTGTCTGTCTGTCTGGGGATGGTAGGCTGTATTAAACCTCAATTTCATTCCTAAAGCTTCATGTACAGCCCTTTAGAACCTTGAAGTGGAATGGGGATCTCAATCTAAAATAATGCTCTTCGGTGTACCATAGAGTCTTACTATCTCCCGAATATAAGTTTCTGCCAGTTTGTCAGGAGAGTAGCCGTCGCTGATTGGTATAAAGTATGCCAACTTTTTAAATTCGTCAACAATCACCTAGATCGTATTATAGTTTCTAATCTTGGGTAATCCCACCACTAAGTCCATAGTCACACTTTCCCACTTCCATTCTGGAATATCAAGGCTCTATAGTAGTCCCATCGCCCTTCGGTGTTTAATCTTTACTTTCTGGCAAGTAAGGCATCACACCACGTATTTAGTTACATTGCTTTTCAATCTCGACGACCAGTATATAGACTTTAACCGTGATTTATCAAAGTTGAATTCTTTTTAAAAGAGGGCTTCTGCTTTTAATACCCCCTTGCATATATATTTGTACAGAACAAATCACAATATATATTTACATTTATTTATATATAGAACAATAGAACAAATCAAAATACAAGTCATTCATATACATGTATACACCATTAAAACAAAAACTTTAAAACAAAAAAATCATCAATATCTGAAAATTTATAGTCATCGGATGTATTTACTCTCCCACTGATGTTGCATAGATACGACCAACTCTTCAACAACTTCTTCCATTTATGACTTGCTAAACATCATGTAGGAGGCATTAAAATGCTATACGCAAAAGGAAACAATAGATGAAAGCTGACCGAATGTATTTATGAATGAATTGAGCATATATAGGACCATGCATGATTATATCCTTTATGTACTACATCACTCAATACTCACAATCATTGCACATGTTCGGTTTCTTGGGCACTATAAAGAAATGAAAAGAAAAATTTGCTAGTCAATCATATATATAAACTATATGTGTGCTTCAATTAAATATTATAGTTATTGGTAAATAATATAGATACCTTCGGACACAGCCATTAGAAGACACACTTGTAGTTGCCATGAGTGAGGTTGACTTTGGGGCACTCGAGACCATTTTGAGTGTGGTAATTGTATATTGGTATGAGAAGATAAAATAAAAAATTTATATACATAGAAATATGCAAGATTAACTGAATTATAAAAGATGATGAATGGATAACTTACTAGTTGAATGTCTTTTACATGTATGGTCTTGTGTCTAGAACCCCACTTATAGAGTCATAGTACCAAATCGTTTTGTGCAATGGATTTACCACTATGAGCATCTAATGGTTCCCAAGTATAATAATAGATCACACTATCAAGACAATTATAAAATAAATAAAAACTAATTTAAGCAAAGTTAATGATGTTCCGTCCCTTGAATGTAAGGCACAAAGAAGTGTTCTTTTGCCTAGTGCCTTCCTAATGAATTCATCCCCCACAAACCACTCATGATATTACTTGACAAATTACTTTATGCTTTCACCCTAGTTATTAAGACATCTCTCTCAAATTTGATCATTGGACATGGGTTTGAGGTGAAGAACTTATCAGTAAACTCTTGTAGGGACTTCTAAGCAGATTGACCAATAGGGCTTATTCTGTGAGAAAGACTTCTTCCAAGATTGGTCATTGGAGGTAGGATGTTTCCTCTTCTTGGACTGAGTGGGAGGCTTGGACTTGGTGGGAAGCTTCTTTTGAGCATAGACATCTTGGTCGGCTTGCATACTTTAAGTAGAATGCAAAGGCCTTCCTATTGTATATGTGTCTTTGGTAGGCACATGGAGCGAATAGCTGGAGTTGATGTTGGTGTAAATTTGTACCTTCACATGCTTATGCAAGATAAGCTAGTCACGAAGCATGTTATTCTCTGGGTGGTTGATCACGCTAATTGTTGCAACTGTATGGTGTCCAGGCTGTTGGTAAAACACTTAACATCTGCCAAATCCTTAGGCAAATCATGGCTTGGAAATGTGTTATTGCCTCTAGTACTTGGGCTACCATTCCCCCTTACTTCTTGATACAGTACTTCTTTATAAGCTCTTGTGTGATAAACAATATTTGTTTATGCATTTCATCGCACTACTCTAGAGCTTTTCATATTTTTCATCCATATTATTTCTTTAAGGTTGCCTCATACCATAATATTTTGTCTTAGTCAATCCAAAGCTAGCACCCCTAAGAAGACTAGGATGGTCAGTCCTCAATGTTAGCGCTAATACATCCTCATCGGCAGAAAAGTAGCCTTGTGTTGTAACTTCCTGGGACATAGCTTGTTGTGCATTTAACAATAATGTTAATATTAATAGTTAATTGAAGACATTATTTCCATAAATCGAAGACTAACATTAATACTTACCATTTTATAGAAGACCTCCTTTACATGAGGATTGTCATAAGAGTCATCTTTATTTTGCCTTGCCGCCGACCAAAGTTCATAACGAGGAGGTCTATTACTATCTCCACTCTCAATAGACAACTTTTATGTAATGCGAGCATAACCCATTCACCTTGCCTTGTAGGAATAAATATTATTCTTCACCCTCTATTCACCTAGATTAATTCCTATAAAAACACACAACACTCAAGTTAATATTAAACAAATACATGCAAGTCTTATGAATTGTGAATAACAATTACTTGAAATGTTGGGTCATGATGTGATATGACAATTCTCTCTACTCATCTGGTTTGATGGTGGATTGAAGATCTTCAAGAACTGTTGTCTCATCAGCCTCTTTAGGACTTTGCAAATATGCCTTTGTCAATCCATGACGGAATGTACGTAGTGATTGCCTAGCCTTATTGAGGACAAATTTCTTGGAAGTTTTTTTTATATGGTATGCAGACTGCAAAGCACATAATTCAAGTTAAGAGTTTTTTACAAGTACATAGCAAGTAATTAGCAGGCATATATACCTTATCCTGATACTATCCTAAATAATGTCTACACAGTTTTTCTGTACCAAATGCAAGTTACTTACCTTGATAGGAATATTAGTCCTTGTCGTTATGCTGATGTAGCTATCAAAGTATGATAGCTTAAGAGCTTGACCCACTTTGTTCCATGTCACATAAAATTTTCTCCCAAAAGACTTTGCTTTGTTCACAAAATTCAAGGCACAACGGCCCCTCCTAACAGTAGCACATATTTCTTCTAACACCTGTTCATGGTAAGGTTTCTAGTTTACTTAGGGGCAAAATCAGTACCAGAGGAAATACCAGTACTAGAAGCACTATCAGAACTAGGGGCATTATCAGTGTCAGAGGAAGTAAAATTGGGCATTTTAAATGGTAAACAAAACTCATTCAGTTAGTTACAGGGAATAGAGAATTGAGCTTTCAAGAAAAACATGAGGCAAGACTAAGGTCAAAACCTAGGTATTCTTGATGAAGTGAAAAATAAGGAGAATGTGGAATGCAGAATAGAGAATTCAAAATGCAAAAGAGAAATCATACCTTAAAATAAGGATAACAAAGCATGTGAAGGAATGCGACATAACTAGGGTTTCAAAATGAAAAAATGAGTCAGGGCAATTGAAGAAACTGAGCTACTGTCGGACTGAAGTTCAAAGAAAGCAGTGGAGGATGTGGTTCACTTGAAATTGACTATTAGCGGCCAAGAAAATCAACCAGAGTTGTAGGGTTCTAATGATGGTGGGTAACGTTTGACCAAAGACAAGTAATAACTTGGGAATGTGAAGACGCGCTACATAGTGGGTGTTTTAAAAAACTTGAAACTTGCTTACAGTTATAAGTTTAGAACCATCATGAAAGGTGGCATTTTGTCACAATTATTAATTTACAAATGAACCTTTGACCGAAAATTCACTGTCTTACATCATAATGATTTGGTTTTGTAGACGGGGATAGTTTTTCTTAATAACCGTTAAGTATTAAACATGGTATTCTAAAAAATAATGGGCTTTACATAATAATCGTTAATTATTTGAATTTTCTTAAAAAATAATTTTTGAAGTTGATTATTCAACTCCACAGTATAAACAAAATAAAAAAGGAAAATAAAAGGATGAATAAATTAGTAACGGTTGTTTACTAATAACAGTGAAGTGACAATTGTTTTTTTAAAATAATTTTTCCCTACATTGCCCTAATGATTAATTTTTTTAATATTCAAAAAACAAAAAAAGCAGCGGTGGTTTTCAATCATCACCATTACTGTTGTCCTCCTCCTCATGCCCCTCCCACTCGCTCAACACATCATCGATGTCTGAGGAAGGAGATGAAAGGTCTAACTAGAAGTGATCATATACAATATGATTGTGATGAAAGATGAGGTTCAACTTCCTGTTTAGATTGTGATGTGTGCAATGAGATACCTTGTGGAGTAGTTAAGGCTGGCAACATTTGCAACAGAGCCTCCATTGAAGGAGGAGACGGTGGCGTAGAGGAGGCGGTAGTGGAAGAGAAGGGTGAGCATGAGGAGAAAGAGCTCTCTATTGTTTGTCCATGATGATGGAGATAAGGACAAGGTTATAAAAAGGTGTTGTTTAGAAAAGTACAAAGAACAAAAGGAATATGTCAATATAAATAAAGTTGAATACTTCACTCTAAAGTGTTAAACTTAAGAGAACTAGTACTTGGTGTTGGCCTGAACGAGGTTATGAAAATTTGCATTTTAGATTTGTTTTTTACATAGCGGTTGTTTATTATGAAATGTCATTTTTTCGTTCATACCTTACGGTTAATAGATATAACCATTATGTTTGTATTTTTACTGATATAAGGTTGGAAGACGAATTGTTTGTAAGTGTTAAATGATAGGTTGTGTTTTAATAACCGTCATTTTTTTAACTAAATAAATTATGGTTATTAACTACAACCATTATTTTTGTATTTTCGCGAATCATGCCTCATATTACATGATGATGCGCATTAAAAACATTTACTTTTAAGCATTATAGATCATTATGTGACCTCCACCTCGACATACATGACATTTATTCGATGTAACCGTTATGTATTAAGCGTTATATAGCACATATTAAAGAAAATGGTAGAAAATTGATTGAAGTGGATTGGACATGTACAACGAAGGCCATTAGATACACCACTGAGGATGATAGATCAAGTTGTTTGGAGCTCGTTAAAAGGTGTAGTGTAATATCCCAATTTGGGATTAAGGGCTAATGACTCTAATAATGATTGTAATTCGTATAATTAAACACTTTTGGGATTAATGTGATGTGAATTTGGTATAAATGTGTATGGTATTTAAGATTAAGGGTTGAGATTCATTGTTTATGGGTCAGAATCCTATGCTTTGCGGTTATGTGAGCTCATGATGGGAGTGAATAAGATGGTGACATGTGGCATGGTGGTGGCCCTGGGATGTGGCACAAGAGGATAAAAGTCCACTTTTCTCTCTCTCTTCTCTCTCTTTTCGGTAGAGGCATGGGCAAGGGAGAGAATGCTTGCTTCATCATCATCATTTCCATCTCTTATTTTCTCTCTCTTTCTTCTCCATTTTCAGCGCTCAAGCAAGGAAGAGGAATAAGGGAAAGCTTTGATTTTGGGTAAGCAATGATCTTCTGAAGCTCAAATCCTCTTCTCTAATGTTGTGTATCCCATTGAGAGCTCCATTGTGATGGTTTCAGAATCTTGAAAGGAGGTGGTTTGTGTGTTGGAGAAATTTGGAAGTTGGAGGATCAAGATTCTGGATTTAGCAAAGTGAAGAGGTAAGCATTTAGTAATTTTTGATATATTATTTGTGATTTTTGGATAAGTTTGGGAAAATCTGGAAATTATCCTTGAGTTTGTGTAAATGTTGATTATAGGAATCTCATTATGATTAATGTTGGAATTCGTTCATTGTGAAGATATTTAAGTATTGGATTTAGTCTGGAATGTTGGAAATGTGTTAAGAGGAATTGGAACATTGTGTGTATCATAGAGACCTAAGTATTTGATTGTGGTCAAAATGGTTTTGGGGTATTTTGGAGGTTACCAATGTGTTCCTTAGGTCATTTTAAGTGGAAGAAGCTTTGTGTGAGGTTTGGGAACCATTGGGAGCAATTTTGACCAATCTGGTATTTTCTGTCATTTGCTGCGTTTCTGGTCTCTGATACACAACACTCGAGTGAGGGAAGATCATGCTCGAGTGCTGCATATATTTTCCCTTTTCTGCTTCGAGTTTTTCCTGGGTTCTATGAGTGGAGCTCGAGTGCACTTCTGTCACTGTGAGTGAAGTTGGTGATCACTCGAGTAAGAAAGGGATTGCTCGAGTGAGGGTGTGAGTCCAGAGTTAGGTTTACTCTCGGGTTATTACTCGCTGGCCAATGCTCAAGAGTATGATCTGACACTCGCGAGTGCAGGCATCTCACTCGAGCACTGAGGGGTATGCTCGAGTGAGCTTGTCCCTCTGATGTTGCTTGTGCTCTCGGGTTCTCACTTCTTGTCTTACACTTTCGGTGACTCGAGTGAGTTTCGAGTCATCACCCGAGTGCAAAGCTATGTGCTTGAATGCGGTGAGCACTTTCTGGCCATGATGGTTGTTCACTCTCAAACACTCGCGAGTGAGAGCCATTCTCACTCATGCACGAGTGTCTCATCACTCGAGTGAGATCATCTTAACTCAGTGAGCCAGCCAAAAATATGTGTTTTGCCTTCGAAAAAGGGGTCTTCAGGGTAGTTTCTCCTAACCCTTTAGGCATATGTTTAGGCCTGTATTAGCCACCTAAAGAGTCCTAAATGATAACCAACTTAGAGTATTATGGAATAAGTGTTTGGAAAAGAGATTGATGGTAGTCCCTAATTTGGTATAGGATTTCATATCTGCTAGACGCGTGAGCCTACTATGCCAAAGAACATCAAGAAAGATTCAAATAGTGACTCCTCTCTTATACTTTGTGTAAATGTATTGTATGTTTGCCTATCATGCATTGTGTGATGCTGCTGTTATAGAGATTACCGCGTGAGCGGGTATAGTGTTTGCAATGAAAGCTGTCATTGTGATTACCGCGCAAGCGAGCATAGTGCATTGTGATATAGCCGTGAGTGTGTCATCTGTAGCGCGAGCCATGGATCATTGTGTTGCTGATAATGCTAACATGATACATTACATGCCTTGTGTTTATATATTGTATGAGTGATTTATGACTATTGGGATTCTTTTGAATCTCACTCTTTCCAAATGACTAATATTTCGGACAGGGCATATGGCTCGAAAGGGAAGCGGCCAACCAGGAGTGGTTAGGGCTTTAGGGACATTTTGTATTTTGGATGTTGGTTATCTAGTTGGCTTTTGGGATTACTATATGTATATGAGATGTATATAGCAAATTTTGGATATGTAATCCCTATTTTGGGAAACATTTAAACCCATTATATATATAAGTAACCCGGGGTTGCCGGGATCTTGGTTACACACTCTGATATTTATTAGGTGATTTATCGGCACAGGTAATTGTATTCGAAAGTGAATGTGAGACCAGATGAATTTTGTTTTGAACGTTTTGTTTGAACTCCCCATCTCAATGAGATAGGTGATCCTAAAATGTGATTTTTGTCTTATTGGTCTCTATTTCACTTAAATTTCGTAGTCCGGATATAATTACCGTGAGGAGGGTTACATGTAGAGGAAGACCGAAGATAAAGCACAATGAGATTATTGAGCAAGATCTCTAACTTAACAATTTATCCTGAGATTTGGTTTTTGACATAGCGCAATGGTGTCATTTGATCCATGTAGTTGACCCCACCTCATGGGATTAAGGTTCTATTGTTGTTGTTGTTGTTATATGCCTAAATCAATAGTAATGGATAATTAACAATAATAAAATGAAATCAATAGCTAAATTAAATAGTATCCCAAAAATCTCTCACCCATATTATTAATAAAAAATATTAAATTGATTATTCATGAACCGAACTAAATCATCACCACTAAAATCAAGCACTCAATCCCAAGGACATGCCAAAATTGAATTTGACTTCCCAATTTAAACATTTCTTTCTCATTTTAAGAAGGTGACAATGAAATCAAAAGATGAGACCTCAACTCCTTGCTACCAACGGCCTGTTTGGTACAAGGTAAAACTGGGAAGAAAGAAGGTGAAGGTTCATGGAAACGAGAAGAGGAAAGAGAATATTGCTTCATCATAACTGTAAAAATATAAAAAAATTTTGAATGGGTCCTTTTTCATTAGAAATTATATTCAAAGCATGTAGCTAGCTTGATCTTAAAAATGTCCACACGTGATTTGATTCAAAATTTGGGATTATTGTCATCACGTTTTAGATTTTCAATTGGATTGTTTGATCTTATTTCAACAAATGCATTGCTTTCAGGAAATTTTTTCCTAAGTTTTATAGCATTTGATATCTTAAATACACAAGATAATGGCCAAAACACGATGACATAACTGTATTGGTTAAGAAAGACAAACTTTAATAAGAAATCCAACTAGAAGAACATGAGTGAAGGGTCGTCTAAATCTCAGGTTCAACTATTCCACCCTTACCAAGATCTGCTCATGGGTGAAGAATTTTTTTAAGGGGCAAAAGTGTCCGACTCTTTTTTGTCTTGGACGGAAAATAGTTTGACAACAAATTTGGTGTAAACCCAAATTCTCGTGTTTAAAGGAAGATTGGGGGTGGTGAGAATTTGGGTTGACGAAAATTTTGGCACCAAACACATTTGCACATGAAAAATCGATATTTTCCATTTCCTTCCCAGTTTTTCCTTGTACCAACAATTGGTAAGGGTAAAAATAAAACACTTCTTAATTAATTTTGTGCCTGATGTGGTCTAACCAGTATGGTCAAGGATAAAGCAAAAAGAAAACTTGTTGTAATAGTCACTTCTACCAAACGAGCCGTTGGTGAGGGTTAAAAAAAACACTTCTTAATTAAGTTTGTGTCTAATATGGTATAATCATTGTGGTTAAGAATAAAGCAAGAAGAAAACTGGTTGTAATAGTCACTAGAGGCTCAACCATCACTATTTTTTTTTGAAGATACAATAGCAAACCTAAGCTTGATAATGAACTATGTCCATGTTAAACTCCTAAAATACTAAGATAGTCCTTGCCTATCCTGTAGATACATCGGTAAACAACCATTTGGTATATTATCTAATAATACAATATCCAGGGAATCCCGGTGTCCTTTTGCTAAAAATTCGCACATTTAAGCTTGTCCTTGCATGTATATTGCAGTTCAGCCTCCCAATTGTCAAAGAGGTTGTCTCTGACTTTAGTGATAACAACTCTCAAAGGGTGAGACAAGGAACATTCTCGCATAATGAGATTAAAAGCTTCTAATGAATTAGTATAAATAATAACCTCTCAAAAGCCCAAAAACTTTGCTACTTTTAATCCAGTTCTAATAGCCATCAACTCAGCTTCAGTTACTGAACACAAACCTAAAGATTTCTGAAAACCCATGATCCAAACCCCTGATGCATTCCTGAGCACTCCTCCAAAAGCTGTGTGCTGGTTGAGTAACACCAAACCATCCACATCAATTCGGACTACATACCAAGGCAGTAGGGTCCAAAACTCTTCTGTCCTGATATGTGTATGAAAAATGTGATGCCTTAATTCATTAGTAGCTACATACTCCAATAGGTGATATGTACACCCATGAAGTATCTCCTACGGAGTTTCTTAAACTCCTTCAAAAACAAACTGGCATCAGATGTCCAAAGAGACCAACAAATGGAATTGAAGACTCAGGTCCATGAATAGGTATTGAAATGACCTCATCCTGGGCTATGCTTAGTATTCCAAAGAAGCCAAACCTGTAAACTACCAGAGAAAAATCTAGATAAAAGGTTAGGTTTTAAAATTGATTGCCACACTATTTCGCTCTCTTACAGTCTCTCAGTATGTGAGAACACTCTCCTCTCTATGACATGTAAAAGGACAGTCAATCGATGTAGAAAGGTTTCGTTTGGCTCTAAATGAGTTTGTAACCAATCTCTCATGATACATGTGCCACATAAAGAATTTGACCTTCTTAGGAATCTGGCAATGCCATAACTAGCTCTAAAAAGTATTAGTGAGACTGGTTATGCAACCTACCACAAGTTCATGGGCTGATTTAACAAAGAAGAAACCATCCTTAGCTAGTTGCCACGAGAAAACACCTGAAGAATCATGCAAAGGAGGACTCATCTTGCATAGCTTAGAGATAGCCCAGGGAGGAAGAATATCCCTCTATCTATACATATCCTATTGACCATTGGGTAGTACGTAATCAACCACCTCCATACAAGCATGTAGCACTGCAGAGGAAGGAACATAAGATATCAAGGGTCTATCCATAGGTGTCCATTTATCCCACCAAAAGCTCATACTGCATCCATTATTCACTCTTTTGCCAACTCCAATCATGAACAGATCCCACACCTCTGTGATAGCTTTCCAAGTCCGTGATTGGTTTCACTTTTTGACAACAAAAGGAATACCAGATCTACAACAATTATACTTGGCCTTCAAGCCTTTACCCATAGCGCATCATGTTTCGTTAGGAACCCCAACAAAGCTTCATGATAAACGATTGATTTTGTGCTATGGGATTTTTCAATCCCAAGTCTCTTGCCTCTTTTTTCAATGTCACCTTATCCTAGGCAATTGTATGTACTCGTTTAACTTCTGTATCCTGGGACTAGAGAAATTTCCTGCTGATTTTCTCCAATTCTTGCAAGGTCCCTTTTGGAAGAAAGGACTACATCTGATAATTGGGAAGTATAGCTAATACATATTTAATAAGAATTGATCTTCCTGCTATATTAAGATATCTACTCTTCCAAGTAGATAGTCTTCTCCGAACCTTCAAAATAAGGGGCGAGAAAGTAGTTGTCACCTTAGAGTGTAAAAGAGGAACCCCCAAGTATTTTCCATGATCAGTGATGATACTTATCCCTAATGTTTGACTCAATTCTACTGCTCTATTAAAATGAACATTCTTCGAGCAAAACATTTTGGACTTATTCAGATTTATTCAGTGCCTTGACACCTTACAAAATCCCTCTATAACCCGTCTCACCTCCTCCATCTACTCCAAGGATGCTTTTGTAAATAAAATTAAATCATCTACAAAACAAGATGAGAAATAGAAGGACCATTCCTTTTGAATTCAATGGCTTCCATCTTTTAGCCTCACACTCAGCCTTAATTAGCTGCCTTAGTCGTTCCATACATAACACAAAGATATAAGGGCTTAATGGGTCCCCTTAACAAAGGCCTCTTGTTAGGGAAAAAGTAGGGCTTTCTTTGCAATTCCAGAGTACAGACATGGTCACAGAATTAATACAGGTCATGATGAGGTAGATAGGAGACTCTTCAACTCCTAGGCCCCATAAAGTATCCTGAATAAACCCCTAGTCAAGACAATCATACACCTTTTCCATATCTACTTTAATTGCCACATATCCTTTCTTCTAGCCTTGTATATGCATTGTATGGACTGCCTTTCATGCAATGATGATGTTATTATAGCTTGATCTACTTACGATGAAGCTACATTGTTCATGACTGACCAATTTATCTATCACATCTTTCAATCTATTCGCAAGTATCTTAGTTAAAATTTTAAAACTGACATTACATAGGGATATAGG
This sequence comes from Inga leiocalycina, assembly GCA_963242795.1. Lineage (NCBI taxonomy): Eukaryota > Viridiplantae > Streptophyta > Magnoliopsida > Fabales > Fabaceae > Inga > Inga leiocalycina. The sequence continues at coordinate 41,489,062 of OY725332.1, forward strand.
TCTTATATCCTTGAGAATAGTAGGTTTATCCTATCAGGTCTTGGAGCTTTAAAAACACCCATAACAAATGCAACATTCTTTATTTCAACCTTATTAGACCATTTTAGAGAGCTTATGCAATTCCTCCCTTTCCAGACAGGGAAATTTTAAATACCAACCTACTGGGTTTTTCACCAGCTAGTCTCTAGTGTAGAGAGACTTAAAAAAATCACTAGCCATTTGTTTTAAGAGCTCTAGCTTGTCCTACCAAACTCCTGAATCATTTTGTAGTGTAGTGATCATTTTTTCTTTTGTCTTACTACTATTAAGGCATGGAAAAATTGTGTTCTTATCCCCCCACAGCAACCACTTGCAACATGATTTTTGAAACCAACCAGTTCCTCCTAGGCTGCAAGCTTATGATATTCCTGCCAAAGTTTCTTTTCAAGTCAATAGAGGCCAGAAGATACATTTTGTCTTCTCTTTTTATCTATACCTTCCAAACGACGCAAAATCTCACGCTTCTTCTTAGAGAAATTTCCCACTTGGTTATCATTCCATTCCATAACTCTATTTTGAAAGGTTTCCAAACCCTTTAACCAATCTTTTTGATGCCAAGACTCTGAGACACATCTTTAGAAATCCTCCTCTAAACTCCCAGTTGCCTGATAGGCGAAGCATTTCTTCCTAAGAATTACTGAGGAGGCACAGTTGGAGTTGACCACTACAATTCTATGATCAGATTTAAATTTAAGCTCATGTGAGGTCCTAGTGTTAGGAAAATGAGTTTCCTATAAAATATTTGTAAAAACCCAATCAAACCTTTTCTGCAATCCTGCCCTTCCCCATGAAAATGATTTCCCTTAAAAGGATTCTCAAGAAGACCTGAGTCCTCAATACACTGACGAAATTGTTGCATAGATCTTTTACAAGGCTCAGAACCTCCTACTTTATCACCTGGATATAAAAAAAGCATTAAAATTCCCCAAAACAATCCATGACTCATTGGTACTAGTAGCAATTTGATTAATCGATTCCTAAAGAGGAACTTTACCAGCCAGACTTGTCACACTATAGTAACTAGACATAGCTTTTTATTACAACTATTAACTACTCGACAATACAGTAGTTGAGTAGTAGAAACAAGATAGGTCACTTTAAATTTTTCACCATTCCACAGTAACCAAATACCACTAGCAAAACCATTTGTGTAACTTCACTGTCAAGGTCGGGATTAGCGTTTAAATTCATTTCATAATTGAATAAGAGATCTGGAATAATTAAAAACTTTTTACAACACTTGACAAATAGATCTCCATTCATTAATTTATAAAATCAATAGGTTTGTTCGGTTTGTCACATATACAATATCAGAGTATCAGCAAAATTCCCAACATTCACCCGGGATAATAACATTAATCCAAGAGTTTGTACAAGGCATCATTACCCATCTTAGTTCCCATACCGGGGATTACACAAAACTATGATTCTATAATCTATTCAATACATACATTCTTCCAAAATGATAACCAGTCAAAAACCAAAAGTATCTATCTAAGACTACCGCCAGCAGTCCTAGTCACCCTTTTACGCTGGCTTGCTTCTTGATCCACTTGCCCTATCTAAAAATGTTATTTGTAAAGAATGATATTCTAAACAATCCCAGTAGAAATAGCTTACGTATATGATGTATAATTAACAAAGCAAGTAAGCATACATCACAATGCGTCAATCAATATTCGAGGCCGAGCACACTGCCACGTCCCCTTTACTGTATACAAGGTTGGGCTTTCACTACATCTCCTCACTATATCTGTATTCAAGGTCAGGCTTTCGCCACGTCCCCTCATTGTATCTGTATTCAAGGCCGGGCTTCCGCCACATCCCCTCACTGTATTTGTATTCAATGACTAATGCAAACAAGATATGCAATATACATGATATAGGAAAAAGTATCACTACCTTGGTATTTCCACTCTTGAGCAGGCACGACCCTTATACGCTCCGGGAAAATATCAAATCCTATAGTCATAATTAAGGACGATGCATTATCACTTAGTGTAACACCCCAATTTTTGGATTAAAGGCTAATGGCAATTATTGAGGATAATTATCGAATTAAAGTGGGATAATTATCGAATTAATGGGTTTGGTGGCTATATTAATTAATATGCCATAATTGTTGGGAAAATTGAAAGAATGGCTCTAAATTAGTGATTAATGGAAGAGATTAATTATTAATTAAGAGGGCATGAGATGTGAAATTAAAATGGATAATGATGTGGTTAGAGTAACTAATTTGGTTACTTATTTTATGAGAGCCAATAAGGTGGAGACATGTGGCAAGTGGTTAGGATGAAAGAGGGTGTTGGAAAAGTCAAATGGCCTTATTTTATTATTTTCTCTCCCTCTCCCTCTCTTTTGTACGCATGAAGGGGCTAGGGGGCAGAAATTGGCTATGCTTCATCATCATCTTCACCTCTCTTCCTTCTCTCTCTCACGTTCTCTCTCTTCTCTCTCTTGTGCAGCCATTGTTGGCCAAGAAAGAGAAAGGAAAAGCTAGATTTTGAGGTAAGCAAATGGCCTCAAATGCCAAAATGCTCTTCATTAATATTGTTCCTTGAGCTAAGAGCTTTCATCCTATGGTTGTAGTTTCTCCATTGGTGGTGATTTGAGGAATCATGAAATTATGGACTTGGGAGAATCATGAAGTGTCTTTGGGAAAGTTGTTGAGGTAAGTGAAAGCTTCCTTTTCATATAAGATTTGTGGCCATTGGTTAGGCCTTGAATTTCTGGAATTTTAGCTCTAATTTTTGTGATTTAGGGTCTTAGGGAGTATGGTATGTTGTTGTCATGGAATTAGTGCCTTGTTAAGTGTTTTGAATGAATGGTATTGAATTGAAGCTTAAAGGTGAAGTTTGGGAACTTTATGTTGGTTTTGTGTTTTGGTCAAAATAGGGCATGTTGATAGGTTGTGAATTTGGTCATTTTGAGGTTACCATTGGATTCCTTGAGTGATTTTGTGTGGGAATGAGCTTGGTTATTGATTTTGGGTTCATTTGAATTACTTGGGAAAATTTGGAAAGTTGTCTGGTTTGAGCTCTGTTTTGTGCAGTAAGTTTGCACGAGCGTTTTGAGTGACCAAATGGTATTGGAAAATTATGAAACTTTCCAGTCTTAAATTTCACATCCCAAGCTTCAAAATGGACATATATTTTGTGTCATTTCGTTTAGAATTCTGTGAGATATGGTTGTCCAAAGTTTGGTACAAAAACAGAACTCTGTTTTGGAGGAGTGTGTAGTTTTTGGTGATTCTGTATTTGTGTATTGATTTACAATGAAGGGCTATATTTTTCCTTGAAAGAGGACTCATATACCTTTCTTTTGGCTTTGGAATCACTTCGTTTCTATTTTTCTAGAATTAGTTATGGTTTTTCAAAGTTCAGCCCAGAGTCAGGAAATTTCTGGGCCGCGGCCCAAACCTTTCTGGCCTGTTTCGAGCCGCGGCCCATGAGTGGGGGGCCGCAGCCCACGACCTTCTGACCATATTTGGGCCGCAGCCCACCCCTGTGTTCCAGCATTTGGTGTTTTCGAAAAGTGACCTTCAACCTTTTGTATCCCAACCTTTTAGGGCTTTGATTAGAGGCATTTGTGGCCTCTTAAGGGTCAATTATGATAACCAAATCTAAGTGTTATGAAAGTGAGAATTTGGAAAAGAGAATGACCATATGTTCTTGATTTGGTTATAGGGTTGGGTATTTACCCTGATCATGATTTGATATCCGCTTGGATCGTGAGTAGCCGACGCTGGAGCATACGTGGAAAGAATAAGTGTAGGGAACTTACCTCTCCTGCATGTATTGATATTTGTGTTTGTGTATTGATGCATGTTATTGCTTTGCTTGATTATGTGAAACATATATGAATAATTGAAGCTCTATTTCTATTTATGCTATGGCCATGAGTATGTTGTTGAAACATTGAGCATGCGGATATATCATTATGTGAACATGAGTTATTGTGATGCAAGCATGTCATGCATTAAACACTTATCTTACATGCATAGTGGTATCTGTTTCCTACTGGGATTCTCTAGAATCTCACCCTCCCCTACCAACATTTTAGACAGGACAAGTGGCTCGAGGAAGGAGCAATCGACTAGGGGCGGCGAGAATCCCTTATGGGCATTTGGACTTGGTAGTGGTTATCGTTGCCATTTGGGATAATGGTAGTTGATTTGAATGTACATAGAGTTGTATATGTTAGAATGGATATATGGTTGTATATGTTGTGGAGGTGTATTTGGATATGTATTAGGAATGAAATTTGTGTAATCCCCATTGAGGAAATTGTAAAACACGGAATTGCCGGGATTGTTATTGTGCACTCTGATATATCATGAATGTTAATTATCTTCGTAATGTAATTGTATTCAAAATGTGAATGTGAGACCAGGTTAAAGTATTTGTGAAATGTATTTGTGAAAACCCTATATTAAGGATGGGGAATGTAAATGAATTTTGATTATTATTGGTCTCTATTTCACTTTAATGTTGTATTTCGGATATAATTACGGAGGGGGTTACACTTAGTCCAATACTCAATACCTTCACAATACTTAAATTGGTTATCATTACTGTCTCCTAAATACTCATATATGCCTCTAATAAAAGCCCTGAAGGGTTTGAAGAACTACCCTATGGATGCCCTTTTGGAAACACAATCACTGATATTTTTCACTGTTTCACTCGAGTGAAGACGGCCTCACTCGAGTGATGGTACGGTTTGCACTCGGGTACTAGAGCGTGAGGAATAACGAGTGAGCACCCGAGAGCACAAGAACTTTTCCAGAGACAGAGACACTCGAGCACACAAGACCTCACTCAAGTGATAGCCAAATGCTTCGCTCGAGCACTAGAGAGTGAAGTCTAAGAAGTGAGAACCCGAGAGCAATGGGAGTTTTTAGAAGGAAGAAGCACTCGAGCATGAGACTTCACACTCGGGTGGAGATTGAATTCTTGCGAGTGTTGAGAGACACTCTTGCATTCAATCATGAGTGACAACCTGTGAGGCAAGTTCTGGGTGTCAAAGACACCAGCACTCGATTGAGAGGAAGCTCACTCGAGTGAGAACCCACCACACTCACAAGTGAGGCAACACTCTTGCCCTTTTTACAGAAGTGTAATACAAATATTGAAGGGAAAATGAGGAATTTTACTGACTCACTCGAGTGGAACCCAACCTCACCTGAGTGATATTCATCCCTCACTCGAGTGAACCCCTTATCACTCGAGTAACCTTATCAAAACCTAGAAAACGCAGAAACACATACAGCAATTTTCAAGAGTTCCCAACGGACCCAAAACCTCAACCAAAGCTTCCCCACACAAAATCACTCAAGGAATCCAATAAAACCATTAAAACAACCAAAATCCTACTCCATTATCATGCTTTGGCCTTAGGCAACATTAAACACTAAATTTCCAAAATCAGTAAACTCATTCATTCAATCCCTAATCAATCCTATCTATCCATATACATTCCAAATATATCATTTCCACACCAATAACATGCCAAATGCCCAATGGCTCTTATTGTTTAAATAGGCAATAAATCCCAGAAATTCAAAACTAATCTAAATGTCATAAAACTTAGATGGATAGATAGGTTTCACTTACCTCTTCAACTTTTCCAAAAAGACTTCTTGATCCTCCAACTTCCATAATTCTTTGGAGTCCAAAACCAACACCAAATGCAAACTATAACCATCAAAATAAAGCTCTCAACACAAGGAATAACTTTATGAAATGAGTTTGAGCAATGGAAGTCATTTTCCTTACCTTTTCTTAAGCTTTTCTTCCTCTATTTTTCTGCAACAATGGCCCTGGATGAGAAGAGAAGAGAGAGAGAGAGAGGACGAGAGAGAGAGATGAGAGTGAAGGGATGAAGAATAATGATGATGCCACTCCCTCCATACCTCTTCAGCGGAAACCAAGGGAGCAAAAGAGAGAGAAATGATAACAATATTGTTGACTTTCTCTATACTCTCTCTTCTTCCAAACTTGCTAAATGTCTTTCTCTCATTGGCCCTCATAAAGTAAACACTCAATTAGTCACTTTAATCCTTCCATTAGCCATATAATCACACTTCACATTTTTCTCTTAGTTAGTAATTAATTTCTCCCTTAATCACCAACTTATGGCCAATAATTCCATTCTTTCAATTTCTCCTTAATTTTGGCACATTAATTAAAATTGCCGCAAAACACATAATAATCCATTCTAATTCACAATTACATTCTCAATAATCAATATTAGTCCTTAATCAAAATTTAGGGCATTACAATTCTCCCCTTATTCAATAAATTTCGCCCTCAAAATTGAATACACATCACTAGGTATAAATTCAAGAAATCGCTTTCTCATGTCCACTTCTGCTTCCCAAGTCGCTTCTCTTGGAGATATTCCCTTCCAGACCACCTTCACAAACAGTAAGCTTCGATGTCTGAGCCACCATTCTTCTCGATCAATGATTCTCTATGGCTCAACTGCATAAGTGAAGTTATGTTGTAACTCTACATCTTCATATTCATAATATGCTCAGGGTCTGGTTGGTACTTCTTGAGCTGTAAGACATGGAACACATCATGCAATCTACTCAAATTCGGGAGTAGGGCTATCCGGTACACTACAGGTCCGACTCATTCCAGAATCTCAAATGGACCAATGTACCTCAAGCTCAATTTCCTCCGTTTGATTGCTCTATCGATGCCCGTAACTGGAGATACTCTGAGGAAAACATGATCCCCTACTTCAAACTCTAGAGGCCTTTTCCTTTTGTCAGCATAGCTCTTCTGTCGACTCTGTGCTGTAAGGAGACTCTTTCTGATAATTCTAATCTTTGCTGAAGTTTGATCAACAAAGTCTGGGCCGTAAAACTTCCTCTTAGACAATTCTGTCCAGCACAACGATAACTAACACTTCCTTCCATACAATGCCTCATACGGAGCCATCTGAATGCTTGCGTGATAACTATTGTTATAAGCAAACTCAGCCAATGGAAGATAATAATCCCATTTTCCCTTGAAGTCTAGGACACATGCTCTCAGTATATCTTCAAGAGTTTGAATGGTCCTTTCCGACTGTCCATCTGTCTGAGGATGGTAGGCCGTACTAAACCTCAACTGTGTACCCATAGCTTCATGCAGAGCCCTCCAGAATCTTGAAGTAAATCAAGGATCTCTATCGGAGATAATGTTCTTTGATGTACCATGGAGTCTTGCTATCTCTTTGATGTAGATTTCCGCCAGCCTATCTAGAGAATAGCTAGCATTTATCGGTATAAAGTACGCTGACTTCGTGAGTTAATCAATAATTACCCAGATCGCATCATAGTTCCTGATCCTGGGTAGACCCACCACTAAATCCATGGTCACACTCTCCCACTTCCATATAGGTAATGACGCCATATCTTTAATGCAAACACTATTGCCGCAAGCTCTATATCATGAGTGGGGTAATTCATTTCATGCGGTTTGAGCTGTCGAGAGGCATAGGCCACCACACGTCCCTACTGCATCAAGACACACCCTAACCCCTGCTTACTCGCATCACTATACACGACGTAAGTCTCACAAGCATTAGGTATAATCAATACTGGTGCCGTAGTCAATTTCTCCTTCCGTAACCCCCCTCCGTAATTATATCCGAAATACGCAATTAAAGTAAAATAGACACCAATAAAACAAAAACAACATTGATAATCCCTCATCTTCAAGATGGGGTGTTCAGAAAAACAGTTCAAAATATAATCAATCAGATCTCATATTCATATTTCGAAATACAATTACCCCGTGAAGCTAAATCACATTCATAATATATCAGAGTACACAATAATAATTCCAGCAATCCCGGGTTTAAACCTTCACTAAAGATTTATAGGGCACATACGCTCTTTACAATATCTCAAATGGGGATTACACAGTACTCTTTCCAAATTCACATTCTAATCTATCCTCTGATCATATACATCCAACATAAACAGTTATCCAACTTATAACGATAACCAACCACCAATGCGCTTGCCCATAAGGAGACCTAGCCAACCTTGGTTGCTTGCTCCATCTTGATTTACTTGCCCTGTTTACACTGTTGGTAGGGGAGGGTGAGATTCTGGGGAATCTCAGTAGGAAAACAATACTAATATGCATGCAAGATAAGTGTTTAATGCATGACATGCTTGCAATACATAATTCATGTTCACACAATGATATATCAGTATGCTCAATGTTCACACAATATACTCATGGCCATAGCATAAGTTGAAACAGAGCTTCAATCACTCATACATGTTTCACATAATCAGTCAAAGCAATAACATGCATCAATACACTAATACAATTATCAAATACATGCAAGAGAGGCAAGTTTCCTACACTCTTTCCATGTAAGCTCCGACTCCGGTTGCTCACGATTAAGGAGAATATCGAACCCTATAAACTAAATAAAGGACATCAGGTTATTCTCCACTTCAAGTTCTCACTTTCATAACACTTAATGTTGGTTATCATTACTGCTCTTTCAATACCCATGAATGTCTCTATCAATTACTCCAAAGGGTTGGAAGATTACCCCCAAAGATTCCCTTTTTAAAAGCCCAGAACTGATATTTTAATTGAGACATTCGAGTAAAGATGGCCTCACTCGAGTGATATTGTACGGATACTCGAGTGAATGAGACCTCACTCGAGTGATGGTACGGTCCACACTCGGGCACTAGAGAGTGAACAACAGTAAGTGAATATGTAACCCCCCTTTATAATTATATATAAAATACGTGATTAAAATTAATTAGAGACCAACGGTATTCAAAACTCATTTAAAATCCCATCTTCCCGATAGGGTTTTCACAAATTCCTTTCAAAATCTAATTCCCCAGGTCTCAGATTCATACTTCGAATACAATTACTTAGTAGAAAAATCACATTCATTACATATCAGAGTGCACAACATAATTCCTGGCAAACCCCAGGTTCATACCTTTATTAAAAGGGTATACAACATCTGATTCAAGGGATTATAAAATCTCATCTCGAATTCATAACCATATACTCAACCGAATCATATACAGTCATCCCAACTCATATTGATAACCAACTACCAACTCTAATCTCGAAGGAGTACTAGTCGCTCCCTCCACGAGCCACTTGCCTTGTCTAAATTGTTGGTAGGGGAGGGTGAGATTCAAGAGAATCTCAGTAGGAAACAGATACCATAATGCATGCATCATAGATGCTATGTGTATGACATGTTAGCTTTAACTAGATGTATGCCCCATAATGACATTTTTGCATGCTCAATGTTTCATATAATGAAACTATGGCCACAACAAAACCGAAATAGAGCTTCATTGCTCTACACAATCAAGTAAAAGCAATCACATATATCACCACACAAGCAAAGATATCAAATACATATAAGTAAGGTAAGTCTCCTACCTCCAGTCTTTGCTCCTCGATTTGTGAGCCAGCAAGTCGGGCCCTCAACTGGGTCCTACAATTCCAAACGTATCAGTTAAACACTTCAATAGTATTTCTGGGGGTTAGATGAGGCTATATTGAAAAATTACTAAAATGCCCCCGGGAACCCGGCCCCGCCGTATCCGGTTCGGTTGTACTTTTCCGAAAATTCTATTCTGGGCTATCCTGACTAATTTTCACCCAAAGAATCCATTTCTGGACTTGGAATTATCAAATTTATTTTCAAATTACAAATTTACCCTTGGCAGCCCCACTTTAAGGGTTTCAGGGGCGTTTTCGTAATTATGATTTTTCAGCCTTTTCAAAAAAAGTGACCAACTGTAGCCCTACCTAATTTTTGCTCCTAAACTCAATGGAATCATCAAATCATTGAAAATCCATCTCTAACCCCTCCAAACTAGCCTTGGCCAAAATTCTCAATTCCCTAGGAAAAATTGGGGTTTTTCAGTTTCAGCTCCTCAGACGTGTTTCTTTCTACTCTTAACCACTTTATTAACCATTACATTAGGTTACAACTAACATTAAGACCCAATTTTGGTAGCATAACCCCTAGGCCATATCATTTCCAAACTTTAAAACCAATGGCAATCCAGCGAAATTTCACCAATTAAATTGCCCATAGCAGCCAGAATAAGCAATATACGAAAGTTTGGAAGTTACCTCAAGCTCCCACTAGCTTTTTCTCAAGGTGGCTGAAAACCCTAGCCCTTAAAACTTCAAAATTCTTGCTTCAAACACCTTAAATAACATAGAAGAGAAGCCTAGAGGAAGGATTACACACGTTAGATACGAATTCACTGAAGAAATCGACCTACCTTGTGAGTTTGGCTCCTCCTTCTCTCTCTAGATCAAAGCTCTTTCTCTCTCTCTTGAGCTCTCAAATGGCTGACGTGAAGGAGCATAAAGAGGAAGAGAAATGCTTTATGAAATATCCTATTTTTGCTTCAATTATTTATTGCACAATATTCACAAAATTTGACTTTTGTGTACATGGATTTTTCCCCATGTAATTGTATCATAACATGTAACAAATATTTTCCTCTTCTTGGCCCATCAAAATGGCGTCTAAGGGTCCATTAGAATAGTAAAAATGGGCTGATAGGTTTATCCCAAAATTGCAATGTTTCCATCACATTATTTCTTTAATTTCGGATTATTTGGCAATTTCTGGCAGATTTTCTGCCCAAATTTTGAAAAATCATAACTAATTCTAGAAAAATCAAAATGAGGTGATTCCAAAGCCAAATGAAAGATATTTAAGTCCTCTTTACTGGAAAAATATGGACCATTACCAAAAATCACCACAAATGTCCAAAATTACACAAAATTCACTACTTCTCCAAAACAGAGTCCAGTTTTGACTTCAAACTTTGGACAACTAGAACTCCCAGCTCACGAAACTAAATGACACAAATTATATGTCCATTTTGAATCTTGGAATGTGAACTTTAAGACTAGAAAGTTTCAGAATTTTTAGACATCATTTTCCTATTCAAAATGTCAACACAAACAGACTGCCTAGCAAGAAGTTTCAATGGACAGAATTTCCCAACTTTCCATTTAATGTTCCAAACCAATTCTAATGACCAAATAACACAACATGACATCAATTGCACCATATTACACCATCCAATTCCACCATTTTGAAATTATACAAAATCATGGTAAAATTCACAATTCTCATCATCTTCTCCAGAAGTGTTCATTTATCACTAATCACATCCACTTTTGGAGTCATTTACCCTTAACCAAAATTTGGAATCCGGCTAAACCGGGGCTTAGCAGTCCACTTATTTCAGGCTTATTCCCTAGCCTCAAATCTCAAAATTCAGGATATTACAGAATACCCGAGAACACAAAGGAACAACAGAACCGAGAGTTGTTCGCTGCACTCAAGCACAAACACAATTACTCGAGTGGAAGCCTAATGCTCACCCGAGTCCCACAAAGTGAGGTCCAGGAAGTGCTTACCCGAGAGCACAAGAAACTTTCAGAAGGAAACATCACTCGAGCAGGGATAAGAGCACTCGAGTGATGGCTTGACACCCGCAAGTGTCAAGACACACTTTAGATTTTGATCACAGAAGCACAACAGAAAGTTGAAGAGAAACAGAATATTCATACAGTACTCCAGTGATACACAACCTCACCCGAGTGATGTTTATCCCATACTCGAGTGAACCACAGATCACTCGAGTGATCTTATCAGAAACCAGAAAATGCAGAAAAACTGACCATACCTCTCAACACTTGCTCAATTGATCCAAAGGGACCAAAAACTTCAACCAAAGCTATCCTTACACAAAATCACTCAAGGAATCCAATAAAACCATCAAAATGATCAAAATCCCATTCCATTATCATGCTTTGGTTTAGGGCAATATAAACATCCAAAATTCTAAACTTACCAAACTTAATTATTCAATCCTAAATCCCTTTCTATCTATCCATAACTCACCACAAGATACCATTTTCATGCCAATAACATACCAAACTCCCAATAATACTCATTTTCGAATTTAAGGCTATAATTACCAAAAATTCCTAACTTTCTCAAATTGCATGAAACATAGATAGAAAGACTTGTTTCACTCACCTCTTTAATTTTCCCAAAGACACTTCTTGATTCTCCAACTATCAGATTTTTGTGGCTCCTCAAATCACCACCCATAAAGAAACTACAACCACCAAAATGAAGCTCTCACTCTAAGGAGCAACATTAATGAAGTGAACTTTGGCATTAGAGGTCTTTAACTTACCTTAAATTCCAGCTTTTCTTTCTCTCTCCTAAGCTCCCATAGCTGCTGAAAATGGAGAAGGGAATGAGAGAGAAAAGTGTTGAAGATAAAGATGGAAATGATTATTTCTCCATGCCCATGCTTCTTCCAACGAAAAAGAGGGAAGAGAGGAGAGAGAAATGAATTCTTTATTCCCCTTTGACTTTTCCTTCAACCACTAACATCATATATGCTTGCCAAGTGTCACATTCTCATTGGCTCTGCATACAATAATCCACCAATTAACTACTCTAATCCCTTCATTAGCCTTTTAATCACATATCTCATTTTTCTCTTAGCTAATAATTAATTTATCTATTAATCACTAACTAATTGCCCAACAATTTCATTCTTTCGATTTCCATTAATCATGGCATAATTAATATTATCACCAAAACCCATAGTTATTTCACTTTAATTCAATAATTATCCTCAATAATTATCATTAGCCCTTAATTGAAATTTGAGGCGTTACACCTTCAGCTCTGTGAAACTCTATTTACATCTATCATCCCACAAAAATGGTTGATCCTTGCTCGTGAGCTTAGTCATCGGCAATGCAATACGTAAGAAGTTTCGGATGAACCTCAAATAATAACCAGCAAGACCCAGAAAACTGTGGATCTCAGAAACAGTTTCTGGCCTCTTCCAGTCAAGTACTACTTCCACTTTACTGGGATCTACCGAGACCCCTTCTCGTGAGATAACATGGCCAAGGACTTTCACCTCCGTAAGCCAAAACTCATATTTGCTCAGCTTGGCGTAGATTTGCTCTTCTCTCAATATTCTCAATACAATTTTCAAATGCCATTCATGCTCTTCATTACTCTTGGAGTGAATCAATTTGTCATCAATGAACACTACCACAAACTTATCAAGATATGGTCGGAAGATACGATTCATGTAATACATGAATACTGCCAGTGCATTAGTCAAACCAAAGGGCATCACGAGAAATTCATAGTTCCCATATCTCGTTCTAAAAGCAGTCTTCGGAATATCCACTGCCTTCACACACAACTGATGATACCCCGACCTTAGATCAATCTTGGAAAACACATATGAGCCAGATAATTGATCTAACAGGTCATCTATTCTCGGGAGAGAGTATTTATTCTTAACAGTTACCTTGTTAAGTTCTTGATAATCAATACACAACCGCAAACTCTCATCCTTCTTTTTCACAAATAATACCGGAATTCCCCATGGCGATACACTGGATCGGATAAACCTTTTCTCAAGCAAGTCTTCAATTTGCTTTTTCAACTCCACCATCTCATTAGGGGCCATTCGATATAGGGCTTTAGATATGGACCCAGCTTCAGGCACTATTTCAATTGGAAATTATACTTCCCTTTCCGGAGGCAATCCATTGAGGTCGTCAGGAAACACCTTAGGGAATTCTCTCACTACCGGGATACTCTCAAGGGCTTCATTTATCTCTCCTTGAATAAAGAAGAATACCATATACCATTGGCATCCCTTTTTTAAACATTCCTCCACCTTAGCTGTTGAGAGGAAATTCAAACTACTGTTTACATTCACATCCCTCCATAGAGCAGGATAAACTATTTTTCTATTCCCACAGTCCAACATGACATTGTTCACTGTCAACCAATCAATACCCAGAATAACATCTAGTTGATCAAGTAGTAGACAAATCAAGTCAACGGTAGATTCAAACCCTTCGACAGTAATAACACTATTTAGACAAGCTTCTACAATCACAGTCTTAGCTCCTATAAGTGTTGACACAACAATATCAAATGGAAGTTTATAAACATGTAATCTTAGGCGCTTTACATAGTCATAGGCTATAAACGAATGGCTAGTACCCGAATTAAACAGAGTTTGCACTAAACTACCATTTAGAAGAATATTACCTTGGATCAATTCGGGAGACTTCCTTGCCTTTTCATGGGTCATAGCGAACACTCTCCCTTGACTATTGGCCTTGACTCTGCTGGTTGCCCTTTGCAATCTTTAGCAAGATCTCTGGCCTGCTTGTAGATGAAGCATACCCATTGCCCCTCACAATTCCTACCAGCATGTGATTTATTACACCGGGAGCATACCCACTGTGATAACTGTCCTTGATTCCCACGATCTCCCGCTTGGTATAGTTTCTTACCACCGCCCTTGGATAGGAATCCTTGGCTATTGGGACATCTAGCAAAATGCTTCGCTCGACCACTAGGGAGTGAAGTCCACGATCTCCCACTTGGTATAGTTTCTTACCACTGTGCTTGATTCCCATGAGTGATAACAAAATACTTCGCTCGAGTACTAGGGAGTCAAGTCCAAGAAGTGAAAACCCGAGAGCAATGGGAGTTTTTAGAGGGAAGAAGCACTCAAGCATGAGATTTCACACTCGGGAGGAGACTGAATTCTCACGAGTGTTGAGAGACACTCTTGCATTCAATCGCGAGTGACAACCCGTGAGGCAAGTTCTAGGTGTCAAATACACTAGCACTCGAGTGATAGGAAGCTCACTCGAGTGAGAACCTACCACACTCGCAAGTGAGGAAACACTCTTGCCCTTTTTACAGAAGTGCAATACAGAAATTGAAGGGAAAATGAGGAATTTCACTGATTAACTCGAGTGGAACCCAACCTCACGCGAATGATATCCATCCCTCACTCGAGTAAACCCCAGATCACTCGAGTGACCTTATTAGAACCCAGAAAACGCAGAAACACTGACAACAATTTTTAAGATTTCCCCATGAGTTCCCAACGGACCCAAAACCTCAACCAAAGCTTCCCCACACAAAATCACTCAAGGAATCCAATAAAACCATTAAAACAACCAAAATCCCACTCCATTATCATGCTTTGGCCTTAGGCAACATTAAACACTAAATTTCCAAAATCAGTAAACTCATTCATTCAATCCTTAATCAATCCTATCTATCCATATACATTCCAAATATATCATTTCCACACCAATAACATGCCAAATGCCCAATGGCTCTTATTTTTTAAAATAAGCAATAAATCCCAGAAATTCAAAACTAATCTAAATGTCACAAAACTTAGATGGATAGATAGGTTTCACTTACCTCTTCAACTTTTCCAAAAAGACTTCTTGATCCTCCAACTTCCATAATTCTTTGGAGTCCAAAGCCAACACCAAATGCAAACTATAACCATCAAAATAAAGCTCTCAACTCAAGGAATAACTTTAATGAAATGAGTTTGAGCAATGGAAGTCATTTTCCTTACCTTTTCTTAAGCTTTTCTTCCTCTATTTTTCTGCAACAATGGCCCTGGATGAGAAGAGAAGAGAGAGAGAGAGAGGACGAGAGAGAGAGATGAGAGTGAAGGGATGAAGAATAATGATGATGCCACTCCCTCCATACCTCTTCAGCGGAAACCAAGGGAGGAAAAGAAAAAGAAATGATAAAAATATTGTTGACTTTCTCTACACTCTCTCTTCTTCCAAACTTGCCAAATGTCTTTCTCTCATTGGCCCTCATAAAGTAAACACTCAATTAGTCACTTTAATCCCTCCATTAGTCATATAATCACACTTCACATTTTTCTCTTAGTTAGTAATTAATTTCTCCCTTAATGACCAACTTATGGCCAATAATTCCATTCTTTCAATTTCTCCTTAATTTTGGCACATTAATTAAAATTGCCGCAAAACACATAATAATCCACTCTAATTCACAATTACATTCTCAATAATCAATATTAGCCCTTAATCAAAATTTGGGGCGTTACAATTTGATTCCACTCTAATCCAATAACTAAATCCTAATTTCCTGACAACATTATCATCCGCATGCGTTCCGTTGATACGTGATTCAAGGAGACACAAAATGTCAATTTTATATTTTTGAATAATATCCTTAATAGCATGGCTACCAGCTCCTCTACAATTCTATGAGGCAATAATCATTAAAAACAAATTTATTTAGAGGAAAAAAGAAAGCTCAACTATGAAGCTCTTCTCCCCCACTTCCAATCATGTGGTCTTCATGAGTTTCAGGCAAATTGGAGAGTCGTTCATCTAGGAGATCTTCCTCTTCATCAATAATTGAATCATGTGGGTTGGGTGGTTTTGGAGTAGAGATTTGCAAGGCCTTTTGTAAAGAAGGAGTAACTAACTTTTGTTTGACACTATTCTTTGAGGATGTTGTAACCCCCTTCGTAATTACGATTCGAAATACGTAATTAAAGTGAAATAGAGACCAATAATAATCAAACTCATTTACTATCCCTTCCTTACGGTAGGATTTTTTACAGTTTCTTTCAAAATTTATGCCTTCCCTGGTCTCAAATTCTATATTCCGAATATAATTACCTGTGTAGTTAATTCATATTTATATATATCAGAGTGTACAACAAAAATCCCGGCAACCCCGGAGTTTCATACATAAACTAAAGGTTTATAAATTCTCATTAGGGGATTACACAACTGTCTCCAAAACAATATTTACAAGGTATACAGTGATCTCCCAACAAAATATGATAACCAACACCAAAATATAAATCTCCCTAGGAGTCCTATCTGCCATTGGTCGTATCCTTTTCCTTGAAGCCACTTGCCCTGTCTGAAGGTTAGTCAAAGGAACGAATGAGATTCAAAAGAATCCCAGTAGTAACAAATTACTCATACCATACATAATCACAAAGCAAGTAGTAAATTATCAAGCAGCATCACAGCATAAAACATAGCACGCAGGCTGCTACATATGCACGTAATCACATAATCTCATCCCTCATATCCCACCGCCTCGAAGGCACGGTCCTCCTACTGTTAACACCGATGGGCCGCGGGTGAAGGTTTCACAAATAGCCTTTTGGCTTTCGTATAGTCTCATCCCCCGAATTCTACCGCCCTGAAGGCACGACCCTCCCACCGTCAACACCGATGGGCCGCAGGTGATAGACCCACAAACAATGATCAAACAAACATACTATGTATCACATATAGTATAAGGAAAGGAGTCACTACCTTGT
Organism: Inga leiocalycina; assembly: GCA_963242795.1. Lineage (NCBI taxonomy): Eukaryota > Viridiplantae > Streptophyta > Magnoliopsida > Fabales > Fabaceae > Inga > Inga leiocalycina. Next base: position 41,506,328 of record OY725332.1, read on the forward strand.
TCTTTCCTGGTGTGCACTGGCATCGGTTGCTCTCGATCAAGGTAAATGTCAAAGCCTATAAACAAAAAAAAAGGACGATAGGTTATTCTCTATTCCAAATCTTTATCTTTATTTCACTTAAAGTTGGTTATCATTTGAACTCTTTATGTGGCTACTAGAAGCCTAGACATATGCCTAAAGGATTGGAAGAAACTAACCCGAAGATCCCTTTTTAGAAGTGAACACACTAATTTTGACTCAGATACTCGAATGAAGAAGACCTCACTCGAGTGATGGAGCGACTTACACTCGAGCACTGAAGATCACTTGTGCAAGTGTTTAGCTGAGAGCACGCACTAAGACAGAAAGTTGTCACAGTACTCAATCCTAAACTCAACACTTGAGTGATGGCCTTGTACTCACCCGAGTCCTTCCGATTGAGGCATAAGAAGTGACTACCCGAGAGCAATCAAAACCCTAAAGTGACAAATTCACTCGATCACCACCCTTGGCACTCGAGTGATATCATAACACTCATGAGTGCACATACATACTCGTGTAAAATAGTTTGTGAGTGTTAACCTGAGAAGCGAGTTCATAGTATAGAATACCTTTATACTCGAGTGACACCAAGATTACCCGAGTGATTACCCCTATCACTCGTAAGTGAAGAAGTACACCCTTACATTTTGGCTTGGAAGTGCAACCGAAAACTGAAGGAAAAGGAAAAACAGGATGCTGCACTCGAGTGACACCCCTGTGCACTCGAGTGAGGCTTATCAGAAGCCAAAACGTAGCAACTGATAGAATTTTCCAAACTTTCTACCAAAGTATCCAATGGTTCCCAAAATCCATAAACAACTCTATCCCTACCAAATTTTCATAAGGAACACATTGAAAACACCAAAACAACCAAATTCTCATTCTAGCAACAAGTTTTAGTTTTGGTCATCCCATTCCCATACATTAACCAATGACACCACTTTTCCTTCCAAGATTCCAAACTAACTCCAACTACTCAAAGAGACACATTAGGCCACCCAATCCAACACCAAACACTATCCAAATTCATGCATTTCAAATTATACTAAAATCAGGGTAATTTCTACAAATATCAAAAATTAACCAAAAGTCACAATATATATATATATATATCAAAATGTTACAAATGCTCACTTCTTTTTCTTCCCAAGGCCAAATCCTTGATTCCTCTACTATCAAATTTGTTCAAACTCTAAAACACCTTCTTTCAAAATTCTACAATTATCAAGATGAAGCTTTCATCAAGGTGGACAATATTAAAGAATAGTACTTGAGCATAAGAGAACATCTAGCAAGTCAAAATCTCACCTTTGTACTTTCTCTTTCCTTCCTTGCTCAACGAAAATGAAGAAATGGAGAGAGAAGATAAGATGATGATGATGAACTAGATTTTCCCTTATTCCCATGCTAATAGCCGACTTGGATGGAGAGAGAAGAGAGAAAAAGAGTTTGACAAATTGACTTTGATCCTATGGTTCATAAAGTGTCACTTGTCTTGATCTTATGCCTTCTATGAACTCAAATGATCACTACCATATGCAATTCCACCCCTTTTTTTTTCTTGAGCACTACATATTTCACCATACGTCCAACCAAATTAGTAAACTCCCTCTTTGGTGGCTGACTAATTGATCGATAAATTTCCCATGTTGCCCCTTATTCACCCAACACTTACTAAATCATCATCAAACACATTTTATATCACAATTCACATCATATACTTCAAAAGTGTTTATTCAACCATAATTATATCCACTTTTGAAATCATTAGCTCTTAATCACTTTTTAGGATATTACAAATGTTTCACCTTGCAACATCATAACAGACTCAAGAGGGGGGAACTGATACAGCGCTTCAATGATATAATCACTTTTTTCTAGCTCATGGTCCTTACTCTTATGTTGATCAATTCTATCTATTCTTCCTTGAACAACATGAGGAGTTCGGATCCCTTTGGTTTTGGTTCGGCTTTTAACGCCATTATCCAAGAAAGGGCCTCGCATATTTTTATTTCCATTCATGTTACCACTAACAGGCCCAACTCCTACTTTGAGCCCAATATTTAATTTGTTTTTCTCTTTTCCTTTAACTCTAAAACCCAAACTTGATTGTAACCCAACAGGAGTACCTTGCCTATCATTATAACCGTCTCTAATCCTTACTAAGTCGCCAACTCTCCCTCTTTTCCAAGCACAATCAGCGCCATGTCCCTACTGTCAGACACCCCCAATTCCTTCTCTTTCATCAAATCTCACACTTCCCCAAGCAAATCTTCCTCTTCTATGTCATCCAGGACTGTAAACCGAGAGGCATAGTGCAATCGTTCGCCGATCTTCATACGAGAGTCTGGCACAGCCGATGGTCCTTTACTTTTCCTATGCTCCTTCTTCCTTAAAGATCAAGTTTTTGTTGACCTTGGTTTAACCATCCACGCGCCGAACTTGTCTTTCTCAGCCGGTGATTTTGTTGTCAAATTTTTCCCCGTCATCGTCTTCAACGTCGGCAAATACTGGTCAGTGTGGCTCTTCTCAACATCATTAGCATTAGAGTTTGTTGTCTAGGAACACAAGATAAGCAAATGAATCCTAGTCCCTCATATTTGACTTTATATACTGTACCCTCTGCAATAATCTTTGGCACAAATTGTTTTTAGAGATTTAATTCAACACATAGCCTTGCATACTTTCCCCTGTCCACCTTGGATGTTTGCACCATAAAATCTCTAAGGGTGTTGAGATCCACTTTAAGTGTTCTCCCTATTCGATCTCCCAACCTCAAGATAAACTGCTTGTTATAACAATAAAAGGGAATGTCAGGAACTCTGATCCAAGTAGCCACTCTGCCTAAAGGATTTTGATAAGGATCAAAATATGGAGTCCAATGTTGAACGAGCACACACTGTTGACGGACCAACCATGGACCATCACACAACACTTTTTTATATTGTGCCTTCCAATGCTCTGTTTTGTGAAATTGGACTGCAAAATAATTATTTGGCAGATCAATGAGATCAAAGTTGGGGAATCCCCATAATTTAATGAAATATTGCTTTAACCAATCAAGAATAAACCATTTCCCCAGAATAGTAAGGACAAGTGCATAGTTCCATGGCTCACTCCATTCATCAAGCTCCTCCTCTGTAAATGGAACCACAAGATAAAAGTCCATAAGCTTCTTAATCTCATCTGATAACTCTCGAAGAATCTAGAAAATTTCCTTATTGGCATGGAAAAGATCATCTTCCTCCATTAGATAATCTCCATGATCAACCCCATTAAAACCTATCAAAAAAGCCCGATAGGATGTGAAGTTGTTGACCGATGTATTCTCCCTTCCTGGGCCATCATTGCAAGGGAGTCTTTTATCTATGTGAGTATGAGTGGTTTCCTCATGGTCTACTTTATCCTCCATTTGATCATCCGTAGGAGCCTGTGGGACGTCCTCAACCTTCTTTTTCCGACTAGTTAGGTCATCGACAGAGGGTCGGTTTGACCTTCTTCTTTTTCCGACTAGTTTGGTCATCGACAGAGGGTCGGTTTGACAGAACCTTCCTTTGGCCTGATTCAACCATCACTAGTTTGATAGTATGACAGTGCAATATAAGTATTTACATATATAATACTACCTCTAGTCCAAATATCAAAAATATATATATAATTTATAAGTTCAATAAATTAGTTTAAAGGAAAAACAGTAAGTATGATTATTTTAAAATAATTTAATGAATATCCTTAATCTTATCAAAAAAGTTAATTGGGTTTTGTATTTAGGAACGGAGATAGTATTTGATAAAATATAAATACTAGAGGAAAGTAGTTAAGTTAAATCAAAATAACCAAATAACTTTAAAAACAGAAAATGCATGGGAATTGATCGAGGATAATTTTGCCTTTTTACATGTGGTAGTAGGACTTGCATTTCTCTTTCAAATCAAGCCCAACCAAATAAAAGAATGATATAGTTATTTTACATTAGGTTTAAAATATTATTTCATATAATTTCCCTTCATTTTGGTTTTGAACTCTCTATAATTTCAAATTGATCGAGGATAATTTTGCCTTTTTACATGTGGTCGTAGGACTTGCATTTCTCTTTCAAATCAAGCCCAACCAAATAAAAGAATGATATATTTATTTTACATTAGGTTTAAAATATTATTTCATATAATTTCCCTTCATTTTGGTTTTGATTTCTCTATAATTTCAAATTATAGGTTTTAATCCGTCAAGTTTCTTTTTATTCAAAACGTTATTAGTCCTCATAATTTAATAAGAACATGGACTATTTTGATTCATTGGGAACCAAAACATATTATTTGAAACTATAGAAACCAAAACTTTTATTGGTGACAAAAAACTATAATTTGAGGTATGGAATGAGAAGGACACCAATAATTTGAGGTATGGAATGAGAAGAAGTAAATAGAAAAGACAGTAATTCCAAGAGTGACACAAAACACTGAATTTCATTTCACATGTAACAAGACCAAATTTCCAATTACAAGAGCTCATCATACATTGATAATGTAGAAAAAGAATCAAAGAATGAACACAAATTGACCCCAATTGTATATCATTCTGACTTCTAGAAAACAACATGATTTATGTATAAAAAAAGAATAAGAAATCAAAGTACTGCTTCGTAACAACTACAAGAACAAATCAAATCTTATCTGCAACAAAGAATGAAAGAATAGTGACTGACCATCTTACCCCTACCTACAAAGAATACAAATATAAGCTACCTTTCTCTCTGTTTCTCTGTTTCTTTCTGTATATGAAGAATCAGTCAATGAACAAGTTCATGGCTACCTTTCTCTCTGTTTCTCTGTTTCTTTCTGTATATGAAGAATCAGTCAATGAACAAGTTCATGGCTGAGAATAAGAAGATGGGCTTCCTGTTACTGCTGCTGCTGCATCAAGTGGGGCCCACGCTGACACTGTGTAAAGAGGCTGCTCAAGCCAACTCAGTGTGATAGCTTCAGCTTCTTCCCCCTCCTCCTTCTTCACATTATAATTTTCACAAGCATACATCTTCAGCAACATCTGACTCTGATTCACTTCTCTGTCAATAATCCCATAGCTTCTAAACCCTCCTTGCTCCATCATCATCTTCCTCCATTTCTGAAAGCTCTCGTGCCTCTCAACCCTTTCCCTTCCTTCACAAGCAATTATATTCCTTATCTCCCAAGCAAACATCTCCTCTATCTTGTTCCTCACTGGGCTTTCTTGTGGAAGACAATGGTCAATTGAATCAAACAGAGCAGAGTAATACTTCAACGAATTGCATACTCTGGTTTCAAGTCTAACCCCATTGTGCTCTGCTTCTTGCTCTGCCATGAGAACTATACAAGGATTTGTGCTTCGGATTAGGCCTAGAAAATCCCTTAATGCTCCTCCAGAAACATCGTAGAGTGTTTTGTGGAGCTGAGAAATGCAATTCACAGCCACACTTTCATGTTCCTTCACATGAAGCATCCATAGCCTCACATCTTCTAGCCTATCAACCACAGGGTGGAACTCGAAGGGAAGGTTCAAGGCTTGAGCAAAACCAGCAAGTCTATCCCCTGTTTCGTTCAGTTCTTGCTTGAACTCTCCTATACCAGTGATTCTTACATGGCTTGGTGGATTGGTCCTTGAAGCTAGACTCTGGAACAAGCTTGGCCATTGAAGACCTTGCTTAATGTCAAAGTCTATGATATGAACCCTGTCTTTTCCTTCAAAAGCCCTCAAGAGAATCTCATTAGACGTGAAATGAAGAAACTTTGGAATCGGGCTGACCTGGTTTAGAAGCCTTAATGCAGTTCCAGCTTCATCTTCAACCCTGTCTAGCTCTCGAGGTGTTGTAATGTGAAAAAAGTGAGGCCAAATTCTTGTGACACGGATGGCTAAAGCTTCTGTGAAATAAGCACAGACACGGCTAATTGATGTTCTTGCTCTTGGAGAAGCAAGATCACCAAGTTTTACTATGAAGCAATTCACTGCAGCAACATTTCTTGAACCAATAGCATCAACACAAGCTGTAAGTAGGCTCACTAGCTCGAACCCTCGATGCTCCTCTTGGTTTTCTTCATCCCCTGTTTCTACCTCTGTTCCGTCATGGTGATAAGGATTGCCTGGTCTTCTTCCGTTACCGACTACTTCTTGTTCGGAGTCATTCTCGTTCAATATCGGGCTCAAGCTTTGACTTTCTGATGAAGTGTTGGATACTGAAGCTTCCTTTGAAGGGAGATTGCTCCCCTCAGCGCCTTCTTTCTCGCCTAAATCTGTGATCTTCGTTACAATGGAATCCACCCATGGTGCAGAGACAACCTCAGACGGCACAAAACAAACCCTTTCTTCTTCTCCTTCTTCCCCTGAACATGTCAGAGAGAAAGGAATGGGAGGATTGTTGAACCAGAAGTTGCCGGCGGTACCCACATCGGGATTTTCGGTGTCACTGATAATACCCTTTGTCCTCTTGGCTCTGTTCGTGAAGGATTCATCATCATTCTGTTCAGCTAGTCTCTTCAAGCTCTTGCCTTTCTCACTCCAGAACTCGTTCTTCTGAGTCGCCAACGGTGGAAGTCGGATGTTCTGTTTGAGAGAACACTTCGGCGGCTGCTGCTTCGGCTTCGACTCGACGACGACGGGCTGCTTCTTCTCGACGGGCCTCAAGGACTGCGATCTCGAGCTGTTGGTGCTGTCTTGACGCGGAAAGCTACTACATGGTAAGTCCAGTCTCTGAGTGCTCATGGAAGGCAACTGGAAATGGCTGGCTTGAAACTGTGCAGATGCTTCACTCCTCAATCTATGCCTCGGCGACAACAATGTAGAACTAGAACACCCAGCCAACATCCTATAGCCTTCCGATGTTCTTTTTGTAAAATCCTGCGTTTCAATTCACCCACCCTATGCAGTTTCTGGTGTTTTCCCTATCTCTCTCTCTATATATATATCTAGTGTGTGTCTCTGTGTGAGTGTATCTTAATGATGTATGAATATGTATCTGTATGCCTACCAAATCAGCTAAAATATGTTTATGTCTCAAATGCAGAAAAGAGAGAGAGACTATGTGAGTGTGTGAATCGTTTTGATAAAACACCTGTGTGGTAATATATGGAAACAAAGAAAAGGAATCCGATGAATAGCAGAAACCAGAAAAACAAACCAAGTTACAGTGTTTTGTCTGTGTAATTTTTTCCTTTACAAATTCGAGTGTTCCTATATGAATCTGTGGAATGCAATTAATAAAGAATCTAAACTGAACAAACTTATATGCAGAAAAAGAATGAATGCCCACCCGGAAAAAAGAATGAAAGATTTTGGGAGACTACCTAGCAGAGAGAGAAAAAAAGATCATCGGATTCCAGAGACACTCAAGCACTGGACATTAGAAGAAAGGGCTCTGTTTTATGTTTATGAACAGAGAAATAAACACATACTCCTTCAAGTCTGTAGCAGAAATCCTGAGAAATATTCAAACCCATAATATTAGCAGTTGAATCGATCAAGAATCCCGTCATGGCTGAAGAAATTGAAGAATCCGCTGGAGCAAAAACCAGAAATCCCACCTCTGAATAACAACTCGCTTCAGACATGCATTAAGAAAAACAAGAACAAGAACAAGATGATGAACAAGAAGAAGGTGAAGAAGAAGAAAGAAGAAGAAGCAAACACAGACCCTTCACCACTCACTTACCCAAAAGAAACTTAAACCGTAAAACTCTCGTGCTTTTATGTGCTCACCACATTTCTTTCTTTCTCTCTTTCTTTCTTCACCACTCTACAACTCAACTTCCATGGCTGTCTCCATCATCATCACTCTCCTTTGCTGTGGGGCGGGCCTACGAGTGTTTTAATTTTCCAGCATCTGAGAAAGAAAAGGGTTAAGATGAAGGAAAGAACGAACGGGGGATTTTGGTTTGGAGCCGTTGGATGGAGATCTAACGGTGGAGAGTGAACGAGGAATAATATGACCGTTAAGTCATGTCGGTGAAATATGACCGTTGAGCAGTGAGGAATTGGTGTACGGAGGGTTGGATTGACAGGGTTTTATTTTTATTTTTTTTAGTGGGGGCCCTTATGAGCACCTCACGTGCCTGTCCCCTGAGATCCGTTCATCACTTGACCGTTGCGTTACGTTTTAAGGGGACACAAAGCGAAATTGCGAGGAGCTGCCATGTGCCACGTCGGATTCTCGACCCTTTGAGAGCTTTTGATTCGTTTGGGTTTAGTTTAGCAAAATATAAGTTTCAAGGGTCATTAATATTTTCTTGAAAAAAAAAAGGGATTATTAATATTAGTTGGAGACCTCCCTCTCTATTTAATAATTTTATCATTAGATCAATTTTTAATGGTTGAGATTTAATGATAGATATAAAAATATTACTATAATTTTAAATATAATAAAAATTTATCATTAAATCTCAATCATTAAAATTTGATCTAATAAGATAGACACATTAAATGAAAAGTAAATGGAGAGAAAGGTCAATAGAGACACCTTTCTCTCGTTAACATTTCAATTTTAAAGAAATAATCGTTATTTCATGTGGAATTTAGATAAATACAAGGACTAATATATACTTTTAATCTTTTAAATTTATATGAGGCATATTTTTTATCTTCTAATTATATAAAGTATACTTTTAGTTCTATAATTCTAACACCATTAATGTTACTAATGGAAAACGCTGACGCAACAAATTTTAATAACGACGGTGTAAACTTAAGTGATGACTATATAAATAAATAATATTAATCATAAATTTAAAATATGTATAAATTAAAAAATATGTAAAACCCTAATGAAACAGTCAATATCAAAACCTTGATTATATTAAAAAAAATTTAGTTTGATAATATAAATGTATTAGTTTAATAATCTAAATGGCAAAACCTCGATTTTATTGACAGTGATTTGCCGGTTTTTAATTTAATAATCTAAATATACTATATTAAGAAAATCAAAACATAAATATATTCTGTTAGTTGCAAAATCATTACTTAAGTTACTGTATCAACATTTTCTATTAGCTAAATTAATAATATTAGAAATATAAAAGTAAAAGTATATTTTATAAAGTTAAAGGATTAAAAACATACTCATGTAAAATTTAAAAGGTTAAAAGTATACTTTAATTTAAATAAAAGTTGAAAAATTCATTATTCTTAAATTATTATTTGCCAATAAATATATTTTCAAAATTATTTTTTGTTAATATTATATAAATAAAATAAATGTATATTATGTGTGATGTTTTTAGAAAACCAATTGAATAAATAGGATGCTTTCAACCAAATCTCAATAATTAAAACATTAATTAAATTATTTATTAATAATAAATGTGTTAATATTTTTTACTATTTTTAATAATTATTTCTAGAATGTATTGGGATGTTTTAATTAATGAATTTCCAGTACATTCAAATTTAAGCATTATTTTTCTTAGCAAAGTATTATTTATTTATTTTTTTTTTTTGCCAACATTATTTATTTATTTATTAGCAATAGATAAGTTTGCCAACAATTGACGAAATATATATATTGTAATATAAATTTTTAAAACCTACTGTAAAGGGTCCAAAGAGGGAGGAGTGACATTTTTAGTATGTCTTTATTTCGTATGTATAAAAAAAGGATGATACTGAAAATAATTTAAATGTCATAATATACAATTAATGCTTTTATCTTTTTTTAATTAATATTTGTGCATGAGTTAGAAACGTTTAATAAAAAACTCTGGAGGTGTACTTTAATTTTCACATATGCATTATATGAGCATAAAGTTAGCCATCAAATCACCGTCCAAATATATAAAAGCACAATCTGACATCATCTCAAATAATGGACAAACCGACACATGCATTGAATCACCCTCCCTCTTTTATATTTTCCTGCTAAAATTAATTAAAAATTCCGAACTGTCATTATATCAATCAACTTAACATGAAGGACTCTTTTGGCGTACAATGCAGCATAGGGCGTGATTTTATGAGGTCATAGTTGATATAAAAAAATAAAATAAAAATAGGAAGAATTTCAGATAAATATCATATAAAATTTTAAAACCCCCCAAAAGTCTATTAATATTTGTAAAGGACATAAAGGTGACAATGATCAAATTAGAATTTTAAAATGTTGATGAATTTATCATTATACCCTCAATTTTTAAATAATAAAAAAAGAAAGATGAGCCCCCCAGGTTCAGGTGTCCATGACGCTCCCTTGGTTTGAATTGTCACCGGAAAAAATAGAGTTCCAGCGATAAAGACAGAGACGATGGTATGGAGGTGGTCGATGGTGGTTGAGGAAAGAAGAGGAGAGGGAGTAAAGACGAAGGTGGTCGATGGTGGTTGAGAAGCATTTGAAGGACGAAGAAATTGGTTGGGTGTTGTGGGTTCTGAGAGGTTGCGCTAGGAGAGAAAATTTATATCGCTCGAGGAACAGTTTAGTTGAGGATATTGGAGAAAGTCAGGAGGCTGAGGAAAAAGAAGTTGAACAGTAATGAGATTGACAAAATATGTAAGTGCTAACAATATGTGTAAAAGGATTGACACCAATTGAGTAATAAGATTGGCAAAATGAGTAATGAGATTGACACAAATGTTGGTGAATCTTAATTTTCATGTTTTTATTAGCAAATGCTTTTGTCAAAACCATTACAATTCTTATCAAAATCATTACTAAACTTATCAATCTCATTACAAATTTTGTAAAGTCGTCTTACATTTAGTTAATACCATATCAAAATTTATGAGTTTAGAATAGAGCTATCGCGACGTGGGACGAGGAAGAGCTTAGAGTTGACAACCACTTCTTCACCTTCTTCCACCTTCGCCTCTCATACAAGTCAGGATTCACCAACATTTGTGACATTTCACCAAAACTCATAATAGGATTGACAAGTTTAGTCATGGTTTTGACAATAATTGTAAAGGTTTTGACAAAAGAGTTTGTTAATGAAAACATGTAAGTCAAGATTCACCAACATTTGTGGCACTTCACCAAAATTCGTAATAGGATTGAAAAGTTTGGTAATGATTTTGACAAGAATTGTAATAGTTTTAACAAAAACGTTTGCTAATGAAAACATATAAGTCATGATTCACCAACATTTGTGTTAATCCCATTACTCATTTTGTAAATCTCATTACTCAATTGGTGTCAATCTTTTTACACATATTGCTAGTACTTATGGATTTTGTCACTCTCATTACTCATTTTTTCAATTTTATTACTTATTTTGTCAATCTCATTATTGTTCACCATCTTCTACTGTTCACCATCTTCTTCCTCAGCCTCGTGGCTTTCTCTAATATCCTTAACCAAACTCTTCTTCGAGCTGTATAAATCTTCTCTCCTAACGTAAACTCTCAGAACCCACAACACCCAACCAATTCTTTCCTCCTTCAAATGCTTCTCAACCACTATCGACCACCTTTGTCCTTACTCCCTCTCTTCTTCTTTCCTCAACCACCATTGACCACCTCCACACCATCGTCTCTGTCTTTATCGCTGGACCTCCATTTTTTTCGGCGACAATTCAAACCAGAGGAGCGCCACGAACACCTAAACCTGGGGGGCTCATCTTTCTTGTTTATTTATTTAAAAACTGAGGGCATAATGGTAAATTCATCAATATTTTAAAATCCCAATTTGATCCCTAGCACTTTTATATCCTTTACAAATGTTAACAGACTTTTAGGGGTTTTGAAATTTCATATGGTACATATATAGGATTCTCCTATCTTTTTATTCACTTTTTTTTTTAACTTTAAAATATGGAATTGGTGAAATTTTCTATTGCAAAATGAATTACTTAAAAGTATCTAAGGACTTTATCTTTAAGTAAGTACAACTCATCTTCTGTAGGTGCAATTTTTCTTAATTTGTATACAATATATCTTTAGTTTTGCATTTTTTTTAGTAAAAGCTCAAAAATTGTTATTATCTAAATAACAAAAACAAGTAAAACAACTAATAATCTCCTACATCACGTTCCGCCTCGACATAGCCCAGTGGAGGCTGTTCAAAAATACACTAGTGAAATTCTAAATTAACATGGGGACAATTTAGCCAAGTAATCAGCAACAACAATGTTTTCTCTAGGGGAATGCCTAATCAAAATATTCCAATCTCTATGAAGGATCAGCTTGGCATCCTCAATGACATCCTTGAAAGGGATATGTTCATTGCAACCTCTAGTGAGCAAATTGATTGCCTCTAAGGAATCAGTATAAATGGCGATATTTTGATATCCTCTGGTCCAACAAATTTGCAACCCATTGATGACTCCTAGTAGTTTCGCGATGGTAGTTAGCACACTAGTAAGTTTACAATTGAATCCACAAATCTAGTGATCCTCCTGATCCCTGAGCACGCACAACTCCACATCCATAGCTACTTGACTAAAGGACTGAATCATCTACTTCCAGTTTAGTAAAATTTTCTGGCACATGATGCTATTGTTGACTTGACTGAGCAAAATATGTGAAATACATGTTTCCTCAACAAGTCCTAATCCATCCAAGCACGAAACAAGCTTTCATTGGCATTTATATGCACAACACTCTCTTGTGAAAAATATCATTTTGCACATAGTTAGAGATAATTTGCATACAACTGAAGAATAATTTGCACATCCCAATGATGGATTGTTTATAGATTTTTAAACAAATTTTTTAAGCAATAAATTTAGTGATGTCAATTTTTTTTTCAATTTTCCCTTAAAATATTTGCTAAGATATTGAATATCATGTACTGTTGCTATGTTTAGTAGGAAAAAAACGCCTGATTAAAAAAACAAATTTATTAATTTTTTCATTCATATCAAACACATTTTTTTAAAAAACAACCAAAGCAGCTTTTTCATGGAAGTTCTCCTTTTTCTCTTCCTTTCATTTTCCTTAAAAATGACATCATCATCCCACCAAACATGACATTTTGTGTTCAGAAGAATTACGCACCAAAATCACAAAGTTATTTAGAACAATCTCAAATTTCTGAATTTATCTTGTAGGATCAATATCATCCTTTGACATAAATAAATTTAAGTGAGGAAAAATACATATTTGATTGTTTAACTTTATACAAAGTTTCAGTTTAATTCCTTAGGCTCAAATAACGATTTTTTTAATGATAATTGTTATTATGAAAATTAAAGTTAATATGTCAGCATTTGAAAACTTTTTTTCAACATATAAAATTTCAGTATTAACATTTTTTGTTAGACGTTGGGTTAAATGATTAAAACGACGCTTTATTATAAATATTAGGTACAAAAATGAAACATTGTAAGAAATTAAAGGATTTAATTTGTACTTTTGCCTTTAAGTTATATTTGTTTGATCAAGGATGTAAATTTTATATCAAAGATGAATAATCTACACTAAAGGGTAATTAGGATGATTTTGTCTAATGAATAATGGACAATTTCATTTCAAGGCAATGCAGACCGAAAGAGGGGTAAATGTTCATTATGGTGTGTGTGATGGTTGAAACTTTAATCAATTGTTTCCAGAACTGTAGAGAAAAAGCATTAGGTGGACTCCAAAATCAAGGTGCTTTTGTACTCTATGTAAGAGTAAATGTGAAATTAATTGTAATACTAGTGAATTTTATTTTCATACATTATGTTAATTAATCACATTGACTACCATCAGGTGATTTCCTTGCTCTCCAGTCCCCAGACCCGTCGCGTTGTTTTTATAATAACTACTAAAATCAGGTGATTTAAAATATTATTTAAAAATAAGAGTAAAATACTCTAATCACCCCTCTGTTTTGTCTTAATTACACAGACTTCCCCTCTATTTTGGAAACTTATATAAACCTTCATTATAATGAAAATGTATGTTACACAAACCTCCATTATATTTTGATATTCTATTTTCATCCACTCAAACCGTTAGTTAACCGTTAAGTTTGACTTTTGAACTTTCTTTTAAGTAAAATACTCCTCTTCAGTATTAGAAATAATTAAACACACACACACACACACATATATATATATATGAAATAAATTTTCTAACTTTCTAATTTGTTAAAAAAATTTATTAATTTTGATATTATAAATTAATTTTGACTTAAAATATATAGTAAACACATATATTTTTATCAAATATAACAAACTATATAAGTTTGAGATTGTATGTGTCATTTAAATTTATAATTTAATATTTTTTTCACAAATATTTATAAACACATTTGATCAAGCACATTTTTATTTAAAAACTTACTTGAATATTCAACGTCTGCAATATTTACATTAATTAATGCTAAAATCATCAAACAAATAACTATTTGTAAAGATAAAAATAGAAATTAAAGAACAAATAAAAACATGTTAAATCAAAGAACAATTTTTCAAAAAAAAAAAAACTACGATTAATGCATTTTTCATGTGACACTTATAGTGGATAATTATATATTCATATATCATGCACAGTGCTTCATTTTATGAGAAATAAAAGACTATGGAATATGTGATATACATTGTTTAATGGGTTGGAATGAAAATTTGACAAGCTTTGTACTGTTTTGTTTTCATGATCCATTGCAATTGTCTTCTCCATGTTGTTCTTGCGGCTATTGTTTTTTCTTCTGGAAGTCTACAAACTGTCAAGTAAAACTAGGGATTTAGTATTAAGGGTAAAATAGTAAATAAATTTTATTTCTATATAAAATTTAATTTAAAATATATATTTTTGGAATCTTCTTAGAATATTCTTAACGGGGTTAACTATTTGGACTTTGGACTTAAATGCATATTTTCAAAATAAAAGGGAGGTATGTGTAATTAAGGTAAAGTATGAGGGTGATCAGAGTATTTTATTCTAAAAATAATAAATGTATAAGATATATCTGTGCATTTTATAACAGTAAGATATATATATATATATATATTTCTTTTTTTCAATTATATATCATTGTTTATAAATAGTGTATATAAGAGATAATGAGTGAAAATTTATTATTGAGAGATACTAAATGACATGTGCTTAATATGGGTAAAAATAAAAAAATTAGTTTAAAAGTTCAGACAAATAGGATTTGTTTCTTTTATTTAGAACCATTCTTATGAGTGAGTATAAGACACAAATAATCGAATTATGTAGATAAAAAAGTTGGTTAAAGTGAATAAATATATATATTTTTAAATATATCCTTATTCATGAAAATAATAAGGAGAGAGAATGAGTAAGAAGGAACAATGAAAGAAAATGTGTAAAAATAGGCGGGATACATATACAAAGTATAGCTTTTATTAAAAACAGCAACCTTATCCACAAAATTATAACCTATATACTACCGGAGGGAGTATTATTTTTTTTTAGACCAAGTATATTTCATCTCAAGGAAGCGGCTAAAAGCACAGACAATAGGTGGGTCTACTTGAATTTCAATGAGTCCCACAAAAATCAGTCATGATTGTTTCTCACTTTCTCTTTGATTACTTCAACTCTCAATTAAGTGGAACGAGGCCATTACTCTTAATTCGTTGTTTCTCTTTTAAGTCCTAGAACAGAGACCACCTGAAGTGTACTTTACTGCGGGAATAAATAAATAAATATATAAACAAAAAGTCGGTGGGGAAGACAGGAAGAATGGAATTATGATCCCACCTTATATGGGACCCTTGGGGACGTTTGATATAGGTAAAAGGTGAGGAGGGAAAAGAAGAATAGGAAGTTTCCTTCTTTCGTACATTTTTTAGCACCCAATTTTTTTGAAAACTCAAGTTTTTGGGCCCACCAATCTTTCTTTAAAGGTGGGAAAATTAAACCTCACAAAATTGGCGTCAACCCAAGTCCCCTCCATAAACCGTGCCACTTTCGAACATATTTATCCCTTAAAAGCTTCATACCAGATAAGTATCTTCGTCTCCTACTAGTTTCGGTTATTTTCCCCTTTTCAAATTGAAATGGAATAGGACCCAAGCTATTTGTGGGAGGGACTTTGTTGCAACTTAAGAATCGATTGTGAAAATGGAGGAAAACATTATTGCTAAATCAACTAGGATCAAGAAAAATAAAGCTAAATGAAGAGAAGAGTGATGCCTTACCCGAGAAATCAACTTGAAATGGAAGACTATAATCTCCAAAGATCCCTTTTTTGAAAGCACACAACTGAAATTTTTCATTGAGACACTCAAGTGATATTGTACGGATACTTGAGTGAAGGAGACCTCACTCAAGTGATGGTACGGTCTGCACTCGGGTATCAGAGAGTGAGGGATGGTGAGTACATACCCGAGAGCGCGAGAAATTTTCAGAGAACAAGGAGACTCGAGCACAGAAAGCAACACTCAAGTGATAGCCAAATGCTCACTCAAGTACTAGGAAGTGAGATACAAAAAGTGAGGACCCGAGAGCACAAAAGTTTTCAAGCATCAGGAGTACTCGAGTGGAACACAAAGCACTCGAGTGATGGCTTAACACTCGCAAGTGTTAAGGTACACTCTTGCCTTATCCACGGAAGTGCAATAGAAACTAGAAGCAGAAAGGGAAAAACGCACTAACGCACTCGAGTGAACTCACCCTCACTCGAGTGATGTTCATCCCTCACTCGAGTGAACCCCAGATCACTCGAGTGATTTCATCAGAAACCATAAAACGAAGTAAAACAGACCACACTTCCCAATAATTGCCCAATTGATTCTAATTGTCCCAAACTTTTACTCAAGGCTACTCCCACACAAAAACACCCACAGAATTCAATGGAACTATTAGAACTACCAAAATCTTATTCCATTATCATGCTTTAGTTTTAAGCAATGTAAACATCCAAATTCCAAAATCATCCAAATAAGACATTTCAATCCCAAATCACTCTATCCATCCCAAACCCACCACAAGGTACCATTTCCATGCCAATATCATATCAAATACCCATTGACTCTCATTTTCAAAAATCAAGCCAAAAATTCAAGAATTTCTCAACTTAACCATTTGGCTCAAATCATAGATAGAAGGATTGATCTCACTTACCTTATCAACTTTCTCAAAGACACTTCTTGATTCTCCAACTACCAGATTTCCGTGATTCCTCAAATCACCACCAATGGAGAAACTACAACCATCAAATTGAAGCTCTCACTCTAAGGAACAACATTAAAGAAGAGAGTTTGAGCAATGGAGGCCATTTACTCACCTTAAATGCAAGCTTTTCCTTTCTCTTTCTCCTTCAACAATGGCGCAAGAGAGATATGGAGGGATGAGTGTGGAAGAAGATGAAGAATCATTACATCCCTTTTCCCATGCCTTGGAAGAGAGAGAAAAATGAATAAAATATGCCATTTGACTTTTCTCTCTACACTCTCTCTTCATACCAAATTTTGCCACATGTCCACTTGTCGTTGGCTCTTTTTAAATAAGTAATCAATTAGTTACTCTAACCATTCCATTAGCCATTTAGTTACACACCTCATTTTTTCCTTAGCTAGTAATTAATTTCTCCCTTAATCACTAACTTAAGGCCAATATTTCCGTTCTTTTAATTTTCCACTAATTATGACATATTAATTTATATTGCCGTAAAGCACATAATAATTCCAATTAAATTCATAATTATCCACATTTAATTTCACAAATCATTCTCAATAATCATTATCAGCCCTTAATCAAAATTTAGGGCATTACACTTCCAGCCGATGACGATAGCCTTTAATTCCCCAAGTATTTCATACACACGCGCGCGCGCGCACACACACACTCTCTCTCATTTGTTCATCTTATATTCTTTTTGGTAGGCGAAAGAGACGATGCACATGGTGTAATGCCCCAAATTTTGATTAAGGGCTAATGATGATTATTGAGAATAGTTTGTAAGTTAAATCTGAGTTATTATGTGTTATGTGGAAATTTTAATTAATATGCCATAATCAGTGAGAAATTGAAAGAATGGCCATAAGTTAGTGATTAATGGAGAAATTAATTACTAAATAAGAGGAAAATGAGAAGTGTAACTAAATGGCTAATAAAGAGGTTAGAGTAACTAATTAGTTACTTACTTTATAAGAGCCCATGAGAAGGAGACATGTGGCAAGCTTATGTGAAGAGAGAGAGTGTGTGAAAGTCAAACAATGAGTTTTAAAATCATTTCTCTCTCTCCCTCTCTCTTTATGCACATGAGTAGGCATGGGGGCAGAAATTCTGCCATTCTTCATCATTATTTCCCTTCTTTCATACTCTTCATCTCTCTCATTCTTTCTTCCATTCGGCTGCCATGGGAGCTCAAGAAGGAAGAAGAGCTTTTGATTAAGGTGAACCATTTGATGCTTCTAATGACCTCAAATGCTAAAACTCTCTTCTACAATCTTGTTCCTTGTGTTGAGAGCTTTGATTTCATGGTTTTAGATTTGCCATTGGTGGTGATTTGGGCCCTCAAGGAAATTTAAAAGTTGGAAAACCAAGAAATCTCTTTGAGAAAGTTGTTAAGGTGAGTAAGACAACCTTTCTACATAGGTTTTGTGGCATTTCATCGGGCTTTGGTTTTTTGGGATTTTGGCTTGAATTTCGATAATGAGGGTCATTGTGTGTATAGCATGTGGTTGTCATTGATATGGTGTCATAAGAAGTGTTTTGGATAGCTAGAATTTATTTGGTGAGTGAATTGTGGATTTTGAGTTTTTGGGAAAATGACATTGTGTTGTAATTCATGTTATATCATGTAAAAGTAATGTGAATTTGGTCACTTTGATGTCTCCATTGGTTTCCTTATGAAATTTTGTGTGGAAAGGAAGTATGGTTTGAGTTTTAAAACCATTGGAGTTATAGTGTGCAAAATTGGAAAATTCTGGAAATGTTAAGTGTGGAATTGTTGTGCAAGTGGTCAACTTTGCATGGTAATTTTAAATAGCAAATAGTTTTGAAATGATATGAAACTTTCCATTTTTGTAGTTCACATTGCAATTTTCCATTGATATAAAGTTTGGTCAATTTTGAGTTTTGTACTGAGAATTATGGTCAGTTGAAAACAGCCAAGAATCAGGACCATTCTTGGCCGCGGCCTATACCCTTTTGTCCATTTCTTGGCTACGGCTCATCAAGTGGCTGGCTACAAGCCAAATGTTTCGAACCTGATTCTGGCCGCAGCCCAAGGGTGGGCTGGCTACGGCAACCCCTATTTTTCAGCACTTGTGGTTTTCAAAAAGTGGTTTTCAACCCATTATTTTCCAACCCTTTAGGGCTTGTATTAGAAGCATTTGTAGCTTCTTAAGGGTCATTAATGATAACCAAATCTAAGTGTTGAGAAGTCAATTGAGTATTGGAATAGAGAATAATGCTTCATCCCTAATCATGAATTATAGGATTCGATATTTTCCTTACTCAAGAGAGATCGGTGCCAAAGCATGCACGGAAGGACCAAGGTAATAACTTTTTTCTCATGTTGTGTATGATGTTGGGTAAGCATGACTTATCATTGTGTTGTATGTGTTATCAGCCGTAGGGCATTACAGCGTGAGCAGTTCAACGTGAGCAGTCATAAGGGGTGATGGTTATCACACTTACTCCTGCTGTTGTATCTGCCATTGTAGTTGCCGAGGCTGTATTGTGGAATTGTGATTTCTTGTTTAAGTATCCGGCTAGTGTGGCTATGTGTATGTGAAATATTTTATATAGATCCCAGCTATGGTGATATTTGTGATATGAACATGAGGTTGTGCAATACAGCGTGAGTACTTCAGCTTGAGCAAATGTAAGGGTGACGCACGTCATACCTGCCCTTGCCGCTGCAACTACCGTTGTAGTTGCTATGTGTTGTGTGATTATTTGCTTTCATGCTTTGTGGTTGTGCATACTATGAGTGATTTGTTACTATGGGGATTCCTTAAAATCTCATTCTCCCAAAAACACATTTTCAGATAAGGCTGGTAGTTCAAAAGAGAAGCAAGTGACGAAGGGCGGATGAAGCTCTGAGTTAGGAGTTTATTTTGGTTTTTGGTTATCATACTATATATTTTGGATATTTGTTGGGAAACAGTTGTATATTTTGGAATTGTGGTATAATTTTGTGTAATCCCCTATTTAAGGGAAATGGATTATGGGCATTTGTGCCTTGTAAAACCCTTATTTGATTAATGGAAACTGAGTGTGTCGGGAATTTACATTGTACTCTGATATTTATAAATGAAATTATACTGTATAGGTAATTGATGTATTGAAATATCAATATGAGACCATTGTTGAATAGGTTTTATAAGAGTTTTTGAAAATCCTGTTCTGGGCAAAAGAAAATTTTAATAAGTCTCAAATCATCTACGGTCTCTAATTTCACATAATCACGTATTTACGAACTAAGTCTCGGCCTTGATTGTGAAGGGGGTTACACATGGAGAGTGTGTAATTCCCCAAATTTTAATTGAGGGCTAATGATAATTATTGTGAATGATTTGGTGAATTAAAGTTGATTTAGAATCTGAATTAATTATTAGAAATGCCCAACACCCAGTATTTTAGCATAATTATATAACAAATAATTATTTGGGCTAAATATGAGGGAAATGGTGCATGAAGAAGACGAAAAGAATTTAAATATGTGTTATGTGACAATTTAAGTTAATGTGCCAAAATCAGTGAAAAATTGGAAGAATGAAAAATTGTTGGTTAATTAGTCAGTAATTAATGAAAAAATTAATTACTAACTAGAAAGAAATGAGATATGTGACTAAATGGCTAATATAGTGGTTAAAGTAAGTAATTGGTTACTTGCTTTATGAAAACCAATGAGAATTGGACATGTGGCAAGTTGAGAAGAGGAGAGAGTGTAGAAAAAGTCAAACTCAATATTTTATCATTTTCTCTCTCCTTTCCCTCCCCATTTTCGGCTGAATGAGTATGGGCATGGGAAGTGCACTCATTTCTTCATCTTCCTCACTCTTCTCTCTCATTCTCACTCTCTCCCCATTTCGGCAGTTGTTACCAAGGAAGAAGGAGAAAAGCTTGATATTAAGATTTTCCATTTGGTGGTGTTTGAGCACTCAAGGAAATCTAGTGATTTGAGAAGCAAGAAGCTCCTTTAGGAAAGTTGTAGAGGTGAGTGAGATACACCTTTCTATTTATATTTTGTGCCATATGATTAAGTTTTGAATTTATGGGATTTTTTGCCTTATTTTCGAAAATTAGGGTCTTAAAGAGTATGGCATGAAATGGTCATGGATATAGTGCCTTGCAGTGCGCTTGGGATAGATAGAATTGGTTTGGGTTTAAATTGTGAAGTTGGCAATGTTTGGGATTTTGGTGTTGATTGTTGCCTAAGACAAAGCATGATAATGGAATAGGAATTTGGTAGTTTTGATGTTTCCATTGGATTTCTTGTGTAAAGTTATGTGAAGGTAGCCTTGGTTAAGAATTTGGGATCATTGGAAACACTTGGGTAAAGTTTGGATGCCAGGTTGCATCGTGATAACGATTCTTATATGAATTGGGTGGTCGTAATGTCTTGCTAGAGATCGCTTGTGACTTTTAGGTTAGTGCAGTTATTGGCCTACTGCCAACTTCATATGAGCCTACAGGGTCGCACACAAGAATGGCCCAACACGAGATAATGTTTAATTTAGGGTGGACGAATTTTATATTTATATATATTTTTGAAATACATATCTTATATATATTATATATTTATGTATATATATATATGATATGATATTATTATATTGTGTTAGTTTTAAATTTAATTTATTAAGATATATTAAATTTAATAACTAACATGACAGAGATATAGTATCTCAGATTTAATTTATGAAGATAAATTAAATCTAATGGCTCTTTATTTGGATTAAATAAATAGGTTAAATTAAAAATGTTGGACAGATTTAATTTAAACTGAATTTATTTAATTAGCTCATCAAGATAATTAATTATTGATTGAATTCAAAATTAATGATGATTAATTTTAAAATTTGAATATAGCTCTTATAGGTTATAAACTTGATAGAGCAGATATACTCATACACGCATGAGAATTCAGAGCCGCAAGGGGAAACCCTAAAAACATTGGAGGCGCTAGCACGTAGTCTCTGTTGGAGAGCATTCGTGTGGATATTGGTAGAGGGAGCGGACCTAACGTGTTGGCTCCTAGAGATTGTGAAAACCCTAAGTTAAAAAAGGTACAAGTTCTTTCTAACTCGATTTAAATGTCGTTGATAGATCCTCAATTAGGATCGGTAAAGTTTTAAAATTCTTCCACTATGCTTGCTGATCTTAATAGTGGTATCAGAGCCAGATCAATTGTGCGTTTAAATTGAGTTTATGTTCTTATAGATGTGATATATAGGATATATATGTGTGTTTATAAGAAAACATCCGGCTATGTTAATTCGAAAAAGGAATATGTTCAACGTCATTATGCGTTTTCGGATAGTACTGTATGTTTATGCGATCTGGTGAGATTGTTTCGATTACATGGGATCTGTTTATGTTTCAATTCCGCCATTGGCATCACAATTTCTGCTTTGGATTTGATCCTAAGTAGAATTCATCATTTAGATTTCGAATAGGTTAAAGATCACGATGTACAGACACGTTAGGGTCTCTAATCGGATTTAGGGATTCAAAATATTGGAGAAGAATCGAGTTTAAGTTCGGATATCTAATCGGGTAATAAGGATCCGAAACTATGGGGAAGACATCCGGATCAGAAGCGTTATGGGCCGTTGTTGTTTTCTTTTTGAAATAGGACCGTCGTGACTACCTGTTCGTAGCGTAATATAATCTAATCATGACATTTATTGCTTTTCATATTGTATAAATTCTTGTTGTGGTTTATTCTTCATACTTGTTTGGGTATGGTGAACAACATGGCTTAAGATTTTTACAAAGGGTTGTAATATTTAAATATGGCTTGCGTGCCATGCCTTCCTCTAAATATTCTTAATGTACATTCTCTTCTTATCTCACTCCCCTCGAATGTTTAAACGAGGTTTCTCTCAATGTATTTCTTTTCTTATTTAGAGAAGTCCTCTTATTGGCTTGGGAGCATTTTAGATTAGATAAGCCATGTTGTGTCACGTTTAAATTATGCTTTTGATTAGATCATTGTATGAATACTTTTGAGTTTATATGTATGAGATACGACCACGATTGTATTCATATAAACAAGACTAATTAATTGAGCCCTCTAATCAAATATTAAGTCTTAATGCTGTCAATTAATGAATACCTGTCAAAGCCTAGATTGCTGAATTGCGAAAATCACTAAAGTGGATGCACTTGAGTTATCTTGATGAGACAACCATGAGTAAAGATACTGCTCATAATATTCATTATTGTTTTGACTTAATTGAGATTAACAAAATGGTTTTGAATCTCAAGGTGTTAGATGGGATTAAACATGCCAGATCATATGATGATCAAATCCCATAAACATCTAAGAGTTACATGTGATGTAATTGGTAAATAGGTTACCTACCTAAATAACTTGAATTTAAGCGTCTTGCCAAAGCGAACTTAAGTTTAAGCCAAATATGGATCTTAGCCTACTAATTATTATTTTGAGGGTTGTTAATTTAGTGGGAGATTACTAACTAACTTTGCATATTTTAATTGTTGAATCATGTCGACCAATAATACTGATACGCTATCGTTGTGATTGGTCCTTAAGAAGGACAAACTTTCTTGACTGGTTCAGGAACTTGAGAATTGTTCTCAAGTAGGAAAGAAAGGCTTATGTCCTAGATCAACCCATTCCTAAGGAGCCTGTAGCCAATGCTCCAAGAGCTCAGAGAGATGCTTGCACAAAGTATAAGAATGACTCTGTAGATGTAGGTTACTTGATGCTTGCCACTATGGTTCTAGAGCTCCAAAGAGATCTAAAACTTATGAAGGCTTATGAGATGATTGTCCATCTCAAGGAAATGTTACAGCAACAGGCAAGGCAAGAAAGGTATGAGACCATAAAGGCCTTACATTCCTGCAAGATGGTTGAAGGTGCATCAATTAGTACTCATGTGTTAAAGATGAAAGGCTATATTGACCACCTTGAGAGGCTTGGATTTCCCATAAGCCAGGAGTTAGCTACGGATTTGATCTTGAACTCACTCCCAGAGAGTTATGACCAGTTTGTCATGAACTACAACATGAACAACATGAAGAAATCAATTAGAGCTGCATGAGATGCTCAAAACTGTTGAGCAAAGTATTAAGAAAAAGCCCAGTACAGTTTTGATGGTTCAAAAAGGAAAGGGTATGAAAAAGAAAGGGAAAGGCAAATGGAAGGGGAATGGCTCAGGTGGTAAGACCAAAGAGTCAGACAAGCCCAAAACCAAGCCTGCACCCAAGAAGGCAAAGCCTCCAAAGGAAGGAGTCTGCTACTTCTGCAATGAACCCGATCATTGGAAGAGGAATTGTAAAATCTACCTGGAAGATCTAAAAAAGAACAAGAAGGATAGTGGGGCTATCGCTTTAGGTATTTATGTTATAGACATTCATTTTTCTACTTCCTCTACATGGGTATTAGATACCGCATGTGATTCTCACATTTCTATAAATGTACAGGGTCTAAAGGACAGTAGAAAGCTGAAGAAGGGCGAGGTGGACCCACGAGTTGGAAACAGAGCAAGAGTTGCTGCTTTAGCCGTAGGCACTTATGAATTAGTTCTGCCCAGTGGGCTTTTGTTAGTTTTGAACAATTGCTATTATGTTCCTGCTTTGAGTAGTAAAATTGTTTCTCTTTCTTATTTGGATAAGGAAGGTTATACTTCTATTACTAGGAATGATAAATGTTTTATTTATCATAATGACATTTTCTATATTGATGGTGATTTACATGTTGGTCATTATATATTAAATTTGGAACATCCTAATAATGAGAATATCTATAACGTAACTACTAAAAGGATAAAATCAAACGATTTGAATCCGACCTACCTATGGCATTGCCGTCTTGGCCATATAAATGAGAAATGCATTTCCAAACTCCATCAAGATGGATTTCTTAACTCATTTGATTTTGAATCATATGATACATGGAAATCTTGCTTATTAGGAAAAATAACAAAAGCACCTTTTATTGGGCATAGTGAGAGGGCCATTGAATTATTGAGCCTCATACATACATATGTATGTGGACCATTAAATACAGCTGCCAGAGGAGGCTATGCCTACTTTATTACATTTATAGATGACTTTAGTATATATGACTATATCTATCTAATGAAACATAAATCTGAATCTTTTGAAATGTTCAAAATATTCCAAAATGAAGTACAAAATCAACTTGGCAAAACAATTAAAGCACTTTGATCTGATTGAGGTGGTGAATATTTGAGCCAATAGTTCATTGACCATCTTAGGAGTTGTGGGATAATCTCACAATTAACTCCTCCAAGAACACCACAACGGAATGGCGATTCTGAATGGAGGAATTGAACACTATTAGATATAGTTCAATCTATGATGAGTCAAACAGATCTTCCACCGTCCTTTTGGGGACATGCCCTAGAGACATCTGCGTTCACACTAAATCGTATTCCATCCAAGGCAATTGAAAAGACACCATATGAGATATGGACCAGAAAGAAACCAAGTTTATCTTTTCTCAAGATCTGGGGATGTGAGGTATATGTTAAGCAACAAGCTTATGATAAATTAGCGCTTAGATCCTCAAAGTGCCTTTTCGTGGGCTATCCTAAAGAAATGAAAGGATACTATGTCTACAATCCCACCAATAACAGTGTTTTTTATTCGAAATGGTAAGTTTCTAGAAAGAGAGTTTGTCTCTAAAACAACCAGTGGGAGCAAGGTATATCTCAAAGAAGTTCGAGAGTCACAAGATAGTACAGAACCACATATGGACATTAGAGAAGACTCACAACAAGTTGTTGAGCCTCCTCAAGTAACACAAGATCCATGAAGATGTGATAGGACATGACATCAACCTCAGAGATATAGATTTCTGATTACTGAAGGCCGTGATGTGTTGCTTATTGAGCAAAATGAGCCAACCACCTATCGAGAAGCCATAGTGGGACCAAAATCCGAGAAATGGCTAGATGCCATGAAGTCTAAAATGCAATCCATGTACAACAATCAGGTATGGGCCTTAGTCGATCTACCTGAGGGTGTAAAAACCATCGGGTGCAAATGGGTTTTCAAGGAGAAAACTGACATGGATGGTAATGTAAATGTCTTCAAGGCACGACTGGTTGCAAAAGAATTCACTCAAACTCATGGTGTAAACTATGATGAGACATTTTTCCCAGTTGCAATGGCCAAATCAATCAGAATCCTTCTTGCCATTGCAACATATTATGACTATGAAATATGGCGGATGGACGTCAAAACAGTCTTTCTTAATAGAAAACTGTTTGAGGATGTGTACATGACACAACCTGAAGGTTTTGTGTGTCCAAAGGACTCTGGTAAAGTTTGCAAGCTTCAAAGATCCATTTATGGATTGAAGCAAGCATTTCAGAGCTAGAATCATCATTTTAATGAAGTAGTCAAAGAGTTTGGATTCATTCACAACATCGATGAACCTTGTGTTTACAAGAAGGTTGGTGGGAGTATAGTTGTATTTCTAGTGCTTTATGTAGATGACATCCTACTCATTGGGAATGACATTGTTACCTTGCAGAGTGTCAAGTCTTGGTTAGGAAAGTCTTTTTCAATGAAAGACTTAGGTGAAGCCACCTACATCCTAGGGATTAGGATCTATAGGGATATATCCAAAAGACTAATAGGCCTAAGTCAAATCACATACATAGACAAGATGCTGCATAGGTTCAATACGTAGGATTCAAAAAGGGGTTACATTCCCATGTCTCATGGCATCCATCTTAGCAAGGATCTGCGTCCTAGTACACCTGATCAGTGAAATCGCATGAGTAAGGTTCTATATGCCTCGGCCATTGGATCCATCATGTATGCCATGTTATGTACTCGACTGGATGTCTCATTTGCCTTAAGTATAACCAGTAGATATCAACAAGATCCTGGTGAGGGTCATTGGACTGCGGTCAATAATATCCAAAAGTACTTAAGAAGGACTAAGGACTTATTTTTTGTCTATGGTGGATTGGATGATAAGCTCTATGTAACCGGTTACACAGATGCAAGTTTCCAAATTGACCAAGACGACCTTAAATCGCAATCTGGATACGTATTCCTCCTGAATGATGGAGCAGTAAGCTGGAAGACCTCCAAACAGAGCACTGTAGCAGATTCTGTAATAGAAGCTGAGTATATAGCAGCATTAGATGTAGCTAAAGAAGCCGTTTGGATCAGAAAGTTCATTACTGAACTAGGGATGGTGCCTACTATCTCAAATCCAATAGATTTATTCTGTGACAATAGGGGTGCTATTGCATAGGCCAAGGAGCCTAGTTCACATCAAAGGACTAAGCATATATTCAGGCGATTTCATCTTATTAGAGAAATCAATGATAGAGGTGATATAAAGATATGCAAAGTGGCAGGAGAAAATAATGTTGTTGATATTCTTACTAAGCCACTTGCACAGGCAAAGCATGAGCGTCATGTTAGGGCAATGGGAATTAGGCAAATTAATGATTGTACCTAGGGCGAGTGGGAGGATGTTGGAAATTGTGCCCTAAGGGCCAATCATTGTACTTTGAACATTATTATGTTAATGAAATTTCTCCATTTTGTTATCATATTATTTGCATGTTAAGTGTGATAATTGTATCCTTTCCTTAGTCGGTCATCTATGCGGGAGCAGAGATGAAACAAGACCAGTATGACTTTGATAAGATATGGAGATACGAATTAAAGTCTTAAACACTTGTAAGAGTACAAGGTGCTGGACCGACCCACTATGAGAAAGCTACATGGATCAAATCATAAGCTTTTCTCATGTATAACCACATCACAATGCCCTTAGACCTGAGGTCATCATAGATTCTTACATGAGAGTTACTAAGCTTTAAACTAGTCAAAAGTCACTTTTGAACGGGTGATGATAAAGGCTATGATCGAGCTTGGTGGTTTTTCATACAGAGGAATATGAATGATCAAGATGGAATTTGTCCCTCAAATTAGTAAGAGATATTACTGGGCCCCTCGATGAGTGAGTCTGAGAAATGTATGGCCATACTACAATAGAAAGGAATTTCCATTTCTATTGTCAGGCTACTCAGTAATCGAGAAAGTAATGGTCAGGAACAAGAGGATGACATTATCCATGCCTTATCCTTGATCGATATATCTATGACAAAAGGGACGTGACATAGTTGTATGACAGGTTGCATTGTGATAACGATCCTCATATGAATTGGGTGGTCGTAATGTCTTGCTAGAGACTGCTTGCGACTTTTGGGTTAGTGCAGTTATTGGCCCACTGCCAACTTCATATGAGCCTACAGGGTCGGACACAAGAATGGCCCAACACGAGATAATGTTTAATTTAGGATAGACGAATTTTATATTTATATATATTTTTGAAATACATATCTTATATTATATATATATATATATATGTATGTATGTATGTATATATTATATGATATTATTATATTGTGTTAGTTTTAAATTTAATTTATTAAGATATATTAAATTTAATAACTAACATGACAGAGATATAGTATCTCAAATTTAATTTATGAAGATAAATTAAATCTAATAGCTCTTTATTTGGATTAAATAAATAGGTTAAATTAAAACTGTTGGACAGATTTAATTTAAGCTGAATTTATTTAATTAGCTCATCAAGATAATTAATTATTGATTAAATTCAAAATTAATGATGATTAATTTTGAAATTTGAATATAGCTCTCATAGGTTATAAACTTGATAGAGAAGATATACTCATACGCGCATGAGAATTCAGAGCCGTAAGGAAACCCTAAAAACATTGGAGGCGCTAGCACGCAGTCTCTGTTGGAGAGAATTCGTGTGGATACTGGTAGAGGGAGCGGACCTAACGTGTTGGCTCCTAAAGATCATGAAAACCCTAGGTTAAAAAAGTATGAGTTCTTTCTAACCCGATTTAAACACCGTTGATAGATCGTCGATTAAGATCGGTAAAATTTTTAAATTATTCCGTTGTGCCTGCCGATCCTAACAATTCTCTTTTGCCAAATTATTATCTTCATAACACTTAAAGTTGGTTATCATTTGAATTCTTTAGGTGGCTATTAGAAGCCTGGACATATGCCTAAAGGGTTGGGAACACTACACCAAAGATCCCTCTTTTGGAAGAGAAAAGATTGATTCTCAGCCCTTGCACTCAAGTGATAAGATGGTTTACACACGAGTGAGGTTGGCTTACTCGTGCGAGTGCTTGGTCGAGAGCAACTACTGAGACAACAAATGATCACCACACTCGAGTCTTGACCTTAACACCCGAGTAATGCCTTCATGCTTACTCGAGTCCAACCAAGTGAAGCACAGGAAGTGACTACTCGAGAGCAAATGAAAAGTTTAAAGTGACAAATTCACTTGAGCACTACCCTTGGCACTTGAGTGATATCACAACACTCGCGAGTGCACATATATACTCATGTAAAATAGTATGCGAGTGTTAATGACGTGAGTTCATAGTGCTACATGCACAAGCACTTGAGTGAGACCCCATACACTCAAGTGAGAACCCAAATCATGCGCAGGTAAGGAAGTGCACATTTGATCTTCACCTGAGAACTCTACTAAAATGATGAAAGGAAAGGGAAAATATCACGTTGCACTCGAGTGAGATCCCAGATAACTCAAGTGAGGCTTATCAGAAGCCAAAACACAGCAGCTGACAGAATTTCCCAATCTTTACCAAATGTTTTCCATTAATTCTAAAATCTCTGTATAAGTTTATTCCCACATAATTTTACATAAGAAACCTATTGGGCACCTTAAAACAACCAAATTCCCATCCTATCCTCAGGTTTTGGGTTTGGGTCTTCACATTACACACATTATTCAATTCTACCAACTTACTTCCAAAGTTCAAAACCAATTCCAATATTCAAATAATATCACATCATACCAATTCCACCAGCAATCACCAAGCAACTTTTGCATCACAATTTAACACTAAAATCAGGGCAAATTCTATATATATATATATATCAAAACTTAACCAAAAGTTACAACATATATATCAAAATGCCATAAATGCTCACCTCTTCTTCTTCTCAAGGTTGATTCCTTGATTTCCTAACTTCCAAATTTATCCAAATACTCAAAAACCACCTTTAACAAATCTGAAACCATAGCCATAAAGCCCTCAACACCATGAACAAAATCATAGAAGAGCATTTGAGCTAAGGAGATCATCTACCAAGACAAAACTCACCTTTTCACTTTCTCTTTCCTCCTTCCTTGCAACCGCAAATAGAGTTAGAGAGAGGTGAGATGATGATGATGATGATATGTTCAGGTTTCTCTTCCCTCTTTAGCCTAAGCATAGCTGACTTTTAGAGAGGAGAGGAGAGAGGGACAAGAGTTTGAACATTTGACCAAACCTATGGCCCACATCATGACACTTGTCAAGATCTTATTTCACCTTCCGTGGCTCACATGATTTCACACACACATGATTTTTCTCTCTTGACAATAAATCTCAACCATTGATCTTTGAATTGCCAAGGAGGTTCCTCCTCGGTAACTGACCAATCAGTCGGTAACTTTCCTTTTTACCCGTTTTGCCCCTAATTATGGCAATTACACTTAAATCACCACTAAACACAATTATATCATTTATGCACCCTTTCCTACCACTAGGGTTCTGTTAAGCTTTACCACACAATTTAAGCTTAAATGTAAGGTTTAGACACTGATCAGGACACATTCAGATCAAATTTCACATCATATTATTCAAAAGATTTTATTCAACAATAATTACATCCACTTTTGAAATCATTAGCCCTTAATCACTTTTTGGGATATTGCACATTAAGCTATCACTTGAGTATGTGAACTTTATGCTCGAGTACAACGAGCATTTCTTGATTCTATCGTGGCTCTCTGCCAAGCACTCGGGCAAGTGAGCTTTCATACTCGAGTGCAAAGTTCCTCATCACTCGAGTGAGGCCTTCTTCACTCAAGAGCAACAGTGAAAAATCTGTTCTTTCACTTCTAAAAGGGGATCATTGGGATAGTTCTTCCAACCATTTAGGACTTTTGTTACATGCATTTGTAGTTTCCTAAGGGACATTAATGATAACCAATCTAAGTGATATGAAGTCATTTGAGTATTGGAATAAAGTATGACACTTCGACCCTAATTATAAATTATAGGATTTGATATTTTCCCTACTCGGGAAAGACTAGTGCCAGAGCACGCACAGAAAGACCAAGGTAATGACTTTTCTCTCTTGTTGTGTATGATGTTTGTTATGCATGACTTATCATTGTGTTATTGTGAAATATTTCATGTGAAAACTTGATGTTGCGAAATTGTGGGTGATAAGTAAAATATTTGTATATTTATTTTCCCTTATATGATGATTTTATGGACGATATTTGAGCTTAATATAATATATTTAGGTGTAAAATAAATAAAAATATGAAAAAAGGTAAGTACTGTAGCGTCGGTCACTATTCATGACGGAATCACTGTAGCAGATAGTTACTGTAGCAGACGGAAGTGACTATAGTGGATGGAATCACTGTAGCAGGCGACAAAACACTGTGGCAGTTAAGAAAAAATGCGTAAAATTGCCGACAGCATACTGTTCACCACTGTAGCATCGTGGAAAAAATTGACAAAACACTGTAGCATCAAGGAAAAAAATGACACGACGCTGTTCGTTCACTACCTATAAATACAAGCATCAGGCGCAGAGACACGAAGGCATGGGGATATTTCTCTGACAATCAGAAATCTTTCTGACAGGGAGAGATATTTTCCCTGACAGTTCAAAATAAATTGTGTTATTTTCTAGATTTAATTTTATGCATTGTATTAATTTTTGCATGCCTCATGCATGGAAGGTTTAGGATTGTATTACTTTTTGCATGCCACCTACATGGAAGGTTTTACCTTCTAAAGGGACGGCTAGATTTGTCCATTTTTTATGCATCTTATTTTTGTATATTTATGTTTGAGAATTTAATATTCAAGTTTATGCAATATTTATGAGGATTTCGTTCTAGTTTTATATAATGTCAATTTATTTTGGTTTTGTTTTTAATTTTATCATGAGCTAAATTTTTATTTTTCTAGGGTGATGACGTAGCTTACTTATGACAGATTGAATCTTAACTTATTTATCTAGTTTTAATTTCTCCTTTATAATTGAGTTTTAATTATTGTTCTTAATGCTTTCATTTGATTGGCCACCTTTTGAATGATTTCAATAAGCATGTTAAGACCAGAAGGAGACGCATGTGTGTAGATCCTATAATTAAAACCATGACTTGCATATGAAATAGGAATATATTCATACGAGTTGTGTAGTCTTACTGAGTTCCATAAATCTTAATGCATAATTAATTGATTAAATTCATATAGGAATATTTGGATTAACAATTAATTATAGAATTGCTTGACCTTGAAAGAGGCTAGTAATTAAATTAGGGAAACTTGACTATCAATCATGTGAAATAAATTGTGCTAGAATAGATAAATGATTCAATCCGAAATTTGTTAAGTGAAATTTAATCCCTAGGGCTTTATCTCATATTTGCTTTCATATCATCTGCACTCATATTTAATTGTTTTTCTTTTATCTTGTACCTTAAATCACCAACTAATCGATCGACTAAATAGAATTAAAATTACTCATTTTGGTACTTAGTGATCAATCCTCGTGGGAACGATACTCTACTCACTTCTATATTACTTGATTACGACAGTGTACACTTACACTATTTAATTGATCATTTATACTCGTAACAATGGGCATGAGGCCATTATGATCTTGTAAATGTGTTATATGCCGTAGGGCATTATAGCAAGAGCAGTTCGGCGTGAGCAGTTGTAAGGGGTGATGATTATCTCACTTACCCCTGCTATTGTATCTACCGTTGTAATTGCCGAGGCTGTGTTATGGAATTGTGGATTCCTACTTTGAGAATATGCCAGTGTGGCTTTGATGTGTTGTGAAATGCTTTATATGAAACCCAGATGTGGGGAAATATATGATATGGTGCAATACAACGTGAGCAGACGTAAGGGTGATATAGGTCATACCTACCCCTGCCGTTGTAACTGCCATTGTAGTTGTTATATGTTGTGTTATGATTTGCTTATATGCTTTGTGGTTGTGTATACTATGAGTGATTTGTTACTACCCGGATTCCTTAGAATCTCACTCTCCCAAACAAATTTTAGACAGGGCTAATGGTTCCAAAGAGAAGCAGGTGACGAAGAGTGGTTAAAGCTCTGGGCTAGGAGTTTATTTGGGATAATTGGTTATCATGTACAAAACATTTGGATATTTTGTTGGAGAATTATGTGTATATTAGATGGTCTTTGTGTAATCCCCTTATTATGGGAAACTAATTATGGGCGTTAGTGCCTTGTAAACCCTTTAGTGATTAATAGAACCCGAGTGTATTGGGAAATTACCTGGTACTCTGTTTTTAATGAATGGAATCAATTTATACAGGCCTTTTGTGTGTTCGAAATGGGAATATGAGACCGTTGTTGAACAGGTTTTAGAAAAGTTTTTGAAAACCATTTTTTGGAGAAAGGAAATGTAATAAGTCCCAAAACATCGTACGGTCTCTAATTCCACATAATCACGTATTTATGAACTTAATCTTGGCCTTAGATGAGAAGGGGGTTACAGAGTGCGTGAATCAAGCTTGCACGTCGTGTTGTGACCTGTACCGAATGGAACCTACTAGTAGCACTCCAATAGGGCTTGCTGCAATCACTCGTAGGGTAGATTCCAATGTCATCTTTATGGATCTCATGTATTTGTTACCAGATTCATGGGATTTACAGCTCCAAATCTCTCAATCCCCTCCTCCTTCAAATGACTATCAAATCTTGGGTTTTTTTCCATCTTGCATAAAAAAAACCTTGTTTGTGTTTTGCATCTATGAATTTTTAGGGTGGTTTGCTCTTTTTGTATGGTCCATCAATTTCTACCCTCAAGTTTTCTTAAATTATCATAGGAAAAGGTATGCCTAGAAAAAATAAAAATTTCTTATCTTCTTCAACCTTGTATTTCCTCCATTATTTTCAAATAAGCCACTGCAAGTCTTCATCTTCTTTTTTTGGGTTGGTTTCCTTAGTGTCGTGGAGTTGAACTTTGATTTGGTGTTGTTGAATCTGACAAAGCTCTCTTCCTATTTGACAACTTTGATTTTAGCTCTCGCTTACATGAACTGGGCTTCATCTCATCCAAGTTTGATTCTACTCTATTTATATCTAGTAGATCCTCCGGTATCATCTTCATTTTAATCTATGTTGATGACATTATTGTGATGGGATCCTCTATTTTGGTTGTTCAACAATTAATTGCTAACCTTGGCAAATCCTTTCTGTTAAAGGTCTAGGTAATTTACATTATTTCTTGGGTATTGAAGTTTTACCCTCACCACTAGTATTTTGCTTTCTTAACACAAGTACATCCTTAATGTTCTACAAAAATCAAAGATGTCTCTCCTATGTCAACTCCAATGGCACTCAACAATCATCTTAGTGCTATTGATGGTTCTGACTTCTCAAATCCTTTTCTATACCGTAGTATTATTGGTAGCTTACAATATCTTAGCTTTATTTGACCAGATATCTTATTTTTTATGAATAGGATGTGTCAATTTATGCATAATCCTAAAGATATTCATGGGACTACTATTAAGAGAATACTTCATTATTTACAAGGCCTGCTCATTTTTCTCTACATATTAAGCCCTCTATTTCTCTTGCTCTTACTACCTTCTCTGATGTTGATTGGGGTAGGAATTTGGATGATGCTCGGTCTACTGCTGCCATTATAGTTTTCATGGGTCCTAATCTTATCTCTTAGAGTTCAAAGAAACAACTAACTGTTGCTCACTCTAGCACTAAAGCTGAATATAAAGCCCTTGCTACTACTACAAGTGAATTGATATGGATTCAAAATATTCTCTACGAACTTAGAGTCTACCTTTCTTATGCTCCTCATTTATTATGATAATATTGGAGCCCCATATCTTGTAGCCAATCCAATTTTTCATTATAAAGCCAAACACATTGCTTTAGATTATCACTTTATTCAAGAGTGACTTGCTGTTAAACTTCTGCATGTTTCACATGTCTCATCAAAAGATCAATTGGCTGATATTCTTACCAAGCCTTTTCCTTCCACCGGATTCAATTTACTAAGATCAAGTCTCACTGTTCTCCCTGTACAATTTGACTCTCGGGGGGATGTTGAAGCACACACATAATCATGTGAAGATAACATGCCTTCATTTCTTCTAGACTATTCTTTATTATATACGTGGCACATTGTCATTAAAAGAAGAATGCTATATACTCAAGGAAATCACTGTATAGAAAGCATTAAGTAATGAAGCGCCCATTTCATATTTTCCTGGCTCATCTTTATTGCTTTTTGTCTTTATCTATTTGCCTTTACTCTAGAAATATGGATATTAAACTTTTGGAAAATATATTGCAACGTTGACTAAATGTGTAAAGGTATTGACAACTTCTGTGTAAGTTTTAACCAAATGGAAAATAAATTGTACCTTATAAGGCGTAAATGTATTGACTACATATGTAAAGGCATTGGCAAATCCAGTAAAAGGAATGACAACTATTGTAATGATATTGGCAACTCTAGTTAAAGAAATGACTACTATTGTAATTGTATTGGCAACTCCAGTAAAAAGAATGATAACTTTGGTATAGGCAACAACAATTTAAAAGTAACAATTATTAATGTTGGTATACATATTGAGTGTAACACCTTACCCTCCATAGTGTATTCTAATGAGTCTTGCATAGTGAATTTGGACTACTAAGCCAAATTTCGTTCTGGGACAAATATTCCTTTGTAGCAATTTTAAATCCCAACCTTAACATAGGATTCGAACATGTAATTAAATGGGCTTTTTCCTGAATAATGTAAACATTTTGAATTTTGTCCTATAGTGGTTAACTAGTCACTATGACTCATCTTTTCTTAACTTCATTTATGATTATCAGAGTGTTCTCTGCCGACTTGTGCGCGGAAGGTTTCTTAACTACTGGGCTCGTACCATGCTATTACACATTCCTAGTTCATTTATTGCGCTTAGTAAAGCATTCATCCATCAAGAGGGTTATACAATTAACCACAACAAACATTAATATTTACATAATGGATTAGCGCATACAACTCTTCAACTCTTCATTGCAACTTCTTCTTTTGGCACACTATTCTGCATTCCTTTCCTGTGCTCTCGTGCCTATATGGTTGGTGAGTGGAGAGTGAGATTCGAGGGAATCTCAGTAGCAAACTTTGCTAACTATGCATACAAGATACAAGTTTAAGGCATGACATGCTTGCTTACATAAATTCATGCTAGCATAATGACATATTTGCATACTTAATGCTGTACACATTACACCTATGGCCATAGTATAAATAAAAACAAAGCTTTAATCATTCGTATATGCTTTATACCATTCATCAAAATAATTAAACACATCAATACATAAGCATACTTATCGAGTAAATGCAAGTCAAAAAAGTTTTAGTACCTTTCACTTTATGTCCTCCTCTTGTACCTTTTCTTCCAACCATTGAAGTTGCTTGAAAAACCTTCCATTCTTCTTCTTTGACATCTCATGGCCCTAGATATATATTCACATCATTAAAGCCATGACAAATGAATATCCTATGTGGCTACATTAGCCTCTAGGACATTACTCAACCCTTGTAAGTCACTATTATTACCATTCATCCTAAATACCTCATTTTGCATGTTTAGCCTATTCTACTAGAATTTTCAACAAACTTTGAAAATTCATAACTTTATCTAGGAAGCTCCAATTAGGTTGGTTTAAAGTCCTATGTAACCCACCTTAAGTATACTTAAAGGGAAAAATGCCTCCCACTGCCAATTACACTCACACTGTTACAGAAACTCGAATCAATCCTTACTTCCAAAAATGCCACTTCAGATTTAATGTCTAACAGATCATAACTCCTAGTATACTAATCCAAATGCCACATATTATATATCAAATTAAAGCTTATCATGTATACCATTCTTCTAGATATTTCCATGGCCATTTGATAAATTTGGTCAATTAAAAACACACCACAAACATCCTGCCCTGAATCTGACAGCATTAAACTTAAGCAATATCAAATTCCAATTTTGATATTTCCTATCTAATTCATCCAAAAGCATAACCATAAGCTACCCCTACACAATTTTTCATGTAGAATCCAATGGTAACCTTAAATTCACCAAAATCACACTCCTTCTTGATGCCCTTCACCTAACCAAAACTGACCTCCCAAACCAACAATCAACAAGTTTGCAAATTCATCACTAAACTAGTAACATCTCTAAACATCATATTTCTTCATAATCATGCTTAAAACAACATTAAACCCTAATCTCATGCTTTGAACAAACTAGGGAAGCACCAAGGAAATCATAAAACTCAGTCAAACAACACAATACTTAGTTCAACTTGAAGCTGAGACTCACCTCTTTGACTTTCTAGGGCTTGTTCTTTGTTTCTCCAACTTTGGCACTTTTTTGGCAGCTCAAAACACCTCCCCTTGAGAAACAAAACCATGGAATTGTAGCTTTTAGCAAGGAGAACAATGTTTATGAAGACCCAAGAGCTAGAAAGATGGTTTAGAAAGTGAAATTAGACCAAGAAGACTCACCTTGCTTCTATCTTGTTCTTCAAATTTCTTCTTTCTCTTTCCTTT
Organism: Inga leiocalycina; assembly: GCA_963242795.1. Classification (NCBI taxonomy): domain Eukaryota; kingdom Viridiplantae; phylum Streptophyta; class Magnoliopsida; order Fabales; family Fabaceae; genus Inga; species Inga leiocalycina. Next base: position 41,544,104 of record OY725332.1, read on the forward strand.
TTCTTTTTCCACTCTTTTTCTCTAGCTAGGCCAACTTTCAAAGTGTGAGAGGGAGTGAAATGTTGATTTATTCATTAATCTTTAGTGCTTTAGAATGCTACCTAAGAAAACATAAAGAGATTATGTGTCACTTGGTTATAGTTCCTTGAAAAAGTAGCTTGGTTAATTGACTATGGATAGGTTGGTTAATTGGAGTTTCATTCCTTCCCTCTCTCCTCCTAGTCTTGACCAAATTTGAGCATTCAAAAGGAGGAAATTATGTTGACAAATTTCCTCTTGAAATTTTGCTTTTTGGTCAACTTTCCAAGTTAAATCAAATTGCAAGACTTGTTGACTTCTCTTCCCTTCTTCTTTCCTTTCTTTTTGACTTAGTCAATGGACGTACATTTTCTTAAATTAAATACTCTTTCCTTCCCTTGAGTTTTTGACTGAATTGCTCTAACTAAAAGGAGGAAAGGATGTTGACCAAAAGCTCTTATGTGTATGTGCTAAAATTTGGCCAAAGTCTTCTTAACAAAAAGGTTGACACTTTGACCAAACCCTTCTTTCTCCCACTTTTACCCTCTTGGACGATTTTAACAAGATGAGGGGAGGGAAGTGTGTTGTTTTTTATCTTCATCATTACTTCACTTTTTCAAGAGCATCTCCTAGCCCTTCATATTGGTTTCCAATTCTAACCTCAAAATCAAATGACAAATGTCCATTTTACCATTGATCATGGTAATATTAATTAAGTTGCCATTAGTTCTCTTATTCCTCTTTATTCTCTCTTCCATGCGCCATTCCCTCTTCTTTTTGGTTCCAAGTTAGGCTTTGCATCATCTTTGAATTTAGTTAAAGGAATTGGGTATTTTCTAAAGGCGGGAAATTGGGCTAAGCCCGTCGGGCCGAGCCCGTTTAGGCCCAAGCCCTTCAAGGGCCGGGCTTATGATTTATAGGATAAAAAGGGAAGCAGGCCTAAAAGGGCCGGCCCTGTAAGGTTGGCCCTACAATCCTGTAGGGTCGACCCTTTTAGGCCAGTTTAATATTTTTTTAAAAATAAATTATAAATATAATATCAATATATCAAATTATCAATATTGGAGATACTTAAGTACCTAATAGAGTATTAATAACAAGAAAAAACTTATGAATTTGTTTGATTTATTTTATTTTGTACAATGGTTTACTCATTTAAACTTTAAAAAAAGGCTAATTTGGACATTAGATGATTATTTTAATTTAAAATTTATGAGTTTTAAAAATAGTGTATCTCAATTTAAAGCAAAATAATAAATAAATTGTAAAACTTGAAAAATAATTTTTTTTTTTGAATTAAAATGAGTTTAAACCCATTGAGGCCCGAGCCCGTGAAGGGCCAGCCCTGTAGGGCTGCGGGCTTAAAAAATATGGCACTTTTTAGGAAGCAGGCCTAAACGGGCCTAGCCCGTGAAGGGCCGGCCCGTATTCCCAGTTCTAGTATTTTCCTTAAAATCCCATACTTAATTCCAAATTCGTCTCTAAAAGTCATTACGGCTCTGGGACATTCTTGAGACTCTTGCTAAACTGGGGCTTAGTAGTCTGCTTGATTCAGACTTAATCTTAAGCTTTTAGTCATAAAATTTGGGATATTACATTGAGAACTTGGAAAGCTCAAGTTATCAATCTCTATACCCAGGTTGCTAATTGGTTGTACTTAAGTTGTCAACGACATCTAATAGGGGTAGTTGCTAATTGCAATACTCAAGATGTCATTGTCTATAGTCAAGTTGTCAACGATTATTAACAACTTAAGTATAGACAATGACAACTTCATAATAGCAATTAGCAAAGGGTATACACAGTGACAACTTAGAAAACTCAAGTTGTCAATTTCTATATCCAAGTAGTTAATTGCTTTACTCAAGTTGCCACATGAACTTTAGCTGCCGGTAGGCTAGCGGGGTGGGGTCGGCCAACAAAGCTTTGGTGTTGACAGCCAGTGAGGGTTCTTGCCTTTTGTTAAAAAACTTGAGAGGCATTTTGGTAAAAACACCCAAACTTCAAAAGCCAAGTTTCCTTCCCAATTATCTCTATGTCATTTCCTTTTTTATCATACATTTTAGGGTTTTCCAAGTTTAAATGGTATTTGTAGTGCCTTTTCCCTTTCTTTTTTTGGATATGGTTTTAGCACATGGTGCTTGTCTAGTCTAGAAATGATTATTTTTAAAATTAAATTTCATATTTTTATTCATAAATGAGCACAATATAAAATAATATTAATTTATAATCAATTTATAAGAAATAATAATATAAATTAAAACTGTAAATATAAATGAACAACATTTAGATCTGCCAATTCATTGTAGTGAATTTAGATAAAATATGCATCGTGGTGCACAGTGAATAGATGAAATCTTTCAGGTTTTGAAAGAAAGATATAGAACTCCTACAAAGAGAAAGTGTAAGCGTGGGGGGCCCAACTGGGCAAGCACCTTCCCATTTTAAAGGACGAGTAGGTTCACATCTCTAAATTTTCTTTAGAGAAAGAAAATTTTCATTAAAGAATGAGATTAAAGGGGAGGTGCCAACCAAAAAACTTGTACATCACCAACAAATTATATTAAAAAATGCATGTTAGAAATATCAAAAGATGCTCAAAATGGTAATACCGCGTCTAGTGTGGTCGGATAACAGAATCTCGAAGAGTGAGTGTGTGATATCTCATCTTTATTTTTTTTTCTTGGTAGTGTGCTCTTACAAATGATTTTTTATGATTAACATATCGATAAAATTGAGAAATGGAATTTTGTGGTCTTGAAACAGCACAATTTTGTATGTTTTTATATTTTACAAGGAAAAAAGAAATCAAAACTACCCTTGAAATAAATAGAAACCGGCTAATAACCTCATAACCTGGTCCTATGTAAACTCTTCTGTAAATGAGAATTCACAATTTTAACCCTATTTGTAACATCATATTGTTAAAGTTTCACCTTCTACAGTCAAAAGATAAATAGAAACCATCAAATTAAAATATGATAGTCATTGAAGTTGGTGCATTGCCCTAGTATCAAAATAACCCCTTTGCATAACGAGGTGTTGAGTTCTACTCCGATTGGGCTGGTTTAGTCTCGTTTTCAATTTTTTTTTTTTAAAAAAACAACTATCAAGAGATGAGCACTCTACCCATCATTCTCAATTAAGTGTGTGTTTGGGATAGCGGTAGGAAAAATGACTTATTATGATTCTAACTTATTAAAATTGACTTAATAGAAAAGTCAGTTTTTGTAATGTGATTTATGTTTGGATGAGCAATTATTTTTGGACAATAAGTGCTTATAAATCATGATTTACGGTATACGAGATAAGTATGTGAGAGAAGTTTTATCTCGACTTACGTAATAAGTGACTTAATAGAAAAGCTATACATGCTCGTTTGGGATAGCTTATTTTTGGGCAGTAAGTGCTTATAAATCATGATTTACGGTATACGAGATAAAAATGTAAAAGGAGTTTTATCTCAACTTACATAATAAGTGCTTATTGGCCCCCAATAACAATACCAAACACACATAGTGAGGAGTTTATTTAATAAGTAGCTTATTCTACCTGTGATGCAGTTAAAATAAGCTGAACCAAATACTGCAAAAATATAACACGTTTTTATTTAGGCTTATTACCCAAAAACAGGCTTATTTCTACCAAATAAGCTAAATCAAACAAACGCTAAACCCATTGCATTCATTCAATCTGCCTATCTTACTTTCATCCACTTAAGCCCATTCAATATATCAACAGGCCCATTTATAAACAGTTCCATACATTTTTTAAAGACAATTTTAGTAAAGAACCTTTGTAGGCTGTAGCCAATTAATGTCAAATATCCACAATAAATTCGAAACCCTACTGCAGGATTTGGGGCCAAAATGAAATAAAGTTATATGCTAAAAAGACATCAATACCCCTCCTTATTTATTTATTCTAAAATGTCAACATTTTCTAGCCACCGACCAGCATCTACTCCCAAAGTTCCGACTATTAGGCAGTCGCCAGCCAATAGTTTTCTAGCAAATGGGGCCAAGTGGGGGTGTGAACCCATCCCTATTGGGCACATCAAAAGAGTAATGACCATCAAGCCAACGAAGCTCATTAGTTAATATATGCAACAATAAATATACGTAATAATCTTATATTTTTACCTACTTTACATTATAATTAATAGTTTTACACATCGTGAACAAGTGGAATATTTTTAGTGACAAAATAAATTAATCTCTTAACAATTACTCATTTACAAGCATTGTATATTTGATAAATAAGTGGAATAGCCTTATCAACAAAATAAATTAATTTCTTAATAATTACTCATTTGCAAGTATCTTGCACTTCATAAACAAGTGAAATAGTCCTATGAATAAAAGAAATATTTTTATTAATAAGATAAATTAATTTCTTAACAAGATTATATTTGCAAGTGTCTTATACATTATTAACAAGCCGAATAGTCCTATAATCAAGTGATTTAATCACATTCTAGGTGAGTAATTGTTTATGACACTTGCAAATGAATAATTGTTAAGAAATTAATTGTTTAATACACTTGCAAATGAGTAATTATTAAGAAATTAATTTATTTTGTTTATTTGATTATTCCTCTTGTTCATAGGAATATTCGACTTATTAATAATTGTTTATGACACTTGCAAATGAATAATTGTTATAAAATTAATTGTTTAATACACTTGCAAATGAGTAATTATTAAGAAATTAATTTATTTTGTTTATTTTATTATTCCTCTTGTTCATAGGAATATTCGAATTATTAATAATTGTTTATGACACTTGCAAATGAATAATTGTTAACAAATTAATTGTTTAATACACTTGCAAATGAGTAATTATTAAGAAATTAATTTATTTTTTTTATATGATTATTCCTCTTGTTCGTAGAAATATTCGACTTCTTCATAATGCATAAGACACTTGCAAATATGATCTTATTAAGAAATTAATTTATCTTGTTAATAAAAATATGTCACTTTTTCATATGACTATTCTACTTGTTCATGAAGTGCAAGGTACTTGCAAATGAGTAATTGTTAAAAAATTAATTTATTTTGTTCATAAAACTATTCCACTTATTTATGAAATGTAAAATAATTGCAAATGAGTACTTATTAAGAAATTAATTTATTTTGTCAATAAAACTATTTCACCTGTTCACAGTGTGTAAGACACTTGTTAATAGGGGTGTTTAGGATCGGGACGGGATCGGGAAATGCCATTCCCGATCCCGAGAAGGGTTCGGGAATTATTTTCATTCCCGTTCCCGATCCCAATCCCGAAAACCAGGAAATTTCGGGAATTCCCGATCCCGGATTTACTTTTTTTAAAAAAAAAATCTCTATATTAAATTTTTTGTTGTGTTTCCTTTAGTCTAGTATAAATATATAATTTGTCTAATATCATATTGTACTCAATAAGTCTAATATAAATATATAATTAGTCCAATACATGCTTAAAGTTGTCGATTCAGCTGCAAAAAGAATAAAGACAAGAACAAAAAATTAGAATTATTTAATAAATAATAAATAAAATTAACTAAATAAACTAAAAAAATAGATATTACCTTAAGGGTGTTAGGGATTTTCACATTTTATTTTACATTTGGTCTTATTTTCTTAAATATTTTTAAAAAATATACATGTGTATATATATTTTTTCAGGATCGGGAAATCCCATTCCCGATCCCGAATTTTTCCCGATCCCGAATTTTTCAAGATGGGATTTTCTTGTCCCGATTTGCTCGAGATCGAGACGAGAAGGTCGGGACGGGAAATTGATGAACACCCCTATTTATTAACTATGATGTAAAGTAGGTAGGGATATAAGATTATTACTTTTTTTTTTGTTGCATATATTTATTAAAGAGCTTCAAGTAGGGGAGTGGGTTCAAACCCCTACTTGACCCCCTTTGCTAGAAATTATTTTTCGGCCACTAGAGCCTCGCCGCCAATTAGAGTGCCAGCAATAGATGCTGGCCGAAAAATGTTGACTTTTTAAAATAAATAAATAAATAAATAGGTGTATTGATGTCTTTTCAACATAAAATTTAATTGAAATTATTCCCCTAAGGTCCTATAATGATGTTTTAGAATTTATTGGGGACCATTTGACATTAATTGACTAAAGAGATCATTTACTGAAATTTTTCCCTTTTTTTGAACATCACAGTCCCATTCATTATATCTATTTCCCATGTGGTATTGTCATTAGGGTATATCGGTGTTTTTTTTAATGGAAAAAAGTTTAGGTGAGTTAGGTCTCAGAACTCACCAGGGCTAGGACACATCTTCGAGCTCAAAGCTATCAACATTTTCTTATATGATCTAATAGAGAGGATCATTATTACTTTACTTTATTTTGTAATTATTTTATTCTTACATTAAGTAGATGTTAGCACATATTTATGTAGTTCGTCCTTCTTATATTTGAGCTCAGCTAGCTAGGGGTGTGCATAGGTATGGCTGGGCAGGGTATCGCATATACCCAATGAATAGCCCAAAAGGTTTTGCAGCCCAGTGCCTTGCCCTACCCGATAAATGCCCTAGTAGTTTTGGGCTGGGCAATTGTGGTCCAAATATCATCATTCTATAATAAAAAATAACATAATAGGCATTATTGATATTTTTTTGCCAAACTGATGCAGCTGTACATTAATAAAAGGGCCAAAGCCTGATTACATCATAGTCTTAACAACAAACAAAGCAAACAAAGAGCTAAAAAATGATAAGGTAGTGAGTAAAAAAAATAAAGACACTATCATAAACAAATAAGTCTACAACTTGAGTCATGTAACTCAAAATATTGTCAAAGGCCTTAACATAATATTCATGTTTTGACAATAATTAAATAACATTCATGATCCACTAAAAGCAAGGCAAAAATTTTGTAATTATATATTGAATAATATATATTTTAAATAAAATTATATATATTTTTGGGCAAGGCCAAACGGCTAGGGTATCACCCCTTGCCTGATGCCTACCCCTGCCAGACAATAAGTGTAACCCCCTTACCGTAATTACATCCGGTTTATGAAATTTAAGTGCAATAGAGACCAATAAAACAAAATCAACATTTATAATTCCTCACCTTCAAGACGGGGTATTCAGAAAACAGTTCAAAAATATCATTAATCTGGTCTCACATTCACATTCGAATATAATTACTTGAGAAATCAAATCACGTTGATACATATCAGAGTGTACAACTAAAATCCCGGCAAATCCCGAGTCACATGTATATATATTGGGTGTATAGTTTCCCAAAATGAGGATTACATATCCAAAAATTATATTTACATCCTATATACATACAATAATCCCAAATCAAAACAGATAACCAACAGTCCAAATTAAAACGTCCCTAAGAGATCCTAACTACTCCGGGTTGTCCGCTTCCCTTTTGAGCCACTAGCCCTGTTTGAAATGTTAGTCATTAGAAAGAATGAGATTCAAGAGAATCCCAGTAGTAACAAATCACTCATACAGTGCACAAACACATAGCATATATGATCATGTTAAGCAGCATCACAATGTATCATGGCTCAAGTCACAAACAACAGCACTCATGGCTGTAAACACTACGCGTTAGCTTTTGCTGCGATCTCAAAGTATCTCAAAGTATATCAATGTATCACAAAGCATCTTAACATATCTCAATGCATGACAAATATACATACAACACTTCATACACAGTATAAGAGAAAGAGTCACTACCTTGTTCTTTCCTGACGTTCTTCGGCACCGAGGGCTCACAAGGGCGGCAAATGTCAAATCCTATAACCAAATTAGGGACAACCGTTCAATTTCTTTTCCAAAGGCTTATTTCTATAATACTCTAAGTTGGTTATCATTTAAACTCTTTAGGTGTTTATTAGAAGCCTAAACACATGCTAAAAGGGTTAAAAGAAACTACCCTGAAGACCCCTTTCAGAAGCACAACACTGATTGTGGACTGACTCACTCGAGTGAAGAAGGCCTCACTCGAGTGTTGCCCCCAATCGCAGTCGAGTCCTAGCGAGTGAGTGAGATACAGAAAGTGTGTACCCGAGAGTACCAACACCTCCTAGAGTGGCCAGTGCACTTGAGCATTCACTTGGGCACTCGAGTGATGACACCTAGTCACCCGAGTCCCAACAAGTAGGGTGCAGGAAGTGACGACTCGAGAGCAACAAAGGTTCCAAGGCAACAAGTGCACTCGAGTGACTCTCCAATGCTCGCAAGTGCCCACGCGCACTATTGACAATTTGCCTGTGAGTGTTAACCCGAGACGCATGCCCATAATGCTACATGCACATGCACTCGAGTGATACCATATGCACTCGAGTGATAACGTATGTCACCCGAAGATGAAGAAGTTCACTCATGACCTCTGCTTGAAGACTTAACCAAAACATTGAGAACATCATACTGCACTCGAGTAAAACCCTACCTTACTCGAGTGAGGCTTATCAGAAGCCAGATCGCAACAACTGATATGGTTTTTTAGATTTACCAAAACTGATCCCAATGATTCCAAAACTTATACCAAAGTTCATTCCCACACAAAATGTCATAAGAAACCCATGGGTAAACTCAAAACACCTAAATTCCTTCCCAATCAACACATACTCTGTTTTTACCCAAAATGCAACCCAAAACCACCAGTAACCAATCTCACTCCCACAATTTCCCAATCACTTCTAATAGCCCAAGGTTATAGTTTGGTACCATTTCCACCACTAAACACTAACCAATTCTTATCTTTCAAAATCACAAGAAATCAAGGTAAAAATCTAAGCTTCTCAAAACTCATTCAATAACCAAAACAATTACACCAAAATACATTAAATACTCACCTCCTCCTCTTTTCAAAGTTGGTTTCTTAGTTCTTCAACTTCCAAGTTTTCTCAAGTTTCCACTCACCACAAATCAAAAATCTAAAATCATAGGAATGAAGCTCTTAACACTATAAACAAGATTAATAAAGAGCACTTGAGCATATGAGGACATTTGCTTACCAAAACTCAAGCTTTTCTCTTTCTCTTTCTTCCTTGGTTTTGCCGGAAATGGAGAATGGTGAGAGAATGAGATGTGGATAATGATGATCTAATTTTTTCCCCTTTTTCCCATACTTCAATCGACTTGGAGGGAGAGAGGGAAGAGAAAATGAGCTTTGAATGCTTGACTTGATCTAAAGGTTCAAGTTTTGCCACATGTCATGGTCTCATTCTCCCCTACCATGAGTTCATATAAACTCATCTACACTAGATTCCGCCCCATTGGTCATTCAAGAGTCAATCCTAGCCATTAATCTTAAGTTACCTATAAATTTCCTCTTCAGTAATTGACCAATTAGTCGATAAATATTTTACCCTTGATTATCACAATGTTTATCAAATCATCTTCAAACATATTTATAGCACAATGCGCATTATATACCTCAAAAGTGTTTAACTAATATTAATTACATCACTTTTGAGGTCATTAGCCCTTAATTACAATTCAGGATATTACAATAGGCGCTACCTAAAAATGCCCAAACCTTTTTCGAGCCACTTTTTTAGGGATTGGGCTGGGCATTTTTTGGCCAAGCTCGTGTAGGCATACCGAGCCACTGGGCACTATGCTTAACCCTATGCTCAGGTACTCTTTTGCCTCAAATTTTTAGTAACTTCTGAAACATTTCTTTATGGTATTCCATGGGCATATTCTACCTAATCTGGCCATGCTCTCTTGCTTCTTTTTTTTTTTATTCATGTTAAAGTGTTATCGCTTGATCCTTAATACAAGAGTTAGATGATTAATTTATGAACATTAAGAAAATTAATAAATAAGTGTTGGTTTCATTAAAATATTATTTGTAATTATATGCATTAGAACTACATTTTGATGAAAACCCCCTTAATACCCACAATAAAAAAAGATAATTTAGGGCAAAATTTATTAACTTGGGAGACAAATTAGATTGAGGTATTATATTTAGAATTAAAGCAAACCCCCTGTGCAACTTTTATATTAGAGACCAAAGGAAGTATTATTTTAAACATCTCATTTGTGAATGATGTACTAGTGTTTCATGAAGTAGCATGATAAATATTATACTCCTCCAGTCCATAATGTAGGACTTAATTAAAAGGTTGATCTTAGTTCTAAATACAATACTTATTTCCTATATTTGTCAATTATTTCCTTATTTACTCCTATTAATGTCCCCTCAACAATAATTAAGTAAAACATATATGGAGGGAATTAAAGAAGATGGGTGTTTTAGGAAAAAAAAAAGTGTGATATTAACTAACTTAACAACTTTTTAATCTAATCAAATTAAATAAATATTTCTTATATTAAAAATTAGAAGGAGTATCACTTTAGAATTTGGTTCAATCTACGTAGGAAATGAGGAAGAACTTCAATGCACTAGCGGCAGACAAGGAGAAAGTAGTAGCTTGGGAAGGAAAACAATGTGCCTAAAAATTTGAAGTTTTTGAACTTATAAAACTTTATTATATCTTATTTTTTACAGAAAAGAGTCAATTTTATTAATTTTCAAAAACATATTACACTCACTAATTCAACAAAAAAGCAAAGAAATAACAACCTATACATATCCCCTATGAAAGTAAACAACAGAAAAACAAAAGACAAATACAAATAGAAACTAGTACTTATAGTAAACAGTACAAAGACTCAACCTATACCTCCTTTGTCATGGGCTTCATTTGCCTTGAGCTTCCCTTCTGCTACGACCTGAATCAACCAAGATCAACTTACTCGAGGGTTGCTGCTGTCACTAGCCACCCATTGGGCTCCACCTCCTTCTACTAGCAATTGCTAGAAGTTTGCAGCACAATTACCTTGGCGAGCAACCAAGGAAAATGTAATATTTGGCCTTTCTTCAATTACTATCAAAACCTTAACCAGTGTAGCTGCACTTTGCCACTCCACCTTCTCTACTACTTTGGCATTCACACATCTCTTCACAATCCACGACAATACACATTCCATACCCTTTAAAATGATCACTTGCCAAGATTGCATTAGAGCTAGACATTCAGCATGAAAAGCAGTACAAGCTTTAACTTTCTTACTTAATCCTCTTAAAAATTCCCCATTGCTACCTCTGCATACCACTCCTACACCTGCACAATTATTACACTTCAGAAAGGCACCATCAACATTAACTTTAACAATGCCTGCATCAGGTGCTTCCCAGACCTCCTTCCTCACCCCTCCATCATCCTACTTCGCTTACCCGTATTTAACTCTTTTGCTTCCCATACCCCTATCACCAATATGGAAGCCACTGTTATAACCTTCTCAACATCAACTCTTGTTGCATTAAACACCCAATCACACCTCCCCTTCCAAATTCCCCAACATATTTCAGCCATAAGAGTTTTACTTTCTTCATTAATTCCTTGGGTAAGCCTCACTTAGATCCCAAAAACCAGAAAAAATATCAGAACCCACTCTTGTTCGTGGAGCTTCATTTGGAGTTGTCAATACATGTTCTTCTATTGATCTTCTACCACCTAAGCCTCCGAACATCGGACATACGAGGAAGTCATTACTCACCTTGAGGACAAGGAAATTTCAAAGGGGCAGTATTGATAGAGTAACTAACAGGCTGGAAATCATGAGCGATTAATTTAGGGGGATTGAATTAATCTGATTTGTTTTATTAATATGTATTTTACTTGTTTTAGTAGTGGTTTTAGTGGTTTGTTAAGTGTTGAGCAAGTTTAGAGTTAAGTGGAGTTAGTAAGAATTATATACTGAGTCAAAGTATTTTATTTATTAAATTAAATATATTCAAGTCAATTATTTCCTAAATTGTGGTTGGTGATCCTAACTACTTTTAGGAGTCATTATTATCTTTTTTATTTATAAATATTGAGTCTTAGCATATGTAAAAGTGAGTCTGGAATACATAAAAACCTATTAGAGAATTACTTATCTAAGTACGAAAGATTTTTCTTGGGTTTTAGTTGTCTAATGAGTTATAGATTCTGGCTCATCTTTTTATTAAAGATTTACCATATTCTTTATTTTATTCTAAAATTAGATCATAATTTCATAATCTGATGAAGATTTATCCTTTTAATGTTTATCCTCTTATTCTTTTATCTTTCCCCAAAAAAAGCGTACATATTGCTTCACCCCTCCTCTCCACATCTACAATATATTCTTACTTGATCAAATCATGTAAATGCCCTTGAATTCTTTCCATTCACCAAGTGAACGAATTGGGTGAATTCGATAAAAGAATGACATAAGAAAATATAGTTATAAATTCATTTTAAATGATTATCACATATTAAGAAATGACAATTAAATAATTAAATGTCATACATTGATAAACTTTTTCAAATTTACCTCTATTAAAATTCTCTGTTTCTATGCCTACAAATCATTCTTACCACTCTCAATTTTATCAATGAGAATTTTTTGGGCCAAATTTCTAACAAGAATCAAGTAAGAGTAATTGAAAAATTGTAATTAATAACTCTCTAAGTTCAACTTATGTCACACCCTTATCTTATTTTCACCTTTTTCAAAGTTTTAGTGGAAATCGATACGCAGTTCGATGGGCAACACAGGAATAGTATGAATATACTAATAATAAGTGCATGATTACACACTACTACAGAATTGAGATATAACCACCCCAAAAGACGTCCCAAATTGAAAATTGGGTGGTTAAAAAGATAGGCGGTGGCATTTTCGTAATTATATATATGTAGGGGAACCTTTAGGCGTCCCAAATTAAAATTTGGGACGTCTAATGTGCTTCATGGCGCGAAATATAAATTTATGAAATTTTTTTTAGCGCCTGGAGCCAGGTTTAGGCGTCCCAAATGTCATTTGGGACGCCTAAAGTAGGACTTTAGGCGTCCCAAATGGCATTTGGGACGCCTAAAGTCACCTTTAGGCGTCCCAAATACCATTTGGGACGCCTAAAGGCGTCCCTGCATGTCAGACACTTGTCTGACATGCGGTCTATCACACCCATCTCCTCTCACCCACCCACAACTTTACTCTTCTTCCTCCTCTCCCCCACACCGTCGGCCTCCCTCCTCTGGTTTTCTTTCTTCAATTCCTCACCCACAAAACTCTTCTTCCTCCTCTCCCCACCCACACCATCGGCCCCTCCTAGAGTTTTTTTGCTTCAACTCCTCCCTCCTCCCTTGTTCAACCGTGGATCTTTGCTCTCTCCTCCTCCCTTGTTCAATTCCTCACCCACAACTTTAACACCGTCGTTGAACTCCTCCCTTCTTCTTCCTCTTTGTTTCTTTGCTCTCTCCTCCACCTTGGTCGCTCCATTGTTGTGCACACACCACCGTGGATCTCCATCTACCTCTCCAACATACTAGCTAGCTGATCAGGTTGGTTATTTCTTCGTTTTTAATTTTTTTTTTTTTTGTAACAGAATGTTATATTTTGTTTTTGAAATATAAATTAAATGGTTGAGATTGTGATTATTATATATTGCTTATATATAAATGGTTGAGATTGTGCTTATCTATTAAGAAGACTCCCCTGTTATAGGACCCCTTAGCTTATAACATGTTATGCATTTACACGTTGCTAAATTCCTTTTTAAATTCATTACAATATGTTGCTGTAAGAAGTAGAGAGACATGTGACGTAATATGGATGTTGAATACAAATATTTCAAGAGTTGTAGTGTCTTCTTCGTCTCACTTAGCTTGCAAACTTTCTTTTATAAAAAATATGTAAAAGCTACGTAGAGAAAAGCATTGCAATATTAACACAAGGCATGAAAATGTAATAAATGATTTTAATGAAGTTTTGAATTTATACCATTCGTGATTTCACAGAGAGATCAATATTTATAATTTATTACATTTTCATATTCATGCATGTAAGTTTAATTAATATTCTACTCAAATTAGGTAATAAAATTAAATTCATATTCATGCATGTAAGTTTAAGCATTATTTATAATTTCAAATAAATGAAAAATTATTGTCAAATACTTTTTTTTGCCAGAATATTGTCAAATACTTATTAATTGATATTTACTCTTCATTAATTAATAGAAAATAGTGATAGGGTGCAATTGTGCCGTGCCAGTTTTTTGGAGAGGTTCTTATATAATTCCCCTACATATATATAATTACGAAAATGCCACCGCCTATCTTTTTAACCACCCAATTTTCAATTTGGGACGTCTTTTGGGGTGGTTATATCTCAATTCTGTAGTAGTGTAGCCTCCCCCACAATATTCATTAAATGATTGTTATCTAGGAGAGATGAGGCTAGGAGGGGGCAATAACTTAATTAGGCAATCCCATCATATGTCGTTGAGAATTGTACTAAACGTGTGAATGTAATTTGGTAATGCCTTAGGTGGTAACAAAATGGATCATAGTTGGATGAATGCTTTGAGAACTAGTGAAGAATATGAGAAAGGGGTGGACGAATTTATTGAATTCGCTAAAAAGAATGCTCCTGCAAGAAATGGGAAGTATTTTTGTCCTTGTGTCAATTGTTTGAATGAGAGTAGACGGGATGTTGATGTCATAAAGGATCACCTACTTTGTGATGGAATAAATCTGCGATACACAAGGTGGATATGGCATGGTGAGGAAGTAACTGATTGTCCGTCACACAAGAAGGAAGCTGTGGATGTCATAGATGAAGATAGAATGGAGAGAATGATTAACGATGTTGAGGCAGAATCCTTTGCGCAGTCGCAGGAGTATGACAGCCTGCGGAGTGATGCAGAGACACCATTGTACAGTGGTAGTAAGTACACGCGGCTGACAGGAACATTACATTTGGTTAACTTAAAGGCAACTTGTGGGTGGACCGATAGTAGTTTCACATTGCTACTTGAACTATTGTGTGATATGTTTCCGGAGGATAATGTACTTCCAAATCGTATGTATGAGGCCAAGAAAATCCTGTCTACAATGGGTATGGAGTATAAGAAGATACATGCTTGCCCTAATGACTGCGTACTGTACAGAAATGAGTACGGAGGTCTTAGTGAGTGTCCTAAGTGTAAAACTGCACGATACAAAGTGAAAAAAGATGGTGGTTGTGGTGATGTGACAAGTAAAAGGCAACCTTTAAAGGTTATGTGGTATCTTCCAATAATACCACGTTTTAAACGTTTGTTTGCGAGTGCAACAAAAGCGAAGAAGTTGAGATGGCACTCTGATGAGAGAACATCTGATGGGAAATATCTTCGGCACCCAGCTGACTCTCCACAATGGAAAAAAATAGATGAAATCTTCCCTCAATTTGGCAGCGAGCCGAGAAACCTACGTCTTGGGCTTTGTACAGACGGCATCAATCCGTATAGAACTCTTACTAGCACACATAGTGCGTGGCCGGTTCTCCTTGTAATATACAACTTGTCTCCCTGGCTATGTATGAAACGTAAGTATATGATGCTATCTATGATGATTTCTGGACCAAAACAGCCAGGGAACGATATTGATGTCTATTTGGCGCCTTTGATTGAGGACTTGAAGAAGTTATGGGAGGAAGGCATAGATGTGTTTGATGCTTATAAGAAGGAGTCTTTCAAGCTACGTGCACTGATTTTCACAACGATAAACGACTTCCCTGCGTACGGAAACTTGTCAGGGTACAGCGTGAAGGGTCACAAAGCATGCCCAATATGTGAAGCAGACACACACTTCCAACAACTAAAGCATGGAAGAAAAACTGTCTACCTTGGCCACAGGAGGTTTCTTCATCGGTTCCACCCGTATCGTAGGCTAAGAAAGCGGTTTAACGGCTTACCGGAGCATGGAATGGCTCCAAAGTCACTAACCGGAGAGGAAGTCCACAGTCGAGTGGAACGTATCCATGTCACTTTTGGTAAAAATCAGAGGGTCGCGGGTGAGAAGAACATATGGAAGAAGAGATCCATTTTCTTTGATCTTCCATATTGGCGTTCGCTAGACGTGAGACACAGTATTGATGTGATGCATGTGGAGAAGAATGTCTGTGATAGCCTTATCAGTACGCTTTTGCACATACCAGGGAAGACTAAGGATGGGATTAATGCGAGATTAGACCTTGTCGATATGGGAATAAGAGAACGGTTACATCCACAACTAAGAGATGATGGTAGGAGGGCATACATGGAGCCAGCAGCGCATACACTATCAAAAGCAGAGAAAAGAAGTTTGTGTGGGTGTTTGCATGAAATGAAGGTGCCGCAAGGGTATTCCTCGAATGTGAGAAGATGTGTCTCAATGGACGATTTGAAGTTAGTGGGAATGAAGTCCCATGATTATCATGTGTTGATGCAACAACTATTACCAGTAGCTATTAGAGGCATAATGAAAGATGAAGTACGAAACACAGTGACAAGATTGTGCGTTTTCTTCAATGCTATCTGTAACAAAGTCATTGACACTGAAAAGTTGGATGAACTAGAAAATGAGGGTTACATTATTTTGTCACAACTAGAGATGCACTTTCCGCCTTCATTTTTTGATATAATGGTGCATTTGGTAGGTCATTTGGTGAGGGAGGTAAGGCTATGCGGTCCAGTTTACCTGAGGTGGATGTACCCTTTCGAGCGATACATGAAGATCTTAAAAGGGTATTCTAAAAATCCTTATCGACCAGAAGCCTCAATAGTAGAAAGATATGTAGTTGAGGAGGCTATGGAGTTTTGCAAAGATTATATGTCAGGGAAGAAGGAACAATCTCGGTATGAAGAAGGGAGAAGCAAGGGAACACGAGGACTGAAAGTGAAGAATGTTCCTCGTGAAGAGGTGTTGCAAGCCCACTTGTATATCCTGAATAATATGGAAGAAGTTCAACCTTACATAAATGAACACAGAAACACTTTGAAGAACAAGAATCCAAGGAAGAATGATATGCAGATTGCTATTGAGCAAAACAAGACATTCATGCAGTGGTTCGAGGAAAAGGTTTTGCACGAGATCGGTGTGTCTGAGACAATCGAGTGGCTAGCTTGGGGGCCTTCGTTTCAGGTCATTACTTGGACCGGTTATGATATAAATGGCTATTCTTTCTATACCAAAGCGCAAGATGACAAAAGTACCATGCAAAATAGTGGGGTTATGGTAGAAGCTGAATCTATGCACTTTTCCAGTTCGAGAGACAAAAACCCCATATTAGCGTCTATGGCCTATTATGGAGTTATAGAAGAAATATGGGAGATGACGTACAACAAGTTCAAAGTTGCTTTATTTAAATGTAAGTGGGTTAGCAACAATGCCGTGGTAATAGATAAACAATATGGATTTGTCTCAGTCGATCTTCGAAGAGTTGGCTATAGAGAAGAGCCCTTCATTTTAGCAAGCCAGGCGAAGCAAGTGTTTTATGTCACCGATCCTGCCAGCAAAAATATGTCCATTGTCCTTAAAAGTAAAAAACAGAAGTATGGTGATCCGACCTTCAACCTTGATGACACACCACCTTTCACAACAACTACACCTCGAACAAATGAAGTAGAATTGGTAGATGATGACGAATATGCTGTAAGAAATGACCATGGTGAAGGACTATGGGAAACAATATAGAGTAAGACCTTAATTTATAAACGAGAACTGTGTTTTACTTCCCGCTTACTATATACATGTGTTTTCATTGCAATTTACTTACGTTTCTGATGATGCTTTTTGTGTTAACAGGAATATGGACAACGTTAGTGATGACGAGAGGGGTGGAGATGACGAAAGCTCTAGCAATGACGAAATTCCTAGAGTTGAACCCCCTGCAAGAAGGAGGGTTAGAGGCTGTACAAAGATGGGAGCATTGGTTGCACGTCATGAACATCAACAGGAGAGGCTGCATATAGACTTCGATCATAATCTGAATCCAATTGGTCCTGAGGAAGACCACTTCATTAGCTACATAGGGCTTTTGGCTCGAAGCAAAGTGCGCATTACCTACGATAATTGGAGATTGGTTCCCCCAAAAACGAAAGACATGATTTGGCAGCAACTTTTGGTATGTAAGTTTTGATGCATTGTAGCTTTGTTCTTATTGTTTCAAACATAATAATCTTATGTTTTACCTTGCAGCAAACATACGATGTCCCCGACACCACAGAGATGCATAGGCACTGGATGGATGAGGTTCGTGTACGATGGAAAGGTTTCAAGAACAAGCTAACAAAGCATTACATTCGAGGGGCCCTTAGGGGTAATGATCCATGTGCACAGTATACATATTTATCTCCAGAGGACTGGAGGTTGTTTGCGGCATCACGAGCAGATCCTGAGTTTTTGGTAAGATTTCTGTCATGATTTAGAACTACTTATATCGTTGATTTCATATACTTTATATCGTTGATTCATTTTTTGTCGTTTTTCATTCATAGAAATTAAGTGCAGCAAATGCCCAGAGGCAAGCAGAAAATAAATATCAACATTTCATGTCTCGCGGTGGATATCGCAAGCTTGAGCGGCAAATGATGGCAGAAGAGTTGCAAAAAATGAAGGAAGCAGCGGAATCTGATCCTAGCGTTGTTATCCAGCCACCGGCACCTCCTCCACGTCACAAAAAATGGAAAGCAGGGAGGATTAAGGCTGGGAAGTACATCAATCCGACTGTTGCTGAGGTTGCTGCGAGGATTGTAAGTAGTTATACCATAAGTACCTAATTTTTTACATGTCGCGAGTGGTTTCGATACATTTACGATAAACTGCATGCTACAGGATGACCTGGACGAGCAGAGTAGCCAAGGTTCATTCAATCCAAGTACACGGATGGACATCTTGTCAACGGCTATTGGGAAGGCAGATGACCTTGGTCGTGTTCGAGGAGAGACACGGGGAGTTAGTGTCGCGAGGTATTTTGGACGAGAGCCACGTTATTCCTCACAAGCTGGACCTAGTAAGGACGTTGTGGCCAAGATTCGAGAGGAGCTCGAACGAGAGATCGAGGCCAACCTTCGTGACAAGCTCCGACAAGACATGTTGCCAGAGCTTCAACTTGAAATGGCAAAGATGTTTGAAGCACAAAGGGCAAGGGACGAGCATAGAACTCAGGAATCCCCGGCCTTCAATAGCACCAGAGGAAGTTACAACCCTCTGGAGCAACCACTTGGCCACCCTTCTCCCACTCCAGTATCGGGACCACTTGGCGACCCTTCTCCCAATCCAGTGTCGGGAGACCCTTGCACCCTCTATTTGGATGATCCATTATTGCGTGTTGTTGCTGATGCTCTCGTTCACACATATGCTACCACCCACCATAATCAGCAAATTCCGGAGGATTATCGTAGGGTGAATGTGACGAGTGTTAGAAAGGGGGAAGAAGGTACAGCCATCCCTGTTCCTGATCCAGAGGTTGGCACGTTAGGTCAAGCGATAGGATCTTTCATCCTTTGGCCTTGCAATCTTATTGGTTCAGACGCAACACCTCCAATGGTAGGAATTACCTTACTGTTACTGAAAATCTATTGGCATCCTAATAACAATTTGTTTTTTGATGTTCTAAAAGGATGACGAAGCTGCGAGCAAATGGCCCTACTTAGCACGGCTGCAACAGATCTACAAGGGCATTAAACAGATTGACTTGAAGATGCCTCCAGGGATTGTGGGCCAAGTGGAGTATCCCTACACGATTGACAATAAAGATCTCAAGCAGTTTATCAGGTTGGAGGAGATAGATGCAGGCTGGGTCAAATTTACAGTCCGGTAAGTTTTTTTTTTCAATTTTCCCATAGAATTCATTTAGTGGTTTTTTGTTTTCATACATTCAAGAATTGATTCCTTATTTTAATTCTATTATAGCACCTTCCACGATCTCTGCGCAAACATGGAAAGAAGTAATTGGTATGGATTCTTATGTCCTGCGAATACGACGGCGGATACTTGTACTGTGGCGCATAGGACTCACTATGTCGGCTCCCAAATGGCACAAACCAAACTTCGTTGTTATCTAGCACCCATTGTCCAACGGTTCGTATTTACATTTTGTCAATTTCAGAAGTTTACTAAATAATTGTCTTCTCACTCATCTAACTTCATTTTAATGTGTACATGTTGTTAAAGAAACCACTGGACTTTGTGTGTTATATGTCCCCGCCGCAACGTAGTCTATTGGTTTGATCCCTTGAGCAACAGGCCAGACAGAGAGACAAAATCCGTCTTCGACACGTAAGTTATTCTGTTTGTATTTCATTAACAACAAAAATAAATGAATGGTTCTAATTTCTGTTCATTTTGCTTTTCATGATAGTGCTTGTCAAACATATAGAATCCTAGGTGGGTCACGCGAGGGTGCAGTTGTTAAAAAGCCAAAGTGGTTTTATCCCATAGTAAGTACATTCGATCCTACCTAATTGTTTCATTGACGGTCCTTTTAGACATACCTTTATTGATTTTAACAACTAATTGCATCCCTTTGATTAAAAGTGCCCTCGGCAACCTGGCAACACTGAATGCGGATATTATGTTATACTTTATATGTATAACATAACTCAAGGTGGAATTACTAGCGATTTTGAAAAGGTAATCGCTTCTTCATTCTCAAATGATAATATTTTTGGTGTTCTAATCGAAATGTTAATTAATTCATTTGCTTGAGATTCATTTCATCAAAGCTTATTACTTTCTAATTTTCAGATTTTTGATAATGATGATGCCTACCTACGTGAAGACCTTGATTTGATCAGAGATCTATTGGCTGGACATCTTCTTCAACATATAGATCAGTAAACTTGTTATTTTATATCAGTTTGTACTTGTGTGATGACAGCGTTTTGACACTTTCTGGTTGTTTTTTGTTGATATATATAGTAGTAGGTTGCATGAAAGGTTATTGTATGTATATATAGTAAAGATTGTAGTGCTGGATGTCCTTACTAGTTTGTAACGGACAGTGTGGTTTATGAATCCATCTTTTATTCTGTGTCTGCAGTTTCAATTCGTTGGGTAATACAGAATGTAAATTATGGTATAAAAAAAAACCTAACTTTTAGACGTCCCAAATTAAGATTTGGGAGGCCAAAAGTCCCCCAGGTGGGACTTTAGGCGTCCCAAATTAAGATTTGGGAGGCCAAAAGTCCCCCACCGTGGGACTTTAGGCGTCCCAAATTAAGATTTGGGAGGCCTAAAGTCCCCCAGGGTGGGACTTTAGGCGTCCCAAATTAAGATTTGGGAGGCCAAAAGTCCCCCAGGGTGGGACTTTAGGCGTCCCAAATTAAGATTTGGGACGCCTAAAGTCCCACCCTGTGGGGACTTTAGGCGTCCCAAATCTTAATTTGGGACGCCTAAAGTCCCACTTTAGGCGTCCCTACCATTTGGGACGTCTTTTGTCTCAACTTACTACGCCCCCAGCATATACGTCCCCCCGTTTTGGGACGTTAAAAGTGCCAAATTTGGGAGGTTAAAGCCCCTTTTTGTAGTAGTGACAGAAATTCCCCTATAAAGGTTCATACATAATAATTACAAACCTTGTAGCCGTACCGAGCTCTAGGGTATCAAAACCCATCCCAGCGAAAACGGAGACATCTTCCCGTCTTCGTTCCACCACTGTAATCCTTTCGTACAGTTCTCCTATTTGTTTTCAACATATCTTTTGTCTCCTTCCGTCTAAATTGTTGGTTGGGGAAGGTGAGATTCAGAAGAATCTTAGTACGAAAAAGATACCATAATGTATGCATGATATATACTATGTGTATGACATGTTAGCTTTAACTAGATGCATGCCCCATAATGACATTTCTACATGCTCAATGTTTCATGCAACAAAACTAGGGCCACAGCAAAACAGAAACAGAGCTTCGTTTATTCAGTTATGCTCTACACAATCAAGTAAAGCAATCATATTCATCATTACACAAGTAGGGATATCAATTACATACAAATAAGGTAAGTCCCCTACCTTAACCCTTTTCCGCCTCGAAACGTGTGCCTCGTAAAGTGTGCCAATGACTAGGCTCTCAACTTGATCCTACAATTCCAAATATGCAATTTAAATATTTCCATAGTATTTCTAGGGGTTATATTAGCCTATTGTAAAAGTTTACCAAAATGCCCTCGAGTACCCGGTCCGGCGCTGCTGTACTCGGTCGATCATACTTTTCCCAAAATTTAGACTGGAGCTACTATGACATAATTTTGCCGAAGGAATCCATTTCAGAACTCAGAATTACCAAATTCACTTCCAAAAGACGAGAATGCCCTTGGCAGCCCCGCTTTAGGGGTTTCAGGGGCGTTGTCGAAATTATGTTTTTTTTGGAACTTTTCTAAAAAAGTGACCAACTTTAACTCCATCTAATTTTCCCTCATGAACTCAATGGAACCATCAAATCATTGAAAATCTAACTCTAACCCCTAGATCTCAGCCTTGCCGAAATATGGGTATCCTCCAGGGAAACTCGGGGTTTTTCTATTCTAACTCCGCAAACATGTTCTTTTCTAATCCTAAACACTTTATTAGCTATTTTATTATGCTACATCTACCATTTAGACTAAGTTTTGGCAACATAACCCTTATGTCTCATCTTTTCAAAAATTTAAAACCAAAGACAATCCGACGAAATTTCACCAATTAAATTGCCCACAGCCGCCAGAATAGTCAATATACAAAGGTTTGGAAGTTACCTCAAACTCCCACTAGCTTTTCCTTGACTTGGCTGAAAACCCTAAGCCCTTCCACGCCAAATTTGTGCTTCCCAACCTTTAAATATGTAGAAAAGTAGCTTAGAATTGGAGTTATACGTGTTAGGAGCTAAATCATCGGAGGAATCGGCTTACATTGTGAAATTTCTTCTCTTTCTCCCTCTAAATACTCTCAACTCTTCTCTCTGTTTAGAGCTGCTACAACATGACGGAAATGGGAGGAAGATGAAGATATAAAATATTTGATAGTCTTGCTTATGTCATCTCCTTAAATGCTTATGCCATAATTCCAAAAATAAGACTTTCCGTACAAGAATTCCTAATTTCATGTAACTTGATACCTTAAGTCAAATTGACATGCAACTAATATTTTTCTTTCTTGTTACATGTAATGGCATCCCAAGGATCCCTCCTTTAGGTCCAAATTGGCTTCACAACTTGTTCAAGTTATATATACACATAAAGTCACAATTTTTGTCAAATTTGCATTTTTGCTCAAATTTTCCATAAATTCCTATTTAATTGACCAAAATATTCTAAATATATTTTCCTTAATTAATTTAAATTAACTTCAATTAATCAAAAATTAATTAATTTTGTGCTATTTTGGCAAAATTACGATTTTGCCATTGCATTTTCTTTCATTTTCAGATTTCTGGCATAATTTCTGCCCAAATTTTGAAAATTTATAACTAAATTTGCAGACATCAAATTGGAGCCATTCCAAAGGCGATGAAACCCTTATTTAGTCTAGTTTCAAGAAAAAATATATTCTTTAGCCAATTAGAGGCACATCATTCCCATAAATTCCATCTTTGGACGCTGCAATAGAAACTTTCCAGTTTCACCGGGTAAACTTCAAAAATTCATAACTCTTTGTACATAGTTTCAAATGATTCATATGATCTATCAATTTAAAGCTTAGGATGTGTACTTTTATTTTGTAAAATATCATAATTTTTGCTCATCATTTGGTCTTTCAAAATCTCATGACAAACTCAAAGCCTCGCAGGAAATTTCATTGGAAGCATAATCACTTTCTTCAAAATTCACCATCTTATTTACTTTAATTACCCAAATATATAAGAAAAAGTAGGAAATAGATTTGGGACACCTACTAAACTAGGGTTTAGCACTCCACTTAATTCAAGCTTATTCTCAAGCTTCTGATATTAAAATTTGGGATATTACAACTTATATTTAAGACAAAAATTTCTTCCACAACAGATTTATAATAAGAATTAAATTGGTAAATGAAACCAATGTCTCATAATTAGATATGGAATTAATTTCTCCACTTTTTCTTTAACTCTCTTTACGCACGTTCTATATAATGGTACAAAGGTTATTGAATCGGGATACGAATCGTGAGACGAAAAACCTATTTTTGGAATGGTGAATCAAAATGTATTATGAATTATAACATTCATGATCAATTTTAAAGATGATATTAATATAATTTTTAAATAAGAAGATATCAAATGTTTGTATATATTAGCATTTTAAAGACAAATAACATTTCATGAAAAAAGAAATAAAAATAGGGTTTTCATTGGGATGAGTGAGAGGAAATCTATAATAATTATAGAAGTAAAAGGAAATTCTTAAATAAATCCGTACAAAATCTTAAAAAGAAAATGACAAAAAGGGGTTTTTTAAAGTTGGATAGCACCATATCCGACCCGATCTATGCACAACCTTGTTCATCCAGAATTGCATGAACCACTGGCATTATGCAGTTCCTGCAATTCTAACTTGTATTGCTCCTAGAATCGCAAGATACATGCATAAATAACATATATTATCGTATTTATATTTTTTCCACATGGTTTTGAATCGAATCGTGAGATACTTCGAGATTTATAGGATTCTAACTACCATAGGTACGACATTGTTTTTCAAACTTATACTTTATGGAACATATCCATAAAAATTTATTAATAAACATATCCGGCCACTTTATTGAACAAGTTAGATGATCCAACGCATTAGTTTTCAAATTTCACATAACCGATTTCATTTTACAACAACTCGTAGACTAAAAATATCCAAGCACATAAAGCAATTGAATTGTGGTTATCTCAACTCTAGACTAAAGCTTACCAAACTTTGGTGGTCTTCCAGACAACACTTCAATCCAGTTCAATCTACACATTTACAAATAATGGCTTGTGAACATCATAGTTTAACTTTTCCCCCGTTTCCATTAATTAATAGTAAAGTTCATCTTGAAAAATATATAAATGTACATAATCTATTTTGATTTTATTAAAGTCTTAAAAACTTATTTAAAAAACAAAAATTAGGTTATAAGTAGACATAGATCTCATGTATTACATTAATTTTTTTTTAATATTTAGAGTAGACACTAATAACATGAGATTAGAAGTTGAATTGAATTCACGATCTTCTACTTATAAAGATGTTTTTATATCACCAGATGATTAATTAGGTCATTGTTATAAATATAATATTTGTGTGAATATCCATATATCTCCATTATTTCTATTTTCTCCAATAACTCACATTAATCTCTTGTTGTCATCAAATCTGTAGATCGATATCGATTCTATTGAGATTGTAAAGTTATGTCTATAAATAGAGGGCATGTATTATATACTATATACACCTTAATAGTGAATAAGAATTATCCTCTTTTGCCCTCATATACTCTCTTTCTCTTGTTGTTTTTCCTCTTTCCTTTTTATTTATATCATGTCACAAAGTTCTTTTTCCTTTCCGTATAGCCTTAAAAAAATGGTTTCATCAAAGGCAAAGCCACCCATGTATTCATAATTCTCTCCAAACATTTACGGTGGAGCTGTGAAAATTTTTCCCCAGCATTTGATTTATACTATAATGAAGGGGCTTCGTCTATTTTCTCCTTTTTGATGGGCGTGTTGCCGCAGGGGGATGGAAATTAATATGAAGCAGCTGAATCTTACCAAGTTACGCCTACTAATTGATTTATCATCTTCAATTATAGATCTTTTATTTCAAACAATCTTCTTCTCGTGCAAATGTCTGTGGTATATCATATTTATAACTCTGTCTTTAAGATTTGATTGCTCTGCATATTCTAAATGAGTCTTTGAGTATTTTAATATGAATCAACTATGTTTATCGAATTAATCTAAATTGATTGCATTATTGGTTCCCTTTATCATATAGTGCCCTAAAGCAAGTGAAATAGAATTTAATATGTATATGAATATGAATTTATGTTTTGTTCTAAGTTGATTTGAAAATCCTTTCAAACACAATTTGAGACTTTATTGTTTTCCCTCCTACTATAGATTTTCCCAGTGAGGAGATTTTTATTTTTTATTTTTATAGTTTTATTTTAATTTTATAATAAATATTTGACTGAAATATAGATAATTCTTTTTAATTACTCCGATTTGCTTTTTTGTTTAACCATCTAACACCCCAGAATTGCATCGGAGATATAAATTGTTTGCGTAAGTTAACCCTCAGCCTCAGCCTTGGCAAGGCTATGCTCTACCATTAAGCTATTTCCGCCAGTAATCGTAGTGGCGAAGCACTACTGAGTCGGCATTACTGAGTCTTGACCAAAAAAAAAAAAAGCACTACTGTGCACTTCACGTACACTTGATATGGACGACTTCTTTTTAGTAGAAAGCGAAATAGAAGAGCAAAGCCAAAAACATAACCAAGAACAAGAGGAGAAATGACAGGATGGAAAAGTCTACTTCTAATCTCAGAAAACGTCCGAAAAAACCTGCTATGAAACCACTTAAAAGGGTTGAAAAATTTAGGAACTTGGAAAACATGAAACATGTTTTATGCGTCGCTAGTACGACCTATGTGTTTGTTCTTCTTTCATTTTCTTTCTTAGAAAGCACTCACTGAGTTACTTACGAATCAAAAAGATTGAGGCTGACTACGGCATCAGATGATTAGGCAGCGACAGGATTCGAACCTGCAATCTTTAGGTCATGAGCCTGATGAGTTGACCAATTCCTCAACCTTGCTTTTGGGCTTAGAAAAGAGGAGGTGAATGAGCGGCAGCAAGTTGTCCTTTCGATGGCAAGGCAAGAACAACCAAGAGACAGGATGGGAATGGGTTGCAAAGAAGGAAAGGGCAAAGAACAACCGGGAGGACATGAGTAGATGTCCTCCAAGTGATGATGACTCTTCAACTTCACACGAGCCTTTACAAATCTCAACAAGAAGACCACAAGCTAAAAGGTTCAAGTAAGCATTGATTGAGCTAGTTCTAGAGACTTTTACAAAGTAAATGACAATTGGATCAACAAATATAAATAAAAATATTGAAAACCTCACTTATTTCACATGGGCTGAAAATGGAGATACTGGTCATATTTTAGACTTGGAGGCATCAAATTTAAGAGCTTGGACCAAATACTATATATGAGAGGACTCATTTAGGCCTAAATAAGCACATTTTGGGCTTTAAATGCTTATTAGATTTTGTTTATTTTATTTGCACGAAAACTATGAGGTGATTGGTAGATTTAACTTTCGGATTCCTTAGTTCAATGTATTAAGTTTTTGTTTTTATTTTCTAGGTTAAATTTTTAATATATCCTTTAAATATTTTGTAACCCTAATTTGTAGGGAAGACTGGAGACTTAACTTTTGGGATGAAAAGTTATATTTCTGCATTTTGTATCTTGAGAGTGGATTCTCTCTAGGGTTCTTCTTAGAACTAATAGACTTATCAAGGCTTGATCAACCTTATAGCATCTTCCAACACTTTAGGTCCTTATTCTTTTATGTTCAAGGGTTCAAGTAGATCATCGCTTTGTTTGGCTTTCTTGGGGTGAGTATATTTTCGATTGGTTGTGGATTCGTAGGATCTTTTCCTTGTGGGTTCGCACTAGGACGCTCCAAACACATTTATTTACACAATTTGACAAAAGAAAATCTTTCAATTATCTCATATAGTGTAAAAATACTTAAAATAAGTCAATCCAAACAAGCATCAAGGGGGTGTTTGGATTAACAAGGTAAAAGTGTCTTTTATTTCATTGAACTTTTGCAAACTTAAGTTGGAGTTAAAGTTAGATAGTGTAATGTGATTTATATTTAGATTGGGTATGTTTGGTTGAGCGATTGGATAAGTGACTTATTTTTGCTTAGACTTATGGAATCTGAAAATTGGAAAAAAGTAAGATTGGAAAAAAGTATGAGTGTTTGGTTGAGCGATTGGATAAGTAACTTAAATTAACTTATGTAAAAGTGAAAGATGTTTGGTTTGGCTTTTGCATAAGTAGCTTTTGTTTTATTTAAGAGAAAAATTTTGGAAAAAGTATGAAAAAAGAAAAAATGAAGGACTAACTATGGAAAATGAATTCATTGACAACTTAATTACCAAATGGGACCTGGGAAGATATATTTGTTAAAGTGACATTCTTGGTGATAAATTGATCCAAACCATCCAATGGCGACAGTGTTACCACAAGGCACATACTCAAAAGTTTGGTGCTGCTAATCCATCTAGATAACAGTTATTTGCACACTCTTCACTCACAAATCTTTCTTTTCTTCGGGGACATTAAATGGGTCCGATAATCTGGATCTTCCAACCTGTAGGAACCTTACCAAAAATTACACGACAAATAGCATAGGTTTCAAACGGCAGAGCATTGTAACGGATCAAGTATGCCAATAGTAAACTAAATAATAAAATTACAATTAAAATACGAATAAATTACAAATTGTAGAAACTTAGTTTTTCATGAAGCTAAATATAACAGAAATAATCAAATCAAAGGTCCCGTACAATTTGGTCCCTGATCGTGTCACGCACATGATTCATTTGGGTTGAGCGAGTCCGAGCATCATTTGTCGACGATGGGTCTTGATCTTGAGTATTATCTAGATGAACAATATTATTCTCATTTTCTGCTTCCCTAAAGTCCAGATCCGTTTGGGAATTTCTTCTAATGAAATTATGTATAGCCATTGTGGCACAGACAATGCGAACTTGGGTTTCGAAGCAATACTTGCGCATATGTTGTAAGATTTCAAACCTATTTTTCCATACTCCAAAAGTTCGTTCTATTGTGCACCTCAAGCTTGAATGATAAAAATTGAAAGCCTCATTAGGGTTCTGAAACCCCCGGTGATTTCTGAATTCTGGGAGATGATAACGTTCACATCTGTACGAACCAAGATAACCATCCGTTGTTGGGTAGCCAAAATCGACCAAATAATATTTGCCTAAAGGTGTTAAAATAATTGTAAATGTGAGTTTAAGTTAAACGTTAAATGTAGACAAAGAAACGTAATTGATTTGTACAAAAAATTACCTGGTGGTGGATGTGGGAAATTCATGGTTGGATCAGAGACAGCAGAGTGAAAAACACGAACATCATGTGCTGAACCTTCCCATCCCGCTAACTGGAAGGTGAAGCACATATCCCAATCACAAACAGCCATAACATTCTGTGTGGGGTATCCCTTTCTCCCGATAAACACATCTCGTCCCGGTCCAGTTACGACACATTTGATGTGAGTACCATCAATAGCTCCAATGGCGTCCTTGAAATATGGGTAATAACGATTATCAGCTGCTATTTTTGGATGACATTGATGGAATTCTGGATCGCACGGCCTAATAATTTCGGTTGCAAGCTTAAGACGGGCCTTTAAAACCTTGTGTAGAAGCCTACTTACAGTTTCGCCCGAATGTTTAAATATTTCTTGTACTAGCCTATTTCCTATTCCGTGTCCAATAGTGAGCAAGAACATGGCAACCATCTCTTCAATGCCAGTATTCCTAGATTCTGTTAACCCATGCTCACACAACTTAATGCACAACCTATGGAAAACATGTTTTTCCATTCTAAACATCTGATGACATTGTGAACCTTCATTTGTCAGCATTTCTTGTACCCAATAGTGGCCTATTGATTGACTCGCTCTAGGCTGTCGTCTGCACACATATGGCATTAAGTATTGACAGAGCAACACGCATAAGTGTCCATGTAGTTGCAACTCAGCCTCAAAATTTGAGGCGTCATCACTTTCTTCTTCTTCCTCCATCCCCTGCAACCTATTATGGTTGGTACGATTTGCCATTACTGTACCTGTGATTATAGTGAAATTGTGATGTGAGCAGGATGAATAAAAAACATAACATATAATATAAATACCAAAAGGTTTGAAACCGTTCTACACGACAGGTCAATCAATCCGTTTTCAAAACAAGAAATAAACAT
This sequence comes from Inga leiocalycina, assembly GCA_963242795.1. Lineage (NCBI taxonomy): Eukaryota > Viridiplantae > Streptophyta > Magnoliopsida > Fabales > Fabaceae > Inga > Inga leiocalycina. The sequence goes on from OY725332.1 coordinate 41,573,918, forward strand.
AGGTCATTAGTTCTACAACAACTATGTAGACATAAAATGCAACAACAACTACTCGTCATCTACGATATGACGCAAATAAGCCATGAGGAACTCAAGGTCTCTCTTCAACGTCACAAACACATCCCGACGTGTCTTGCTTTCCAGAACAGCCATACACCGAACTCTAAAGGCTTTGTCTGCCTTCACCTCGTCAAGCTCCAGTAAATAGTTCACAACCTCAGTCATGCTATTTTCTTGAGGTGCCGTTAAAGCCGTTGCATGATCCATAGTCACATTAGCAATGACACTGACGGCATCAGCTATTTGCTTTGCGGCCGGAATTTTCTGTTTTTTGCTTTTGCTACGCCCTTCACCTCTCTTCCTTTTCTGTGTACTTCCGGATGCGTTGGGACCACTGCCTGAGGGCATTGCTGCTTCTAACCCAACGCTTGCCATTCCATCTGTCACTCCAGTACTAAACGCAGGGGTACCACCAAATTGCTCATCCTCGCTGTCCCCAGAGCCTTCTTGTTCATCCATCGTGGGTCTGTAAACGTCATCCTCATCTTCCTCATTTGTCTCCTCATGTACGCGTGAGGATGAGAAAATGTGGTCTCCCATCGCCGAGCCATCTTTGAATATTATTCGTAACTCCCTTTCATTCCTTAGGCAAGCATACCTAAATTTCTTATATTCAGGATGCTCCTACATGCATACAAGTAACAGGAGTCAAAATGAATATTTAACTCAAGTACATACCAAACAGCGAACTCATTATACTTGTAAAGTGTGCACATAATATTTTTTACCTGTAATTTCTCCTTCCACCAGTCGCTTAATGCAATCACATTGTTCGTCACAGGGTCTCTACCCACACCGGTTTCTCTGATTAAACAATCCCATATCCTCAACTCTTTCTTTAAGATATCTAACCTATTTTTAAATTGTTTCTTCCCATACAGTTTCCCAGTCTTATCAGTGAATGTGGAAATAATATTCTTCCATCCTGTTGGTGTAAATAACTGCCCTTTGCGTTCTTTTTGGTATATCTGGTCTACGCATGCGTTGATAAATATGTCTGTTGATTCTAAATCCCACACAGCTTTTGTCTCCATATTGCTATACCACAAAGGTCACACATAACACACAAGGCAACCAAATTATTCGATATACAGTTTATTTAGTGCTTGTAGAATTTTGCTAATCCTCACTAATCTATACCCCCAACAAAGCATTCGTTATTTAACGTTATAAAATAAAGGAAGCAATATCATTTGACATGAAAATATTCAAGGTTTGGAAAAACTAACAGAATTCCTTGTGGCATCAAATCCTAAATAATTCTTATCCAATCAAATTAATCCCTCCCACCTTCGTTTAAATCATAGTGACTAAACAAATTAACTGGCATAACTATACCCATAACCATTAGTAATCAATAATCTAGCAATGCTCAAACCTCTTGAGCTTCCAAACTCTATAAACCACAACAGAGCTCTCTCTTTTATCCGCACCATTCAGACATTTTCACTCAAAAGGCTTAAAACATAAATGACCTAAAAGGAATTAACAGAAACAGTTGTAACGCACACCTTGCATAACTCTTCAAAATCAACATTTCAGCATCCATGCATAAATCTATAATACTTGAACATTTAAATGAACTGTCAAACCGTAAATCTATAATACTTGCATAATACTTGAACATTTGCTTCATAGTTGAGGTGGTTGAAAATGATCATTGTTCTTAATGGTTAAGACGAAAGTTGTCAAACCGTAAAACTCCTGAGATTCCTTTTTTTTGCTTTATTTTGGAGTGGGGGGATGGCCCTTACAAACTTCAATCAATCCGTTTTTCTGGATCAACACACGAACCACACCAAAACCAGAGGGAAAAAACGAACCGAAAACATAGGAAAACAAATGATAGCATTGGGGCAATAAAACCTTGATGAACTCAAATGCATTCTGCTTCTACAATCTAAATTTAAAACTTGAAATCGGAGAAAAGCTAAGCAAAAACAGGAAGAGTCAAGAAATATAATTTATAGCTCCAAAACTGACATCCGACTTTAGCTAAATGTCAAATATGCCACAAAACATTGTCTTGGTAGGGGGCAAAGAGAAAAGCCACAACAAAATGGAAGAACACAACCACACAAACTCGAACCTCAACCGAAGACAACGAAGCACACAACATTATCACACAAACCGCAGAGCAAACACAACCGAAAAGTAGAGCAAAGGTGATATCTGTTCAACAAGCATAAAGGCAGAGCTAACGTACCTGACCAGCCTCACAATGCGCACAGATAACCACGAATGAGCAGATCCACCACCACACTGCTTCTACAACCGTATAATACTGATCCGGATCGCGCCGTCGAAGCTCACCAGCTCGAACCGTTGCATACTCACCCAAATCCGGTTTCAAACACACAGATCTGCCACCGTTTGGTTTCCACCGGCCTCGACCCAACTCCGTCGGACTCCAAGCCACCACCGTTTACCTCTAGCCCAATGGCCACTGAGACCGAACGGCGCTTTGACGGCCACCGCAGACGACAACCGGACAACGAAACACGGAGATGGAGAGAACAAGACCCACCACCCGCTCGATTCCCTGCCTGCCGAGAGTAGATCGCGACTGTGAGGAGCTGAAGATGAAGCAAAGCGCAAGAACAAACAGCAAATGTCGAGTGTGAGAGCGCACGAGAAGTAGGGGAGAGACAGGTAATAATTAGGTCGGAATTTAATATGATAATAAATAACGGTTTACCTACCAAATACCCACAACGGTCTGAAAAAAGCAAGTGTGGCATGCTTATGCGAAAGTTGCTTAAAAGCAACCTAATGGTTTTTTGCCCATCGGCCAACCAAACGGAAAAACTTAAAAATTTAAGTCAAAAGGTGACTTATTTAAGTTAAGCAACACACATAAGTTGAAACAAACACACACATTGACTTTTACAAAAAGTCACTTTGATAAACTAAAATTTGTTTGGGTGTTTAATAGGAAAGCAAGTTTAAATATAAAGTGAGTGAAAATGATATAAATTTTATTATATAATACGTATTTATACTATATGTATATAATGCAATAATTTTAATAAAAACATTCAAATTAAAAATATAAAAATAAAATGGTTAATGTATTATTGAAAAAAATTGGAAAATACTTAAATTTTAGATAAAATTGGGTGATTGTTCCCCTTTTGATAAGGAGGGTCTAAATCAAATATTGGTCCTCTGTATGTATAAAATTTGTAGACTTCTGGTACACCCTACACCGTATGTATAAAAATTTATCAAATTGTTATATCACCAATTAAATTTTATAATGGGAAATTTTACCAATTTTTCCAAATTTTTATTATTTAATTTTGTCCTTCTTTGAATATTTTTATAAACATAAAATTATTGAGTCTTCTTAGAGTAATCTCATCAAAACAAGTTAGCACCACTTGAAGATCCTTCTTATTTCTTCATGGTCATTTTTTTTGGGTTTGTTTGAGAAGGCGATAGGGGGCAAAAACGTGCCTTCAGAGGGTTAAAGCACAATGGGAGTAAAAATGCATGTTTGGAAAGGCCTTTTTGGAATTTTGTTATTCTTAATCACCCACCATCTTCAGATCCAGAAATGGTTGTTGATCAAGACTGATTAACTTTTGTGTTTTCTTTTAGAAACGAGCTTCTATTGTAACCCGCTTGTTTGTTATTGAAATCCAGATATCATTAAAAAAAGGCCTTTTTGTAATGACTTTTAGGCCAAACATGCGATATTAGCCAAGGTAGCTTCACGTTTCTTTTCAAAAAAGCTGCAGCCATTGCGGTACAGAGAGAAGAGGAGCATGGGAAAAAAGGAAGGGGTTCCGTACCTGGTAGCTCTTGCTTTCATAAAAATAAATAAAACTTTTATAAAAGACCCAACAACTTTAGGTTTGCAAAAATATCCTAAAAAACTAAATGATAAAATTTAATTATGATAGTCCACTCTAAGCTCAATTGATTTCCATCATTAATATTTAATTAATCTCTAAAAATCTACAAAAATAAAATAAAATTGTTGTAAATAAAAAGAAAGATATGAGAGAATATGAGAGAATGATGAGAGAGTAATTCTTATTCACTAGTCAATGTTTGTCTAATGCATAATACATGCCCGCTATTTATATGCATAGATTTACAATCTCAATAGAATCTATATCTATTATCTACATATGTAATGAGAATAAAGATAACTATATGATACTACAGATAATATTAGATAACATAGATAAATGGACATCTACACAAATATTATATATTCATAACACTCCAACTTGAATGCCCATTATGTATGAATGTGCCTCATTGATATATTGTCCAGTGCTACCTCATTAAAACCCTTTCTAGAAAAACTCAATGGGACAAAACCTAGAAAAGAGAAAAAGAGTACAGCGTATATTAACTCCCCTCTTGACGATGTTAGTAGAGATGTCTAAGTTTTGATGACATCAAAGACAAACTTTTCAAAGATTGCAGCTAGAAGAGACTTGGTGAATAAATCTGTTAAACTCTCACTAGAACGAATATGCTCGATATCTATTTTGCCATCATTTTGAAAGTCGCGAGTAAAGAAAAATTTTGATGAAATATAGTTCATTCTATCTCCCTTGATGTACCCTTCCTTTAGTTAGGAAATACATGCAACATTATCCTCATAGATGACTATCAGGATCATTTTACTCATAGATAAACCACAAGTGATTTGTATGTGATGTATTGTTGATCTTAATTATACACATTCTCAACTCGATTCATGCACCGCAAGAATTTCTACATGGTTAGATGATGTGGCTGATATAGTTTGCTTTATAAATCGCCATGAAATAGTTGTATCACTAGTTATGAATAAATATTCTGTTTGTGATTTATCATCATGTGGATTAGACAAAAACTCAGCATTTGCATAGCCAACAAGTTCGTGCTTGGGTACATTTGAGTAGAATAATCCCATATCCATTATACCTCTAAGATAATAAAGAATGTGCTTAACTCCATTCCAATGTCTTCATGTTGGTAAAGAACCATATCCTACTAATAAATTCACAACAAATGATATGTTAGGTCAAGTGTAATTAGCAAGATACAATAGTGCTTCAATTGCACTAAGATATGTTACTTCTAAACCAAGTAGTTCTTTATCTCCTTCTTTACTCACTACTCGAGATCTAAATGGGTCTTTATCCTGCTATAAAGACCTTACAATCATTAGGGTACATAATGGATGTGACTACCATGTAAAAACGCTATAAGACCTTCCTTATGTAGGCTTCTTGATATACAAAGATCCTATTTTTCAGGTAGTCAATCTATAAGCCAAGAAAAAAAATTTCTTTTTCCCAAGTCCTTCATTTCAAATTCTTTCTTCAAACAATTAATTTCCATTTGAAGCTCTTCTGTAACACTCCAAATTTTATTCACCAAGAGTATATTGCGATTATGTTATATATTCAATGAAATGGTGAATATTTAAGGCCAAAAGAATTAAATATTGAAAATTGAAAGTTGAATAGTGTTTTCAGTGAAATCGCCTGTGAGGCAGTGAGTTTGTCATGTGGTTTTGGAAGAACAAGTGATGAGCAAAAATTATGAAATTTTACAGGATAAAAGTAGACATCCTAAGATTTAATTTAATAATCATACGAATCAATTGAAGCTATATATAAAAAGATATGAATTTCTGAAGTTAGCCCAGAAAATCTAGAAAATTTCTAGAGCAGTGGTCAAAGATCGAAAATTTAGGAATAATGTGATTCCAACTAGTAAAATTCCATATTTTTTCTTGAAACTAGACTCAATAAGGGTTCCATAGCCTTTGGAATCACTCTAAAGCAATGTCTATGAATTTAGTTATGATTGTTCAAAGTTAGGGCAAAAAATCTGCCAAAATTGGCATTATTCTGAAAATTGAAAATAAAATGTGTTAGAAATTGTGTAAATTGTGGAATTAAAGATTCCAAGTGTCATTATCATATGAAGAGGGGAGTAGGTTATGATTTATGAAGATGAGCACATGTCAAATTGCTACATGAACATGGTAATGATGACAATGGTGGAGTGTATTGTTGGATTAGATGATGAGTGTATGGTTGAGTGTACACCACATGAAGGCATGGTTGAATGCATGATGGGAATTAGATGGAGCAAGTATGTCATAATGGAAGAAGGTATGGGTGGAAGTATGGTTGTGAGAAGTGTCATCACAAGACTCCATCTTGAAAATCAAGGGCTAAGAGGAAAGAAGAGACAATTGATTAAAACACTTCTCTTCCCTTCCCTTTGTGTATTTTGGCCAAGCATAAGGAAAGAAGAGAGAGAGAGAGAGAGCTTAAAAACTTAGAGAGAAGAAGGAGCTTAAGGAGACTAGAAGCTAAGGTAAGACATTGTTCTTAAGCTTTTTTTTTATAAGTTTCCATGAGAAAACTCCACTAAACCTTGTTTCTTCATGACACCATTCTTAGCTCAAGGAGAGAAAGAGGAGACGTCTAGAGAGAGAGGATTCAAGATCTCAAGAGATAACCTCACAAACCTTAGATCTAAACTAGTATGGTGTTGTTGTGGAAGTTTGTTGTTGGTTTGGAGATTTTTGGTTGAGTTGTAAATTTGGAAAAACCTTAATCCTAAGGGGTTATGCTGCCTAAATTTCTTTCAATCATAATTAAGAAGTGTCTAAATGAGTTAATAAAGGATAAGAAGTGGAGAAGTACAAGTTTTGGAAACTAAAACACAAAACTCCGTTTTTTAATTTTTTTTTTAGAAACTTTTGGTTAGCACTGTTCCAGAAGGTAGGAGCTGGATTTTCATAAATATTGGATTCAGTGGGAAAAAATAGATGGGTTACAGTTGGTCATTTTTTCGGAAAAGGCCAAAAAACCATAATTATGAAAATGCCCCTAAAACCCTAAATCAGGGCTATCAAGGGTATTTTCATAATTTGACACTGAATTTAGTGATTTTGAGCCTGAAAATGGATTCCTTAGGCGAAATATGTTAGGATAACCCTAGTCAAAATTTTGAAAAAACGTGTCATCGGCCGAGTACGGCCTGGCCGTACCCAGCTGGGGTCTATGAGGCATTTTGGTAAATTTTTACCATAGACTAATATAACCACAAAAAATACTATGGAAGTGTCTAAATTGTACATTTGACATTTTAGGACCGAGTAGAGAGCCTGAGGGATTGGCACGCAAATTGAGGCACGTTATTCTAGGATCAAGGAATGGCGATTAAGGTAGGGAACTTACCTCTCCTACATGTATTTGATATTTGTGCTAGTGTATTAATGCATGTTATTGCTTTGCTTGATGATGTGAAACATATATGAATGATTGAAGCTCTATTTTGTTTATAATATGGCCATAAGTATGTTGATTGAAATATTGAGCACGCAGATATGTCATTATGTGAGCATGAGTTATGTAATGCAAGAATGTCATGCATTAAGTACTTATCTCTCATGCATATTGGTATTGTTCTCCTACTGAGATTCCCCAGAATCTCATCCTCCCCTACCAACAATTTAGACAAGCGAAGACAGAAGCAATACTGAGAGCAATGAAGAGAACCGTACGAAGGGGATTGCAGTAGTGGAACAAAGATAAGAAGATGTCTCTGTTTCACTGAGACAGGTTTAGACACCCATGTAGCACTACGAGACTACATTAATTGTAGTTATCAAGTATGAACCCCTATGGGGAATTTTCATAATCATGTACATAATATCAGTATATTTATGCTATTCATGTGTTGCCCACTGAACTACGTATATTTTCAGCAAATACTCTAAAATAGGTGAAAATAAGATGAGGGTATGACATCTTCGAGAGTGCAAATGATGTTGATATCATCAACATAAAACAACAATTATAACAAACTTAGTTCCAAATCTCTTCATAATGATTCATGGGCATATTGAATCATTTTTGTATCCTTCTTTCAAGAGATATTCACTAAGTCGATTGTATCACATGTGCCTTGATTGCTTCAAGCCATTCAAGGACTTGTTTAATTTAATTGAGTATTGTTCTCAAGGACTTGAATGTGACACTTCTAGCATCTTGCATCCTTCAGGGACTTGTACTTCTAGCACCCAAGTCCTTCAGGGATTTGTGCTTCCTGCACGTTTCCATAAGGCCAATTCTTTCTTTATTGGCACTTGTTAATGGTCTTTGCTCATAATCCTCATTATCATTCATTACATCATATGCTATATTAAAAGCAAAGATGTCGTCAATATTGACTTCATTTTGGTCCCTTCATATTTCTATTCTTAACATAATTTATTGAAATATCATTATTTTCACATATTTCAGGTACCTTAGTCTCTTATGAGATTACGATATTCTCTTTTGGAGATATCTCTTCTAGAGATGATAACTCTTCAAGAGATGGCTCTTCTGAAGCTACTAACATTTCTTAATTATCCTCTACTTGATCATCTATATTCCTAGGTCCTTTTATCTTTCAAGGATTTTTATCTTTGGAACTGATGAACCTTCCCCACTTCATGCATGCTTAAGATTCATTCACAATAGTTTGTCTTTTAAGGACATGAATTCTGATAAGAGCATTAGCAACTGGGACATGTGACTTTGTCATTTTCTTTGGATCAGCAAATTTTTTTGGCATTTAATTAGCTAAATTCTGTAAATGAATTATCTTTTGAACTTCCAGTTCACATTTTTTGTATAAGGATTAAAATGAGCTAATGATAATTCATTCCAACAAATATCTTTACCTAACTGCTTGTTTTCTCCCCTAATATTAGGAAAAGTGATTCATCAAAATGACAATTGGTAAATCGTGCCCTAAATAAATCTCCTATAGATAGCTATAAATATTTTATGATCGAATGAGATTCACACCCAACATAAATTCTCATCCTTCTTTGAGAACCTTTTTTGGTGTGTTGTGGTGGTGCTACTAGTACATATACTGCACACCTAAAAATTCTAAGTGGGAAATATTAGGTTCCTGACCAAAATCCATTTGTAAGAGGGAAACCTTTAGATAACTTATTGGCCTAATGCGAATTAACATTTGTAATATCCTGATTTGTAATCAAGGATTAGTAGCTTCACAGGATGTAATTAATGTTAATTAAGCATATTTGAGTATATGTTGTGTGTTATGATATAAGGATGATTAGTGATGATTTCATGAGTCAAGAACCAATCAGGGGTAAAACGGTAAATTTACCAACTGTCTGGTTAGCTAATGATGAGAAAAACCCCTTAGTAATCAAGATCAATGGTTGAGATTGAAAGACCAAGGGGTGGAATTTGATGCAAGCAAGCTTAGGTGAAAGCATTGTGGGAAGAGTAAGATGATGCCAAGTGGCAAGCTTTGGACCATTGGATGAGTCAAAGTTTTCAAACACTCTTCTCTCTTCCTTCAACTCGTTGGTATGCATGGGGAAAAGAGAAGCAAATGATCATATCTCACCAACTCATTTCTCTCTCCATTTTCCTCCATTTCCGGCGAGCTTGACAAGAAAGAGAAAGGAAGAGTCTGAAATTAAGATAGGTAAATGACCTTATAAGCTCAAACACTATTTATTGATATTGTTCAAAAGGTTAAGAGCTCTACTTCCATGTTTTCAGACTTGTGATCGGTGGTGTGTGGCAAAGTGAGGGATTTTGAAAGTGGAGGAATCCAAGTTCTGAAATCAGTAAGTTGAAGAGGTAGGTTTGTAATGCATTTTGATATATATGTCAAGATGTTTGCTTAACCAATGAGAAATCTGGAAATTAGACCTAATTATGATGTTAAATGAAGGGTAGTCTTTGATGAGAGTGTCACTGTTCATTTGGTCAGTTTTGACACTTGGGAGTGATTAGAAATTGATTTGAAGTTGAATAAGGGAAATGTGTGAAGTTGTGGTTTTGGTGGATTTATGGTTTAGAGATGAGATCTTGTTGTTGAGTGGAAATTTGGGTTGTTTATGGTTGTCAATGGGTTCCTTGTGATGATATATGAGAGAATGAGTAATGGTATGAGTTAGGGAACCATTGGAATTCATTTGGTGAATTCTGGTAAACCATGTCAGTTTCTGCGTTTTGGGTATCTGGTGTGAATTCTCGAGTGAGAGAAGAACTCACTCGAGCACAGGAAGAACATGCTCGAGTGAGCATGTTTGTGCTCGAGTGAGGGTGCCTTTTTGGTGCTGCGGGTGAGTGCCTCAGGGTATCACTCGTGAGTGATTGCCAAGAGTGCGCCTGGCACTCGCGAGCATTGGAAGATCACTCGAGCACAGGTGTTGTGCTCGAGTGAATCTGTGGTCTGGGAGTTGGGGTGCTCTCGGGCAGACACTCGCTGCCTTGTGCTCGCGAGCACTGAGGGGCAGTGCTCGAGCACAGGTGTTTGTGCTCGAGTGTTGGAGAAGGAAGAGGGTAAGAGATGCTCTCGGGTTGTCACTCGTAGGCCTCACTTCCGTGGTTCTCGAGTGTGCTCGGGGTCTCTGCTCGAGCACAGCCTCTTGTGCTCGAGTGAGAGTGTGGATTTGTAGAGGAGGTTGCTCTCGGGCAAGCACTCGCGGGAGGTCACTCGCATGTGTGCTCGAGTGAGAGCGAGAGTCATGCTCGAGCACGGCCTTCTGTGCTCGAGTGAGAGGACCCAAAAATCAATGATTAGCTTTTCAAAGAGGGGTCTTTGGGGGTAGTTTCTCTTAACCCTTTAGGCATATGATCAGGCATTTAATGGCCATCTAAAGAGTCCAAATGAATACCAACTTAGAGTTATATTGAAGTAAGAACTTGGAAAAGGAAATTAACCAAATGTCCCTATTTTGATTATAGGATTTGATATCTGCTATCCTCGTGAGCCTACTGTGCCCAGAGACATCAGGAAAGGATCAGGTAGTGACTTTTCTTTCGTACCATTTGTGATGCATCGTATGTGTGTATTTTCATTGCTTTGCGATAAGTTCGTATGCTGCGACTTATGTGGATATATGTGAGCACCGTCAGTCCAATAGTCCCTGAGTAGCTAACAACGGTTCGGATAACGACTGTGTGTCTTTCCGGCGGAGAAAGGGGATGAGGATGAGGTGTGATTATGTGACATGAAAGCCGAGAGGCTGATTGTGGGCCGAAAGGTCGGTTATGAGCCGAAAGGCTATTTGTGAGGCTGACGAGCCGTTTGTGAAGCCGGATAGCTATGTGCTATAAGGCTATATGTATGCACTGCCATGCCAATAGTCCCTGAGTAGCTAACAACGGTTCGGGTTAGGCAGTGTGCCTTCCCGGCGGAGAAAGGGGAGGAGGCTGGAGTGTGATATGTGTTGCTGCTGTATGATGATTTACTTACATGCTATGTACTTATGTGTGGTATAAATGCTTAGTTACTACTGGGATTCTTTAGAATCTCATTCTTTCCTTTGAACTAACCTTTCAGACAGGGCGACTGGCTCCAAGGAGAAGCGCGTGACCCGAAGTGGTTAGAGTTTTCTTAGGGACATTAGTATAGTTTTGTTGGTTTATTCATTTTGGATAGGGATTACTGTATTATGTGTTGGAGATGTATATAGTTTGAAATACTTAGTTGTAATCCCTAAACAGGATTTGGAATTCTAGGTATGTAGTTGAACCCGGGGGTTGCCGGGAGTTTGGTTATACACTCTGTTATTCGTAAATGTATATAAACTGCGCAGGTGATTATATTCGATAAATTGAACTTGAGACTGGAAGAGGAATGAAGTTTTGAAAATTTCGTAAAGTCCCTACTACTAGAGGGAAGTTTAAATGAGTTTTAAACCATACGACGGTCTCTAATCTAATTTAATTACCTAATATCGAGTTATAATCACGTGTTTAAAAGCAGGGTGTTACAACATTGCTATATGCAAAATGGCATGGCCCCAAGCAGAAATTGAGATATTAGATCTCATAATCGGCAGGCACAGCAGAAGAATTTTAAAATTTTCGCCAATCCTAATCGAGGATCTATCAACGGCATTTAAACTGAGTTAGAAAGATTCATATCTTTTTCAATCCGGGTTTTCAAGCTCTAGGAGCCAACACGTCAGATTCGCTCCCTTTACCGGCATCCACACGAATGCTCTCCAACACAGACTATGTGCTAGCGCCTCCAATGTCTCCTAAGGTTTCCCTTGCGGTTCTAAATTCCCATTCGTGTATGAGTATATCTGCTCTATCAAGTTTATAACCTATGAGGGCTATATTCAAATTTCAAAATTAATCTTTATTAATTTCAAAATTAATTAACAATTAATTATCTTGATAAGCTAATTAAATAAATTAAGTTTAAATTAAATCTGTCCAACAGTTTTAATTTAACCTATTTATTTAATCTAAATAAAGAACCATTAGATTTAATTTATCTTCATAAATTAAATCTGAGATACTATATCTCTATCATTTTAGTTATTAAATCTAATTTATCTTAATAAAATTAAATTTAAAACCAACACAATATAATAATATCATATAATATATATATAATAATATCATATAATATATACACACACTTACATATATATAAAATATGTATTTCAAAAATACACATATATATATATAATATTATTAATAAATTTTATATTATATATATATAAATATAAAATTCATCCACCCTAGATTAAACATTATTTCGTGTTGGGTCATTCTTATGTGCGACCCTATAGGCCCATATGAAGTTGGCAGTGGGCCAATAATTGTATTAACCCATAAGTCGCAAGCGGCCTTTAGTAAGACATTACGACTACCCAATTCATATGAGAATCGTTAACACGATGCAACCTATCATACAACCATGTCACGTCCCTTTTGTCACACGATATATCGGTCGAGGATGAGGCATGGATATGTCATCTTCTAATTCCTGACCATTACTTTCTCGATTCTTGAGTAGTCTGACAATAGAAATGGAAACTCCTTTCCATCGTAGTATGACCATATATTTCTCAGACTCACTCATCGAGGGGCCCAATAATATCTCTTTGCTAATGTGAGGGACAAATTCCATCTTGAACATTCATATTCCTCTGCATGAAAAAACCACCAAACCCGATCATAGCCTTTATCATCACTCTGTCAAAAGTGACTTTTGACTAGTTCAAAGCTTAATAACTCTCATGTAGGAATCCATGATAACCTCAGGTCAAAGGGCATTGTGACGTGGTTATACATGAGAAAAGCTTATGACTTGATCCATATAGCTTTCTCAGAGTGGGTCGGTCCAGCACCTTATACTCTTACAAATGCATAAGACTTTGATTCATATCTCCATATCTTATCAAAGTTATACTAGTCTTGTTTCATCTCTGCTCCCGCATAGATGACCGACTAGGGACATTTTAGGACAGTTTTTATGATTTATCCAAGGATACAATTATCACAGTCAACATGCAAATAATATGATAATAGAATCGAGAAATTTTATTAAATTAACAATGTTCAAATTACAATGATTGACCCTTAGGGCACAATTTCCCGCATAAAGGTCTTGCAATTAGTTGCAAATGTTTAATCAATGATTCTTCAAGTCCATTTTGCATATGAACATGAGCTACATGATGTTCAAAACCAATTCTAAGATATAGACAATATTCATTAAAAACTTGCAAAGAAAATTCCCCAGCATTATTAAGATGTATTTTCTTAATAGAATAATCAAGGTAATGTACTCTTAATCAATCAAATGAGCAAGCAATCTCACAAACGCTATGTTGCAAAAAGATCATCAACAAACATGCAACCATTTAGTTTATGCATCAATTAAAACAATATGGTAACTAAATGGTCTACATGGTGGGTGTATTGGCCCACAAACATCTCTCTGTATAAGTTTTAGAAAAGTGAGAGATTCACTTTCTATGTTGCTTGGTAAGGGCCGAATAATTATATTTCCCTTCGAACATGCAACATATGAGAAATCATAGGATTGTGGCATTTGTTTACGCTTCAAGGTATGTCCATAGGAATTCTCAATTAGTTTTTGCATCAAGATTGACCCGGGATGGTCTAAGCAGTCAAGCAAAACATTAAATTCATTAGTAAATTTTTTGTTTATATTGGCAAATATCTAGTTTACAATAGCATGTGTTTCAATTATACTTATAAATGTATAATACAAGCCAGAAGAAAAAGCAAGAAAAGTTTCTAATATGCATTTTCTACCAAAAAAGAAATTTGTGATATCAAGACATTACTGATTATTTTTTAGTTGTTGTTTCTAAATGGTATACTTTTTTGAGGATATTTTTGACACTCAATAATTTTCTTTAAGACTTGGTAGAATAAAATTCATTATCAATGTATAATTTTGTTCCTTCAAGTAACAAAATATTAGCTCTTTAGGAGCCTTTAATCAAATTTCTACTATCAGATATAGTCTGAACATTGGCCTCTTGCATTATCAAGGGAAAAAATTTTTGTCATTTCTAAGTATGGTGTGGAATGTTAAATTATCAATGAGACATAAATCTTCGAGACTTCTGTCAACAAGACTCATTCTTGGTTAAAAGAAACATGGAAATAAAGAAAAGCATAATTAAAAATGAAATACATAAAATAGTAGCAACTATAAACACACTAAATGAGCAGTTCAGATAGACAAAGATAATTTATGCTAAGAAATCAGCAACATCCGAATAGGTAATATCCATGTCACCATACTCAAAATTGCTAGCCTGATTAACATGATTTATCGCAATCTTTGATCTTTTACCATTATTTTAAGCATTTCTTTGTAAATGTCAATCAAGTGTCTTGACGTGCAACAGGTATATGACCAATGACCTTGGTCATCACAGCGATAACATGGATTTTCAACATGTTTATTATGCCTACTAGTTTCTCTTTTGTGGTTCTTATAGTCTTTCTCCACTTCACGTGGGAATTTGAACCACCATGATTACGACCATGGCCACGTCCAAGGCAATAGCCACATCTAAACCCACGTCCATGGCCACAATTAGATTCATCCGGGACTACATTCACTTCTGGGAATGGAGTCAAGCTTGTTGGACGAGATTCCATGATTTTTTTCAACAAAAGCTCATTCTTTTGTTTGGCCACATGGAGGCAAGAAATTAATTCAACATATTTCTTAATCATTTTATAGTAATGTTACTACAAAAGCAAATTGGATGTATCCATTCATAATGAGCCTTTGGAAGGATAACCATCTTCTGATGGTCATATATACCTTTCTTTTAAATTGTTACAAAGAAGAAGTGGATCTTTTATGGTTATAGATTCAGTTTTGAGACCTTCATGTATTGGTGGTGTAGAAAATTCATGGATCAAGCAAGATAAATAGTCCTTTTCGGTAATGACAAGAGCCACAAATTTAAAATTTCACAAGATTTAACATAGTTTAGACTAATGCAATAAAAGGAAATTCATAAAATATGAAATATAAAAATGTAATTTAATAGCACAAACAATAATACAAAAAAAATCATAAAGACAAGAAATAATTCATAAAGTAAGATATTACAACAAAATTAAAACTTTATGGTTTCAGGCCATTTAATTCTCATGGCTTCAGGTCAATTAAACTCAAGATGAGAAACTAAATCTATATAGCTTCTATCCATTTATCTTCAGGATAAATAAAAGTTGTATATGGTTTCTGGCTAGACAATATGATAAAAGACGAAAAAGTATATGACTTTTGACCATATAATAAGATAGAAGATGAAAAGGGTATATGGCTTTTGGCCATATAACAGGGAATCAAAGGAATATGGCTTTTGGCCATATCATATCAAAATAAGAAATCAAAGTGACTTCGGGTCATATAATTTCATACGAGGAAATTAAAGCAATATTGCTTCAGGCCATATAATTTCATAATATCAAATTAGAGGTGTATAGCTTCTAGCTATACTAAAATAACAATAATAATATAAAAGAACTTGTAAAAGATAAATAAGATATAAAAACAATAACAGTCCCCAATCTTAGCTATGGAATATGATGTTTATAACAATCAGTAAAAGTATTTCTTTAATTTTATATAGTGCAACGAAGGCAGAAAAAATCATTAAATTAATGATGAGAAAATCATACCTTCGTTAAAGCTTTCATGCTGATAACGTGTTATAAATAATGAGAAAGATATGAGAGAATATGAGAGGAGGAGGAGAGAGTAATTCTTATGCATTATTCAAGGTGTGTCTAATACATAATACATGCACTACTATAGATTTAGGCATTTATAACTCCTAATACATAACGGTTATTGTTGGAAGTGGCAGGCACAGCAGAATAATTTTAAAATTTTTGCTAATCCCAGTTAAGGATCTATTGATAATGTTTAAACAGAGTTAGAAAGAATCATACCTTTTCAAATTTAGAATTTTCGATCTCTAGGAACCAATACTTCCGATCGGCTCCCTCTACCAGTATCCACACGAATGTTACTCTAACACAGACTGTATGCTAGCACCTCCAACGTCTGCTAGGGTTTTTTTTTACCCCTCTGAATTCTCATCCATTAATAGGTTTTTTATGCCCTATCAATTTTATAACTCATGAGGGCTATATTCGAATTTCAAAATTAACCAATATTAATTTCAAAATTAATTAAATCTTAATTATCTTGATGAGCTAATTAAATAAATTCGGTTTAATTAAATCTGTGATACAGTTTTAATTTAACCTATTTATTTAATCCGAATAAAGAGCCAATAGATTTAACTTATCCTTATAAATTAAATCTGTGATATTATATCTCTATCATGTTAGTTATTAAATTTAATTTATCTAATAAAATTAAATTTAAAACTAACACAATATAATAATATTATCATGTGTGTGTGTGTGTGTGTTTTGAAAATACATACATATATATATAATATTATTAATTTTCTTTTCACAAATTTTTTATTATATATATAAATATAAAATTTGTCCACCCTAGATTAAACATTGTCTCGTGTTCAGCCATTCTTGTGTGTGACCCTATAGGCCCATACGAAGTTGGCAGTGGGCCAATAATTGTACTAACCCACAAGTTGTAAGCGATCTCTAGCAAGATATTACGACTACTCAATTCATATGAGGATCATTAACATAATGCAACCTGTCATACATCCATGTCATGTCCCTTTTGTCACACGATATTTCGGTCAAGGATAAGACATAGATTTTGTCAACCCCCTGTTCCTAACCATTACTTTCCTGATTCCTGAGTAGTCTGACAATAGAAATGGAAACCCCTTTTCATCATAGTATGGTCATATATTTATCAGACTCACTCATCAATGGGGTCTAGTAATATCTCTCTACTAATATAAGGGACAAATTCCATCTTGACCATTCATATTCCTCTGCATGAAAAACCACCAAGCTTGATCATAGCCTTTATCATCACCCAGTCAAAGGTGACTTTTGACTTTTTCAAAGCTTAGCAATTCTCATGTAGGAATCCATGATGGCCTCAGGTCGAAGGGCATTATGACGTGGTTATATATGAGATAAGCTTATGACTTGATCCATGCAGCCTTCTCATAGTGGGTCGGTCCAGCACCTTGTACTCTTAATGGAGAAATAATATGATAACATAATGGAGAAAATTCATTAAATTAATAATATTCAAAGTACAATGATTGACTCCTAGGGCACAATTTCCAACAGTTACAACTAATAAACATTATGTATGCCAATACGAAGGTCAAGTAAGGACACAACACTTAAAAGTATTAGTTAATTATGCGCACCATCATGTATTATGAGGCAAAATTCTAGAAAACACAAAAATAAATGTTGTAGTTAATAACCATCATTTATTTAGTGATAAAAGTGACTGTTTTTTGAAACAACCTTCATGTAACACTTACAAATGATTCATCTTCCAACTTTTCATCAGCAACATAACAGTTAACTCTATTGACTGTAAAGTATGAATAACAAAAATGAAATTTCATAATAAACAACAGTCATGTAAAGTACAAATCTGAAAAGCACCTTTTTAAAACCTCGTTCTATCCAACATCAAGTACCAGTTCTCATAAAGTTAAATACCTTAAAACAAAGTATTCATTTTGTTCATAGTAGTTTTCTAAAAAGCATCTTTTCATAACCTCGTCCTTCTCTCCCTCATCATGATCAAATGCTAGAGAGCTTTTTCCATTCGCCCTCCTCCTCATCCCTATGCTCGCCCTCCGCCTCCTCCTTCTCCTCCTCATTGTCGTCCTCACCCTCTTCATCCACAAGCCTCTCCTCCTCCTCCTCCTCTACTACCTCCACAAGCACCTCCCCTCCTCCTCTTCTACCTCCTCCTCCAATGGAGGCTCTACTACAGATGTTGGCTAGTCTTTACCACTCTATAGGGCATCTCACTAGACACGCCCACAGTCTGAACAAGAAGTTAGACCTCATCCTTCATCACAATTAGGATATATATGATCACTTCTAGTCAGACCCTTCATCTCTTTCCTAAGCTTTGATGATGTTTCGAGTAAGGTGGAAGGGCAAGAAGAGGCAGAGGACAATAGTAGTGGCGATGTAGTCCAAAAATATTTTTTAAAAAAACAATTATCTCTTCACTATTATTATGTAAAACCCAGCATTTTTTAGAATACCATGTCAAATACCTAATGGTTATTAAGAAATCACCATTACCATTTACAAAACGAAACAACTGTAATGTGTTCAAAGGTTCATTACAGTTGTAAATTAAGAACCATAAGAAAAGACCACCAATCATAATGGTTATAAACTTAGAACCATAAGTAAGGGGGAATTGACCTCTCTTGTTCTTACTCTCATTTATTCACACTCTCATTTTCATTTTTTTTAATTTTTTGATTATACCATAAGGTTGAATAATTAATTTTAAATACTATTAAAAAAAGGTCAAATAAGTTACATTTATTATGTAAAACCTATCACTTTTCAGAATACCATGTCAAATATCTAACGGTTATTAAGAAATAATCGTCACCATTTACAAAACCTAAGATTGTGATGTTAAAATCATGAAATTTTGTTCAAAGTTTTATTACAGTTGTAAATTAAGAACTATAAGGAAAGGCCACCAATC
This sequence comes from Inga leiocalycina, assembly GCA_963242795.1. Lineage (NCBI taxonomy): Eukaryota > Viridiplantae > Streptophyta > Magnoliopsida > Fabales > Fabaceae > Inga > Inga leiocalycina. The sequence continues at coordinate 41,592,953 of OY725332.1, forward strand.
ATAATGATTCTAAACTTATAACTGTCAGCAAGTTTCATCAAGTCTTTTAAAATATGTACCAGCTATCTTGCGCCTCTTCACTTTCCCAAGTTATTACACTTAACACACTTGTCTTTGATCAAACGTTACCCACCATCCTCAGAACCACACAACTCTAGTTGACTTTTCTACCCGTCGATAGTCACATCCCATAAACCACATTCTCCATTGCTTTCTTTGAACTTCGGTCCAACAACCGCGCGAGTAGCTTCAATTGCCCTAACTTTTCGTTTTAGAGCCCTAGCTAGGTCACATTCCTTCACTTACTCTATTCTCCTTATTTTAATGTATGACTTCTCTTCTACATTTGATTCTCAATTCTACATTCTGCATTCTCCTCATTTTTACTTCACCTTGCCTAGGTAGGTTTTAACCTTAATCGTGCATAGAAAAACCATTGCTCTGTTCCTTATGGCTGACTGAATGTGATTTGTTTTCTAGTTAAAATAGCTAGTTCTACTTCTATGGCATTGATAAGGCCCATTGTTCTAGTAGTGCCTCTAGTTGCAATGGTCTTAGTACTGGTATTCCAACTAGTACTGATTTTCTCCCTACATAACCCAAAAATGAGACCTCAAAAGAGGTGTTAGAATGAGTGCAAGATGTAGTTAAGAAGGGTCGTTGTGCCTTGACTTTTGTGAACGAAGCAAAGTTTGGGGCAAAAATTTCAAATGACATGGAACATTGAAGGTCAACCTCTTCAACCGTCACGCTTCAATAGTTATATCGGCTTAACAACAAAGACCAATGTTCCTATCACAAAGGGTAACTAGTGTAGGGTACAAAGAGATTACGCAGGCTTTATTTGGGACAATATCAAGGTAACTTATATATGCCTGTTAATTACTTGCTATATACTTGTAAAAAATGTTAACTTGCTTTATGTGTTTTGCAGTTTGCATATAATGTAGACGAAGATTACATCAAGGAATTTGTCATCAAGAAAGCTAGCAATGCACTATGCACATTATGTCATGTATTAACAAAGGCATATTTGTAGAATCTTGAAGAGGCTAACAAGACAGAAGTTCCTGTGGATCTTCAATCCACCATCAAATTGAATGATTGGAGAAATTTTGTCATCTCACGTCGTGACCTAACATTCCACATAATTGTTATTTGCAATTCATAAGACCTCAATGTATCTGTTTAATATTAACTCGAGTGATGTATGTTTTTGTAGGAATTCAGCTAGGTGAATAGGAGGAGCAAAGAACAAAAAGTATCCCTATAAGAAAGGGCAAAAGGGGTATGCTCGGATTGTTGAAAAGTTGGCTGCTAAGAGTGAGGGCGATACTAGACCTCCTCGTCATAAACTTTAGTCAGTGGAAAGGCAAAATAAAGATGTCTCTCATGATGATCAAGTGAAGGAAATCATCGATAAAATAGTAAGTATTAATATTGGTCTCCAACTATGAAAGTAATGTCTTCAATTAACTATCAATATTAACATTAATATTAACTTCCAAGACCCCTACTCAATCTAAGAAGAGGAAGCATCTCACGCCCAATGATCAATTCAGGAAGAAGTCTTCCTCATAAGATAAGCCGATTGGTCAATCTACCCGGAAGTCCCTCCAAGAGTTTGCTAGCAAGTTCTTAGCTTCAAGCCTATTTACACATATCAAATTTAATAGAGGTCTTTAACCAAGAAGGCCAAGAGGATGTTGTAAGCCAAGAGCTTGTTTCTGAGGTACTAAACAAGGACATGGTAAGTTCAAGCTCTGTCAACTTCTTTATGAGGTATTTCTTCAACTGTGATTGAATAGTTAGATACTTAAAACTTTGATTGCATTTTGATATGTTGGTCTTGACATTTCAAGCACCTGTACCATAATTACTTTGTTCCCGATAGCCTCCAGGACAAGATCAGGTTCACCACCCTAACAAAATAAATAACCAAGGTAATGGCATAAAGGAAGTTCTCTAGCAACAACAGGCAAGGTTTCTGGTAATGAATTCATCAGGAGGGCACCAGGCGGAAGGGACACTTACTTCTTTACACCTTACATTCAAGGGTGGGAACATCATTAATTCTGCTAAATTATTTTTTATTTATTTTGTAACTGTCCTAATGGTATGATCAATTTTGTACTTAGGGAGCACTAGATGCTCATATTGGTAAATCCAATTCACAAAAAGATTTGGTTTTATGACCCTATGGGTAGGGATCCAGACAAGAGACCATACATGTAGGAGACATTCAACTAGAAAGTTATCAATTCATCATCTTTTATAATTTAGGTCAACTTACATGTTTTTATGCATATAATTTTTTATTATATCTTCTCATAGCGGTGTAGAGGTATCGCACGGAGAATAGTCTCGACTGTAGCAATTGCAACCTCACCGAAACAGCTTCAGATATGCCTTCCAATGGCAGCATCCGAAGGTATATATATTATGCACCAATGACTATAATATTAAATTGAAGTGCACATATAGTTTATATATATGACTGATTGACAAATTTTTCTTCTCATTTCTTTATAGTACCTAAAGCAACAGGACATGAGCAGTGATTATAGGTACTATACGATACAGTACATAAAGGACATAATCACACACGATCCTGAAATATTGATACAAATAAAGTATATTATATGCTCAATTCATTTATATATACACTCAGTCTGCTATATATTACAATATCTAACTTCCATCTATTATTTTCTTTTCACACAGTATTTTAATACCTCCTGCATGATGTTTACCAACTCACAAATGGAAAAATGGTTGAAGAGTTAGCGGCATCTATGCAACATCAGTTTGAACTTAAATAATACATAGTATGACTGTAAATTTATAGATACTGATGATTTGTTTAATTTGTTTTAATATTTTGGTTTTAATAGTGTATCCATGTACATGAATACTGTAAATATATTATGATTTGTTGTATTGTTCTACATATGAATGAAAATGTAAATATTTATTGTGATTCATTCAGTAAATGTATATGCAAGGGGATCTTGAAAGTAAACCCCCCCCCCCCAATTTTTTTTTTAAAAACACACTAGCTTCTATAAATCACAGTCAACTATATATAATGGTTATTTAGAAAGAACCATTATAGAGTATATGTTAGTAGATATATAATGTGTAACATCCCAAAATTCAGCAAATCAGGATTAGGCTAGATGAAGGTTAAATCCTGAACAAAGCCTAATATGGGTTCAAGTTAGAGAGGGAAAGGCGTTTTGGAAGAAGGAAAGGACTAATGGCAATCTAATTAATATTATCTTTTGCAAGGGCAAAAATGAGATTTAGAATTTAATCTCAAGGATAGATTAGGGAAACAAAAATGAAGGGTCAAGATTTGCCCTTAAAAAAGTAAAGATAATGATGATGGGAGTAATTAGTTATTTTATTGTTGGAGCCACAACAAGTTGACACATGGCACATGCATACATAAGCAAGACTAAGTCAACAATACTTCCTCCTCCTTTATGCAATCAACTTGGTCAAGACACAAAGGAAAGGAATAAAGAGAGAATTGAATTAATGTAATTCTTCACTCTTTCTCAATAAAAATTTCCAAAAAGGCATACCAAGAGAAAAGGGGATTAGTCAACATGTTCTCATCCTTTATTCATTCAAAAAGTTGGCTAAGACACCAAGTGAGAGAGGGGGGATGTAATACAATTCCTTACCTTTTTCTCAAAAGGGGGATGGTCAAGGACATAAGAAAGAGAGACAATTTAATCAATTGGTTTCCTCACTATTTTTCAATGGGAAAGTCGGTTAAGACAAGGAAGGGCCGAGGAAGCCTTTTGGTCAAACATTCAACTCACTTTATCTTTTGACATTTGTCCACCTTCCTAGCCATACACCCTCACACCTCATGTGCACACATGCAAGATTAAGTTAATATTTTATCTTCCCTTTACTCAAACATTTCGGTCAAGATACAAAAGTAAGAGATCGAGAGTTTAATGAAAATATTCCCCCCCTTTTAAGTCAAAAAAATTGGCCAAGATTTCAAGAGAAAAGGAACAAAGAATTTGTGGGACACATGGCAATCTTTTAGGCATGCACTCACATACACATGTGACTATTAAATTTCTAACACTTCCTCATCCTTCAAAGTCAGCCAAGAAGAGAAAAAAATAAGAGAAAATAAGGGGAAAAGGAAAGAAGAGAGAAGGAGACAAAATTGTAAAGAGCCATGGAGCAAGTAGTAAAGTTAAGAGCTCTTAAGTCCTTTACCTCATCTGGATCACCTTTCTAGCTTAAAGTTCCTTCACAAATATTGTTCCTCTCATCAAGAGCATCATTTATATGGTTTTAGTTTCTTGGGGAGAGGTGTTTAGGACTGCCAAGAAGGTGTTGAAGTTGGAGGAAGCAAGAGAGAGCTAAAGCAAAGGTAAAAGGTAAGCAAGAGCTTTGATTTAAACTAAGAATCTTGGAATTTGGTTGAGTTTTTGTGATGGAGTTATGCTTCCCTGTTTTTATTAATAAGGAACCATGATGTTTTAGAAATTTTTTGAGCATGAAAAAGATGTTAAAAGAAGCCTTGGCATAATAGAATAAGGTTTAGCAAGTCTTATGATTGAAAGTTGGAAAAATCATTTTGTTCTTCCCTATAGAACCTTTTGGCTAGATCAAGCCAAGAGGAAAGAATTGTATTTTGCTTATTTTGATGTTTCCAATGGGTTTAAAATGGAAAATTGTGTGAGAAAAAGTTGTGAAAGTGGGTTTGGAAGCATTAGAATTGAAAATGGAAATTTTGCCCAAGAACCCCTAAGTTTTGGCCAAGGCTAGGTCATGGGGAAGGAATTTGTTTTTGGTAAATTTGGGAGTAAAAATGGATTCTACATATAAAATTGTGTAGGAATAGCTTATTCACATGGTTTTAGAAAGATTGGATTGAAAATCCAAAATTTGGAATTTAAGAGTAAGCAAGTGTCATGTTGCCAAAATTGAGGTAGGTCGTTTTAAGGTTGATTTTGACCAATCAAATCGTGTCCAATGGCTATGCAATTTTGTACGTAGGTAATGCACGTCCCAATATTTAAAATGAGTCATATAATGCATTAATTGGACATCTAGACAGAAAGTTATGAATTTATAAAGTTTAGGTATCAAAACTGGAAAGGAATTCTAAGGCAGTTCAATTGGTCATTAATTCTGGAATTTCACACCACAAAGTGGCATTGGTTAATATTTTTATTATATAGAGATCTTAAAGAGCTTCACATAGAAGTTGGAACCACATTAATTGGACTTTCCTAGATTTAGATATGAATTTCCAAAGTTTCCTGTTGAATGCTGGAAATTTAGTTTTAAGGAATTGCGGCTAGGATAACCTAAGTTAGGAATGCTCTAGACATAAATGCACAAGAATGTCAAAGATAACAAACAAAAGGAAGATAAAGGACAAGAATTAGAAATGGTCAAGAATAACATAATTTATATTTTGTTAATAGAAATAGAGAACATAATGACCCTTTGTAAATTGTATATTATAGGCTTTTATAATTGCCCGAGTTCGGAGAAGAAACTTGTTGGGAAAGGTAATCTGCGGGACAAGCAAACAGGTAGTAACTCTTTCTCTAATATCATATGTATTGTTTGCATGAATGTTGTATTTATCATCAAATATGTTTGTTTTAAGAGCATTCAGACTTAGCATACCAGGCATTGACCCGAAGAGACTATAAGGTCTGAGCATACCGGGCAATGACCAGAAGAGGCTATAAGGTTTAAGTATACTAGGTAGTAACCTGAAGAGGCAGTAAGCCTATGTAACCAAGCGCTGTGGTGGTATATTTTGTGTGTGGTACTATATGATAATATGTTGAATGTTGTTTGTTATAAATGTTTCATATGTGATCGTTGTCACACCCTTATCTCATTTTAACCTTTTTCAAAGTATTTGCAGAAAATGATATGCAGTTCGGTAGGCAACACAGGAATAGCATAATTATACTGATAATACGTGCATGATTATATAAATTCCCCATAGGGGTTTGTACATGATCATTACCATCAATGTAGCCACACAGGGCTACTTGGGTATCTAAACCCGTCCCAGTGAAACAGAGAGATCTTCTCGTCTTCGTTCCACCACCTCAATCCCCTCATATGGTTCTCTGCATTGTTCTCAGCATATCTTCTGTCCTGTCTAAATTGTTAATAGGGGAAGGTGAGATTCGAGAGAATTTTAGTAGGAAAACAATATCAATATGCATGTACGATAAATGTTTAATGCATGACATACTTGTATCACATAACTCATACTCACATAATAACAAATCTGTAAGCTCAATGCTTCGAACAATATACTTATGGCCATAGCATAAATTGAAACATAGCTTCAAATCATTCATACATGTTTCACATAATCAAGCAAAGCAATAACATACATCAACACACTAACACAAATATCATATACATGCAGGAGAGGTAAGTTCCCTACCTTAACCTTTTTCCGCCTTGAAACGTGTGCATAGTAAAGCGTGCCAACAGCTCATGCTCCATATTCGATCCCACAATTCCAAAGGTACCGTTCAGACACTTCCATAGTGTTTATGGGGGTTATATGAGCTTATTATAAAAATTGACCAAAATGCCCCCGGGGACCCGACCCGGCCCCACTGTACTTGATCCAACTGTACTTTTTCTGAAATTTTGATATGAGCTATTTTGACACATTTTCACCCAAGGAATCTATTTCCGGACTCGGAATTATCAAATTCAATGTCAAATTATAAAAATACCCTTGACAGCCTCACTTTAAGGGTTTCAAGGGCGTTTTCGTAATTATGCTTTTTCGGCCTTTTCCAAAAAGTGACCAACCGTAACCCCACCTAATTTTCACTCCGGAACTCAATGGAACCATCAAATCATTGAAAATCCATCTCTAACCCCTTCAAACTAGCCTTGACCGAAATTCTCAATTCCCCAAGAAAAATTGGGGTTTTTCGGTTTCGGCTCTGCATATGTATTCCTTTCTACTCCTAATCACTTTATTAACCATTACATTAGGTTAGAACTACCATTTAGTATCAATTTTGGCAGCATAACACTTCTAACACAACATTTCCAAATTTTACAAACAAAGACAATCCAACGAAATTTCATCGATTAAATTGTCCACATCAGACAGAATAGTCAATATACAAGAGTTTGAAAGTTACCCCAAGCTCCTTCTGGCTTTTTCCTTTTATGGATGAACTTTAGCCTCTTTGAACAATGAAATTCCTTGCTTCAAGACCTTAATTCACATAGAGGAATAACTTAGGAGAAGAATTATACACGTTAGGTATGAATTCACCGAAGAGATCGACCTACCTTGTGAGATTTCTCCTTCCTTCTCTCTGTTTTTCTCCAAGCTCTCTCTCACGCTTTTTTGGCTGAAATGGCATCAGGAAATGGCTGATTAAGATGGAGAAATTACTTTTAATCCCACGCTTATGTCATCTTGCCTTATGACGATGTCATAATTCTAAAATTTGACATTTTTGGATTTCAAAAATTCTGCTAGATTTTCTGCCTTAACTTTAAAAAATCATAACTAATTCTAGACAAATCGAATTGGAGTGATTCCAAAGCCTATAGAACCCTTATTGAGTCTAGTTTCAAGGAAAACTATAGACTTTTGCTAGCTAGAATCACAAAATTCCCAGAATTTCAATCTTTGCATATTGTTCCAGAAATTTCACAGTTTTTCTGTGATGTTTTCAAAAATTCATAACTTTTTGCATATATCTATAATTTAGTCATATAACCTATCAAATTAAAGCTTAGGATGTCTACTTTCACTTTGTAAAATTTCATAATTTTTGCTCATCATTTGGTCATACAAAATTACATGACAAGCTCACTACCTCATAGGTAATTTCACCAAAAACATGATTACTTTCTCCAAAATTCATCATTTTACTTTCTTTAATACCCCAAAAATATAAGAATCATTAGGGAATAAATTTGGGCTCCTGCTAAACTGGGGTTTAGCAGTTCACTTATTTCAGGCTTATTCTCTAACCTCAAATCTCAAACTTTGGGGTATTACAATGGTTGTTTAGCATGCTTTATGTTTACATATCATATGATTGAATAATTGTTGCTACTGAGATTCTCGTAAATCTCACCCTTTCCCTAAAATGACATACAACCAAAGCTAGCAGCTTGAGGGGCAAAAAGTGGTAAGAGCTGATTAGTGAGAAGGTGGAAAAGCAAGGATTAGGAATCTGTTGGTTATCTATGTATATATATACTATTTACTTGCGCTTTGGATTTTTGATAGCCTCATACGACTACAACTAATGTATATGTATAAACCAAGCCGAAGATAGTAATTGTAGTGGTAGTGATAGTGGTAGAGTGGATTGCATAGCGAGATGGTATCCACCCCCCAATATCATAATTGAATTAAAACTGGGCAATTGTATGTTAAAAGCCCATAGCCTAATCATCAATATACTAGAAATGAGCAGAGAAGCACTTTGATAACGCTGAATGGATTTAAGGTGTGATGAGTCATAATAAAGTTGTGAACAACTATTTAAACGCTTCCAAAATTTTTAAATTTTTTAAAAAAACCTTTCAATTACAGGTCCAAACCCAGTGTTGAAGGTGGGATTTTAAATTGTTTTCAAAAGTATATTTCTTCCCAGGATGAAGACCTGGCTTAGTGGTTCATACTCATTGTGTTAAAAACTCATCTAATGAATATGGAATAAGTGTGTTACACAATGGTTGTTAAATTGGAATTGATATGTATCATGCAAACATTATCATATATTATGATGGTTGATTATGTGTGCCCGTTAATTATTATCACAGTAATAGGTATATCATGACCTCACCGAGTCTCAATACATAAGGGGTGTTATATTATAATCGTTATAATAGGTCAAGAATAAATAACAATTCAGAACCGTAATATATCTGCGATGAGCTTTTATAGCATATATGACGATTTGGAACCGTTATGTATAGTAGTTAATAACCATTATATATCGTCATTTCTGTAGTAGTGACATTTGCCATTTATAGGCATAGGTTTACAATTTCAATAGAATCTATATATATTATCTACAGATTTAATGAGGATAAAGATAACTATAAAATACTAGAGATAATATTAGATAACTAAGATAAATGGACATCCACACAAATATTATATATTCATAACAAAAATAATATTCAATAGTCATATTTAATTAATCTCTTAAGCAAAATTCATAGTTGGCAATTTGTTTGAAAAATAATAGGGAAAAGTTGAAAAACAAATTCTATTGACAATATTAAATTATTAACAAAATTAAGAACCTAGGCCTACTTTCACCAAAAAAAAAAAAAGTGATTAACAAAATTTAAATTTGGGGATTTGTTTGAGAAATAATAGGAGAAACACAAATGACATTAATTAGGGAAAAAATTCTATATGTATTATTTAATAAGATTCATATCAGTGTCAATCATTTTCCATATAAACTTGCTTTTCAAATAATCATTCAAACAAGTTTCAGTTTGAAAAATAGTCACTTCTATCACCATCAATTCAAATATAAATAACATTATACTATCTAACTTTTATTCTAACTTAAGTTTTCAAAAATCATATTAAAAAAAAGTTACATCTACCACTCTAATCCAAACTGACACAAAGTCACATCTACCACTTTAATCCAAACAGGCACTCTATGGGCAAATGAAAAACAATTCATTTTGACTTATGTTTATAAGTATCTTTTGCCTTAAAAGTCAAATTGATCAAAAGCTTATCCAAACAAAATAAATGAAAACAAGCCGAAAGCAATTTTTCACGGAATTTTTTCTTATCATTTTTGTTTGGAGAGAAATTGGAGTTTGAGGCTTAAATAGCGCTTGGGCAACACAAACGCAAGTGAGGTCTGTGAGGTTCCATGGAGTGGACTGACACATAACATAATCATTATCTCTCCAATCTCCATATCTTGACTCGCAAGTGCAGTAGTTAAAAATATCAAACTAATTAAATTTGGATCGGTCATTGAATTGATTGGGGTATTAGATCAAAGATCAATGAGTCAGATCGAAGTTAAACCAAAGCTAATTTGAGATTAAACCAGTGAGAAATTGAAGATTTTAAGATTATTAATATGAAATTTTAAAGAAAAAATTTTTAAAAAATCATTTTTTCTTTTTAAAAAATAAAAAAATATTGACCCGAACTGAACCGATCTACCTGCCGGTTGGCTAGTTTCTAGATCGAGTCTGAAAACCTGGGAAAATACAGTTCAGTGCCAGCAACCTAACTCCATTATTTTTTTTACCAACTAAAGGCGGCAGGACTTTAACGTAAATATTGATTCATACAGTGGCGTTTCTGGAATTTGAATCCCTCCATATTCATCTCGCGGTCTCCAATCGCAGCAAAGGTTCCACAAGACATCTGATTGGTCCACTCTCAAACTAATTAAACACCCGTCAGTACCTGATAGTTTCCCGGGCCAACTCTGACACGTGGCAGGAAGTTGTTAGTTCTCGATGTTCTTTCTTACACAGTCACTATAGATATACATATCTGACTGAAATATATATATATATATATATATTAAGATGCGCAGTGACCACCTTGAGAATAAAATATTACTCTGGCCAAAGGACGTCGCGCATCTCTGAATTCGAGAGACTTCGGCGACTTCAATAATGGCCGACGAAGAGAAGAGAGAAAATCTTTACCAGGCAGTGTTGGATCGGTGTCAAAGTTTAGAGGCAAAGCAAGCGAAGCTACAAGAGCAGTTCAGTGAGCTGAGACAGGAAAGGAATTCGAAGGTGAAAGATATTGAGGAAGACGTCATCGTAGATTCAAACATGAGTTTGATTTCTGGATTCTTCTCGTCTGCTAGTGCGTACAAAAGCGTGTTGGAATGTATGGGTAACGCTGTTTTTGTATACGACGCGTCGCCTGGAGAGATCATATACTGGTATGATTCTTGTTTTTTGATAACCCTGAATTTTTTGCATTTCCACTAGGTTGACTTGACTGTTTGTGAGAATTTTCTTTTTCGAAATAAGAAAATTCTTTTAAGATTCATGATGTTACAGTTTTCAATGAAACAGTGACGTACTGTGGGGGGCGGGGGGGACAGTATCGTATCTTAAATTTGATTCGGAGTCCATTAAGAACGCTCCATTGTATACGTTTCAAATGTAGATGTGGTGTTTGATAAATGGTCAGGGAGAAACAAGTTTCAAGTTTAAGCAAGTCTACACCTATGCTTGGTATCACTTATTTTTTGGATAATAAGTCCTTATTACATAAGCTGAGATAAAACTCCTATCACATACTTACCTCGTATATCGTGAATCACGATTTATAAACACTTATTACACCCAAAAATAAGTTATTCCAAACAAGCACTACAGCAGTGAGACTGTGAGAGCATTTCTCAATGAAATAGGGGAAGGGAAGATTTTCATGATGCGTCCTTGTTGCATAGATATGCCTAAGATTAATGCCCAGCCTTTTGTATTAGGTTTTGAGTTAGACATATTGGAGAGAGTAGGCTTTACTTGGGATCGAGGGTCTTGAGGAGAAACTGCTCCTTCTTATTGGTCATACGTTCTGGCATAAAGCAAGGATCATTGGATTTTCAGAACCTTTTCTTCCTCCTCCTTTTTTTTCCTTGGTGAAATTTCTAAACCAAGCCATTTCTATTTTCTGATATTTGATATTGGGTTAAGGTACAAATTTGCTTGGAAAGTTTTTGCTCAAGGGTAATGAAACCCCGGAAGTTCTTTTGAATTTAATGTTGTCCCTGAAATATTAAAATGAAACAATATTATCCTTTACCATTAAAAATTTTAGATCAACATCAATTTTTTAACCATCATCCTTTTTTAAACAGTACAGAGTGACATTGCTACGTTTTGAACTTTTAAGGTAACACTTAATCCAAAAAAAACTTTTGACACAACATTGCTTTCGGTGAAAATTTCTAGAGTATATCTGCACCTTGCCCTTTGATAAACATGTCAAAGCTAAACTTTTGGTAATTAGCCTTTGATACTGTTTGATGTGCTGGAAATCGACATATATCAAGGTATTAAAACTCGGACTGGGTATTGAACCGATCGGGGTTCTGGGTTAAAGGTCAGTGGGTCAGATGGGGCCAAACCGGAGCTAAACCAGTGAGAAATTGAATATTTTAAGCTTATTAATATGAAATTCTAAGAAAAAATATTAAAAAATCAATTTTAAAAAAAAAAGTGAACCGGTCCGGTCACCGGACAGCACTGGTTTAGGCACCGGTTCCCGGGCCGGACCAGCTAGTCCGGTCCAGGTTCCGAAACCATGACATATATAGTACGAACACTCAAACCCTCTGAGGAAAAATTAACAAAAAAGCTTAAAAGGGTTAGTTTAATATTTAAGCTGAGGGCCTAAGCTTGAATACCTATTGTGCTCCTCAATGAGAAGGCATGCTGGGGTGGAAGCATGAATAGTGACGAATTCCCATCCACTTCAGGCTTTGACATCATGCCAAAGAAGCAATGGACCAGAGAGATTAAGTTGTTAGGTGAGGACCAAAAGTGGCCTTTTTCTCTTACCTTGAAAACTTTCGTCTGCCCTTCACTTTCTAATTCAACGGCAATCAAATCATTGAAGTTTTTTTTTTTTTTTTTTTAATTTTGAACGATTACCTGTGAAATTTAAAATTTTCCACAATGCTCTTGGACTGAGACTGATCTTCATTTCAGGAACCATTCAGCGGAAACTCTGTACGGATGGAAGAAGCACGAAATCATTGGTCAAAGAGTTGCTGAGCTCTTAATCACTGAAGAATATCATGCACCTTTAAGGAAAATTCTAAAAGGGTTGACCTCTGGTTCGCCATGGTCAGGGCAGTTTCCTTTTAAGAAGAGGGCCGGTGAATTATTTATGGCAATGGTGACAAAAACTCCTCTTTATGAGGATGGTGAACTCGCTGGTGTCATCACAGTTTCAAGTGATGCAGCCTTATTTAATTGTATAGGTTCTGAAAATATAAGAACTAACTGCGAGAAATTCGGTGTTAATGGAGCATCTGGAGTACAGAAGTTGAACTTCAAGAGGATAAAGTGGCATCCACCGCCATTGATTGCACCAGTGCCACAGATTGCATCATCTGTTTCCAATTTGGTTCTTATAATTTTCGTTTATAATTTTTAATTGCTTTTTCTTCACGGCTCCTTCTGATTTACATTTTATCTCATTTGCTGAAATTATTCATAGAACACTTTCTTAAATCTTCCAGGCATCAAAGCTTCTAGGTCGACATACAGATGATACGTCAGCACATGAAGAAGTTGATAATTTAGAGAAATGCAGTATATTTGTATGTTTCTTTGCTCTGCTTGAACATGTATTCAATTAGTACGAAAATCATTTTTCTAAGACGTGCCTCCACATTTTGCTTTTTAGGAAAGAAAATCAAATTCCAGTCATCACCATGGAGAAAGAGGATCAGTAGGGAGGACCTCGGAGAGGGATGAATCAACTGCTGGATTTTCTAGACCTTCCAAAATTGTAAAATAACCTCCTATTTAGCCATTTTAGAGTTAATCTATATGCTTACTACATTTCATTAAAGATATGGTCGGGCATAAAAAAAACGTGATTCGGCCACGTTTTTGTTCAAGTTCACATTAATAAAATAAAATCTTATCGGAGACATCCATTAGTTTCATATTGTCTTCCTCGCTTGGTTTATGAATCTTAGGATGGACTAAATGGTTGGATGGTACATTGTGGGATTGAAGCAAATAATCTGTATTAATAAAGTGAATATTCTTGATGAACCATAGAGTGCAAAAATTTTAGTCATTTATAGTTAGTGCCTTGTTATGATCCATAGTTTGTAATAATCATTTCAGAATTGTAACCTATTAAACCATTTAGGCAATTAGGCTACTCTTTTCGGTTCAAGATGTCTGATAAGCTGTCTGATTAAAATTTGTCAGGCGGCCAGTGTCTTTGCTAAGCTGCATATAAGAAGTGAAAAATGTGGGAAAGATAATGCAAGTGTAAAAAATAATTGCTCAATTGATGATTTAGCAAGCAAGGAAATGAAGAATAAAAATGAATTGGCTGGATGTTCACAGGCACTAAGCTCACAACAGAATGCTCGTAACAGAGAGGAGAAAGGAGAAAACCTCAATATAACTAATTCTTCTTCTACTAAAGAGACAGCATACTCGAAAGCTCCTGGATATACAACTTTTCATGTTTCCCAGGATCATTCTGTTGCTGCTTCATTAGGAGAGTGCCATGAATGTCATGGTTCTTCTGTTCATGAACACCCATTGTTAAGATTTGGCTCTTATTGTGGCCCAAAGAATTTGGAGCCAGAAGCAACAAATTCAGTGACAGAAGGTGATGTGCAAAAGCAGCAAGAAAGAGTGCAATTACCAAGCTCCAGGGATAGTACAGGGAGCCATGGAAGTTCATCAAGCAAAGGGGATAATGAGTCAAATGTAGCTGTAGAGTGTGAAATCCAATGGGAAGATCTTCAGTTAGGAGAGGAGATTGGACATGGTAAGCTGGAATTCTAAAATGATTTTATTTGAAGTTTGCTGGGCTGAAGTTCTGCTAATGAAGATTCACACCATGTCATAAATACGTTACCAATAATGTTAGTTTAAGGAGCAATCTCAGAAAAGCTAATGTAGACCACTGGTACCACTTTTCAGTTTTCTCTGTTCGGACAAATTCCTTATACCACAAGTAAGCCGAGTACAAGGGAAAATACTAGGTTGAGTGGATGATTATTTGATTATATTACCAGCTAAAGGGAAATATTTTATTTATATTTTTGTGGAGGTAAGGAAGCCAAAGAAAATTTTGATGCAAGAGTCTTAAAGTATTTATATTGATCTTATCTCCGACTTGCAGGTTCTTATGCTACTGTTCACCGAGGGATTTGGAATGGATCGGTATAACTACATGTTTACATAATCGTCTATTGTTACAGTACGTGGGAGCATTAACATGGCACCTTCCCTGAAACTTCTCTTTTTATTAGGATGTTGCTGTTAAGGTTTACTTTGGCAATGGATACACTGAGGATACATTAAAAGACTACACAAAAGAGGTATCTCAAAAATATCTGTTCTTTATTTTTCATACTTGTGAAACAACAAACTGGATCCGGATCCTCTTGTATGCATCTTTCAGATTGATATAATGAAGAGATTGAGGCATCCTAATGTTTTGCTGTTCATGGGAGCTGTATATTCACTGGAAAGGGTTGCCATAGTCACAGAGTTTTTACCAAGGTAAGATAGGACATCTTCAGGTCAAGGCTGATTGTATATCATATTTAGTCAACGAACTTGCATTTAGTTGCACATATTTGTATTCATGCCTACATTCTGTTGAGTTTTTGTGCTATATGATGATGACGTGGGAAACAATAGGTGGATCTTGTTATTGATCTATTTCAATTATGGTTCACCAGGCACGGCATTTCCAGGATTAACTATAATTAAACAGTAAAACATCCGTTATTCATTCCATTTTGTATCTTACATTGATGTTTATTATGCATGATAGGGGAAGCCTTTTCAAAACACTTCACATGAACAACAATCAGGCATTAGACCTTAGAAGGCGTCTAAGGATGGCCCTCGATGTTGTGTGTTACATCTCTCTCTCTAAAATTTATTTATTATAAGCTAGTAGCTTTCTGGGCCATCACTTTTGAAGTGTTCATGTGTAAACCGGTCTATTCTCTTTTTCAGGCCAAAGGCGTGAATTACCTTCATCACAGAAATCCACCAATTGTACATAGAGACTTGAAGTCTTCTAACCTTCTTGTCGATAAAAACTGGACGGTTAAGGTAATGCGTTCTAGCTAATGCCTTTGTTAGATTCAGGCAGGCTGGATTTGTCTATGTATCAATTAATAAACGAATCTTAATTTTTGTCTCTCAGGTTGGAGACTTTGGCTTGTCAAGGTTGAAAGATGGAACTTTCTTGAATACAGTATCTGGAAGAGGCACTGTAATGACGCACTCACTTTTGCTCTTTCTACATAGAACATCTGATTTGAACAGTTGTAACAAGGAAAAAAACGAACTTTCTTCTTTTTTTTTCCTGTTACAGTATATTGCAATTTGCCTGCAGTGTGCTCTCTTTTGCTAACAAGGCTTTTTTTTTCTTTTTTCTTTTTTTTTTGTTATCAATATGCAGCCTCAGTGGATGGCTCCTGAAGTCCTTCGAAACGAACCTTCAAATGAGAAGTAATTTCTACAAACTAAAGACTTCAATGATCACGTTAAAAGCTTAACATTTACTGACAAAATAGGTTAAATTAAGAAAAACCTTATATAATCCCAGACAGAAGTCACCCCCACAACTTTGAAATATCATAAATGGGATGCATAGTGCTTTATTATATGATGATTTCATTTCTTTCTTGAAACAGATGTGATGTGTTCAGTTTTGGCGTCATCCTTTGGGAGATAATGACCCAATCTGTTCCATGGAACAATTTGAACTCCTTGCAGGTTTCTCTCTCTCTCTCATTATTGCTCAGAAAACTCAAATGTGAGGAGAATTAGGGTCTGATTCTACAGTTAATTTTGCATAACCATTTCGTTGCATGATGAAGGTAGTTGGAGTGGTGGGCTTTATGGATAGAAGACTGGACCTGCCGGATGGGATTGATCCCCACGTAGCAAATATTATCCGTGACTGCTGGCACAGGTGCTTCTTCTACAACCCTTGTTTCTGCTTATAATTTGAACGGATTTTGATTTTAGTTGATATATTTTTAAATCAATAGTTTTAGTCCCTATAATTTCATAAAAATTTGATTTGAGTTTAACAACCGGTCCTAGTATTTTTAACAAGTTTTAGTTTTTATTTCTATACGTAGATTAAATACTTATAAAACTAACTATAGCGACCAAACCAGTTATTTAAAACTATAAAAACCAAAAAAAAATTCCATCAATGTGGAAAAGCTAACAATAGTATTAACTCTCTGTGTATTCCCTCTTACGTAACTAAAACTAAAATCCGTGTCACTTAAATGAATTTGAACAGTGATCCAGAGCAACGCCCCTCATTTGAAGAGCTAATACAGAGAATGATGTCACTTAACAGCAGAGCGACAGCCATGTCCGTTAAGAAGATTTCAGCATCCTAAGCATGTACGTAATATATATATACATATATGTACTTGTATAGATTTGAGATTGTTGTAGCAGTGAAAAGTTGAGCTCTATAACTTGGGCAGCAATGATACTTCCTGCCTTCTCAAAGGGGAAAGAGGGAATAGAAACAAAAGGAAATCAGTTTTAGTAGGGGCAATAGATGATTATTTATTGTATAATTAAATATTATTACTCTAATAAAATAATATTATGATAATTTTAGTAACTGAATATGACCTGTCATGCTTGATATAGTAGTAACTGCTTGGCTTTATTTGGACAACAGTACAAGTTGAGTTTCAAAAATGACAATGTTGAGATATTAACAAAAAGAATAATATTCAGAATGAACATATACAAGGAAATGTTAGTGGTGGCATCCATGGAAAATTGTTTAAGTTGGTCAGACATATACAAAAAAGATTATTAGAGGTACTTTTGAAGAGATTGGATCAGAAAATATGAAGTTTTTTGTAAAGGGATTAAAAAATTAAATAAAACACTTAATGAAATTATTAAATGATATATTTTAACTAACAATATATCTGGAATTAGGTTGTGGTGCCCTTTATGTTCCCATCGCATCTTTTGGGATAACCACAAGACAAACTTGTGGGATGGTATTGTCACTGTCCCATGGTGTAGTTACTGCTGTTAAAGATTGAGAAACATCCAAAGGGCTTGTGGTCCTCCCCCTTCACCGACTTTTCAAGATTCTGGTTCCCCCGTACTTATATTTTTGTTTACCAGGTCAATTGGCAAAAGATATTCCAAGATCTCTTGTTTTTTCCCCCCAACTATTCCTAGATCTCGCTTGCTCCCAAGTCCCAGGTCGAAGTCAACTTAAGAGAAAGCCTAATTAAATTGACAACTTGTATTCATTAACCTCATTTTTCATATTGGGAAACAAATTGTAGTTTGTGAAGTTTTTTATTTTCTTGGGAATGTTTGGTATGGTGTTTGGATTCTCATAAAGTTGTTTTTTCACATAAATCGAGACAAAACTCATCTCATATACTTATCCCGTATACTGTAAATCACGATTGAAAAATTGTTTTTAAGCATTCCAACCGCTATTCCAAATAAGCATACCTAAAGTATCTCAAACGCGGTATGTTTTTCAAAGATGAAAAATTATCCATAAACTTCAAAAATAAAAGCAAAAATGTCAAACACAACCACCATTTTTTTATGAGGATATAACTCCTTTTGATGTTCGTAACGTAAAGGGTTTTTATAATATCTTGAATTTTAGGCTTAAGACTTCAAGGATAAGCTTGTATCAGACAGACTACTAAGCCCAGTTTGAGAAGAGTCCCAAAAATGATGAGAGACTGAAAGACAATCAGGGATTATGTGATCCATCCCTACGAGGCAGAGGGCCAAGTATGCGTAGGCAGTAGGAATAAAGTGTCAATGCAGATGTGCACATGACACATATACGATGCCACTGGGTTGATAGAAAGATGCCACCCAGTTATGTTATGAGGTATGAGACTGATTGATCAAATAAAATATACCAGTGTGGATGTGCACATGGCATTTCAAGGCAAACATGAGTACCCTACGTTTTTGGGAAAAGACACTAGAATGTGGCGTCATGTGGGGTCCACACACACTCTAATCAGGATGTCATTTGATAAGCCTTGATATGCGTGCCACAATCCGGACTAAGACCTGAGTAAAATCCCGAGTAAGCACCGATAAAGTAACTTTAATAAAGTAAGTCATGTTGTGTAATGATTACTCTACTTTTGTGGTGGATGAATAATAAAATGACACTTGTCATTAAAGTATACATCATCATGGCAAACACTATTCACACTTTTTGGTTGGCATAATTAGAAGGTGACATTTGTCCCTTCATCATAAGGTGTCCTTCTTACCTGTCTATTGGCATTCCAAGGCGATGACATGTGGCGCTGAAATTAGGGGAATCCATCGATCTTCGGGCCCAGTCGTGTACTTGACTTCCCGAACATCGAACCCAGGAGTTCGGGGAAATTGTCAGGTCGCTTTTTCCCCTGACATGTAAGGACGCATAAAGAGGGAGGAGAGAATAAAAGAAAATGCCTTTAGGTCACTTGTCATCATCTGGAGCAAGATCAGGACATATGACACCATAGGATTAAAGCAAGTAATACGTGTCACTTTAAGACAACTCAACTCCCTCTCTTCTCTTATTAAATTTCAGCTAAGGCCTAAAAATGAAGTGGGAAATGAGGAAAATAAAGAGAAAATAGAAAAGGAAAGAGAAAGCATGAATAATGTTGTGTTCTTGAGCTCCAGAGCCGATTCCAACCACGAATCGTCCTTATCATCAGGTAAGTCCTTTAGAAAAGTTGTTCTTCTCACTTAGAGCTTTCTTTCTATGGTTTCATTTTTCTGATCAGAGGTGTTTTGTGTCGTCTAGTTAGCTGGAATGCTACCGAAATACCGAACTAGTTGTAAAAACGCAAAGAGGTAAGTGTATGCTTTGCTTTGAACCGATTAAATTGTGATTTTGTCGAGATTTTGTGGATTCTTGAAAGGCCTAATGTTTCATCCAAAGGGTATCTTTGAGCTCATGAATATATGATGATATATGGTGTTTAATAATAAAATAAGTCTAGTTTAAGTGCTGTCAAAATTGAGTTCTGTGAGTCAGTTTTTTTGTGATGCATTTTTGGCTAAGCAAATGATATCCAATGGCTATTAAACTTTCTAGATTTAAAGTAGATATTGTAAGCTTTAATTTGATAGGTCATATATACCATTTGGATTAATATATTAGGAGATATGAATTTTTGAAGTTGAATATGTAAAACTGGTGAAAATCTGTGACATTCTGAGTTTATTAGTGATTTTGGATTTTTGTACATGTAACTGGCTGGAAGAAATATTTTTTCCTGAAAATAGACTTAATATGTGACACAGAGAATTTTCAACCACCTAATTTAGATATTTGTAGAAAAAGATATGAATTTTCAAAGTTTCTTGAAAATTCTGCCAACTTTTGGAAACTGTGGGAAAATAAAAAGGTTATGGCATTTGGTAATTAAGTTGACCTCCAAGGGTTAAGTTAAACACTTGGAGTTAATGTGAGCCCATTAAATACCCATTGGGCCTAATATATTAACTTTAAAGTTAACCAACCAAAGTATCTTGAGTTATAAAAATTAGGACAAGTATAGGTCTAAAGATAAGGGACATGTCCTAAAGGTTACAATAGCCTATTGGACATTTATTTGTTATAACTCTAATAATATGGTCATTTATCTAGGCCCTGAGATGACAAAGAAGAGAAAATGGAAGCAACTTCAATGGTTGGAAGAAAATGTACCAAAAAGGAAACTTGAAGACAAAAGATAGTGGACTTATCCTACTTACATGTCCTTGATATTTATGCTTATGTATTGATGTGAGTTATTGCTTTGCTTGATTATGTGATACATATATGAATAATTGAAGCTCTATTTTTATATATGCTATAGCCATAAGCATAATGTATGATACATTGAGTATGCAAATATATCATTGTGTTAGCATAAATTCATATAAGGTAAGCATGTCATACATTAAGCATTTATCTTGCATGCTAAGTAGTATTGTTTATTACTAAAATTCCCCCGAATCTCACCCTCTTTCAACCAACCATATAAGTACGTAATCAAAAAAGAGGAGTGCGGGACAATGTGCCAGATGAAGAAGTTGCAATAAGAAGATGAAGACTAAGACGCACTAATACGTTATGTATAATTAATATTTGAAATGGTTATTTGTATAACCTACATAACGGATAGATGTTTTTCCGAAGCACGATAATTGAACTAGTAATGGGTAATTGCACAGTACGAACCTATTAGTTAAGTAAGTGTTGCAATTTAATAAACAGAGAGATACTTTAATAATATGGAATGAAAAGAATTAAGTAACCCCATGAATAAAGTTCAACAATCTGATAAATACGTCATTTATCAAATGAATAATGCCCCAAAAATAAATGTGAAAAATTTTATCCAAGAGATTATTTATTGTTCTCTTGAGGCGTAATAATAATGATGTCGCTTATGATGCATAATAAAGGGGCATAATGAACGGGTGTTACAGTTTTTGCCTCTTTATAAAAATGTTTTTTAATATTCGAACTTGTTGTGTTTGAAACAGCGATTGCAAAAATGGTTTTTTCCAATTTAATTTTTTACAATTTTACTTTTAGTAAAAGTCAGATTGTGTAATGTGATTTATGTTTGGATTGACGGTTGTATAAATGATTTTTTGTAAAAGTAAAACTTGTTTGAATTAGCTAAATTATAAGTGACTTTTATTATAACAGTAAGAGAGAATGTGTGGGAAAATATTTAAAAAATCAACTAAATATTTAAAAATTACTTTAAAATATTAGGTGCTACTGGAAAAATATTTTAGAGTGGGTGGAAATCAATAAATCAATATTTTAAGTTTTAGGTGCTCTTTACTTCTAAAAAAATACATTAAAGGTAAAATTGTAGTCATTTTCCTAAGATTGGGTACAACTGAAAAAATATTTTAAGGGGTTAAAAACACCAAATAATATTTTAAAGTAATTTTTGGAGGTGAAAAAGTATATTAAGGGTAAAATTGCAATCAATCTGGTAGCACAGTCGGTACAACTGGAAAAATATTAAGAGGTTAAAAATAGTAAAAAAAACATTTTATGGGAAAAGGCAATCACTAAAAGCTTCAACCATTGACTTATGGGAAAAGTTGCTTTTACTCTTATAAGCTATTTTCACCAATCGCATTGCCAAATAAAGGGGGGAAACAGATTTCCAATCAGGCTTATAAATTCTAAATCGGACTTATGGGCTGTCAAACGCATCGCCAAACACACACTTAGGGTCTGTTTGGGAAAGCGGCCTAGCTTCCCAAACGTACGATAACAAAAGAAAAGCACAGTTAAGGTAAGTCGGAGTGTTTGAGTTCACGTTAAATGATACTGTGTTTATAGGAAAAAAGCTGCTTCTTATAAAAGCCAACCGACCCTACTTTTTTTTCCTCTGCGAGGTGAGAGCCAGTTGTTAAAGCAAGCGTTTCACCCAAGAGGGGGTGAATTGGGTGATACTAAAAATTTCGTTGCAAATATAAAACTTGACAGTGAAATTAAAACAGTAACGAGTAAGGAGAAATATCACCGAAGTGTACACTGGGAGTTATACTGGTTCGGCCACAACCACTTTGACCGACGTCCAGTTCTTAGAGCTTCTCTGAGAGTTTCACTATAATTTCCAAGATTCAGTGGGTTCTTGGCACCTCAGTACAAGCAAGTTCCTTCTCCTGGACACTCGCTCCCCCTTACAAGTTGTAATCCAATCCCAACTCAAGGTTCCACAACCTTAAGTTATCTCAATAACAAATATTGAGTTTGAATGAAATATCTTTCTCTCAGAGTGAATAAGAATCACTAAAGTATAGAAATACTAAAATGAGTAAAAACAGAGTAATGAATTTGATAATACGTTCGTGTGTGTTCTTGTTGTTCTATCTCTATTTGGATGTTATATATATATATATATATATATATATATATGTTGGTGATGACCGTTGGAACATTTTCTTCTCGTTCGTTGGAGAGTGCGCAGCCACTATTGACTTTTCCAGTATTTGAAATATATCCGTTGGCGGTAGGTGGCATTTGAACTTCTCATTTGACTTTCCTTATTTGACATGATTTCTTCATTGTTTATCTGTAAAATATGCTAGGGATACTAATACAATGAAAGGTTAATCATATAGGAAACAAATCAATGAACGTTTGAATGATTTCTAAATTTCTGGGTTTCCATACTCGAGTAGCTACTCGAGTATCCATTAAAGTTTACTCGAGTACTTACTCGAGTATCATCGGGAAAACTTTGATAAACTGCAAGTCAACAACCAAATATAAGATTACTCGGATAATGCATGGAATAAACAAAATATCAAACCTTTCGAAATGCATGTTTACTCGGGTACCTACCCGAGTAATGCACTCTTTTCTTCATAGGTTACTTGGGTACCAACTCGAGTAAACCTTCAAATAAACTTTTGGTTACTTGATACTTTACTCCAGTAATGTTGGCAGGATTTCAAGGCCGAGAGCACTTCAAGTTTGATTACCTTGTTATTCAAATAACCATAATTTTTCTGTATAGCTTACTCAGGTAATGACTTGAAGTTTTTCTTCAAAAATAACTCTGCATACTCGAGTACATATTCGAATAATCCACTTAAAATGAGTCATTAAATACCTGCATACTTGAGTAGTGCCTCGAGTGAAGTATAACAAAAATAAAACAAGTTATTCGAGTACTGCCTTCAGGTTTTTGCTTACCACAGTGAGTTACTCGAGTAGCTCCTCGAGTGACGTTGGCAGGGTTGGATGTAACCCCCTCACCGTAATCACATCCGGATTATGAATTTAAATGAAATAGAGACCAATAAGATGGTTTAACAATTTATAATCCCTCATCCAAGAGATGGGGCGTTCGAAAAATCATTTCAAAACTTATATATTCCTGGTCTCACATTCATGTACGGATATAACTACTTGAGAAATCAGAGTACATAATAAATATCAAAGTGCGGAAACTAAAATCCCGGCAACCCCGGGTTACTTACATAAATAATATGGGTTTTATATTTCCCAACAACGGGGATTACACGATCGAAATAATCATTTACATCAATTTACACTTTGGCAATCCCAAATCCAAAGTAAGGATAACCAACTATCCCAAAAATCCCTAATGTCCCTAAGAGACCCTAACCACTACGGGTTGGTCGCTTCTCCTTCGAGCCACTTGCCCTGCCTGAAAAGGGTAGTCATATGGAGGAATGAGATTCTTGAGAATCCCAGAGCAACAACTCACTCATACAATATATAAACACAAAGCATGTAATGTATCATGTTCACCAACATCATCCGCAACACAATGATCCATAGCTCACGCCACAGACGACAGCACTCACGGCTGTATCACAATGCACTATGCCCGCTTACGCGGTAATCACAATGACAGCTTTCGCTGCAAACACTATGCCCGCTCGCGCGGTAATCACTATGCACAACGCCCGCTTTCGCGGTGAACACTATGTAGCAGCAACTCAAAGCACAAAGCACCACAAAGCATCTCAAAGCACAATGTATCACTAAGCATCTCCAGACACAATGCATCACAAGGCACAATGCTCCACAGTACACAAAGCTCCACAACGTATCTCAATGCATCTCGAAGCAGCAACAGCTCACAATGCATGATAGGCAAACATACAATACATTTACATAAAGTATAAGAGAGAGGTCGCTACCTGAATCTTTCCTGATAATCTTTGGCACAGTGGGCTCACGCGTTCGACAGATGTCAAATCCTATTCAAATTAGGGACACTTGATCAATTTCTTTTCCATAATCATATTTCAACAATACTCTAAGTTGGTTATCGTTTAGGACTCTTTAGGTGACTAAAATAGGCCTAAACATATGCCTAAAGGGTTGGAAGAACCTACCCAAAAGACCCCTTACTCGAAGGCAAAAACACAGATTTTTGGTCCTCTCACTCGAGCACAGATGCTCTCACTCGAGCACAAGTACGGACATCACTCGAGCACAAGTGCGAGTGAGACTGCGAGTGAGCTCCCGAGAGCATAAAGACACTTGCAGGAACTGGCTCACTCGAGCACGCTGACCCTCACTCGAGCACAAGGCCAAATGCCTCACTCGAGCACACGCGAGAGAAAACCAGGAAGTGAGAACCCGAGAGCACCCAAAGCTCTCCAAGCATAGGATCACTCGAGCACAAAACCACACCCGCGAGCACACTCCCACCCGCGAGCACACTCCCACCAGAAGCACACCTCACACCCGCGAGCACACACCTCTCACCCGCGAGCACCTCACTCGCAAGTGAGAGCCCGAAAGCACAACTCTCACCTGAAGCGCAACCTCACTCTGAACTCCCACTATCACTCGAGCAGACCATGCCTGCTCGAGCATGTTCTTCGCTCACTCGAGCACAAAGCGCTGTGCTCGAGCATAACTCAAAGAAACCCAGACGCACTCGAAGCAGAACAGGGAAAACTCTCCCATCACTCGAGCACGTTCTTCCTCTGCTCGAGTGATGCTCATCCGAAACCCAGAATTGCAGAAAACCAGAAAACACCAGATGGTCAAATCCTCACCCAAAGGTTCCCAAACTCTCCAACATGCACATACACTTCAAACACTAACTAGGGAACGCAATGGCAACCTCATAAACACTCCAAAAACCCATTTGACCACAATCATCCACTAAGGTCTCAATGACACATATTCTCCAAATTTCCCTCAACACATTTCTACCATTTCAGATCATTTCCCATAATCAAATAACTTAACATTAACTCATTTCTAACATCAAACACAATGAAACTTCACATTTTCAACATTTGGCATACTTAGGGCAAAATTTCCAGATTTTACCAAGTTAACCAAATATTACAAACAATATACCAAAACGCTCAAAATGCCTACCTCTTCTCTTTGCTCAATTCAGAATCTTGATTCCTCAACTTTCAATTTCGAGCAAATCATTAAGCACCACCTCTCAAGATTCTACAACCACCACAATGTAGCTCTTATTGAGATGAACATTATTAGAGAAGAGATTCTTAGCAAAGGAGGAGCATTTCTTACCAAGATTAGAGCTTTTCCTTTCTCTCTCCAAGCTTGATTCAGCAAAAATGGAGGAATGGAAGAGAGAGAAGATGAGAGATGGTAGGATGATGATGAAGTCAACCCTTCTCCCACACACACACACTCAACCGAATAGGAGAGAGAGAATGAGAGAAAAGTGAGGTTTTGTCTTCTAATGCATCATCCAACCACTACCACAATGCCACATGTCATGATCTTAAGCACTCCTTCATAAACACACACAATCGCAAAGCGTAGGATCCCGACCCATTATCAATGAATCACAACCCTTGATCTTAAATACCATACACATAAATTCTCAAAATCACTTTGCATTAATCCCAAAAGTGCTTAATTACACAAATCTCAATGATTATCAGGATTATCAGCCCTAATCACAAATCGGGATATTACATTGGAAATGCCAAGAGCAACATATTTCTTGAAACAGGGGACTCGAGTACATACTCGAGTATCATTGGCAAGCCGAGAGCAACTGGAAGACTTTTACATGGTTACTCGAGTATCTACTCAAGTAACATTGACAGGTTGAGAGCAACTCCAAGTGAATCACCTGATTACTCGAGTACCTACTCGAGTAACTTTGGCAGGCCGAGAGCAACTGAAATCATTTACAATATTACTCGAGTACTTACTCAAGTAACGTTGGCAGGTTACTCGAAGGTGTCCCTAGTTACTTCAAGTTTTGTCTCATTACTCGAGTACTAATGTCTTAGAAAACTTGCTTCTGATCAAGTTTCTCAGCTTTTTCTCTTGGCCTTTCTTCATTACTCCAATGCTTACTTCAAGTGATGCTTTTTCCTGTTATTACTTTGTTCAAACTTATTTATTAATCAAATCTTTTTCATACCATTCTTTGTTATCATCAAACATGAGATCTAACACCAATCCCAGTAGCTGAAAAGAAGACTGTTAGAAGAGCATTGGCAGGCACTCTTCATTCTTTTGCTCTCTTCTTTGTGAGTTCTCCCACTCCTCCATCCATCTCGTTCTCTCTGATCCTCCACCGCACTGGTTTCTTCCTTCCGCCTCTCAACTCTTCCGACACCTGCTGGGATAATTTCCAGAAATTCATCAATCAATACCGCCCCAACCTAAATGTTCGCGCCACTTGTGGCTTCTAAACAACCTGGATCTTCCAGGGATGCAAGAACGTCACCACTAAAGATGATTTCTTGTCCCATATTCTGTCCTCGGTGATTCAGGACGCCGGCCGAAATTGCAATCAGTCGCTCGAAAATAACTCCCCTTGCGCCCTCTGACAGAGGCGTTGCCCAGTGCGTGTTCCTTATGAGCTTCAAATCACCAGGTTCTCCCAATAATAAACGAACAATTGTTATTGTAGTGGCTGTGATTGTTTGTTTATTGGCCTTGTTGCTAGTGATTGTTGGGCTCTGGCTTCACCGAAGATCAAAGAAGAAGGGCAAGAGGGGTATTAGCAAAACAGAAATGGGTGTTGTCGTGTCTGGGTTGGATTCTATGAAGGAGAGCACCACTTTTAAATATAGATTTATGTATTTTTAATTAGTTATTTTAGTGTGTTTTTTTCAAATAATAATTAAATTTTTTTATTGAAAAAATTTTAAAAAATTACTACTTAAACTTTAAAATCTCATATCAGTGATTTAACAAAAACTTGAGTTGTCAATCTCATTATTTTTTTTTTATGAGCAAGATCAATTTAAGATTTTGAAGTTCAAGTGGTATTTATATGTCTTTTTTTTTTTTTATCAAATTTTATTTATATTTTTTCACTTTAATTATCATAATATATACAAGTAATACATATATGTAGTATTCAATTAGATCCATACCAAGTTCAGTTATTTTTCATCTAAACTCACTTTTCAAAAAACAATCCAAACATGTTTAAGGTTAGAAAAAAAATCACTTTTTAATAATAATTGAAGTTTTTTTAATCAAATTTTATTTATATTTTTTCACTTCAAGTATCTCAATATATACAAATAATATATATATATATATATATATATATATGTAGTATTCAATAACATCAATGTCCTTTTCAGTCATTTTGCATCTAAACAGGCTTTTCAAACTCTAATTCAAATAAGCTCAAGGTTAGAAAAAAAAGTAACTTCTGACACCGCTAATCCAAATACAAATCACATTTACAATTTCTTTTAATTCTATCTTATTTTTCTAAAAATCAGATGATAAAAAAACCATTTCTCCACCATTAATACAATCAGACACTTATCTTATAAAATAAAACCGTTTATCAGTTCAGCTAAAAACTTATTAACAGTAAATGACAGGGTAACCCATGCTTTTACTCTGGTTACTCTGGGCATGTATGGCAAGTTAACCCATGTTTTTACTCTGGGCATTTACATGCCTCCTCACTGCCAGATGGCACATTACCTACAATTTAGGCGCACGTGAAGTTCAAGGAACTGCATATCCTGATCGACGGTGATGGAACATTTCGAACACACTGTAGCTCTTCGTGAGTGTTACTTAAATCTAGGTTTTAAATTTAAATTTATGTGAATTAAAATAAATTTTTTTCATATATTTATTTCATAAATCATAAAACTATTTTCAAAAGTTAATCCAAACACACACTTTATCCGCATGAGCAGTGATTTTGTTATCTAATCTACCTTCTTAAAATAGATAAATATATTTTTATTTCTTAAAAAATATTTATAAACACTTTGTTTGGAAACTATTTATTCTTAAAATTTTTGTGTTAAATACTTTTAACAATTTAAGCTCAGTTTTTAAAAATA
This sequence comes from Inga leiocalycina, assembly GCA_963242795.1. NCBI lineage: Eukaryota > Viridiplantae > Streptophyta > Magnoliopsida > Fabales > Fabaceae > Inga > Inga leiocalycina. The sequence goes on from OY725332.1 coordinate 41,621,576, forward strand.
ATCAGACTGTTATGAATAATTTTTCCTTTTATTTATTATAATTTTTTAAGTCTACAATTGTAGTGGATTTAAGTAAAGATTATTATAATTTATTAATTAAAAAATAAATGTATGAAGAAATCCATTCTTTAAATTATGGTTGTTTAGTTAAGATTCTTAGATATGATATGTTGCTGGTGTAGTAATTTTGTTTTGTTATTCATAAAGATTTTGACTAAATTGACTGTAATTTTAAATATTAAAAACTATAACATGTTTGATTCCAATTTTAAATGTTAAAAATTATGACTTGTTTGATTCAACTCTATTACATGTCCACGATGATAAGCAAGATTGTATCACTAGGATAAAAATGTTTCAATACTTTTTAGTCCATTAATAGGATTTGTCACTATAATAATGGTTATAAAATTTTTTTTTGCCTGCAATAATGGTTATAAAGTATTTGATGATAGCCATTTATACTTCCCTTATAAATATTTGTTACCACTCATTTTTACATTTTTTATTTTCAGAGTTCTATCTGTTCTCCAATTCATTTTTCATTTTCCTTGTCATTTCTCTCCATCCTCAACCGACTACACCTCCACCTCTATTCTAGACTTATGGTTTAAGTGTTTGTTAGGAATAGTGATTTGAGCATTTAAAAATAATTTTTTAATTGTAATTTGTAGTATACGAGTAAGTATATAAAAATTTTTTTATCAATTTACATGAATAAACACTTTTAAAAATAAAAAACATGATCCCAAATAAATACTAAATAAACAACAACATCACTTACCACTGTCCATGTCTAGCGGCATCATTGTCTCTATGCTCATCCCTGCCCTTTCCATGAACATGGCGAACACATCACTCACAATAGTCTTTGCCTAGCACCACGATTGTGAACTAACACACCTAGCATCCAACACCATAAGATAAAATTATACTTTTAAATAAAAAAATCTAATGATAACTTTAAATAAAATTAAAAAAAAAACATTTTCTCAATAAATAACACCAAAAGCGTCCATTGTATTCTCGTTACATTGCATTGTATTGAAAGGTACATGTCATCCAACCAAACAGGTCCCATATTTCTTTGTAAAAGAAAACATATTAAAATATTTTTTTTTAACCAGCAAATCATATTAAAATAGTTTATATTCAAGGACATCATAAAAAAATAAATACAGTTGATCATCCTCTACCACCGGATTAAGAGGTGGAAAATGATGAAAGAATGTTGGTTGTCGTATAATCTTTTGTGTATTTTGATGGTAAGGAACGATATTCAGTTCATATTCGAAAATAATTAAGGGTGTGTTTGTGATAGCGTTTTGAACAATCAAAACGCACTTATTACGCAAGTCGAGAAAAAACTCCTCTCACATACTTACCTCGTATACTGTGAATCATGAATTATAAGCATATTTTGGATAAAAATAAGCTCTTCCAAACGAGCACTAAATACATTTGGTATGGTCTAGCAGGGAAGACGAGAAGCGAACATTTTGGAATAAGTTCGGAAGGGAGCATGCGCGTGGTGGGTGGAGAGCAGAGTAGAGGACGACGACGTTTCTTTGACCATTTTTGAGTCCACAAAAGATGCCAAGCATGCAGGCGGCAGCTGCACGCGTTGAAGCCAAGTGTGAAATCTCAAATCTGACATACAGATTTGGTAGTTTCGTGAACCCGACTACTGTCCTTTTCTTTTTAAAAAAAATTCAATCGGATTAAAATTTTAATGGTACAGATTTAATATATTATTAAAATGAATCATTGAGATCTTAATCCGATGATCACAATAAAAAAAAAATATCATCCTTTTCTTTTAAAGAAAAGGATGGAAGCCAATTCCAATTTCATGGATCTTTATTCCTATCTACTACCTCCCCTAGTTCATTCATTTTAAAATACTAGTTTCATTTTATAAACCAATAATTGATGGTTTGTTTGAATTAACGATGATAAAAAAAACTTTTATTTCAATTGATTTTGATATACTGAAGTTAGAACAAAAGTTAATTAGTATATTGTTTGTTGGTATATGTTTTTTTTTATAAAAAAAGTTAGTTCAGTATAAAATTGTTTGTATGATACCTCAAAAAAGCAATTTCACAAGGTTGAAATATAAAGAAAAACTAAAAAAAATAAAAATTATAAAAAGTTGTTTTTTTTTTCCCATCAAAAAGTTGTTTCACTTTTAATTTTACGATTGGCTAAAAAAATTGGATTTACTCCAAGTCATCTCAAACATCATATATTGGGTCAAAGTGACATTCTATGGTAAAAGATATCATATAAAGTGATGCCAAACAATCATCGAGCCTAAGGAATAGAAATTGTTCCTCAATCCTCACAACTAGAGTTGGAAATGTGGGCTAACCCACAGGTTGTGGGTTGGCTTGCACCAACCCTTGGGTCATACGGTGTGGGACTGTGCAACCCGGATTTTTGTGGACTAACAAAATGCTAACCCTAACTCATAGTGTGCGGGTTGCAGGCCAACCAGCGGGCTTGCATTTTTTTTAAAAAAAAATTTCTATTTTTTAAAGGAGGTCGAAAATATGAGACATATATATATATGAGTCATTAAATTTATTTTCCTAGCATCAATCATTTTTCTTATCAAAATTTAATAACATAATCTATAATTCAAGAGATAAAGTTATCAAATTTTCTAAATTTTATAAACAAAACATAAACTCATCATCAAGCAACCAAGATATAATAATTCTGTTTAAAGAAGAAGGGAAGAGGCTAAGATTTTTTCTCTTTGGATTGAGAGGTACTAAGATAGGAGTGAAAAACTTATAAGTTTTGCAAAATTATTATATGCAAAAAAAAAAAAAAAGCAGGTTGGCCCGCATCAACCCGGGGGCTATGTGGTGCGGGCTTGTGCTGTCTAACCCGTCAAAACCTACGGACTCGCGGGTTGAGCTCGCGAGTTGGGCCCATATTACCGGCTCTACTCAGAATAAAGTAAAGTTTGAATTCCTGCTGATAATAATACTTATATTGATAATGCTTTTAAAAGAATTATCTTCGATAAAAAATACCTATAAGCTAGTGTGCTGTCATACGGTATTTTATATATATTATAAAAGAAATAATTAAATTAGTTATTTATTCACAAAATTTATTTGAAAAAATACCTAAAAAAACTTTAAAAAGGTGTTTCAAATATTCACAATATTAAAGAGGTGTCAGTGCCTGATTTATCCTTTTCAAAATTAAATAAAAATGACAAATATATCCCTCTAAATTTAAAAAACATAACAAAGAATTCTAATTATGGCTTAAGAAGTTCATATAAGATTTTAACAAGTTCTGATAAGGTTTTCATAAATTTAAATTCAAAAATTACCATTTATTATAATGGCAAGATATTAATTATCAGTTTTGATAAGGGTTTCACAAGTTTAGGTAATTTTTTAACAAGTTCTGATAAGTGATAATGTTTTAACAAATTTCAATTCAAAAATCACTATTTACTACAATGGCAAGGTATTAATTCACATTTTTTATAAGAGTTTCACAAATTCATATAAGGTTTAAAAAGTCATTGATAAGATTTTCTCAAATAAGTTTTAGTAAGCTTTTCACAAATTCCTATTAAAAAATCACCTAATGGCAAGGTTACATGTAATAAAGGTTTAACAAATTCAGATAAAGTTTTAACAAGATTTGATAAGATTTTCATAAATTCAATTTAAAAATCACCATTTATTACAATAACAAGATATTGATCCTCACTTCTAATAAAGGTTTCATAAGTTTATATAATGTTTTAATAAATTTTGATAAGATTTTTATAAATTTCAATTCAAAATTTACCACTTATTATGATAACAAAGCATTGATTCTCAATTTAATAAGGGTTTCATAAATTCAGTTAAAATTTTAACAAATTCTAATAAAATTTTCACAGATTTCCATCAATGCCACCAGGTGTTTTGATTCCCATGGCATTCAGTGAGCGAAAAAAAAAAAAACCCAACTCTTTGGATACAGTGGTAGAGATTGAAGAAAATGGCATGGTTCCCGGACCCGGACCGGACCGGCCGGTCCGGACCGGAAACCACCGAACCGGTCACTAGACCGGTCCAGTTCACGGTCCGGTCCGGGTCCCAAATTAAAAAAAGAAAATTTTTTTTTAACTTTTTCCTTTAGAATTTCATACTATAAGCCTAAAATTTTCAATTACTCACCGGTTTGGTCCCAGTTTAACTCCGGTTTGGTCCCGGTTTGACCCACTGACCCTTAACCCAGTACCCCGACCGGTTCAATACCCGGTCCGGTCTTTAATACCTTGGAAAATGGAGAATAAGATTTTCCGTGGATGGATGAGCATGTCCAAGGGCATATGTGCCGTTTCAATTTACTTTAAAAAGGATAATTTAAGCTCTCTTATTTTTAATATTATGAATATTAGGATGACCTTTTCTGTTTTTCAATATTTTAAAGGGAAAATCCCTCAAAAAGAACCTTTAAATTGTTAAAAGACGGAGACGTGCGCGGAAATATAATATCCCGTATCAGTGCGAGTACGTTAACTGGAATATTAGAATTGAACGTAAAATGACAAATTTGTCCTCTAATGATGAAAGAAAAGAAGTTGATGACAAAAGAAGGTGACGCGAAACAGGGAGAGCGTCATCGCGCGGGAACGTACGTGGGAGGCGATACAAACAGAGGTATGTACTTCATTAGTCGACAATGTTCTTCCCCCTGTGGTCGAGCTGAAGCAAAACCATTTTCGTCTTCATTTGGGTGGGAAACTTTGCGGGGTATTTGGGTTTGAAGGACGTGAATGTTGAAGAGTGGTATGGCGAAAAATGCAGATGCTGCCTGAATCGGGGAGGAGGTTGGGATGGTTACTTTCAGGGTTGTGGTTGAAGAGAATAAATGGGGTGGATTTTTTAAGAAACGATTAATATGAAGTTGGAAAACCCTAATATAGATTTGTGAAAGATTGAGGTACTCATGTAGTTTTGTGTTTGTCAACTAACTAAGTGTTATTTATTTGTCGCAGGAAGCGTAAAAAAATGGATGGTAATATTGGTTCAAGCCGTGCAAAGGAGTTGTTTTGTTATTTCCACATAGGGGGGAAATTTGAACATAATAATGACGGTGAAGTTAAATATTTCGGAGGTAGTGTGAGGGTAAAGGTACTAAAAGATGGGATAAGAATGGAAGATTTAAGAGAAATTATATCAACATTGACAGGTTATGAAGGGAGCAGTTGGGACATTAAATACACAGTAATGTTTGATGAGACATTAATTGAGCTTGACAATGATAATGAAATTGAAAACCTTTTTCGGTTCAATGAAAGCAGTGCGCATGTGTTTGTAGCCAATATAGAGAATGGCAATGAATCCTTGCCAATGAATAATGCACATGTGTAAGTTAGTAATATTTTGTTCATTCCCAAGCTGATAATAAGTTATAAAGTGGTGTAATTGTTGTATGATAATAAGTTATCAAGTGTTGTAATTTTGTATGCAGGAGCCAGAGATTATTGGAACGGTCACCGGAAGCAGAGGTATCTCCCATGACACATGGCAATGATCTTGAGGCTGTGTCATTTGAAATTGGTGGTGGGTGTATAACTTATGAGACACATCAGACAAATTTGAGTGACACTAGCTATTTGAAATGGTCAGGATTAATTTCTGGGGTGGGGCAGCATTTTCCTCATGCCGATGCATTAAGAGAAGCCTTGTACAAGTATAGCATTGCACATAAGTTCATGTATAAATATGATAGGAATAGCAAGGACAAGATGTATGTCACGTGTAAAGTAGAGGGTTGTCCTTGGAAATTATGTGCGTCTGCAGTGGGCAGGACTTCTGGAATACTGTGTGTGACAAAATTCATCAAAGATCATGTTCATTCAGCTCAAGATCATTTGCAAGTGAGCGGCCATGGTGCAAGATCTACTTTGACATCATCAATAATAATTGACGAGATTAGGAATCACACCGAGAAGCGTCCAACTGAGATTATGAAGACACTGCAAAGGGAGTATGGTGTGAAGCTAACATATAAACAGGCATATAGGGCAAAGGAAAAGGCAATGGAAGACATACATGGAAGACCGGAACAATCATACTTGTTAATCCCATGGATATGCCAAAGGTTGAAGGAAACTGATGCTAATACAGTTGCTGAATGGGTAGCAGATGGTTGCAGGTTTGAAAGAGTTTTCATTGCATATGGGTCATGTGTACAGGGTTTCATGGGGGGTGCAAGGCATGTACTATATGTTGATGGAACTCATTTAAGTGGCCCTTATAAGGGGACTCTACTTGCAGCTTCAGCGTATGATGCGGATAATGAGCTGTTGCCGTTTGCCATAGCAATTGTGAAGGGAGAGACAATGGACGATTGGACTTGGTTCATGCATATGATTAAAAGGATTGTTGGTTCTATGGACTTGACAATTGTGTCAGATCGTCACAATGCCATAATAGGTGCTGTGGCAGCAATATTTGGAGGGCATCGTCATGCATTCTGTTATAGACATGTGAAGGAGAACTTCAGTGCAGAGATACTGAAAATAAACAGGGGCAAGAGAAAGACCAGTAACCGGTCAAAGGAGGATGGACTGATGCTTCTTGACAAGATTGCATATGCAAGGCGTGTTGATGAGTTTGATAAAGCAATGGAAAAGATGCGGGAGCACTGTCAAGAGTTATATGAATGGATTAACAATCATGGTGACGTTGATAGGTGGGCTCTTAGCAAGTTCCCATACAAACGATGGGATAACATAACAACCAATATCGCCGAGTCATTCAATGCATGGATGGTGAAGGAGAGGAAGTATAATGTAGCCCAATTAATTCACGCACATCGCGAGAAAGTAGCAAAGAAGATGCATGCCTCTTATGTGGCAATGAACAAGTGGAAGAATTGTGTTGGACCAAATATAGATGCAAAGGTTATGGAAAATGTGAGTGGATGTGAGCATATGTGGTGTGAAGATTATGGGCAGGGTAGATTCAGTGTGCATACAGTACGTGGAGACCATGGGGTTAACTTGCGATCACGACAATGTAGTTGTGGGGCATGGCAGATGAGTGGGATTCCATGCACACATGCGTGTGCAGCTGTCAAGGTTGTGCACGGCAACATCTACGATTATGTTGAGGATTGTTATAAGATAGAAGCTCAGCAACGGATCTACCAGCACAACATGATTCCGGTTGTGACAATAGACATGCCGAACGTCAATGATTATAGGGATTATCACATGGAAAACATGTCCGAAGCTACGTTCCTCCACCCTCCAATCACAAGTCGACCTCCTGGAAGACCAAGAGTAAGGAGGCAGGAATCACAGTTCCAAAATAGAAAGATCTACCATTGTACAAGGTGCCATGAAGCAGGACACACAAGAAGGACGTGTAAAAATCCCAACCCATGTTGAACTCTAATGATCATCTTTGATGCTTCATCTTTTATGTTGTATATATGTTTTCGTTTTACCCTTCAATGGTTTTTGGAATGAAGGGATGGGGTGCAGGGAAGCAGTTTTTATATGTAATGTATGCAGTGTCATGTCAGTGACAAAAAAACATTAAGAAGCAGTAAGATCTTAATGTTATGTTGTCACTGAAAGTTGAAAGTTTATGTAAGTAGCCACTGCTTTTGTACACAAGTATAGTGTTGATTATGTATAGTTTGGCAACTATTTCTCAAGTTGTAATCAATGTAGAAATACAAATGTATAGTTTATCAGACTGCTCTGTATTATGTAGTTTTTATCAGTTGGTTGGAATGCTGGTGCTCTCATGTTGTAAGACATAGTTTACCCCAGCATCTATGGCACCAAAATATCATCACCTTATAAGACATACTGATATAGTTGACCACACCAATGCCACCAAAAAGTTGTTCATTCATGTAACCCAATGTTAGTACACAATAAAATAAACTGGTGATCTGTGTTAATGACCTTCTAACATACAGTTTACCACAGCAGATATGCCACAAAAAATTCTGCTAGAGCTTCTAAGACATACTTGACCACAGCACCTATGCCACCAAAAACATCTCCTATCATGACCTTCTAAGACATACTTGACCACAGCATCTATGCCACCAAAAACATCTCCTATCATCACCTTCTAAGACATACTTGACCACAGCACCTATGCCACCAAAAACATCTCCTATCATGACCTTCTAAGACATACTTGACCACAGCATGTATGCCACCATAAACATCTCCTATCATGACCTTCTAAGACATACTTGACCACAGCATCTATGCCACCAAAAACATCTCCTATCATGACCTTCTAAGACATACTTGACCACAGCATCTATGCCACCAAAAACATCTCCTATCATGACCTTCTAAGACATACTTGACCACAGCATCTATGCCACCAAAAATATCTCCTATCATGACCTTCTAAGACATACTTGACCACAGCATGTATGCCACCATAAACATCTCCTATCATGACCTTCTAAGACATACTTGACCACAGCATCTATGCCACCATAAACATCTCCTATCATGACCTTCTAAGACATACTTGACCACAGCATCTATGCCACCAAAAACATCTCCTATCATCACCTTCTAAGACATACTTTACCACAACACCTATGCCACCAAAAAGATCTGAGTTCATGACCTTCTGACATATACTTCACCACAACACCTATGCCACCAAAAAGATCTGTGTTCATGACCTTCTGACATATACTTCACCACAACACCAAGAAGATCTGTGTTCATGTAAGCCAATGTTAGTAGACATTGAAGTATATTGTTTGTGCATCAATGTACCCTGCTTGAGACAATCCGTTCCACACTTGGAGGGGTGGGATGACAATGGTGTTTTTATTTACACAACTTTAAATCACATCAAATTCCCTCTTACACAACTTTAAATCACATCAAATTTCTTCGTGTAACCCAATCTGTTAATAACAAGAACACCTGATGTACCAATTCCACAACACCTATGCCACCAAGAAGATCTGTGTTCATGTAAGCCAATGTTAGTAGACAGTGAAGTATATTGTTTGTGCATCAATGTACCCTGCTTGAGACAATCCATTCCACACTTGGAGGGGTGGGATGACAATGGTGTTTTTATTTACACAACTTTAAATCACATCAAATTCCCTCTTACACAACTTTAAATCACATCAAATTTCTTCGTGTAACCCAATCTGTTAATAACAAGAACACCTGATGTACCAATTCCACAACACCTATGCCACCAAGAAGATCTGTGTTCATGTAAGCCAATGTTAGTAGACAGTGAAGTATATTGTTTGTGCATCAATGTACCCTGCTTGAGACAATCCGTTCCACACTTGGAGGGGTGGGATGACAATGGTGTTTTTATTTACACAACTTTAAATCACATCAAATTCCCTCTTACACAACTTTAAATCACATCAAATTTCTTCGTGTAACCCAATCTGTTAATAACAAGAACACCTGATGTACCAATTCCACAACACCTATGCCACCAAGAAGATCTGTGTTCATGTAAGCCAATGTTAGTAGACAGTGAAGTATATTGTTTGTGCATCAATGTACCCTGCTTGAGATAATCCGTTCCACACTTGGAGGGGTGGGATGACAATGGTGTTTTTATTTACACAACTTTAAATCACATCAAATTCCCTCTTACACAACTTTAAATCACATCAAATTTCTTCGTGTAACCCAATCTGTTAATAACAAGAACACCTGATGTACCAATTCCACAACACCTATGCCACCAAGAAGATCTGTGTTCATGTAAGCCAATGTTAGTAGACAGTGAAGTATATTGTTTGTGCATCAATGTACCCTGCTTGAGACAATCCGTTCCACACTTGGAGGGGTGGGATGACAATGGTGTTTTTATTTACACAACTTTAAATCACATCAAATTCCCTCTTACACAACTTTAAATCACATCAAATTTCTTCGTGTAACCCAATCTGTTAATAATAAGAACACCTGATGTACCAATTCCACAACACCTATGCCACCAAGAAGATCTGTGTTCATGTAAGCCAATGTTAGTAGACAGTGAAGTATATTGTTTGTGCATCAATGTACCCTGCTTGAGACAATCCGTTCCACACTTGGAGGGGTGGGATGACAATGGTGTTTTTATTTACACAACTTTAAATCACATCAAATTCCTTCTTACACAACTTTAAATCACATCAAATTTCTTCATGTAACCCAATCTGTTAATAACAAGAACACTTGATGTACCAATTTATATTTCAAAGACTTGTGGTAATACAATCTGCTATTTGATGCCGATGGGAAAAGCAGGCCCATGCCTAGTGATGCTACCGACTATTTATTCAAACTTTCTTTGCTCACGAAAAGGTATGATCTTGTTATGAATATGATAAGAGTAAGTGATAACTCGAGTTTGATGGAATAGAAACTCGAGTTGTACGCATAACTGGAGGGTAACCAGCCAGTTATCGTGTGCAGGCGTGGAGAACTCGAGTTGGACATATCGCACTCCAGTGCGAAACTATGATCAGTCGACGTGTGGACTCGAGTTGGGCCATGAGGAACTCGAGTTGTGCGCATCACTGGAGGGTAACCAGCCAGTTATCGTGTGCAGGCGTGGGGAACTCGAGTTGGACATATCGCACTCCAGTGCGAAACTATGATCAGTCGACGTGTGGACTCGAGTTGGGCCATGACCAACTCGAGTTGTGCGCATCACTGGAGGGTAACTGGAAAGTCACGAACCAAAAGGGAATACTAACTCGAGTGAATGAACTATAACTCGAGTTAATCAGGATTCCACGCTTTAATTCCCTCAATCACCAAACATTTCTGTGCACTCCACTCGACCTCCGACTAAATGAGCCCTCGAGTTAACTGACGAGAAACGTACTATTACGCAGTTGAGCTCTATGCAACCTTCAAATCCCGTTCAACCAACCGTGGCGTAACAGCTCCATTCCCCCTAACCCTCAGTGAGTCGAGAAGCAGAGTTTGGACTTGCCCTAGCATCGCACTTTCTCATTCTTCCATCTGGTGCAATGGTGCGAACAAAGGGCTCCGAAAGTGGGAAGAAAGATTCTCGTGATTCACAGAAGCTGCCGTCGAAAGGGAGTAAGCCGTTGAACAAACCGAGGAAGACTCGGCCAAAAGTTCAGGATCGACTACCACCGGAACAACCGAGCAGGTCACAGGGGGTTGTGATAGCAGAATCACAGCAGAAACGGCCAAAAGTAGCCTCTCCCACTTCGAAGGAACTAGTCGTGTCAGTGCCTACAGAACATTTGGCCTCAACCTCCACAGAGAAAACAGAAGAAGACTTAGAGCGGAAGATAACAAAGATTGTGACTCAATTGGTTGATCAGACATTGCATGCACCCACAAAATCCAGATATGGTGGTGCATCAACTTCAAATCAAAAAGCAAAGTGTAATGTACCTCCTGAACTGGAGGATGAGCTTCTGGGACCACCACCAGGTTTCAATTCAGAGACACTAGAGCCTAATGATAAGAGCAGGTATGACGATGATTTCGCTCATAGATCATTCTGTCCTGTTGTTTATCTGGATCTACAACATATTAAGGACACACTCGCTTTAGATCTGTACCCTTGGTTTCAGTACTATGAACCTTGGTTGACCATCAAAACGTCATATAGTCCCTCTGTAGTGAGGCACTTCTACTGTAACTTGGAGGTGGTTGAGGTTTGTGATGAGGTGGGCGAACTGATAGAAGAAAGATTAGAGTCAACTGTTAGGGGCCAAAACATTCAACTATCTGCTGCATTGATTAACACTTACCTTGGCATAGACAATCCTCCAACAGGGCCTGTAAAAGAATTCAGTGATGTAGAAATATGTCAGATTCTGAATCCAATTGGTGGAAGTAAAACTTTAACTTTCAAACCTAGCTCCTTGAGTGATGTACATCGGATTGTGTGGTACATATACTCACGATCTATGGTCAACAAATCGAACAATTTCACTCACTTCGTGGGACAAGATTACCAGCTGATGGCCTCAATTGTGTCTAAGGAACAGAGGAACATAGGGCAACACATTTACAATGAAATAAACAGATACAGGAAGTCTTCCACAAGGAGTACCCCTCTACCGTTTCCCCAACTGATCTCTCACTTTCTGACGCTGCACAATATCTGGTACCTCGAACCTAATGAGCAAATTGTTCGTATTCCAAGGTTTGACAGCATTCACCTGAGCAGAATGAATATTAAGCTGCCAGTGGGTGCTTCTACAAGTATAACAACGAAGAAAAGGAAGGAGATGGAATCTGAGAGACCCAAAGTGGATGAGGGACAATCATCAAGAGCTGGGTCTCCTGGACCCCCACTCATGGCAGCCACAATTCAGACCTACATCCAGGATGCATTGAAAACAACCACAGACCACATAAAGGTCTCAAATGCCTATCTGGTCGAAATGGTTGACCATCAAGTCAAACGTCTGGTTATTGGCATTAATGAGAACTTCGAGAGGCTATTTCAAATGCAAGATGCTCATACTCAGCAGTTGAGGGAATTTAATCATCGCCTTGATACTTATGAAGCTGTCCTCAGAGAACACTTCAACTTTCCTCCTTCTGATATGCCGTCACAGTGTAATGCTGCACCTGTTCCATGTGGACCTGAATCTACAACTCCTGCAAACTTAGTCACTCAAAATGCTCCATGTCCTCCTACGTCATCCAATGTTATGTTGACACCCCCGGATCCTGCCACACTGTCAAAGGTTCCCATCCCTCAGGACCCACAAGCTATTCCACAATCCAGTTGTGAGCCCTCAGGCACCACTCCCATAGAGGACCCCATAAACGTTACATGCTCTGGCTCCCATGATCAAACCTCTGCCCCCATTGAACCTGCCACTGCAGTTACACCCTATACACCACCTTGTTGTACCACTGAGACAGACCCTATTCCACCAGTAGCTCCTCTTCGCAAGCCACCGTCTTCCTCTGCAACCTTGGAATTGTGTACGACATTTACCCTTCCAGATGACGACAACAAGGGGGAGACATGACCGTGAGACATATTCCTAGTATGAGCGACCGTAGAGAGCATTGCTTCTCTGTATAATGTCTTCTTCAATGTACCTCCTGAATGTGTTGCGTGGTGCCTGACGAATATATTTGTGGTTTGATTTTGCTGTAATTAAGTCACACAAACCTTAGTCTGTGCAAATTTTATAAGTTTTGTCATCATGAATACAGATCCTTTTAGTGGCACTGCTGCTGTGGTAAAGTATTTTTTGCGCTGCTCTCATGTAATTGCATGTTGTACCTCTCATTATGTGACTACTTAACTGGAGCGTGTTATTTTAAACGCAGGCTCGGTGCATGTTGACACCATACGTGCTCTGGATATAATATGACCTTCAGTTCAGTTCATTAATGTGCATAAATTAGTCCATACAAATTATATACGCGTGGCCATGACAAACACATTCACTTGTAAAACAAAACACAGTTCAAACACAAAACGGAAGGAAAAAAGACATGCAATACCACATAAACGTTACATGCAACAGAACAGACTGACATTACTAATTTCAGTTACGAATGCGAAGCACTCTGGTAACCGGCAATGAACCCACGACATCAAAAGGCGTACACCACAATCAACCAAGCAGCACAACCGCCACGTTCCACCCACCACCACGAACAAAACTCAAACAGACGATAAAATAAAACGGCCACGCTTGGTCGTGCACTAAAAACTACAAATAGTCCGCACCCCCAATTATTTAGGCCGCAGGCAACAAAACAGTCTTGCAGGAACAAACACGAAAAAAGACATGGCTGACTTCCCACCAGACCACTCCAGACATAGAAGAACGACCAGCAACGATGACTCACCGCTTCTGAAGCTTCCGCAAACAATATTAATAGAACTGATGTGCTACATAGCATCATCAAGTTTGAAAGACTATTATCACTTCAAGAATTCATGCCGCATCCTAAGGATAGCAGGAAATTCAACAGAATTCTATAAGAACGTGCCTCTGGAGAACTATGATCATCTAGGATGGACAAGAAGCGAGCAACATATTCATTTCCTGCTGACATGTTTCCATAACGGTAATCCATTTAGTCTATTCATTAGAGGTCTTAAATACTACACCAGAACAGCAGATACAGGAGAGAAAGGACTGTCACAAATACGGGAGGCTGCAGTGCTAAACAACTGTGATGCAAGTTACTCATTTGCCATATTAGTCCTTGCAAAATGGAGTAAGTTTAACGACACACCAGAAGGGAACGAAGCAATACACAGACTTCAAGCCATTATCGACTCAGGCCAAATATCTTCAATTAAAGAGCGAGTGACACGACACCTACAATCAATGAACTGGGGACTGAACAGGAACATATTCGACCGTCCCAAACATAGATTCTGTGAGAACCAACCATGCCAGGCCGGATGCAGAAATTGCATATACGACACAGAAGTAAGCTGGCTCTACCACATTATGAACGAACCAGAAGGACCGAATGTTGAACCACAGCCGATTGAAGGAATCGACGCAGGGGAGGAGGAAGAAATTAATGAGGGAGTCGACAACGATGAAGACGTTAATCCAGATGCCTAGACGACGATAGTCCCCACGTTTTTTTTTAATTCTCGTCACATGCAGTTCACCAAAGAAATAATTTTAGAGTAAATGTTTCAAACAGTTCGTCCATGCGTCAGGTTTAACGACGTTCATATGGTTTATCTTTTTTTTTTTCTACGGACTCCAAGTATGACCAATTACGTGTTGCTTTTTGCACATTACTTATGCACATTTAACAACAACAAAAACAATCACCGTCGGGTGACCCTCCAGTGATGACGGCAACTCGAGTTGTTCATCTGGAAACTCGAGTGACCTTCGTAAGTCATCCATGAACGGCGGCGAGTGACCTTCTACGCAACTCGAGTTCGGTGCCGCTTCTCACTATCACCGTCGGGTGACCCTCCAGTGATGACGGCAACTCGAGTTGTTCATCTGGAAACTCGAGTGACCTTCGTAAGTCATCCACGAACGGCGGCGAGTGACCTTCTACGCAACTCGAGTTCGGTGCCGCTTCTCACTAGCACCGTCGGGTGACCCTCCAGTGATGACGGAAACTCGAGTTGTTCATCTGGAAACTCGAGTGACCTTCGTAAGTCATCCACGAATGGCGGCGAGTGACCTTCTACGTAACTCGAGTTCGGTGCCGCTTCTCACTAGCACCGTCGGGTGACCCTCCAGTGAGGACGGCAACTCGAGTTGTTCATCTGGAAACTCGAGTGACCTTCGTAAGTCATCCACGAACGGCGGCGAGTGACCTTCTACGCAACTCGAGTTCGGTGCCGCTTCTCACTATCACCGTCGGGTGACCCTCCAGTGATGACGGCAACTCGAGTTGTTCATCTGGAAACTCGAGTGACCTTCGTAAGTCATCCACGAACGGCGGCGAGTGACCTTCTACGCAACTCGAGTTCGGTGCCGCTTCTCACTAGCACCGTCGGGTGACCCTCCAGTGATGACGGAAACTCGAGTTGTTCATCTGGAAACTCGAGTGACCTTCGTAAGTCATCCACGAACGGCGGCGAGTGACCTTCTACGCAACTCGAGTTCGGTGCCGCTTCTCACAATCACCGTCGGGTGACCCTCCAGTGAGGACGGCAACTCGAGTTGTTCATCTGGAAACTCGAGTGACCTTCGTAAGTCATCCACGAACGGCGGCGAGTGACCTTCTACGCAACTCGAGTTCGGTGCCGCTTCTCACAATCACCGTCGGGTGACCCTCCAGTGAGGACGGCAACTCGAGTTGTTCATCTGGAAACTCGAGTGACCTTCGTAAGTCATCCACGAACGGCGGCGAGTGACCTTCTACGCAACTCGAGTTCGGTGCCGCTTCTCACTAGCACCGTCGGGTGACCCTCCAGTGATGACGGCAACTCGAG
Organism: Inga leiocalycina; assembly: GCA_963242795.1. NCBI lineage: Eukaryota > Viridiplantae > Streptophyta > Magnoliopsida > Fabales > Fabaceae > Inga > Inga leiocalycina. The sequence continues at coordinate 41,637,517 of OY725332.1, forward strand.
TTGTTCATCTGGAAACTCGAGTGATCTTCGTACGTCATCCACGAACGGCGGCGAGTGACCTTCTACGCAACTCGAGTTCGGTGCCGCTTCTCACTATCACCATCGGGTTACCCTCCAGTGATGATGATAACTCGAGTTGGTAATTGGACAACTCGAGTCCGTACTGCTAAGTCTTGACGCAAGCACTGTCTGGAAACCGTCCAATTATGCAAGTAACTCGAGTTGTAATCCTCAAGTCGAGTGGAGATGCGGAAAGAAACGCAAGGCTGTAAACAATAAGTCGCTTGTTACCGTCCAGTGCTGATATCAACTCGACTGCTCAATGGCCAACAATTCAGAGACACCAAAGCACTGTCTACGTAACATCAAGTTATGACCGCGCTATAGTGTATATGCCTATGGATTTGTTGCCGCCAGAGATAATCAGAGTAATGGCAGTTGGAAAAGGAAGTGTCACACTTGGTTAGCAGGGTGTATTGACTGGACACAATCATTATGTAATGTGTGCATCATCACTGTTTACTATGGATTGTTAGCACTGCTGATCAGATTATTGGCAGTTGGAAATGGAAGTGGCGCACGTGCGTAGTATCCTTATGTAATGTGTGCATCATTCAACCCTAAATTGCATATTATTCATTGTGCCTCATTACATCAGCCCTTTCTGTTAGGGATATTAGTTCTCTTACAAAAATTTTGAACCTGCCTCTTGCAAGGACATAGTTACATTGAAAGGGGAACACAGATATTGTTGGTGGCATACAAGTACGTTTTAGAAGGTCATGATAGAGGAGTGAACTTGGAAACATTGCATGGCAACATATTTGTCATTAATGTACCTTAAATTGCATGTTCTGTCCTGTCAGTGCACTATACCGTACATTACTCTACCTTACATTACTCTATGACGTTAACAATACTTTACATGGACAAGTGTTGACATTACTATATCGCGGGGACATAACCTAAGCTCGTCTTTTGCTGGACTTTTGTCCAGAGGGAATGAGGGCCAGAGCTGTGTCCCGCAACAAATTCAGCGGATGATTGACTAACCACCACATAATGTCGCTCCGCAATTGCTGAATTTGTTCCTGCAAATAAGTAATTCCCTCAGTGTAAGGTTCAATGCAAACCATAATGGAAATCACAAGTATATAAGAATGCGAACAGAGGGAAATCTGAAACACTTACATTTTCGTAATGGAAATCACCTTCCGGGGTCCACTGGCTCAACCAAATAATAACATGAACACCACAGTCCCTCCTGTACTCTCACCCACACGAAAACGTTGTGTTACTTAACGAAACAATGCAAGGTAAATTGTAAGAGGCGAATGTGAAGAAGCTTACAGATTATTCTGTTGCACAACAGGAGGCCACACAATATCTGACATCTTCTTCTTCCCAGCCAGATGCGGGTTAACAATGTGCATGATGTCAACGAACCTATCTCTCTGAAAAAATAACATTTATGCGTCTTACGATGTGGGTCAACTGAAGTTAACCACCTCAACTACAGCAGTGGAGTCAGGTGAACTTACAATTAAGTTTAACACAAATATGTAATCGTCTGTCACGCCACCCTTCCTCGTCGTCTTCTTGCTGCCTAAATCAGGCTTCATTGAGTCCAGCATGTAGAAGGTCATAGTCTTTGTCTCTAACGCAACACAGAACCAGTGGCCACGGACAAGTGCCGGACCCATTATCAAGTCACACTCGCCTATATTGTAACCGACGGTTTTGGCAGAGAATTCTTTACTCGCGGAAGACACTTTCCACCCTATTGGGTGACCTACCAACTTTGTCTGCATAAAAACACATAGTCCTGACTAATGTGCACATAATTTGGTCAAATTAAATGTTGTTCCACTACACAACAAATGAGTAATTACCATGAACCATGCATCAAAAATATGGCGCTTCGGCTGTCCTCCCTCCAGCTTGAAGTGATACATTAAAGCCTTACACACAACGGACATCACCTACAGCAGCAAAGAAACCATTGCATAAACTACATATAATATTCACCATAACTTAATGAAACCATTCTCCACATAAGCCATACATACCGTATTACTTAGTCTTTGAATTCCCCCTAGCGTATACAACTGGTCTCGACACAGTTCTTCATCCAAAATCTGAACCAACGGCCTACAAAAACATTTCAAATGCAATGCCAGTTAGTTCATCGCTTCCCGTGTTGTGGTAATATACTAACTGCATAACAGTCATTCAATCACATGACGTTGATACTTACACTTCAGCCTCAGGACCTCTGGCCATTGTGGAAACTATGTTGAACAACGTTTTCTGATCATGCGTTGGCGTCTTCCTTTTTCGACTCCCATCCAACTGTATAAATGGACATGTCATCGCTTGCAGTGGCTGCCTCTTTGATCTCCGCACTCGAGTTGGCCTCTGAATTGCATGGTCATCCGTGGGGACTTTTTCCGCCACCTCAGTTCCCTCTGCATCAGTTCCCTCTGCATCATCATCTTCGTCGTCATCAACATGATAAGGTTCTGCGTCTGCATCATCAGAATCTGAGTCGTGAGAAGCATCTGTCGCATCATCATCATCCTCATCTGTATGTTGCTCATCTACTGTCACACCAGGGCCGTCTTGTTGTGCTTTGTCCCTGGCCTCTCGTGCGAGCTGGACATTGAGTAGCTCCTGCACCACCACGTTTACAAGTCTGTTTCGGTTTTCATCGATAACTTTCACCAACCGCGCATAGACCTCCTTCAATTCCTACAGTGACAGCACAACTTAATTTGTCAATTACATGATTAAATCGTTTTTGCATTTTAAATTAGCTTCCACAGACACATACCGGGTCTAAATATGGCACATTATCTGTGTCCTCATTCCCTGCCCTAACTTCAGAGCCTTTTCCTTTATACAAAATTCCCATATTGCTCGTCCTCTCAGTCTTCACCATTTCGTTGATCTTTTCCTTTGTCCAGAATTCAATCGGTGTGGTGGACTGTTCGCGAACACTTTGTTTCAAAGGGAAATTTTCCCCAAAGAACAACTGCACCATAGAAAATATATGGATCATTATTTTCGGCTTTAATGATAGCTACACATTTAATGTAAACAGTGACATACCAGGAGTAAGTACAGGCAACCACCCACGTTGCTGCTCCCTTCCCTTTTCTTCTTCTCCCTGTACTCTTTGACATAATCACTCATTTCCTTCCACAAGTCTTTCATCATGTATGTTGCCCAGTCATAATGTTCAAAACCGTCCATTGTGCAGAACATAACCCTCAACATCCGGTCACTTATCAGCCCACTCGAGGTAGGGCATAACAAAGTCCCTAAACTGTAGAGCACAAACATAAACTCAAATTTATCGCCAGCTGTCCCAGATTTTATGCGCTTCAGAATGTCCGTATATTTCTTCCTCCCATACTCCCTCTTCAACCACTGATATCTTCTATTGGAATCCTCCACATCCACCTTCACCTCCTCCCCTGAATGAGGTATACCCAGCAACTTGTGCACATCTGATGCTTCTATTTCTTTTGTCTTCCCCCTAATCCTGAATTGATGTGTTGCTGGGTCATATGCTCTCAGCATGGACACAATCAGGTCACGGGGGAGTCTCTCCAATTGCACCTTCAATAGGTTTCCAAATCCTATTTTGTTAACCCTCTCCTTCAAATGTTCTTTACCGTTCACAAACTGCACCAACGATGTAAATCCTCCCAGTGAGCAGCGGGTATGAAATGGCAGTTCCTTTTTCCTCATCTCCCTTTTCGGCCGTCCTTCCATAGCTTTATCATTGTACTCCTTCTTCTTCGCCTCTGGCAACTCACGCCATGCCTTCCCTGCCGACCTACTTTCATCTGCCATCCTTCTCTTCTTCTCCCCTAACTTGGCCACATACTCGTTTCTAAACAGCATAAACCCACTCATCACTGGTTTAAGCTGTTCACCATCGCCCTTTATTGCCTCCGACTTTTCACTTTCTTTCGTTACTTCTCTACTTTTGACACTTGTTGCCTTTACTTTTTCTGTCTTTGATGTCTCACCTTTGTGTCCCCCCATCTCCTTTTACCTGCAAAAAATTCAGTTTACACTCATCAACTATGGATTTCAGCAATTTTAATAACATTTTTATTCGTACATGACAAGTTAACGCATCTAAGCTATGTCATCGCAACTTCTCATACCATTTTGCAACCTTCCCATCACAACCACAACTATTGGAAATATCTATTTCCCCACAGTTAAATGAGGTCTCACAACTTATGGAGAAAAATTCACAACTTCTGCATAAGGATTCACAAGTTCGTCTACGAATTTCACAATTTCCTCGCCTAAATTGACCTCTACACATATTTACCAACTTTTCATTACGCTTTCACAAACTCCGATAATGTTTTCACAGGATAACATTCGATTTTCAAATGTTATCTTACGGATTCAGCACTTCACTTAAAACAATCCACACTATCAATAACATTTTCAATACTGTGAAATCGGCGATTCCTATATCTACAAACCCTTTCGCAACTTCTACTCACATCCACAACTTCATATGCTGTTTCACAGGTTACCAACGTGTCATTACCGTTTTCACAGATTCTTCTTTTGTGTTCACAACTTCACATGCAGTTTTCAGAGATTTTGTTTCACAACTTCACTTAAGCCATTCGCAAATTTATGTATAAGATTTTCACAACAATAAAATCACAATACGCTACGTCTGAACACCCTGTCACAACTTCACAAATTGACGCGTTCATATGCTGTTTCAACGGTTTACAAATTTCAAAAGTTGCAATTCAAACTTCCCAACTTAGCAACTTATTTTCACAACTTCCCCTCAACGATTCCCAACTTCGTACCACTTCATAGCTTTTATCCACATTGGACCAAACTAATTTTAACCCAACGAATTTGAACCCCCATTCTAATCAAGTGGATAAGTTAAAATGAAATACAATTTTAAACACAACCACTTACCCAACTTCAACACCGGAGCTCAAATTCGCAGCCGCAAACTGGTGCCTCTGCAACTCTCCAATGCCTTTCACCACAACCTCTTCTTGCCTTCGCTCCTCCTCAAATCCACCCCAAATTCGCCGCACAATGTCGCTGCTACTATCCTCTATCAACGCCACGGAACCACGCTCCACCAACGACAACGACGACGCCGGAAGAAGATGAAGAGTCTCCACAGAGTTTTCGCGCAATTTCGCCCTTCTTATTTCCTTGCCGTTTTTCAATTTTAAAACTTCCAGGGTTACGCACGTCATTTTGTCTACAATTTCAATATCCCAGATCAGGTACTCGCACTTTTGTGGAAATATGGAATTTCGGAACACCTTTCCGTCTTTTGCTATTTTAAAAGTTCTTTTTTAGGGATTTTCCCTATTTTAAAAGTTTTTTACAAGAAATTTTTTCTATTTATAAACTATTTTAAAATAGGAAGAATTGTGAATAAATACCTTTTAATAAATTAATTGCTAAATGTTACCTTGGATTATTATACTTGAATGGAAGATATTTTGTACACAATCAAAGATATTTTATATACAAAAAAGATTATTTGCATATAACGAAAGATCATTTGTACATACGGAAGATTTTTTACAAACTTAATAACATTTGGTGATTAATTTATTTTAAAGGTATTTTGGGGAGATTTGCCTTTTAAAATAGGGAGAATGACAAAAAAATATCTCTTGAACTTCAAAAACCCCAATTAGTCTATTAACAAAGATTTACGTTGTCAATCCCATTACCATTCTTGTCAACGGGATTTTGAAGTTTAAATGGTATTTTTCTGTTATTTTCTCTTTAAAATATATCGTTTTTAAATTTTACAAATAGCGAAATAATTCTTTGATTTTTTTTATAGGAGAGATGATTCCTAGGTAAGAAAATGGGATCTGCATTGGATTGACTGGTGAAGAAAAAGGTGTGGAAAATGGATGTGATCCGTACTGTCACCGATATTTTTGTGTCAGAAGTCACAGTCAGCCGTCTTGTTTTGCCAATATACAAAACTCAACAATTAAATATTTAATTTATATTTTAAGCTTTTTGACGTGACTTTACCAACCTTTCTGGCCCTTGATCGATTGGATGGGAACAAGCCATACCTCTCTTCTTACTCTTTACAGTTTTTTCTGCCTCTTCTTCTAACCAACTTGGTTTCCCAATGCACAATGATGTTTACGTATGGGAGTATATATCGTCCTCCCTACGGGGGAATTTTCAAAATGGTTTTATTTGGGCAAAAAAAGTCATAAACAAATACACTTAATTAACTTTTTTTCCTCATCAATATATACTTAAGAATAGGGAAATAAACCGTACATTATTTTGTTCTTATTTTTGTCTCTTAAGTTACTGTTCACAAGAACAGTAACGACTCCTCCCCAAACCGAGTTCATTGTAGTTGGCTTAGTTCAATTTCAACTACTAATGAACAGTCCTTTATTACAAAAAGTAGTTTCTAGGAAAACATCACATCATATTTGTTTTTTCCATTATCATTATCAGTCATTGAATAGGAGTTGGTAAAGTTTGAAAAATCATTAGGAGTGGGTCAAGCATTTGCTCGACCAAAGCCATCTCATTCGTCGTCGTTCAGTCCCTGTTAGTGAAGAAAGAAGATTGAGCTCTTCCCGATAGCAATGTATTTGTTCCAAGAGCTGGGTGTATGTTATGGATGGGAGCCCAGGTAATCATTCAGGCATTTCAGAAAGAACAGTGTCTCCTTTTTTTTTTCATTTTTCCTGCTTCTGCATTCGCTCTTTTCAGCTTTTTTGCTGCATTCTCTTTCTTACACGGTTTTTCATTTCTTCTGCAATCGATTGATCACTACTAAAGGCTTGATGTTGTAGCTCCTCACAATAATGAAGTCACTCTTCTGGTGAAGGTTGATCGTGAGTTTTGGAGGACAGATTCTGATATGTATGGGTCAGTCTGTGGTTATCCGAGGAAGATCTCATCGATTGATTATGATGCTTCGATGAAAAGTTTTTTTTTATGCAATAATGATTATGCTATTTTGATCAAACAACTTGATTTTGCGCATCTAAGCTTGGAGTGGGTGAAGATCTTCCGTTTGAAAGATGTCACCTTCACTTTCTCTTTGTTCAATTGGTGCTTCTGTAAGTCTGAGCTCAGCAATTGCTTCTTTCCTCACCGATAGTGATGTCTTTCTTCTAGAAACCAGAAAAATGATGTCGATGGAAGATCAAGCCATTATATGGGTAATGAAGGAAGGCTCTGTTTTTTTCCCTTTTTCTTTGCTTGCGATTTTCATTTGGTTCATTTTTTCTTCATCCCATCATCTTATACTGTTTCTTCTATATGTTTGTTTTTAGATGTGGAGTCTAACCCACAGCTATAGATCCCCACGATTTGTTTTCGAGAAATGGTTTTGAACAATCTGAGGTGAGGACACAGTATATAATAATCACACCAACTATGTTTTTTTAGTCACTTGCAAGTTTTTTAACATTAATAAGATCTACATTATAAGGGATGTAAAAAACATGAATTATGATTTCATTTTGATTAATCCATTGCAAAGAGTTTTTATGCCAAAACATATGTTTGATAATAACCATACTAGAACGTTGTTTTACGACATCTGTGCTGCTATGCCACTGGTGTGTCTATTCTAATTGCAATATAGAATCATATTTTGGTATATAAATATTTTTATCTACCTTTTAATATTGGTGGCTGTGATGGAATCATGTTGTATTATTTTCAAACTTATATTGCTTCATAGTTTTCATGATCATATGATATAACATTTGTTCCATTTCATTAACTCACAGTATATGGTTTTGGATTTATTTTCGAAAGAGTAGGCATTGTTGCATTCTATTTCTATATATTCTCATCATTGGCCATAATTGTGTAATCTATCTATATCTTAAGATTATTTGAGGGGAGGGAATTGGTTTAGTCCTTGCCTCATTAAAATATTTAAAATGTAGTCAAGGAGGGCTTCCAGTATCTGACTTTCAACATAGTGTCTTAAACAAGTTTTCATGTCTTAAATGAGTTTCAATATTGATCCATAATCTTGTGCTGATTGCTTATGGATATACTGCAAATATTTGTTTTTCTTTGCAGTTTTTGAAGATTTCTTATAATAATATAGCATAAATGTGGCTTTCAAAATATGTTTCTTTTACGGGAGCTACTTGCATTCTTTTTTGGTAATTTTTAAAATTATTAATAATCTTGTTTTCTTGCTGAAACATTACGAGCTCGATTGGTTCAACCCCATTGCATGCCTGCAATGGTAATCATGATTGCATTACCAAGAGAAGAGTGTTTGGTAGCTCTTTAGCATAGTAATAGGGTTTACCATGGTAATGAAGATTACCAAAAAATTGGTAATCCTCATTCATACCTCCCCCCTATGAATCCTCATTACCATCCCATTGTATGGTCTAAAAAGTCCAATTTACCCTTTAGTTTCCTTTGTCTTTGTTTCACTTATTTCATTTCACTTGCCGCATTACGTCACAACTGCCACTGCCACAACCTCTTCCTCTTCCACCGCCGTCACCTCCACTCTCTGCCACCACCACTATCTCCTCCACCGCTATCACCTCCACCTGCCACCACCCCCGGCCCCGCCACCGGCCCACCACCCACCACCACCTCTTCCACCCCCCGTCGCCCACCGCCGCCACCACCACCTCCTTCTTCATTGCCACCGCCACCCTCACCCCCGACGCCCCCACCGACCCACCGCCACCCTCACCTCCTCCACCCCCACTGCCTATTGCCGCCACCACTACCACCTCCTCCTCCACCGCTACCCTCACCCCCGCCACCCCCACCGACCCACCGCCTATCGCCCACCACTACCTCCTCTACTCCCACCACCCACCGCCACTACCACCACCTCCTTTTCTGCCGCCACCCATGCCTACCGCCACCACCTCCTCCTCCACCCCACCACCTCCTCCTCCACCCCCACCGCCTATTGCCACCACTACCACCACCACCGCCTCCTCCTCCACCCCCGCCGCCCCCACCGACCTACCGCCCACCACCACCTCCTCCACCCTCACCGCCCACCGCCGCCACCATAACCTCCTCCTCCTTCCCCCTGCCGCCGCCGCCACCACCACCTCCTCCACCCCCCGCCGCTGCCGCCACCTCCTCCTCCACTGCTGCCGCCCCCAGCCCGCCACCCACCGCCACCGCCTCCACCCTCGCTGCCCACCGCCACCCCTATCATTGCCACCGCCGCTACCTCCTCCTCCTCCATCGTCGCCGTCGCTGTCTTGTAACTATTTTTTCTACAAAGATTATATTAAGGGGTAAAATAAACTTTGTGTAATATATTAATTTTAAATAATTGTTAAAATATTAACTCATTGCACATTGCTTAAAAATCAAACCAAACACTACCCTTGTAATTAATATCGCATTGCATTACCATTGCATCGCATTGCACTGCATCGTAGGGTGTAATGGGATCGAACCAAATGGGTCCTACATTTATACAATACATGTTTATATGCGGGTAAAGTTAAGGAAACAAGTGTAAGTCCTTGCAGTTTTTAACTGCTAATATTTTGTGTTTGAGTAAATTATAAATACAACCGAATTAGATTGTTTTAAGCAAGTTGTTGCTTTCATATTGTCATTTTATCTGGGATGACTTTCTATTAACTAAGTCAGGGCTACTTTTGTATGACCTGTATAAAATGAAGGTGTTATAATTAGTATACCACTAGATATCTTTTCTTTGTATGCTTGTTGTTATGTTTAATCGTTGCTCCTGTTTTCTTTTATTTCTTTTGTAGCTCTACAAGATTATGAAGGAGCACAAGAACCCTAAGGTTCTTAGTGAGGGGATTTTGTGGATGGTTTCTGCTGTTGATGATTTTGGAGTATCACATCTAAAGCTTAAGGTTCAAAATTAAATGTGGGAAGGAGTAGTAAAGACTTCATAATGTCTTGGGAAATTATCCTGCATATCTTAGTGTCTTTTTCTTGATTTTGTGATACCATGCATTTACAGGGAAAGTGACAATGGTCAACAAGGGTTTTTTGGAAGCTAAAATTCAGTGAGCTTCTTCCATTTATGGCTTTGTTGCTGTCAAAGAGGCGTAGTAGGAAGTTTAGCATGAAATGTTAAGGGCTATTAGCATATTCAATCAATCTGGAAGGCTCTAAGGCCAATTCATTTTTATGTGAATGAAAAAAATATTAATTGTGATTCCAGTTATGATATAATGTGGTTTTTTTTATGGTATGGGATTGTTGGTGTTCATATGCATCAGTTTACAATGCAAGGGTTTAATGGCATTTAAGTTATGGGCATGGACCAAAAATAAATTGTGATTTCATATTGTAGAAACCATCGGAATGAGGCTTTATGCTAATAATCCATTGGTTGTATTTATATGCATTATTTGATGTGGGAAGTGCATTTATACTACATGCAAAATTTTACCATCAACATTTAGAAGCTTTTCTGAATGAAAGTGACTCATAATTTCTTCATCTTTACTCAGATTGAACTAAGGGAGAAGTAGATTTAATGAAGGAGAGTCATTTCTTTCTTTTGCATAAGTCATCTATCAAGGTCTTGCATATCTAGAAATCTCTGTGACACAGGTAGTTGTTCATAATTTAACTGAATCATCGTAAAAGCCTATCATTAAATGTGTCCTCATCAAGATCTTTCCCCTGATCAGTTTTAAATGCAACATACATTATATGATGTGACAATTAGCTGTAGCTTCTGTCTATGATTGCTAAGGAGGTAGGTGATACATATGCTCCATACTTGAGTAGGTATCAACAGTGACCTTCTTGATTATGAACAATTACCTGTGCCATGAAGATTTCTGTTGTTGTATACAAGCTTTTTCTTTATTTTTTGTTACTTTAATTTCTTAGGGAAGGTGACAATGGTCAACTATTGTGGGCTTTGTTGCTGTTAAAGAGGCGTATCAGGAAGGTGTAGGAGCTTGATCCTGGCCTTTGAAAGATCTGTGAGTTCCAGATTTCTGTTACTCACACATACACACCCATATGTTATTCTATCATTATGTTATAGTACTACAGTTATTCACATTGGTTGCAATGTAGAAAACTCAATTTGTGTTAAGTAATTTAATTTTAGACTAAATAATATCTGCTTCTTTTGTTTGTGGCTAAAGTGTTATATTTGTATTTAATCGAGTCTTCAAATTTTTCAATTAGTATTGCACTTTTCTCAAAATGTTTAGTATCATTTGTCATTAAGGATGACAAAAATATATTTGCTTGCGTTTCTAACTCGGGGTGCTCCATTTTTGTCATATTTAAATTCTTTTTGCAGTGGATTATTTATATGGCTTTCTTTATAATGGTTTATTTTTGCATGGGTGTTGATAAGGTGGGATTATTTGATTTAATTTGATATTTGTATATTAATTGTATATTCCCTGATTTTTCCTTTGATTGTTTGGCTATCATTGTATATTAATTATAGTTGCTTTTCTTTCCCTCTATCTTTTTCAAATTTCAAAATTTGAAATTCAACTTACATAACCTTTTTGAGGCCTTATTTTTTTTGCCCATTTTGTAGATATTATTTAATTTTATTTGATTATTGTATATTAGTGATATAACATTGTATATTAATAGTATCTCCTATATTTCTGTTGAGATATATGTGTATTTGCCGGTTACTTATGTTTAGTGTAGTTAATTTTTTTTGTTGGTGCTGAATCATATCTGCACAAAGTGAAAATTATGGTATGGTTTTTGTATGTATTTTGTGACCGCAGATGGTGATTAGCGGTGAATGATGTATGGTTAAGGAAAATGTGAGATAGTTGCATTAAAATTATTTTGTATTAATTTGGAGCATATACATGATTTATGAATGTAATAGAAGTGAATATATGTAAGGTCAGTTTGTGAGTTAAAAGTTGTAAATGTTGCTCTGCGCAACGTGTGGGGGATTGTTGCTCATCTTTAGGAATAAAGATCGATAAAGAGACAAATTTAATAATAAAGTTTTTGTAAAAGGGTATATGACACAATAATATTTATTTGGGCGTAAAATTTTACATTAAGGTCTTGTTTGGATCGATGCAAATGGGGGCGAGAAAAGAAATTTTGAATTTTCTTTTTGGCAGTGGCCATTTGATTCGCCATTTGCCCTAGAAAATATTTTACCTCCGGCCCCTATTTTCCCCTATTTAAATGAAAATTAATTCCCATAAAAATGATGAGAACCAATTTTCTAGAGCCCAAGGAACTCGGCCAAAGAACAAAAAGCCCTTGATGTGACTGCCGATTTGATATAAAGTTGAAGGCATTGAGTGAAATTCACAACATCAGATCTAAGGCACATTCAAGGCATTGGAGAGAAGAGACTACCACAAGAGTACTTTCAAAAACTACGACGGGAGCACCTTTAGTCATCCTCCAAAGCCTCTCCTTGCGACGAATGATTCAACCGAGAGCTTTGCCTTCCACGATGGCTTCATTGCCTGAAAAGAGCCGTATCGATGAAAGACTCACAACGAAGCTAAATACAATCCGACATGCGCAACAAGGCGACGCTGGATTGATTCAATTTCTTGACGCTTCCATCACCACTCTGATCGTGAAGCTCGCCACTTAGGGCTTGGCAACCGAACATTCAGAGAGTGGAGAAATTCGATCAATTCCTTTACCCAATATAAAGGAGGTTATTTTCATTGTGGGAACAAATTCACTCTTCCCAAAACCTTTTCCTTCACTTCATTCTATTAATTCGACCCCATTATATTCTACTCCTCACTATCAAACTGCAAAATGCAACATTCTCACCCATTGTAGGCGTAACCATCTAAAAGTAAGAATTTAGTGGGATTGGTGGTTGTCACTCACACGAGAATAATGTGTTCGCCCAACCAACAACCGTCACATTGGTAGGTGACACAGTCCCACTGTCATCCAACCACACAGTCACAAAGGCCAAGAAGTTCATCTTGCTCGTTGAGAATTTTGCAAGAATTGGTGAATCAAGAAGAAGGAACAAGAAGATGAAGACAAAAAGGTGTGGATCAACAGGTGAGAATAAAGTTAGATAACTATCATGTAACCATGATGTACCCATGAACAAAATAAGACCACAAAAATTGGTTGCACCCACATATAGGTGATAGGTATGTAATGGTTAAGAGTAAAGTTGTTTTGGTCGCATGTAACCATGGGTCACCCATCACACGTATATGGTTAAAATTGTTTTCATTCAGTTATGTATGACCACAAAGCAACTTGTGGGTATCTCATAGTTATTGCTCTATTGCGTATGAGAAAATAAGGGTAAATAGAGTTCTTTCTTCCACATTTTTACTATATGCGGCCTATGGTGGTTAAGCCGTGATTATGCGGGAATTATTTGAAGTGACTCATAACCATAGGTTGCCCATAGAGTGTATATGATTAGAGAGGCTAAAGTGAAAACATAAGCTTTTAAATAATATTTTTAAAACAGGGGCTTTTAAATAATACTTTTTAAACATGAGCAAAAATGTCTTTTAGCTCATTTTCTTCCAATCAAACAAAAATTTTCTTATTAACCCATTTTTTTCCAGTGCCAACCAAACACCTCTGTGGCAAAATATTTTCCATTTCTTTCCATTCCATTCATTTCCAACATTTTCTTTGACCCAAAGGGGTGTTAAGTTTTACAAATGAAGCAAAATTACCACACAAGCTAACCTCCCAAAACTTCCGTTACTTTTCCCTTTTGTGGGTCCCACCTGCTGACCAACTCATCCTCATCCTGCACAACCCAACCTTTTCTCTCTTCCATGTCATCTTCAGTCCCCTTCTCGTCACTCCTCTCCCTCATCCCTTATCGACGGCGCCTCCCCTAACCTATCAACTCCCTTCCTTCCTCTTCCATGTTGCCACCCTTCCTCCCCATACTTCACTCTATAATAGAGGCTTTTGTTTGAGTATATCATTCTTGCTGAAGGTGTATGCTGATCAATGGGTAGCTTGAAACTTGACAGTGAGGAAAAAAAAAAGATGAGGAGGAGTTTTCATTTTATGAAGAATAATGACTTTCTTTGTAAAAAGGGATTTAGATTGAACGAAGGAAGAATTTTGCTTCTATTATTTTTTTTTGCCATAAAAAAAACTAATTATATTAAGATCAACAGAAATTACAATGTCTTGGAAGAAAAAAAACACAACCAACAAATTGAAAATACTGAATAAACTCCACACATAGTAATTAGAGATAGAATCATGAGCCAATAAAAAGTCTTCAGTGTAGCAAGAATATAACACATTATAAAAAAAACATCTTGAACGTTTGACGCCAACGAGACTTACAGTTGCAGAGGTCGAGAAACCCAATCCAGAGGGCAAGACCATCTAATGAAGCTTTGGCAATTCATCCGACTACCAAATCTGCTTCGATGGGAATCCATATAAAAGAATGGTTCTTGATTAAATTCCTTGAGACAATAGAATTCTCAAGAAGAGCAACAAACATATTAAACACAAATAAAACACTATCAGTGCGCCAATCAAATAAAGAATCACAACTTTGGCCCAATGATGAACAATGTTGCCATACCCATTGAATAGGCACATGTCCAACCCGAAAATGAACAGTGTTGACAATCACACTGAACAGGCATATGTATAGCCAATAAAGAATAGCGTGTATAGACTCACTGAACAGACTTAAGTTGATGATTCTAAAATGATCATCTAATAACCATACATTACAATTCAAACCAACACAATAACAAGCCTCCCTCCCACATACATTACACCAATTATCACTGTTTTTAGAAAGGGACCAAATATCCCAAATTTGAACACTGTGATCATTCATTCCTTTTCTTCCCCACCTACTAGCCTTTTTCACTAATTCAATCAAGATAATGACAACTTTGTTGAAATTTATTAGCTTATAATTTGTTCTGTCTAGAAGATAAATATATATAGCCTCCCAATATTGCCATATTAACCAAGCCCTAACTTGTACCAAACCTTCTAGATAATCATCAATACTCAACATATCAAGGCCAACAACAAAGCGAGCCATACTATCATTCTCAAAGCACAATCCCAAGACAACATCAATATAGAAGCTTTGAAACTTGAATAACCCATTAACTTCAGAATCCATTGATCTTAGAATAGCAAAAGATTTAGCATAAATCCCAGTTACACTTATAGCCCTTTTGAGATGGATACATGAATGTTCGAGATTGTACTTCTTAAACTTTGAACAAGGAATATGCTTATGGTTCAGAAAGCTAATAATAAAGGGTATAGATAGATTTGGTAGGTAAACCTTCGGTTTCCTTGCATCAATTGAAAAACCCCAACTCCCACCCATTAACTTATCTGGAGATGTCTTCCATTCCATTGAGAGTTAGCAGAACCCCCACCTCAACCCATATGGCACCGTCGAGAGCCTTGGAGTCACCCACAGGAGATCAAAATCAGAGATTGTAACATAAGAATCTCTTACCACACCATAACCCACTCTCTAGAACTCGTAAGGACTTTTCTAATTAGTTGATGATCCTCCTCCTCCCTATCAACTTTCTGTTTCTATTGAAGTTGGATGTTGAATCATCTCCTCTCCATTAAGAATCCATTCCTCCCAGCTTCTCGCATGATTATCCATTACCTCAGCATATCGGCCGACACCACCACCACATAGGTGAAAGAAAAGGGACAAAACCCTAGCACTCTCTCACTTGGGAGAAAAATTTCATAATTAGAAGATGCATTTTGCTTTTATTAACACATTGTAATAAGGCACATTAATGGATGAGTGGTGGGGTAAGGAGGGAGGAGGTATGTGGGACACACCGGGACAAGGGATGAGGAAGACGAAAGACAAGAAGGGAGCTGAAGATGATGTGGAAGAGAGAGAAGGTTGGGCTGTGTAGGATGATGATGAGTTGGTCAATAGGTGGGACCCACAAAAAAAGGGAAAAGTAATAGATGTTTTAGGTGGCTAACTAGTGTGGTAATGGTGCCCCCTCTAGAAACATTAATGCATATTTTTACTTCCAAATACATTTTATGGTATCAGATGCCCCTTGTCAAAACTTTGTTATTAAATTTGCCCATTTGCCCGAATAAAAATTAAAGTAAAAATCAACTAACATAACTTCATTCATAGGGAAAATGATAGAAAAATATTGTCAAAATTGGTAAAAGACAAATAAATATGTTGAATTTCTATAATTCTAAAGGGACTGATTTGAAAATTTTGAAATGTTGCCAAATGTAGGAAATTTCTTAATTGCCCTTAGTTTTAAAAAATAATCCTTAAACACCCTTGTCGGCAGTAGGCCGACGAAGCTTTGGTGGTTTGATATTTTTTTTTTGAATTTCTCAAACAAAAAGCGTTAATATGTCTACTTGAGTTGTTAATACGCATACTAAAGTAATAAACAGGGTACTTGTTAAATATTTCCTAATAACTAATTTAGTTTTACTATTAACAACTCCAGTATACAAATTGACTACTTTAATTTCGATATTGATTACATTGCGTCGGCTGCTGGAGCTCTAGCAGTCTAATATTTTTCTCTCTCTAGCGGTCTAATATATATTTTTTTGAATTTCTCAAGCAAAAGTCATCAATATGTATACTTAAGTTGTTAATATGTGTACTAAAGTAGTTAACATAGTATTTGTTGAATATTTCCTAATAACTACTTTTGTTACGCTATAAACAACTTAAGTATCCATGTTGACTACTTTAGTTTCAATATTAACTACCTTAATTAAAGAAACAAAAGTAGTCAATATGGATACTTGAATTGCTAATAGCCAAATAAAAATAGTTATTAGGAAATATTTAACAAGTATCCTATTTACTACTTAAGTATGCATATTAATAATTAAAGTATATAAATTGATGACTTTTGCTTGATAAATTAAGAAAAATTATATCGTGGGAGCTCCGACAGCCGGTCGCTGGTAAGATCACTGAGCTTCGGTGTCGGTCGCCACCAATAGTCACTGGCACCAGAGCTCTGGCGGTTGGGAAGGGGCTTTGAGGATTTTTTTTTTTAAAAAAATTAAGGGCAATTAGGTAATTTCTCACACTTAGCAATATTTCAAAATTCCAAATCAGTAAGTCCTTTTGCAATTATTGAAATTCAACATGTTCATTTGTCTTTTACCAATTTTGACAGTATGCTTCTATCTCTTTCCCTTATTTTATTTGAGTAGAATTTTTTAGAAAAAGAAATCAGTTAACATAAATTTAATTTGATAATATATTAAAAAATCAAACTTAAAATATTCAAATATAAAATTAAAAAAAAGGTTAAAAATTAAAAGTTAGAAAAAATTACTCCAACTTTAAAGTGATTTTTTTAAAAAAAAAATCAATATGCTATAAAAAGTGTTAACAATTGGGACGAAGAAGGTGCTTCCGCGTAGAACCTCTAGCCTTGAAACCAGAGTACCATGGAGCCATATTTTTTGGGAAAATTTCAGTCATTGACCTCTATAGCCAATTAATATCAAATGACTCCCAAAAAATTTTAAAACTTCACTGCAACTCTTTGAAACAAAATGAAATTGAATTTTATACTAAAAAGACATAACTGCCTTTCCTTATTTATTTTATACTACCACTAGCGGCAAGCCCGACGCCAAAGCTCCGGCAACAGACCCCTTAATGCCAATCGACCAGTGGTTGGGGCTCCGGTGATTGGAAAAAAAAGTTTCGTCAAAGGGGGCCTAGCGGGGGTTTGAACCCACCTCACACCCGAAAAGAGGTATGATCACCATACTACCAATGCCCTTTAGGGTTTATTTGGTGTGCGGGATTTGGAGGGGAAGGGAGGGGAGAGAAAATTTTTATGAGTTGAATTTTAAAAGATTGAAGAAGTGGGGTAATAAAATTTTAATAAAGAGAATATATAAAATAAAAGAGTAATAAAAATTAATTAAAAATTTTTAACCCCACTTTTCTAATTTTTTTAAATTCAACTCAAAAAAATTTTCTTTCCACCTACTTTTCCTCCCTTACCTCAGATCTACTTAGGGTCTGTTTGAAAAAGTGGTGGGAAGGGGAAAACATGCACTCACAGTGGGAGTGTTTGATGGTGTTTGGATTGGTGATTATCCTAATGTTATTACCCCAAAAGCAACTTCTAAAAAGAAGCTAGAAGGAGCTGCTTTCACAGTGAATCAAGGCTTCACGGTGGATACTCTTATTTCTACAAGAAGAAACCAAAAAGAGAGAGGGGAGAAAATATTTTCATTGGGGGGAAAACTGGACGGCCACGGTTCAATCCTCTTATGGCCCGATCTCTTTTGCTCTCCTTTGAATTTTTTTTCCTTGACAATGGCGAAGGAGGGACCTTTGCTCTGTATTCTCCGCGATGCCAGCATTTGATATAACATTTAATTTCATTTTGCCCCAAGGTTTTATAGCGAAATTTCAGAATTTCTTAGAGGCCATTTGATATAAATTTGCTCCAAAAGTCCTTGACAGAAATTTTCTAGAGAATCCTGAATGTAACACCCCAAATTTTATATTCACCAAATATATTATAATTATTTGGGAAATTCAATAAAATGGTGAATATTCATGAATTTGGAATTTATGAATTTCATAAATGTTCAATTTCATGGAAATTGGGAAAAAATAATTATGGAATTAATTTGGGTAATTTAAAAACCCCAATATTAAGGTCCAAAAATGAAGGAATATTAGAGAAAATATTTGGTCCAAAAATAGATGGAAATTGGCCAAAGAAAAATAAGAGAAGAAATTGGATTAGAAAGATAATGGCAAAATCGTAATTTTGCCAAAATAGCACAAAATAAATTATTTTTCAATTAATTGAAGTTAATTTCAATTAATCAAGGAAAATAAAGTTTAAAAATATATTTAGAATATTTTAGTCAATTTAATATGAATTTATGGAAAATTTGAGCAAAAAGTGCAATTTTAACCAAAATTGAAACTTCACGTGTAAACGTAACCGGAACAAGTTGTGAAGCCAATTGAGACCATAGGGAGGGACCCCTAGGAGTTTCCTACATGTGGCATGGAGAAGGAAATATTGGTTGGGCTTAATGAGTATGATTACATGTACATAAAAATTAGTTTTTGAATTTTTGGAAAATTAATAAATAATTACATGTCATACAATATATATGATAAAGTAACATCATCCTCTTCATATCAGCCCCTAAACCGACGTTGTTCAGCTGAAACTAAAGTGAGAAAACGTTGAGAGCACTTGGAGAAAGAAAGAGAAGAGAACTCACGAGGTAAGCCAATTTCTTCGGTAAATTCTTACCTGACGCGTATAACTTCGCTCCTAAGATATTCTTCTACATTCTTCAAGGATTGTGGAGCTCAAATTTGGGTGTTCAAGGACCTAGGTTTTCAGCCAAGAAGAGAAATAGCTAGTGGGAGTTTGAGGTAACTTCCAAACCTTCGTATATTGTCTATTCTGGCTGCTGTGGGCAATTTAATCGGTGTAATTTTACCGGATTGCCATTGGTTTTAAATTTTGAAAAAGTGTGTGCCTAAGGGTTATGCTGCCCAATTTTAGTTCAAATGGTTGTTATAACTCAATTAGATGGTTAATAAAGTGATTAGGAGTGGAAAGGAACGTGTTTACGGAGCCGAAATCACAAAACATCGATTTTGCCTGGAGGACTCCATAATTTCGGTCAGGGCCAGATCTAGGGGTAGGAGTTGGATTTTCAATGATCTGATGATTCCATTGGATTCAGTGGCCAAAATTAGGTGGGGTTACAGTTGGGCACTTTTTCGTAAAAGGCCGAGAAAGCATAATTACGGAAACGCCCCTAAAACCCTAAAAGTAGGGTTGCCAAGGGCAATTTCGTAATTTGACATTGAATTTGGTAATTTTGAGCCCGGAAATGGATTCCTTAGACGAAAGTATGTCAAGATAACCCTAGTTAAAAATTTGGAAAAACGTGCCATCGGGCCGGATACGGTGGGGCCAGGCCAGGGTCCCGGGGGCATTTTGGTAAATTTTTACCATAGGCTAATATAACCACAAGAAACACTATGGAAGAGTCTAAAATGATACTTGGATAGTTTATGACCTATTTCTTGTACATTTACTATTTTATGACCGAATCGGGAGCCGAAAGTCGACACGTTTCATGAGGCACACAAAAAGGGGTCGATAGAACTTTGAGGTAGGGACATTATCCTTCATACATCATGCCATAGTTTTATGATTGTGTGGATGTCATTGTTTGTAAATGCGCTTTATTAATCAATATGTTTTGTCCAGAGAGGGGCCAGTAGTGCTAGAGGCACTTACACTGGAGTTGGCGGAAGACCAACCGGTGCAGATTAGTGGGGCTGGGCCCTACTCATCTATACATGCAGATGATATGTTTATATTGTTCATTAATTGGTGCATACATGGCATATATCATATTTACTTTTCGCATTTTCTATGAACGATAGCATGTTTCTACTGGGATTCTTCAGAATCTCACCCCTTTTTCTAAACCAAACATCTCAGCGCCCGCCAGTGGATCAAAAGGCAAGAATGTAGACCAAGGGAAGTGACTGACATGTGCCTCGAGGCAAATACAAAGTTCATGGTTATAGATAGTCTAGTCTAAAATACTTTTGGATATTTTATAATAGTGGTGTATATTATTGCATTCTGTGTGGTTGACTTTGGACTTTTAACAAATACTTTTATCAGTATATATGTACTCTTCTGTATGCCTATGAAACTTGGTTTCTATTACTCTGTGTATATCGAAATGGAAACGGGTGTTAACATTGAACACTATTTGAAATTCAGAAGAACTACAAGAAGGAGCCATTGAACAACTGGAAAAAGCCTAAGACCAATTAAGGAAAGTATAAGGATTTGTGTTGGTTTGAGGGGAGGGGAGGGATTGTGCTCCCCTCCCCCTGATTGGCACCAGTAAAATTGGAGGAAAATTTTTTCCCTCCCCTCCCCCTCCAAGATGGAGGGATTTGGGGGGAAAGATAATATTTTGATATGTACAGGCTATTTTACCCATAAATATTTTTATAATTCTTAAATTACACTTTGCCTTTCTTCTTCCTCTTTACAATCTTCACCATGCCTCTGAACTGCCAACTTCCATTGTCCCCTTTATATGTCTCTGCCATTTCAACCATCACTAATAAGTTTAATTATTATGTAAATATATATTATAATTCTAATATTTATAATGTTATTTATTAAATTTTAATAATTATAAAGTTAAAATTTTATATATTAAATCTCATTTATAATTATATTTTATTAAGCACTCTCCCAAGTTTAAAGAACAATTCAAATAGCATAACGGTAATGTTGTCCATATAAAAATATTTTTCCTCCACTTCCTTTCTGAACCAAACAAGGTAACATTAAAATCTCTCAATTCTCCTTCCATTTCATTAATCTAAATGAGGTAATATTAAAATCCTTACATTCCCCTCCCCTCCCCTCCTCTCCGTTGAATCAAACAGACCCTAAATGGAAGCATATTTGTTTCGAGTGAATGACTATTCTGAGATAGAATGAGAAAAATTGAATTTGATTAATTCAATTAATACGAATTTGAAACAATTAGAACATTACAAAAATGAAACCAATTGTTTTGAACAACAAAAGGTAATTAATCAAGCCTCACATTGGGTTTTCCAACAAGGTTTACAAGGAACTCTAGAAACTCTGAATAATTGCTTGAACAATGAGTTACATTTATGTACTACATCACACATCCTAGATGAAATAAAAAATCTGGGGTTTTGACAAGCTATTGCTACATCCATTTCATGAGGAATTGATGATCTTTCAACAATACCTTATAAGGGATGGCTAGTACAAGTTGTTGAACAATAAATATTTATTTTGGAAAAACATTATCATTATGCAGTAGAAATATTATGCTAATCCATTGAGATATGGTATGTTACAAAGTGAATTTTTGTGACAAAAAATGTTTTCCAAATAAGATCTGGATCCACCCATTCCCAAGTCATGGTTCAAACTTCAAACAACAAATATGCCTAGTTGTCCTCATCAATTACCACCTCACTTAGTAGGTGATGATGGTTGATTAATTGCCACCTCACTTGAATAGTTGTCATCATGCACAATATCTTTGAAAGGGTGGTTAGCAATGCTACCCCTAGCAAATTAATGGCCTCTAAAAAATCTGTGTGAAGTAATATCTTCTTGAAGTTCCTATGTTTGTATAAATGAAGAACACGTATTATTCCTAGAATTTTAGTAATAGTGGTGGAAACATTGGTGAGTTAGCCCCCAATTTGATATAATCGCCTGGATTCACGTATGACCTCTATGTGTTAGAAAAACTACTTGTATAGAAGGCACAATTTTCTAGCAACTCCTTATCCAAACAATCACAAAACAGACTATCATTTGCTCTTACAATAAGTTCATTCCCCGAAGAATCAAACAATTTACCACAGCATGTCACCCAAAATCCCAACAATATATCAAAACATGGTATCCTATTGAACTTTTTTTAGTATGGGGTGGGCCCACTGCATGCTTTAAGTTCCACTTGACACAATCTCCACCCTATAAAGAGAAGAAAGTATCCCATAAATTCCCAACGCATTAGAGCAATCTCTAATATCATGCATTGAGTCTCCATCCCGTATTGAGCCATCTTTATCATTAGATTTCAACATCTGTGTTTTTCTTCTTGTTTTTTTGTTGAATTGAAAGGTGGCAAGCTCTAAAACTTGAAGAAAACTAGTATTGAACTAATGTTTCAGTAATAATTAGTATTCTGAATTAATTTTTTGTACATCAATCATTTTAAAGTATTTTTTTAGGAGGATTTAGTATTTTCTTCATTTTTTTTATACAGGATTTGAATGTAATTCTTCCTTATAATTTTCTCTAAAACTTAGAAGAAAAGAGAAAAAAGTTGGAAAATTAATGAATTAGCTGTGTAATACTAAAATCGTTCTTAGGGGAGCAATTTCAATCTTTCATTTGAAAAAAAAAAAGTTGTCCTAGTTCTTCATGAGAACTATATCTTTGAAAATTTAAAATCGTTTTTAGGAAAAACGATTTCTGGTAAAATTTTGATAAATACTTCACACCTTGCAGCATTTTGGCAAATTTTTTTACTGTTTGCAGTATTTTGATAAAATATTAAAATTGCTGTGATGTGAGTATTGATATCCTATTGGAAAAAAATCCCATTTAATTTAATACATTAAAAATCATGTAAAACTATAAAGGGATAATTAATCTGCAGGTCCTTATAGTTTTAACCAATTTTTAATTAGGTCCTTATAGTTTTTTTTTTCTTTTTATCAAGTCCTTATACTTTCATCTGTTTTTAATTAGGTCCTTGTAGTTATTTTATTTTTATCAGGTCCTTATTATTTCACCAGATTTTAATTGGGTCCTTGAATATTTTTTAATTTATTAATTTAATTGAAATTTAAATAAATGAGTAATATTAAAATATAATCTATAAAAAATAAATTTAAATTAATAATTATATAATTCAAAAAATAATTAATAGAGTTAATTAGTAATTATTAATTAATTAATTATAGTTCTATTTTATTTTTAGAGAAATTTATTATTATAATTCAAATTTTATTATTCCTCGTAATTTTTTAATTAAACATATATTTATATTATTTATTATTTATTATTATTTATATTTATTTTTAAAATTATCTGAATTATAATAATAATACTTTTTTCCTAAAAATGAATTGAATTATAATTAGTTAATTAAGAATTACTAATTAATTATATTAATTATTTTTCAAATTATGTAATTATTAACTTAAATTTATTATTCTTAAATTATATTTTAATATTATTTATTGATTTAAACTGCAATTAAATTAGTAAATTAGAATCTAAAAAAATCTGCAATGACCCAATTTAAAATCCGGTGAAACAATAAAGACCTGATAAAAAGGAAAAAAATACAAGGACCTGATTAAAAATAGATGAAAGTATAAGGACCTGATACAAAGAAAAAAAACTATAGGAACCTGATTAAAAATTGGTTGAAACTATAAGGACTTGTATATTAATTATCCTAATTATAAATAAAAGGTAAAAAGGAAAAAAATATAAAAACTTGTTTAAAATTCATGTGGAACTATAAAAAACAGATAAAAAGTATAAAAATTTGATTAAAATTTAGGTAAATTTATAATGATTTATGAATTAATTTTCTCAAAAAAATTATTAACTAAATTAACTTGCCATCACCCTACACTCCTTTTTTAATTTTTACCTCCCCGAAATCCATTTTGTATCCTTCCCCTACGTGATGCATCCTTCAGTTCACAACTTCACATTTGGCAATTATTGCAGAAAACACTAATAGCTAATGGCAAAAAAAAAAAAAGAAAAGAAAAAACTAATAGCTGTTGATAGGAATAGTAAACAAAAATAATAAAAATTCAAATGTGACTGTACATGTGAGCGCAGTTATTAAGAAAGGAGAAAACCTTTGGAAACATTTAATCAAATGAAAAAATTAATTACTACATAAAAAATACTCCTATATTCGGTCAGTGTTCTGTCTCATGAAAAAATAAAAAATAAAAAATCGACATGATGTGAGTTGAGCTTCACAGTCCACAATGTTCAGCGCGTCATTATCCATTCCACATAAAGCGAAATTTCCTTGCACGGAGCTCTACCCTGTAGTCTGTAGTCCGTACCCTCCCTCTCTCCATGTTTCTCTCTCTCTTTCTCCCTTCCACACGCCTTCCCTTCTTCGTCCCGTCCATTTCTCTTTCCGACTTCCACGTCTCTCAAATGCTTCTTCCTCCTTCAACATTCACGCTGAAATCTTCACTCTAAGCTCTAAAAGCATTTTTCCCTCCTCAATCAGTGAGAATGGGCAAGGCATCCAAATGGTTTCGCTCTGTTTTTGGTCTCAAGAAGTCGTCAGAGTCCTCATCTTCGCCGTCACCGTCCACTCCGACCGTACCACCTGGCTCAGCTTCAAAGCCACTCAAAGACAGACGCCGGTGGAGCTTTGTCAAGTCTTACAGAGAATCCGGCACTGCTAAAGCCTCCGACGTCCACCACACAGCGTTCAGAGATGAAGCGGTTCCGTCGTCCGGACACATCGACGGCGTGTGCCCTGACATGCACGCAATGTCGGTTGCCGCCGCCAAGGCTGCTGTGGCGGAAGCAGCAGTCGCTGCTGCTCAGGCCGCTGCCGCCGTTGTCAGGCTTACAAGCAGCGGCAGGTGCCCTGAGAGCTTCGGGACTCGTGAGGAATGGGCAGCCATCAAGATTCAGGCCGCTTTCCGAGGCTGTTTGGTTAGTACTTTGTATCCATTATTGTGCCGCTTTTCCGTTGTTGTTTGTTTTCAATGCCTTCCACCTCCACACGGGGTTGGGTCTAGTAGAATCACAAAGCGACGAACTAAGGTTTGTTGGAGAGATACCCACGTTTAATGCTCAAATCTCGAATGAGATTGCCAATAAGAGGAGGATACATATGCTTTAAGGGGGGGAATACCTTCCACCTTTAACTGATTCGTTAATGCTATTATTTTCTGTTCAACAACGAAAATCACGTCGAATTTACAGGGATTGGTATAGAATCAATATTTTACGTTTTGAGTTACTTAAAATCACGCCAACCATGAATTGTTTATTTTACGTTTTCCAATAATGCAATTTTTTTTCTACTTCATTTGGATCTGAGAAAGGTCAAGAAAGAACGACGGTACTTAAAAATAAAAATAGCAAACGTTTATTACGGTTTTGTAATTTTGCATATAAAATTAAAACTTATAGGTGGTTCTTTCTTTGGATTTTATAAGCTTTTATTATTTGCGAAGTAGAATCCAGCCTTAGAAATGGAAGATATTGAACAGTGACTAGCTACGTTTGTTTTTACTTCCCCAAAAGGATATGACTGGGCTGGGCTGCCATGCAGATTTGGTTTATTTTCAGGACTCGTTGTCTTTTTTGTGTATTCATTGGGTTGTTGAGTAGTGAGAAAGCCAATTTTCCTTCCATTTTTAATTTCTTGTCGTCTGGCTCAAAACACATTGCCTGAAAAGTTTTTGGCTACAGAATTTTTCTGTTCTATACTGAGCCAACAATTAATTACAACAGTAATGTTTTGACAGGGACCTGGTGCTTAGTGAACTGTGTCCATAGCTTCCATTTCCTCTGTGAAAGCGTTTTCATAATTATCAACAACATTAATGGTGGATTTTCTGTTAATGTTTGGTGTTATTGTGATTCTCTTTTCACAACCCAAAACCACCTTCCTTTTTTGTATGCAGGGAAGTCCTTTTCTCTGTTTTGATTGCAAAGTCAAAACATTCATATTCTATTATGTTTTTGATTATTATTTTAGGAAAAATATTTATATATTTCTACTTGAGTTGTTAATGCTTTTAGAGTATTAATTTTCACAGAAGCAAACATTTTCTGTATCTCATGGGTTGTCTAGGGGAAATTCAATATTCAATAGAATAGAATACAACCACTCAACTATGAGCTAGTATTCAAAATAATTCAAATAGGATTGTTAGGTCCACCTCTAAAATATACTTTATAAATGTTATTTTCTTGTCTTCTTTTGATGTGGATTTGGTTGGAGAGGAGAATTTTATGAATAACCCAGTGGACGCCGGTCTTCTGCATGTGTTGTTGCCTGCTTGATTAGAATAATTCCTTCCATTCTGGTGGGACCTAGTGGGTTGTGGGGCCCAAATGGGATCATGAACCTTAGGTCTTCGCCTTTGAGTACGTTGGCATTTATTGGGCAGAACGAGTGTATGAAAGAGCCATGGTGAGTTGACCCAAAAAAAAATAAGAAAAAAGAGCCATGGTGTGAGGGTGCTTCCGAATGTGGACCCTAATAGGTTTTCCAATACTTGGCCCCAATAAAAGTCACTTGAAAAAAAATTAATACTTATTTATCAATTTTGTTCGTGTAATTAATGTTTAAATGTGATTTTTCTCTCTCTCATTCAAAATCTAATTTAATACGGATAAAGTTGGAAAAAATTTTCAATTTAAGACTTATTCAATGAGTTAACTATATTTTCTTGATTATGATAAATTGGTTGAAGTAATTTATTTTGTGGAGCAGGAGTATTAAAATTGGGGCATGTGGATCACTACACATTGCTGTAACTTTAGATACAGACATACTATAATGTGGGTTTGAATTTTTATATATATGGTGGCGATCTTGTTCAAAATTTGCCCCAAGTGTTGTCTCTTTGTGGAGACGGTTGGTATGAAGTCCTTGTCTTGTTGCTGTGCTATTTATTTCCTGTTTAATCCCTATGTCAAAGCTCTTTAATAAATAAGGGGTGTCCTAACTGCTTCATTTAACTCCAGGTTGATTAACGAAGGTCACTGATTGTGATGAATTAAGACATGTTTGGAAGGAACTAAGTGACCTTTTAATTTATAAGGAACTTTGTGAATCAATTGCAATAATACTGTTTTAAAGTTCTGCTCCCCATACTTTTCCATGTTGAAACTGTGTAGGCAAGGAGAGCATTACGGGCATTAAAAGGATTGGTGAAGCTTCAGGCATTGGTGAGAGGTCATATTGATAGGAAGCGAACAGCAGAATGGTTGCATAGAGTACATGCTCTTGTTCGAGTACAGACACGTGTCTGTGCCGGGCGAGCTCAAATTCTGCAGACACCATTTTCAAATTCCAAGTCATCTAAAGCAGATTTCCATGTAAGCTAAATTAGCTGTTCGTTCCTCGAGTTTCCCAGATCTTATTTGTAGTTTTCTTAGTATAGCTTCATGCCAATTGAACACTTTAGATTTATAAACTGCTTTACTATGTACAATGCCTAAAAAGCTAGCGATTTTATGTTCATGCCATTCAATAAAATAGTGATAATGTAGCATACAACAAATTTATTACTACCTCTGCTTCTTATGTAAGAGTTAATTGACTAATTTGAGTAGATTAAGGAAGCTGGTTATAGAAGTTATTTATAGCAAATATGGGTTGGTTTTCCTAAAATACCATTTTTTTCACCATGAGTACCCTTGGATGGAAACTCTTTACTGTGTACAATCAATAGGGATACTTTGGGAAAGAAATATAAATTTGGGAGGCAAAATGGATTAGGGTCTTATATTTAGGACCAAATTCAATCCCCAACCGACTCTTATATCAAAGACTTGAGGTAGTATTATACTGTTTTGCTTTATCCTTGTATGATCATCAATTGATTATTAGTAATTCCCCAAATGTCTTCCAATTTATAGGGTCCAGCAACGCCAGACAAATTTGAAAGCCCGATCAGATCCAAGAGCATGAAATTTGATCATTCATCATCACTCAAGGTATTTTCTTGCCAGCAGATTCTCCATTTCCTTTCGCTTTCACATATATCTTTCAACAAGGGAAGAATCTAGATTCTATTCTCTTGCAACCCCTTCCTCAATGGGTGGGATTTAGCTGGAATATCAAATATAATTTGCCTAATTGTTGAAAACTTCTTTACGTTGCAGAGAAATGTATCCAAGTCCCATTTTCAGGTCCATGGGAATCAAGACAAATGTTGGGATGATGATAAAAGCGACAGGATTCTCGAGATTGATTCTGGGAAACAACACTTCACGGCGAAACGCCGGAACCTCTTTCACACCATTAACTATTCTTCAGTATGTGATAATCACAGCCAAAGTTTCTCTACTGCAAAGGAGTCAGTAAGTCATCAATCAGGTCACAGCATGTCTTCGTTCGACGAAGGTGTCGTGGATGGTCCTCAACTCTTGTCTGTCTTCTCAAAAGACTATGGCCTCAAAACTAGTCCTTTGACTCCGAGCAGAAGCGATGACTCAAGAAGCCATCTGAGTTCTTATTCTGACTACCCAAGCTACATGGCTTACACTGAATCTTCAAAGGCAAAAGTCAGGTCACTGAGTGCTCCAAAGCAAAGGCCTCAACAATATGAGAGGTCTAGTTCATCTAATAGGTACTTAGTTCAAGGATTTGGTGAATCAAGATTGGCCACCCAGAAAGCATATGCTTTACATGCAAACTTCACTAGCAAAGCCTATCCGGGTTCTGGTCGTTTGGACAAGTATGGTATGCCAGTGGGGTATAAATACTGACTGTTTATGTTGTGTTGAAGGGTTTTCTACCTGGCTTTGGTAGTGTAGAAGTTGAT
The DNA here is from genome assembly GCA_963242795.1 of Inga leiocalycina. Classification (NCBI taxonomy): domain Eukaryota; kingdom Viridiplantae; phylum Streptophyta; class Magnoliopsida; order Fabales; family Fabaceae; genus Inga; species Inga leiocalycina. Next base: position 41,666,687 of record OY725332.1, read on the forward strand.
AATGCTAACCTGTTTTTAGCTGTTTCCTAGGTTTGTTTACTTTTGAACTTGTAGTAGAAATCTGTGATAATATCAAGTGATACTTTACCTATTTTGCTATTTTGGTTGCAAAGCTATCCTCATTTCCACCGTTTGCATCTGGAATTTTGAAAATTGAGGGCATATTCTTCAATCAAAACTTGAGAGGATTTTAGTGAGTAGTTGACATTGCGCACTGGGCCAAATCCCTTTTTATTTTTCTTACTAAAAAGCGAAATGATATTAAGTAATGAAAATGTCTTGCAATGTATGATGATAGTGTTTTTTTATTTTTTGCCAACATATGATAAGAAATACTTTAACTATTTGAAAACCTGGAAAAGAAATCGGATGATACAACTAAAATTGAATAGGATTTAAACAAATCTGAAACCTTGAAGATATCTTGCGCAATGATCTTGTTTGACTATCCTATTGAGTTATGGAGCTGAATAAATAGTTTCTTCTCACGTAGGGAAGATGTTTAAACACTGAGATCTTATTTAACAATTAAGTTGTCAATAAAATATTTTTTCACAAATCTCCAAAATTGAAGAACTTTCTCATCAAAATAAATAATTTGATGACATTTTGTTGTTCCTCTTCGGCTCTTCTCTTGATATTTTTAACCAATACGCTCCATTCAAATAGCAAACTAGAGAATATGGAATTCTCTGTCACATCATTTGAACGGCCTGATTTAAGGAAAAGAGCATTAGAGATATTCAAAGCGATCCTCGTTTCCACCGTTTGCGTCTGAAGTTTTGAAAATTGATGGCATATTCTTCAAAAGGGGAAAAAAAATTGAGGGGATTTTAGTGAGTATTTGACATTGTGCACTAGGCCAACTCCCAAGATCCAGTGACAAAATAAATTTGACTTTAAAATTGTAAATCATAAACTTAAAAACAACCAAATTACCAATGGTGGCATTACCCCCGTTACAAATAAGTTACAATTTTAAATGTTTTTTTTTTATCTAGAGGGTATGTATTAATATGATGTTTGGTGTGAATAATAAAAGTTAATTGAATTTTATGAAATTTTAATGTTTTAATGTATACATGAAATGCTGGTTAAAAACAAGTTTATACCCGAAATAGTTGAAAATGATCTATGTTCGTTCAAGATGATAATATTTTCCGAAAATCAAAAGTTAAGAGCGTATCTAAATTGAGCTAAATATCTTCTGTTGTCCTATATAAATATAATATTGTCATAAATCATAATCAAGGTGTCGTGGTGTAGTTGGTTATCACGTCAGTCTAACACACTGAAGGTCTCCGGTTCGAGTCCGGGCGACGCCATTATTTTGCTTTGAAACTTTTTGCCCTTTCTTTTCGAATAACAACTTTGACAGGCCCGTTAAGACAAAGGGCCCATGGATTCTAAGTTTCTAACACTCTTTACGTTATTTCCGATGGAAAATGTATTCTCTTCCATGTGTGCAATTTAAAAATTCCTTGGAATGCTAAGCATTTTCTTAATTTATGTACGAGTTTTAATATCCTCTTTTTCTTTTGATACACATACGAGTTTTAATATCTACAAATGAGAAGTTTGTAAGAGAGTCAAGTAGGCCATTTATAAATATTGTTTATCTAGAGTGAATTTAATAAGAACACATTATACCGTGCTATGCAAAAGCTTTTGACTCAAGTGTCCAATTAATTTAGCAATCGATCATAACCCTACTCTGTATTTGGGAGCACATTTTGCCCTCATAATTTTTATGAGCACTTTTATGAGCTCATCACCATTCTGGATGGTATAAATTAATTTTGAACAGTTCAAATTTAATTTAGGGAAATTATGCTGAGAAGAGGCACTTGGATTGCAAAAAACTTATCTCCATAAACCATCTCCAGTCCTGAGTTACTCATCATTTTCGTCTTGATGTTCAGAATACTTGCATTAGACTACATTCATTCATATCTAGATATTACACAAACAGGTTTATGACTCAAGCTACATTAACATTTTTTAGGCTGATGCATTACTAATAATTGACACAAGCGTCTGAATATTAGGAACATTTTCACCATCCCAAAAGTGTAGATGGCAAAATGATGACAAAATCAGTTGTAGTAAGGTCATTCTCAAACAGCTTTAGCTGTTTCACGAACCAGAGAAAACTTGGCCAACAGACCACACATCTGGAGATAAGAACCAACTCCATCACAAATTCTCATATGAGCAAACCCAGTTTCCTGCAAATTTAAGAAAACAAAGGCAATCAGATGCTTCTTTTCAAAATACAAAAAAAAAAAAAAAGCCAATTGATGGTGTCTACCTTCATGAATTCCAGTTTCAGGTACTCAGCCATGTCATAATTTTTTATTACACGAAAAAGTGTTGTGATTATATCGGTGGGTGAGTATCCCAAATCATAAAGTTGCTTGAGACCCACACAAGCTTCATCGAAGTTTCCTTCAATCACATTACGCACCATATTTTTCACATGCAACGGATGAGGTTGATCACAAACCTGCAACCAACCACAGTTGTCAATGAATTCCACGGTATAATTACTCTCAAAGATCACAAACCATTGCTGATTCTAACCTTGAATACATTTTCTTGGTTAACAAATCGGAACCCACTGTGTGTTGCCTGCAAGTTATTCAATGCCTGCCTCATATCACCATCCGCAGTGAAAATGATGGCTTCAAGGCCCTCAGGGACATAGGGGACCTTCAACAATAGCCCACTTCGGTCATGCATTTCCTCCAATAGTAGAATAAGAGGCCACTAATAACCTCTATCATAATAGTATAGATACTTAACTGGAAACCAATATAGTTGTGACAAGCAGGGTATTTCTAACCAGTTTATCTCAAAGTGGACAGAAACATTAAGAAAACTTGTCTATGATATTGAATAGCAATGTCAAACCAAAGAATTCACGCACAAAATAATGCATTTTTAACTGCAGTGGAAGTCAGATAAATTCAGTAACATCAAAAAATTCATGACAATACCACTCATAACAGCAACATTCAAATCGGTAGTTCATGTGTTCCAGAAGTGGATTAAGACATAAATTGGCGTCAGTGAAATACTACAACATATCTCATACCCTAAATTTTACTTCAAACTGATCAGAAAGTACAGCAAACCACTTCAAATGAAGAAATTTAAACATGAAAAAGTACTCAAGTGGTTTACAAACAGGTTAGATCATAAAAAACAAGGAATGTTAAAGCGTGTCAACATTACTATGATGTAATCGTTAGGTTTGATTTGTAATAAAAAAAATAAAGCGTGTTAACAGATGTCAGATGATTCAAAATTCCTCAAACAGCATTAAACTATGATTTTTGCCAGTTGTCACCATGGGGCAAATTAATGTGTTCAAATATCAATTAAAACTTTCAAAAAAATTCAAACCTTTAAGGACAATGACAATAAACAGGTAAGTATAACATACATTCATGCCACATTTTCTATAAATATAGAAGTCAAATCCAAGCAACGAGTGCATTTCTATTGGAGCAATAAGCTCAGATTTTATTCATATATTGAAATGGGAAGATTACATGATATATATAGATAAAACAGAGAGGGAGAGTTGCAGAGATTGACGGAGAGATAGATGAGGATGAGATAGTCAACATACTAAAGTCAAATAACAAGAAATTTGAAGAGATTTTGTCTTTGACTTTTAACACTCCCCCTCAAGCTAGAGAGTATATGTCAATCATCCCCAGCTAGCACCGAAATCCTTCAAATTTAGTTTTGCTTAGTGGTTTTGTCATAACATCTGCAATTTGATTTTCAGATTTGATGTAAGATAGATTCATGATACCTGCTTCAATCTTTTCTTTAATGAAATGTCTGTCTGTCTCAACATGTTTTGTCTTATCATGATAAACTGGGTTCTTGACCATTTCAATACTGGCTTTGTTGTCACACCAAACTTGTATTGGTCCTTCATGTGGAATCCCCAACTTCTTTAGTAATCTGATAACCCAAATTCCTTCACGCACTCCATTATTAACAGCTCTCAGTTCGGCTTCCGCATTACTTGTTGAGACCACAGTTTGTTTCTTACTTCTCCATGTAACCAGATTTCCCCACACATATGTGCAGTACCCTGAGATTGACCTTCTAGTCTCCCTGTCTTTTGCATGGTTTGAATCAATGTAGATCTCAATATTTCTGAAAGTACCTTTCTTAAAGAAGATCCCTTATCCAAGATTAAACTTCAAATAGCTTAAGATTCTGTACACAGCCACCATGTGTTCTTCTTGTGGCTGGTGCATGAATTGACTTACTATTCCAACTGCATAGCTAACATCTGGACGTGTGTGGGTTAAGTATGAGTTTCCCAACAAGTCTTCTGTACCTTTCTGAGTTGACTGGGAAACCATTTGGCTTGATTTCCAAGTGACAACCTTCTTCCAAGTGTTCCTTCAGGTTGTGCCCCTAACATTCTTGTTTCATGTAATAAATCTAGAGTATACTTCTGCTGGAATACATTGATACCCATCCTGGTTCTTGCTACTTCCATGCCCAAGAAATACCTCATTTGTCTGAGATCTTTGACTTGAAACTCTGTTAACAAGTCTTGTTTTAGTTTAGCAATGGATTCTTCATCGTTTCCTATAACGACCATGTCATCAACATAGACGATCAAGATGGTAACTTTGACATTGATATGTTTGATGAACAATGTATCATCTGCTTGTCCCTGAGTATACCCAAGCCTTTTCATTGTTTTGATGAATCTACCAAACCATGTCCTAGGAAATTGCTTAAGTCCATATAATGACTTGTTAAATTTACACACCGAGTTGTTAGGAGCTAGAATTCCATCTAGAATCTCCATGTAAACTTCTTCTTCCAAGTTTCCATTCAAGAAGGCATTCTTCACGTCTAGTTGGTGCAACGACCAATCTAAGTTGGCTGCGATTGATAGTAACACTTGGATGGTATTAAACTTGGCTACTGGAGCAAATGTCTCCTGATAATCAACTCCGTATGTCTGAGTATATCCTTTTGCAACTAGTCTAGCCTTGTATTTGTTGATATTGCCATCAGGATTGAATTTTGGGATGAATATCCACCTGCATCCTACTGGTTTCTTTCCTTTAGGAAGAGTTGTAATCTCCCACGTTTTATTTTCCTTGAGTGCCCTCAACTCTTCTTTTGCAGCTTGTTTCCAATCTGGATCAGCCGTAGCTTGTTGAAATGTGTATGGAATTTTTATCTGTGCACTGTTTACAACAAAACTTTGCATTTTTGTAGACAGGTTACCATGAGACAAAACGTTGAATTGGATGCTGAGTACAAGATCTTACCCCTTTTCTCAATGCAATAGGCCAACCCAATTCTTCAGGATTCAATCCCAAATTGGAGTCACGGTCGTTCCTTTGAATAGGATAATATGCTTCGTCTTCCGAGAAAACAGTGTCCCGGGAGATAATAAGTTTCCTAGAAGAAAGACAATAGCATTTATACCCTTTTTGAGTGGAGGAGTAGCCAAAAAAAATACATTTGATTGCTCGAGCAGCAAATTTGTTGCCATCATTATTGTGGACAAAGACAGCACAACCAAATACCTTGGGTGGTAAGGTGGTAAGGAATTGATCAGTGGGCAATATGGAAAATGGTCAAGGAGTTTTTGGATAGGGGTGTTATAATTGAGAATTTTGGATGGCATGCGGTTAATAAGATAAGCTGCTGTGAGTACAACATCACCCCAGAAGATGGTAGGAACATGTCATTCCATCAATAAGCTTTAGGTTACTTCCAAGAGGTGACGATTCTTACGCTCGGCCACTCCATTCTGTTGAGGGGTGTAAGGACAAAAAGTTTGGTGATGAATTCCTTGTTGGTCAAGAAATTCTTTAAAAGCATTGCTCATGTATTCTTTGGCATTATCACTTCGTAGTACCTTAATGCGAGTGTTGAATTGGGTTCTCACAAAGGTATAGAAGTTCTAAAATACTTTGGCTACTTCGGATTTGTCTTTCATTAAATAAACCCACGAGATTCTAGTGTGATCATCTATGAAAGTAACAAACCACCTAGCATTGGTGAGGGTCTTTATTTGTGCAAGACCCTAAATGTCAGTATGAATTAGTGTGAATGGTGAGGAGGGTGTATAGGATTGTTTGGGATATGAAGATCTAGTTTGCTTTGCAAGTTAGCAAGTTTCACAATGAAAAAGAACAGAATTTTTATTGAATAAAGTTGGAAATACATGTTTCATGTAATCAAAACTAGGGTGACCTGAACGACAGTGCCACAAGTGTACATCATGACTAGAGTTGGAGCTAACCAGTGCTCTTCTTGTCTTTGTAGTTTGAAAGTTAGATCCTTCAAGGTAGTACAGTCCATCCCATTATCTAGAAGTCCCAATCATCCTCCTCGATTTTAAATCTTGGAAAATACAAAGATCATTATCGAAAATGACTTGGCATGTTCGTCCTCTATTTAACTTGCTAACAGAGATTAGATTACAAGTGAGTGCAGGCACAAATAGAACATGTTTTATTTCTAGGTGTTCAGATAATGTGACCGTGCCAATTCCTTCAACCCCTGTGAATACTCCATTAGCTACTTTTACTTTAAGGTTTACATGACAGAATTTCAGGTTGTGAATCAAATTTTTGTTACCAGTCATGTGATTTGTAGCTCCGGAGTCAACAATCCAAGTATCTTTACTAGTCAGCACAGAGTTGAGAGCTATGATGGAATTACTTGATTGTACCAGATTGGCACTATGAGAAAAGTTGGACTTATTCTGTTTGTCAAGCAGCTGACGAAGCATCTGTACTTCTACCTGGCTTAGAGAATTGGTGTCTTCTGCTCTTTGCTCAATTGTAGTAAGGTTGATATTAGGAGGTGGGTGTTGTTTGCTGATTGACGGTTTGCCATGTAGCTTCCAGCATTCTTCTTTGATATGGCCCTTTTTCTTACAATAGTTGCACCATTTATTGTTTCTTCGGTCGTCTTTAGGTCCTTTTATTACAAGAGCCGAACTTTCAATTGGATTGGGACTACTTTGATTCAAGAGTTTCCTACTTTCCTCGAACTGCACATGGTTGACAACATCAAAGAGATGCGGTAAAGGCTTTAGGCCCATTATTCTGCCTCGTATCTCCTCAAATGAGTCATTTAGTCCAAGGAGAAAATCATAGACTCGTCCTTCTGCGACTATTTTCTTGTATAACTGAGCATCTTCCACATTTTTCCATAGATGTACTTCAAACAGGTCCTGTTGTTGCCAGAGTTTGATCAATGCATTATAGTAATCAGTGACGGTCAGAGTACCTTGTCTCAAATCGCAAAGTTGGTGCTTCAAATGGATCAAGGCTGCAGTATTATCAAGAGAGGAATAGGTTCTTCTGGCTGCATCCCAAATTTCTTTTGTAGTGTTTGCCAGTAGATAGCCTTCGCTGATGTTAGCATTCATGTAGTTACATAGCCAAGTCATAACTTGGTTATTCTCAGCAAACCAAGTATCAAAGTCTGGGTCATTCGGAGTCGGTTGTGGTGTTGCCCCATTGATATATTTCTCCTTCCGCTTTCCACGAATATACCTTAGCACGCTTTGAGACCATTGAAGGTAATTTTTTCCATTAAACCTATGGTTAATGACCATACTCTGAGGTTCTGGAAATTCTGAGGTCATGAAGGTACTGTTGGTAGTGGAAGTGGAGGGATTGGAAGAAGAAGAGGTGGTGGAATTGGTACCGGACATAAGTGCAGCGGGATGAGGCCCGGTCTTAGATGAATGTCCAGGGATAGAGCCGAAAAGAGGAGGAAATTCGGAGGGGTTCATGGTTCTGGAAGAAAAAAACTGAACTCGCCAGAAAAGTCACTATAGCAATGGCGCGTGGTCGGCACTATGGTGGCGCGTGAGAGCCACGCACGTCTCCGAATGTCACCGGGCTTCTGGGTTCCGCCGATTGGTCTGGTCCTCCCTGTGCCGGCGGTGTAGTGTCACTCGCCGCCCTACACCAGTTTCCAATTTTTCGATGTCCCTTTCTCTTTCTCTGTTTCTGTCGCTCACCATCGCTCAGCTATGGCCTCTGGCAGTGAATGGCCGGCCAGGGCTCACGCTCACACTGATGCTCTGATACCATATTGGAGCAATAAGCTTAGATTTTATTCATATATTGAAATGGGAAGATTACATGATATATATAGATAAAACAGAGAGGGAGAGGTGCAGAGATTGACGGAGAGATAGATGAGGATGAGATAGTCAACATACTAAAATCAAATAACAAGAAATTTGAAGAGATTTTGTCTCTGACTTTTAACAATTTCTAATCAGGAAACAATTATTTTAGGATTTCCAGAAAGCGACTTGATAAAAGGAGGAATTATACTTCTTGAATGCCCTTCAGCTCATTGCTTTAGTGGCATGGTACGGCTGAAAAAACTAAACTAAAGAAGGACCAACAAGAGATGTGTGGAAGTAATAAAGGATGATAATAATGCAAAATAAAAGAGAAGGAGGAGGAGAACTGATAGAGATAAAAAAAATTATAAATATGTAACATTAATCAACAGTTTTATGATAACATGGGCATGAAACTTCAGCAGTACCACTGAATGTAAATAACCAATATAGAAACATAATCAATAACATTTTCAACCACAAGCTGGCAAACATAAGAGGGGCTAGATCTAATACCCCTTAACATACAATTCCACAAAAGAAAACTTACAATGATGCAACGCAGAAAATTTATGTACCTTTTCAGCTTCAATTACTACCATGAGACGACCAAGTATTTCTTGATCGGATAATCGAGAAAAGCGCACAATAGCACATCTACTCTGAATTGGTTCAATAATTTTAGATGATGTATTGCATGCAAGAGCAAAACGAGTGGAATTTGAATATATTTCCATAGTCCTTCTCAAAGCTTGCTGAGCTCCTGATGTCATGCTGAATCCTCCAACAGAAAACATAGAAAAAGAAATGACAGAAAGTGAGAAAGGGAAAGTAAAACAATTGCTGACTTTGAGTTTATAAACAAGCTCTTCAGTGAAAAACTTCTGCATTAAATTACCATCCCTATTTACCTATCAGCTTCATCCAGTATCACTAGTTTGTGTCGCCCCGGAGGCAGAGTCACCTTCTTTTGAGCAAACATCTTGATCTTGTTCCTCACAACATCAATTCCTCTAAAGTAAAAAATGACTAGATTAACGTTTTGAGCGAAATGAAGCAAAATAACTGCCATCAATTAACCAAATGACCAACCTATCATCTGATGCATTTAGCTCAAGAACAGCTTCCCTGAAAATTTGTCCCAGAAGTTCATGTGCAAGCGCTAGAACACTAGTAGTTTTCCCAGTTCCAGGAGGGCCCTAAAATATCAGTGTACATAGTTTAAAACAGGAGTGGCTCTTCAGGTAAACAGAAGAGGAAGGACGCAACATAAAAATGATTCATTTAATTGAAATCAGCAAGCATGGTTGTTGATTCCAGCCACTAAACGCCAATCCTCATCCTTTTAATTTTATAATTTATGAGAAAATAAAGCACAACTGAACTAAATGTATTGATTTATTTCATTCCTAAACAAACACTTGCAGCAAGCAAATATTTAACACTCAAATGTGCGTATGTTAGACTCAACCAAAGAATATGAAGATAAACTCGGGTTCGATTAGCAAAACACAAAAATTGATTTTGATAGTTCTAAGTAATTTTAACCTTTGAAGGCTACAGAAAGAATAGATAAGAAATCAAATTATAGGAAGCCGCGATTACACTTCAAATGAACTCACCAAGTGCAAAAGAAATAGAAAAAGCTTAAGAAGGGCTCATACCGCTAATATCAAATTGGGCATATTGCCATCACGAGCAATAACTTGGAGCCTGGATACGGCATCTTCATTACCAACGATGTCGGCGACCTTGGAGGGTCGATACTTCTCAACCCAAGGGATGTCATAGGAGTTGCTTCCATTGTTATTGGACGAAGAGGCAGCCATTGATGAGTTGCGCTGAGAGTGTGAGGGAAATTTTCCCACGGTGTAACCACTTTATGAAACACGTGACCAGAGGCTTCAACAATATGCTCTATCAGAAATGCTAATAATCCAGCCAACAGTGCCCCCAAGCCTCTATTGAGCCCCTTGCATAATGTTTCCCCTGCAAACCTATCAACTCACAACAATAATTAATCATCCGAAGCTAGCTATGATTCAGTTATGAGTTAGATGAGTCAGAGATTGAAAAGCACATACATTATTATAAAGTTTCCTTAAACAAACTAACCGCAAACCAGAAGGATCATGGCAAAGAAAATGCGTGCGCCAAAAATTCTTCCTACATATTGTACTGGAAAAATTAAAGTAGTATCTATAGAGTTGAAGAAGCAATACTTCATTCATGACACGGCTATTAACAGTTGTCAAAACAGAGTACACACATTCAATGATATCATCATTATGGATAGAATTCACCAACATATCACAACATGGACCTAGAAAGACAATAAACAAAATACATTTTATAAGACAGGAGATGACAACAATGAGTCAAGGAGCAATTGCGAGACCCACCAAATCCAATGGCAAGATGGAGGCTGTATCCTGGATATGCATAAAGAAAGAGTAGAGTGGTGACAATGAAGTAGAGACAACAAAACAAAAAAGGAACACCAAGAAGAAACAGACATTAACTGTAGATAAGCATATAGAGTTGATGGAGATGATGAAGTATGAAATGCAATAAGGTCTCTGTGTGATCATATTGCTTCATATTTCTAAATGGAATTCAAATAATTTTGAATTCAACAATATCCTACAGGGTTTCAAAAAATCATCCAATGCAGCAACTAGCTAGTGGCAACTTTTTGACTGAAGAACAACAAATTCATAGATAAGATGACATTGAAACTGATAAACAATGTTAGATAAATGGAGAAAGGTTCAGTAATTCAGCAGGCATTCTGTAAGTCAACAGGCTGAAGTAGATAGAGAGAACATTGAAGTAAAAGTAGCAATTTATTCGGTTTCTATATAGTATATTGATTGATGATTGGACTGAACAGTGTAATGTCCTTCCATTTGTACCAGGACTAGATTATGATTCTGAATTCTGGAAGTTCAAAGGAGTTGAACTTTCAATGTTATGAACACAAATCTAGTAAGTCTTGCTTGCCATTTATATATTTTTTTATCTCAATGAACATTTAAACTCATCCAAAAACTTTGAGAAAATTAAAGGGAACCAATAACTGACGACTAATTAATTAGACAGGAAAATATTAGAATAGTTGGTGAATTTATCTTGACAACCAACAGCAACAGGGGATATGTTGAGACAGTAGCTCCAAGTTTTGCTAAGGCTCCAAGCAAAAACACAAGATGATGTTTGCTAATAAGCACAAGACCTTCAATCATCTAAAAATACTTTAACTTGTTCAGAGGAAATTTTTTAGTTTGCTGTACAAGGATATCATATTTATATTTTGTTCGTGGGTGTGTCCTGTATGCTATATATACCCCTAACGTTGGATCCATCGAAGCAATATAACTTATAAATATCACTGATATATCACTGTAATATGATTCGTCATGTACATCACAAGAGCAACCAAAGAGAGACAAGCATAGAAGAATCTCAAGAAGATTCCAATTCCATATATCTTTTTAACTCCAGAAAAGGGAGGAGAAAAAGGACGAAAAAACGAAAAAAAGTCACACACGAGACAAATTAATGTCCACTAGCTAACAATCATATACAAGGCATATATGTGAATTAAATTAAGAATCTGAAGCTTATAATCGTTTATTAGTGGAACAACAAGTCCATGCAGAAGCAGTATACAAGATAGTGTTCTTCCATCCAAGCCTGAGAGTGCCATCAGCTTGAGCAAGAGTGTAGCCATAGTCACGAGAAGGGAAAACATGTTCAATATCAATTGAGCTTGAGCCGTAGAATTAGCGCTCATAGGAAAATCCTCAAAACAGAACCGAGAGCAAAAGCCCAATGAAACTTAAGAGCACTAGATCTCTCCTATTCATTTGTAAATCATATAAAAAACCCCAAGTGCAATCTGATACATACCTGTGATTCTTTCCCCGAGAGCGAGAATCAGATCCCGAGAAGCAGGAAAGGAGAGGCCAACGACGGCGCAAACGGCGAGGGAGGAAGAGCCGAGACGAGACGAGATCGAGACTTGAGGCGGCTCCGTCGGCGAGGAAGAGAGAGGCGAAATCCAGGGAAGGCGAGGCCGGAAGCGAGGAGGAGACAAGCCTCTGAGACACCGGCGTCTCACGTCTGACGGCGAGAGGGAAGGAGAGGACGGAGGAGGCGGCCGCGAGCCGAGGGGTTTGGCGGGGGTTTTACGGGTTAGGCTTCTCGCCGCTGCTTTTTTATGCGCTGCCGGTCCTTTTCTTTAAAACGCAGTCGTTTGGGGAGGAAAAAGGCAAGAGAAACAAAGCGCTGTTCAGGCGGGAATGGGGCATTTCTAATTAATTTACCGCGGGAGAATATGACGGCATGTTCGAGAAGAATAAATAAAGGAATTAGCTTCAGCTGATTAAAAAAAAAAAAAAGGAGCTAAGCTTTAAAAAATTTCTAACCAGTTTTCTTTTTTATTTTAAATTTGTACCTTTCTAATATTTGTAATGAGTAATAACTAAATTATGGAATTGATCTTTTCTAATTAATTATAGGTTATAAGGTATACATTTAATCCTTAATGCTCATATCAAGGTTCAATTTAATCCCTTAAGTTTATAAAGTATACTTTTAATTCCTTAACTCTAACACCATTAATTTCATCTAACGGAAAATGTTGATTGTGCAATTAAATAAAATATACTTAAATTTTAAGAATATAAAAATAAATTCTTATATATGCTAACTGACCAATTAAAAAAATAATATTTTAATAACTAGAACTATTGCCTCATTTTCTTCCTACCACCTCACTCTCTTCTATTATGTTAATGGATTCTCTACTTCAATGTTCCTTCCATTTTCTCATTCCTTTCTTAGTAACCGGCACTTCTTCTGCCTCTAATCCTTTTTTCTTGGCACTCTTTCCATTTTTATACTCATTTATTTTAATCAACCCTAAGAAATCAACGTGGAAGATAGATTGATAGAGATGACCAAGAATGGAGAGAAAAAACAATTACAAGAAACAACCAAAATAGCTGAACTGGACAAATGAAATAAGAAGAATGAGGACGTGGCTGTGGAGTAATGAGTGGCAGAGAGAATGATAGAGAAAAAGGGGATGAAATAGTAAGGGCTTGTAAATTAAAGATTTCAAGAAAATTATAAAAGAAGAGGATTAGAGGCATGCAGGAGTGTCGTAAAAAAATGGAAGGAACATTGGAGCGGAGAAGCCATTAATAGAGAAGAGTGAGGAGTGTGTATAGGTGGGAAGATGGGAGGGATAATTGCGGTTGTTAAATTATTTGGTCAGTTGAAATATACAAGAATTCATTTTTATATTTTTAAAATTTAAGTATACTTTATTTAACTATACAGTCAACATTTTCTATTAGATAAAACAAACAGTGTTAGGGTTAAAGAACTAAAAGTATACTTTATAAACTTAAGGGACTAAATTAAATGGATACTTTAGCCATAATCATGTCTCATTCATCTCCTTTTCCACTCATTTTTTCTTCCACTCACCCTCTCCATAAATAAGGATATTTTAGAAGAAAAAAAAAGTTACATTTTTTTTTTACATATTTCCTATCTTTAACCAATTCTAACCACATTTTTAAGTACTTCTTCCGGTCCTTAATAAAAGACATATTCACCTAAGTTAATTAAATTAAGAAAGTTAATTAAATGCTTTAGTCATATTCCTTAATTATCTCATTCCCTCTTCTCCTTGATTATTGTTGAAGGAGCATCAATAGGAACAAATTAAGAATATGAAAAATAATAGATTTTATACTTAGGACTAAGATCAACTCTCCAAATATATTTTGTATTAAAGATATGAGAGAGTATGATAAAAAAAACCAAAATTTTAAGTTACATATTATGAAAGCACAATTCCATAATTAAAATACAAATTTAAAATAAAAATAAAAATAAAACTCATTAAAAAATTTTAATAGCTTAGCTCCATTATATTTTTTTGGGGTCAAAAGCTAATTCCTCTATGTATGATCTTCTCACACAGGACACAGGCAGTCATATTCTCCCACATAAATGCATTAACAATGCCCATCACGCCTCAACAGTGCTTTGCTTCTATTGCCATTTTTCTTTTTGGGGGGGGGGGGGTTGGTGGATTTAGGTTCGGTTTAAAAATATGGAGGGAAAGAGAGGAGAGAATTTTTGTCTTTTCCTGCTTCCCTTCCCTCCTCACTCACCACTCCCCACTCCCCACTCCGAATTTGGTGGGGTGCGAAACTTTTTCTTAATCATGACAAAATTCCCTATAATAATTTTTTAAAATCCTAGTACTATTCTTTTGCTTTTTTTTATTTTTGCATTTTACATTCTTTTTGTTGATACAAAAAAAATTGGATCATTTCTCAATTTGTGTGTGCCATCCTTGTGCAAGGGCCACACTAATATTTTGCGTGTTCCATTCTCTCTGTGCTCTCTATAGCACTCTCGTAAACAGTCACCGTCATCCTTTTTTATTTCATTCTCTTCATTTTTCACGCTATGCTTGTTTTTTTGGGCTAAGGTGGAGTTTTAACAACCAAGTTTTATACTAGGGGCTCCTGGCACCATCAAGTTTTTATGAGTGCTAAAATATACATAAATTCTACAAAATGAGGCAATTTTACCATAACCATTAACTTGTCACAAACTGCCGTTACTTTACCATGTTTGGGTCCCAGATGTGGTACACTTTGTCATTTGTACATACTGCAAACACAACTTAGCTCCATTAGGGTCCTCCATTTTCATTTCTCCTCCATGATTTCATCGGTTTTCATCTAATTCATACAAGTCCACAAACAATTGGATATCCAAGAACACAATCAACATGAGCAAAGATGGAAAATATATGACAATGGTTAGCAAAACTAAAAACACTTCCAGGAGGGGAAAAATTGAAGATGGAGATAACGGAATCGGTGTCGCAAAGGCCACAAAGTCTGCAATTTTTATATGCTTCTCTCACCTTCTCTTGGTTTTCTTCTTTGTCCCATATCAGGAAAAGATGTTGCCACCGTTGGAAGCTTCACCTTCGAACTCATTCCCTCTCAATGCTTTGATGTGTTACAAAGGTCGTGGGTCTCGACAGTATCATATGGATATGGAGATATGGCGGGCTTGTGGATGTTAGTCGACCAAGGAAAAGAGAGAGTGTGTGAGTGAGTGACTGTGGGTAGAGTGGAAACAGGCCATGCGGCTTGTTAGGGGCTTGTGGCCTGGCCTGTGATGGGCCTATTCAGGCTTGGCCTGTCAAGCTAAAAGGTTAGGCTAAGGCCAAATTGAAAGCTTGTTTTGCTTAATAGGTCAGGCTAAGGGTTTAATAGGCTTGTCAGGCTGGCCTGAGCCTGTTAAAGTCTTAAAAAAACAGTAAGGGTAAAAGGGTAATTACCCACAGCAAATCTACAATCCCTAACCCTAATCCCAAAATCACGATCTTCATCTACATTCTATTTTAAGACATTCCTCACTTCCTCAGTTGAGCTCCAGAGCAAAATCATGATCTTCATCCTTATCTTTATTCTTCATTCGGTCATTCCTCTTCCTCAACCCCACAGCGGCATCGCCGGCACCACAGCTCTCCTTTCTCTGGCATCGCATCTTGCACAGTCACAAGGCACAACTCTCCTCTCCCCAACTTCGTCCGGGCATCCACAGTTGTCAGTCGACCTTGGTCCTTCCCATGGCCGTCCTATCTCTGTCATCTCTCTGTTAGGCCCTCTTTTCTCCATCATCTCTTCGTCAGGTGTCAGCTGTCACTCATCAGGTAAGTATTTGGTTTGTGTATTTACTATTGCGATTTGCTTTTGCTATTCTCCTCTTAGCTTGTGTAAGTTTTTTTAAAAGTCCAGGCCTGCTTAATAGGCCAAGCTTAGGCCTAAAAAAAGGCCTTTGACAGGTCACAGGCCTGGCTTGTGTTCACCCCTAATAGTGGGGGGAAAGATGAAGGGTGAGAGAGAAAGATAAGGTTACCATCTGAACGCGAAGATATAGTTCGAGACTGCGGAATCAGTGGAAGCAATATCGGCGGTGGAGGAGGAGGAGGAGGAGGAAAGATAGAAAGTAGTGGTTGGAGAGGAGAGAGATAGAGAGAGAGGGAGGTTCTAGAACAAAGAAAGAAGAGGGAGCACTTGGAGGGGAGAAAGGGATGAGAAGACAAAGGAGAAGGAAGTGGTTTACTTTTTTTAATATAAAGTATTTTATATTTCTTATTTTTTATATTTTTTCCCTTTCTACATCAGCATTATTATCCTGCCATATCACTCATTAAGGCCAAACATTTTTCTCTGTCAATTTTGAACATAGTCAACATTAACAGAGTTGATAAATGTGGTAAAATTGCTCCATTTTGTAAAGTTTATGTATATTGTAGCACCTATAAAAACTTAATGATACTAGATGTCCTTAGCATAAAACTTGGTTGTTAAAATTGCATCATCGCCCTATTTTTTTCCTTGCCCTTCACACACACAATGCTTCACACACACACACACTATATTCTTTTTTTATACAAGTGGCAAGTCAACTAACTTGAGAAAATATAACACTACCCCTATTTGGATAGAGAGAGTAAGGGAGGAAAGAAAATTAGGGAGGAAAATAGAGAGAGAATGGTGTTTTCCCTTGTTTGAATGAAAGAAGAAATGTCGAGGAGAAAATGGGGTATGGGACCATATCATTTGCTCTCCAACTTGTCTCTCCACATATTGAGAGAAAATGAGAACAAAACTCATTTTCCATTATTTGCCCTTACATGCATTAGTAAAATTTATTAATAAATGTCATACACGCGACTAGGGGTGAGCATGGTGCCCAGGAACCCAATATGCCCATCCGAGCTTGGTCAAAAATTGCCTTGCCCAGCTCAAAAGAAGTGGCCCGAAAAAAATTTGGCCATTTTTGGGTAGGGCCGGACATTGGGGCATGGCGTACCACCCTGCCTATTTGGCCATTCCCGGAAAATTATATACAATTTATTTAAAATATATATTATTTTATATAAAATAAATAATATTCTATACATATTATTTTATTTAATATATATATTACTGCATTTTTATGAAATAGTTTATATTATTATTTAATATCTATCTACCACAGTTTACATATAACTCATTGCTTTTTGGATGGACGTGGTTTTTTTTATTTGAATGGATGATACAAAGCATTAAAAAGTTGGGATCAAAGACAAAAATTTTAGTTTCTTTGGAGTCTTTATCACAATTGCACCTATTCATATCAATCAATATTCATACACAAACACATATTATTTCATAATTTGTCATGTAATTATTAAGACATATGTTAGTTTTTTTTTTAATTTCAAGACTCAAGTTCTAGATTTATTTTGAGATATCTCAATGTGTGAAATTATAGAATGTATTTGAAATTTTTAACAGTACTTATTAGGTATAATTGGAGTTTTTATACATATGGTATTGATTAGGGAGTTACCACTTGGCCAAAGAAGCTCGCCTTGCCTAGCTTACCCTTACCTTGCCCGAACTGGTTAGGGCTTCTACCAGGCAAGGCAGGGTATCGGGCTGCATTTTGCAGCCCGTTTATCCTTTGGGCAAGGCATCGAGTAGGGGTTTTACTTTGCCCAGCCCTGCTCATGCCCACCCCTTACACATGCATTTAAAGAATAAGTTTTTCTTGTTTTTGAATTTGTCACATTCTTTCTTACTTATTTATTTATATCTTTTTATTATATTTAATTTTAAAACATTTAAAAATAAAAAAATATCTACGTGTCATTTTCCCCCCTTAACAAATAACTTTTTTATGAAATCAATTTTTCAAGATATTACATTCCATTTTAAACCTTTCACTTTTTAATAATAATTTTAGATAATTTATAAATTATCCACTTTTCTTACCTTGAAAAATAATTTTAAGAAAAATTTTGTTTTAAATATAATAACATCAAAATATATCTTACCAAATAATTTGGTTATAAATTATATGATGATGTTATTAATTAATGTTAATATGTTGCATTGTGATATTTAATTGGATAAATATGATATATTTTTATATAAAAGGGTATTCTAATCATTCACATACTTGCTCATTTTTTTCCTCTCTATTTTCTCTCATCCACCCAAACAATTGGGGGGGGGGTAACATTTTCTCCCTAAGTTTCTCTTCTCTCCATTCTCTCTCCTACCATTCTCTTTCCTCTTAAATTTTCTTCCCATCCAAATGGAGCATACATCTCTAAGAAATTCAAAAGGAGAGTAGTCAAGAGAGATCTTCCCGCATGAGGGGAGGTGGGGCTTTAGCCATGTATGCATATCTATACTAAGGCTGTGAGCATCCTTTGCAAGTTTTATATATATATATATATATATATATATATATATATATTATATTCTGATAACTATTTTACATTACTCACTTATTGTTGGTGCCATATGTATAGAGGGTTTTATCATGACCGGGTGTTGTCTTTTTTCCCTCCAACTCCTTTTGTTTTTATTATTTTTGTCATATTTTAATTTGGTAATAGATTTAACAAACACATTTAAATGTAAATACAAAATTAATGTTATGATCCTTTAAAATTAATGTAACTTTTTAAACATATACATGTGTAAATACAAATTGTAAGAGAAGAAGGAAAAAATATATAAATAAAGAGATAAGGGCATATTTGTGAGCTTATAATTAACTCCCCTCTCCTACCATTTTGAACCAAACAACAAAACCAAATCTCCCTTACTCTTTCATTTAACCAAGCAAAGCTAATAACCTCTTCTCACCTATCCCCATCCACCTTTACAGGTTGTTTGGTACACGGAAGAGGTCAAAAGGGAAAGCAATTTAAGCAAGTTCCCTTGTTTGGCACCCAATCTTCCCAGGAACTCATTCATGAGCCCACCAATCTTCCTTTAAACGTGGGAGATGAGATCCCGCCAAAATTAGTGGGAATTTAGGTTCCCTCTATGTATAGTAAAAGTTTTGGATAAATTTGCCCCTTTAAAACTGGTTAAAAACATTGAGGTGCCAGGAGCTCAACTCATCCTCGGAGTTGTGTTGTTCAGTCACAAAGAGACTTGGAGGAGGAAGTACTATTAGGCATGAACTTGAACTTCTGTATCCCATTGGGATTTGTTGCTGAATATCACAATACTTCTTCATCATCATTCGAGCACCAGAAATTGGAGTGGGTGATCGGAGTTAGACCAGAGGAAGCTGTTTTCTTCTCTAGTGAATTTTATCACTTGAGAGAATAGAGAGGAGGGGTCTTGAAGAATGCGACTGATTGGAGCAACCATGGGTTCACAATGTGTTGGGGTCTTGAATAGAGGGAGGCATAGTGCACTATTCACTTTCATCTTCGTCATCTAGGGGCTATCACTATTTCTGTGGGCAACGACAATCATGGAGCACAACAAAAATCATGGAGGGCAAGTAAAATTCAGATCACATTGTGATATACTATTTCCCCAGTTTTACCTTGAGAAATAGGGGAGTTGTTTACCACGAAAATCATGGAGGGCAAGGAAAATGTTTCGCCATCAAACTTGAATTTGCTCTTGTAAATTAGAATTTGATGAGCAAATTCGAATTTAATTTTCTTGCTATTTTCCTTGCCATAATAAAGTTTAAATATAACTTTGTTAATTTAAATCCAAATTCAGTAAATAAATTTTTATTATAAAGCTCTTTGAATCAAGTTTCTAATAAAATAAGACTCATTCGAAAAATCTTTATATCTTTAAAGTTAGGATCAAATTGGTAAACAAAGCTCAAAACATTTGAGCTTTAATGATTTAAATAAAATAAAAAATATCTAAAACTATTTAAATAAATGAATATTCCTAATATTTCTCTAACTCTCTATATCATCCATTATCCCATAATTATCGGTGATCTATCAAATATCTACCTCTACAATGATTTTTATATTTATTTTGAATATTTATATTTGTTTATTTAAATTATAATTTATCTTAATTTTATTTTTTAATGTTTAAAAATATATTGTTATATATTTTTAAAGTTGGGATCAAATTGGTAAAGAAAGCTCAAAACATTTGAGCTTTAATGATTTAAATAACATAAAAAATATCTAAAACTATTTAAATAAATGCATATTCCGAATATTTCTCTAATTATGATATCATCCATTATCCCATAATTATTGGTGATCTATCAAATATCTACATCTACAATGATTTTTATATTTATTTTGAATATTTTTATTTTTTTATTTAAATTATAATTTTTCTTCATTTTATTTTTTAGTGGTTAACAATATATTATTGTATTTTTTTTAATCTTCTTCGCAGTTGGAATCAATTGATACAACAATGGCTGCTACGATTCAACATTGAGGTATTCATCTTCGATTTGTAAAAAAAAAAAACATTTTTCCTTTTCATTTTTAATTAATTACTTTTAGGGTAAAATGGGTATTTTCCAATTCTTTCCCAATTGTCATCCCTCAATTTTTTTCTTATCAAACAACCAATCTTTCCTCAATCCTAAAAACCTTCCCTTCCCTTCCCTTCTTTTCCTTCCTTTAAATTCCTTTCCTTCCTTAAATCTTCCTCATACCAAACGGAATGTTAATGAGCCTCTTCTACCCTCCCCTTTGTGGAATTAAACACACTCTTTGATGGATGAGGGAAGGAGAGGTCGAGAGGATCAGAGATTCAAAGGAGGCTTTTAAGGTTTCATTTTTTCAACCCCTCTCTCACATTTTGTTTCACACACACACACACACCTGACACCATGTTACTGACAATATTGTCGGCCAGCTTGCATTAGCTCATGGGTTGTGCAATATGAGCCTGTGCGACCTGCTCTTTCACGGACCTGGCTTTCCTCCGCTGCCAGGTCCCGTCCGCTGCCCTCCTTTTCTCAAAACTACACCGTTTTGGTGTAGTTTTGAGATAAGGATGGGGTTGATTTTTTTTTTTTCTGAAAAAATTGGTATTGATGTATTTTTTTTTAGATGTATCTAATATTTTAAAATATTTTTTAAGTAGCATGCAGTATCTTAAAATAATTTTTAGTGTTTTAACAGCTTAAAATATATTTTTAGATGTACCCAATGTGTTAGCAGACTGATTATAATTTTATCCTTAATGTATTTTTTCAGATGCAAAAATTACTTTAAAATACTTTTTTGTGCTTTTAACCCTTTAAAATATTTTTTTTAGTTGTACCTAGTGTCTTAGGAGACTAATTATAATTTTACTGTTAATGTATTTTTCTTGATAGGAATAAGCACCCAAAACTTAGGATATTGATTTATTGATTTTCATAATTTTTGGAGCTGAAAAAATATCTAATAATTTTTGCATCTGAAAAAATACATTAAGGATAAAATTATAATCAGTCTGCTAACACATTGGGTACATCTAAAAATATATTTTAAGCTGTTAAAACACTAAAAATTATTTTAGGATACTGCATGCTACTTAAAAAATATTTTAAAATATTAGATACATCTAAAAAAAAATACATCAATACCAGTTTTTTCAGAAAAAAAAAAAATCAACTCCATCCTTATCTCAAAACTACACCAAAACGGTGTAGTTTTGAGAAAAGGAGGGCAACGGACAGGACCTGGCAGCGGAGGAAAGCCAGGTCCCTCTTTCACAGGTTGTAAAACTCTTAACCCCAACCTTGCCTCAACTAATTGGTTGAACCCATTTTACCTGCTCTATTCTTATATATGAATCATTAAAAAAAATTATTTTGGCAAATAAGGATTTTATAATAAAATGTCACTTCGGGCAAAAAAATTTATGAAATGAATTAAATATTATAGTAACTGTTATTAAATATTTTAAATTAATTGTTTTCATTTAACACAGTATAAATGATATTCTTACTGCTTGCTCAATAAGGATAAGATCTTTATATCTTAGGCTTGCAGTGATTAGATTAAATTAATTAGATTAATTAATAAATTGAATAATTAAATAGTAAATATTAGATAAAATGATTAAGGTAATTAAGGTAATCAAGTTAGCTAGAAAATTCAAACGAAATAATGAAGTAACATGCGTCAATCAATAACACCCCAAACTGCTTCCTAAAAAAAAATTGACTAAGTAATGGCTTAGGTATGAATATAAGACAATATTTGCAAGTAAAATGACAACAAAGATTAACAGTTGAACAATTTATAATTAAAAACATGATATGTATGGCTAAAACGCACAAAATAACCGCACTAATGGTGGAGCGGGGTGCCTAATGCGCGTTAGCTCATGCACACTGTGATATGCACAATCTTAGCTATTCATTTCATCTATGGTGATAAATATTTCACTAATCAAAACGATGCCGTTTTGATTAGTGAATCTTGACCGCTTACTCAAAGCCTCAATCACAGCCATCCATAATGTTTTATTTAAACTTATTCTTACATCATTTTGATTAGTGAATCTTGATATTTTATGGAACGGTGCCTAATTTTAGACATTTAAACTCAAAACGGTGCCTAATTTTTTTTTTTTATAGCTTTTTTGATATTTATGAGTCCAAAAATGTTTCAAATATGCTGATTTATGATAAAAAAACCTATCTTTTTAAGTTTTTATGGAAAATGTCTAAAGGGGTAAAATCTTTGAAGGATGGTTTTGTTTATAGGCTACTGTTACATTCATTGTTAGAACAAAAAATATGGTGTTTATTGTGTTTTTCATTTAAAACATATACTCTTTGTTGAATCTCTTCTATTTCATCTTCATCTGAAAAAGTTCTTATACTCTGTTAAAATTTATGTTCTGTTTTGGCAATTTATATG
This sequence comes from Inga leiocalycina, assembly GCA_963242795.1. Lineage (NCBI taxonomy): Eukaryota > Viridiplantae > Streptophyta > Magnoliopsida > Fabales > Fabaceae > Inga > Inga leiocalycina. The sequence continues at coordinate 41,689,606 of OY725332.1, forward strand.
TTCATAGGTTTTCTTTTTTCATTATTGGGTGTCTACAAGTATCTGATCATGTTCTACATGCAAAAGATTTTTTCTGTTAGTAGCTCATTGTCACAACACCAGTGAAGATGATATGGAAAAATTCTCTCTCTTAAGGGTACTTCATGTTTAAGACTCTGGATGCTTTTAGAGGTACAAATTTATCACTTTTTAAACTCATTTGATGTAGTTTATTTTTTTCCAAAAACATTTATATGTGATTTGAGTATATTTTTGACTTTTATATGTAAGTAGGTCCTATATTTAGCATTGAAGGAATATTTCATATATGCATAACTATGCATAATATATTGACTCTCTTAGGCTCACTCATTTCTTTCTTCCTAATGTTAATTGCTATTTTAGTTTTGTTCTTCGCAATATACAATCCTTTATTCTCGTTGGTCTTTGGTTTTATAAATTTAATTGGAGTAAATTTACAAATCACTTTTATATGTATTTTAGTTGGAGTCAAATTTTTTAGTTTGACTTTGGGTTTTGATGTTTGTGTAGATTCAAAGGGATAGATATCAACTTCACACCGAGAATAGGTCTTGAATTTGAAAATTTAGATGAGGCAAATGAATTTTGGACCAATTGTGGACGTGAATGGGTTTTAACGTCAAAAAGCATAATTTCACTTATAGTAGGAGGGACAAGTCTATCATTACTTGTTATAGATGTGTATGTAGTAAGCAAGGAGTGTGATAGCCAGACAAGAGGGATTATCCAATAAAATATCCTTGAGCCGAGCCTAGAACGGAATGCAAAGCAAAAATGTATGTGAGGCTTGTGAATGGAAAGCGGAGAGTTAGTGAATTTGTTGGTGAACATAATCACCCTTTGTATTCTAAAAAATCAGCACCTCTCCGACGATCTCAATGCCAAGTAAATGCAACTTAGGGAAATGAAATAAAAATGACAAATGATGCTGGGCTTAAACAAAAGGATGCATTTAATTTAATGAGCAAACAGGTTGGAGGTGGAGCCAATATGGGGTTTACAAGAGAGGATGTCGAAAGCTATTTGAGGCAAAGGAGGCAACGGGAAATGAAGTATGGAGAAGTTGGATGTCTATTACAATATTTTCAACAACAGCTGATAAAGAATCCATATTTCTTTCACGCTTATCAGATGGATTTTGATGATCAAATAAAAAATGTGTTTTGGGCTGATCCACAAATGCTAATTCATTATGCATGTTTTGGTGATGTTGTTTCATTTGATACTACATATTTCACAAATCATCAAAATATACCCCTTGCTGTATTTTCAGGTTTCAACCAATATAGAACAATGGTAATATTTAGTGTTGCATTATTGTACGATGAGATAATAGAGTCATTTAAATGGCTTTTTGAAACATTCTTGTAGGCTCACAAACAAAAGCAACCACATACTATTTTTACTGATCAAGATCAAGCAATGGCTAGAGCACTACAAGATGAAATGCCTAAGGTTAAACATGGGTTGTGCATTTTCCATTTGCATAGAAATGGTGTCAAACATTTAGGGAACTTGATGAAAGATGGATCACATTTCATGATTGATCTTAACAAGTGCTTATTCAACTCTGATGAAGAATCTGAGTTTGAGGTTGCTTGGAGGAAGCTACTATCGACTTACAATTTGGAAGAAAATTTTTAGTTGTCCTCTATATACAAGATAAAAGAAAAATGAGTCGCTTGCTATAACCCCCTCCGTAATTATATCTAAAATACGGGTTTAAGATGAATTAGAGACCAACTGAATAACAAAAATAATTTAATATCCCATTTTTACGATAGGGTTTTCACAAATACCTTTCGAAATCTAATACACCTGGTCTTACATTCACATTTCGAATACAATTACTTAGCGAAGATAAATCACATTCGTATAAATACCAGAGTGCACAACATAATTCTCGGCAACCCCGGGTTTCATATCTTCACTAAAGGGTATATACAAGGCATATTAGCCCATTACAATTTCCCAAACAGGGGATTACACAATATCCATTTCAAATACATATCCAAAAATACTCATCCAAACATATACACATCTAGATAACCAAATATACATTCAAAACATATATAGTCATCTCAATCTATAATTGATAACCAACTACCAAATCTATATCCTGAAGGAATCTTCGCCGCCCTTGGTTGCTTGTCCCTTTCACGAGCCTCTTGCCTTGTCTAAATTGTTGGTAGGGGAGGGTAAGATTTGAGAGAATCTTAGTAGAAAAATAATACCAATATGCATGTATGATAAATGTATAATGCATGACATACTTGCATTACATAACTTATGCTCACACAATGACATATCTGCAAGCTCAATGTTTCAAACAACATACTTATGGCCATAGTATAAACAGAAACATAGCTTCAAACATCCATATGTATTACATATAATCATGCAAAGCAATAACATGCATCAATATATTGACACAAATATCAAATACATGCAGGAGAGGTAAGTCCCCTACTCTTATTCTTTCCACGTGTGCTCCAGCACAACTTACTCACGATCAGGGTGAACACTGAACCCTATAAATCAAATCAAGGACATAAGGTTATTCTTTATTCCAAATTCTCACTTTTATAACACTTAAAGTTGGTTATTACTAAACACCTTTAGGCGGCCACTAGAAGCCTAAACACATGCCTAAAGGATTGGGAGAAGCTTGACTAAAGATCCCCTTTCAGAAGAGAAAACATTGATTTTAATCGATGCACTTAAGTGGTGGATGACTTGCACTCGAGTGAGGATGGCTTACTCATGCGAGTGCTTGACAGAGAGCAACAACAGAGATGAAAGTGATCACTACACCCGAGTCACAAACACAGCACTCGAGTGATGGCTTCACATTTACTCAAGTCCCATAAAGTGAAGCACATAAAGTGACCACCTGAGAGCAATGAAAACCCCAAATTGGAGAATGCACTCGAGTGACACCCATGAGCACTCGAGTGACAGCATAAAACTTGCGAGTGCCAACACACACTCTTGACAAATAGACTACGAGTGCTTACCCGATAAGAGGCCTCATAGAGCAAAATACCTATGTACTTGAGTGAGACACCCCGCACTCGAGTGATAACCCACTTCACTCGCAGGTGAGAAAATGCACTCTCACTTTTTGGCACGGAAGTACAATTGAAAACTGAAGGAAAAAGAGGGAATATGATGTTGCACTTGAGTGAGATTCCTGTTCACTCGAGTGAGGCTCTATCAGAAGCCAAAACACAGCAGATGAAAATTTTTTCCCTAACTTCAAACATATGTTTCTAATGGTCCTAAAGCTCTAACCCAAACACATAACTTTACACAAGGAACCCATTAGAAACCTCAAAACACCCAAAATCACATTCTAAATACAAATTCTTGTATTGAACACCACATTACTACGCATTACACAATTTCACTACTTTTACTCCCAATGTTCTAAATCAATCCCAGTGGCATCAAAACCTAATATGGCATCATTTTTACCACAATACACTATCATTCCACAATTACACTAAATCAGGGCAACTTCTACAATTCACAAAACTCAACCAAAAGTCACATATTGATCAAAAGGAAGCTCTTACTCACTTCTTTCTCTTCCTCAAGCTAGTTTCTTGATTCTTCCTCTTTCTAATTTTCCTCAAGCACTCAAACACCTCCTTTCACAAATCTAGAACCATAGAGATGAATCTCTCATCACTATGAACAATATTATATAAGAGTGTTTGAGCTAAAGAAATCATCTACCAAGTCAAAAACTCACATTTCCATTTCTCTCTCTTCCTTACCTTGGACGAACATGGGGGATGATGAGATCAGTTTTGGCCCCCAAAATGGCCCCTTAGCCGACCTAGAAGGAAGAGAGGAGAGAGGGAAGAGTTTGAAATCTTGACCAATCTAATGGCTCATGTGTTGGCATTTGTTACAATCTTATGCTATCTCTCATGAGCTCACATAAGCCCACACACATGAGATTCCACCCCTTTTGTTCTCATACAATCAATCACAACCATTGATATCCAAGTTACCAATGAGTTTCCTCTTCGGTAACTGACCAATTAGCCAGTAACTTTCCCATTTTGCCCCTGATTATGGTAATTGCTCTAAAATCACCATCAAACATATTTTTCTCATTCCATCACACCAATCATGCACCCTTCCTCTATTTTAAGCCAATTTATATGTTAATCCACAATTGGACTTAAATACAGGGTTTCGGCACGGCTCATAACATATTCGAATCCCCATTCACATCGTATACTCCAAAAGTGTTATTCCACAATAATCATATCCACCTTTGAAGTCCTTAACCCTTAATCAAAATTTGGGATATTACACTTGCTATATGAAACATGCTTTCACAATTGAGTCAATTGACATGCTGAGTACTCAATTAAGTAAAAGTATCAATTCATCTTTAAAGGATTGTATGAATTCTAAACTTGATATCAATAGATTCTTGAAATTCTTTGAAATGGTAGTTCATGACAAGCGATATACTGAGTTGCAACAAGACTTTAACACACGTGAGAAACTGCCTAGATTGATTGTGCGAAATGCACCGATGCTCCAACAAGTTTCTCAAATCCACACTCCTGCTATATTTGATGTCTTCCAAGGTCAATGGGATTGTAGTTGTGCATGTTGTATAAAAGAAAGATATTAGATAGGTGATGTAAAGCAATATTTGGTTATTAGAATGATTACTAGACCAGAAAAGTGGAGAGTTACTTATGATAGTACTAATGGTTACACCAATTGTAGTTGCATGAAGTTTCAGCAATATGGAATAATATGTTGCCATGAATTGAGGATATATACACATTTAGAAGTTGATGAACTTCCAAAACAATATATGGTCAAAAGGTGGACAAGGGAAGCAAGATGTGAAGTTGTACAAAATATCTTGGGTAATGAGATTAAAGTTGATCCAAAGATGGAAAGTTCAATGCATTATTGGCAATTATGCCCCATGTTTGTAAGATTGGTGTTTGAAGCGTCAAAATGTCAAGAGACTTTTGATATTGTGTACCATGTTATCTTAGAACTAAGCAAGAAAGTTAGTGACCTTCTGGCAATGCGTGAATCTTCTAAAGATGAAACATCTTCCAAAATGTGTACAAAATGTGCTATAATTGCTGCTTTAAATAAGAAAGAGGGGAAGAGGCATAAAAGGCGATGGATGAGTTAGGTTGATAATCAATTAAACTAAAAGAGAAAAGTTCAATCTAATTATATATACAAGGTAAAGCCTACATTTTTCTTATGCCATTTTCATCTTAAGTTTAGTCAATATTGACCATTTTTAATTGTAGGGTGCTAATGTGCCACAAAATAAATCCAATTCAGTCCTTTAAAAGTAAGGTAAGAGAAGACAAAATGTCAACTCTTCGCAAAAGCCTCTTGAATCTAAAGTAAGGCAAGAAAAGAAAAATCAAATCTCTTCAATTACTAGGTACACTTCAACTTCTTGCATCAAGACAATCAATATTAATTACATGAAATTTTATTTCAATTTTTTACAATAATTATATTTTGACAATGTTGGCACAATAACAAGTTCTCAATCTAGCACCATTAATCTTGTGTAGAAATGAGATTTTAGATAATTATGTCAGCTCCTTCATCTTTGGGTCTATATGTTGATTCAGCTGCCCATTTTGGCTAGTCATTTTGGTAGAAAAATATACCTCCTTGATAGATTGTGGTTTATTACTCTTCAGCAGGTCTTTTGGGTTCAACCAACCATTTTGATATAGTGATAATTTTGGCAATTTAATAGTAAATATTTATCCGCATATAAGATACTCAACAACCATTCTTTTGGCATTATATTTTGACTAGTGCTATAGATGAGATGGTAGTAAGTTAATGGATAGAGAGCAAAAACATTGTATCTTGACTAATTCTTTAGGCATTGTATTTTATCACTGTTTCTCTTTATTTCCATATAATAGAGGGGTGAATTGCGTTTTACATAAACAAGAGACAAATACACAACTAACAGGAGAAAATTTGGAGGTTGATATTTATATTATAGATGAAGCAATTTGAAGGTAAATTTTATTTTTTTCAATCAAATTTATTGATGTAAAGAAACATTTACATTAAATTAAGTGAGAAATAAAATAACTGGGAGAATTCATCTTTAGAAAAATAATAAAGTAATAATTCCATGGTATATAAAGATAGAGATTCATTTAATATAAAAACTGAATGGCAAAAAAAATTAATATAAAAATTGGAGCTCATAGTGTGTTGGGGAAGAAGTTTAACAATTCAGTAGACAACTGTGACTGAGGCTTTGAGTGAGCAGTCAAGATTCACTAATCAAAATGACGTCGTTTTGATTAGTGAAATATTTATCAATGTGGATGAAAGGAATAGCCTAGATTGTGTGTAACGCCCCAAATTTTCAATTAAGGGCTAATGAAAGTATTGAGGATAATCTTGGAGTTAAAGTGGAATAATTATGTGTTGTATGAAAATTTTAATTAATATGCCATAATTGTTGGGAAAATTGAAAGAATGGCTCTAAATTAGTGATTAATGGAAGAGATTAATTACTAATTATGAGGGTATGAGATGTGAAATTAAAATGGCTAATGGAGGGAATAGAGTAACTAATTTGGTTACTTACTTTATGAGAGCCAATAGATTTGAGACACTTGGCAAGCTTATATGATGATAGGAGTTGTTGGAAAAGTCAAATGGCCATTGTTTATTATTTTCTCTCCCTCTCCCTCTATTTTGTACACATAGAATGGGCTAGGGGCAGAATTTTCTGTGCTTCATCATCATCACTCTCATCTCTCTCTTCTCTCTTCATTTTCGCCATTGTTGAAGGAAAAGGAGGAAGGAAAGCTTGTGAAAAAGGTATGATCTTGACCTCTAATGCCAAAACTTCCTTCTATAAAGTTGTTCCTTGGAGTGAGAGCTTCAATTTGATGGTTGTAGTTTCTCCATTGGTGGTGATTTGAGGAATCAAGAAAATCTACAAGTTGGAGAATCATGAAGTGCCTTTGGGAAAGTTGTTGATGTGAGTGAAAGCTTCATTTTCATATAAGTTTTGATGGGGAAGTATGGTATGTTGTTGTTATGGAAATAATGCCTTGTTTAGTGTTTTGAAGTGAAGAATTGCATTGAAACTTAAATGTAAAGTTTGGCCACTTTGTGTTGGTTTTTGTGCATTGGGCAAAATAGGGCATGTAAATGAGTTATGATTTTGGTCATTTTGAGGTTACCATTGTGCTCCTTGTGAGAAATTGTATGGGAATAGGTTTGATTATTGATTTTGGAGTCATTGAACACTTTGGTAGAAAAGTTGGAAAATCTGTCTTGTGTGAACTTTATCTGGGAAATCAGTTTGCACGAATGTTTTGAATGACCAAATGGAATTGGAAAATTCTGAAACTTTCCAGTCATAAAGTTCACATCCCAAGCTTCAAAATGGATATATAATTCATGTCATTTCGTTTTGTGAACTGAGAGTTATGCTTTGCTAAAATTTGGGATGGAAATTGGACTCTGTTTTGGGGCAGTGGTGGATTTTGTGTAATTCTGGAATTTTGTGGTGATTTCCTGTAATAGTCCATATTTTCCCTATGAAGAGGACTTAAATAGCTTTCATTTGGCTTTGGGATCACCTCATTTAGATATTTTTAGAATTAATTATGAATTTTTGAAGTTGCCTTGGCTGTAGCGCAAAAGTTTTTGTGCACGTTTTGGCCGCAGCCAGAAATTGTTGGCTGCAGCCAAAAACCTTCTGTGCGTGTTTTGGCTGCTGCCAGAGGGTTCTTGGCTGTAGCCAACCCCCATTTTCAGTACTTGGTAATTTTGAAAAGTGATTTCCAACCTAGTACATCCCAATCCTTTCAAGCTTTCGTTGAGATTATTATAGCCACCTAAAGGGTGTGAATGATAACCAACCTTAAGTAATATGGAAGTAACGATTTGGAATTGAGATTAACCCTATGTCCTTGATTTGGTTATAGGGTTGGATATTCGCTCGGATCGCGAGTAGTCAATGCTGGAGCATAGTGGAAAGAATAAGTGTAGGGAATTTACCTCTTTTGCATGCTTTGATATTTGTGTTTGTGTATTGATGCATGTATTGCTTTGCTTGATTATGTGAAACATGTATGAATGATTGTATCTCTATTTCTAGTTATGCTATGGCCATGAGTATGTTGTCGAAACATTGAGCACGCAGATATGTCATTGTGTGAGCATGAGTTATGTATTGCAAGCATGTCATGCATTAAACACTTATCTTACATGCATATTGGTATTTGTTTCCTATTGAGATTTTCTCGAATCTCACCCTCCCCTATCAACCATTTAGATAGGGTAGGTAGATCGAGGATGGAGCAAGCAGTCAAGGGCGGCTAGGGCTCCTATTGGAGTTGGTTATGATAGTTGGTTATCATAATTGGGATGATTTGTATTCGTATTTGGATAAGGGTTGTATATATTGTGGAATGTATATTTGGATATATGTTTGGATGAGAATATTTGATTATGTATTTGGAATGAGTTATTGGATATTTGTATATGTATTCGAGTTGGATTGTGTAATCCCTATTTGAAGAATTGTAATGGGCAATTGTGCCCTATGTATCTTTAGTGAAGATAAGAACCCGGGATTACCGGGATGATTATTATGTTGTGCACTCTGATATTGGTATAAATGTGATTTATCTTCGCATGGTAATTGTATTCGAAATTTGAATATGAGACCAGGTTAATTATAGTTTGAAAGGTGTTTTTGAAAACCCTATCGTGAAGATGGGATTTTGAAATAGTTTTGTTTCTTATTGGTCTCTAATTCACTTTAAATTGCGTATTTTGGATATAATTACGGCAGGGGGTTACATTGTGCACATCACAGTGCGTGTAATATCCCAATTTTTGATTAAGGGCTAATCATGATTATTGTGGATAATTATGGATTTAATTGGCATTATTATGTGTCTTATGGAAATATAAATTAATATGTCATAATTGGTGGAAAAATTAGAAGAATGGAATTATTGACCATGAGTTGGTAATTAAAGGAGAGATTAATTACTAACTAAGAGGAAATGAAATGTGTGAATAAATGGCTAATGGATGAATTAGATAAGTTAATTGGGTGCTTTTTATATGAGAGCCAATGGGAGGAAGACATGTGGCAAATGTGGGTATGAGAGAGTATGTGTATATGAGAAAGCCAACAAGGGAATTTTAAATGTTTCTCTCTTTCCTTCCTCTCCTCTCTTGTTCGGTTGGTGGCATAGGAGGGAGTAGCATCATCATTGTTTTCCTTCTTCCTCCACACTCCATCTCTCTTCTCTCTCTTCTCTCTTCCATTTTCGGCAACCATTATGGGCAAGAGAGAGGAAGAAAAGCTGGTGATTTGGGTAAATAAATGCCCTCTATTGCTCAAACACTATTCATTAAAGTTGTTCCATGAGTGATAAGCTTCATTTTGGTGGTTGTAGCTTGTCCATTGGCTGTGGGTTGTGATCACACGAAAATCTGGTTGTTGGAGAATCAAAGAGTGTTTTTGGAGAAGTTGAAGAGGTATGTGAAACTAATCTATCTATCTAAGTTTCATGCCATTTGAAGTAGTTTATAATTTCTGGAAATTTTGGGCTTAAATCCGAAAATGAGTACCACTATTCATTTGGTATGTTTTTGGCATGAGAATGGTATTCTGGAATGAGTTTAGGATAGATTAATTGATTGGTGAATTAAAATATGATGTTTGGATGAGATTGGTATATTGTTGATTTAGTTGCCCAAAACCTAAAGCATGATAATGGAGTAGGATTTTGATGATTCTGATGACCCCATTGAGTTTATTGGGTGTTTTTCTGTGGGAGTGGCTTTAGGTAAAGTTTTGTGTCCATAGGGATCAATTGGGCAAGTGTTAGGAAGTTTGGTCTGTTTCTGCGTTTTCTGGTTCTGATAGAATCACTCGAGTGATTCGGGATTCACTCGAGTGAGCGATAATGATCACTCGGGTAGGGTTGAACAATGCTCGAGTGCTGTGCGTATCTTCTGTTTCTCTTTAGTTTTTTTGTTGTTCTTTCTAGAAAATCCAAGAGTGCATAGTCTCACTCATGAGTGAGGGATGAATATCACTTGAGTGAGCCTCCTTGTGCTCGAGTGACTGGTGTATTTGGCACCAAGGACTTGCCTCTCGGGTTGTCACTCGTGGGCATGGTGCAAGAGTGTGCCTTCTCACTTGCAGGTATGGGGTATCCGCTCGAGTGAGTTGTGTTGTGCTTGAGTGCAGTAAGCCATTTGGGCTACTGCCATTTCTCTTGTGCTCTCGGGTTCTCACTTTATGGACTTCACTCTTAGGTGCTCGAGTGAGGCATTTGGCTTTCACTCGGGTGAGGTCTGTAATACCCCGAATTTTGAGACTTGAGGCTAGAGAATAAGCCTGAGATTAGTAGATTGCTAAGCCCTGGTTTAGCAAGATCCCAAATTGTGATTAAGCGTTAATGACTCCAAAAGTGGATGTGGTTAGTGATAAATAACCCTTTTGGAGAATATGATGTGATTTGGCATTCGAATATGATTCGTGTGTGTTGTGAACAGCACCGAAACCCTGTATTTGAGTTCAATTGTGGATTAGCATCCAAATTGACTTAGAATAGAGGTAAGAATTGAATGGGGTATTGTGTTGGAAAAGGTGTCATAGTGTGTTTTGATGTCATTGATATTGGTTTGGAACTTTGGAATGGAAAAGTTACAATGTTAGGTTTTGAAATGTGAATTGTGTTGACATGTTGAGATTGTTGTGAAAACATGTCAATGTGATGTGAATTTGATTGATTTGGTGTTTCCAATGGATTCGTTGTGAAAATTTATATGGGAATGATGTTTGGTATGAAAATGGGACCATTGGAAGCAAAAATGCAAAATCTGAAATTCTGTCCAGTGAAACTCTATTCTAGGCAGTTTGTGTGAACGTTTTGAATGACCAAATGGTGTCTAAAATTTCTGAAACTTTGCAGTCTTAAAGTTCACATCCCAAGCTTCAAAATGGACATATAATTTGTGTCATTTCGTTTTGGGAGCTAGGAGATATGACTGTCCAAAGTTTGGGATGGAAACTAAACTCTATTTTGGGGCAGTGATGAGTTTTATGTAATTCTGAACTTTTGTGGTGATTTTTGGTAATGGCCCATATTTTACCTATAAAGAGGACTTAAATACCTTTCATTTGGCTTTGGAATCACCTCATTTCGAGTTTTCTAGAATTAGTTATGATTTTTCAAATATTGGGCAGAAAATCTGTCAGAAAATCCGAAAATGTCAATTTTGGAATTATGACATCATCATAATTAAAGATGACATAAGCTAAATGTTATAAAGTCATCGTCCTCTTCCTCCATCATCCAAAAACCGTGTAGTACCATGGAGAAAGAGAGAGAGAGGGAGTTTTAGAGAGAGAAGAGGAAGAAAACTCACGAGGTAGGTCGATTTCTTCGGTGAATCCGTACCTAACGCGTATAATCCTTCCTCTAAGCTTCTCTTCTACATGGATTAAGGTACTTGAAGCTTAATTTTTCTGTTTAAAAGGGCCTAGGGTTCAGCCATATTGAGTAAAAGCCAGAGGGAGCTTGAGGTAACTTCCGAAACTTCAATCTTTGATTGTTCTAGCTGTTGTGGTTGATTTAATCGGTGAAATTTCACTGGATTGTCTTTGTTGTAAATTTGGAAAATGGGTTGGCCTAGGTGTTATGCTGCCCAAATTGATACTAAATGGTAGTTCTAACGCAATTTAATGGTTAATAAAATGGTTAGGAGTAGAAAGAAATACGTCTACGGAGACGAAACCGAAAAACCCCAATTTTTCTCGGGGAATTGAGAATTTCGGCCAAGCCTAGTTTGGAGGGGTTAGAGATGGATTTTCAATGATTTGATGATTCCATTGAGTTCAGGAGCGAAAATTAGGTGGGGTTACAGTTGGTCACTTTTTTGGAAAAGGCCGAAAAAGTATAATTACGAAAACACCCCTGAAACCCTTAAAGTGGGGCTGCCAAGGGTAAATTTGTAAATTGACATTGAATTTAATAATTCCGAGTCTGGAAATGGATTCCTTAGGTGAAAATATGTCAGAATAGCCCATGTCAAAATTTCAAGAAAAGTACAGTCGGACCGTGTACGGAAGGGTCGGCCGGATCCCCAGAGGTATTTTAGTAATTTTTTAATATAGCTTCATATAACCCCCAGAAACACTATGGAAGTATCTAAATAGTACATTTGACATTGTAGGATCAAATGTGAAGCCCCGAGTTGTTGGCACGTAAATCGAGGAGAAAAGACTGGAGGTAGGGAACTTATATCTCCTGTATGCTCTGATAACTGTATTAATGTGTTGATGTATGTTATTGCTTTGCTTGATTATATGGAACATGTATGAATGATTTGAAGCTATGTTTCAATATATGCTATGGCCATATGTGTATCGTTCGAAGCATTGAGCTTATAGATTTGTCATTGTATGTGTGCATGAGTTATGTGATGCAAGCATGTCATGCATTAAACACTATCTTGCCTGCATATTGATAATGTTTCCCTACTGAGATTCTCTCGAATCTCACCCTCCCTTACCAACAATTTAGACAAGGCAAGTGGCTCGTGGAGGGAGCGGCTAGGACTCCTTTGAGATGAGATTGTGTAATCCCCATTTGAAGAATTGTAATGGGCAATTGTGCCCTGTATATCTTTAGCGAAGGTATGTACCCGAGATTACCAGGATGATTATGTTGTGCACTCTGATATTTATATGAATGCGATTTATCTTCGCGTAGTAATTGTATTCGAAATGTGAATATGAGACCAAGTTTATAAATGATTTCAAAAGTTATTTTTGAAAACCCCATCATGTGATGGGTTAGTAAATGTTATTTGATTATTATTGGTCTCTATTTCATTTTAATCGCGTATTTCGGATATAATTACGGAGGGGGTTACAAGGTCCAGTGTGCTCGAGTGATCTTGTCTCTGAAAAACTTCTTTGCGCTCTCGGGTATACACTCGCTGTCTCTCACTCTCTGGTGCCCGAGTGCAGACCGTACCATTACTTGAGTATCCGTACAATCTCACTCAAGTGAGGCTATCTTTACTCGAGTGCCTCAGTAGAAAATGTCAGTTTGTGTTTCTAAAAAGGGGATCTTTGGGATAGTTCTTCCAACCCCTCAGGGCTATAGTTAGAGGTATTCTTGAGTACTAAAAGAGCAATAATAATAACCAATTAAGTGTTATAAAGATATTGAGAATTGGAATAGAGAAATTACTCTTTGTCCCTAATTATGATTCTAGGATACAATATTTGCCCGACGCGGGAGAGACCGGTGCGAAGGAACGCCCGGAAGGACTCAGGTAATGACTTTTCTCTCATGTTGTGTATGATACTTGGTATACATGTTTATCATTGTGAATGTGTTATCGGCCATAGGGCATTGCAGCACGAGCAGTTCAGCGTGAGCCATTGTAGGGGCAATGCTCATAATACCTACCCTGGCCATTGTATTTTTCGCTGTAAGTGCCGAGGCTACGTTATGGAATCATGGATTCCTATTTGAGATCCGGCCCGTGGGGCTGCGTGTTGTGTTGAGTATCCAGCCCGTGGGGCTGTGTTGTGAAATGTTTTATATGGATCCCAGCTGTGGTGATATATGTGATATGTTCATGTGGATTGTGCAATACAGCAAGTAGTTCAGCGTGAGCCGTCGTAGGGGGGCAATGCCCATGATACCTACCCCAGCCGTTGCAACTGTTGTTGGGATTGCTGTGTGTTGTATGGGTGATTTACTTTTATGCTTTGATGTTGTGCATATTATGAGTGATTTGTTACTAAGGGGATTCTTTAGAATCTCCTCTCCCAAAAATACAATTTTTAGACAGGGCTGAAAGATCTAAGGGAAAGCGGGCGACGAAGAGCAGTTAGAGCTCTAGTTTAGGAGTTTATTTTGGTTAATAGTTATCAATGTAAAATTCATTAGATATTTTGTGGTAACTAGTTGTATATTTTGGAAGTATAGTGCAGTTTTGTGTAATCCCCAAGTAAAGGGTATGAATTGTGGGCTTTGTGCCTTTGTGTAAACCCTTATGTAATTAATGGAACCTGAGTGTGTCAGGAATTTATGCTGTACTCTGATATGTATGAATGAAACCAACCTGTACAGGCCATTTAAGTATTGAAAGATGAATATAAGACTGCTGTGATAAGGTTTTGTAAAAGTTTTTGAAAACTCTGATTTTGGGAAGTTTAATTTGAATAAGTCCCAAATCATCTTACGATCTCTAATTCAAACTTAATTACGTGTTTATGAACGTAAATCTTGGCCTAAGGTGGGAAGGAGGTTACAGTGCGCATAAGCTAACACACATTAGGCACCTCATTCCCACTAATGGCTCAATGATGGGGGATAATTCTTGAGACTGCATCAGTACATTATCAAATGCCATAACAATTCCTTAGAACACAATCAAATGGGTTAGGACGAAAGGTAAGGCAGGTAAAATAACAAACTAGGAAGGAAACCAAAATTCTCTATTCAGTTCTTAATATAAGACATATTTAGGAAGTTGATCTTAATTTTAAATATAATAGATTTTTTCATATTTGTTGATCTTTTCCTACTTTACCTCATTTGATTGATACTCCCTTAACAATAATCAAGGAAGAGGGGAAAAAAGAGAATTAAGGAAGATAAATAGGATATTTTAAAAAATACATGCCATATTAACTAATTTAACTAACTTAATTGATCTAATTAAATTAGGTAAATATGTCTTATATTAAGAATATGAGAAAGTAATAATGAGCATTCAATCCCCGTCTTTATTTCTCTTTCTTCACTTTATGATACACTTTGTTAATGATTGGCTACGGTCCTCTGCTCTTACTGTTCTCTTCCCTTTTACTACTTATCTCAGCCTTTAGTTTGAAATATGAGCGGTTTAGATCTATTGTTTCATAAAAATATTATTTTTAAAATATTTTTTATTACATGTTTCACTTATCATAACTAAAATTTAGCATTTTTGAATTTGTTTAATTATTTTTCAATAATTTGATATTTTTAAATATTTTTATAAATATTAAATCTGAACCGCTCATTTTCTAAAGGTTGAGATAAGTAGTGGGGGGGAGGATGAGAAGAGAGCGGTAAGAGCAGAGAACCATAGCCAATCCACTTTGTTCAGACTGAAGTTCGAAGAACAAAAATCATTTCTTTTCCCCTCTTCACCATTGCATCATGTAGAGTCATCAGATGATAGATTGTCGTTAAGAGCTGATTTGTTTCATTTTGTTTTTAAAGGTTTAGGAATTAGTTAAATGTGTGTATTTAGTGTTACAGAATTATTTTCTATCAGGGATATTTCTTATGTGTGGCCCTGTGTTGTTAAGCCCATTAGTTTAGGACTTTACTGTGTATAAATATTAGTTGAGACTCATTGTATAGGTTAAGTTTTTTTGGTTAATAATAAAAACTCCACATGTTTTCGTATGGGTGTAGAGGTAAGAGGCTGATTTCTACATGGTACCAGAGCCACTAAAAGGGTTACTTATCAAGAAAGCCCAAGAAAGTGTCCACCAAGCCCAAGAATCGCTAGCCAATTCCCTTTACTAATATGAACCGAATGTCAAATAATCAAGAATCTCCATATGATATGACTGCATTTGTCCTGATCCCATCTTCCATAATTCTAGAACCTTCATTGCGCCGTTGTACCTCTTCCTCAATGGCCAATGAGAAGCCTGCTGGTGAGTCTCTCTCTTTTCATCATCTTCTATATCTTCACCCATCGAATACTCACGGCACGACGCTCAGCTCTCAAACTCTCACTGGCATTAGAACTATACCATATCGAGTCAGACGATGTTAATCGCTCTTTAAGGAAAGAACAAGGTTGGCTTTATCAACGAGAGTTGCACCAGACAGGTTGAAGATGAAGCTCTCCGATTGCAGTGGGACCGATATGACACTATTGTCTTCTGTGGCTTCTAGGCTCTCTTTCGAAGGATCTAGCGCATGGTATCATTTTTTTCCTAATTCCTGACGAGTCTGGCTGGATCTCCAGCAATGATTTGACAAATGATCTAGCTCATGAATTTTCACACTGTATCGTGACATTTATTCTCTGCGCTAAGGATCATTATCTGTTACTGCATATGATACGTGTGCAGATGATCAATTAAATAATGCAACTGTACACTGTCATAATCAAGTAATATAGAAGTAAGTAGAGTATCGTTTCCATGAGGATTGATCACTAAGTACAAAATGAGCAATTTTAACTCTATTTAGTCGATCGATTAGTTGGTGATTGAGAGTACAAAATAAAAGAAAGACAATTTAATATGAATGCAGATGATATGAAAGCAAATATGAGAAAAAGCCCTAGGGGTCAGATTTCACTTAACAAATTCCGGATTGAATCACTTATCTATTCTAGCCCAATTTATTCCACATGATTGATAGTCGAGTTTCCCTAATTTAATTACTAGCCTCTTCCAAGGTCAAGCAATTCTATAATTAATTGCTAATACAATATATTCCTATATCAATTTAAGCAATTAATTATGCATTAAGATTTATGGAACTCAGTAAGACCACACAACTCATATGAATATATTCCTATTTCATATGCAAGTCATGGTTTTAATTATAGGATCGATACACATGCATCTCCTTCCGGTTTCAACATGTATATTGAAATCATTCAAAAGATGGCCAGTCAATCAAAAGCATTAAGAATAATAATTAAAACTCAATCATGAAGGAGAAATTCAAACTAGATTTAATATATTAAGATTCAATCCGTCATTAGTAAGCTATGTCATCACCCTAGGAAAATGAAAATTTAGCTCATGATAAAATTAAAAACAAAACCAAAATAAATTGACATTATATAAAGCTAGAATGAAATCCTCAGAAATACTGCATAAACTTGAATATTCAATTCTCAAACATAAATACACAACCAAAAGATGCATGAAAAATGAAGAAATCTAGCCGTCCATTTAGGAGGTAAAACCTTCCATGTAGGCGGCATGCAAAATGTAATACAATCCTAAGCCTTCCAAGATGGAGGCATGCAAAATGTAATAAAATCCTAAGCCTTCCAAGATGGAGGCATGCAAAAATTGATACAATGTATGAAATTAAATCTAGAAAGTAACACACTTTATTCAGAACTGTCAGAGAAAAGATCTCTCCTTGTCAGAGAAGGGCCTCTAATTGTCAGAGAATGACCTCTGATTCTCTTCCTCTCCTCCACTTTTGAGCTTGGCCTTGATCTCTATTTATAGGGGAAAAACGTGTGCTGCAGTATTGCTACAGTGTCTGGAGGCTGCTATAGTGATGTGGCGCCTGCTATAGTGATCTGGCGGCTGCTACAGTGACTGTCGCAACAGCTATAGTGTCCAGCCGCTCTACAGTACTTCTGTCACTACAGTGACTTCCATCCCCTATAGTGTAACTTCCGTCCGCTACAGTCTAACCATATGTTACAGCGATCTTGTTGCTACAGTACTTTTATTTTTTTATTTTTTAAAATGCTATTTATTCCAAAAACATTATTTATTTATCAATCACACCCAAATTTATTATATTAAACACAAATTTCATCCATAAATTCATCATATAAGGGAAAATAAATATGCAAATATTTTACTTATCAAATTCCCCCACACTTAACTCTTGGACGTCCTCGGACAAAAAGTAAATAATAAGTGCTTTCAATAAAATCAGAAGTGTCAGGTTATAAGTAAGAACACAATTGAAAAATAAAGAGATCATAGTATTAATGAATCAACGAAAATATAAACTAGTAACTTTAATTGAA
Source organism: Inga leiocalycina (assembly GCA_963242795.1). Taxonomy (NCBI): domain Eukaryota; kingdom Viridiplantae; phylum Streptophyta; class Magnoliopsida; order Fabales; family Fabaceae; genus Inga; species Inga leiocalycina. The sequence continues at coordinate 41,707,480 of OY725332.1, forward strand.
AATGAATAAACCGAGTTCGTACTTGTAACTCATTCTCTCAATCTCTCAAGTGTTCAAGGGTAAGTGTTTCGCTCAAATTCAACCAAAAAAATTACACTACCATAGGCTTGCTAAAAATCTCAATCTCCATTACCTAATTCATATGCATAATTCAAATCAAAAGGACTTATTAAGAGTTGTAATGGGGTTAAGGTAAAGGAATGTAAAATATGATATGAAAGGTTAAAGAAATAGAGCAATTGAAAAATGGGCTACTTGTAAATTTATCTCATCACAACAACCCACAATTCAAACACTTAACATTTTCTTTTTTTTTTCTTTTTTCTTTTCATAATTTTTTCCTCCTTTTTTTTTATTATTTTCTCTCTCTTTTTTTATTGAATTGCAACTGTAAAGTTGATGATAGATACACCCCCACACTTTGTCAAAAGCCCATTTCACAAAAATTTCAAATGCTCCACTAATCTTCCGAATAAGGTAAAAGCACTTGATATATCATTAAAGCACATGTTAATTGATTGAAAACAAAGAAACAGTCAATTAGGCTCAAATGGGCTTATCAACGGTATAATTGCAAGGTTGGCTATTTGGTTCTGGCTAAAGAAAATGAATGCCTTTATCATTTTTGAATGTGCATGTGAGATGTAATTTCAACTAGATTTAAAGCAAGTTCTAGAGTGACAACTTAATAGGTGAATATCACACACAAGAGAAATAATCATTATAGGCTCAGAAGCTCATGGCTAGGGATTTTTAAACTCAGTGTATTCAATCTCAAAATTCATCACCAATTGCAACAATCAGTTGTTCTTCATGCTATAAAATCTCTAAATTCAATTGATCCATACTTAAAACCTATATACTTCTTAAGATCATTACAAAGCACTTGAACAAGATGAATTTTTTTTTACTTTTTTTTTTAAAAAGATAAAAAAAAGCATGCAACTAATAAAATGCAACTAATGAAATGCGTCTCAGGAGTTAAGAATAACTCCTTACGCTGCCATTTTTTTCCACACCCCATGCATCTAATGGTTTTACTAACTAACTAAAGGATTTTTTTTTTCTCCTCCCCCAACCTAAATCAGACATTGTCCCCAATATCTTCTAGAGCTCAGAGAAATTTTTTTTTGAAATATAAACACACAATAAAGTAAAATCAAAATACTAAGAGTAAAACCAAGAGATTAAGGAAAGTTACAACCGAAGAGTGGTGTTTGGATCCTGCTTCTGATTGTTATTTGAAGATTTACCACTTATTTGCTTGACAAGTAGATCTGGTTTAGGTTTATAGGTTTGCAGTTGATCGAGCAGCTGATCAGCAGTTGGGGCAGCAATTATGGAGTGGTGAGTTGCTTGGGGTATGAATCGTGTTTCCACAGCATGATCAAGAAAAGACAACAGATTATCATAAAAACCATTAACATTAACAATCCTAATGGCTTTTTGTGATAGTTTAACTTAGCCCTATATGCAATGCTAGAAATGCCATCCAACGTCTCCAAACCACCGGGTAGAGCAATGAAAGCTTGAGCATGGTAGAACATTAGTCCCATTCGTTCAGGCAAGCTCGAAACCTGTAACTCTTGTCCTAAGGAAAAAATGTGATCTTCCAACTCCTTCACCCTTACACTTAAACCCTTGCTTTCATTCATAATGTAGAAATGACCACACTTCCTTTTAGGCCCTGGATGCCTCCCCCGTACACAAAGTTGATTTTTCTGATAGTTAATGCAATTTTAAGTTCGTTTGCTGCTATTATAAACTCTCCTTTCTTGCCCAAATCAGTTTCATAAAAAATGCAAATAGATGTAAATCTACATTTTTGTGTGATACTCTTTTTCTCTTTCTTTCTCTCGGACCATGTATGCTTACAAGTAGAAGAGTACATATTTACAAGTGAAGAGTACATGCTTACAAGTAGAAGAGTACATACATATATAACACTAAAACAACAACAACAAAATCACACATTTTTCAAAGAAGTTTGAAAAAATTTCTGACACAGATGACCAGTGGACCATTGCGTGAAGAAATTAAACAAAAAGAGAAAAGAAAGTCAAAAGATAAAGTAGAGTAGACAAAATATGTCGAAAAGATAAGAAAGATTAGACAAAAGTTATGAAAAAAATAAAACAAATTAAACAAAAGTATGATTATGTACAGTAGTTGTAATTTTGGCTCATATCTTCCTCTAGTTTTATGTCTAGTAACGACTTAAATGCTTTCTATGAATCGAGGATTTGCTTCCCATCCAGTTTTCTTATAAACTGGCAAACAGGGTCTTTTAACGTCAGATTCCCAAGATAGTAGAGCCATTTTTCTTGGTTGAATACGTTCACTAAATCAAGAAAAATACGATAAACATCTCCACTCGGATGCGTCTCAAGAGTTTGAATGATATCATCCAAGGACTCCTTACTTAGTCCATCCTTTATAAATTTAATTTTGTCCTCTCAATTTATAGAAACCATACCTTTACTCTTACAGTGCTGATCACAATTCCACCTTGCACATTTATAGCAGACATTCATTCTTTTAGCTCTTCTCTTTTTGGAGTAAGAACTTCTTCTTATTCCTGGCAAAGGTTTAACAACTGATTTATTAAACTCACCTGCTAAACGTACCTTAACTTCAATGATCCAGCGTATGTCCTTAGGAAGGCCCAAACGCTTGAATACTTTTATCCTTTCAAGTCGACAGCTATAGAGCTTCTTGAGCACATCTTTAGGAAGAGTGGGGAACCTGTTCTTAAGCTTTGCAAGAGATTCCTCCATGGTACCTTAAAATGAAAATGATGAAAACTAAAATGCTCAATGCAGTGTAGTGTGTTTTGGTAAGCAGGAAAGAAAAATGAGAAAGTAGGAAAGAAAATTGAGAGAGTAGGAAAAAAGTTTTGAGAGAGTAGGAAAGAAGTTTTGGGTTGCCTCCTAAATAGCTGCCCTTCTTTAACGTCTTTAGCTAGACAAAGATTAAACCAAAATTTTTTTCTTTTTTCTTTAAAAAAAATTTAAGAAAAAAAAATCAAATTGCTAGATTAAGGACTTACCTGTTGGTTCCTTAAACATGATGACAGATTTCAAAGTGTTGAGTGTACCTTCATTGTATTCTTTGAGCCTTTACCCATCCACTTTGAATTTTCGATCACCATCTTGAATCTCCACAGTTACATATGGCCATACTTGAATCACAGTAAAAGGACCTGACCACCTTGATCTCAGCTTTCCTGAAAAGAGCTTTAACCTTGAGTTATATAAAAGCGCTTTTTGTCCTGGTGAAAACTCTCTCCTCACAATCTTCTGTCATGCCACATTTTTATCTTCTCCTTATATAACTTTGCACTTTCATAAGCTTGTTGTCTAAATTCTTCAAGCTCATTGAGTTAGAGAAGCCTTTTCTCACCAGCTACCTTTAAGTCAAAATTTAATGCTTTTACTGCCCAATATGCTTTGTACTTCATTTTTTATTGGAAGATGGCATGCTTTTCTGTAGACCAATTGATACGGGGGTGTACCAATTGGTGTCTTGAAGGCAGTTCTATAAGCCCAGAGTGCATAATCTAACTTTTGAGCCTAGTCCTTCCGGTTGGAATTCACTGTCTTCTCTAAGATCCACTTTAGTTCTCTGTTTGAGATTTCCACCTGCCCGCTAGTGTGTGGATGATATGGAGTTGCAACCTTGTGAGTTACTCCATATTTAGCCAATACCGACTGAAGCTGTTGATTGCAAAAATGCCTTCCCCCATCACTTATAATAGCTCTAGGCACTCCAAATCTTGTAAAAATATTCTTCCTCAAGAACTTCATAACCACTTGAGAATCATTTGTAGGAAAGGCAGCTGCTTTAACCCACTTGGAGACATAGTCAACAGCTACTAAAATGAATTGGTTGCTAAATGAAGATGGAAAAGGCCCCATAAAATCGATCCCACATACATCAAAAGGTTCAACTTCTAAGATGTTGGTTAAATATGCTTCATGTCTCCTTGAGATATTTCTTGTTCTTTGACATTTGTCACAGGTTGCCACAATTCTGTGAGTGTCCTTGAAGAGTGTAGGCCAATAAAATCATGATTGAAGGACTTTAGTAGCTGTTCGATTTGCTCCAAAATGACTACTATATGGGGATGAATGGCAGTAATTTAAGATGCTTTCCTCTTCTTTTTCTGGAACACATTGCTTGATAATTAGATCTGGGCATTATTTGTATAAGAGTGGATCCTCCCAAAAATAATGCCTTACATCAGTTAAAAACTTCTTCTTTTACACTTTAGAGAGTTCACAAGGCATTACTCCGCTTGCCAAATAATTCACAAAATCTACATACCATAGGGTAAGTTGTGACTGCATGATGAAAAGCTGTTTATCTGGGAAATTCTCCTGAATTGGTGATTCTCTATTTCGTTCACGTGGTTTTAACCGAGAAAGATGATTTACAGTAAGATTCTTAGTCCCCTTTTTGTCTTTGATCTCCAAATCAAACTCTCGTAGCAAAAGCACCCATCTGATCAGTCTAGGCTTAGCATTTTTCTTCTCAATCAAGTATTTGATTGCTGAGTGATTCATCCAGACAATGACCTTTGACCTGATCAAGTAGGCTCTGAATTTATCGAATTCAAACACAACTGCTAATAGTTCTTTTTCTATTGTTGCATACTTCAACTGTGCGTCTGAGAGTGTTCTGCTAGTATAGTAGATGGCATGAAAGACCTTATCTTTTCTTGGCCTAAAATAGCTCCAACTGCATAATCACTTGTATCACACATCATTTCAAATGGAAGGTTCCAATCTGGAGCTATGATAACTAGTGCAGAAGTCAAGGCCTTTTTTAGAGTTTGGACGACTGATAAGCACTCCTTATTAAACACAAAGGGAGTGTTTTTCTTCAACAGCATGCAAAGTGGCTTTGTGATTTTTGAGAAGTCCTTGATGAATCTTCTATAAAAGCCAGCATGTCCTAAAAAAATTTGAATACCCTTGATTGAGGAAGGAGGTGGTAGCTTTTTAATTGTTTCAATCTTAGCTCTGTCCACTTCAATGCCTAGATCAGATACCTTGTAACCCAGCACGATTCCTTCTTTCACCATGAGGTGACATTTCTCCCAATTTAGAACCAAATTTGTCTCCATACAACGTTGCAAGACTTTTGCCAGATTTGAAAGATAATAATCAAATGATTCTCTAAAAACTGAAAAATCATCCATGAACACCTTAATGAACCTTTCCACCATGTCTGAGAAGATCGCCATCATACTCCTTTGAAATGTTGCTGTGCATTACATAGACCAAATGGCATCTTTCTGAAGACAAAGGTACTATATGGACATGTAAAAGTTGATTTCTCTTGATCCTCCAGTGCAATTGTAATTTGATTATATCCTGTGTACCCGTCCAAGAAACAATAATAGGCTTTTCCAGCAAGTCTGTCAAGTATCTGATCTATAAATGGCAGAGGAAAGTGATCTTTTTTGGTGGCTTTATTGAGCTTTCTGTAGTTAATGCACACTCTCCATCCAGTCACTGTTTGTTATGAAATCAATTCATTTTTCTCGTTGGGTACTACTGTCATTCCACCTGTCTTTGGCACAACTTGAACTAGACTTACCCATTGACTGTCAGAGATTGGGTAGATTATGCCAGCATCCAGCTACTTTATTACCTCTTTTCTCACCACCTCCTTCATGTTAGGATTGAGTCTTCTCTAGTGCTCAACTATTGGCTTGTAGTTGTCCTCCATTAAGATCTTATGCATACAAATTGAAGGACTAATCCATTTTATATTAGCTATTGACCAACCAAATGCTGTTTTGTATTCCCTTAGGACTCTTAATAACTTTTCTTCTTAATCAGGAGTAAGAGCTGTTGAGACGATTACTGGTAATGTTGAATTTTCTCCCAGATAAGTATACTTCAAGTGGGATGGCAGTACTTTCAACTCCAGTACTGGTGGTTTCTCTATTAATGGTACTGACTTACTCGACCTTTCCCCCAGATCTTCAAATGGTTTCTTGATAAAAATTGGGGAATTTGCTTCCAGGTACTGAATCTGCTCTAAGACTTTAGGATTAGTAGATTTTGATACATCTACCATTTCCATTGCTAATAGTTGATCTATGCAAATTTCGTCCATCATATCTTTTGTACAGCTGGTCAATGTATTCACTCTGTAACAGGTGTCACCTTCATCTGGAAAGGACAAAGCCTTGAAAATGTTGAAAGATACTTGATTATCTTGAACTCATAAAGTTAACTTCCCCTGTTGCACATCTATTAACGTTCTTCCAGTTGCTAGAAATGGCCTCCCAAGAATGATAGGAATTTCTTGGTCTTTTTTCATGTCAAGTATTATGAAATCAACTGGGAATGTGAGTTTGTCCACCTTCACTAGAACATCTTCTAAGACACCCCTTGGATGTTTTATTGATCGGTCAGCTAGAAGTAATGAAACTATGGTTGGCTTCACCTCTCCAAGACCAAGTTTGTTGTAAACAGATAGAGGCATGAGGTTTACACTTGCTTTAAGATCACAAAGCGCTCTTTCAAAGTGACATTGACCTATGGTGCAAGGTATGCAGAAGCTTCCTGGATCCTTTAGCTTTGGAAGTAATTTCTTTTAGAGAATAGCGTTACACTCCTCAGTAAGTGCAACTGTTTCAAATTCGTCAAGCTTACGCTTATTTGAAAGAATGTCCTTCATGAATTTTGCATAACTGGGCATTTGGGCAAGAGCGTCTGCAAAAGGAATGTTGATGTGTAACTTCTTGAAAACCTCTAAAAACTTTACAAATTTCTTGTCTAGCTTTGCCTTCACGAGTCTCTGAGGGTATGGAACTGGTGGCACATATGGAGAGGATTGTCTAGAAAGCTAATTCTTCCTGGTATCATATCATCCTCGTTCTGTTCTTGTACTTCCTCATTCTGTTCTTCTCCACCTTCTTTCTTTTCTCCGTCATCCTTCTTTTTAATTAAAGGATCTTTCAATTCTTTCCTACTTCTTAGTGCAACGGTCTTCACATGCTCTCTTGGGTTTCTTTTAGTGTCACTTGGTAGAGTTCCTGGTTGCCTGGAATTCAGCATATTTGCAATTTAGCCCATCTGGATCTCCAAGTTCTTTATTGAGGCGTCTTGACTTTTGAGTGTTGCATCAGTCCTGGCAATGAATTGTGCCAGTGCATCTTCCATATTCACTTTCTGCTGTGGTGGAGTTGGTTGTTGAAGAACTTGTTGTTGGTAGTTCCCTTACAGCTTGAATGCATTTTGATTATTCCTCCAACTAAAGTTTGGATGATTTCGCCAACCTAGATTGTAGGTGTTTGAAAATGGGTCATTCCTTTGATTTCTGATAAAATGAGCTTGCTCCGGCATGAATGAGTTTTCTTCTTGACATTGCGTACTCACATGAGGTCCTCCACATTGATCACAAGCTTCCATAGGAGTGCTGATTACATTTGCTTGGGTTGTCAATAATCCTACTTGCTTGGATATAGATGCAATTTGAGAAGACAAAGTTGTAAAGACATCCAGCTCATGCACTCCAAGTACTTTCTTTGAATTGCTATATTTAAAAGGCTATTGATATGCATTGGCTTCCATCTCCTCAAGTAGATTGTAAGCATCATTTATATTTTTTCCCATTAAAGATCCTCCAGCTGTAGCATCTACAAGAATTCTAGAAATGTGCTTCATCCCACTATAGAAAGTTTGTAGTTGCTACCAATCTGGTAAGCCATGATGAGGACATATCCGTAGCAACTCCTTGTATCTTTCCCATGCTTCATAGAGGCTTTCTTGTTCATGCTGGGTAAATGAAGCAATTTCATTCCTCAATTTAGCAGTTTTTGCTGAAGGAAAGTATTTCTCCAAAAATTTCTGCGCCATGATCTCCCACGTAGTTATGCTTCCCACTGGTAGTGATTGTAGCCAACTCTTAGCCTTATCCCTGAGTGAGAAAGGGAAAAATCTAAGTCTAATGGCATCGTCAGTAACACCATTATGCTTGAATGTGTCACAGATTTATAGGAAGTTGGCTATGTGTGCATTAGGATCTTCTGTTGGTAAACCACCAAATTGATTTGCTTGCATCATCTGAATAATTGCTGGCTTGATTTCAAAGTTGTTAGCTGCTACTGGTGGTCTCGTGATTCCAGAATTTGTCCCCATGACTGTTGGTGTTGTATAGTCACGGAGTGTTTTGGTATCTGTTGTTCCTCCCCCCGGATTTGCCATCGAATTACTTAGGATTGAAGTAGACTACTTTTGAACTCTTCGATTTCTTTGACAAGTTCTTTCGATCTCAGAATCAAAAGGTAATAGTTCAGTCTCCTTCGATCTGGTCATACACTAAGCAAAAACCTGAAAAGAAACACAAGACACCAAGTAGAAAAAAAAATGTAATATGAAGACCAAATTAGTATTAAAATTACTTGGTATTGATATTAATGACAACAATCCCCGGCAATGGCGCCAAAAACTTGATACGTGTGTAGATGATCAATTAAATAGTGCAAGTGTACACTGTCATAATCAAGTAATATAGAGGTAAGTAGAGTATTGTTCCCATGAGGATTGATCTCTAAGTACAAAATGAGCAATTTTAACTCTATTTAGTTGATTGATTAGTTGGTGATTGAGAGTACAAAATAAAAGAAAGACAATTTAATATGAATGCAGATGATATGAAAGCAAATATGAGAAAAAGCCCTAGGGGTCAGATTTCACTTAACAAATTCCGGATTGAATCACTTATCTATTCTAGCCCAATTTATTCCACATGATTGATAGTCGAGTTTCCCTAATTTAATTACTAGCCTCTTCCAAGGTCAAGCAATTCTATAATTAATTGCTAATACAATATATTCCTATATCAATTTAAGCAATTAATTATGCATTAAGATTTATGGAACTCAGTAAGACCACACAACTCATATGAATATATTCCTATTTCATATGCAAGTCATGGTTTTAATTATAGGATCGATACACATGCATCTCCTTCCGGTTTCAACATGTATATTGAAATCATTCAAAAGATGGCCAGTCAATCAAAAGCATTAAGAATAATAATTAAAACTCAATCATGAAGGAGAAATTCAAACTAGATTTAATATATTAAGATTCAATCCGTCATTAGTAAGCTATGTCATCACCCTAGGAAAATGAAAATTTAGCTCATGATAAAATTAAAAACAAAACCAAAATAAATTGACATTATATAAAGCTAGAATGAAATCCTCAGAAATACTGCATAAACTTGAATATTCAATTCTCAAACATAAATACACAACCAAAAGATGCATGAAAAATGAAGAAATCTAGCCGTCCATTTAGGAGGTAAAACCTTCCATGTAGGCGGCATGCAAAATGTAATACAATCCTAAGCCTTCCAAGATGGAGGCATGCAAAATGTAATAAAATCCTAAGCCTTCCAAGATGGAGGCATGCAAAAATTGATACAATGTATGAAATTAAATCTAGAAAGTAACACACTTTATTCAGAACTGTCAGAGAAAAGATCTCTCCTTGTCAGAGAAGGGCCTCTAATTGTCAGAGAATGACCTCTGATTCTCTTCCTCTCCTCCACTTTTGAGCTTGGCCTTGATCTCTATTTATAGGGGAAAAACGTGTGCTGCAGTATTGCTACAGTGTCTGGAGGCTGCTATAGTGATGTGGCGCCTGCTATAGTGATCTGGCGGCTGCTACAGTGACTGTCGCAACAGCTATAGTGTCCAGCCGCTCTACAGTACTTCTGTCACTACAGTGACTTCCATCCCCTATAGTGTAACTTCCGTCCGCTACAGTCTAACCATATGTTACAGTGATCCTGTTGCTACAGTACTTTCATTTTTTTTTTTTTTTATTAAAATGCTATTTATTCCAAAAACATTATTTATTTCTCAATCATACCCAAATTTATTATATTAAATGCAAATATCGTCCATAAAATCATCATATAAGAGAAAATAAATATGCAAATATTTTACTTATCAGCATATTTTCGAAGCTTTAAGAACTATGGGAAGAACAATCCTCCCTAGTTCCCATATCGTCTTGTACTTGTGCCACTTCTCAGGCGTATATAGAGGTAATTCAGCAACAAAAGTTGCTTCAATTTCTAATAGGGCTCAGTGATAAATACTCATAAGCAAGAAGCCATATTCTTCTTTTACTTCCTTTTCCTAGTGTCAATGTCGCATATAATATGATTGTTGAACATGAGAGTCAGCGTCAAATTCTTAGTTTTGATAAGGCACCTTCCCCTAAAGGAATAGCTATGGCTGTCAGGAATCGAAATCATGGAAGGGGAAGGGGCAGAGGAGACAACATTCCTGAATGTTCCCATTGTGGTAAGAAGGACATATTAAAGATACTTTCTATCAAATAATGGGTTATCCACCAATTTCCGTGGACCCAGAGGCAAACAATTCAAAGAGTCAAACTTAAGTATTACTGATGTTGCATATAATGGTACTGAAGATTCAGCTATCAACACAAATTCGGTGGGGCCATCATTTACTTAGGAACAATATCAGAAAATTCTTGACCGTCTTAAATGTGATGAGAAGCCAATTGTCCATTCATTGACTGGTACATGTTTGACTGTTCCTAATTCATTTACTTTTTCTAGTAGCAAATGGATATTAGACTTAGGAGCTACAATACATATGGTAGGAGATATGAATATTCTATACAATCGTACACTATATAATGGACAACTATTCGAATACCATATGGAAATTGTATGCAAATTAGTCATGTAGGAGATGTTAATTTTGTTGATGACATAGTCATTCGTAATGTCCTATATGCGCTTGGATTGCAGTTCAATTTGGTTTTAGTGTCTCAACTAATAGCTGAATAACACTATGTAGTTTCCCTTTTTCTTGATATTTGTATTATGCAGGACCTTCGGGCTAAAAAGAAGAGGCTGATTGGTAAGAAAGTAGCATGACTTTATGTTCTCTACATTAGAAAATGTAGTGATTATCTAAATTCTATTTTGTGTAATACGGTTGAGCACACTTGTATTGATGTATGCCTTTGGTATAAAACAGTAGGACACACACCTATTAGTATAATGAAGCACTTGAGCACCATTGGGAATAAAGTTGAGATGAATAAAAATTGTGAGATTTGTGTTCAATCTAAGCAAACAAAATTTCCCTTTATATCTAGCTTCATTAAATCTTGTTATAGTTTTGAATTGATACATCTTGATGTTTGGGGTCCCTCTAGGACACCTACAATAAAGGTCATCATTTCTTTCTTACCATTGTTGATGACTATTCACGAGGCACTTGGATAATGAGCCAATTACTCATATAAAAAATTGTATTACATATATGTCCACACAATTTTCTATGAAGGTTAAGAAAATTTAAAGTAATAACGGCACTAAATTTACTAATAATGAGATGAAGTCTTTCTATCAGGAAAGGGGGATGGTTCATGAGACCTCATGCCCCTACACTCCAGAGCAAAATGGAGTGGTAGAAAGGAAACATCGAACCATCATGAAAATTACATGCAACCTTATTTTGCAATTTGGCATACTAGTGCAATATTGGGGTAAATGTGTGCGAATAGCAGTATACTTGCTTAATAAAATCCCCTTAAAGGTGCTTGATTATAAAAAACCCTATGAGAAAATCTATGCGGTAGAGCCAGATATAGGTAACTTGAAGGTATTTGGGTCATTGGCACATGCCACTAACTTGAGAGTAAGTGATATACTCCAACTGAGATCTATTCCTACTGTGTTCATAGGTTAACCTAAAAACTAAAATGGTTTCTTACTTCTTGACTTGAGAAATAAGAACACATTTGTTAGTTGACATGTTAGCTTCATGGAGGATAAATTCTCCTTTAAGGATAACATTATTGATAATAAGATTTTAAAGAAATGTTTTGGCATGAGCCACTTGATTTGGAAATTAAACATGTAACGGCTACTAACCCAATTGATATGTGTAGTTAAAATAGCATTGAACCTAATAGAAGAGATCTTATTGAACATGAGAATCAGACCCTATCTACTCCTCAAACAACTCTTAGGAGCAATAGAGATAGGAGCCCACCTATATGATCAAAGGATTATGTGTGTGCCTTAATGAAACCTCCTTCCAAATATGCATATCCTATTGATAACTATTTTTCTTATTCTAGTGTTGTTGCTAACTACATGTGTTTCTTGTGTACACTTGATTCGATTTCTGAACGTAATAGCTATGTAAAGGCAATTAAGAGTTCAGAATGGATAAAGGTAATGAGAGCCGAGATGAAGGCTCCTGAGGCTAACAAAACATGGGATATAATTCCACTTCCAAAAGGTAAGAAAGCTATAGGGTGTAAGTAGGTCTATAAGATTAAATATAATACTGATAACACAATTGATAAGTATAAGGCTCACCTAGTTGTGAAAGGATTTACTCAACTAGAGGGAATATACTATCATGAGACATTCTCCCCTATAGTAAAGATGTTTACTATGAGAGTTATATTGAAATTGGTAGCTATGAATAAGTGGAATCTATATCAAATGGATGTCTATAATAACTTTTTACAAGGTGATTTAAATAAAGTGGTCTATATGAAAATACCTTAAGGATTTGAGGTTAAGGGAGACCATTTAATTTGTAAACTAAATAAATCTTTATATGGCTTGAAGCAGGCTTCATGCCAATGGAATAAGAAATTGTCTAAGACTTTGATAGAAGGCGGTTTTCAATAAAGCAAGAATGACTACTATCTATTTATTAAGCATTGTGTTGATGGAATTGTTTTGATTTTAGTATATGTTGATGATTTGCTTATAATAGGGAGTTTTGAGTTTGGAATTGAGGAAGCTAACCAACTACCTCATGATCATTTTAGAATTAAAGATATTGGTTTGATGATATATTTTTTAGGCATTGAGGTTGCCAAGTCTAATAAGGGAATAATGCTATCTCAAAGGAAATATATATTAGATCTGCTTGCTGAAATAGGTAGGAGTGGGTGCAAACCTTTGAGCATCCCTATGGCACAAAGTTTAAAGCTGATAAGGTTCGATGAGATAAAGGACAAACATGAGGAGCTACTTCTAAATCCAAAAAGATATCAGAAATTGGTAGATAAACAAATTTATCTAACCATTACCTGTCCTGATATCTACTTTTGAGTGCAGGTACTAAGTCAATTTATGCACTTACTAACCAAATATCACATGGCAGTAGCTAGGAATATCCTCTGATACTTAAAGCGCACCTTGAGGCTTGGATTGCTTATCAGCACAAAAGGAAAAAATTTTTGGAATGCTGCTGCGATCTTAATTTTTATGGAATACCAAAAAGCAGGTGACAGTGTCAAAATCTTCAGCTGAAGCTAAGTATAGAGCATTAAGCACGACAGTTTTAAAAATAGTATAGTTAAGAGGATTACTTCATGACTTGGGAATAAACCATTAGGATCCAGTATAGGTTTATTGTGACAATAAATATGCCATACATATAGCAGCAAATCCAATATATCATGAACGTACTGAGCATATTGAAGTAGATTGCCACTTTGTTTGTGAAAAGTGGGAATCAAATAAGATAAGTCTCCGGTATGTGAGCTGTAAGAATCAACAAGTGGACCTTTTGACTAAGGCTATTGGAGGAGCTGTGCAAAGAAGTTTATTATCCAAGTTGGGAACTTTTGATATGTTCTGTCCCCAATATTGAGGGGGAGTTTTAAGATCTTATTTGTTTTATTTTGTTTTTAAAGGTTTAGGAATTAGTTAGATGTGTGCGTTTAGTATTACAAAATTATTTTTTGTTAGAGATATTTGTTTTGTGTGGGCCTGTGTTGTTAAGCCCAATCAGTTTAGGACCTTACAATGTATAAATATTGGTTGAGACTCATTGTATAGGTTGAGTTTTTTTTGGTTAATAATAAAGACTTCATATGTTTTTGTATGGGTATAGAGGTGAGAGGCTGATTTCTATAATTGTCATGTCATCATCCTTCGTGGAACACTGTCCATAGTTATGATATTTAACATATTCAAGGCTGGTACTGCAACTAATGACTAATCTCCTGCAGTGAACATAAAATAGTATAAGGAATGATTTGAAGTCATTAAGGCAAAGTGAATACAAACATCATAAAAAAAAACAAAAACCTGGGCAAACCCTATGAGTGAGAGGAATACGTGGCGGATAGTTTGTTAAAAAAATTCAAATAAACAATATCTTTGCCCCTCTTCGGTCTCCATCTTATCCCATTAAAGTAAATACAAACTTCTAGTTTGTTCTTCTTGCTCCTGAATGCTTCATAGGAATCCATTACCCCACATCAGTCAGCAACAAATACTGAGGAAAAGCCCAAAAAGTAGAGGACTCATAAAGGACATATGGGGAAAACTAGCCAGTACAATGAAAAGATAGGAACAGGGAGATTATAGGCCCCATTTGGTAAGTAGCATTGAATTTTGATGGATTGGAATTGAGACTTTAAAATTATATTTGGTATCAATTAATATGTAACCCCTGCCTTGCAAACCGTAATTAATATTCGAAAATGCGTAATTAAAATAAATTAGAGACCAACGAATAGTAAATCCCATTTTCAAACCTATATACTCAATAGGGTTTTCATAAATAATTTTCAAAATCCAAATAACTTGGTCTCGTACTCATATTTTGAATATAATTACCCTACGCAGTTTAATCACATTCATATATATCAGAGTGTACAATAAAATTCCCGACCAACCCTAGGTTCTATTCATTAGCTCAAGCTTTACAGGGCACATATGCCCATTACAGCTTCTCATACAGGGGACTACACGATACATTTTCACAATTTACATCCTAAATCCAAATACAGATACAAATCATATACTACTCCTAATTTATGAAAACTAACTTCTAACTAATGCTCTTAACTAGGAGCTTAACCCATCCTTGGTTGCTTGCTTCTTTCTCGAACCACTTGCCCTGTCTGAAAGGTTAGTCAATAGAAAGAATGAGATTCAACAGAATCTCAATGGTAAAAAATAACTCATACCACACATAATCACATAGCATGCGAGCATATCATTATGCAGCACAGAAGTAAAAATAGCCTTTCAGCTCATATAGTCAATCCCCCGTAAACTACCGCCCTAGCGGAATGGTCCTCCACCATGGGAACCCCCCCATACGGCCGTAGGTGAAAGATACACAAATACATAAGCTTCGCATAATCTATAATATCACAAAACAATGATAACCCATACATATATTGCATTACACATAGTATAAGGGAAGAGTCGCTACCTTATTCTTTCCACGTGTGCTCCAGAACAAGTAGATCATGATCAAGGAAAATACCGAATCCTAACAATCAAATCAAGGACACAGGGTTATTCCTTTTTTCCAATTCCTTAACTTCAAACACTTAAAGTTGGTTATCAATTGACACCTTTAGGTGGCTATTAGCAGCCTAAATACATGCCTAAAGGGTTGGGAGAAACTTGACCAAAGATCCCCTTTCAGAATCAAAAGCACTAATCTTTAGCTGATGCACTCGAGTAATGGATAACTTGCACTCGAGTGAGGACAGCTCACTCACGCGAGTGCTTGACAGAGAGCCACAATAGAGACAGAAGGTAATCACTATATTCGAGTCACAAACTCAACACTCTAGTGATGGCCTTACACTCACTCAAGTCTTACAGGGTGAAGCACAGAAAGTGACTACCTGGGAGCAATGGAAACCTTAAAACTAGGAGTGCACTCGAGCAACAACACAAGCACTCGAGTGACAACATAATACTTGTGAGTGCTAACGCACACTCTTGACAAATGTATTGCAAGTGCTTTCCAGAGATGCGATGTAATGCCCCGAATTTCAATTAAGGGCTAATGATAATTATTGAGGATAATTATGAATTAAACTAGAATTATTATGTATTTTGTGGCAATATTAATTAATATGCCATGATTAGAGGAAATTGAAAGAATGAAATTGTTGGGCCATTAGTTAGTGATTAATAGAGAAATTAATTACTAGCTAAGAGAAAAAGGAGATATGTGATTAAATGGCTAATGGAGGGATTATAGTAGCTAATTGGTGGCTTATTGTATGAGAACCAATAAGGTTTGGACATGTGTCAAGTATAGATGAAGTGAGAGGCATGGAGAAAAGTTAAATAGGGGAGTATTTTATCATTTCTCTCTCCTCTCTTCCCTTGGTTTTCGCTGGACAGCATGGAGGGAGTATGATTATCATCATTTCTCATCTTCTCACACACTCTTCATCTCTCTCTTCTCTCCTTATCTGGCGCCATTATTGTTGAAAAGGGAAGAGGAAAAGCTTGTGATTTGGGTAAGCAAATGGTTTCCATTGCTCAAACTCACTTTATTAATGTTGATCCTTGGAGTGAGAGCTTCATTTTGATATTTATAGTGTGCCTATTGGTGTTGAATTGTGCCCACACGAAATTTTGGAGGTTGGTGAATCAAGAAATCTCTTTAGCAAAGTGAAAAAGGTAAGTGAGACTAATCTATCTATTTAAGTTTTATGCCAAATGGTTTAGTTTAAATTTTTTGGGATTTTTGGCTTGCTTTTTAAAATTAAGGATCATGCTATTTTTGGTATGTCTTTGGCATGAAATTGGTATCTTGAGAGGTATTTTGGATAGATAGAATTGATTGGTGGTTAAATTGTGAAGTTCGGATGATTTTGAAATTTTGATGTTTGTGTTGCCCAAAACCAAAGCATGATAATGGAGTAGGATTTGGTTAATTCTGATAATTCCATTGAATTCCTTGGGTGTTTTTGTGTGGGAGTAGCTTTGGTTGAGGTTTTGGGTCTATTGGAAATTCTTGGGAAGCTTTTGGAAAATGCTGTCAAGTTTTCTGGTTTCTGATAAGATCACTCGAGTGATCTGGGGTTCACTCAAGTGTGAGATGAATGTCACTCAGTTGAGGTTGAATATCACTCGAGTGTTGTGTGTATATTCATTGTTCTCTTCAGTTTTCTGTTGTGCTTCTTGGGAAAATCTCAAGAGTGTATAGTCTCCCTTGCGACTGTGAGCTATAACTCAAGTGCAATGATCTGTGCTCGAGTGCTCCTCTTCATTGAAAACTCTGGTGCTCTTGGGTCCTTATTTCTTGTGCTTCACTTTCTGATACTTGAGTGAGCATTTGGCTGTTACTCGAGTGTGGCTTCCTAGACTCACTCGAGTGTGGTAGCCTTCTGAAAAGTTCTTATGTTCTCGGGTGTTCACTCGTTATCCTTTACTCTCAGATACCCGAGTGCAAACCGTACCATAACTAGAGTGAGGTCATCTTCACTCGAGTGCCTGTGCCCCATCACTAGAGTGAGGCCATCTTCACTTGAGTGAAACAAAGGAAAATGTCAGTGTTTGCGTTTCCAAAAGGAGATCTTTAGGGACAGTCCTCCACCTTTTTAGGGCTTTTGTTAGGGGTATTAATGGGTACTAAAAGAGCAATAATGATAACCAAATTAAGTGTTAAGAAGTCATTGTGAATTGGAATAGAGCATTGAAACTTCGTCACTCATTATGAATTATAGGATACGACATTTGCCTTACTTGGGAGGGACCAGTGCCAGAGCGTGCACGGAAGGAATGAGCAAGTAGTGACTTTTCTCTCATGTTGTGTATGATGTCTGGTATACATGATTGATCATTGTGTGTTTGTGAAATGTGAATGAAAATGTGCCATGGTCTATTACAGCGTGAGCACTTCAGCGGGAGTCGTCGTAAGGGGTTGATGCTTATCACACCTACCCCGGCCGTTTAACTGCCGTTGTAATAGATATGGATCTTTGAGAAACTGCTTTGTGAATCCGGCCAGTGTGGCTGTGTATTGTAAAATACTTTATATGAATCCCAGCTGTGGTGAAATATATTGTTATGAACTATGTTGTGGTATGATACATTGTGAGTACTTCAGCGTGAGCAAACGTAAGGGTGACACAAGTCATACCTGCCCTTGCCGCTATAACTGCCGTTGTAGTTGCTATGAGTGGGTTATGATTTGCTTTCATGCTTTATTATTATGCATACTATGAGTGATTTGTTACTACGGGGATTCTTTAGAATCTCACTCTCCCAAAAACAACTTTTAGATAGGGCCAAAGGATCAAAAGGAAAGCAGGTGACGAAGAGCGGGTAGAGCTCCGGATTGGGAGTTCATTTTGATTATTTGGTTATCATGTATAGCATATGGATATTTTGTTGGGAATTGCCTGTGTATGAATTGGTGATATTTAAATAGTTTTGTGTAATCACCAAGATAAGGGAAAATAATTATCGGCTTGTTGCCTTGTATAATCCCTTTTTTAATTAATGGAACTTAAGTGTGTCGGGAATTTGTGTTGTACTCTGATATTTATGAATGGAATCAACCGGTATAGGCCATTTAAGTGTTCGTGATGTGAATATGAGACCATTGTGAATAGGTTTGGAAAAGTTTTTGTAAACCATTATTTTGGGCAAAGGATTATTTTATAAGTCCCAATTTGTATTATAGTCTCTAATTCATCTTAATCATGTTTTATGACTTTAATCTCGGCCTTGATGGGGGGTTACACGCGGCTCTTAGTGCAAAATACATACGTACTCGAGTGAGACACCTCGCACTCAAGTGAGGACCCACTTCACTTGCAGGTGAGGAAATGCACTCTTACTTTTTGGCATGGAAGTGCAATTGAAAACTGAAGGGACAAGAAGAAACTTGGTGCTACACTAGAGTAAGATCCATGTTCACTAGAGTGAGGCTCTATCAGAAGTTAAAACGCAACAGATGACAGAATTTTTCCTAACTTCCAACATGTGTTTCCAAAATTCTGACCCAAAGTTACTCCCATATAATTTTACACAAGGAATCCATTGGAAACCTCAAAACACCCAAAATCATATTCTAGGTACAATTTTGTCTTGAACACCACATTACCACATATTACCAAATTTCACTACTTTTGCTCCCAATGTTCCAAATTAATTATATTGTTCCAAAGACACAATAGAACACCAATTCAACCACAACACACTAAACAATTCATCCATTCCAACATCACACTAAATCATGGCAAAACTTATAAGTTCCAAAACTTAACTAAAAGTCATAATAGATAGATCAAAGGGAAGCTCTTACTCACCTCTTCTTCTCTCCCAAGCTAGTTTCTTGATTCTTCATCTTTCCAATTTTCCCCAAGCACTCAAACATCTCTTTTCAAGAATCTAAAACCATAGAGATGAAGCTCTTATCACTATAAACAACCTTATAGAAGGGTGTTTAAGCATTAGAGGACAATAACAAGGCCAAATCTCACCTTTTTCCTTGCTCTTTCCTCCAAGCTTTGGACAAACATGGAGCATGGAAGAGAGAGAGAGATGAGATAAAGAAGATGATCAGCATTTTTGGCCTCCACATGGCCCTTTGGCTGACCTAAAGGAGAGAGGAGAAAGGAGAGAGGGAAGAGTGTTTGAAATGTTAACCAAGGTCATAGGCTCATGTGGTGACACTTGTTAAGATCTTGCTTCATCTCTCATGAGCTCACATAAGCTCATATACACATGATTCCACCCTTTGATCTCTTGCACATTCCATCACAACCATTGATCTTCAAGTTACTAATGAGTTTCCTCTTCGGTAACTGACCAATTGGCCAGTAACTTTCCCATTTTGCCGCTAATTATGGTAATTGCTCTTAAATCACCACTAAACACATTTTTTTAATTCCATCACACCAATCATGTGCCCTCCCCTTCTCTTCAATGCATTTTAAGCTTTGTCACACAATTAAGCTTAAATATAGGGTTTGGGCACTGATCGTAAC
Organism: Inga leiocalycina; assembly: GCA_963242795.1. Lineage (NCBI taxonomy): Eukaryota > Viridiplantae > Streptophyta > Magnoliopsida > Fabales > Fabaceae > Inga > Inga leiocalycina. The sequence continues at coordinate 41,727,291 of OY725332.1, forward strand.
ACATTCAAATCACAACTTATATTATATTCTCCAAAAGTGTTGGTTTAACGATAATCACATTTACTTTTGGAGTTGTAATCCCTTAATCAAATTTTGGGATATTACACTTCTCTCTCCGTTCAATAAATTTCGTCCTTGAAATTTGTCACACTACTTAAACCATAAACTTGGATGCCTCTTCATAATGGCTTCCGTTTCAGAAATTATTCCTTATTGAGACAGTCCCTTCTAGACCACTTACACAATCAGTGCGCCACAAGTCTCATTCTCGTAAGAATCTTAAATAAACTAATATGTCATGCTCGGTTTCTTTCTAACAACACAAACACTCAGAATTCTTATAATCACCGCATAATTCTGCTATCACCCTATACCGGTATAGCACCATATCCCTGGCATAAACACGGTTACAACATAGTTGCCATGAAACCACAATCGGCCCATTACACAATTGCCATATGAACACAATTACCACACAATTGCTAAATGAACGCAATCGCCTCCATGTACAATAGCCACAACACTATCATCACATATCCACAATCGCACAAGCCCCAGATCTTGGAGGCTAGCGCATATCACACAACCTCAACAGTTGGCAGGCATAGGCCACCAACTTGCTCGATCTAGTCACCCCCTTCCAGGAGTAACTCAAAATTCCACTGGTTCACTACGCATAAACAACAACACTCATGGCTGTATACACATTATGACAGCTTCCGCTATAATCGCAACAATGCCTTAGCTTTCACTTTTTTCACTTTCACAATATTACCCTAACTTGTACACCTACTAGTGATTCCGTTAGTGGTAACCGGGACCTTTAGGTATTAACAATAACATTAGGCCATTTCAGAATCTTAATCTCTTCTATCTGAAGCACCCTACTATAACGGCTCACCTTGAGTCTCAGTCTCTTCTATCCAAGCATCCAACCAAACACATTTTTCTCATTCCATCACACCAATTATGCTCCATTCCCTTCTCTTCAATGCATTTTAAGCTTTGTCACATAATTAAGCTTAAATACAAGGTTTGGGCACTGATCATAACACATTCAAATCACAATTTATATCGTATTCTCCAAAAGTGTCAGTTTATTGATAATCACATTCACTTTTATAGTTGTAATCCCTTAATCAAATTTTGGGATATTACATAATATTTAGAAGGAGTGTGTAAATTAATTTAATTCCATAATTAGTAATAAATTGCAAATAACTATAATGCCCTTATAATAAATTATTTTAAAAAAATATTATTACAAAACCTATACCTCTTCTAGTACGAGTATCCATTCTTCCTAATCTTCCTCTTCCTCCATGATATCATGGAACCTTTATTTACCCGATGGCAAAGATTCTCTACCAGCAGCAGAAATTCTCCACTAGAGGCAACAATTCTCCCCTAGAGGTGATGACCATTATAGAACTAGGGGCAATAACAAATCTTATTGCTCAACCCTTATTTTTATTGCTTGAAGCTTCTCAACCTTGATATATAAGCCAAATCAACAATCATGGAGTTTTAGATACAAAAATCTTCGTTGACTTTTTTGCCAACAATTTTTGTTGATTTTTTTGTCAATATTTGGATGTGAGTTCAATTAACCGGCCATTTCATTCCTTTATTCAGTTCAAGGCGATGGGTTTTTTTAATATTGTTTTCATCATCAAGTTGGTTTTTTTAATATGGACACGAAAATATATTCCAATTACACTTCTTTTTTTAAGAGGACGATGATAGTTGCAATTGAGATCAATCGAGATTTAGGTTAAATTTGATAGGGATATTTTTGGTCTGAAAAATATAATGAACATAGATTTTTTGTCTCTAAAATTTACAATCCCAGTATTGAAAATGCAATACTGAGGGATGTGGCTTTGGAGTAATCCCATTTTTGTGGACTCCCAATCCCAGGTTATTCTCAATCCCTCGTACCAAATAATATAATTTAGCCTAATTCTTGACCCAATCTTAGTCCCTACCCCTAGTACCTCATACCAAGCAGTGCCATAAAATCATGGTAGAATGGTAAAATGAATGTAGGTGAAACGATAAAAGCTTTTTAATAATTTTTCTAGGGATTGATGATGAATGTTTAAAGTGTTGAGAGATATTTCATAGCTATTATATATATAGCAATTAGATATCAATGAATTTCTAAGGATTATGGATTTTGCAAACTAAAGTCAAGTTTTCTTTTTATTATCTAAATTGTTCAACTTTTCATTTTTTTATCTGAATTTTTCAAAATGAAAACCTTGTTTGGAAAAAAGTATAATTTGGAATTATCTGAATTAGCTTAGTATATTACTATTTTGCAAGTTGGGATTTCCTATATTTTTATTAAGCTTAAATTGTTTTTTTCTTTGATTTCATTAAGTGGTAGATTTTATGTGACAGGTTGGCTGGAAACAAGGCTGTAGGCTTTTCATAGGTGTTGATAGGACATTTTTAAAAGGAAAAGCTAAAAGGATTTTGTTAACAGCAGTTGGGGTATATGCGAATAAATTCGTATACCCAATAGCATTTGCTTTGACTGATAAAGAGAATGTTGTACACTAGTATTGGTTTATTCATTTGCTTTATTCCTCTTTAGGACCTGGTAACGATGATAATGTAACATTCATGTCAGATGTGCACAAAGTACAACAACACCAACACAACCAGAAAAAATAACTGAGAGTAGCCACTAACAGATGCAGCATTTACAGAAAACAAGGACACAACAAATCCACGTGTGATGCTAATCATTCTGAAGTGGTGATTGAGGAGGGGATAGCAGAATAGTTTGTTAATCATTCTCTGGATCCTCAGACTAAATTCCCTATACCAAATGAGAAAGAAATGCAACTACCAATTGCTGCAAATTCTAATGTACCAGAGGGTCTAAGGAGGATTCAACCAGCAGTTTGTGAATGTCATATTGACAACCAATGTATTTAGTTTGTCTATGGGATACATTATTTTGGCACCAATGTATTTTGCAAATTAGGTACTGATTTTGGGTGTAATACTTTTGCTTTGAGACAGAATTAACTTACTGATCTTACCATGCATGCCTCACAATCTTTGTTTTGTTCAACCCTTACTAGTGGCTTCAACAAATTAGTGATTCCATATGTAAGATGTTGCCTTAAAATGCCATTTTTCTTGATAGCAATAATAAGAAGCAGCACATGTAACACCTTAAAATTTTTATTCACCAAAATGTATTGTAATGATTGGAGATATTCAATGAAATATAATAGTAAATTTTGGCCAAAGAAAGGAGAATTTGGAAAAATGGTTGGAACAATTAGTATTTCCCTTTTTCCTTCATAATTTTTGTCCAAATAAAGGAAATAGGAGGGAAATAATTAATTGAATTCTAAAGCATGCCAAGTGTCAACATCTTAAGCCAAGAGAAATATGTAATAATTGTTGAACTTGAGCACGTGATATTATCATAAAATAATAATAATTAATTTTTTTTGTAGCCCACCTGGTATCCAAAGCTTCGCCCTAACTAATCCGGATCCGACTCGTGTCATGCACCTGATATGGTGGGTAAGTCTCCCAACGAGGGCTCTCTACATTCAATAGGTCTCGAACCTGAGACCTTGCTAGCAAAACCGAGCCGCTTACCACTCAGACCAACACCTGTTGGTTAATAATTAGTTACATAATTGACTAAGGCAATTGAAAGAAGCCCATTTGTTTCCAAAAGGACCCAAAATGGCATGTTAGGCTAGAAGGGAAGAAGAGGAAATTTGGTTCAAACTCAATTGGACTTTATGACACAAGTTTGAAGGAGATAAGGTCAAGTACCAAAATGATGTCATAAACCAATTTTACTACCATTTATTAATTAAGGGAAAATATCTAAGATAATTTATGAAGCAAAGCTTTATCTTTTCTTGCTCATTTTTGTCCAAAGTCAAGGAGAGAGAGAGAGAGAGAGAGAGAGAGAAAACCTTAAGGAAATCAAGGTTAGAGAGAAGGAAGAAGAGGAAAATCAAGGAGAGGCTTGTGATTTCTTAAGATTATCTTCTAAACTTGTATAAGCTTCTGCTCCATGAAAATAATTGTTTAGCAAGCTAATCTAAAGATTGAAGAGAGAGTGAATAGTAACTTCTAGAGAGAGAAAGCAAGAAAAGCCAAAGGTAACTCCATAAACTTTAATCTTTGGTTGTTGTTGTTGTTGTTGGAATGATTGGTGGCTTTGGGGTTGATTTGATGTGATTTGTAAATTTGGAAAAATGTTAACCCAAAGTGTTATGCTGCCCAAATTTAGTTTAATCATGTTTAGAAAGTGATTAAATGGTTAATCAAGTGATTAGGAGTGAAAAGAAGTAAGCCTTGAAGTTGAAACACAAAAACACATTTTTCCTTAAGAACCCTAATTTCGTCCAGGTGTTGAATCAGGGGTAAGGAGTTGGATTTTGGAAAATCTAATTATTCCATTTTATTTAGAATAGAAAATTGAGTGGGAATATAAGTGATCATGATTTTTGGAAGTTTGTACACAAATAGGGAATTTACTGAAGTGTAAAAGCATGCTGTTCTGTTATCTCCTGCAGGGTAGTGTTGTTTTGTCATGCATTTCATGGACCAAATCAAGTCAGAATGTAATGAAACTTTCCAAGATTAAATTAGACATCCTAGGCTTTAATTTTATAAGTATTATAAGTGATTTCAACTTATGAATTGAAAGTTATGAATTTTCAAAGTTTTGATATGTTTTTGAACTTAATTCTGGAGCAGCATGGGAATTTATGAAATTCTGGAACTTCCATGGTTTAACTTTTCCAATCTCATAGGCACTTTTATGAACTTCCATGGCCTTCTAAATAGCCCAAAATAGATCAAATGCAATGAGTTTAAAGTAGTACATGAATGGATTTCAACCTAATTCTTGTATATTTAATATTTTATGACTGAATTAGATGCCTATAGTTGGCATATTTGATGAAGTGAACCATTTGAGACTAGGAAAAAGTTCAGGTAGGAACAGTATCCTTCATACATCATGTCATAGTTCATATGATTGTGTGGATACCATTGTTTGTGCTTTTATTAATCAATATGGTTTGCCTAGAAGGGGCAGTTAGTGCCGGGAGTGCACTTACAGTGGGAGTTGGGTAAGAATCCAACTGGTGTATGATTAGTAAAGTTGGGCCCTGCTCATGTATATATAACGATGATGTGTTATACTCTTCATTAATTGGTGCATACATGGTGCATATCATATTTACTTTTTACATTTTATATGAACGATAGCATGTTTCTACTGAGATTCCTTGGAATCTCACCCCTTTTTCTAAACAAAACATCTCAGCAGGTGCCAGTGGATCAAAAGGCAAGGATGTAGACCAAGCGAAGTGACTGGCATGTATCTCTAGATGAAGACAAAGTCCGTTGTTATAGATAGTCTATGTCTAAAATACTTTTGGATATTTTGTAATAGTTGTACATATTGTCGCATACTGTATGGTTGAATTTGGACTATAAACAATACTTTTATCAGTATATATGTACTTTTTTGTATGCCTGTGAAACTTGGTCTCTATTACTCTATGTATATTGAAATAGAAACGGGTGTTGACAGCACACATGTAGTATTTGTATATATAGGATGTCAACTTCAATAATAATTTATGTGTAATGTCCTTACCTTATTTCCACATTTTTTAGAGTGCTTGCGCGCAGTTCGGTGAGCACATAGAAATAGCATAAAATATTGATAATAAATTTTTGATTATAGGAATTTCCCATAGGGATTGTATATATTGCTTACAAACTTAAAATATAATAAAAGCTTGCAGATAACCAACTGCTTCTCCTGGACTGAACCAGAACCTTTTGTATTTTCCTCGTGGAGTCCTCTTCTCTGCTTTCACCACATCTCCTATGCCCGCCTATCTAAATGGTTGGTTGGAGAGGGTGAGATTTGAGAGAATATTAGTAGTAAACAATTACCATAATGCATGCATGATATATGCTAAGTGCATGACATGTTAGCCTTAACTAGATGCATGCCACATAATGACATTTCTGCTTGCTCAATGTTTCATGTATCATACTCATGGCCATGGCATAAATAGAAGCAAAGCTTCATCATTCAAAATATGATCTACACAATCAAGTAAATGAATCACATGCATCACTACACAAGCATAACTATTAAATACATGCAAGCAGGGTAAGTTCACTACCTGGATCGCCCTCCCTTGCCTGTCTATCGGTCGAACTGTGTTAGGCTCAGGCTACTGTCTGATCCTAAAATCCCAAATTTACAATTAATGAGTTATTACTCATTTATGTATTATTCTAAGCTCATTGTGCTGGTTATCTTTACTTAAAATTGCAAAATTATTAAAATGCCCTTGGGGACCGTTATAAGCCCATTTGTACTAGGTTTAACTATACCTTACCAAAAATTACGACTTAGGCTAATCCTATACAATTTTGCGTGTAGAATCCATTTTGACCTCAGATTTGTCAAAATCATGCTCAAATTATAGAATTACTCATGGTAGCCACTATGTTAGGGTTTAGGGGTAAAATTGTCACTTTACACCCTAAAGCCTTCACACTTCATATTATACATGATCCCTACACAATTTTCCATTCTAAACCTAATGGAATAATAAAAAACACTAAAATCTAGTCTAAACACAGCCCAAAACAGGTCTAAACGAAATTCCATAAAAATTGGGAAAAATGAAATTTCTTGATTTCAATCAACCAAACACCTTCTTTTCATTCCTATTCACTTGTTTAACCACTTAAACACCTCTTGAACATGATTAATCAAAATTTGCATAGCACACCCCCTTAGGGTTTGGCATTCCTAAATCACCAACCAATCCAAAATAAAGCCACAAATCGACCAAAATAACAACATCAACCTTGAATCTAACAAGATAATAAGGTTTTATGGCTTTCCTTTGATTTCCTTCTTTCTTTCTCTTACACGCCATTTCTCTCTCCTTCTTTCCTCTTGATTTGTTTTGTTACAAGTGCATTTCAAGATGGCATAGAGATTAGAAGAGGTGTACAAGAGATTGAAGACAAGAACAAGTAAATTTTATAACCAAACGCACCTTGATCTTGCTCCTTGCATCTTGCTCTCCCTCTTGTCTTCCATGTTCTCTAAACTCTTTCTCTCTCTTGTTCTTTATTGGCTGGACGAAAATGAGCATGGGAGGAAAGATGAAGAGCTCAAAAATATCATCATCCACATCCTTAATAAATAATATTTAATTGTATTTTTACCATGTGACCAAAGTCTTCATCTTTTGCTTGGTCATAATTATTTCTCACTCCTCTTGCTAAAGTGATGAAAATGAAGCCTCTAAAGTAACCAAATGTGCTCTTGAATTAGCTTAATCCATTCCCTTGTAATTAGTGTGTAAGGGCCATTTATTTTGAACTTTGCTTTTGACTTTTTAACCCCATTTATGTTCAAACACTTATTTTCTCTTTCCTTCCTCTTTGTTGGACGAAATGTGCTCTTGAAAAAGGAGATGATGATCTTAGTAAATATCTTCTTGCACTTTCATGAAATATTATATTTAATTTCCATTTTAACACATGATAAACTTTTGACTTTTCTAACTTCATTTACTTTATATGAAAGTTATCCCAATTAAAGGGAAAAATAAATGGCTTCTTGCTTTATTGGCAATTTACCATTTTCCCCATACATTTTTGCCAATATCTTTTTAATTTTGCATCTTGATAAAATGCTGGTAGAATTTTTATCAAACTTTGAAAATTCATATATTTATTTATAGATATCCAATTACAGTGGTTCTAAAGGCTATGCAACCATTATTAAGTCTATTTTTAAAGGAAAATATTTCCTTTAGCCAACTGGATGTATAGCATTACGGAATTGCCATTTATTGGACACTATCACATAAACTTGCTAGTTTCATTTGACTAACTTCAAAAATACATAACTCTTAGTATACATGTCCAAATAACTTGTATAACTTATTAAATGAAAGCTTGATATGTCTAATGTTATTCTGAAAAATTTCACATTTATAGGACGTCATTTGATTATCCAAAACCATCATACAACCAGACTACCATATAGGAAAATACACTAGCAGTAAATCCAAATTTTACAATTTGTGTTCCAAACATAATCATGTTGTGTGTGACCTCCAATTGCATTATTTTTTCATTTTATGTGCTCTTTAATTCACCATTTAATTCCATTAAATGCCACAAAGTGCAATGAACTTTGGTGAATAAAATTTAAGATGTTACATTAGGTCGCTAAATATCATAATGAAATAATAAAATCATACAATACATAACCACACTTCAAATTAATTTGAATAAAAACAAACAAACAGCACCCATGTAATTAACAACGCCATTATCACTAATTTAAACATAAATTCCCCCTTTCAAATTTCATTATCATTCATCTCATGTCTGAATTTAACCTTCCTCAATTCATCATGTATTCCATCTAACTCTTCATAAAACTTTTGTTCATCATTTTGTCTTTGAAGCCTGTTATTCTCATCATAAAGTCTATCAATATCATCAAGTAGCTCCTTAATCACAATATTTGCCCTTTCACCAAAGTCGCCGTCATGCCCAAGCAAAATATCTATACCCCCATCCTATCATTGTACAATTTTTTATATTAGAATTCAAAAGCCACACCCCTTTCCACTCTCAAAAAATTAAATGATTACTTGGTAATAGTTTCGACAACCAAAAAGTCTCCTCCCTAGGTTGGCTTCTGTCCATGCCGTCCATTAGGGTGCCACCAACTTGTGATAGCAATACCTTCTTGGACCTTCATAATCACCCTAACAACTAGGTTGCCTTAGCAAACATTTCTTCTATCTAGTTCTTACTGTAGAAGATGAAGATGCCGCCATCACCTAATATAACCTCCCCTTCTCCTTCACTTTCGAACAGTATCCGTTGTTGCTTCACTTTTGAATTCCATCCCCTGCTCCTTCACTTTCAAATGCCGTCCCCTACTCCTTCACTTTCGGGTAATTCTAAAAAAATTTCTCTACTTATTGCATCTTCAAGGACAACCAGAATGGATGTTGTCTTTAATGGAGCAGAGTTAGGAACTTGTCCTGTATTTAATGGAGGAAAGGGATGGAATTAAGATGCCTCACCACAGCCACTTACCTTACTTGTTGATTTTAATGAAGTTTGACTTGGCCAATTACGTGCTTGAGGAGGAGGACAAAGCACTTTATAGAAAATTCAACGATCATATATGGATTACATATGGTAAATTGTGGGGCCCATTTAATAGTGATCTAATGAAGTTTGAATCCCATTTAACGGCGTGGCAAGATTGCCCTTTATCTCAAACTATGTGCATTTTGCCCCTACAAAAACTTTATAGAGCTAGGTGCCCCCTACACATTGTTAGAATTCATGTTTTGATGATAATAAATATTAATGAATTATTTTGCAAAGGAATATCAAAGTTTAACAACTTGATTAACATTGAGCCAAATTGATTAACAAATGCATTGCATAGATTGACAGAAACTTATTGACTCGAGTTGTGCATCCTACAAAACTCGAGCTATGGTAAAGAACTTGAGTTTGGCCTGTAAACTTCAAGTCAACTCTTGTAAGTTTTGTCCAGAAGCCGAACTAGAAATTGCAAGAATCTGATATGAATTAGAGAACTCGAGTTTGTGGTAAGAAACTCAAGTTTGGCCTGAAAACTTCAAGATAACTCTTGCAAGTTTTATCCAGAAGCCAAACTAGAAATTGCAACAATATGATATAAATTAGAGAACTTGATTTTGTGGTAAGGAACTCGAGTTTAGCCTGAAAACTTCAAGTTAACTCTTGCAAGTTTTATCCAGAAGCTAAGTTTGAAATTGTAAGAATCTGATATGAATTAGAGAACTCGAGTTTGTGGTAAGAAACTCAAGTTTGGCCTGAAAACTTCAAGATAACTCTTGCAAGTTTTATCCAGAAGCCAAACTAGAAATTGCAACAATATGATATAAATTAGAGAACTCGATTTTGTGGTAAGGAACTTGAGTTTGGCTTGAAAACTTCAAGTTAACTCTTGCAAGTGTTATACAGAAGCTAAGCCAGAAACTTCAACAATCTAATATGCATTAGAGAACTCAAGTTTTGGTATGGAACTCGAGTTTAGCACTGTAGCACTTCAAGGTAACTCTTGCAAGCTTTAGATAAAAGCATTCTGATGTTGCATTGACTAAAGTTGAAACTCGAGTTTTCCAAGTAGAACTCGAGTTGTCACTATAGAACTTCAAAGTAACTCTTGTGAGTTTAGAGAAACAGGAGTTGGAACTTGAAAATTTCAGGTAGAGAACTTGAGAGGCAATTGAATGTTATCACTATTCAGTTTTGCAAAAATTTGGAGAGGACTCGAGTTGGCAACAAGAACTCGAGTTCATCAGTTACAAAAGCAGAATGAATTATAGAGTTACAACTAATAATCCAAATATAATTAAATGTTATTTATTCATTATATTTTCACTTGTTACTGTACCTAAACGCTAACTAACATATATTTCAAGTATGAAATGGGAGATTAAATGTTCAGATTACATATTCAAATGAAAAAGTCAATTGTGGTGAACATGATGATTACATGTCGAATATCAGCTACTAACCATGACAAACAATTGACCCACTATGAAAGACTATATGAAAACTCAAACATATACATCCCGCTCTATAACGAGATATTCCACTCTACAACGAGATATTCCACTCTACAACGGGACATCCCGCTCCATAACGGGACATTCCGTTCCAATGACTAACTCAGATCAACTATAAATACATAGCATTAGATATGGACAAAAACAACACAAAAGAACATATATTGAAAAATTCACAAGAGTTTCTGATTTCTGATTTCTTTCTTTATTTATATTGTACTTAAGTGATTATCATATCCACTCTGTGAGAGAGTCTGTAAAACAATTTCAATTGATCTCAAGGTAAAGGGACCTTAAGATGGTTGATTTCTTTATAAGGAAGCTGTAGAGAAAAATTCTTGGTAAGACTTTTGCTTGTAAGACTTACAAGGTGCAAGTAGTAGAGAATGTTGTTGCTCGTAAGACTTACAGGAGTCTAAGCAGGAGAGAACGTTGCTGCTTGTAGGACTTGCACAGGTAAGTGGGAAAGGAAAAGTCTTCGAAATTGTTCTACTCATAAGACTAGTCGTAAGGGGGAGAGAAAATTCTAGGTGTAACCCCCTCCTGTGATTATATCCGAAATACGTGATTAAAATGAAATAGAGACCAATAATAGTCAAAACTCATTTACATTCCCATCCATAAGATAGGGTTTTCACAAATTTCTTTCACAAACACTTTAACTTGGTCTCACATTCATATTTCGAATACAATTACCTCGTGAAGATAAATCACATTCATATAAATATCAGAGTGCACAATAATAATCCCGGTAATCCCAGATTCATACCTTCACTAAAGATTCATAGGGCACTACACCCTTTACAATTTCTTAAATGGGGATTCCACAATACTTATTCCAATTACACATTCTAACCTATCATCCGAACATATACATCTAAACATATATAGTTTTCCCAACATCTAATGATAACCAACTACCAAATCCAAATGCCCATAAGGAATTCTCGCCGCCCCTAGCCGCTTGCTCCTTCCTTGAGCCACCTGTCTTGTCTAAAATATTGGTAGGGGAGGGTGAGATTCGAGAGAATCCTAGTAGGAAGCAGATACTACTATGCATGCAAGATAAGTGTTTAATGCATGACATGCTTGCATCACAATAACTCGTGCTCACATAATGATATATCCGCATGCTTAATGTTTCAACAACATACTCATGACCATAGCATAAATAGAAATAGAGCTTCAATCATTCATATATGTTTCACATAATCAAGCAAAGCAATAACATGATCAATACACAAACACGAATACCAATACATGCAGGAGAGGTAAGTTCCCTACACTTATTCTTCCACGTGTGCTCCAGCATAGCTTACTCATGATCAGACGAACATCAAACCATGATCAGGGTGAATATCAAACCCTATAACCAAATCAATGACATAGGGTTATTGACTATTCCAAATCCTTACTTGAATAACACTTATCGTTGGTTATCATTCATGACCTTTAAGTGGCTAATCAAAGTCTAAACACATGCCTAAAGCTTGGGAAAACACTTGACCAAAAACCATTTTTAGAAGTACAAAATGTCATTTTTAGGGGGTTGGCCACAGCCCAAAAATCCACTGGCTGCGGCCAAGAAAAATCCTGTTTCTTGGCTGAACTTCCAAAAATCATAACTAATTCTAGAAATATCAAAATGAGGTGATTCCAAATCCAAATGAAAGCTATTTAAGTCCTATTTACTGGAAAAATATGGACCATTACTAGAAATCACCACACAATTCTAGAATTACACAAACTCCACCACTGCCCCAAAACAGAGTCTGATTTCCATCCTAAACTTTGGCAAAGCATAACTCTCAGTTCACAAAATGAAATGGCATGAATTATATGTCCATTGTGAAGCTTGGGATGTGAAATTTAAGATTGAAAAGTTTCAGAATTTTCTAACACCATTGGGCATTCAAAACTTTCATGTAAACTGACTGCCCAGAACAGAGTTCACACAAGATAGATTTTCAACTTTTCTACCAAAGTGTCGAATGAATCCAAAATCATTAACCAAACCTATTCCCATACAATTTTCCACAAGGAACATAATGGTAACCTCAAAATGACCAAAATCACAACCCATTGACATGCCTTGTTTTTCCCAATGCACAAAAACCAACACAAAGTGGCCAAACTTCACATTTAAGATTTAATGCAATTCTATCACTTCAAAACACTAAACAAGGCACCATTTCCATAACAATAACATACCATACTCCCCCATGACCCTAAATCACGAAAATTAGGGCAAAATTTCCAGAAATTCAAGGCCCGACAAATGGCCACAAAACTTATATGAAAATGAAGCTTTCACTGACCTCAACAACTTTCTCAAAGGGAGTTCTTTGGTTCTCCAAACTCCAAAATTTCTTGAGAGCTCAAACACCACCAATGGCAAATCTAAAATCACGAAAATGAAGCCCTTAACTCAAGGATCAACTTTAGAGAAGAGAGTTTTGGCATTAGAGGTCAAGATCTTACCATTTTTACAAGCTTTTCACCTCTTCTTTGGCCTTCCATGGTAGCACGAATGGAAGAGAGAATGAGAGAGATAAAGAGTGATGATGAAGAAGGGAAATGATGATGAGGGATGGTAGAAAATTCTGCCCCCAAGCCTTAATCATGTGCACAGAGAGAGAGAGGGAGAGAGAGAAAACAATAAAAAATGTGGGTTTGACTTTTCTCACCCACTCTCTCTTCACCCACCAATGCCACTTGTCCAACACTCATTGGTCCTCATAAAGTTAAGTAACCAATTAGTTACTCTAACCAATTCCATTAATCATTTAGTTACTCATATCATTTCTCTTAGTTAGTAATCAATTCCTCCATTAATCACTAACTTATGGCCCAATAATTCCATTCTTTCAATTTTCCACTAATCATGGCATATTAATTAATATTTCCACAAAACCCATAATAATTCCAATTTAAATTCACAAATTATTCTCACTAATCATCATTAGCCCTTAATCAAAAATTAGGGTGTTACACTAGGGATTAAAATATTTCTACTCGTAGTCCTTGTGAGGATAGTTGTTGTATTACGACATTCTGAGAGCCCACTGAATCTTAGAAGATTAGTTAAAATCTCAAGAGGTGTTGATCTCTAAGGACTGGACGTAGGCTTGGGGTTAGGCCGAACCAGTATAAATCTCTATGTGCAAATTCTCTCATCTATGCTCTTTCTTCATTTATTTCCATAACACCGTAATAATTGTTTTAGAAAATATTAAATTTGATCTGGGTGTGAAGATGGGATTTTGAGAAAAAGGATTCTGAGAGTATCCTCTTCCCCGTTTATGATACTCTTGCTTTTTTTTAAATTGCTTTTAGATGTAATTAAAATAATATGTAATGCCCCTAATTATGTTCACCCTACTTCAAATTCCTAACCCCCACCTTCAAACCTATTTAATGATAATGAAACCCCCTCTTTATCTATTTTCAACACAAATACTTTACCAGCTCAAATACCTTCCCCATCCTTTTCAATGTAGCATTATGCAACCAATACACCTTTCACATGCCCTGAGTTACACCTTTCGACTGCCTTGAAAAAGGTACAATTTAATACTAATTAATTTAAATTTAAATTTTTTATTATTATACCTACATGCAATTCGTTATAAGTGGTCTCATTTGCAGATGTGACCACAACCAAGCACCCTCCCTATTCATTTATTTATTTGCAGTTGAAACAAAATTGCAGATTGCCCATTTTCATTGCCGCATGAACCTTCCAAAGTTCAATGTAACCACTATTGGCCATGAAAAATTCTATGAAATTGATGACCAGAAGGACATATGGGTTATTAACGCACGTGTTCTTAAAAATTTTGTTCCTGGTTGCCACATTCTCCTTGGAAGTTTGGCATGATTTTGGTGAATGAGCAGGTTCATATGTAGTGCCTTTCCACCATTCCATGTGGTGCTTAACCCGCTATTACTAATAGTAACTTTTGTAATACTTGCAGGGTAACCAAATCGAGGGTTTTGCAATGCAACAGAGATTGTTGGAACTTTACATGAAAGAGATCAAGGAGGGAGAAGTCTACCACGTTGAAGATTTCCCAATTATTGAAAGTTGATTTAATAGTAGATATGCTCAATGGAGAGTAAATAGATAGGAAAATCAATGGAGACACCCATCTCCCCTCCAGTCCATATGATAAGTCACTTGTGTAGGAAAAAAATTGTCTTAAATATATATGTCGCTTGGAGGGTTATTGATGGCTATTTTCCAATTTTACTTTTATTTAATTTTTGTTAGAATGAGAAATAGATGTGAGAATGATTTGTAAATGTATAAAGTAAGGAAAAACATTTAGTAACAAAAGTGAGAAAAATTTTAATTAAGGTAGATTTGAAAATTTTTCTCACTTTAAGACATATTTAATGACTAAATTGTTAATTGTTAATTCTTAATAAGTAAGAATAAGTTACAATACACATGACTTATAAGTTATTATAGGGATTGAAATGGTATATACAATTACTATCAAAGAGTCTGAAATAAATTGTCTTAATAAATTACTTTTTATGTCATGGAAGTGGAACAATATTAAAAATATAAACTCTTTTGATGTATTTCAAAACATTAAGGTAGGTTTGAAAATTTTTCTCACTTTAAGACATATTTAATGACTAAATTGTCAATTGTTAATATATAAGAATAAGTTAAAATACAAATGACTTATAAGTTATAATAGGGATTGAAATGGTATATAAAATTACTAGTAAACAGTCTGAAATAAATTGTCTTAATAAATTTCTTTTTATGTCATGGAAGTGGAACAATATTAAAACTATAAACTCTTTTGATGTATTTCAAAGCATTAATATAATGATAAATAATAGTTCTAGGCTACTAAATATAGGAGTTTGTTGGAGGGTTGATCTTAATATGAAATATAAGAGCTTAATCTATTTTATTTTTAATATTTCTATTTTTTTTCAAAATAATTTATCTAACTTATAAACTGATATATATTCTACTATTTTATATGCATGTATGTGTATTTTGGGGAATCAGATCATATTTGTTATAATTATATTCAATAATTTATCTCACTTCCTTAATTTATCCAAGTTAAGTAATTCTTATATGGGTTAAAACAATTTTTATTCCCTCAAGTTTGACTTTATTTTAGTTTTAGTGTCTCGAATTTTAAACTATGATTTTATAAAATATTTGACTAAAGTATACTTTTAATCCTTTAAGTTTTACAATGCATACTTTTGGTCCCTTAGTTTTATAAAATATACTTTTAATTACTTTAGCCAAAATACTTTTAGAAAAATTACTCCTATTTGAACCTAATATAGCTAACTTGAATTAAATCTAAATTAGTTGGAGTTTAATATAATTTCAAATTTCAGATAATTTCCTACCAAATAAAAACTCCATGGAGCCTAGGAATTAGTTGTCACTTGGAATGTAACCAAAACCAAGAAATTGGGGGGGGGGGGTTTCTTGATATGGACTTGGATTATCTCCAAAAATGAAATCTAAATATTATTTTATTTCAATTTTAAATTGTTATAAACTAAAATTTAGGTTTAAATGTATTTATTTATGTAATTCAATATCTCATTAATAATTTTATAAAAATTTGAATCGTTCAAATTTCAACTCATTGTTAGTGAAAAAAATTCAATTTAACAGTTTGAAATGATAAATGAAAATAATGGAGAAGAAAAGAAGTATAGAAAATCTAAAAGTATCTTTAAACAGAGAGGGACCTCTCCTCTTCTTTTCCCATCCTCTTCCTTTCTCTTCCTTTTCTAACCACAGGATCAACAATTGAATAGTCTAGATTTGGTTTTATATGAAACATTTTTTTATTGCAGTATTAATTTATTCATAGCAAATTTAGCAATTTGAATTTAATTAATTTTTTTCTTGATTATAATTTAACCTTTTGCTGATTATAAATTTATAAAAGATCAAATATTAACTATTTAAATATTGATATAAAGATTATCACTTATCAAGAGGGAATAAGAGGGAAAAGGATGGGAAGGGAAAAGGGGAGGTTCCTTAACCTTTTGGCCATATTTGGTATGGAGGACTAAGGGGTTGAGATTGAGATTGGGTTAGAGATTAAGCCAAATTACATTGTTTAATACGTGGGACTGATAAAAACCTGGGATAGACAATATCACATAAGTGATACTGAGACAAACCAGCCTCTCCCCTGTAATTACTTTTTCAATTCTGGGATTGAAAATTTTAGAGATAAAAATATTATTATTTATAATAATTTTTGGGCAAAATTATCCTCTCAATTTTGAGATCATATTATTGCTCTCGCTATCTCCATTATCATCACCGTCAACTCTCACTGTTGTTCACACCATCTATCATTGTTGGCCATCGCTCACACTGTCGTTGCCACCGTTGCCATCACCATAAAAAAAGCCGCAGCCTCATTATCGATGGAGAAGAAACCACCAGTGATGGAGAAGATGAAGGCGTCCTAAAATGCCTCCCCCAATCACTACCCCTCCCAACTTTGACTTTAAATGAATCTCACCTTCAACTTGACTAAATCTCATCTTCGGCATTGACTAAATCTATCAATTGAACACCCTCTTGCTTAGATCTAAATTTAACTGAATAGAAGGAGGAAGAGGTCTGGCGGAGATGAAGAAAATGGAAAGAAGGGGAGGACAGGAAGAGGTCCGACAAAGATGAAGCCTTCATAGAAATGCAGATGTGTGAAGGACTTATGACGGAGTTTGAAGTGCGGCAAAGCGAGCATGCAAGTCACAGGTCACATCGAAGATGAAGTAAATATTTTAATAGGAATATTGGAAGAAATCTCGATGTCAAGGTATTTTTTATTTTATTCTTTTAATAATAAGGATATTGTAGTCTTTTACAATTTAGGAATGATTTTAAAATAAAATAAAAGTAAATATTCCCTCCAAATATCATTTCATACCAAACTTAACTTTAAAGCCTCATTCCCTATGCCAATACTAATCTCACTCCCAATGCTAGTTCTAATCTTAGTCCATCAAAATTCAATCCTACATGCTAAACAGAGCCTTTGAAGCTGACTCAGCCACATTGATGTTCACCCAAGTGCATATACTTCTCCCCTTCCATCTATCTAGAATATTTATTTAGTTTGTGTTTTAAAAGTTATCTAAATTATTAATTCTTTTTAACTCAAAATACCCTTATCTAAAATATAGGTTAAATCACATTAATATGGCAAAAAATAAAGGTTAAAGCATATTAATATAATAAAATTTGATTTTTTTGGCCAAAATAAAAGCTCATGCAAAATAGGCACCGGAGGAAAAAAAGTCATATGCAAATAATGAACAATCATAAGATTGAATTACTTGGGATCCTTCCATGTGTCCAGGGCTGTGCAACATGTTGGATAGGCTGCTTGGTCTGCCCATTTATTTTTAACAATCACGGGCTAGCCCATGCCGATCAAAAGCCCGTCAACACCCATAACAAATAGGTTGAATTGAACCTGTATGGGTTTGAATGGACATGAGCAACCCACTAGTATATATCTTTTAATGTCACCTAGAGCACTTGGGAGTCATAATCATATTTAACGGATATTTATTGATGGCAACAGCAATTGCCAAAAAAAAAAAGAAAAATTGATGAAGTTAACAAGGAAGGAAGGATCATGGTGATGACACCGGAGAAAGAAGAAACATTAGGAGGGGGAAAAAGTTTTTTTATAAGGGTCAAGAGAGTCTTTTCATAATTTTTATATTTTCTTTTAATTAAAAATAACTATCATCGCATGACTCGCTTATGACAAACTAAACCCAATCATGGGAATAAAAATTGCAATATAATGCATTGCATTACATTACACTATTAAGGATGCCTTCAATTGAACCAAACAGGCCCTTAGTTCTTTCCTTTACCTATGACTTTACCTCCTTCCCCTTTTCTTTTATCCTCCATTTTCGATCGAGTTTCTCCATTGACATTTTTTTAGTTGGCTGATTTCTTTTCAGGTGGAGAGACATAACATGGGCTTCCTAACTTTTCTTAACCCCTTGCTTATTCTGTTTAACAACATTTATTTCTCTACTTCTAGTTATTTTAATTTATATGTTCATGTTTTTCATTGTTTTGTTTTTAACCTTCATGTTTATGAGTGTTGTTGTAATGCCCCAAATTTTGATTAAGGGCTAATTGCATTTATTGAGAATGATTTTGTGAATTAAAGTTGTTCCCCTTATTGAGAGTTTTCATCCTATGGTTTTAGATCTTCCATTGGAGGTGTTTTGAGGAATCAAGGAAATCTAAAGATTGGTAAAGCAAGGAACTCCTTTGAGAAGTTGTAGAGGTGAGTGAGATAAACACTTTGATATAAGTTTTGTGGCCATTTGGTTAAATTTTGAAATTCTTGAATATTGCCCTATTTTCAAAAATTAGGGGTGGTGTGTTTGAGTTGTTGTGGTCATGGATATAATGCTTTGAGATGTATTTTGGATAGATAGATTTGAATTAAAGCTTAAATGTCAAGTTTGGCAATTTTGGATTTTGTTTTGAATATATGCCAAAAACAGAACATATAGATGGAGTGGGAATTTGGTTGTTTTGATATTTCCATTGGTTTCCTTGTGAAAAATTGTGTGGAGTAGTGTTAGATGTGAATTTTGGACCATTGAAAACTTAAGTTTAAAAATTGTAAGTTTTGGTTAGTGAACACCCTGTGCAAGCAGTTCGTTTGCATGAACGTTTTGAATGGGTAAATGGTGATGAAAAATTATGAAAATTTTCTGTCATAAATTTCACATTTTAAACTTCAAAATGAACATATAATTCATGTCATTTCGATTTGTGAGCTAGGAGTTATGATTTTCCAAAGTTTGGGGTTGAAACTTGAAGCAATTCTGGAACAGTAAGGAGAATTGTTGAATTCTGTATTTTTATGGTTATAGGAGTCGATGATTCATATTTTTCCTGTAAATAGGACTTAAAAAATTTTAAATTGGACTTGGGATCACCTCATTTTGATTTTTCTAGAATTAGTTGTGATTTTTGGAAGCTAAAACACAAAAGTTTAATTTTTCCAATTTTTGCCTAAACTTTTGGCCAGCAGTGTCTGAGGGGTAGGAGTTGGATTTTCATAAAATAGATGGTTCCATTGAATTCAGTGGGCAAAAATAGGTGGGGTTACAGTTGGTCACTTTTTCAGAAAAAGCCGAAAAAGTATAATTACGAAAACGCCCCTAAAATCCCTCAATCGGGGCTGTCAAGGGTATTTTCTTAATTTGACACTGAATTTGGTGATTTCAGGCCCAAGAAATGGATTCCTTGGGCAAAAATACGTCAAGATAGCCCTATTCAAAATTTTGAGAGAACGTGCCATCGGGCCAGGTACGGCAGGGCAGGGCCGGGGTTCGGGGGCATTTTGGTAAATTTTTACCATAGACTAATATAACCAAAAGAAACACTATGGAAGAGTCTAAAATAATACTTGGATAGGTTATGACCTATTTCTGATACATTTAATATTTTAGGACTGAGTTGGAAGCTGGAAGCGGTATGTTTTACGAGGCACACTAAAAAGGTGCTCTTTGAGATAGTGCTTCCTAACCCTTTAGGCAGTCATTTGGCCTTCTAGTAGCCACCTAAGGGACTTTAATGATAACCAAATCAAAGTGTTGTTGAAGTCATTTGAGTATTGGGATAAGTGATAACTTGTCATCCTTAATTATGACTTTAGGATTTGATATTTGCCTGGAGCGTAAAAGGCCTATGCCTGCTTAAGAATGGAAAGACCAAGGTAGTGATACTTTATCCTATATCATGTTTAATGCATTTCTTGTTTTTATTTATCATTGAATGAGCGAGGGGACGTGGCGATTAGCCCGGCCTTGAATATTGAGATTGCTACACTGTGATGTATGCTTACTTTGTTTAATTATGTATCATATACGTAAACTGTTGCTATTGAGATTCTTTTGAATCTCACTCTTTCCAATTAACCATTTTAGCTAGGGCAAGCAAGTCAAGGGATAAGCAAGTGAACAATAGCTACTATGATTGCTAGCGGCAGTCTTAGCTTTTGGTTTTTGGTTATCATTTTAGACAATTGTATAAACATGTTGACTATAGAATTGTAGTTGTTGTGTAATACCCAGTATAGGAAACTGAGATGGGCAAAGATGCCCTATAAAACCCTTCTATTATTGAATATATCCTGGGTGAATGTCAAAAAATTTACTAGCACTCTGATATTATGTATGTGACAAACCGAACAGGCCCAATGTTTTTATTTAAAAATGAATGGAGATTGTATTATACAATTTTTGTAAAAATTTTTAAATTATCCTTGATCTCTTATTCAGTTATAAAACGTGTTTAAACACTAATCCCAGCCTTAATGATGACGGGGGTTACATTTGTGGTATCAGAACAGTTTCTTGGCAAGGGTAGGTTTTTCTAGGATAGTCGCCTCAATTCCTTGTTTATAGATGTAAAGGATTAATAGTTGTTAGTTGTATACACGTTAATATTCCTATTATTATTGGTATATGAGTTTAAGGAATATGTGTATACGTTTATTGTGATTTCTGACTTGGTGAATCATTTGTAGAGTTAAAAGCCTAATAGTTCGCCTGAATATTAGAAAAGTGTACCTAGAGGTGGAAGAGATCAATGACAATCCACCTGACCCTGTACAGGAGATGATGAGTCTAATTAGAGAGCAAAGAGACATGATCAATGAGCTGAGAAAAGAGCTCAGAGAAGAAAGGGCCAAGCGAAATGAAGAAAAGGCCCAGAATAGACACGAGGAAACCTAACCAGAGGAAACATTTGAGGGGTCAAACCGATTCTATGAGTCCCCACCTCATACTGAGCAGAATCAAGGATCACATTGGGTGCCAGCTCAAAATGAGATAGACCTTCAGTTTTGGGTTTCTAAGTTCTGCCAACACCTGCCTCCTATGTTCAGAGGAAAGTTTGACCCTCAGCCAGTAAAGGATTAGTTATTGTGGTTGGAGAAAATCTTTGAGGTGCTTGAGTGCTCAACCGAGGTGAAAGCAAAACTGGCCATCTATAAGCTTGAAGGGGATGTGGACAGATGGTGGAGGAACATTGCTATGACCCTATAGGCTCAGAACGTGCCAATGACTTGGGAGTTTTTCCAGGAGCAGTTCAACTACAAATACTTCCCAAAGTCTGTGAGAATAGAGAAGGAGTCTGAATTTCTGGCGATTTGTTTGCCACTTCATCAAATATAAGTTATTTTGGGTATTGCTTGGTTGATGGCGAACAATGTCATGCTGGATTATGGGAATAGGAAAATAGTTTATTTTTCTCCGTAGAGAGATGCTAATGTAAACAATAGTTTGAATTTCCTCTCGATGGTTAAGGCTGAGGAATATTTGAAAAAGGGATGCCAATGATATATAGTGTTCTTTTTTGTTCAGGGAGAGTCAGATAAAGCTCCAGAGAGTATACCTGTAGTGAGAGATTTCCCTGAGGTGTTTCCGGACGATCTTCGCGAATTGCCTCCTGAAAGGGAAGTAGAATTTCCAATTGTGATAGTGCCTGGAGCTGGGTCTATATCCAAAGCCCCATATAGAATGGCCCTTAATGAAATGGCAGAATTGAAGAAACAAATTGAAGATTTGCTTGAGAAAGGGTTCATCCAACCCAGTGTGTCGCCATGGGGAGCTCTAGTATTATTTGCAAAAAGAAAGATGGAAGCTTGAGGCTTTGTATAGATTATAGAAAACTTAACAAAGTAACTGTTAAGAACAAGTATCCACTTCCGAGAATTGATGACCTATTAGATCAATTGTCTGGATCGTGTGTATTCTCTAAGATTGATCTAAGGTCTGGCTATCATCAGTTAATTATGAAGGCAGCGGATATTTCGAAGACTGCTTTTAGAACAAGATACGGGCACTATGAGTTCCTTGTAATGCCCTTGGGTTTGACTAATGCACCGATAGTATTCATGGATTATATGAATCGCATCTTCCGACCGTATCTTGATCAGTTTGTGGTAGTGTTTATAGACGACATCTTGATTTACTCTAAGAGTAATGAAAAGTATGAACGACATTTGAGAATTGTGTTGAGAATCTTGTGAGAAAAGCAACTATATGCCAAGCTGAGCAAATGTGAGTTTTAGCTTAAAGAAGTGAAATTTCTTGGCCATGTTATCTCACGAGAAGGGGTCTCAGTGGTCCCAGTAAAGTGGGAGTAGCACTTGACTGGAAGAGGACAAAAAATGTTTCCAAGAATCACAGTTTTCTGGGTCTTGCTGGTTACTATCAGAGGTTCATTCAGAACTTCTCTCGGATTGCATTGCCATGACCAAGATCACGAGGAAGGATCAACCATTTTTGTGGGATGAACATTGTGAACAGAGTTTCACAGAGCTGAAGGAGAGGTTGACTACGGCACTAGTATTGATTATACCTGATCCCAGTGAGGCTTATGTCATGTATAGTGATGCGCGTAAGCAGGGGTTGGGGTATGTCCTGATGCAACAAGGACGTGTGGTGGCCTATGTGTAATGACCCAATTTATGATTAAGGGCTAATGACCCCCAAAGTGGATGTAATTGATGTTAAACAAACACTTTTGGAAAATGTGATTTGAATGTGTTATAACCAGTGCCTAGACCCTGTATCTGAGTTCACTTATGGAGTAACAACTAAATTAACCCAAAATAAAGGGGAGGGCACATGGCTAAGAGAAATGAAGTAATAAGTTGTGTTTGGGTGATTTGGTGAGTATCGTGATAATCAAGAGGAAAATGGGAAATTCGCCGACCAATTAGTCAACTACCGAAGAGGGAGTCTACTCATTGGTAGGAATCATTATGGCATGGTTAGTTGTTTAAGAAATTATGTTATAATGATCATATGTATGCATGTACATGGAAAGAGTTAGAAGAAGACCCAAGGTGTGACAAGTGTCCAGTTAGAGGCCATGGATGAAGTCAAAATTTCAAACTTGTTTCTTTTCTTCCCTCTCTTTCTCAAAGTCGGTTAATGAGGCATGGGAGGAAGGGAAAAATCTGCATCTGCATCATTCTCTCATTTCTCTCTCTCCAACTCCATTGTCGTTGAGCTCAAGGTAGAAGGAGAAAGCAAAGGTGAGATTTTTTTTACATGGTAGTTGGCCTCTAATGCTCTATACCTCTTCTCTAATATTGTCCATCTTGATGAAAGCTTCATCTTAATGGTTTTAGATTTTTGAAAGAAGGTGTTTTAGAGCTTGAACAAATTTGAGGATTGAAGAATCAGGGATCTAACCTTGGCCAATTTAAAAGGTGAGCATTTGTAGCATTTTGGCATATATGTTGTGATTTTTGGTTAAGTTTTTTATTTATAGAATTTGCCCTGTTTTAAGTGTGCTTTTGGAATGTATGAGTTGTATGATGATTTATGGTAGAATTGGTAGTATGTGGTGCCATTTGAATGTTGGAATTGGTTTGGAACTTTGGAAGCAAGTTTGGTAAAGTAAGGTAATAGGTGTAAAATGTTGACCCAAAACCAAAAATTGTAGTTAGAATGGGATTTTTGGTGTTTTGAGGTTTCCAATGGGTTCATTGTGTGAAATTAAGTGGGATTAAACTTATACAAGAGTTTTAAGACCATTAGACAACATTTGGTAAAAATTGGAAACTTTTGTCAGTTGTTGCGTTTTGGCTTCTGATAGAGGCCTACTCGAATGAGAAGAGGCCTCACTCGAGTACTGCAGCATATCTCCTCTTTTCCTTCAGTTTTCTGTTGCGCTTCCATGCCAAAAAGCAAGAGTGCATTTCCTAACTTGCAAGTGACAGGGGTCCTCACTCGAGCACACACTGCCTCACTCGAGTGTAGGTGTGATTGGCACCTTGAGCCCGCTTCTCGGGGTAACACTCGCAGTTCATTTTTCAAGAGTGTGACCTAGCACTCGCAAGCATTGAGCTGTCACTCGAGTACTAGGGACATCACTTGAGTGCATTTCCCACCCTAGAGTTTTTTTTGCTCTCGGGTCGTCACTTTCTGTGTCTCACTTGATAGGACTCAGGTGAATATGAGGCTATCACTCGAGTGCTGGGTTCAGGACTCGAGTGTTATGATCACTCTCTGTTCTCTTTATTACTCTCTAACAAGCACTCGCACGAGTGTGCCCTCGTGCTCGAGTGCAAATCACTCTTTCACTTGAGTGCACCATCCATCATTCGAGTGAATCGCTTGAAATCAACATTTTATCTTCCAAAAGGGGAGTCTTTGGTATAGTTCTTCCAACCCTTTAGGCATTTATCTAAGCTTCTAGTGGGCACCTAAAGGACTTAAATGACAACTAATCTTAAGTGTTTTGAAAACAAAAACTTGAAATGGAGATTGATCCGTCATCCTTGGTTTTGGTTATAAGTTTTGATATTTGCCCTAAGCGTGAACAGCATGTGCCAGAGAATCGTTGGAAAGAACAAGGTATTGACTCTTTTATATCATGGGTAAAATATTGTATGTATGTTTATCGTGCTTTGTAATGAGTTCGGATGCTACTGCGAATACAATTGGGAGGGCTGTCATCATTATGATTACAGCGAAAGTTGTTGCTTAGTATTTACAACCATGAGTGTTGTCGTTATCACAGCGAAAGCTATCGCATTGTGTTTACAGCCGTGAGTGCTATCATTTATGGTGAAAGCCATAAATCATTGTGCATTGTGTTATTGTTGCTGATGTTGCTGTTAATTATTTGCTTACATGCTATGTGTTTATATATTGTATAAGTGATTTGTTACTACTGGGATTCTCTCCGATCTCATACTTTCCTTTGACTAACCTATAGACAGGGCAAGTGGCGCGAAGGAAAAGCCAACAACCAAGGGCGGATAGTACAAACTTAGGTTATAGTTGGTTGTCATATTTTGTTTAGGAATCATTGTATAATTTGTAGATATTATTTTAGATATGGTTATGTAATCTCCTCATTGGGAAATTGTATGGAGCAAGTATGCTCCGTAAACCCTTTAGCTATGATATGAAACCCGGGGTTGCCAGGGATTTTTGTTGTACACTTTGATATATATAAATATGGCTTAGCCGTGCAGGTGAATTATATTCGAAATGTGAGTATGAGACCAAATCGAACAGGTTTTGAAAGAAATTTTGAAAACCTACTTCATCTCAAAGTAATTCTTTGATGTGAAGTTTGGGGACTTATCAGGTTTTGAAATAACTGCTGGTCTCTCTAATTTAATGTAATTATGCATTCTCGAATTGTAATCATGGTTTATAAGGCAGGGGTTACATTATGCCTCTCGTTAGCTCAAACCGCATGAGATGAATTACCCCACTCATGATCTAGAGCTTGCGGCAATAGTGTTTGCATTAAAGATTTGGCGTCATTACCTATATGGTGTGACAGTGGAATTGTACTGTAACCACAAGAGTCTCCAATACTTGTATGATTAGAAAGAACTGAATATGAGACAGTGTCGGTGGATGTAGTTGCTGAAAGATTATACCTTGGAGATTAAATATCATCCGGGAAAGGATAATGTCGTCGTGAATGCTCTTAGTCGAAAGGTGGTACTTGTGGCAACGATGATGATTCAGGAAAGGAAATTGATAGAGGAATTTTGGGACTTCAATCTCTTGAATGATATCATGTGTGCCAATTATGGCGTTGTCCAAAGGGAGAATAAACTGAGGACTGAAATTGAAGAGGCTCAGATGCAAGATGAGCAAGCCCAGTCCATCTGAGCTATGATTGAGCAAGGAGGGACTCAGGATTATAATTTGTCACCTAGTGGAATAGTTCGTTACCATAAGAGAATCTATTTTCCATTGAAAGCTGACTTGAGACAAAGGATTTTAGATGAGGCCCAAAAGAGTTAGTATACTCTTCACCTAGGAATGACCAAATTGTATCACAACTTGAAGTCTATGATGTGATTAAGTATATAGCGCGGTGTCTTACCTGTCAGAAGGTGAAGATTGAACACCAGAGATCGTTAGGATTGCTTCAGAGTTTGGAAATTCCATAATGAAAGTGGGAAAGTGTGACCATGAATCTAGTGGTGGGTTTGCCTAAGATCAGAAACTATGATGTAATTTGGGTGATTGTTGATCAACTCGTGAAGTCAGCTCACTTCATACTGATTAACGCTAGCTATTCTCCTGATAGGTTGGCTGAAATATACATCAAAGAGATAGTAAGGTTCCATGGTACACCGAAGAACATTATCTCTGATAGATATCCTCGGTTTACTTTGAAATTCTGGAGGGCTCTGTGTAATATCCTAAATTGTAATTAAGGGCTAATAACTTCAAAGTGATGCAATTGATGTTAATTAAGCATTTTCACGTATGTGATGTAAAATGTGTTTGTTGATGATTTAGTAGGCATTATGATAATCAGGGGCAAAATAGAAAATTTACCTACGAGTTGGTCAGTTACCGAAGAGGAGATTTATTGGTAACTTGAAGATCAACGATTGTGATTAAAAGTCAAAGGAATCAATGGTTAGGATTTAACCATGGGGTGGAATCCTATGTAAATGAAAACATGTGAAATCAAAGGGGAGGAACAAGATTGTGCCAAGTGTCATCATGAGGACCCTTGGATCAAAGTTAATATTTCAAACTCATTTTTTCTTCCCTCTCTCCTCTTAGTCGGTTGTTGTATGGGAAAAAGGAAAGAATGTGATCATCAATATCATTATCTCATCTCTTTCCTCATTCTCCATTTCCGGCGAGCTTGGACAAGAAAGAGAAAGGAAGGGTTTGAAATCTAGGTAGGCAAATAACTTCACATGCTTAAACACTCTTCATTAATATTGTTCAAGAAGTTAAGAACTTGACTTCTATGTTTTCAGAATTTTTAAAAGTAGTGATTTGGTGTTTGCTCAAATCTAAAAGTTGGAGAAACAAAGATTTGATCTTACCAAGTGAAAGAGGTAATGATTTGATGTATTTTGATGGTTGTGTTTTGAATGTTGGTTAAGTTTTGTAAATTCTAGAATTTTGCCTTGAATATTGGTATTAAATGAAAGTGGGGATTAGAGGGAGTGTCACTGTTTAATTGGTAGCTTGTGGCATTTTAAGTTGGTTGGGATTGATTTAGAAGTAAGAAATGAAAGTGTTAATGATTGAGTTGTTGAGTGGAATGTGGAGATTTAAGGACAAATTGTATTTGGGGGTGTAATTTTGGATTTTTTGAGGTTACCATAGGTTATTTATGGAATTTTAGGTGAGAATGAGCTTTGGTGCAAGTGTAGAATCTATTGAGATCAGTTTAGGTCACTTTGGAAAACCATACCAGTTGCTGCATTTCTGGCTTTTAATGTGTATCACTCGAGTGAAGGACAGCTCACTCGAGTGTATCAGTAGATTTATGTTTTCTTTGGTTTCTCAGTAGTGTTTTCAAGTGGAAGGGCGAGAGTACACTTCCTGACTTGCGAGTGAGATATGATCCTACTCGAGTGAGCATGGGTATGCTCGAGTGAGGGAGTAAGTTTAAGACCTAGGAGTTTATGGTTACTCTCGGGTAGTCACTCGTTGAGCCTCACTTTTTGGTGCTCGAGTGCACTTGAGGTCATCACTCGAGTGCAGCTTCTTGTGCTAGAGTGAGTGGGAGAGATATTTTGAGGTTTGCTCTAGGGCAAACACTTTCTGTGTCGCACTCGCTAGGACTCGAGCACGGTTGAGGGCAACACTCGAGTGAGGCAGCCCAAAATCTGTGTGCTTTACCTGAAAAAGGTATCTACAGGGTAGTTTCTCCCAACCCTTTGGGGGTATGTTTAGGTCTATAATAGCACCCTAAAGAGTCTAAATGATAACCAACATAAAGTACTACGGAATTGGAAAAAAGTTGAAAAAGAGATTGACGGGTTGTCCCTAATTTGGTGTATAGGATTTGATATTTACCGCCCTCGAGAGCCCACGGTGCAGAAGAACATCAGGAAGGAATAAGGTAGTGACTCTTTCTCTTATACTGTGTGTGAAACATTGTATGTATGTTTGTCATGCATTGAGAATACATTGTGATACTTTGTGAATACATAGAGATCGCAGCGAAAGCTGATGCATAGTGATACATTGTGAATACATAGAGATCACGGTGAAAGCTGACGCATAGAGTTTACAGTCATGAGTGCTGTTGTTTGTGGCGTGAGCCATGATACATTGTGATGCTGCCTAACATGATCATATATGCTATGTGTTTGTGCACTGTATGAGTTATTTGTTACACTAGGATTCTCTTGAATCACATTCTTTCCAATGACTAACATTTCAAACAGGGCTAGTGGCGCTAAAGAGAAGCGGGCAACCCGGAGCGATTAGGACCCTACGGGGTGTATTTGATTTTGGGAGTTGGTTATCTACTTTTAAACTTGGGATTACTGTATATTTTGAAGTGTAGATATTACTTTTGATTTTGGGTTATGTAATCCCCTAGTGGAGACTTTTGAAACCACAGATTATATTAATAGAACCTGGGAGTTGCCCGGGATTTAGTTATCCACTCTGATATGGGAATGTAAATTAACTGCACATGTAATTATATTCGAAATTCAAAATAGAGACCAGGATGGGAATAAGTTTTGAAAGATTTTGTGTAAATCCTACTATAAAGTAGGAAGATGAAATGAGTGTAAATTATCCGATGGTCTCTAATTCAACTTAATTATATAATATCGAATTATAATTACGTTAATCAAGGCAAGGGCTTACACTCTGCATGATGCTGTGGGTACACAGTTGATGTTTAGAACGACCTACCATCCTCAGACAAACGGACAGTCGGAAAGGACCATTCAAATGCTAGAAGATATGATGAGAGCATGTGTCCTAGAATTCAAAGGAAAATAGGACTACTTTCTTCCATTGGCCGAGTTTGCCTACAACAACAATTATCATGTGAGCATTCACATGGCTCCATATGAGGCCTTGTATAAGAAGAAGTGCCAATCACCATTGTGCTAGACAGAATTGTCAAAGAAGTTGTATGGCCCGGATCTTGTTGATCAAACCTCGAAACAGATCAAAATTATCAGGAAGAAGCTCCTTGCAGTACAGAGCCAACAGAAGAGCTATGCTGATAAAAGGAGAAGGCCTCTGGAGTTTGATATAGGGGATCATGTTTTCATGAAAGTATCTCCCGTCACAAGTATCGGGAGAGCAATCAAGCAAAGGAAACTGAGCCCAAGGTACATTGGTCCATTTGAGATTCTGGCATGAATCGGATCTGTAGCGTACCGGATAGCCCTACCCCCGAATTTGAGCCAACTTCATGATGTGTTCCATGTCTTACAGCTCAAGAAGTACCAACCAAAGCCTGACCATATTATTGAGTATGAAGAGATCAAATTGCAAGACAACTTTACTTATGCGGTAGAGCCAAAATGAATTATTAATCAAGAAGAGTGGTGGCTAAGACACCGAAGCTTACTGTTTATGAAAGTGGTGGTCTAGAAGGGAATGTCGCCAAGGGAAGCAACCTGGGAAGTAGAAGCGGACATGAAGAAGCGATTTCCTGAGTTTATGCCCCAAGATGTGTAATAAATTTTGGGGGGAAAATTTATTGAACGAGGGAGAATTATAATACCCCAAATTTTGATTAAGGGCTAATTGCATTTATTGAGAATGATTTTGTGAATTAAAGTTGTTCCCCTTGTTGAGAGCTTTCATCCAATGGTTTTAGATCTTCCATTGGAGGTGTTTTGAGCACTCAAGGAAATCTAAAGATTGGTGAAGCAAGGAACTCTTTTGAGAAAGTTGTAGAGGTGAGTGAGATAAACGCTTTGATATAAGTTTTATGGTCATTTGGTTAAGTTTTGGAATTCTTGAATATTACCCTATTTTTGAAAATTAGGGTCTTGGTGTGTTAGAGTTGTTGTGGTCATGGATATGATGCTTTGAGATGTATTTTGGATAGATAGAATTGAATTGAAGCTTAAATGTTAAGTTTGGCAATTTTGGATTTTGTTTTGAATATGTGCCAAAAACAAAACATATAGATGGAGTGGGAATTTGGTTATTTTGATGTTTCTATAAGTTTCCTTGTGGAAATAGTGTTGGATGTGAATTTTGGACCATTGGAAACTTAAGTTTTAAAATTGCAAATTTTGGTTAGTGAACACCCTATGTCATTTTGATTTGTGAGCTAAGAGTTATGATTTTCCAAAGTTTGGGGTTGAAACTGGAAGCAATTCTGGAACGGCAAGGAGAATTGTTGAATTCTGTATTTTTGTAGTTATAGAAGTCAATTATTCATATTTTTTCTGTACAGAGGACTTAAAAAGCTTTAAGTAGGACTTGAGATCACCTCATTTTGATTTTTCTAGAATTAGTATGATTTTTGGAAACTAAAACACAAAAGTTTAATGTTTCCAATTTTTGCCTAAACTTTGGGCTAGCACTGTTCTAAGGGGTAGGAGTTGGATTTTCATGAAATAGATGGTTCCATTGGATTCAGTGGGCAAAAATAAGCGGGGTTACAGTTGGTCACTTTTTCGGAAAAGGCCAAAAAAGCATAATTACGAAAACACCCCTAAAATCCTTAAACTGGGGCTATCAAGGGTATTTTCTTAATTTGACATTGAATTTGGTGATTTCAAGCCCGAAAATAGATTCCTTGGGCAAAAATATGTCAGATAGCTCAAGTCAAAATTTTGAGAGAATGTGCCATCGGGCCGGGTACGGTGGTGCCGGGTCTAGGTCCCGGGAGCATTTTGGTAAATTTTCACTATAGACTAATATAACCACAAGAAACACTATGGAAGAGTCTAAAATGATACTTGGATAGGTTATGACATATTTCTTATACATTTAATATTTTAGGACCAAATCGAAAGCCAGAAGCGGTACATTTTACGAGGCACACTAAAAAGGTGGTTTTTGAGATAGTACTTCCCAACCATTTAGGCAATTGTTTGGCTTTCTAGTAACCACCTAAGAGACTTTAATGATAAACAAATCTAAGTGTTTTTGAAGTCATTTGAGTATTGGGATAAGTGATAACTTGTCGTCCTTAATTATGACTTTAGGATTTGATATTTGCCCGGAGCGTAGAAGGCCTATGACTGCTCAAGAACGGAAAGACCAAGGTAGTGACACTTTATCCTATATCATGTTTAATGCATTGTTTGTTTGTATTTATCATTCAATGAGCGAGGGGATGTGGCGATTAGCCTGGCCTTGAATGATTGAGGGGATCACTACAACAAAAAAGGGTTTTAACGTCCCTATTTTGGCACTTTTTAATGTCCAAAAACTGGGGGACATCTATATGGGGGGCGTAGTATGTTTTAAGAAAAGACGTCCCAAAAAAATGAGATGTCTAAAGGGAGGACTTTAGACGTCCCAAATTAAGAATTGGGACGTCTAAAGTCCCTCTATGTAGGACTTTAGATGTCCCAGATCTAAAATTGGGACATCTAAAGTCTCCCTGTGTAGGACTTTAGACGTCCCAAATCTCAATTTGAGATGTCTAAAGTCCTCTGCATGGGGACTTTAGACGTCCCAATTTCAAAATTGGGACGTTTAAAGTCTCCACTTTAGATGTCCCTTTTTTTAAAAAGGGACGTTTAAAGTCATTTGAATTTCAAATTTCCTATAGATGCTGAGGTCATCAATTACGAAAGCAAACACAAGTTCTAGACGAGAATCCTCTATAATAATTTTGTTGAACATAAATTCTAGCTTTCTCCATTCTCTTTTTGGCTCCGGAATTTCCTTTTTTGGCATCACCACACTTCCACCACTTTGCTAGCTTTGTTCAAACTTCTTTTAGTCAAACTTTAGAATTCAAAAATCCATTTTTTACACAGATGCACTGTACCAGATCTGATTGTGAAAAAAGAGAGGAACTTATATAATAATAATAATAAACATACAAGCATGTAAGATTTGAGAAGTGATAAAAAGAGTTACCGTCGCAAATAGCACCGAAGGGCATTATGAAGGGGGACGATGGTGAAAACATCGAAGGAAAAAGCCATTTGAATCTATAGAATGTGGGTCTCTCTTTGCAACTCCTCTCAAAGAAATTGAAAAATGCTGTGGGAGCGAGAGAGAGGAGAGAGGAAGGAAAGCGTCCCTTTATTTAATATAAGGCACGAGCGTCCCTTATATTCAATACAGCTCGTAAGAAAATTTTTAAGTTACTTTAGACGTCCCAAATTCCATTTGGGACGTCTAAAGTGGGCGTCCCAAATGGAATTTGGGATGTCTAAAGTGTAAAAAAAATTAATTTTTTTTTTTACTTTAGACTTCCCAAATTCAATTTGAGATATCTAAAGCTACCTAGTTCCCATACAGAATTACAAAAATGCCACCGCCTATGTTTTAGACGTCCCTATTTTAAAAAGGGACGTCCTTTAGGGTAGCAAAATCTATATTTTGTAGTAGTGGACGTGGTGGTTAGCCCGGCCTTGAATATTGAGATTGGCAGATTGTAATATAGCTTATTTGCTTTGTTTAATTATGTATCATATACGTAAACTATTGCTACTGGGATTCTTTTGAATCTCACTCTTTCTAATTAACCATTTTAGCCAGGGCAAGCGGATTAAGGGACAAGTGTAATACCCCGAAATTTGGGATTGGAACCTTGGGAATAAGCCTAAATTAAGTGGACTGCTAAGCCCCAATTTAGCAGGAGCCCAAATTTATCCCCTAATGATTCTAATATCTTTGGGGTATTAAGAAAGTAAAATGGTGAATTTTGGAGAAAGTAATTATGTTTTTGGTGAAATCGCCTATGAGGTAGTAAGCTTGTCATGTGATTTTGAATGACCAAATGATAAGAAAAAATTATGATATTTTACAGGATGAAAGTAGACATCCTAAGCTTTAATTTGATAGGTCATATGAATCAATTAGAGCTATACAAACAAAGATATGAATTTTTGAATTCAGCACAGGAAAACTGTGAAGTTTCTGAAACAACATGCAAAGAATGAAATTCTGGGAATTTTGTGATTCCATAAAGCAAAATTCTATATTTTTCCTTGAAACTAGACTCAATAAGGGTTCTATAGGCTTTGGAATCACCTCATTTAGAGTTTTCTAAAATTAGTTATGATTTTTCAAAGTTTGGGCAGAAATCTGCCAGAATTTTGTAAAATCCGAAATTTTTGGAAAATTAAAGTAAAATATGATATAATAATATATCATCATCCTCTTCCTCTTGAGAACATTTCAGACGTGAGCTGCAGCCAAGGAGAGAGAGAAAGTTTGAGAGTTTTAGAGAGAGAAGGAGAGGAGAAAAATCATAAGATAGGTCGATTTCTTCGGTGAATTCGTACCTAACGTGTATAATCCTTCTCCTAAGCTTCTCTTCTATGTTGTTTGAGGAATTTGAAGCAAGATTCATGGTGTTACCAAGCTAGGGTTTTCAGCCATATTTGGGAAAAGTCAGAAGGAGCTTGAGGTAACTTCCAAACTTTCATATATTGCTTATTCTGACTGCTGTGGACAATTTAATCGGTGAAATTTCGCCGGATTATCTTTGTTTGTGATTTTTGGAAATGGGTTTTCATAAGGGTTATGCTGCCCAAATTGAGTCTAAATGGTAGTTATAACCTAATGGAATAGTCAATAAAGTGGTTAGGAGTAGAAAGGAACGTGTTTACGGAGCCAAAACCGAAAAACCTCAATTTTCCCTTAAATTCCCATACATTTCGGCCAGCACTATAAATGGGCCTTAGAGTTGGATTTTCAATGATTTGATGGTTCCATTGGATTCAGGAGGGAAAATTAGGTGGGGTTACAGTTGGGCACTTTTTCGGAAAAGGCCGAGAAAGCATAATTACGAAAACGCCCCTAAAACCCTAAAAGTAGGGCTGCCAAGGGCATTTTCATAATTTGACTTTGAATTTGATAATTATGAGTCCGGAAATGGATTCCTTGGGTGAAAATATGTAAGAATAGCCCATGTCAAAATTTCGGGAAAAGTACAGCCGGACCGGGTATGACGGGGCTGGGTCCCCGGGGGTATTTTAGTAATTTTCAAGATAGACTCATATAACCCCCAGAAACATTATGGAAGTGTCTAAATAGTACATTTGACATTGTAGGATCGAATATGGAGCCCCGAGCTGTTTGCACGTAGATCGAGGCACGCATTTCGAGGCGGAAACGGGTTAAGGTAGGGGACTTACCTTACTTGCGTGTATTTGATATCTTTGCTTGTGTAATGATGTATGTGATTGCTTTACTTGATTGTGTAGAGCATATTTGAATAAATGAAGCTCTGTTTCTGTTTTCGCTGTGGCCATAGTCTTGTTGTATGAAACGTTGAGCATGCAGAAATGTCATTATGGGGCATACATCTAGATAATGCTAACATGTCATACACATAGCATCAATCATGCATGCATTATGGTATCTGTTTCCTACTGGGATTCTCTCGAATCTCACCCTCCCCTACCAACAATTTAGACAGGAGACGACAGAAGATATGCAAACAACAATGCAGAGTACCGTACGAGGGGATTACAGTAGTGGAACGAAGATGAGAAGATGTCTTTGTTTCACTGGGACGAGTTTAGACACTCAAATATCCCTGTGCGGCTACACTAATTGTAATTATCAGGTATGAATCCCTGAGGGGAATTTCCGTAATCATGTACATATTATCAGTATAATTATGCTATTCCTGTGTTGCCTACTGAACCGCATATCGTTTTCCGCTAATACTCTGGTAAATGTGAAATTAAAATAAGGGCGTGACAACAAGCAAGTAAACAAGAGCGATTAGGATTGCTAGCGATAGTCTTAGCTTTTGGTTTTTTGTTATCATTTTGGACAATTGTATAAACATGTTGACCATAGAATTGTAGTTGTTGTGTAATCTCCGGTATGGGAAACTGAGATAGGCAAATATGCCCTATAAAACCCTTTCGTTATCAAATATATCTTAGGTGAATGTCAAAAAATTTGCTAACACTCTAATATTGTGTATGTGACAAACCGAACAGGCCCAATGTTTTTATTTAAAAATGAATGGACATCGTATTATATGAGTTTTGTAAAAATTTTTAAATTATCCTTGATCTCTTATTCAATTATAAAACGTGTTTAAACACTAATCCTGACCTTAATGACGACGGGGGTTACCGTTGTTAAGTGTATATTCCACGATAGGCGCACCTTGCACTTTTTGTTGCCTTTTTTATCTTCTTGTTCTAATCGGATCTGGTGCATTAGGCACCAGGTCTTGTGGTTACATCTTAATAGACTACCAGAACATATCTTCCACAGTATGTAGATTTTATGGAGGTTGAAGATACATGTTACATCCTTATTTGGAATGGAGATTAAAGTATTTAAAAGTAGCTGTTCAATTATGATTTACTATATATAAAGTAAATATGTATGTCTTATACAAAAAATTATATATGAGAAATTTTTTCTCAACTTATATAAATATGCTTATGAATAAATCATGATTCTAAACAAGCCATGCGTATTCGGTTGGAATTATTTGCTTGTTTTGCTTTTCAGTGTGTCTTTTAATTTCTGTTTGTTTGTCCGGTCCATGTTTGTCATATGTGGCTGGCAAGTTGGACATGACTTTTGTGATCTTTTTATATTTATTTAATGAATTTGATCTTCAGCTCAAAACAATAAAGATCGTTTAAAATATTTTAAAATATATAAGATAAAACGGATTGGATTTTATATTAATATAAAACCATATCAATTAACTCAAAATTTAAGACTACAAAGTATATATTGATAATAAACCGAATATGAGAGTGGAGCATTTATGGATCAATATCATCTTTTTAGTGTGTGTTTGATATTGTTTATTGATGGTCAATAATTACTTATTACGTAAGTCGACTCCTCTCACATACTTACCCGTATATCATAAATCACAATTTATAAATGTTTATTATCCAAAAATAAATTATTCCTAATGCCATAACAAAACATGATTTGACATAACAAAACAAAAATCTATTTAGTGTCTTTTTTTTTTGTTCAAATATTTAGTGTCTATTGATTAATTAGGATTGAAGATGCAAGTGGGTGTGTAGCATAAGCGGATCATTATTTCGATTTGACATAACTGACAACTAACAAACATGTTTTGAGATTTTTTTAATTTTTGGATCTCTTTTCTATCATTTTTCCTGTATATATTCCTTTCAATGGAAGATTGTGTGTGAGACCTGTTGGGCCACAAACTTTGATGAATCCATTCTGCTTCGCACAATGATTCTTATTCTCCAAAAGAAGGAATTTAATTTTGAATTTTGAATTAGTTTTAGAATGACAAATTTAGATTTAAACAACAAAAGATCTAAGGGCGCTAAATTAATATCAATATCTGAAAAATTGAATGTCCTCATGTATGTCAATGTGGCTGCCAATGTTTTGTTTAAAAGGGAAGAGGAAAAATGGTTTTAACATATATACATGAGGAGATTCTCATAATCTCACATGGTTCATTATCAATGAGAGATTTTTTTTAAAATTTTTTTCTAATAACATTTCCTAATTTAAATCTATCAATATAAAAGAGATATTTTTTTAATTTTTAATTTCTATTTTTCTATTCTGCGTAATGACTCCCCACTGAATGTCAATCTAACGCCAATGAAATATATGATTTTAAAATTTGTTTTATGGCCATTTATATTTATTTAATGAATTTTCTCTTCAGCTCAAAACAATAAAGATCGTTTATAATATTTTAAAATATATAAGATAAAATGGATTGGAATTTTATATTTATATAAAACCATATCAATTAACTCAAATTTAAGACTACAAAATATACATTGATAATAAACCGAAGATGAGAGTGGGGCATTCATGGATCAGCATCATTTTTTAGTGTGTGTTTGGTATTGCTTATTAGGGTTAATAAGCACTTACTACGTAAGTCAATTTCTCTCACATACTTACCTCGTATATCGTAAATTATGATTTATAAACACTTATTGCCCAAAAATAAATTATACCTAATGCCATAACAAAACATGATTTGACATAACAAAACAAAAATCTATTTAGTGCTCGTTTGGAATAGTTTATTTTTTAGCAATAAGTGCTTATAAATCATGATTCACAGTATACGAAATAAGTATGTGAGAGAATTTTTATCTTGATTTACGTAATAAAGACTTATTTTTTAAGAAATCGTGATCCCAAACATGCCTTTAGTGTCTATTGATTAATTAGGATTGAAGATGCAAGTGGGTGTGTGGCATATGCGGATCATCATTTTGATTTGACATAATAGGAAAAAATAATCTAATTAGTGTCCATTGGTTATTGTTTATCAATTAATGACGTAATAACAACAAATTAGAGATGCATCAAACCAATTCTTAGAAGTGCAGACACAAAGTGTGTGTGTGTATTTATGGGAAAATTATATAAAAAGAACTTGAAAATAACAGAAAAAATACTTGAAAATTAGAAAATCCATTTCTTATAAAATAAGTTGTGAATTGCATATCAAGTATAGTTATTTTATTAATTTTAGGCAACTAACAAACATGATTTGAGAGTTTTTTAAATTTTTGGATCTCTTTTCTATCATTTTTCCTGTATGTATTCCTTTCAGTGGAAGATTGTGTGTGAGACCTGTTGGGCCACAAACTTTAATGAATCCATTCTGCTTCGCACAATGATTCTTATTTTCCAAAAGAAGGAATTTAATTTTGAATTATTTTTAGAATGACAAATTTAGATTTAAACAACAAAAGATCTAAGGGCACTAAATTAATATCAATAATATCTGAAAAATTGAATCTCCTCATGTATGTCAATGTGGCTGCCAATGTTTTCTTTAAAAGGGGAAGAGGAAAAATGGTTTTAACATATTGATATACATGAGGAGATTTTCATAATCTCACATGGTTCATTATCAATGAGAGAGATTTTTTTTTTCCTAATAACATTTCCTAATTTAAACCTATCAATATAAATGAGAGATTTTTTTAATTTTTAATTTCTATTTTTCTATTCTGCGTAATGGCTCCCCACTGAATGTCAATCTAACGCCAATGAAATATATGATTTTAAAATTTGTTTTATGGCCATTTAGTGTACCAAATCAATTGCCATTTACTTGTCAAGTCTCAATCACCATAAATGACGTTTATTAAGCTTTGAATTGAGATTTTTCCAAGTTAGCACGGTATAAGAATCAAGGAGAATTTTTATTAGGACAAAACTTAGGTTCAGTTTTTTTTATGTTCATTAGGTCCAGTTAGCAAATAAAATGTTGCCACATGGATTAATTTTACACTTCCCCACTTAACCCCAAATGATTCTGTCAAACCACCGTTATTAAATTTCTTCTTCTCTGTGGCAACATTCACGGAAGAGTCCAGTCCCCTTTTCTCCTCACCTGCTGCTCTCACCAAAATGGATTAATCACATTACGCCATTACCCAAAGCCGAAGAGAAATTCATGGCTTCATCCATCCCAACATAGCTCTTCCTCAACATGGGAACACCACCACCCCTCCCCCTGCATTATTCTCCGACTTGCTACCTTTTAGACTGGACATTATTGAGAAATTCTTCCTCATCGACGGCACCGTCGTACTTGCGGGCTTCTGATGGTCCTTTTGCAACACGTTCACATCCCGTTGCTGTGTCGATCTACAGGTTCACATCTAGTTCTTGTATCAAAGCCTCCATCAACGGTTTCAAAAACGCCGCGTGTAAATGGTGGTTTTATCTTCCATGACGACGTTGGTGCAAGCCAATTTAACAAGAGAGTCGGAATTGCAGAGGCTCTCGGGGATGGTGGTGAACATTTTAGAGAGCTCAGGAGAGAGGATCACCATGGCAATCAAAGAGAAACATCAATAGATAAAAACATTGCTTCCAGATCAGCAATTTACAATTAAGGAAGAGAGAGTCCTGGTTCAAATCCCCAGCAAGGAGGAGAAATTTAATTGCCTAACGGTGGTTTGACAGAATCATTTGGGGTTAAGTGCTGAAGCGTGAAATTAATCCATGTGGCCGGATTTTATTTGCTAACGGACCTAAAAAATTAGACCTAAGTTCTGTCCTTTTTATTACTATTTTTTATTATGTTCTTTTTCTTTTTGGTTAGGCCAGGGAAGAATAGAGTGTTCACAATTACCTCTTTTTGCTTGTTTCGTAGCTAAGAGAAGAAAGTTTGTTTTTTTCTATGAAGCAAGTAAATAAAAGAATATGTATTTTGTCAGGTTAAAAGAACAAGGTGCCCCTTGAAACCCAAAGAGGGTTCAGATAAAAAACAGTTACGGATTCGGTCTCCTCTAAGGGAGGAGATATAATGAAGTCGCCACCAAAATTTTTGAACGAGGGTAATTTTGGGAACCTATTAAAAAACAATAATAGTCTACAAAGACCAGATAGAGTTCGGGAGTCCATTGTATGTGGGAAAGTGTTAGGCACCTCACTCTAAGTCAATTATTTAAAAATTAATATGGCTTTTTAATTATGTTATAATTACCCACAAAAAGAAATTAAGAACATACTTACAAAAATTAAAATAATAATAAGATGAGAAATTTGTTTATTTATATTATTAGACTTGACTTAAGAACAGAGCTTAAGGCTTACTTACCTTTTAGTAGGATGAAAGTCCACATAGTTTGAGGATAAAAATATTGTGTCACTTGATTGGTATTTTTTAAGAAAAATTTCTATTTGATTTATTTTGGAATTTTTTTTGTTTTGTGGTTTTTATTAAGAAAAAACCTCACACCGCACTGAGGAAACTATAAAAACCTCACACAACATCAATTAAAAAGATGGGATACAATGTTGGGGAAGAGGATAAGAAAGCACCCAAAGTTCATCATGAAATTATACTAAATGAAGCCCAATAGAAAGTGGATGGAATTAAAGTCCATACTTCAGCCAATACATATCAAGCTAAGAGAGGAAGGATGCATGCCTCCTAATCTTCTAGTCTACACAACACATAAATATTAGTGGGTATATCATCATAATGGCAACAATAAAACATCCTAGTAACAAGTGTAAGAGGGGCTAAAGAGAATAAGTAAAAAAGAATAGAACAAAGAAGTGATATGACGAAGGTGATGGAGCACAAGAGAAGAGAAACAAAATAAGAGAGGTTAGCATTACAAACCAAAAAAGAAAATTGATAGAAGGAGTCAACACAAGGAAAGAAAAAGAGAAAAAATAAGGAAGAAAGAAAAATAGAGGAAAGAGGAAGGTAAACCAAGAATGAAATAAAATAATAATCCAAATCATATTGAATTGTACATTCTAGTCATTAGTACTGAAGCATCACATTTATGACACCCAAACATAATAGTATAGGTTTTTTTTGGGGTATGAGGAAAAACAAGATATAAAAAAGATTATCAATAGATTTCACTCTCTTTAGACACCTCTAATCATTCTTTACCTATTTTCTCTCCCCATTTTCTTGTGTGTTTTACTCTTCAACTCCTCTCCTTTGTTTGTATAGGCATCCCCTTTACTTTGTCTCATTAATGCACACATTTTTTTACATCTTTTATATATATTTTTTTAATGAAACTTCATCACCTAATCATCATCAACGAAAGAAATTTTTTAATTTTTAATTTTTTAATTTTTTTATATTTTTTCCTAATGACATTTTTTAATTTAAACCTATCAATATAAATGGGATTGTTTTTGTTAATTTTTAATGTTTCCTTCTCGATAATGAGTCAATGACTCCACACTGACTGTTAGTCAATATTAATGAGATATATGATTTTGAAACTTGCTTGTATGACCATTTAGTGTCTGTTTGGATTAGCGGTATAAACTACATTTCCAATGTGATTTACGGTTTACAAAGTATGTAAGAAGAGTTTATCTTAACTTACATGAACAAACTTTTTGAATGTGAATCCAAACAGACTCTTAATGTAGGGAAGACTTTCCCAAACCAATTGCGATTTACTTATCAAAACTCAATCACAAAGCAATCATCATAAATGACATTTATTTAGCTTTGAAGAAGATTTTTCCAAGTTAGTACAGTGAAAGAATCAAGACGAATTTTCATTACCATTATTTATTTATTCATTCTTTTTTAAAGGTTGGGCATAGACAGAATAGAATGTTTACAATTTCTTTTATGTCTTGCTTATATTCTATAAAATATTATTTGAAGAACCATTTTATTTCTGCTTTCATTATATTTTTGTTCCCATTTCACTATTCTTGACCTTCAATAGGTGGGTCAAGTAGATAAATAATTAATTAAAAACTTCTTGATAGTTATTGTAAATTAAAAAATCATTTTAAAAGAAATTTTCTGATATTGATATTAATTTAGTGCCCTTAGATCTTTTGTTGTTTAAATCTAAATTTGTCATCCTAAAAAAATTCAAAATTAAATTCTTTTTTAGGAAAATAAGAATCATTGTGCGAAGCAGAATGGATTCATTAAAGGTTGTGGCCCACAGGTCTCACACACAATCTTCCACTGAAAGGAAATAAGGAATATAGATACTGTGTCCGTACTTCTAAGGATTGGTTCGATGGATCTCTAATTTGTTGTTATTGCGTTATTAATTGACTAATTTGTTTTTTTCTCTGTTATGTCAAATCAAGATGATGATCCGCAAATGCCACACGCCCACTTGCATACTCGATCCTTATTAATATGACATACAATAGCAAACAGACACTAAATAGATATTTGTTTTGTTATGTCAAATCAAGATGCCGATCCATGAATGCCCCACTCTCATCTTCGGTTTATTGGCAGTGTATTATTCTTTTCGGTTCTAATTATAAGACAGAATTGATAATTTTAGAGAAATAAATGAAGTTAATTAAATTATTTTAGAGTATTTATATTTTTAGTTTTTTCTTCAAACTAATTAGTTTAACTAATAAACTAATATATAATATAAGGATACATAACATATGAAATGATTAAGTAACTTATTTAGCTTCATTAATTTCTCCAAAAAAAAGTTAACTTTGTCTTCTAATTAGGACCGGAAATAGTACTTTCTAATGGTAAATTTATGAGTTAATTCATTTTTTATTTTTTGTAAATATAAAATTTCAATCTATTTTATCTTACATATTTTAAAATTTTGAAAACTATCTTTATTTCTTTTTGAGCTGAAGATCAAATTCATTAAACAGAGATCAAAAGATTACATAAGTCATGCTAAACTTGCAAGTCACAGATGACAAACATGGACCGGAGAAACAAAAATAAATTAAAAGGCACACCGAAAAGCAAGACAAGCAAACAATGCTCCAACCTAATACACATTGTGTAACACCTTCCTTATCGTAATCATTAGATGAGTTTAGATGTATAATGGATTCGAACCATTTAGCCAGGTTTATATCTTGGGACTTACAAACTTTTAAAAACTGCTTAAGTCCCTATTATAACATAGGGTTCAAACCTGTCATTGAATGGGTTTTTCCTTGAAAATTTTGTTACTTTGAAATGAATTCACTAAGGTTTGCAATTGCGTCATAACTTACCCATTCTTAATTCCTTTTATTAATATCAGAGCACATGTCTACTAATATTCATATTCTATTTGCTAGCTATTGGGTTGTTATCTTTTGGTCACCTTATTCAAATTTCTTTAACACATTAAAGATCGATTACTGACTTGCTGCACGCGCATACAACTATTGTTATTACAGCAACAACTAGTACTGTAGTTGTGCCCTCAAGTTATTTACAATATATACAGTAATCAAAATAGATGACCAACAGAAATTCTTAATCTTCTGGTCGCACCCTTTACTTATCTGTGACTACCTTCTTGCACTTCAAGCAGCTTGCCTTAGCTGTAGGTTAGTTATTGGAAAGGGGTGAAATTCAAAAGAATCTCAATAGTAACAACAACCATTCATATGATATGTAAATACACAGAGCATGTTAAACAATCATCACATAGGCATACTCAGTCATCACATCAAACATATTCATCAATATGCAATCATCACATCATACATAGGAGCTAGTCGACATGCATAGGACCTACCCATCCTCGCAATACCAATGATTAAATTATGCATGCAAAGCAATACATAAGTTATAAGAGAAAGAGTTACTACCTTAGCCTTTTCGGTCTTGTTTTCAGCACCCAATGCAAATATCAAGTCCTATAAATTAGAATTTACATACGACGAGTTATTACTTATCCTAGTTCTTAATAATTTAAACACTTAGGTTGGTTATCATTAGGATTAGTATGCTAAGTCAAATGAAGAACCATTAAGGTCAAACTAAC
Source organism: Inga leiocalycina (assembly GCA_963242795.1). NCBI lineage: Eukaryota > Viridiplantae > Streptophyta > Magnoliopsida > Fabales > Fabaceae > Inga > Inga leiocalycina. The sequence goes on from OY725332.1 coordinate 41,771,200, forward strand.
CCAAATTGGTTATTTCTACACTTAGAGTTCTAGGTAATTACATTGCGCCATTACCTTTTTATTTTTGCACATTTACTAAAAGCTGACAAAATTTTCAACCAACTTTACAAATTCATATCTTTTTGTACAAATGTCCAATTGCAGTTGTTTTAAAGGCTATGTGACCTAGAGCCAGTAATACGGGCCTAACTCGCAGGCTCAACCCGAGGGCCTGTGGGTTGGGACAGGGTTAGTGTTGGAAAAATCCCAACCCGCAGAAATGTGGGCTGTACAGGCCCGCACCGCTTAACCCACGGGTTGGCATGCTGGCCTGCATATATATTTTTTTAACGTGGATGCTTTGCTCAGTTGGACTTTCGGTTGTTGCCAATTAGGTGTTGGGCTTTGACAGTTGGGATTGGGCTGTTTGGGGTGGGAAATTTTTTTTTTTGGGTCAACAATGAGTCCATGACCTCACAATCCTCACTCATAACTCATTGTTAGATCCAACTTCCAAGTCCAACTCTCAAAACTAATGGAAAGGTAAAAAAATTTTGTGCAGCCTGCGGGCCAGTCTGCGCACCTGCACCTGTGGGTTAGGGTTGGTGTTTTTCTAACCCGTAAGAGTGTGAGCCTACGCAAAGCCTATAGGCTAGTGCGGGCCAACTTGCAACCCGCGAGTTAGCCCGTATTACCAACTCTAATGTGACCCTTATTAAGTCTATTTTCAACAAAAAAATATATTGCCCTTAGCCAATTGAACTCACAACATTCCAGAATTACTATTCATTGGACAATGTCATAGAAACATGCTAATTTTACTTGACTAACTTAAAAAATACATAATTTTTAATGTGCTAGTTCAAATGGCACAAATGACCTATCAAATTAAAGCTTAACAAGTCTACTTTTATTCTAAAAAGTTTCATGGCCATTGGATCACATTTTTTCATTCAAAACTCACTATAACCAAGCTGCCTCCTAGAAAACGAAATCTGGCAGCAATAAGTTCAATTCCAATTTTTGGATTTCAAATCCATTCTTTCTAAAATTATACCAACAACCTATTCTTACAAAATTTTGCCTAAGGAATCCATTGGAGACCTCAAAATTAGCAAAATCATTCTTTTTCTTCATGCCCTATTCTGACCAAAAATTAGGGTTCAACATAACAATCCACCAATTCACTTTTTAACCACCAAACTTAGCTCATATGCTTTTAAATCATCATATAATTACATGTATATGATCAAAGCTTCATGAACCCTAGAAAACCCTAAATGACCAGAATTAGGGTAGCAAGAGGATTCCACAAAAATTCACCAACCAACACAATACATACGTCAAAATTAAGCCTAAGCTCACCTCTTTCACTTTCTAGGGCTTATTCTTGATTTCTCCAACTTTACCCTTAAGTGATTTTCCTGATCAAAGGCTCTATGAGGTTGTTATTTCTATCCCTTGGTATACTGATATTGCTAATTATCTAATTGCATCTATTTTGCCAACTGACATGAATAAACATCAATTGAATAAGTTAATGAGGGACGCTAAATTCTATATATGGGATGATCCTTACTTATGGTGTAACCCCCATCCCACCTTAGGCCGAGATTAAGTTCTTAAACTCATAATTAAGTTGTACTTAGAGACCATATTTAGAAATGGGACTTATTAACATACTCATTTGCCCAAAAATCGGATTTTTGCAAAAACTTTTCTAAACTTATTCACAATGGTCCCAAGTTCTCAATACAAAATAATACTGGCCTGAACGGGTGGATTCCATTTACAATTATCAGAGTGCAAATAAGTTCCCGACTCACTCGGGTTCCATTCATAATAAAAGGGATTTACAAAAGGCACATAGCCTACAATTCATACCCTTTTACTTGGGGATTACACAAAACCTACTATATACAATTCCAAAATATACAATGATAACCATAATCTCCAAAATATACTCCTAAACAGGAGTTCTAACTACTCTTCGTCGCCCGCTTGCCTCTCGATCCTTCGGCCCTGTCTAAAAGGTTTAATTTTGGGAGAGTGAGATTCTAAAGAATCCCCGTAGTAACAAGTCAATCATATAATGTACAACAATAATGCATGTAATCAAATCATCATCCACACAAGCAACTACAACGGCAGTTGCAGCGGCAATGGTTAGTATGACACATGTCATCCCTGACGATTGCTCACGCTGAATTGCTGACGTTGTATTGCATCACAACAATCAACACAATATAATTCACCATAGCTGGGATCCATATAAAGCATATCATATTCGCAAGCCACATAGGCAAGATACACACACACAGCCCACGGCTGGTTTTCACATACGCCGCCCCCACGGGTCGGATTCACAAAGATCCATGTCGATTACGACGGCAGTCCAACGGCCGACTAGAGATGACCACTGTCACTCCCTATACGGCTCACGCTGACCTGCTCGCGCCGTAATGGACCATGGCACACATTTCACAAGTTCAACGATAAGATATGCATACCAAAACATCATACAAGATATGAGAGAAAAGTCACTACCTGAGTTCTTCCGGACGTGTCCTAGCGCCGGTCTCTCCCGCGTCGGGCAAATATCAAATCCTATATTTATCATTAGGGACGAAGAGTTAATCTCTATTCCAAGACTTAATTCTCTTTATAATGCTTAATTGGTTATCATTATTGCTCTTTTAGAGTCACTAAATACTCCTAACAAAACTCCTAAAGGGTAGGAAGAACTATCCCCAAGATCCCCTTTTGGAAGCACAAAACTGAGATTTTACTTTGTTTCACTCGAGCACAGATGACCATGCTCGAGCACAAGTACGGACATCACTCGAGCACAAATGCTCTCACTCGAGCATTGGTACGGACAGCACTCGAGCACAAGAGAAAGTGAAACCGCGAGTGAGCACCCGAGAGCACAAAGAAACCCTCAGGAACCGGCTCACTCAAGCACAAAATCCTCACTCGAGCACAAGGCCAAATGCCTCACTCGAGCACCCGCGAGAGAAGTTCAGGAAGTGAGGACCCGAGAGCACACCAAGCTCTCCGAGCATAAGATCACTCGAGCACAGCCATATGTGCTCGAGCACACAACTCACACCCGCGAGCACACTCCTCTCACCCGCGAGCACCTCTCTCACCCGCGAGCACACCTCCCACCTGAAGCACAACCTCACTCGAGCATGACCCCCAGTGCTCGAGTGAGAAGGCTATGCTCGCGAGTGTCAGAGCACACTCGTGGCATCCACCAACAAGTGAAGACCCGAAGCAACCCTTCACTCTGAACTCCCACTAACACTCGAGCAGCGCCAAGCTCACTCGAGCATGATCTTCCCTCACTCGAGCACAAAGCAATGTGCTCGAGCATTGCTCATAAAAACCCAGACAAACTCGAAGCACAAAAGGGAAAAACCACTCAGCACTCGAGCAGAGTTCATCCCTGCTCGGGTGATCTTCATCCCTCACTCGAGCAGACCCCTTCTGCTCGGGTGATGTTCATCCTTCACTCGAGCACACCCCTGTCTGCTCGAGTGAATACCTCAGATAGCAGAAAACGCAGAAAACAGAGGCACTCTCCTTAACCTTTGCCCAATTGATTCCTATGGACACAAAACTTAACCCAAAGCCATTCCCACACAAAAACACCCAACAAACTCAATGGAATACTCAGAATCATCAAAATCCTACTCCATTATCATGCTTTGGGTTTTGGACAACACTTTCAACAAAACACCAATCTTAGCCAAACTTCACATTTCATTTACCAATCAATCTATCTATCATAAACTCATTCCAAAACACCATTCTCATGCCAAAAACATACCAAATGAACAGTGGCATCAAATTTTCGGATTCAAGCCAAATTTCCAGAATTTATAAACTATTCCAAATGGCATAAAACTTAGATAGATGGATTAGTTTCACTCACCTTAACAACTTCTCCAAAGGGAGTTCTTGATCCACCAACAATCAATTTTTGTGTGATCACCAACCACAACCAAATGGCCAAACTACACATACCAAAATGAAGTCCATCACTTAAGGATCAACATTAAGGAAGTGAGTTTGAGCAAATGAGATCATTTACCTACTCAAATCACAAGCTCTTCTTTCTCTTTCTTGCCTAGTTGACCACCGGAAATGGAGGGAGGGAAGAGAGAGAAACGAGAGAGAAATGGAGGAATGGAGTAAAAGAGGAAAAGCAATCTTTTGTCCTCTTGTGACTTCATTCAACAACTCCCACACCGCCACTTGTCAGCATCTCCTTCAATCCCACAATGAGCTCACCCAAGCTTAATACACTAGATTCCGACCCAAGGTCAAGGAATCTCAACCCTTGATCTTAAATACCACTCACATGCACCCATATTTCCAATCTCCACTAATTATGACATTAATTATTATAGTCATAAATCACATAATAATTCCAATAAATTCATAATTATCATTAATAATCATGATTATCCCTTAATCAAAAATTGGGATATTACATATGGCACATTTGTAATGATCAAATTATTAGACGATGCATCCCTGATGATGAATTTGAGTATGTATTAAATTTTTGCCATACTCTTGCATGTAGGGGATATTTTAGTGCAAGCGTACTGCTAGGAAAGTTTTGAAAAGTGGATTGTTCTAGCCTAGTCTATTTCATGATGCCCATGAATTTTGTAAGAAGTGTTCCAAGTGTCAATTTGCGGGTAATATTTCTAGGAAGCATGAGCTGCCTCAACAACCCTTATTATTTTGTGAAGTCTTTGATGTTTAGGGAATTGATTTCATATGACCTTTTCCCACTTCATTTGGTTATCCGTACATCCTGCTGACTATGGATTATGTGTCCAAGTGGGTTGAGGCAATCCCCACTTGTACTAATGACTCTTTTGTAGTGGTTTCCTTTGTTCGGTCTCATATTCTTTGTAGGTTTGGAATTCCTAGAGCTATCATTAAAGATCAAGGAACTCATTTTTGCAATTGGAGTTTGTAGAGCTTGCTTAGCAAGTATGGTGTGATGCATAAGGTGACCATCCATACCACCCTCAGACGAATGGTCAAGCAGAACTGTCTAACAGAGAAATCAACCTCATTTTAGAAAAGATGGTGCAACCCAACTGGAAGGATTGGAGTAAAAGGCTCGATGATGCGTTTTAGGCGTATCACACAGTATATAAGATTCCCATTGACAAGTCTCCATACAGGATTGTCTATGGCAAAGCATGTCATTTGCTAGTAGAGGTGGAGCACAAGGCATACTATGCAATGAAACGGTGCAACCTCAATATTACTAGTGTTGGTTTTGAAAGAAAGTTGTAATTGCAAGAGCTTGAAGAGTTCAGAAGAGAAGCTTATAAGAATGCTTGAATTTATAAGGAAAGAACTAAAGCAGTTCATGACAAACTCGTTATGAAGAGAGAATTTCAAGTGGGCAAAAAAGTTCTGCTCTAAGTTTCTAGATTGAAACTTATGCCTAGAAAGCTCCGCTCTAGATGGAAGGGGCCTTTCATTGTCACTGATGTTTTGCCCTATGGAGCTGTGAAGATCAAAAGGGAGCCAAATGGAAAATGTTTTGTCATCAATGGACACCGCTTCAAGATGTTCTTTGACAGATTCTCCACTCAAGCAGTGGAGGTTGTTGCACTGTGTGACACCATGTAGACCCCGGTTGTATTCCTTCCTTCACTCTTTTATTGTCCATTGTCATATTACTCATTGTCATATTACTGAGTTGAGTTATGCTGCATTTTACTTGTCTTTGTGATATGCTATGACTGTTTTGCATTGTGAATAGTGCACTTTTAAGTGTAGGGGAGGGATCAACTGTTTTGAATATGAAAATTGCAAGTTTTAAGTAACTTTAGTATGATGCATTCTTAATTTGAAAAGTGATTGATCATGTTTTGAGTTAATAGACTAAGTGGCAATGAAATTAACTTTGGTGGATTTAGGCTAGCAATCATATACACTTAGTGAGATTTTGAGACTAATGCATTTTTTTTAGTGTGTACTCCCTATCTCTTTACTTGATTTAGAACTTGACTTGAATATTATTTGATGCCACTATTTATGCATGTGTATTCATAAAGATGATAAAGGCATTCATTTCATTTTAGCCAGATAAGCCAAAAAACCTACCCTTTTCATACATATATATTTGTTCTGCCCCTTTGAGTCTATATTTTTTCCATTTTGCCTACACCCATAGCCGTAAAAAAAAATCTCTACCCTTTTGAATGTCTTGGGAGTTGAAGAGCATTGCATTATATCTGTTCTGGATGGAACAACATGTATAAAATTAGGAATTGAGTCATTGTGAAAAGTATGGTAGGTTATCTTGAAAAGAAAAAAATAAGAAAAAGAAAAAAAGAAAAAAAATATATATGTAATAAGATTATGCTCTGTTGGTTTGAGCTGTGCTTAGTAACCGGGGGTCTTTATCACCAATGTTAATCTTCGCGTCAAACGGCTTATAAGAGCTATGAGTTTGCTAGTAGCATCTTGGTGTTAATTGAGTTATAAATGTTTGAGTATCCAAGCTTTTGTATCACCAATATAAAGGTTCGCATCAATAGAGCATATATATGACAACCCAAGAAAGTTAAAGAAAAAACATGAAAAGAAAAAAAAGAAAGAGTTATAACCCAGTTCAAGTTTGATTTGATTTCTTTCATGTTGTATTCATTGTTGCATAATTCTCTTCATCCGCTAAGATATTCAACTTTGTTTTCCCATATACCATATCCTTTCTTTCTCAACCTTAGCCCCATAACAACTTAACAAAAGTCCTTTGGATTTATGCTTACATTTGTTTTGCCAGTGGTGGAAAACTTAGATTCTTGTCAAGCCTATGGAAAGAGTACCGGATAGGATGAATTTAAGTGTAAACACAAGCCTATACACTTTTGAGTGATGAATGACATACACATTATCCTTGGAAAAGGGATTTCTAGCTTAGGTCCTCTTTGTCAAATAAATTGCCATGAAATTTGTTTTCTTGATTCATGAGAAGATCACTTGGATAAAAGAGGTGTTGAAATGCTTTTGCTTACTTTTTACTTGTAATTGGAACATTCACTTTCGAAGCTTCTCCCTTGGTCTTGATTTGTTTTGCATAGGAGTGCAAATGATAGTATGGAGGAGTTGATAAATAATGATTTTTATATAATTTATCCCACCTTATTCATTTATTTTGGTAATGATTTTAGGCTAATTAGGATTTATTAGATAATATTTGTATTGTTAGTCAATTTTAGGAAATAATATAAATATGAATTAATTATGAGATTATTTGGCTGAAATTGTTAATATTTTGATTGTCTATCTTGTGATTGAATAATATTTTCAAATATATGATAGATCACAATTTTATTTAATTCTTACCGGGCAAGAAAAAATATATTAAAAAATCTTGTGGTATAGAATTTTTCTTGAAAGCTAAGAGAGAATCTAATGGATAAATTTTATTGGGCTACTTAAATTTTAATGGACTTTAGGTTGATACCCAAAACTCTCCCCTCCTTCCTTAAAATTGAACCTAGCCGCCACCCATTATTGAGCATGCTCTCATTAAAAGCCGGAGCCCCTCTCTCACACAAAAACAAGTTCTATCACGCTGAAATAAGGACCTTCAGCTTTATTCATCTAATATTCATCGAACCCACCGTGTGCAGCAGAGGGATTCATCATCCACCACCCGCCATCTTCATATAGTCTTCCACCTTCAAAATCCACATGCCCACTCACCATCTCTTCCTCTCTTTCCTCACTCTCACCAATAACCTCTTGGTAATTAGAGCCGAGAATTCGGGCCCGTCGGGCCAGAACGTTTAGGCCCGAGCCCGTCAAGGGCTGAGCCTATGATTTAGAGGTTGAAAATGGAAGCGGGCCTAAAAGGGTCGGCCCTTTTAGGCCCGTTTAACTTTATTTTTTTAATAGGCAGCAAACATTGGTCAGAGAGTAGAGTTAACCTAACCTAACTCTCAAATCAGAAATGCTCTCACACTGACTCAGACCTCATTTGAAGCTTCTCTTCTTTGATTTTCTTTTTTCTTTTTTTGCATGTGTACGCCAAAATCTAAATTAGGTGTTCTATTATTATTGACATTTAAAGCTTGTAGGCTTGTTTGATTGTGATTGTGAACTTATTTGATTGGTTATGAACATTAATTATGGTTTGGACTTAAGTCTTAGTGTTTGTGTTCTATTAAACTTGGATAATATTTATGTTTTAAATTAGGTATTTTAGTCTTTAAGAGAATAATAAACAAAAAAGGCATGGTAAAAAAAACTCAAACATGCCTAATGCCCGCGAGCCTACCTTAAACGGGCAGGGCCGCTATAAAAGGGTACAATTTTGGATCAGGACTAAACGGGCCGGCCCGTTTAGGCTCTAGCTCGTCACGAGCAGACCCTACAGGAACAGGCCCGTTTTCCCAATTGTATTGCTAATAATCATAATGGTTGAGGCTCATAAAAAAGAAGTGTAAGGAGAGAACAAATTCATGGCTGCTTAAGCTAGTTGGGAGACAATTTGGGGAGGAGTGTGGAGGAAGCTAGAGCCTGAGACTTGTACTTGAAGACTACAAGGGAGTATCATTCCTTTTTATCAATTTATTTCAAGACTTTAGATTATTTAGTTTTAAATGATTTTGAGTTATACTAATTAAGAACAATCTAGTTTTAGATTATAGACATATCTCTTTTAGATTTGATTGATATTTTAAAATGTTTTGTGCTTCAGACATTTGTTGGAATTTTTGTTTGCAAACCTTTGGATTGTCAATTGAATTATTAATTGAGTTTTCATTATTAATTTAACGGTTAAGGAGCAAATTTACCAATAAAGTTTTTTCCGAAGAGTGTATGGCACAAATATATTTTAGAAGGGGCAAAAATACCAATGAACAATTAAAAAAAGGCATCCAGCACAAAAACTGTTAAATCCGTACTAACGGCATTAAATTATAAGAGAAAAAAACCCATAACGGCGTTAGTATGGATTTAACGGTTTTTGTATTGGATACCCTTTTTTAATTGTTCATTGGTATTTTTGCTCCTTCTAAAACATATTTGTACCAAACGCTCTTCGGACAAAACTTTGTTGATAAATTTGCTTCTTAACCCTTAATTTAATTGTCAATTTGGGTTTAACCTCTTGATTATTTAATTTGGTTAGTTAATTGTCTATTTGTTTAATTAAATAATTGCAAACATAATTCCCAAAACTATCTTAAAACTATTTTGACTGGTTTTAATAGATTTAATTAACTAGCTCTTATTCTATCATAAGTTTTCCAGTAGATTAGATATTATTGAACTTGAGGGTTTTTCATTTTGAATTAGGTGATTAATTCTATTAGTTCCAATCTTTTGTCAATCTCTCCTTGGTCTAATATATTGATATGGGCTAAGAAAGCTAAATCCATGTGAATCCTAAATTATCCCCTTCATCATCATAACTGAATTAAATATTTATTGTTTGTCTTGCTTTTAATCAATCTTTTCCTTAGGATTTTTATTTCTCTTTCATAAACCCCCCAAAAATAGCGTTCAGATTTTTATAGATTAATCTCATTCACATGTAGGTCTTAGAGTCAATTGCATTAGTGCATTTATTTAATTTAATTGTTTTTAGGTAATAGTGTCTTACAGTCTAGTTTAGATCCATTCCATTGCATTTTTTATCACTTGAAAATCAATCCTAAAGAAAACCACGGCTTGCTCCTTGGGAGAATGATCTAGGTTAAACCTAAACTACTACATAATTAATTGGTACCTAGTTTAATTGATTGCTTTAGCGACATAAGCAACATTAAGCCTTTTATGGTAGGGAGTTCCATTGAGCATAGCCACAAAGCCAGGAATGCCTTGATCCATCCCAAATTACATGGTTATACTCAATGTGTTAGCTTTTATTCTATTAATATATATATATATACACACACACAAAAATTTGTGTACAGTTTCATTTTTTATGCATGTAGGGGGATATTGAAAGGAGAATCCCCATTTTAAAAAAACAATTGCCTAAAAATTTAACGGTTCTTACATAAAAACTATTATATGTATATACATTATATATGACAGTTGTTTCATTAAACCCGTTAGCATTTATAGCAAATAAATAATGGTTGTGCTATAACGACCATCATGTATGCTAAGCTTTATATAATGGTTATTGTGAAAACACTATTATGTATTTTAAGGAGTTTATAAGGGTTGTTTACTTGAGACTGTTATTTACTATGTCAGTATTACAATATATATAATGGTCATATATGTGGGTTCTATAAATACTCGGCGAAGATACATTACGGTTCCAAATCATGATTTATTCAGTATTTATTATAACGATTCTAATATAACACCCATTTTATTATTATTACAGCATTACACACAACATGGTCTCATAAGTGATAAGGGTTTTGTGAAATCTTCTAAGATGTTAATCGGTAAAAGGATTGGGGTTGGTTGGATGTATTTACCAAAATAACCTAATCCTTTTTTTGAAAGACCCGCATAAAAATATGCTACCGACGTAAGTAAATCTAATGCAACAGTAGTATTTATATTATTTGTGATAAACTTTTTCTCAAATTATTTGAAACTGTGATTTAAATAAGGTACTACATTTAGCATAGAAGGAATACTAAATTTGTGACAAAAGGGAGTAATAAACTTATCTTTGAAAGCCAAAATTATGCAATAGTACAACACTAAAAGAACGTTTGTCACACTGAATTATGGGTGACCAGTTCTGTAGAAGAATAACCCACATTATCAAATTATTTACAATTCCCAAGGTTTTTGTGAATGAGTTGTGAGTATTTGAAAGTTTTTTGGGCTTAACATCATCCCCAAAGTGTTAAAAAAAAAAGGAACATTGTCAAATTATTTACAATTCCCAAGTTTTTCGTGAATGAGTTGTGAGTATTTGAAAAAAAAATTTTGGTTTAACTTCACCCCTGAAAGTGTTAAAAAAAAAAAAGGAACATTATCTCCTAAGTCCAATGATAACTAAATGGATGTCTACCATTTACATCGGATCTTATGACACATATGATTTCACATGGACATGATTGTTCTTTTTTCTTTAGTCATTTTTGCTTCAAAAGTTTTTATAAAAGAGAAATATTACCCTAAAAATATTAAAAAAGAAACAATATCACCTAAATTTAACAGTGAAACAAAACAAAAAAACATATGGAAGGCTAATGAAAAACTGAAACGAAGTACATGACAAAAGCAGGGGTCATCAAAAGCAAAACCCCCTATTTTTTTTTTTTAAAAAATATCAGATCAATACTTATCAGTTATAGTGTAAAACCTGTCAATTATTAAAAAAAACATTTAATGGTTATTATGAACAACTATTACGTGTGTTAACTATATAATTGATGGTTGCTTCCATGAACTCGTTAAGTATTTATGCCAGTATTTCTCACATGACCTTATCAAGCTTCAATACATAATAGGGTTTATATTAAAACCGTTAAATGTGTTAATAAATATATAATGTTTAACCATTAAGTATTTTCTTAGAAAATATATAACGTTTCCACACATAATGATTCAGAATCATAATGCATAGACAAAATAATCATTGAGTTTGGACTTTTTCTAGAGCAGTGTCTCTTTACATGTCCTAACCAACTGATGGAAGTTGATCATAATGCTCACTGAATCCAAGTAAGTTTTACATATTCTTTACTAAATTTCCAACACCGTTTGAATTCTTATTTCAACTCATAATAGTAGAAAACAAGAGACATATCCCTTTTAGCCAGATTATAATACCCCCTACCCGCTTATGAGTATTTACATGCGCACGCGAACTCAGGACATCATGTTTAAGGGATTCAGTTATCTACTAATTGTGTCAGATTTTTGTTGGTAAATTAATTAGAATTTTGTGATGTCATAATAATGATAATTCACCAAATCCCCCCCCCTCAAACCACAAGATGACCATATGTAAAAACTCTGCCCACTTGCACCTTATTAATCATAGCATCCAAAACAACAATATGAGTTGCTACTTATTTGGGCCACCCAAGTGATATTCCATTGGTGGATTTGTTTTCGCCGATTTTGTAACATCCCAAATTTTATATTCACCAAATATATTGTAATTATTTGGGAAATTCAATAAAATGGTGAATATTCATGAATTTGGAATTTATGAATTTATAAATGTTCAATTTCATGGGAAATTGGGCAAAAATAATTATGGAATTAATTTGGGTAATTTAAAAAGCCCAATATTAAGGTCCAAAAGTGAAGGAATATTAGAGAAAATATTTGGTCCAAAAATAGATGAAAATTGGTGAAAGAAAAATAAGAGAAGAAATTGGATTAGAAAGGTAATGGCAAAATCGTAATTTTGCCAAAATATCACAAAATTAATTATTTTTCAATTAATTGAATTTAATTTCAATTAACTAAGGGAAATAAAGTTTAAAAATATATTTAGAATATTTTGGTCAATTTAATATGAATTTATGGAAAATTTGAGCAAAAAGTGCAATTTTGACCAAAATTAAGACTTTACGTGTATACGTAACCGAAACAAGTTGTGAAGCCAATTGAGACCATAGGGAGGGACCCCTAGGTGTCTCCTACATGTGGCATAAAGAAGAAAATATTGGTTGGACATGATGGCATGGTTACGTGAATGTAGGAAGTTATGTACATAAAAATTGGATTTTAGCAATTTTGGAAAATTAAATAAATTATTATAATATTATGAGATATTAGAATATAAGTCATCTTCCTCATTCAGCTGCTCATTCACGCACAGCAACATGAAATAGAGAGAGAGAAGGTTGAGAGAGTTTAGAGAGAGAAATAGAAGAAAAATCACAAGGTAAGCCGATTTCTCCGGCGATTTCGCTCCTAACGCGTATAACTCCGATTCTAAACTACTCCTCTTTGTTCTTTAAGGTTTGGAAAGCTCAAATTGGGTGTTTTAAAAGTTAGGGTTTGCTGCCATTTTTGGGAAAAGCTTGTTGGAGCTTGAGGTAACTTCCAAACCTTCGTATATTAACTATTCTGGCTGCTGTGGGCAATTTAATCGGTGAAATTTCGCCGGATTGCCATTGGTTTTAAATTTTGGAAAAGTGTATATCTAAGGGTTATGCTGCCCAATTTTAGTTCAAATGGTTGTTATAACTCAATTAGATGGTTAATAAAGTGGTTAGGAGTAGAAAGGAACGTGTTTACGGAGCCGAAATCGTAAAACCCCGATTTTTCCCGGAGAACACAATTATTTCGGCCAGGGCTGTTTGAGGGCCTTAGAGTTGGATTTTCAGTGATTTTATGGTTCCATTGGATTCAGTGGGCGAAAATAGGTGGGGTTACAGTTGGGCACTTTTTCAGAAAAGGCTGAGAAAGCATAATTACGGGAACGCCCCTAAAACCCTAAAAGTAGGGCTGCCAAGGGCAATTTCGTAATTTGACATTGAATTTGGTAGTTTTGAGTCCGGAAATGGATTCCTTGGACGAAAATACGTCAGGATAGCCCTAGTCAAAAATTTGGAAAAGCGTGCCATCGGGCCGGGTACGGCGGGGCCGGGGTCCCGGGGGCATTTTGGTAAATTTTCACCATAGGCTAATATAACCACAAGAAACACTATGGAAGTGTCTAAAATGATACTTGGATAGGTTATGACCTATTTCTTATATATTTGATGTTTTAGGACCGAGTTGGACGCCTTTAGTTGACACGTTTTACGGGGCGGGCCCTTTGAGACAAGAAAGAGGTTAAGGTAGGGACTACTATCTCTCATATACTATGTGACTATTTGTATGATGCGTGTTACTGTATTTTGTGATCTGAACACGTGCTGGAGGCACATTACCTAGCTGTGGTCTAGGACCTAGCTGAGGTACACTGGTCTTACCTAGCTGTAGTCAAGGACTCGGCTGAGGTACATGTAGGGGTTTCAACGGGTTAGTTGGCCCTGAATTTTGTGTACACACACGGATGATATGAATTTTCATTTTACTTGATACGGTGCATTGCATATTTAATTTTCGCATTTTATATGTTGATCGTATGTTTCTACTGAGATTCCTTGGAATCTCACCCCTTTTTCTAATCCAAATGTCTCAGCGGGTGCCAGCGGTTCAAAAGGCAAGGACATAGTTCCGGGAAACTGACGGGCATGTTTCTCGAGACACAGTTGGTGGTTACATTTAGCCTGTACTTGGAATATTTTGGGATATTCTGTATATATTTGTAATTATTAGTGAATTTTGCTCTGTTAATGTCTGTATGTAAACAAATACTTATTATCAGTATAACTGTACTTTTCTGTTTGCCTATGGAACTTGTTCATTATTGCCCTGCGCATATCAAAATGGAAACGGGTGTTGACAGATTTTTTGTGAGACACTATTTTCGGGGATATTATTGACGTTACATCAAGTTCTTGTTCCACGTTCTTTTGCTGTTAATTTCAACATAATTATATGTTGGAAAACATAATTTCAACATCATTGTATTAAATGAGGAATGGCCCATATATATAACCATCAATATATAATTAAATAAAATAATTTAAAGAAGTACTGCAAGGGGATGACAAAAAAAAACTTTGAAAGTTAAAATCATGAAAAAGTGTAAATGCCTTTAGAAAAGAAAAATTATATATATTTTTTCACTTTGTAGCCCTAAATTTGTTTTGGATATTTTTATATATTTTAATTAAATCATATTGTTTTAATCATGAATAGGTTGACTTTGATTCAGAGTGTGTTTGGATTAGCTTCTGAAGAATAGCTTCGGAAGAAAAAGTGAAAAAAATATTTTAGAAAATAGATTCTAAGCATGATAGATTCTGAGAAAAAAGTAATTTTGATAAAATGACAATGTTTTGATATTATTATCAGAATCACTTTTTTATTGTCAAATGACTAAAAAAGACATTATCTTTTGTGATAATTTCATATCAAGGATAAGATTATATTTTTATATATTTTTAACATTTAAATTTCATAATAAATATCAAAAATGAAATAAATCTGTTTAAAAAATTAAAATTATAAAATTTGTCCATATACTAGGGTCAAGCTTTCAAGAATTTTCCTACACTTTAATAAAAAAATTAATATAGCAATTTTTACAAGCTTACATACAACGGGGCATTGAAGAAGATTCTTATTTTGTACAACATTTTCAGGCACCTTGGTACAGGAATAAATTTCAAGAGAGAAAGTGAGAGGTATAGAGATATATGAAGACAACTTTATAATTGATAGGGTATCAACAGCAGTGAATTGCACTTATAAGTGGGGATAGGATTCTCGAGACGAACACCGTAACAAAGACAAAACAAAAAGATAAAAAGGACAGAACATTATTATTGGCCTGACAACCACCAAAAGGGTAAAAGAATAGCTTCTTCGAAACCATAGTTTTAGTGCCCAAAATCATGATTTTGAGAAAAAAATGATTCTGGGTTTTTGGAGAGTCTATGGGTAATAATTTTTAAAATCATGGTTTATCCTTCAGAAACCTTTTTTTTTTTTTTTTGCTTATCCAAATACTCACTCAATCATTGTTGGATTACTCACCTTTAAATCACTACCTCCATCAATTCAATTATCAGTCTAATTTTCAGCTGAAATTAAAAGTGTTATTTAAAAAAATTTCAGATATTTGATATGGGGATATGGATGTTTCTCCATGCTCTCTTTATTGATAAAGATGGGCAAGTTATGTTCTTTCGTCGATTTGGAATCAATGAGCTTCCATTGTTTCATTCCGGTAGATATTTTGTTAAGACTTTTATTAGGTTCATTCCCCTTCTGAAAATTTTATTTCAACAATTATCAAGGAATGGGCCCATCAGTCTTACTTTTCTCCCATCTACAAACACTTGGTTTGGTTTCACTTAAAATAATCCATTTTTATGAGATAAAATTATTCTCACATATTTTATTTATAAAATGCAAAATCCATTCTCCACGGCAGATAGAAATTAAACGTGCATAGAAGATTGTTTGGCTAGTTTATCTCAAAATCATGGTTTTAGCGGAAACATAAATTGTGAAAAATTATTGAGTGTTTGGGTTGTTGCATTTTTATTCGTTACTAGAAAAAAGTTTTTTAGATTGGTAAAAAATGGCTATTTAGATTGAGTTTAGATCTGGTCTTATATTGAGCATTTGAAAAAGCTGACACTTTTAAGATCGGATAATAAACAATCGGTCTAAAAATAATATTAAACATAAAAAAAGAAAAATCCAAATTTCAAAATCGTGGTGTAGAAGTGATTTTTGTAATTTTATGTTTTAGAATGGCTTCTTTTGTGAAGATTTTGAGATCCGGATAAGATATCATAAAATCGCATAAGAGAAGCTACGATTTTGAGATCTCAAAATAAAATCCATATCTCAATAAAATAGAAGAAGATGTGAAAAAAAAAAAGGAAAAAGCATATCTAATAAAATCGCAACAAACCATAAAACAATAAAAATAGCAAAAAAGTAGAAAATATTATATCAAACGGTATATTCAATTTCACCAGATTTAAATAACAATAATATATTCAATAAAATTAAAACAAAGAGAAAAAAGAATTTGGCATTATCTTGGAAAAAATGTGGTAGCGGTATAGACAAGCGTAGATATGGGTGACAACTCGATGATAGCTTGAGATTGCGCAATTTGAATATGAAGAGCATAGATCTGGACATGATGAGCACGGATCTGGATATGACAAGCATAGATATGGAAGCTAACAAGTAAGAAGAAAAAGAAAAGCACAGAGAAGAAAACTAGTGTTGAGGAAGCCGCTAAATGAAGGTGGAGAACTTGTTGCTTTTAAAGTAGTTTGGGAGGAGATCATGAGTGATGAGATAAGAAAGGGGATCCGAGCTTCAAAAAAATGGCAAACGAAGATGAAAAGACACAAAGATCGTGAAATTTGGTTTCAAATGGGCGACCCAGTAAAGTCTTAATTACTTTTTGGCTTAGATCATTTTATAGACTAGTTGTATAAACATGAGGTTTAAAAAGTATATTTTAGATTGGTTACATGTAGAAAAGATCTAAAAGCCTATAAATATTATTTTTATAAAAAATATTTTAATGCCTTTTAGACCGATTGTAAAAGCAACCGGTTTTGAAAGTATATTTTAAACTTGTTGTATGTGATATTGGTTTAAAATTTTACATATATTTATAAAAATGCAACTGATTATAGTTTTTAAAACGTCTTTGCTTACAAGAGGTTTAGATGTGGTGGTCAGTGTGTGTTTGGATTAACTTTTGAGAATAACTTTTATAATTTACTAGGTAAGTATGTGAGAAAAGTTTTATCTCAATTTACGAAAAATAGCTTCTGAAACCACAGTTTGGATGTTTTCCAAACACTCACTTAATGGTCTATTTTCTAGTAGTGATTAATACAATGTTTCATCCTTATATTTTGTCCTCATTTTAGTTTGGTCCTATATAATTTTAAATCATAAATTTTGATCCCTCAAATTTCTTTTTGTCTAAAATATTAGTCCCTATATTTCAATAAAAACTTGAGTCATTTTACCCCTAAGAGACTTAAAGCTTATGGTTCAAAACTATAGAGACAAAACCAAAAGAAAGATAAATTATAAGCATCAAACATTATATTAACCACTTTTTAAGGTGAATGTGCTGACACCTCTTGTTGCTGATATAGGGCATGTTTGTTTGGGCGTTACGATTGCTTATAAGTTGTTTTTTACGTAAATCGAGACAAAACTTCTCTCATATACTTACTTCTAATACCGTAAATTATTATTAAAAAGCAACTTATAAGCAATCGAATCACTAAAACAAACATGTCTATACTAATTCCCAAGGATGCAGATGAAGCTCGACGATCTAGCATTGATGCTGGTTGTGGTTCTGTGGCAAGAGAGGGCATTGGCTCAAGAAAAGAAAACTGATTATGAGTGTGTTTGGGTGCGGTGTTTGAGCCCTCAAATGCTTAATTGGCATATAAAAGCCAATTGCCAATTTAAAAAAATATTTGTGAGTGTTTAATTTCAAAATGATCAATTGAGCTTAATTCTATTTTAATAGCTTTTGTCATAAGTTCCAAAACTCAGCTTTTACTAATTTAGTTTTTGGGGAGAGTAGGAATGATTAAAATATTTTTTCAGTTGTGTCTAGTGTGCTATCAGACTGATTGTAATTTTATCCTTGATGTACTTTTTCGGCTACAAAAATTAATTTCAACTATTTTTTGATACTTTTAACCCTTAAAATATTTTTTTAACTGTACCCAGTGTGTTATCAGACTGATTGCAATTTTATCCTTAATATACTTTTCCAGTTCCAAAAATTATTTTAAACTATTTTTTGGGTGCTTTTAACCCTTTAAAATATTTTTTCACCCACTCTCTCTTACTATTATCACAAAAGTCACTTGTACTTAAGTCAATCCAAACAAGTTTTACTTTTATAAAAGTCATTTATACAATCGCTATTCCAAACATAAATCACTTTACATAATCGGGCTTTTACCAAATATAAGGTTACCAAAAGCTAAATTGATAAACTCCATTTTTCCTATCGCTATTCTAAACATACACAAAGTTTTGTAATTGTTTTTTTTTACTTTAGTTTTGGTTTGTACTGTTATGACTGAGATTGAGTATGTGGCTTTCTGGTAACTGTTTGTATTGAATTCTGGTTTATTTTGGTTAATAATATCATATATGTTGGTTCAAAAAGAAGAAAATTAACCCCCTTTTTTCGAAAAACTTAGTTTTGGGAGCACCCAAACACACAATTTTCACCCACAATGTTCTATGCATGTGACAGTTTTTATCAAATCTTTTTGCCATAGATATACTCTCCTAATCTTATTTTTAAGGTAGATCGAGAAGATACTCTTATTATAATTGTAAGTCACATTATTAATTTTTTCATATGAATATATAATTTTACTACTCATTTATTAATAGGTAAACTTTATTCATATATGATATTTTATATATTAAATAAGGATAAAATTAAAAATTTATTAAATTTTTGGATAAAGGTGTAAATATAACAATGAAAACTTTAATTATAAACACCATCACAATTTATTGTTTTGGGGATTCCTTTAAGCTCAATTGAATACCATAAGCTTAATTGCTAATTGAGAATTCAAAATTTGAGTGTTTGGGGAGGTCAATTGGCAATTGAGCTTTTGCTAAAGTCTAATTGATGAAAGCTCAATTGGCAAAAGCTAGAGAATAAAGCTTTTGTTAAAAGATAATGGCATTTTGTGTTAGATTGAGTTGTTTAGAAATTAGTTATATGATATTGACTTTTCTCATAAAATGATTTTTAAATAGTATGTAGTTTTTGAGTGTTTTTAACCCCTTAAAATATTTTTCTAGTTGTACACACTACCTAGTGTGCTATCAGACTGATTGCAATTTTATCCACTTTCTAGTTGTAAACACTCAAAAATATTTTTTGAGTGTTTTTAACCCCTTAAAATATTTTTTTGGTGTTTTTAACCCCTTAAAATATTTTTTCAACTGTATCCAATGTGTTATTAGACTGATTGCAATTTTACCTTTAATGTACCTTTTCAACTCCAAAAATTACTTTAAAATATTTTTTCAGTTATACCTAGTGTGTTATCAGATTTATTATAATTTTACCCTTAATGTACTTTTTCAGCTTCAAAAATTACTTTAAAATATTATTTGGTGCTTTTAACTCATTAAAATAATTTTTCAGTTGCACCCAGTCTTAGGAGATTGACTACAATTTTACCTTTAATGTATTTTTTTTAATAGTGAAAAACATCCAAAACTTAGAATACTGATTTATTAATTTCCACCCACTCTAAAATATTTTTTTAGTAGCACCTAATATTTTAAAGTAATTTTTAAATATTTACTTGATTTTTTAAATATTTTTCCACCTACTCTTTCTTACTATTATCACAAAAATCACTTGTGCTTAAGTCAATCCAAACAAGTTTCACTTTTGCAAAAGTCATTTATATAACCATCAATCCAAACATAAATCACAATATACAATCTGGCTTTTACCAAAAGTAATATTACCAAAAGTCCAATTAAAATAAGTCTAATTATCAATTGTTGATCCAAACACACAGATAATCCTTAAAAAGGGGGCCAAATTTTGCACTCTATTTATCAAGCCTAACGTCCGTCCTTTTTTTGAGTTGTAGGTCCCACAATGCTTCCAGCTGGCATGTAGTGCGAACTGGACCGATCTATCTGGCTAGGTGCAAAGTTTGACTGACTGATGAAATCATCCCGACTCAATAAATAAAAGGATATGTTTGTTTTAGTGATTAGATTGTGTCAACACCCGTTTCTATTTTGATATGCGCAGGGCAATAACGAACAAGTTCCATAGACAACAGAAAAGTACAGTTATACTGATAATAAGTATTTGTTTACAGACAATCATTAACATAGCAGAAGCCGATAATAATGACAAATATATACAGAATGTCCCAAAACTATTTCACATACAGACTATATACAACCACTGTATTTATCTTGGGAAACGTGCCTTTCAGTTTCCCTTCTCTGCATCCTTGACTTTCGAACCGTTGGCACCCACTGAGATATTTGGATTAGAAAAAGGGGTGAGATTCCAAGGAATCTCAGTAGAAACATACGTTCAACATATAAAATACGAAAATTAAATATGCAATGCACCATATCAAGTAAAATGAAAACTCATATCATCCATGTGTGTACACAAAATTCAGGGCCTACTAACCCATTGAAACTCCTACATGTACCTCAGCAGAATCCTTGACTACAGCTAGGTAAGACTAGTGTACCTCAGCTAGGTCCTAGACCACAGCTAGGTAATGTGCCTTCAGCATGTGTTCAAGTCACAAAATACAGTAACACGCATCATACAAATAATCACATAGTATATGAGAGATAGTAGTTCCTACCTCGAAGTTCTATCGACCCCTTTTTGTGTGCCTCGTGAAACGTGTCGATTTTCGACTCCCGATTCGGTCCTAAAATATTAAATGTACAAGAAATAGGTCATAACCTATCCAAGTATCATTTTAGAAACTTTCATAGTATTTCTTGTGGTTATATTAGCCTATGGTGAAAATTTACCAAAATGCCCCTAGGACCCCAGCCCCGCCGTACCCGGCCCGATGGCATGTTTTTTCAAATTTTTGACTAGGGCTATCATGACATATTTTCATCCAAGGAATCCATTTCCGGACTCAAAATTATCAAATTCAATGTCAAATTACGAAAATGCCCTTGGCAGCCCTACTTTTAGGGTTTTAGGGGCGTTTCCGTAATTATGCTTTCTCGGCCTTTTCTGAAAAAGTTCGCAACTGTAACCCCACCTATTTTTTCCCAATAAATCCAATGGAATCATCAAATCATTGAAAATCCAACTCTAAGGCCCTCAAACATCCCTGGCCAAAATTATGGTGTTCTCCGGGAAAAATCGGGGTTTTATGATTTCGGCTCCGTAAACGCGTTCCTTTATACTCCTAACCACGTTATTAACCATCTAATTGAGTTATAACAACCATTTGAACTAAAATTGGGCAGCATAACCCTTCTAATGTCACATTTCCAAAATTTACAAACAAAAATAATCCGGCGAAATTTCACCGATTAAATTGTCTACAGCAACCAGAATAGTCAATATACGAAGGTTTGGAAGTTACCTCAAGCTCCCACAAGTTTTTCCCAAATATGGCTGAAAACCCTAAGTGCTCAACCACATATTTTGAGCTTCCAAACCTTAAAGAACAAAGAGGAGTAGCTTAGGATCGGAGTTATACGCGTTAGGAGTTAAATCGTCAAAGAAATCAGCTTACCTTGTGAGATTTCTTCTTCTCTCTCTCTATAAAACTTGAACGTCTCTCTCTCTCTCTCACTTTCAGGTCTGTTCTATGCGTGAAAATGGGCTGAAGATGAAGATGCAACACATGTTTTATAATATATAACATTATGCTTTAATTGTTTAACAATTTTTCCAAAATTCCAAAAATGAAGTTACATGTACATAAACCTTATGTACATGTAACCATACTCATTAAGCCCAACTAATATTTCCTTATTTATCCCACATGTAGGAGACACCTAGAGGTCCCTCCCTATAGTCTCAATTGGCTTCACAACTTGTTCCAGTTACGTATACACGTATAGTCTTAATTTTGGTCAAAATTGCACTTTTTGCTCAAATTTTCCATAAATTCATATTAAATTGATCAAAATATTATAAATATATATTTTTCCTTTATTTTCCTTAATTAATTGAAATTAACTTCAATTAATTGGAAAATAATTAATTTTGTGATATTTTGGAAAAATTATGATTTTGCCATTACATTTTTAATCCAATTTCTTCTCTTATTTTTTTTTTGGCCAATTTCCATATATTTTTGGACCAAATACTTTCTCTAATATTTATTCATTTTTGAACCTTAATATTGGGCTTTTTAAATTACCCAAATTAATTCCATAATTATTTTGCCCATTTTCTCATGAAAATGAACATTTATAAAATTCATAAATTTCAAATTTATGAATATTCACCATTTTATTGAATATAATATAATTGTGATTTACAATATTTTTTTTTGTGAATATAAATTTTGGGGTGTTACAGATTGGTTATAAGTTGCTTTTCACATAAATCGAGACACAGCTTCTCTCATATACTTACTTCGTATACCATAAATCACAATTGAAAAGATGCTTTTAAACATTCCAATCGCTAATCCAAATAAGCACAAAATCTTATCTAACAGCCTACATTTAATTAATTATTTTTAATTTTTACTCGACCTACCCCGCCTCTTAATCTCCCTCCCTCCCCCTATTTTCTTCATCATGAAGTCAGACAGTGGGCAAGGTTGGATCTTGCTACAAGGGGCATGTTGAGACCTCAAGAGAAGCAATAAGTGGTGTTGGTGGGGTCAGAGTACCAAAACTCGACATGGTGAAAACGCATTACCTTGAATTGATCAGATTTTGAGTTGGTTTTTAGACCAAGTTCTTAAACCCAACAAGCTTGAACCCAGCAACAAGATTACTACTTGGAGCCCCCATTTTGTCCATTGCCGCCGCTGAGCACTTGGAACCCAACTCCACCGCCTCTGGGTCTGTTTGGCACAGCGGTAAGGGAACAAAAACGCATGGTAAGAAGAAAAAGCCCAGTGAGCATCAAATGAGGGTGTTTGGATTCACGACAATATTGTTGGGCTTTAATGAAAAAAGTGAGTTAACATCTGAAGCTCGAAACTCCAACTTTTTCCCACGGTGCGGTAGAAATCTGTTATTATGGGGGTAATTAATGCCCAACGAATTCCTTACCAATTTCCTTAATGCTTCTCTACTCCACGCATTTCTTCATCTCTTCTCATTTTCTCATTGAGGCCTCCTCAACCGTGCGTGTTCTCCCTGATCTATGAAGTCCGATTGCTTGTGGTAGTATAGTCGGCGTTTGGCGTCAGTGTCGTCGGAGGTTGTGAAGCTCATCGCCATCCGTGATTGGTTTGCCGTTGGCCGATCGTCCTTGTTCGATTCATCCCCTATTTTGTTGCACCTTGCAATCTGCAACCTGTCCTTAGAGTTTGGTGGCCAGATCTGTTGGTGGGTGTTCCGATCGGAGCTAAACAGACATCGTGTGGTCACTAGAGCTTCTCTGGTGTAATAGGTTTTTTTCCTTCTGTTTAGTTTTTTCTCTGCTTTATGGTTTCTGCTATGTGGTTGCCGGATGTGAGTCTTGTAATACCCCGAATTTTAGGATTGGAAGCTTTGGAATAAGCTTAAATTGAGTGGACTACTAAGCCCAGATTTATTAGATGTCCCAAATCTATTCTCTAATGTTCCTTATATCTTTGGGGCATTGAAGAAAATAAAATGGTTAAATTTGAAGAAAGTGATTATGCTTACGGTGAAATCGCCTATGAGGCAGTGAGTTTGTCATATGATTTTGTATGACCAAATGATGAGAAAAAAATTATCAAATTTTACAGGGTGAAAGTAGACATCCTAAGCTTTAATTTGATAGGTCACATGACTCAATTAGAGCTATATACAAAAAGATATGAATTTTTGAAGTTAGCCTAAAAAAATTGGAAATATTTTGGAACAACATCCAAAGATTGAAATTCTGGGAATTTTTTGATTCTATCTAGAAAAATTCTATATTTTTTCTTGAAATTAGACTCAATAAGGGTTCAATATGCTCTAGAATCACTTCAATTCGATTTTTCTAGAATTAGTTATGATTTTTCAAAGTTTGGGCAGAAATCTGCCAAAACTTTGTAAAAATCTAAATTTTGGAAAATTGACAAATGAATAAAGTAATATTATATAATATAAGATATAACATCATCATCTTCCTCCCAAGCTCATTTCTGGCATGTTTCAGCAGCCAATAGAGAGAGAAAGCTTGAGACATTTTAGAGAGAGAAAGAGAAGAGAACTTGCAAGGTAGGTCAATTTCTTCAGTGAATTCATACCTAATGTGTATAACCTTGTTCCTAAGCTTCTCTTTCATGTTCTTTAAGGTTGTTGAAGCTGAATTTTCCTTGTTAAGAAGGGCTAGGGTTTAGCCATATCAAGGGAGAGCCAGTGGGAGCTTGAGGTAACTTCCAAACTCTTGTATATTGACTATTATGGTTGCTGTGGGCAATTTAATCGGTGAAATTTCACCGGATTGCCATTGGTTTTAAAATTTGGAAATTGAGTTGCCTAGGGTTATGCTGCCAAAATTGATACTAAATGGTAGTTCTAACATAATGTAATGGTTAATAAAGTGATTATGAGTAGAAAGGAACACGTTTACGTAGCCAAAATCGCAAAACCCTGATTTTTCCCTGAATACCCATATATTTCGGTTAGGGCTGCAAATAGGCCTTAGAGTTGGATTTTCAATGATTTGATAGTTCCATTGAGTTCAGGAAGGAAAATTAGGTGGGGTTACAGTTGGTCACTTTTTCGAAAAAGGCCGAAAAAGTATAATTACAAAAATGCCCCTGAAATCCTTAAAGTAGGGCTGCCAAGGGTATTTTTGTAATTTGACATTGAATTTGATAATTCTAAGTCCAGAAATGGATTCCTTGGGTGAAAATATATAAGAATAGCCTATGTCAAAATTTCAAAAAAAGTACAGCCAGACTGGGTACAGTGGGGCTGGGCCAGGTCCCCGGGGGTATTTAGTAACTTTTCAAGATAGACTCATATAACCCCCATAAACTCTATGGAAGTGTCTAAATAGTACATTTGACATTGTAGGATTGAATATGGAGCCCCGAGTTGTTTGCATGTAGATCGAGACACGCGTTTCGAGGAGAGAAAGGGTTAAGGTAGGGGACTTACCTTACTTGCATGTATTTGATATCTTTGCTTATGTAGTGATGTATGTGATTGCTTTACTTGATTGTGTAGAGCATATTTGAATAAATGAAGCTTTGTTTCTGTTTTGTTGTGGCCATAGTTTTGTTACATGAAACATTGAGCATGCAGAAATGACATTATGGGGCAAACATTTAGTTAAAGCTAATATGTCATACACATAGCATCTATCATGCATGTATTATGGTATCTGTTTCCTGCTGAGATTCTCTCGAATCTCACCCTCCCGTATCAACAATTTAGATAGGAGAAGACAGAAGATATGCTGAAAACAATGCAGAGAGCCATATGAGGTGATTAAAGTGGCGAAACGAAGAAGAGAAGATGTCTCCATTTTACTGGGATGGATTTAGATACCCTAGTAGTCTTGTGCAGCTACATTATTTGAATTTATCAGGTACGAACCCCTCAGGGGAAATTATGTAATTATGTACATATTATCAGTATATTCATGCTAATCCTGTGTTGTCCACCGAACCGCATATTGTTTTCCTCGAATACTTTGAAAAAAAGGTTAAAATAAAGTAAGCGCGTGACAAGTCGGCTTACACTTTCCCTGTTTTGGGTTCACAGTTTGAAGCCTCACAAGTTACCAGCTTCGGTGCTTGCTGTCTGTTTGTTGCCATTGGTTTCTGCGTCTCCCTCTGAGGTGAAGTCTCTATTTTCTTTCTGTATTAAATTACCGAATATGAGATCGTGGCTTTACTAGCATGGTTTGTGGAAGAAAGGGAGAAATATATATATCTATATCTATGCGTATGTAAACATTCTGGAGAATCAGGCTACAGCAACATACATACACATATGTTCATATATATATATATATATATCATATTATTATGACGCCAATGTTTATTCCAACATCTTTCCCAGCTGAACCTAATGCAAAATTGATATGTCATCTATATAATGAAGTTGTTCGGCTGTTACAATTTAAATAATTATGATTTAGATATTATTAGCTTATTAGGATTTAGATTTATTATATATCTTATTAAAAGTTGGATTAAGTATTTGTCTTGTTAGGATTAGATATTTGAGTAGGATTAGGATTTCCCAAGACTTATAGATAAGGTAGTTGTCGTTATTTTTTTCCCTATATGAATTGCAAACTCTTCATTTCCTGTTTGTTTTCATGTGTAACATCATTAATCAAAAGCAATGTAATAGAATGCTTGTATTTTTTTGGGTACTTACTTTAATTTTAGGGAGTCACACATGTGATTTGCTGCACAGGAATGATAGCTTTTCCTTCAAGGCGGTGGGATGGAGATAATACTCCCGAAAGAGTTGGTAAGAATTTTTTTATTAAATCACAACTTGTGGCATCATAATCAACTGATAAAGGAAAATTAGATGAACCAATTCTGTGTGTGAAAGCTTGTATTGGTCACAAGACTAGCCCAACGCGGAAGCAAAGAATGTGGCAGGTTGCATGTGATTTGAAATTGCAAATTTGCTTTTTTGCTTGGAATCATATAACGAAATAAGGTCAAAAGAATAAAAAAGAAAAGAAAAAGAAAACATCACTCATGGTTTAATTTTGATCCAACTCTTTTTTTCTGAAGATTGGGATGTAGTAAGGAATCGGGTATCTACATTGCCCTTCTCAGTGAAGATAGTTATTCTTGTGTCATCAATTGGCATGACTAAGTTCAAAGAATTACTGTGGAGGTAAGAATACTTAATTATGCTGTGTTTGGACATTTTTCTTCTTTTCCTTAAGTTTCGTTCATGATAAATAGCATGAACTTGCTTGTCATTGACCTGAAAGAATAGCGATCTCTGTTTCCCTTCTTTTCCTCTTGTTTCTTCATCTATGTGTACAAGTGTTGTGTTGTGGTTTCTTTATCTCTGTATTAAATTACTGCCATTTGTGTCTCTTTGTCGTGTGTTGTCTTGTATGCCTCGGTTTATAGACATTTTCCATTCGGATGCTACTGTTTTCTTAACATGTTCTTTCATATGGTTCCATGGTTTAGATAGTCCAACGCTAGCGGAAGAAGATAGTTAAGGAAATCAAGGTTGCAACAACAAAAGCAAGTTCAATCTCTACTTCTGGTAATCCCAGTTTTCTGAATATCTTCTTTCATATTTCTTAATACGTGGTTGTGGAAAGGGATCAAATATAGTTGCCTTCTCTGAAATATTTATTTAGTTGCCTTTTCTGAAATGTGATCTACTGTTGGCTATGAGTTGCTCACAAATTTATTTGCAATGTCACATATATGTATAGGAATGTGGTCCACTGTTGGCTATGAGTCCAATGGTGTAATTTGTATGCCTTTTATCTTCTTTGTGATTATATTTATGTGCTTTATTGTCCATCATCCCATAAAGTTGCACCTTTTATATGTGCTTCAACTGTAATGAAATGGTTTAATATAAGTTAATCTTAACTTGTTCATAGTTGACATAGAAGTATGAACAAGGAGAAACACAGAATAACATGGGATGTAAATACCAAGGGGATTTTCATACATGAATGCGTTGATCAAATTTACAAGAAAGAACGTCAATGATCTTCATTCACAAAGGATGGGTGGAAGAACATTATGTGTGCATTCAATGAAAAAACATGACAATCATATGACAAGAAGCAACTGAAAAATAAGTTTGATAGCTTGAGGAAAGAATGGAAGGTGTGGGATAAGTTATTCTTAAAAGAGACGGGCATATCGTTTGACTCTACAAGGAATATGGTGATTGCTGAAGATGATTGGTGGGAGAGGAAAATCAGGTGCACAAATGTTGTTGTTTTGATTGTTATTAGTCTTATTATGAAGAACAATATTATGATTACTATTGTATTATTTTAAGTAAAGCATTGATTTTGGAAGCTTGTATGCATGCAGGAGAATGCGTAGTATGCCAAGTATAGGTACAAAGGCCTAATGTTTGTGAAAGAATTAGGGATACTATTCAATGATGTTATGGCATCGGGCAGCAACATGTTCACACCATCTGATCCACAGCGGATGTCACTGGGTGCTGATGAAGAAGATGTCTACTAACCCACAATGGACCTAGAAGAAGGATCAAGAGATAGTGAGGAAGATCTTGATGGTCCTGCTACTGGAGGTAGTGTGGGAGTAATAGCTGACTTCGAAGGAATATCGTTGACAATGAACACTACACCTAGTGCACACAGTGATTCGAGAAGCAGTGGGAAGCAAAAAAAGGTTAAAGGGGCTGAGAAAGCAAAAAGGAAAAAGAAGCCAACTTCGAAAGTAATAGCATATGTGGTTAGTAGAATAGCTTATGCATCTACAGATAAAGTACAAGCAATAAAAATGATCTCTACGACTGATACACCAGTGAGTGACGTCGTGGCTGAATTACTTACTATTCCAGAAATTGTTGCTTATAGGAACTTGCGTTGTCGATGTTGTAATATGATGATGCACCAAATGCCTCGTGACATGTTTGTTGGCTTAAAAGGAAATAAAAAAGCCTTGCTCGAGTAGTTGCAGGAACATGCTTACAACATCCCACATATTTAGATTGCCCCGAAGCCCTGAACTCCACTTCAAGTTACTTTTGAAAACTTAGTCATGTGTAGTTATTTCGATATGCCTGACTTTATATATGTTACTTTTGAAAACTTTGTCATATGTAGTTATATCGGTATGCCTGACTTTATGTATGTTTTGATAGTACTTATGTTAGACGACGCAGCTATATGTTAAGCCAATTGTGAATGTTACTAACTTCTGTTATAGGATGTGAATTTACTTGCACATTTCATAGTCGTATTTGATTTCATACAATCTTAGCAAAAACACAGGTTCCATCGTCTATGGCAAGTTTGAGTGGTGCAAATATGTCGGAGCCAATGGAGGAAGTATGATTGTCTCATGCAGATAGAAGGTCTCTGCTTATATCCCTCTTAGATGAAGAGTTGACAGAGTATGAACACGTAGCTGCGTTGATGGCTCAATATCTCGTGCCGTATATTTGTAAAGATCCATGTAGAACTAGCAAGCAAATAGGTACAAAGTAGGTGCAAGAGGTATTGGAAGGGCACGATGGAATTTGTCATGAAAATTTCTGAGTGGAAAAACGTGTCTTCTTTCTCTTTTGCACGAAATTGGTAGAACATGGGTTACGGTAAACTAGGTATATTGGAATTGAACAAATGGTTGCCATGTTCTTATATACAGTTGGACATGCAAAAGGAAATAGAATCCTACAAGAACGATTTCAGCATTCTAGAGAAACCATTAGTAGGATATTCCACATGATTTTAAATGCTTTTGTTAATCTAGCGACATAAATTATCAAATCAGTTGATCCCAAGTTCCGTCATTGTCACCTAAAAATAAGCAATGATCAGCGATATTACCCCTATTTTCAAGATACAATAGGAGCAATTGATGGAACTCACATCAAGTGTGTGGTCAATCAGTCTGAGAAAGAGAGATATATAGGGAGAAAGGGATATCCGACACAAAATATCATGGCCGTATGTGATTAGGATATGTGCTTCACTTTTGTGTTGGTAGGTTGGGAGGGAACTGCACATGATGCTCGTGTCTTCCAAACTACTATCTCTACTCCATCTATGAATTTTCCCCATCCACCTCAAGGCATATCTCCAACACCTGAATGATACATTGTGTCTTTTTTCCCCCTCACATTTGCTATAATTTTACAGTGTAAATACAAATTCCATCTTTTTATCAAGGAAATATTATTTGGTCGATGCGAGCTATCCAACACCTGTTGGATATCTTGGTCCATATAGACGTGAGTGTTATCATCTTCCAGACTTCAGGCTATGCAAGGGATTTGCAAATCCCAACGAGATGTTCAATTATTATCATTCAAGTTTGCGGACTACTATAGAAAGGACGTTTGGAGTATGGAAGAATAGGTTTCAGCTCTTAGGGGAAATGAAGTCATATAGCTTTGAAACACAAGTCTACATAGTTTGTGCTACAATGGCTATACATAATTTTATACGGAGAAATTCCCAAACAAATATGGATTTTCTAGAAGCTGAATGAGGAAATATACCTTGTCAAGATACAAATGATCCGAGTGATGTCGCATCCACATCAACTATCCGTAGATTATCGTCAACACAAATGAATCATGTTCGTGACACAATCAGAGATCAACTTGTTAGGGGTAGATGATCCACTAATGAGACATTTTATGTATACATTATAATTTAGATATGAATTTATCCAATTTTAATTGAAGTGGCTTTAGTGTTTTTTTTCAATAATAATTGAAATTTTATTATTTTACCAAATTTTATTTATATTTTTTCACTTCAATTATCACAATATATACAACTAGTGTGTGTGTATGTAGAGTATTCAATAAGATTCATGCCCTTTTCAGTCATTTTCCATCTTAACGGGCTTTTTAAACACTAATCCAAACATGTTTAAGGTTAGAAAAAAAAAAGTCACTTTTTCTACTGCCAATCCAAACACAAATCACATCTACATTTTCACTTTTTTCTTATCTGACTTTTCTTAAAGTCAGATAGTAAAAAAAGCTAATTTTTTACCGCTAACCCAAACGGGCACTCTATCTCCAAATTCGACCGCAAATCCTACCTCGCGTTTGTCACCCCCCCATGGCCAGATGTGGTTTGTTCATCTGAGAAGGAGGTTTTTTCTTTTCAGTTGGAGAGTATTTTGGTATTTTGCCTTTAATGGACTCATTTTGCCACATTTGAGTGTTGGAAACATTGTGGGACCCACAACACAAAAAAGAAACAAATATTAGGTCTCATATTTAATTTTAAGGTAGAGTTAATAAAATGTAAAATTTTTCTTGAATATGGTGTAATATATTAGAAGTGACTTGTAAATATCTCTAAATAAGTAATTAAGGCTATGCACATGATATTGACAATAAATTTCTCTTAGATTGCTTTCTTTTATATACAACACTCCAACTATAGTCTCAATGATAAGTCACTTATAGGCAAAAAATTTGATCCCAAATGTTAGCCAGTTGAATGGTTATTAATGGTCCTTCTCTAATTTTACCTGTATTTAAGTTTTCTTAGAGAGAGAGGTGCAAATGATTTGTAAAAATTAATTATGGTAAAAAAATGTCTCCTATTGAAAACCTAATTTAACTTAAATTAAAACTAAATTAGTTGGAGTTGAATATAATTTCGAATTTCAGATAATTCTACCAAATAAAAACTACGTAGAGCCTAGGAATTAGGTGTCACTTGGACAGTGAGCAGCCAACACCAAGAAGTTGGTGGCTTTCCTTTCATATGGACTTGGATTATCTCCATCAAAGAAATGAAATTTAAATATTTCTTTGTTACAAGTTTTAATTGGTATAAGCTAAAATTTTAAGTTTGAAACTTTGAATTTATTCATTCAACATATTATTGATAATTTTATAAAACTTTAAAGTGCTCAAATGTTAATCTAACAGTTGTTTGTAAAATAGTTCAATTAAACAGTTCAAGTTCAAGATGAGAAGAGAAAGAAAAAGTGGAGAAAATCCAAATGCTCCGTATTTTTAAAGCTGACTCAACGACACGTCGACGCCGTTGATGTTCACCCAAGTCCATGTCCACTTCTTACCTTCCATCTTTCTAGAATATTTATTTAGTCTGTGTTTTAGAAATTATCTAATTTATTAATATTTTTAACTCAAAATACCCTTATCAAAAATAAAAATTATTGTTGTATCAAAAAAAATATTATTAGCGTAGAATATTTTGTTTTGACTGTAGACTCAAGTTTTAACTTGCCAGTTTATATGAAAAAAGGGTTAGATTAAATTGAGAGGAGTGTGTCTTTTCAGCATAGTCATATACACAACTTTTCCCAAACTTTGTTGCGTATTTAGTTTTCCGTAATCATTCCTTTGCTGTCTTGGCCGAAATAAAAGACCATAACAAATATTGGCACTTAAGACAGAAAGGCCATAATAATGAAGAACCATTCATAATACTGAATTTTTTTGCCAACCATGCATAATACTGAATTATCTGCTTCCATAAGAAATCACATAGCCACCCATAAAACTCGCAGAACCACCCAATAAAATTTAAATACAATTATTTAAGAAAAGTGTTAAATAAATAGATTTTACTAATATTGAACAGTGTGCATGTATAATTTACAGTGTTTTGAAGATAAGACCAAATCAGATTGGCTATTGTCAAGTCGGTGGTGTAACCAGTCTGGTCACAGTCCAACCTTTTTAAAATTAAAAAAATTAAATTAATTAATTTTTTTTTAATTTTATTTAGAAGTTCATATAAATAACCCTGAAATCTTCACTTCTTCATCAGTCTAGCCTCAGGTTAACTTTGGTTTGACTCCGATTTGATTCACTGACCCTTAACCCAGTTCGCCGGTCGGTTTAGTGACCGGTCCGAGTTTCAGAACTTTAATAATTTACCACCCATCTTCTGAATAATAATAATAATATAAAAAAATAGATATTATTAATGAATATTGTTGTTGTTGTTGTTATTATTATTATTTACCCCTCATCTAAAATGACGAGAAGTGGTACTCATCCAGTTATCTCTTTGTTATTTGTTTTTTTATTTTTAAAAAGTGTCTTTATAGTCTATACATACTGCTTGTTTTTAAATGAAATTTTTTTAATATTTTAAATTTAAAATGAAATAAAATTACTATCATCCAACTTTTTTTTATTTAATTAAGAGCTTCCCTCTTAAGGTTTAGAGGGTAAATAATTATATTTTTTAATAAGTGTATTTATTTAAATTTGTATTCTTCTTTTTACTGCCATTCACCACCTTATCTTATTAGTTAAGTACTATCATCCAACTTTAATTTTAGCGGTTATATTCAAAATGAGTTTTTTCAAGCGAGCAAGTTAGCAAGTATGCTTTTGAAGTGTGATTTTATAAATTTTATATTTCATATAAAGAAATTCAATATTAGATGTTGAAAGTCATAATGATTTTGATAACCATTTCTTTACTTATAATCTCCATTATTGGTTTTAGCTGAATATGACTAATAAGGTAGGGGTTGGATAATTGTGATTGGAAAATCTTTATTATTTTTTGCTGGTAACAAAGCTAGTAGACAGAGAACATAACAACGCAACAGATGTTCTTGCCAAGAAGGCATTAGTGACCGGAACCCGCCGAACCGGTCAGTAGACCAGTCCGGTCCGGGTCCCAATTTAAAAAAAAATTGTTTTAATTTTTTTCTTTAGAATTTTATACTATAAGCCTAAAATCTTCAATTACTCACCGGTTTGGTCCTGGTTCAGCTCCAGTTTGACTCCGGTTTGACCTACTGACCCTTAATCTAATACTCCGACCAGTTCAATACCCGATCCGAATTTTAATACCTTAATTTTTGAGCCTTGATGCTATTAAAAGCATTGTGAACTCAGCGATAGCCTCTTAATTTTCCTTTCTGTTTTGCTTTACGTTGTATCCAAAAAAAAAAGTCATAATGATTTTAAACTTGAATGATTTAACGCTTTGATCCACCATTGTAAAAATAATATGAGCATATATTCTTTTGAATTTCAAAAATCTGTCCCAAATTATCCCAAACATTTATGCACAGATCTAAACGATTTTGTGGATAAGGCAGGATTTAGAATGATTTCATAATAAAAGAATTGCTCGTTTCAATTTTTATTTTTTTCCCTACTCTCAATTAGTATTGAATCAGCATATTTAATTAATTATTTATTAAAAATATTCACATTGATTATATCCATATATATTACTAATATATCAATTTTATCAATTGCATTTATTAATTTCCGATATCACAAAATTATCTAATTAATTTTAAATAGTGGACATATTTGCCTAAAATGATTCACATTAATGATTTTAATCTCTACAGTAAGTAATTAATGCTGTATCAATCTTATTCATTAAATGTATCAATAATTTACGAGGTTATGAAATGATCTGATCGATATTGATTAATATTAACATTTACTTGGTGTACATCAAAAGAATTACGTATTGTTTTTATTTTTTTGGAGCAAAGAATTGCGTATTGTTGACTGGTATAATTAATTTAGTTAGTCTTACTCACGATAGTTAACTATGCTATTATTAATATTTCTTAATACAAATTGATAAAATATTAAATAAATAAAAAAATAAGAATTAATTATCAATATTAATTTGCAGCTTATTACTTGTGAATTTGTCATTAACGATTACATAAACACGTCGATGTCAAAAAACTTGATAAATTTTACAAAATTATTCACATTTGTTATTCGAATTTGTAATTGCTAGTACCCATACTATTCATTGCTTGTATTAATTTATTAAATTAAAAAATGATCTAAATTTGGATTCATTTTAATATCCACGTTGCTCAAAAGAAACACATTTAATATTGATATTGATGATTCAGTCCAAAAAAAGATATTGATATTGATATTGATGATGATGATTAATCGGTCTAATAAAGTAAGTCAATGATATTAAATTTGAAATTCCTAATGAGTAATATTTAACACACACACTAACACACATTGACCTTGAATTTAATATATATAATAAAAATCATATTTTTGCTCAAAAAATAAAAATAAAAATCATATCAATTAAGTTAGCACTAATTACTAAAATTAATTTTTGACCTTTAATTTGAACTTATTAGAGGACTCACTCTTAGGAAATAAGATAATATATATGTCATTCCGTCGCTTGGATTTGAACCTAAGATGTTTTGCACTGCTTTCTATTATTAAAATCACTTAATAATTTTCTTACTTTATATAAAACATTTTTAAAATAAATTTTAATGCCAACTTTAAAATAACATTTTTCAGGAACCGAAAACAACAATTTGGCAATGAAACAATGAACGAGGGCCATTGTATGAAATATTGAAATGGATAAACTGATAAGTTAGAGGTCATTATCCAAATCCGACTGGAAGACACATAATACACTTGCCCCAATTAATAATTAATTAATCAATTAATTAATATGACATAAAAAAAAATCAGATTTCTCAATATTAATAACTCAACGTTTATTTTGTGCCACGTACACAAGGAATATATTTTATTCACACACGCACAAGCGCAAGTAAGCGCGTGTATATATATACTCTCTCTTACCTTTATTATAAGATATTAATTAATAAATATTTTTGATTTTTTTTATAAGACACTTATAAGATTTTAAGAAAAATTTAATTTATTTTTTTATGTATGTCTATATTTAATAAAAATAATGAAAAAGAATAATAATTAATAGATATTTAAATTTAGTGTAGTTGGTAAGGAAAATATTAAAAATTATTTAAATTTTGAGATAATTTTAATTTTTTAATTATTTTTATTAATTTATTAATTTATGAGAATTGATATTTAGTGCGGATGCTACGTATATGTACTCCTCCTCCTTCGAAGTTATTGGCGTCCATTGCTCACCACGGCATCGTCTTCTTTCCGTCCGAATCAATCTCAGCTGTCGAATTTGCTTTCCTAGGAAACAAACAAATGGACACCACCACCTACGACTGAGCGCTTGCCTCCGCTTTTCCTTCTCCTTCTTCGTTCTCTTTCTCTCTCTCTTGTTTGTAATAGGAAAGTTGAAACTAATTTGCTCAGAAATTTCGAACCTTCTAGTGTTCTCTCATTGTTCTCGTTTCTTCAATTCATGATGGGGATCGGCTTTTCGTCCTTGTTTGCGGACCGGAATGGGTCTCAGATTGTGCCGTCAAAACCTTCTTTGGGGGATTTGCCTGAGAGCTGCGTGGCTGAGATTCTCGGATATTTGAATCCTACGCAGATTTGTGAATTGGCTAGGTTGAATCGGACCTTCCGTGGCGCGTCCTGGGCTGATTTTGTTTGGGAATCGAAGTTGCCTCCCAATTATGACGTTCTTCTCAGGGAAATTTTCGATGATTTCCCGCGCGATTTGGGAAAGAGAGAGATTTACGCTAGGTTATGCCGAAAAAATACTCTTGATGAAGGCTCAAAGGTAAATGGTCCATTTGCTATTCCGTTTGTTCCGAGACATTTTAATGAAAGAATTGATATAAGGAGATTTGTTGAATCAAACCATCTAGACCTCTCCTGTGGATATTATATTTTGCTTTTTCCTCCCAAAACAATGAAAAATTTTCTAATCCTGAGATTTCAAATTCTGCATCCCTGGTTTGGGCTTTTGTTGCGTTTTGTTGATGAAAATGTTTATCGGATTGGAGTGATTTAAAGTAGTAGTTGAAATCTGTTAATTGTAGGACAGGGGTCGTTGCTCTGTTTTCTCTCTTTATTTGATTTTTCTGATATGCGACTTCAGATTCGTGATTCTTTTTTCCCATTAATAATACTATTTTCACCCTTAATCCTCAAAATACTTTTCCCCCGTCCTTCGTTTTGTTTGTAAAAGAATTGGTTCTTGTTAGGGTTTCATTTCCCCCCTTTCTCTGATGAGTTTTAACACTTGGAATTTTGCAGAAAGTCTGGCTGGATGGAAGCACCGGTAAGCTTTGTTTGTCCATATCATCCAAGGGACTTTCAATAACCGGGATTGATGATCGAAGATATTGGAATCATATCCCGACCCAAGAATCTAGGTGAGATTCTTCACGATAAAAGGAATAGTGGATATATTGCAATTTATTGGTCTGTTGATGAGTTTATACTTATTGATCCTTTCTATTCCAACTACATATCTTTTCCTATGGGATGGATAATAATTTAGAAGTAAAAGGTTTTTGAAAGGCTGTATTATGTTTTTAGCATTTAAATCCTGTTAAAATAGGTAAACAAATTGAAAAACGATAAAAGTTGTATGAAACTCAATGAAACATATGGAGAAAGACTGAAAACAAATGTTTAGAGCCTGATGGAGCCATAGTAATCATGACTTATGTACAGTGCAGCTTCCTTTTAGATTGAATATTGATGATTCTTCTATTATTTGTCCTTTAAGATGCTGGACGTTTATGTATTTTAAGAGTGTGGGCTTTTCTGAACTCTTGATTTTGTCACTCTTGGACTGAAGTTGAATTGCATTCATTTTTCATTATAAATCTCTCTATGGTCTTATTAATGGTAAAGTTTTTCTGTCAATCTATTGCCACTTGGGACATTGGGGTGACCAAAGGCAGTTTGTGAGGTTCACTAATCTTCTGTTATATTGTATATGCACCTGATTAAAACACAAGAAGCCAGTAGCCTTATAATTATAAGATGTGGAATCATGTAACTCATGTTATACATATACGGATGTTGACATGCTGTTGTGAAGAAATATAGACCCACAAGCCATTGAATGAATCTGATTGTGCCCCTTCCTTTGTTACTCTCATTTTGATGGAGCAAGTTTTGAAGCTTATATTCATTTTTGGGTTAAAAAAAAGGTCAAGTCTAGTTTTATTGAGCGTCAGAATTAAACCTGGGCTATTTCCATTGCTTGCAGGTTCCATACTGTTGCATATCTTCAGCAAATCTGGTGGTTTGAAGTTGATGGTGAACTAGAGTTTCCATTTCCAGCAGGAACATACAGCCTATTCTTCAGACTACATTTGGGGCGAGCCTCAAAAAGATTTGGGCGAAGAGTTTGCAACACTGAGCATGTACATGGTTGGGACATAAAGCCGGTACGATTCCAGCTATCGACTTCAGAGGGACAGTCTAGTTCATCTCAGTGTTTCCTGAAAGAGCCTGGCAAATGGGTGTTTTACCATGCAGGCAATTTCGTGGTTCAGAATGGGAATGCATCCACAAGAGTTAAGTTCTCTCTGACTCAAATTGATTGCACGCACACAAAAGGTGGTCTGTGTGTAGATTCTGTGCTGGTATATCCATGTGAGCTCGGAAAGGTTAAAGCATTTTTAAACTGTTCTTAACCATCTGAGAGTAGGGAATTAGACTGTGAGTGTAAGATAAATGTTTCAAATAGGAGATTAGGGCGGCTTAAGGAGAGCTAGAGAATCGAGTTTTAGAATGGTTCTTTTAGAATTAGATGTTTATAGGATGTGGTGTGAAATCTACTACTTTAGTGAAGTAATGCTACTTGATGTTTTGGTTCTGATCTCAAGAGCTTCAAGAATTTTTATTATTGTTTTTTTGGCATTATTTGAGTATGCAAGCATCATTAGGCGGTTTAAATTTACATGTTTGAATCATTCTTCCTTCTCCTTTTTTCAGTGTTCTTAAACTTGATAAATTAGAAGCTAACCACAGTTAATATGATGTTGAATACTACTACTGATGAATGGGGCTGGCTGCATAAATCCCATAGTGTCATTGTGCTTTGTCCGAGACGAAGTCTACCTATAAGTCATTAACAGAGGTATCCCAATGACGTTTTAGCTTTATGCATAGGTATCTTTTTATTAAAGACAATCCTTAAAGCACAATCGGGATTAAAAGTGAGTACTTCAAATAGGGATTCGAATCTTGACTCGTAATGTTGTCAAAAACTTATGCCTTTTATTAGATTTGAACTACAGGTGATTAATGACTTCTTCAAGTGCAAATGTCATAGAATTAATCCTTTTTGTTAGATTTAAACTCATGGGTGATTAATGACTTCTTCAAGTGCAAATATCATATTGAGTAACTTTGATAAATTTAGTTGGCAGAAAAGAGATTTGATGTGCTTAATTCCAATTAGAATGAGCTCATTGCTTTTTGTATAGAACTTACGATGAGCTCATGAATAACTTCATTTTTTTTTTTTGTTCATGTAATTATTTTGAGTTTTTAACTTTTTATATGTACGAAAGCAAATTCTTAAAATTTCTTGTGAAACCCGGGTAGTCTTTGGCAGTACAGTAACATCCCAATTGAAAACTAATACTAACATGCAACTAAAGGGTTATAATTATAAGGAGTTGACACAGCTGTAATCAAAATGTGAAAAGTACAAACTTCAAATGAGAGGAAAGGATCGGCCCCTCTTTCTTCGGTTTTTGCTTTCTTTCCTTGTCCTTTTTTCTTCATTGCAACCTCTAGTATCATCAGGGTTGTTATGCTATAAATTAAAAGCCTAATTACATAAATCGCTTGACACTATTGTGTTCTATTTAAAATTAGATGTTTGGATATGTAATTAACCAAAATATCATGCTGTGTAACCTCATTAAGTCTTTGTTTCAATCTTCTTCTATTTTTTTTATATGACTTCGTACTTGCTACTCTTCTCATTAGTGTACTCAGTGTATGTTTGAAAACACTTATTTTTTGAATATAAGTGCTTATTACGTAAGTCGAGATAAAACTCCTCTCACATACTTACCTCATATATTGCGAATCACGATTTATAAGCATTTATTATTCAAAAATAAATTATTTCAAACGATCACTCAATGGCCTTCTTTAAACTTTTTTTAACAGATTCAAAATACATGTCTTTCAAATAACTCTTTTATGTACCAAATAAAGCACCCTAAAAAGTGTTTTGGCGATGTTTTTATTTCAGTAAGAGATCACAAAAGTCTTCAGAAATTTACTGAATTTGTAAAAGATGACGATCAATATTTTTATTTTATTTATTTTTTTTAATGCAAGGGATAGAAAAGAAAATGGATGTGATCTTTGGCGGAGCCCATGTAGATCTGAAACACTAGGGGTCTGTTTGGTTGGAGGGGAGGGGATGAAAAATGAATCCCTCCCCTTATTTGGTTTGAAAAATTGGAGAGGGGCTCTAAAGGAGGGGTTCCCAATCCCTCCCATCTTCTCATTTTTGTTCCCCCCAAATTGGGGGGTTTTGGAGGAGGATGGATAATGAGCCCCTCCCATTAAACCAAACAAGGCCCTAAGTGTGTTTGGTTTGATGGGATGGGAGGAGAGGGAGCGGGAGGAATTTTACCTTTTTTCGTTTGTTAGGGGGAGGAGAGGGGATCCTTTGTAATAAGAGTAAAAAAAAAAGGAGGGAAAGGAATAAGGACCAAAATTTTAGCTTCCTTCTTATCCATCAATTCAAACCAAATGAGAAAATGAGGACCCTCCACTCACTTCAAACCAAACACACCTAACTTGGCCCTATTTCCTCCTCTGAATCTTCTGAAGCTGTTGAGGATATTTACGTTGGCGAGATTATCACTAAATGTTTAAAAAAAAACAAAGAAAAATAACTTCTTAAAAAAAGCTATGAACTAAGTTACTCATCCTATCCTTAATATAAGACATATTTAAAAAGTTGATCTTGGTTTTAAATATAAGATTTAATTATTATATGCGTCAACTTTTTTTAATTTACCCCCTTTAATACTTCTTCAATAATAATTAAGAAAGAGAAATGATGAGAAAATTAAGAAAGATGACTAGGGTATTTTAGAAAATATATAACATATTAATTAACTCAGCTAACTTCTTTAATATAATTAAATTAGGTAAATATGTTTTATATTATTAAGAAAATAATTCTTTACCTGTCTTACAAATCTGTTTCGACTTCCAATTGGACCACGGCTAAATGACACAATTATCAGGCTATTTTGTGATGTAACCCTATTGCCCACACAAAGCTTTGCCGTTTTATTCTCTTGATGCAACAAATCCCCACCAACATCTACATTAATTCTTTGCAGTTCGGATGGAACATCTATGAGGATAAAAAAAACACATTCGCGCGCACACAGGTGTATTTGATGTAGGAAAAAAGTTAATTGGTTAGTAATTACAATTTTTCAATTATAGAAATTAGTTTCTATACTCATAATATGTTACTTAGGGTTGATGTATATACTGACAAAATCAAAATTAGATATGAGTTGCGAAAAAGTACAAAATAAAAGAATTTTTTTGTGGGTTAAACATGGGTTCGGTTTCTCTCATTATCCATTTTCTCATTGTAATACCCCGAATTTTGGGATTGGAGGCTTGAGAATAAGCCTAAATTAAGTGGACTACTAAGCCCCGATTTAGTAGATGTCCCAAATATATTCCCTAATGATTCTAATATCTTTGGGGTATTAAGAAAGTAAAATGGTGAATTTTGGATAATATAATTATGTTTTCGATAAAATCGCCTATGAGGCAGTGAGCTTATCATAAGGTTTTGGAAGACTAAATGATAAGTAAAAATTATGAAATTATACAAGATGAAAGTAGACATCCTAAGCTTTAATTTGATAGGTCATATGACTCTATTAGAGCTATACACATAAAGATATGAATTTTTGAAGTTAGCCCAGAAAACTGGAAAGTTTCTGAAACAACATGTAAAGAATGAAATTCTGGGAATTTTGTGATTCCATAAAGTAAAATTTTATATTTTTCCTTGAAAATAGACTCAATAAGAGTTCTATAGGCTTTGGAATCACCTCATTTCAATTTTTCTAGAATTAGTTATGAGTTTTCAAAGTTTGGGCAGAAATCTGCCAGAATTTTGTAAAATCCGAAATTTTTGGAAAATTGGTAAATGAATATAATAGAATATATAATATGATATAAGCTCTTTATTTCTTCTTCAGCCCTGCATCTGACGCCATTTTCAGTTTTAGAGAGAGGAAGAGAAAAATTGTAGAGAGAGAAAAGGAGGAGGAAAAAATTATAAAGGTAAGTGATTTCTTCGGTAAATCGGTTCCTAATGCGTATAACTCCGTTCCTAAGCTTCCTTTGCATATGATTTGAGGTTTGGAAGCTCATCTTTTGGTGTATCAAGGGTCTAGGGTTCAGCCACTTTGAGAAAAGCCAGTAGGAGCTTGAGGTAACTTCCAAACTCTTGTATATTGACTATTCTGGCTGTTGTGGACAATTTAATCGGTGAAATTTCGCCGGATTGTCATTGGTTGTAAAAGTGGAAAATGGGTTTCCCTAGGGGTTATGCTGCCCAAATTGGTACTAAATGATATTTGTAACCTAATGGAATAGTCAATAAAGTGGTTAGGAGTAGAAAGGAACGTGTTTACGGAGTCGAAACCGAAAAACCCCGATTTTCCCAGGAAAACCCATATATTTCGGTCAGGGGTCTAAATGGGTCTTAGAGTTGGATTTTCAATGATTTGATGGTTCCATTGGATTCAGGAGGGAAAATTAGGTGGGGTTACAGTTGGGCACTTTTTCGGAAAAGGCCGAGAAAGCATAATTACGGAAACGCCCCTAAAACCCTAAAAGTAGGGCTGCCAAGGGCAATTTCGTAATTTTACATTGAATTTGATAATTCCGAGTCCGGAAATGGATTCTTTGGGTGAAAGTATGTCAGGATAGCCCAGGTTAAAATTTCAGGAAAAGTACAGCCGGACCGGGTATGATGGGGCCGGGTCCCTGGGGGTATTTTAGTAATTTTTCAAGATAGACTCATATAACCCCAGAAACACTATGGAAGTGTCTAAATAGTACATTTGACATTGTAGGATCAAATATGGAGCCCCGAGCTGTTGGCACGCATTACGAGGCACACGTTTCGAGGTGAAAAAAGGTTAAGGTAGGGGACTTACCTTACTTGCATGTATTTGATATCTTTGCTTGTGTAATGATGTATGTGATTGCTTTACTTGATTGTGTAGAGCATATTTGAATAAATGAAGCTCTGTTTCTGTTTTCACTGTGGCCATAGTCTTGTTGTATGAAACATTGAGCATGCAGAAATGTCATTATGGGGCATACATCTAGATAAAGCTAACATGTCATACACATAGCAACAATCATGCATGCATTATGGTATCTGTTTCCTACTGAGATTCTCTCGAATCTCACCCTCCCCTACCAACAATTTAGACAGGAGAAGACAAAAGATATGTTGAGAGCAAAGAAGAGAACTACACGAGGGGATTGCAGTGGCGGAACAAAGTCAGGAATATGTCTCTGTTTTACTGGGATGGGTTTAGATACCCTAGTAGCCTTGTACGGCTACATTATTTGAATTTATCAGGTATGAACCCCTCGGGAGATATTATGTAATTATGTACATATTATCAGTATAGTTATGCTATTCCT
Organism: Inga leiocalycina; assembly: GCA_963242795.1. Lineage (NCBI taxonomy): Eukaryota > Viridiplantae > Streptophyta > Magnoliopsida > Fabales > Fabaceae > Inga > Inga leiocalycina. The sequence continues at coordinate 41,814,442 of OY725332.1, forward strand.
GTGTTGCCTACCGAACCGCATATCATTTTCCGCGAATACTCTGATAAATGTGAAATTAAAATAAGGGCGTGACACTCATCATCCCTCATAATTTCTAAATCATGTCCGTCCAATTAATCTAAAAGGTAAAGATGAGTCACGTCATCAAGTTATCACTCCTTTCACTTTTCTCTCCCCTTCTTAATTAACGGTCCAAATGGCTCTTCTTCCAAATCAACGGTTCAGATGGGTTCATGAGGAATGATGAGAAGATCTGCTTCCGTTAAACATACTTTTGGTCATTATAGTTTACTGCAATTTGGATTTTTATCTCTCAAATTTATTTTATCTATAATCATCAGCCTCTGTAGTTTTAAAAAGGATTTAGACTTAAAGCTAACACCGTCAATTTTGTTAATATGTCACTGACTTCGTTAACTTTACTGATATGACGCGAAGACTGGACAAGACATGGAATTAATGTATTTATATAGGTTGATGAGCTGGATAAATGATTTAAAAATTTAAAAAAAAGTTGGGTCTTAATGCCCGTTGAAGTAGATTTAATTGTGTGTTGTATTATTTTTAATTGATATGTATATTTATAATATTAAAGAACTTAAGTACCCTCAACTGAAAAAATCCGAAAGTCATTTTCTTCCTCTCCACGGTTCATCTTCTTCTTTCTTGTTCTACTTTCAGAAATTGAACTCAATACTGAACCAGAAATCCATCATCCAGAATCGAACTTAAAAAATCAGAGGAAGTGTGTTTGCTGTTATGTTAAACAAAAAATTGCTGTTGTTGTCAAATCCAGGCCGAAGATAGATCAGACTTCCTGAACTTGCGATAGATTTGGTGACGCCTAGAAAGGTTACGCCTCCTATAAAAAATCCAATATAGAAAAGATAGATAGAGTTCTACGGCAAGAACATGGTTAGCAATATAAATGTACACATTGGTGTATAAGACTAAATGCATTTGGTCAGACTTAGTGTGTGTTGACCTATCCCCAAAACCATGGTTTTAGAAGCATTTTTTCGTAAATCGAGATAAAATTCCTCTAACATACTTACCTCGTAAACTGTAAAAGCTATTCTCCAAAAGCTAATCCAAACACACACTTAGAAACTATTTTTTGGTCTAGTTATGAAAAAGATTGTGAGAAGAACTATGGATTTAGTTGTCAAGGCAACAACTCGCCCTTGAAAGAATACTCAAATATAAGACCTAGGCAAATGATAATAAAGTTAATGAAGTAAAGAAATAGACAGTGTACCTCTGTCATTCATGGAATAAGAACACAAATCGTGTTCTTCCATCATTCAAGGAGCCATATGGCTAGAAAAGTTTCCATGAGTAACTGGGAATAAATAGTGGATAGAAGGATCTAAACGACAACATCTTATGATGTAGATTCTAAGTATCATAGTAAGGCGAAACATACATTTGATGTATCTTTATTAGAGATATGCTTTTAGAGAAGGAAAGAAACATTTCAATGACCTTCTACTGAAAAATTGTTGGTAGATTCTCTTATTGAGCCTAGAGCTTGATATTCATTAAGTTAGTGAAAATCATGGAACACAAATAGAATATAAGATCTTAAACATCTTTTATCTAAAGATAGAAGAAATAGTATGTATACTATGCGTACATACATTAAAGTTATACCCTTTTGTATGTCATACAAGTCAGAAAATGTTGGTTCACTCATATGAACAACCGTTTTCCCACATTTCGTAGGGGCATAGGAGGATAGGATGAGCAAATGATCACCGTGAGATGGTTAAGAAGAATTTTTACGTTTGAATCGTCTCAGTTAAACTAAGTTGATATCCGTATGGGTATATATACATAGAAAATGGATAGAAGAATACAGACCTGGAGCCCGGCAAGGAAATCCATTTCACAAATGAGATTGTAAAATATTTATTAAGCAAAAAGTTTCTAGTTCGAATGTTGAGTGCATTTTGGAATTTATGTCTATATATATGCTGAAAGAAAAAAAATTCAACATATACAACAAATTGATTACCGTAGCATACAATTTATACTGCATGTGCTTGAGAGTTAAATTGCAACATAGGAAGTAAGTGAAAAATTCTTGGTTCACTACTGTGTGAGTCCCTGGAAAGAAAAATCCTTCCATGATGCCCTTAAGATTTAGGCGGCATTATAAAAGCTTGGTTTGGTGACAGTTACTTGAGATGAAGCTCTATGATCACACACGATTAGATCAGACGAGTGAAACCTAGGAAGGCAACCAAGTCAAGATAGATTGATGGTTAGTCAAAAAAGAAGATTTGGTCCTACACACACGAGTTGTGCTAGTATCTGTGGTCGACCCCTTATTAGTTCTCTATGTAATTTGTAAGTGCGGATACTATACGTATGGAAGGCTATCTAAGTCAATTAATATATTAACTCAAGAGGCATTATATGTATGGGAGAATCTGGGGCATTTGAAGCAACAAATATATATCTTACAGATACATAAAGGGTGTTCTTGAATGCTAATCCAATGTGAGGGATTTCTAATTTCACAAGCATCACATTTTGAAGACATTTTGCCCATGTGGTCACAGTAAACGCCAAGTATAAAACATGAAAGAAAAACAGACTCACGATGGGAGCCCCATCAAGTGCGAGTGGAACATGTTGGACTTTGGGTTTAGGGCAGCCCTTGATGGGCCGGACTCTTTAATTAGGAAATAAGTAGCCCTATCAAATAAGAAACAAATCAAAATTAATTATGGATTTGTTAATTGTGAAATAAGTAATTGTATATTAGAAAATTAATCAAGAATTAATTTTCTGATTATTATTTAGAAGGCAAGTTAGAGTGTACATAACTTTCTAATTGGTGGTTTCCCTAGAACTTTGTAAATAGGAAGTGTCTCCCTCAGTTAAACCTCACCCCTGCCATCGAGCTATCTGGTAATCTCTCTTCTCTCTTACCATCTTTCTTGTTTTGATGATCTACTGTGCCAATCCTATTTAGGCTCTAATAGCCTAATAATTGCATGAGCATTATTATGTTCAAGTTATAGAGCACTGAAGTATTGACCCGAATCCAAACGTGGATTCACCCTAGTACGTAAGTCTCTCCTCTCTCCTTAATTTTTTCCTTCATATATACATACATGTATGCCTGTATGCGTGCGTGCGTGTAAATTGATATTGATATTGATTTATGAGATTGGAAAAATTGTCTTGACAGCTTGTGAATTGATAATGACATGTGATAATCTATTGTGATTATATTTCTTGAGTATTGATATGAGAGGGGATGGTGTTTGTAGATTTGATGGGAGGTTATTCATAGAGAAAATAAAGGGGTGAATTCTTATACAAAAAGGGGGAACAAGGTGGGTTTCTAGGTGTATACTAGTTCGTCCTTTTTCACATTTATGTTTAGTAGGGCCTTGACATCCCACTAATACATTAGAGGAGGAATCCATAGTCCGATCTTGTGCTATGTGGATTTTTACTAGTTCATATCACTTGATCGGTGATCTTGTTAATTTGAACTATTAGTCAAATAAGTGAGTATTAGCTCATGGGTTCAGTCAGAAGAAATAAGATGAGAGGAAATAAAGGAGGATTGAGAATAAATTGTTGTTATTAATTTTTGTGCACCCATGTGTTAAATATGAGAATACGATTATGATATTGTAAATTGATATACATATAACCATAAAGACGTTTTTGATAATTATATGAATTTGTAACTGTCCCACTTGGCACCTTATAAACACTTACTCGTATGCTTGATGAGATGAATTGTTGGTTGTTGAGGCTTTTGTCTCACTCCATTGATTTAACATTTTTCCAGGTGGTATTTCGTATTCTGGTCCATCAAGGAAGATTCCGGAAGCTTAAGCTATTTCTTCTGCTAAGAGTAATGTTTCTATCTTTTTTTTTCTTGTTTATGCAGGATTATTGTATATTGCTATATTAGGGCTCATCCTATATACTTTGATTTATTTTGAATTTTGATGGAACTATATACTTTTGATTTTTAGTAATTGGATAACTCTTGATGATTTTGAATAGCCTAAAGGCCTTAGTATTGTGTTTTAAAATCTGTGGATCCACATCTTGGTTTAATTTGGATATTTTGATATGTGATGAAGAATTATTTAGTTAAAGAATTGGACTTGATGGTGAATGTTTATTTTGGGTTTCAAGAAGTCCAAAGCTCAATTGTATGCATGATAGTGTGTATATGAATGGTTTGATTAAACCCTTAGTTAATCATTGTTATAAGAAAAGGATTTTACACACCTCATCAGCTACTAACATCATTTCTCTCATAAATTAACTAATTTTAAGTATATAGACTAGTACCTGTAATTGAGGAAAACTATTATGTCCCAATGTAAAAAACTACAAAATCTTTATTAAAAATGAGGTAAAATTATAACAACTTGCCTACTTACAGATTAAAGAAAACAGCCATTTGGTAAATTGAAAAAGAACATGATCAGAAATAACTTAAAATGAAAGACTATACCATCACTCTCCCTTAAATCTTGACAATGGTATGTTTGACTTTTCTTTTCGATAAGGATTACATGGAGGTTGGAGGATGATCCTTTCCAATTTTGTATATTAAAAACCGTATTGAAATCCCACATTTGTCGCTTTTCCCACCTACCAAATCATAAAATTCGTTGAACGGCACATAGTACTGTATTTATTCCATTTTTGGACTGAAAAAATTGTAACCAATATATACATCACTACTACGGAAGGGACTTTTAACGACCGGTTTTTGGGCCTTTAGACGACTGTTTTCAGGGGGTCGTCTATCTCAGTGTCGTTGAAAGTTCGAGAAAAGACGACCGTTAAAAAACAGTCGTTGTATCTTTTGGATACAACGACTGGTTTTAATGAACCAGTCGTTGTATCTGTTGGATACAACGACTGTTTTTAAGAAAACAGTCGTTGTATCCAGAAGATACAACGACTGTTTTCTTAAAACCAGTCGTTGTATCTGTTGGATACAACGACTGTTTTCTTAAAAACAGTCGTTGTATCCAACAGATACAACGACTGGTTTATTAAAACCAGTCGTTGTATCCTTTTTTTTTTTTTTTTAAAAAAAATCCCTACATCAACTCCCTGTACTCCCTCCACCATATGTGTCTACAAGTCCCCACGTCCTCCCATTCTCTCATGATTAACTCTCTAGCTTCCCCTAATACTCATGGAAGTGAAATCACATATTAGTTTTTCTATCATGACATATAGCTCATATATCATCATAACATCATTTCAATGTGCAGACTTCAACTTTCAAACTTTCAATGTAAATCATGACATGCATATGGGCAAAGAGATGATGACATGCTTCCATGAAAATCCCTATTTTTCATCATCATTTTCCATAGTGTTCTCTGAAAGCATAATGCCTTAACAAATTCAAAGTACTCATAAATAAGAAACTAGGAAAAGTATTCGAATATGCAAACTTGAAATAGCACTGTACAAAAGCACTGCACTACGTAAAAAAACCTCTACACATCATCACCCGGCCCCTCTATGTGTTGTAGAAGATGTCCCGACAACAGGTCTCGGATCAAATTAATGTCTTCGATTGTGTAGGGGTCCTGATCACCAAAAATCTGAGCGCAAAATGGAGAATATGTTAACATAAATAAATAAATTGAATGAAATAAATAACAATTGAATCACATGAAAAGAACTGAAATTCAATTGAGAATCAATAAATGATCACCTGTTCAAAATTTGTAGTAAGGCCAGAGAAAATGATGTTATACATATATAGTATAACATAGAAGCCGCACTCAGTTTTCCCTGCTTGCCGTGGACACTATACAGCAAAAGCAAACGGTAAAAAAGAATAATTAAAGGCCTATGTAAAGCAATCGTCATTCGAAGAACTTGAATGTATAGAACTTACGTTTGGCTTGAACCACTTTGTATGACCAGCTTTACCTTCACGCTTCCCACCCATTATATAATATGTCTTCAATGCACTGTAATAATTAAAATGATAAACAAAAGACATTAAAACAATTGAGTAAAATCAAAAATCAATGACGGACAAATAAATTTACTTACGTGTCAAAAATGTTTTTGATATCTGCGTTTGGCTTGCGACCCAATGAGTCAAACCAAAAGATGACGTTGATCGAGGGACAAGGAACACAGAGACTCCAATGATAACTATAATCACATGCATATATAGATTAAAATGAGGTTAGATAACATGATACTGTTTAGCAAAGTGAAAGTGTATAAATATAGCAAAGAAAGTTACTTGCCCTTCAACAATTGGTGCCAGATAACAAGGCAGCTGAGTCTGGCCTATTGTATAGCCTACATAGCTCATCCGTTCTTCCAAAGTCTGGCTATTACGCCGTGACATATTGCCAGGACATAAGAAGCCATATGTACTGCCAAGCCCTCGTTCGGCACACAGTTTGTGGAAGCAGCTACCACATAAATGAAATGAGAAATGACACAGTAAATGTAGAAACCTAAAACCCCTAAATATCAGTGCATTAATTACAATTAAAACTTATAACTAAACTCACATGATTGCAAATGTGACCCATCCTACGTCAATCTCCTCCAAAGATAGGAACTCTCTAATATCTTTGTTATCAAGCCCATAATCATACGAGATTCTGCGACCCACAATATCACAAGGCATCTTCAAGTCGACCTTATTTATGCCTTGATGAATATTTTGCAGTCGTGCTAAAAACGGGAATTTTGTCGCATCATCTTGTTCCTAGTAACACACAAAAAGATTATAAGTAGAATGTTAATGATTAAGTAACAGTAAGTTGTTTCCTACCATTTGAGGGACTGGCACAGTCTGAACAAGATGTCTAGGCCATAAGATGAAAGATCCTGTTGCGTGACCTAGATTGGCAACCTCACCATCAGGGAATGGGACATCTGCACCTTCCTCCCCCAGTCGAACACTTGTCACATTGACCTTAAGTTGATCGTCCCGGATTTGGTTATTATGGTGGGTGGTGGCACGACTGTATACAACAGCATCAGCAACAGCACGCAGGTACGGGACTTCTAAATACAAAGTGCAGGGTTCTCCAGGCTCTAGTGAAGGACCAGGGTCGCCATGTCCAACCTCTGGCGGATTGTAACTGCCTTTAGTGCTGGGAAAGGCCGGGGATTCCTGAGTAAGAGAAATGAAAGAATTAATTAAAATAACGTAAGGAAAAACTCAATATAATGTTAAATGAAATTAGTTACAAACCTCAGATCTAGACGCCACATTACACATCCCGCCTTGCATGTGAGACAACACCATCGTACTCATCTCACCACGTAGCTCACTCAACAACTCTTCTTTTAGCTCGTCTCGAAGTGAGTGACGTAGCTCTGATTTGATTTCCTCTCGAACCCTGGCCACAAACTCCTGACTCATTTCACCTCGTCCATAAGCTTGTGAACCTCGTCCAAAGTATTTAGAGAGACCAACTCCCCTTGACTCCCCTCTAACTTGACCAGGGTGATCTAGATTACCAAGCGCCGTGGCTAAGATGTCCATCCTTCCAGTTTGACTGAAGGAACCCTGGCTGCTCTGCTGTTCAAGTTCATCCTGTGGCATATAATGGATAAATAGAAAGTAATTACATGCCACCAACGTTAGAAAAATGAAACACATTTAAATATACTTGTTATTAAATACTCACAATCCTTTTAGCGACATCAGCAACGACTGGATTTATATATTTATCTCCCTTTATCCTCCCTGCTTTCCATTTTTTGTGACGCGGGGGAGGAGGTGGCTCCTGCACGACTATACTAGGATCTGCTCGGGCTGCTTCCTCCAATTTTTGCAATTCAGCCTGCATCATCTTCTTTTCGAGCTTTCGATAACCCCCACGCGACATGTAATGAGGATAATTGTTTTTCGCTCGCCTCTCTTTATTTGATTGACTCAATTTCTATATAAACAAAGAATAATGATAACTGAGTTAGCGAAGTCAAGTAAGTTCAACTAAAATGTTTAACACTAAGATGAACACAATGTACCAGGAACTCGGGATCCTGCCGCGATGCGACAAACAACCTCCAGTCATTTGGAGAAAGAAACGGATACTCTTTACAAGGATCTAAATGACTCCTCGGCCCTTGAACGTACTTGGTTGTGAGCGTGGACTTGAAATCTTTCCACCGCTCACGAACTTCCCCAATCCAATGCTTGTACATCTCCTTCGTATTGGGAACATCGTAGGTTTGCTACAAAACAAAATATATAGTAGTCGTTATATATGAACAAATAGAAATAAAAATTAGAACAAATACAACTTTACATACCAAAATTTGTTCCCAAATCATACGCTTCGTGTCCTTTGAAACTTCCCACCAGGTAGGAATTAAAACGCTAACTTTGCTCCGACCCAAAAAGCCAAGGTAGCTAATGAACGTGTCTCCGTCTGGCCCAAGTGGCTTCAAATTAGCATCAAATTCCACGTGAATCCTGCTCCCCTGTTGTTCCTCATGACGTGCCACCAACGATCGCAACTTCGTGCTTCCTCTAACCTTTTTCTTAACCGGTGAGCCAACAGAGTCGCCCGAATTTGAGTCTGACATGATCCTGCTAAGAAATAAATGTGACATGATAAGTAAAGTGAAATTACATGCACACTTTTAACAATTCAAAATCTTACTAAGAAATAAATGTGACATATGATAAGTAAATCGAAATTACATGTATACTTTAAACAATTAAAAATCTTACGTTAAGTGTTTTCCCAAATTCCTTCACAATGATCAACTCTAGCTGCATATTCATCATCATCTACCAATTCCACTTCAGATGGCATAGGCGGATTTGTAGTGAAAGGCGGCATGTCGTCAAGATTCAAACTCGGATCACCATCCTTCTGTTTTTTACTTTGGAGTACAATAGACAATTTTTTATTTGCTGGATCAATGACATAAAACACTTGTTTTGCCTGACTTGCTAGAATGAATGGCTCATCTTTATAACCAACTCTTTCAAGATCAACTAAGGTGAATCCAAATTGATCTATTTCAACAGCATTATTGTTAACCCACTTACATTTGAATAAAGGAACTCTCAACTTAGTGTAGCTTATCTCCCATATGTCTTCAATAACTCCATAATAGACCATGGATGCCAAAATGGGATTTTTGTCTTTTGAACTAGAAAAGTGCATTGATTCGGCTACCACCATCACCCCACTGTTTTGCATAGTACTTCTATTATCCTGGCCATTTGTATAGAAACAATACCCGTTTATATCGAAGCCACTCCAAGTTACGACCTCAAACGAAGGCCCCCAAGCTAACCATTTGATTGTCTCAGACACATTGGTCTCGTGCGCTACCTTATCCTTGAACCACTCTATGAAAGTCTTGTTTTGCTCATTAGCTATCTGCATGTCATTTTTCCTTGGATAGATCTCCTTTAAACTCTTTCTGTGTTCGGTTAAGTACGGCTGAACTTCTTCCGTATTATTCAAGATATAGAGGTGTGCTTGCAACACCTCTTCACGACGCATACTCTTCACTTTGAGCCCTCGTGTTCCCTTACTTGTACCCTTTTCATGACGTGATTGGGCCTTTGACCTTGATAGATATTCTTTGCAAAAGTCCATAGCCTCTTCAACGACATATCTTTCGACAATTGAGGCTTCAGGTCGATAAGGATTTTTAGAATACCCTTTTAAGTTCTTCATGTATCGCTCGAAAGGGTACATCCACCTTAGATAAACTGGGCCGCACAGTCTTACCTCCCTGACCAGATGAACTATTAAATGCACCATTATATCAAAGAATGCGGGAGGAAAATGCATCTCTAGTTGGGATAGAATAGTATAACCCTCATTTTCTAATTCGTCTAACCTTGCAATGTCAACAACCTTGCTACAAATAGCATTGAAGAAACAGCACAACCTTGTTATCGTCCTTCGCACATCATCTTTCATAATGCCTCTAACAGCTACTGGTAATAGTTGTTGCATCAAGACATGACAATCGTGAGACTTCATCCCAACTAACTTCAAATCTTCCATAGACACAAGTCGGCTCACATTAGAAGAATACCCTTGTGGCACCTTAATGCCGTGCAAACACCCACACAAACTTCTTCTCTCCGCTTTTGACAATGTATGCGCTGCTGGCTCCATATACGCTCTCTTACCATCATCTCTTAGTTGTGGATGCAGTCGTTCTCTTATTCCCATTTCAACCAAGTCTAGTCTTGCACTAATCCCATCTTTTGTTTTCCCTGGTATGTGCAAAAGCGTACCAACAAGGCTATCACATACATTTTTTTCCACATGCATCACATCAATACTATGTCTCACATCAAGACTACGCCAATATGGAAGATCAAAGAAAATTGACCTCTTCTTCCATATGTTCTTCTCACCCGTAGTCTTTTGATTTTTTCCAAAAGTGACATTGATTCTTTCCACCCGACTATAAACTTCGTCTCCAGTTAATGGCTCCGGAGCCATTTCATTCTCCGGCAAACCGTTAAAAGCCTTCTTTAGCCTACGGTATGGGTGGAATCGAGGAAGAAATCGTCTATGACCAAGGTATACCGTTTTTCTACCGTGCTTGAGTTGATGGAACTGTGTGCTCGATTCACATATCGGACATGCTTTATGACCCCTGACACTATAACCTGACAAGTTACCATATGCAGGGAAGTCGTTAATTGTGGTGAAAATCATTGCACGTAGCTTAAATGACTGTTGCTTATATGCATCAAACACATCTACACCATCCTCCCACAACTTCTTTAAGTCCTCTATCAAAGGTGCCAAGTAGACATCGATATCGTTCCCTGGCTGTTTTGGTCCCGAAATCATCATAGAAAGCATCATATACTTGCGTTTCATACACAACCAGGGAGGTAAGTTGTAAATTACCAGCAGAACGGGCCATGCACTATGTGTACTGCTAAAAGTACCATAGGGATTGATCCCGTCTGTGCAAAGCCCTAGCCGAAGGTTTCTTGGCTCGCTGCCAAATCCGGGATACATTTCATCTACTTTCTTCCATTGTGGAGAGTCAGCCGGGTGTCGAAGGAATTTTCCATCACAAACTCTGTCATCATAATGCCATCTCAACTTCTTTGCTTCTTTCACATTAGCAAACATTCGTTTGAACCGCGGTATGATTGGAAGATACCACAAAACCTTTAAAGGTTGCTTTTTATTTGTCTCATCACCACACCTATTACCTTTCTTCACTTTGTATCTAGAAGTTTTACATTTCGGACACTCACTTAAGCCTTCATACTCATTTCTGTACAATACGCAATCATTAGGGCAAGCATGTATCTTTTTATACTCCATACCCATTGTAGATAATATTTTCTTGGCCTCATACATACGATTTGGAAGTACATTATTCTCTGGAAACATATCACACAACAATTCTAGTAACAATGTGAAACTACTGTCGGTCCACCCACAAGTTGCCTTTAGGTTGACCAAGTGTAAAATGCCTGACAAACGTGTATACTTTGTACACCCAGGGTACAAAGGTGTCTCTGCATCACTCCGTATGCTATCATATACAGGCGTTTGTGCAAAACATTCTACCTCAACATCGTGAATCATGTTCTCCATTCTATTGTCATCTCCAACCTCCAAAACTTCCTTCTCGCGTGACGCCCAAGCGGTTCCTTCCTCACCATGCCATATCCACCTTGTGTACCGAAGATTTATTCCATCACAAAGTAAGTGATCCCTTATATCATCAACATCCCGTAGACTCTCATTTAAACAGTTGATACATGGACAAAAATACTTCCCATTTTTACTAGGCGCATTCATTTTAGCAAATTCAATAAAGTTTTCTACCCCATTCTCATATTCTTCACTAATTCTCGAAGCATTCATCCAACGGTGATCCATTTTATTACCACCTAATCCATTTTCACAGACACTCAAGTTTAGAACAGCTATATGAAACACTCATGACACACTGTAAAAACTAACAGTTCAAATTTATCACGCTTACAACAAATAGTAGCACCATGATATCCTCAGGTTTCAAAAACTTTCATCAACAAGCAATAACATAACTTACCAGCTAATCCTTAGCTTCCAAGGACACTATGTTTGTGATTGAGGATTTGGAAGAAGATTCTACAGAGGCAAGGATGTAGTAGGCCGGCAACCCAAGGAAAAACGATGGCAGTAGTGATACCTGCAGGTTTATGAGAGTTATTTAGACATGAAGGGGTAATATTTAGAACATTTCAGGTCAAATGACCTTGATTCAGTGTTTCTTATATATAAAAAAAATTATCATATAATTTCCTTAATTTATAATGACCCTCCATATTTTGTGTCACTAGCTTAATTTATATATAATGTATAGTGTCTAAATATATATATCATTATTCATGATAATAAGAGATTCAATAATGTGACCAAAAGAAAGTTATTAGTCCAAACAAACGTGTTGTTTAGCTAATGGCAAGTTGTGCTAACTTAATTAGTGATATGAAATTCAATTGGGTTGAATCAATTGGGTGATGCAAATAATCATTTTACAATGGTAAGGAATTACCTAGCTAATACCTACTCCGAGCTCCCTTTAATTTTCACTCTTAATCCATTATTCCCTCACTTTATAAGGAAACAACTTATGATGCAACTTGACAATCAAACAAGTTTATACAATATAATACACTCCATTTTTCTTTAGCCACCAGTAACTACGTACTCGTTTGAGTTATAGTTTCTCCCCAACCTTTTAACAAACACCGGCTTGTGCACATCAATAATAAAACAATTGAAAATGCTCTTTAATCTCCGAATTGCTTGTAGTAAAACATCCAACAAAATATTCAATTATTAACCATATAATTTTCAAAATCTAAACAACAAAATTTCCTTAGTTCAATTTCTTAACAATATTCCATTTAAATAGAACCAACATAATTTAAGTTATTCTTTTTCATCATTTAACAACCACAACCATCACATAGATTTTTTCCAGAACAGCACAACCGAAGTTCAAGATGCCTAGATTCAGTCACAATCGAAGTTCAAGATGCCAACTTTTTTTCCAGAACAGCACAAATTGACATCCAAATGAACAAAACAACTAGAAACAGAAAAGGGAAACTTATACACACAACGGAATATTCACAGATCAGAACCACCAACGTTGTCTTCTTAATGCGAACACCAAGTATGAACTACAGGACCGAATAATAGAGGCTAATAAGAGAAAAGCAAAAGCAAAAAAACCAGAGCAACGAAACAGGGCAACTTACTTGCGTTGCTTGCTGCTGATGTGCGAAGAGGGAAAGCGAAGCTCAGACCAGCTGCATGCGACCGAGAGGGAATGGAGGGACTGTGAAGACGGTGGACATCGGAGAGGGTCAGCGGACAGAATGCAGGAGAAAGAGATAGGCCAAGAAATTTGGGGAATGCAGCTCGCGGGAGACACGAAAATGAGGGTTCAATTAGCGCGGGGAAGAATGACAGAAACGCGCGCTGGGGAAAAGTTAATTGGTTTCAACGACTGGTTTATAAAACCAGTCGTTGAAAGCCACCTTTCGACGACTGGTTTAAAAACCAGTCGTTGAAACCCACCTTTCAACGACTGGTTTTTAAACCAGTCGTTGAAACCAAGCTTTCAACGACTGGTTTTTAAACCAGTCGTTGAAACCAAGCTTTCAACGACTGGTTTTTAAACCAGTCGTTGAAAATGAAGCTTCAACGACTGTTTTCCTTGAAAACAGTCGTTGAAACTTCAGTTCAGTGCCACCGGTTCCTGGAGTTGCTTTTTTACTACTGGTTTCTCAAAACGGTCGTTATTGGGTGTCGTGGAATCATGTTCTTGTAGTAGTGCATGAAAAGATTACAAATATGACCCGATGGTAGAGGGGTAAAATAAATCATTGGGTTCAAATCTGATTACAAAGCACAAAACTTTGGAATAACGTCAAACTCAATTTCGTCATATACCAATACGTGTATTACACACATTTAGGGCCAGCTAAGGTTACATTAAGTATGCCATATGATAAAATTTAGAATTGAAAATTTGGACTCCTTGTTATAAGTCCAATTTGTCAAAATTTTTGGTCCTTAATATAAATTCATCCTAATTGTCATTAATGATTGCTTTCCAATTTTACCATTATTGAAAATGGAAATATGATTTTACAAAAATGAAACCTGATGATCAAGCTTGGCTGGAACTGGAGTCCCATATGTCAACAGCAAAGAGTGGAAGGGGGAGCTCGTGAATATTGGATTTGAAGAGATATGGAAGAAAGCTCCATATTGCAATAGGTCCTATAACAGTCATATACTTGAGTATAGCTTGAAATTGCAAAATAGATATTATGCAAAAAGGACGACAACAAGAAGAAACCCATATCTTCAATTGAAACTAACGATCACAACAACTGCGTTAGATGTTGATGTGTTTAATGATCCATATGCCACTTGTTGATTGAAAAACTGGATATACTGGATATAAAAAATTGAATGTAAGCTTTATCCTTTTTTTAGTATTCATTAATCATTATTAAATATAGACAAATTTTAAAAAGTCAATTAATTCAATGAATTAAATGTCGTAACTTCTATTTTTTAGTACGTGAGATTTGGTCAAATTGAATTTCTAATAAGTACTAGAGTGGCATATGCATATTTATAACATGGCAGTAGGAGTATTTCTCTTATTGCTAGGTGAGTATCGTTCACAGCATCTCCCTCCTCGACTCTGATTGGTACTTTTTGTTTTTTGTGTTTTTCTTTGAGCTTTTGATATTGGTGTTGCTTGTTTTTTTTACCAATAAACATATTTGAGGCTTCGACGGCGGCAAACTAAATCTAGCATTTTCAATTCATGTTTTTGGAGTTTGGGTTTTGACTCATGATGACTACAATCTTACATCTTGATGACTCCATCTTTTAAAGGATTATTGTGGGTTATTGGTAATGGCAAATCCAAAGTTTACATGTATGTTTGGATTAGTTTATTTTTTAAGAATAAGTATTTATTATGTAAGTCGAGATAAAACTCCTCTCATATATTTACCTCGTATATCATAAATCATGATTTATAAGCACTTATTGTCTAAAAATAAACTATCCCAAACCAACATAGGTGATATTGTGATTATCTCTCCTTCATCTTCTTTGCTAGTGTATGTGGGTGCTTTTGCTTAAACGAAATCTTCTCATAAAGGTTCTTTAACAACCATGCATGATTGGATTTTTACCGATAAGAGGGGTGGGTTATTTGCACAATTCAAATGATGAAAGCATAAACTTTTCATTTCACAAATAGGTAAGGGCTTGTTTGGTCTTAGGGGAGGGGAGCGAAAGTGAACGGAGGAAAAATTTTTTTAAGTTGAATTTAAAAAAATTAGAGAAGTGAAGGATTTGGAGGGGAGGGAAAATTTTTATGAGTTGAATTTTAAAAGATTGAAGAAGTGGGGTAATAAAATGTTAATAAAGAGAATATATAAGATAAAAGAGTAAGAAAAATTAATTAAAAATTTTTAACCTCACTTCTCTAATTTTTTTAAATTCAACTCAAAAAATTTTTCCCTCCGCCCACTTTCCCTCCCCTCTCCTCAGACCAAACAAACCCTTAAAGAAAGAAGGGGAACTCTAATTTTATTGGGCAATGAAATGTGGAGGAGCTTAGCAAAATTGCCCTCCAAAACAATTAACACCACAAAAGGTCAAAGCTACAAATATTATCTAGATCACAACAGGGAATGGATCCACTCCAACCTCCCCCTATGTTTGCTCAAAGTATCTCATTAATTTGTAAAAATAATTACAAGAGGATTTATTAAGCACACATGAAAGATCCATACCTGTAGAGATATCTTTGTAAAATTTTCAGTGATCTCAATAATCTCCAGAACAGACAAATTCATAATCAATTGGGTTCCCTTAGTTTTATATAGAGTACAGTGAGAAACAAAGAGAATGCAATGAATTAATCTCCCTTCCTTAATCTCCGTGAGGTGAAATAAACAAGAATCATATTAAGTCTTTAATCATAAATTTATTCTAAAAGGCAAATTGATAAATTAAAGTTGGAAAAAAAATAAAATAAAGAAACTCAATTTCCTCAAGAAGAAGTGTGGAATAACATGGACTTGCCAATAGCCTTTTAATTTAGTGGTATGAGAATTCCCGTATAAGTGGAGGTCGTTGGTTCAATCCCGTTTGTATCAAATGGTGCAGATTCATAAAGACTATTAAATTTTATCAAATGTTCATTAGATTTTACTTCAAATTGATCTTAATAAATTTAACCGATATTTAATGAAATTAATGGCCTTAAAGAATATGCCCCATCTTGAATTATTTAATGGTATTTTTTCCCATTTCAAAACTTATATGTACCAAACATGCCCCATCTTGAATTATTTAATGGTATTTTTTCCTTTTTCAAAACTTATATGTACCAAACGTTTATTAGAAAAAATTTTGTTGATAAAATTAAAATTTAACCCTTGAAAAAAAAAACAAAAGCGATAACAGCAACAATGATTTAGGATAATTTCAAGGAAATTTATGTTTACTTGCCTTGCTTTCCGTATGTACTACCAAATATACCTTGAGCTGGCTGTCCGATCTGTGATGAAAGGGCATTTATGTAAGTTCATCTCATTAAACAGGCATATAAGCGAGATTAAGAGAAAATATAATGTTCCTTTCGATATTTCCGAAGCGGAAGCCTTGTTTGGTAATCTGTGCCTCACCCAGAGCCGCTCAGCTACAATGAAGAAACCAGACCAGTATAAGAAAAGAAAGGCTCCAAAGGCATTGAAATTCGAATTCCATTTCTAAGCGAGACGATAATCTTTTCATTTTCTGAAGCTTAAGGCACCATGGACCTTGACATGGACTCCATGGCGGCGGCTATAGGGGTTTCAGTCCCAGTGCTTCGTTTCCTTCTCTGCTTCGTCGCCACAATTCCGGTCAGTTTCCTATGGCGGTTCGTTCCCGGTCCATTTCCCAAGCATCTTTACTCTGCCGGAACCGGCGTACTTCTCTCCTACCTTTCATTTGGATTTTCCTCTAACATACATTTCCTGGTCCCGATGTTGCTTGGTTACGCTTCCATGCTCCTATACCGGCCCCGATGTGGAATTATCACCTTCTTCTTGGGATTTGGTTACCTCATTGGCTGGTATGTTTCTTGTTTAGTTTGTTTCTCGTTACTTTCCTGCCAGTGTGCCCTTACTGAGTGGTCCACCTTCTTGCTCATTAATTGAAGTGGGGTCGTACTTGGATTTTAATTAATTTGCAACGAACTTGGTTTATGGTGAGGTTAAATTCAGTGTACTGAAAACTCATTGAATCTGCCTTAATTTCTTTTTCACCAGTACTTTATAACTTGAGGTTGTTGTTGTACATTGCGCTATATTTATCAATGTACTGAAAACTTTCGCGCCTGCAGGGTTGCGAGCCCCCTTTTTTGTTCAATAATTTGATGATTCATGATGTGCGTTTGTGTAGCCATGTGTATTACATGAGTGGCGATGCATGGAAAGACGGTGGTATTGATGCCACTGGTAGGTGCTAACTCATAAGTTTCGGTATAAATTCCTTCTTTGTTCCTGTTATTTACAAAATTGATTGTGTTGGTCAATCAATAAATGTTTTCTTGTAATAGGAGCATTAATGGTGCTGACACTGAAGGTCATCTCTTGTGCAATTAATTATAATGATGGATTATTGAAAGAGGACGGTTTGCGTGAGGCTCAGAAGAAAAATCGTTTAATTAAGTTGCCTTCAGTCATTGAATATATTGGTTACTGCTTCTGCTGCGGCAGTCACTTTACTGGTCCGGTTTATGAAATGAAGGATTATTTAGACTGGACAGAAGAAAAGGAGGTACGTTTATGAGGAGTTCCTTTTTTTATTTCATTTTAATTAAAAATATAAGTCCCTCGTTCCTCTGGAATTTGTGGGCCTACAATTTATATTTGTAGTCATGGTGTTATTTGTTTGGCAAAAGCGGGTCATTTCTAGTCTTTATTGTTTATAGATTTGGAGCAAGTCAGGAAAAGGTTCATATCCATCACCATATGGAGCAACTCTTCGAGCTGTTCTCCAAGCTGGTTTTTGTATGGCCATGTACTTGTACCTGGTACCATATTTTCCTCTTTCCAGGTTTACCGATCCTATATACCATGAATGGGGGTTCTGGAGGCGGTTGGGTTACCAGTACATGTCTGGCTTTACAGCACGCTGGAAATATTATTTCATTTGGTCAATTTCAGAGGCTTCAATTATCATTTCCGGCTTGGGTTTCAGCGGCTGGACAGAGTCTCCACCAAAGCCATGTTGGGATAGGGCTAAAAATGTTGATATATTGGGTGTTGAGTTTGTAAATAGTGCAGTTGCATTGCCTCTTGTGTGGAATATACAAGTCAGCACTTGGCTTCGTCATTGTGAGTTTTATGCTTAGCTTCAATGCTTTTATAACATTGGTTTATTTAGCTATCTGTTGCTTATTTGCATCTATTATTCTAGGCAAAGAAACTTGATTTTTGATCTTACCTGCATTATTTTTTCTTTTCTGCTAACATTCAGGTTCGAAGACCTATTAAGTGCCGTTAAATTAACTTTGTGTACAATCATATTTGATTTAAAATTTATTAGATATTGTTAAAACTTTTCTTGGAATTCACTTTTAATTTGTTTCTTGGAAGTTCGAAGATAATTAAACAGGAGACTTGTTTCAGACCTTTTTTTAATTTTATTTTATTTTATCATACCCTGTAAAGCAACAACAATATAGATTACCTGTATTCATATATGACTACGAAGGGTTACTGTGATAATATGGATACATCTTATGTTTTTTTCCCCTGTAGATGTTTACGATAGGCTTGTTAAGACGGGGAAGAAGCCTGGTTTCTTTCAGTTACTTGCCACACAGACAGTGAGTGCTATTTGGCATGTAAGTACAGTTTTATCATCATTTTAAAATTAATAATATTACCGTATCTTTATCTACACTATTACTGCTTCAAGCCTGTATGTTGTCTGATCATGGTAACTAGTGCTTCAAGATTTATTTTCTGCATTTTCTTCCTTTAAATTATTGTTTTATAAAACCCTCCTTTCCTTTGCTAATGCATGTCTAAATTTGAGTAAGTAAATAGTCACAACCTGAAGCTTGCTGCAGTTGATGACCTATACCTTAACTTCTAGTATATTTTGTTGAACAAAATACGTGACCTCGGAATTATGACCTTTTTTACCAGCAGCATTTAGCGAACTGAAGGTGTGAAACAACTTGATGTGCCTGTATTCTGTTTTAATTTTTGCTTCATGTATTGGGTCCCATGATATATTAACTTGTGTTTGAAATTGACTTTATTATTGCAGGGATTATATCCTGGCTACATCATATTCTTTGTTCAGTCTGCATTAATGATCGCTGGTTCCAGGGGTATAAATTGGATTACTTTCGTTTGTTGCCATCCATCTTTTAAGGGAGTAATTAACATATTTGTCTTCTTTTCATGCAGTCATTTACAGATGGCAGCAATCTGCACCTCCTCTGGCTAAGAATATTCTGGCGTTTATGAATTTAGCCTATTCCGTTTTGGTTCTGAACTACTCTAGTGTGGGTTTCATGGTTAGTCCTCTCTCTCTCTCTCTTCCTTATTCTCGGTGTCTCATGGGTCATCTTGTGTTGTTTTTTTTTTTAAATTAGAGAGGCAAACACTAACTACCTAAAATTACCAGCGGGATTGAATCTGCGGCCTCCCACTTACAGGGAAGTTTTCATGCCACTAAGTTACAAAGCCGTTGGCATGGGTTCTTTAATGTTGACACGCACAAATAAACCCAACATAATCAGAATTTTCAAATGAAAATATTTTGAGTTTGATATGCTTCCTATGATCTTTTTTGGACAGGTGTTAAGTCTGCATGAAACTCTGGCCTCATATGGAAGCGTGTATTATATTGGAACTGTTATTCCCATTGCACTGATTCTTCTTGGGAACATAATCAAATCTGGGAAGCCTGTCAGATCAAAACCTCAAAAAGAGCAGTAAGGTAGACAATCCAGCATTCTCTTCCTGGAACTTCCAAAATAACATCAAGATATTAAAAGAGAGCTGTGCTGTGTCCATGGTTTTCTCTCCTGGTGTTCAATAATCTGTAACAGCTACTTTATTTTGTCTTCAAAATGGTCACTTCTATGTACTTTTTGTCTGTCATTGAAATGTGTCAACTAGTGAGGCTAATTTTTGTCTGGTTATAAACAACTTTTAACTGCTAGAACTGTAATTGTTACTGTGGAAATCAAAATCTAGTTTTGTTGCTATGGCTGTGGAAAATTTATGTGATACTTTGGTCTTAAAAGATAAACCCAATTTGTAGTTCAAATTCAACTACAAATTATAGGGGGGAGTAACTGTTTCTCTAGTATCTCAATCCTAACCATTAATACAAGTTGGAGTATATCTCATTTCGAGTGTATGCTATAGCTCGACTCAATTAAATCAGAAGACAAAAGTTGAGGTGAATTGTGATATTTAAATTCAAATTTGATGGGAACGTGGATAGATTTGACTAATTTATTTATTAATGAGTTTTTATTTTCGTAAAATATCATATTTAATTATGTGCACAAGAGCTAATTTCATAAATTGGAATCTTCATATCTCACCACACGCTGAAGTTTGTCTATTTTCTTCCCTTGATATGTTTTAGTGGTTGGGCTTGAAGCTTTTTCAAGCCCATCATCCCGGCAAAACTCTGACAAAAAAGGTTTCATCTTTTTCCATAAGGTGAAAATTAGGACATGGAGTGTAAGTCCTTCGTCTCAATAAGGTTCACAGAAACATGGGATGGGCTTAATGTTCACAGTTAAAAATACTCCTTCGGTGTTTAATATAATATATTTTTAGAGAGTTTCATGATCTTAAATATAAGATATTTTTATATTTGTTAATTTTTTTCCTAATATACTCATTGATACTGCATTAACAATGATCAAGGAGGAGGAGAGGGAAGAAGGGAATTGAAAAAGATGATTAGGATGTTTTAGAAAATGTCATATTAACTAATTTAAAAACTTCCTTAATTTAATCAAATTAGACAAACATGTCTTATATTAAGAATAAGAGGGAATAAGTATCATGGGATTAATATTGACAGTTAAAAAGTATAATTACGTTGAATTTAAAAGATCATATGCTGTATAAGAAAAAAAGATTACAGGTTATATTACTTTAAATTTTTTTAAAAAATTCTCATAATTCTTCGAGATGAAAAATAGCTTTGACCCATTTTTTATGGATCTTTTTTTTTTGGGGTAGCTTTTGTGGATCTTCTTTTGCAATACCTTTAAGTATGTAAGGTCTAATTCGTTGGACAAAAAAAAGGTTTAAGGAAAAGCGAAAGAGAGTGAGAAGGAGCGAGCTTTCGAGAATAATTTGTATTGATCCAAAAGATGTTTGGCAAACATGAAGAAAAATGACGTTATCTTGTTTGATATGGAGGCTTGAAAAGAATAATTAAAAAAATTAAATAACAGCATCTTGATCATTCTATATATGTGTGTGTGTATGTGAACAAATGTCTTTCACCTGATCATCTCATTAATGAAATGTTCTGCATCTCATCATAGAAAAGATAAGAAAAATTATTCTACTTCTCAACAAATGACAAAATAGTTATGGTAACTGATAATTTAGGATAAAAAATAAAATACGTTTTATATCTTAAGAAAGTTTTCTTTAGGATTTTCTATATCCTCTTCTTGCGGAACTAACTTTCATTCTTGTCAGACATGATCTAAGTACATATGATTGAGAAGTTTCATGATCGATTCACATTCCCTGTTCATCAAAAAGATGAGTAAACGAATGCTCATCACCCCAGTTTTTGGTTTTTTTTGAAAAAATACTCTGTACACTAAAAATTAATTGACTTAAGATATTGGGTGTTAAAAAAATATTTTAAATATTGGGTGCTATTAGAAAAATATTTCAGGATTCTGGTGTTGCAAGAAAAATATTTCTGAATATAGGACTAGAAATTAATTAATTTGAGATATCAGGTGGTAAAAATATTTTAGATTGCAACATATAATTTAATCCAAATAAATAAGAATGTATAAAAAAATAAAAAAAATAGGTCCACCCTAAAATTGGGGAGATGAGCAGGGAATGAGGACCCGTTTCAAGATTGCCTATATAGAAAACCTTTTATTTATAAGCCGTAAGCCGACATAAATATTTTTTTGACCGGTGTAAAAAGATCTTTCTGCATTACTGTATAAATCTAAAATAAAATGATGACTTTGTAAATAGATGTCTAAATTGTTGGAATATTTTAAAATGGTTTTTTTTGTAACGTCATGTTTTAATAAATTAAGGGATTTATATGAAGAGTTGTGTAAAGAGTTACAACACTAACATTATGTTTGGAGAAAGAGAAAAGTTGGTGATGGAGGAGAAAATGGATGGGGGAGAGAAGTAGAGCTGGAAATTCGGACCAGCTTGCCTCAACCCATTGGCTACAAGGGATGGGCTTATGTAGGCCGCCTAGCCCGCCAACCCGCTAATTATTATTAATTTATTACTTTTTGAAAAAATCCTTGTCACACTCCTTTTCTTCTACTTTTTTACTCCCTTTTTTTCACCCACTCATGCTACGCTTCCTTTCTTCTATATTTTGTGTCAAGCAACCATTCTACTCTCACATTCATTTCTCTTTCACTCACTCACATCACAAAAACATATAAACACCTTTCTTTTTAATTTAAAAAATAGTAGAATAAATAAATATAGTATAAAAATAAAAGTGAAAAAAATGTCACATAAAAGCATGAGAAACAAATCAAACATGCCATAAAAAAAAGAGAATAAGAGGGTTTTTTAAGGAAAAATTTTTAAAAAATAAACAAGGTTATTTAAGCAGGCCAATCTGAGGGCTAACCCGCCGTAGCCTACAAGTTGAACGGGGCGGGCCTGAGGGTTGCAACCCATTTTTCCGGCCATGGAGAGAAGTGAGGGGAGAATATCATTCCTCCTTGTTTTTGGAATTTTGGATAGAGGGGAGAGAAGAGGAATGAGAAAAAATGCATGATAATTGCAATGACAATAATACCTTTAATTAATTTTTAACCCATTTTATAAGTAATTCAATGAAAAATAAATTCAAATAAAAAATAACAGCATCAAATTAAGGATTAAAGTCAAATTAAAATGAAATTATTTTTCACATTATATTTAAAAATCAAAATATTAAGCCAAATATATTTCCTCACAAAATCAAATAATAAAAATAAATTTAAAATAAAAATAAATTTTTATTATTTGTATAACAATTTTTATTAATATACGGAAAAAAGAAAAAATGATATAAAAATTACATGTAAAATGAATACCAATTAAAATATTAATTAACATAAGTGTGCATTAAGAAAAAAACCATGGATAACATAAACATATATCAATTGCATAGGCAAAAAAGAGGAGGAGAAAATATTTTCCTCTACAACAAATATCAATTACAATTACAGCTGCCCCCGCTCTTTAGAATGCTACTCATCTCATGGTAATGCAATTTAATCAAAGATATGAAATAATCATGAGTGTTTGTTTGGATTAGCTTTTTTTAATAGCTTTTACGACTTACGAGGTAAGTGTGTGAGAGGAGTTTTATCTCGAATTGCGCAAACCGTGGTTTCAGGAGGTTTGCCAAAGTATAAGCTGCTATGTTTTCTCTTAAACTCGATTTTTTTCTGTAATCTTTTTCTTGTGACGAATGATTGTTTGTGTCATCGATGTCCTCAAGTAACAATTCACGGTCAACCTGAGCAATTAGACTCTCATTGGGATCTACACCCATCAAAAAGTTATGTAATATACAACAAGCTATCACAATGTAAGACATAGTCTGTAATGAATATGTAATGAATATTGAGCTTCAGTGCCACTAGCTATTATTGGAGATCTTTTTTTAAGAACACCAAATGTTCTTTCGATCACATTCTGCAATGAGGCATGTCGATGATTGAATATTTCTTTTGCATTTTGCTATGATCTTGTCGAATATTGTTTTAAGTGATAACAAACTCCTCAGTAAGGTGTCAATATAGCACGCTTGAAGGGAAAGCCCACATCTCCCAGATAGAATTTCCCTAAAAATATGTAGATGTGTGTGTATATATATTATTGGTAAGAAATGCAAATTTAAATAGTAAACTAAAGAGACCCAAAAATGCAAGTTAATTCCTTCGGAAACTTTATATTCCTGCTCAAGAGCTTATGGCAATATTAGCGGCAAATTCAAAACTAATAACATGTAAAGTAATCAAGTTTAATCAATATTAGCAGCAAATTCAAAACTAACAACAGGTAAAGTTATCAAGTTTAATCAATATTGGCAGCAAATTCATAATTAATAACAGGTAAAGTTATCAGGTTTAAAATTTAAAAAGTAATTAAACACACTGACCTTGCATTTTTTAAAATTTTGGAATCAAAGGCTCTTCCTTCCCAACCAGCCAAAACATAAGTGAACCTCATATCAAAAGAACAAGTAGCAAAAACTTTGTGTAGGGAAATCCTTTCGCCCTCGAAATCAGCAACTTCATTTTTAGGCACTTTTGCCTGAATAGGAGTTCCATCTATTGTTCCAGTACAATCCTACAAATTACAATATAAAGTTGGTTATGAGTAGAGTAATTAAGAAAAGTAGGACATTCATGCTATTTGATATTATGACCTTGAAATATGGGTGAAATCTATTATTGGTGTGAATTTGTGAATGAACTCTGAATCCAGAAGGTTGTATAAGAAACTCAGCCTCAAGTGAAATAATGGCTCCTAATACATCATGAAAATAAAAAGCCATGAATATGTTTTTACAATTATGTGATAATATGTGGAGGAATTTTGCCACTTGCTCCTTGAATGTAGCATGACAAGAATATTTTACTCTTCCAGTGTTTCGAAGTTTCTCACTTGAAAGTTGAAATGAAACTGTGCCCATGCAAAGAATATTGCGACATTTATTTGTTTCTTATAACAACTTCATCGATCAATTGTCTTCTCATGTCATCTCTTTTCACTTTTTCTATCTCCTATAGGCTTATTAGCTAGTCTTGACATCTCTTCCATGAAATAAAGTGCAGGCACAATGAAACATACAAGTTGTACAATACACATATACGCTTACGACTTTCCCAGTAGTTAAGCTTTCATTTGTCACTCTTATCAACTCTCTAACTTCAAACTCAAAAGCTCTGGATGTCTACTATTTCCCTACAAAATTTCATGATCTAACTCACTATTTTGCCCTGTGACTAAGCTTTCACATGTTCGTGGCTCATACAAGCATATAAACTAGCTACCTACTAACTACTTTCATGTATACTTGTCATGTTCTTCACATGAAACTTACCTTGGGCTTGAGAACAACCCTCCTTCTCCTCCTTATGGAGGTAAGATACGTACCTTTACATATATTGACTTTCAATAACTCAAACAAATATATTTACAACAGCCACGTAATATATTTAACTTCAACAAAATCAAAATAAACCTCTCTAGAGCTTCCACCTTCAAGTTCTTCCACTAACTTGCTCTTCCCCTTAGCAGTACTTGCATGTGAGATTTTCCTTTTGATTCTACCTCTTATTCCTCCTTCAAGATAGAAGTCTCTCTCTTTCTCTCTCTCTCAGCCAAGCTCCCTCTCTCATTAAAACCAGATATACAACCACCACCTTCCACCCTAATTTTCATTAAGCAAAGGAAAGAAAGGCGGCCATCCAAGACTAGCCTTGCATGTGGGTGATCGGCTGTTTGCTCCTCCTTCGACTCCTTCGATTCCCCTGTGTCCCATTCTTGCCCTCTCTTTCTCTTTGCTGGTGTGTGCATCGAGCCTTCTTCTCTATTGGTATAACTTTTTGTTTGCTATTAGTCATTAGTATCTCCTTTATGCTCTTAATCAATTATGAAGTTACATTCACTAAATTAGGACCATATATCTTTTTCACAAGCTCTATTTAACATAGAGAGGACTTGACTTCTCCTTACATTAATCAAATCATTTTTCCTTTACTTTGTCACTTTTAATTATACCTTGGGTATTTATCTCTTAATACTTAGTCTAGTCATACAATTCTTGGGGTTCATTTTGTTTCTCTTACATTCTTGTCCCATCTTTAGCTTGCCTAAATGCATTTTTTTCAGGACTTCTTGCTTTAAACTCTACTAACTCTTAATTTACTTTGTTGACCAAATAGAATTAAGCTCTATCTAATTAACAATAAGGCTATCAAAAGAAAAGTTAAGGATACTCTCTTCATAATAGTTAGCCAAACTTAAGAGGTCTCTGTATTCTAGACTCATCTCAGGTTATTGTTTTCCTAGAGAACTGCTATACTTTGTGGCTTAATAACTTTCCTTGAGGTCTATTGTAACTATGAGATCTAACAGCGATCTCGAGATCTATTACAATCTACTTGAGCCCGCTTTTTAGATCTAACTGCAATCTTGGGGATCTAACTGTAATCCCTCTCTGAGAAGTTTAAGACCTAAGAATAAATTTATTGAATAACTTGACCTCTTCTCAATCTGGCAACTATACTGATAATTCTCTGAGATTGATAACAGATGTCAGTATTGCCTTCTTAGGCCTTACTCATTTCTTTTGGTAACTCTAGAACTATTTTCTTAGATTTTCAATTTCCTCAAGCCTTATTCTTTTTTCTCTATTTTTGGCCACCTTTTGCTCTCTATTTTATGCTTATATTGAAATAAGGTTGACTCCTCTGCTGCTTTTTCTTTCTTTGAGAGGACATATTGCCCTTATTAGAATAATGTAAACTTCATTATTCTGCTCTTGGTGACTCTTGGAGGACTACTTACTTTTATTAAGTAATGTCAACTCCTTTTGCTTTGCACTATCTGCAACTCTATTCTATTAGAGGACCAATTCCCAATTTCTTGGGAAATACTCCATGGCCAAGATCTTTGCTTCATGCTATGTCAAGAAATTATCAATTTTTAAGTCTTTTGAAAACTCTTATAATTGCTTTTCTTCAATTGAAGAAATATTAGCGACACCCAGAGCATGACATAGAATACAAATATAAGCTTGCAAGATGATATATCATATGAAATTAAGCTAGAGCAAATCAGTAACAAGCAAGTGAAACAACTAAGGAACAAGAGTATACCACTAATAAAAGTCATCTAGAAGAGGGTTTATGACCCAGAGAAGTAACGTGAAGAATGATGAAGAAGCAATACCTTGAGTTAACTACTTAAGATACTTTTAAATTTTGAGGATAAAATTTATTTTATGGGAGAAGAATTATAACATCCTAAAAATTTGAAAAGATATTTACAAGGTATATTTGAGGTGTAGGGATGTTATCTACAAATTAGAAAATAAGAAATAAGATAATTATCAAAAATGTTTAAAGGCCCAGAAAATTTAAGGAAAAATGATAGATAAGTGTTTTGGGAAACAAATGCGTTTTTGAAGAAGTTTATTTCTTGAAAGTAGTTATAGATAATCTTAAAGCTATTTTCTGGAATTAACGGCCTATTGTCTTGAGAAATTCAAGACAAATAAATAGAGGTTATTATTTGGCCCGACAATTTTAGGGAAATTACTTTAGGACTAAAGAAGAAATTTAAGGGGGAAAAATCCTTATAAAGTGTTATGAATTAATTTTAAGAATTTATTCAGTAATTACATGCCGATAAAGAAAGGGGAAATGGTAATTTCATCATCTAAGTCCAAAAATAAATTTGGGTCGTGCTCAGGTCAAAATATGAAGTTCAAGATGTGCCCATATGAAGAAGATGAACTGTTTCAGATTTTAAAGACATTGATACTGCACATTTTTGGTATTAGTCCTTACTATGGTTGTTTATCTATAAAACAATTATGAAAAAGGGAAATTAATGTAGTACCCAATCAAAGGGAAATTCCCCTCAAACACTGTAGATGTTCCGTGGAATTCAAACAAATAAAAAGTAACAAATATATCATCACATGGCTCAAAAATCTTTTTTTTAGGTACATGTATCCTCTTATTGAAGACAATTATGTTTGAGGCACTATCAGGCATTAAATGTTGGCATCTCTTCCAGCGGAGATTTGAATCTTAGTTCGCCATATTTTATTGGACTAGCTCCTTTTGTTAGATCCAACTCTCGTTGCTCAAGGCTCAAAAGTCTTGATACCATGCTTATGATCCCACTTGAACTCAAACCTTTGCTTTCAAGAGAAATCTATGAATATTTTTATTGCAATATCACCAAATATAAAAGAATGATTCAGAAACAAGAGCTTGCCTTTTACTATATCAGTGGAGCTCCACAGTCCATCTACCTTACAAATGCATCAGGAGGAGCTTCTTCTGGAATCTGTAATAAGAGACAAACAATATTAAAGAGAAGAAATATATGGCAGGATATATCAGACTGAATCTCATTGCTTCAATTTTTCTTTTAAAAAAATTCTGTCATAGAATTGGAATTACACATAAAAAATCAGTGATTGTTGGATCTACCACCCTCTCAAGTCTGAATCACTTTTACGCCTTTATTCAACTTATACGAAGGAATTTTGATATGGTAATATAATAAATCACTATCGGAAATATGTTCATAAATGTTCAAGCTGACAGTTTCCCAACTTAATTTAAGAGTGTATAGGACACCAATGAGCTTGTAGCTCATATGGGATCTTAAAATGAGATGGCCATGATGTCAAAAATTCCATCCTTATCTCACTTTCCCCGCCTCCTATACTTGTAAGCCTTGTGTCTTTTTTGCATCACAAAAAAGGGGTAAAAAACAGAAAAGAAAACCATAGCATAGAATTTTACCTCTCCAGGAAAGAAAAACATCTACAGTAATAAATGAACATTCACACTGTAAAGTAAATTGGTTTCTAATTCATAATCGTTTGGCCTTTATTGTGTTCATCATTCACCATCTTAGCAGTAGGGACTTTTCTTCCGTGATGACAGTTGAAATAGCAATATATAAGACAATGAATTATAGATAATCATATTCAATTCAATAATGGAGCAAACGTCTAAAGTTGGGATCCTTATACTCAGTAATAACATCATTGTAGAGAAATAAAGATAACTGTAAGGGCCGGTTTGGTTTGAGGCGAGGGTATAGAAGGGGAGGATAAATGCATCTGAAATTTTAGAAGAGAGAGGAGTCAAAATCTGCCACCCCATCCTCTTTCTTTCTTTTATTTTGATTCCTTTTAAATTGGGGTTTTTGGGAGGGGAGTCATTTGTTTTGACCTTTCTACCCTTATGATGTTCAACATCTGGTCAGCGCTTTTGGTTGTTACTCCTACCTTTTCTCTTCTTTTTTGTGTCATTCTGAGCAGCATTGCCAGCGAGAATGACGAGAGGCAGCAAATCTCTTCATCAGCTTGGTGAACAACGGTGAGGTGGTGACGGAGTTGGTCGAATAAGACGTCCAGCAAACAGTTTTGAAGAACGACAGGGGCTTCTTGCATTTAAAATAGAAAATGGAGTTACAGAATACACTTGCTTCTATTCCTTCCATCTACCTTACTCTCTCCTCGCCTCAACAAGTCACTCGCTGCTTAAAAACCTCCTTGCTTATTTGTCTTCTTTTTCGATCTACAATGAAATACAACCCAAATTTTTGAGTTAAGAATTTACAAATATTCATTTATTAAATAGAAACAGAGTTGGGGTTGAAAGGAGGAAACTTTTTTTTTTTTTAATAATTAATGAAAGTGTGGGAGAGTTTGAGAAAGATATCTTATGCTTTTTTTTTTACCTGAAGAAAGTCCCTTATGCTTAAAACACGTGTTCGGGAGGAAATATTATAAAATTTGTTAATTTAATTTTTTTAAATATATTAGTATATATCTGACCAATTAATTAAAAATAAAAATAGCATTATATCATACCCATATTAACCTGGCGTTGGGGTGAGGCTTAACTTTTATAAATTATGTAATTTTTTAAGATATAAATTAATTTATGTAACAAGAATAAAAAAAATATAAATTAATATTTAAGAATAAAATGATAAATTAACTAACATCTGTTTCTTTTTAAACCAAACAAGTGATCATTAAAAATCCTTTACCTCCTCTTTTCACTAATCAAATCAAACAAACAAGATAATTCCTTTTCCTTCCGTCCCCTCTTCTAAAACAAAAAGGCCCTAAATGACAAGACCCCATGGCCTGTCAATTGTTGAAAATATCCAATATAAAATCCAATGCTAAAAACATTTGAGACGTGACAAACAGCTAAGATAAAAAACCTCTTTATTCATATAACGAGTAAATGCATGCAACGCAAATGAGGATGGTAAAAACTGTAATTTCAAAATTAAACGCATAAAGGCCTCACATGATTAAACATGTTTTGACTGAAGCTTAAAAAAAAAACAAAACAAAACAAAAAATAAAACCAAATCTGAACTAATTGCAGGATCATAAGCAGAACACCTGAGTATGCTGTGCAAGAAACATAATGCAGTAGAAAAGGAGTAAAAAGGGTGAGAAGGATTGTACATGGTGGAGAAAGAAGCAATCCACTGAATGGAAGAGGTGCCGAAGCCGAGGCCACCAAGTTTAGAGGAAAATGAAAACCACACCAAAGTATTTGGGGAGGAAAGTTAAAGATGAGAAACCTAAATGCAAAATAAGATTCGAGGCATAGAACTGTGAAATCCCAAGGCCCGAACCAAGGAAGAAAGAGAGAGAGTAAAAAGAGCGCACAAGAAGACATGTTCATCCCAATCAGAAAAGCATTGATGCTGCCGACGAGGAGATCAAGCCATTCGTCATCATCGGAGGGAATGGTTGTCACGATTACCTTTGCAGTGAGGAGATAGACGCAAAATGGAAAGAAGTGAAGTGAACAGTCATGAATTTGTAATCGGGTGAGGAAAGGCACTTGGGGAAAAATCATTTTCTCCCCAAATCTCTCCGGGGTGAGAAAATTTTGGGTGAAAAAACCACGGGCTCACATAACTTTTCTCTCTCCACTTTTCTTCTGCCTTTATTTTCTCCTCTAATCCGAACAGGGGAAAATTAATTTTCCCCTCCATTGTCCCCCTTACATTTCTCCTCCCTCTTATTTTCTCTCTAACCAAACACACTCTAAGAGTCACTAAGGTTGTGTCCTTTTAATTTTTAAATATATGTGTGGAAACCATCACTTGATGAAAATGTTGTATTGTATTTTATAAGAAAACTCTATATAATATAAAGTATAACTCTTCATATATGTCTATGCATAAACCAATAAATGGGATTCATGAACCTAACAAATTGTTATGATTTTTAATTGAAGAGGTATTGCTTCAAGGAGGCACCACTTCAAAGAGGCACCACTTCATGGTTATAAATACCTATCACCATCAATCCATACACTCATTAGACATCACACCACACAACAACGAGTGATTGATCTCATTGCCTTTGTCTTTGAGTGCACTCAAAGATAAAGTTAAATTATCACTTTGTAAAAGTCATTGTTGTCTTAGTTTGAGTATTAGGAGTGTAATTCATATTCAAGGGTCTTTATTGTGTTCTATAGGAAATTCACCTGTCAATCCAAATTACATTCTATAAGATAGGTATAAGTGTGGGTGAATTAAGCCTAAAGAAAAGTGCTGCTCACCTCTTAAATACATTGAGCACTATTTTCTTCTTTATCTTTTATTCTTTTGTACTTATAAGAGATCTAACCCCTCCAACATAAATCATATCTCAGAACTTGTGATTGTTCTGAATCTAATTGTTTTGTTTGCAGAATTGATTATAAAAATAAAATGTTTGATAAGGATATGCTTTTTTTTTAGTACAAAAAAGTTTAGGTAGGTTCGACACCAATCCCTTATCAAGACTAGGGCACAGCCCTAGGGCTTTTCGAGCGCTTACAAGGGACTTACGATATCGCCTACCAACAAGGTCTTCCCATCGATAAGAGGGTTTGAACACATTCTCTTATGATCAGGGTGGCAAAACCTTAACCAATTGTGTCAAACCTCATTGGCTAAGGATATGGATTTTGAAAATGAAGCTGAAACTAATGCTATTGATAGACAAAAGAAAAAAAAAAAGATTTGAACCAGATTATGCTGTGCATGACAATGTTGCAAAGAAGGCTAAGACATGCTCATATAATCTTTGGGTTATTTTATTAAAATTGTCATACAAGACCGAAAAGGAAAGGCTACATGTAATGGGTGTGGACTTTTGGTTTTTTTGTTGTTGTTTGGGGGGGGGGGGGTTTGGTTAGGAATTGTGGCACTTCAACTCCCTGGCATCATGTGGACATGGGCTCGTCTTCCATTTGTTGCTGCTTCTTTTTTGAAAGGGCTTATAATTTTTTGTAATATGGGACGATAATAGTGATCAAATTAACAAATGTGTAAGAAGAGGGTTGTTCTTTTGTGAGAGAATTGGCGTTGAGACCCTTATTAATAATAAACCAGACTTGCAAATAGTTAGGTGCTTTAATGACATATTAACATCTTTAATGGTATGGGTTA
Organism: Inga leiocalycina; assembly: GCA_963242795.1. Classification (NCBI taxonomy): domain Eukaryota; kingdom Viridiplantae; phylum Streptophyta; class Magnoliopsida; order Fabales; family Fabaceae; genus Inga; species Inga leiocalycina. The sequence continues at coordinate 41,846,981 of OY725332.1, forward strand.
GCGATGACTTTGTGCCATGTGGGAGTGCATATAGTCAAACAAAGTCATTAAACAGTTGAAATTAACATCGTTTAACAGTAGGATAAGATTGCTTCGATTTGAAAACTTTTTGGGCAATATCAAATCCAAAGAAATTTCTAGGGCAATATTAAACCCGAAAAACTTTTAGATACCTAGTGTTTTTGAATGAACTTTCTTGAACAAATTTACACTATAACCCCTAAAAAAATGACATTGATGACATGGAGACCTTTCAACTCTATATATTTGATCAACTAATAATCAAACTTAACCTAGATAATAGTTAGGGAAACATTGCTATGATTTGTAAACTTCCCAGTTGATATTGAATCCCAAAAAAAAAAAAAAATCCCAATAGTTAGCTCTTCTGAGTGAAACTGATACGAGTGCAGATGATGTATTTAATAGTGCAAGTGTACACTATCGTAATCAAGTAATATAGAAGTAAGTAGAGTATTGCTCCCACGAGAATTGATCACTAAGTACCAAAATGAGCAATTTTAGCTCTATTTAGTCGATCGATTAGTTGGTGATTGAGAGTACAAAATAAAAGAAAGACAATTAAATATGAATGTAGATGATATGAAAGCAAATATGAGAAAAAGCCCCAGGGGTCAGATTTCACTTAACAAATTTCGGATTGAATCACTTATCTATTCTAGCCCAATTTATTCCACATGATTGATATTCGAGTTTCCCTAATTTAATTACTAGCTTCTTCCAAGGTCAAGCTAATCCAATATATTCCTATATGAATTTAAGCAATTAATTATGTATTAAGATTTATGGAACTTGGTAAGACTACACAACTCATATGAATATATTCCTATTTCATATGCAAGTCATGGTTTTAATTATATGGTCTACACATATGTATCTCCTTCTGGTCTCAACATGCATATTGAAATCATTCAAAAGATGGCCAGCCAATCCAAAGCATTAAGAATAATCATTAAAATTCAATCATGAAGGAGAAATTCAAACTAGATGTAATAAGTTAAGATTCAATCCGTCATTAGTAAGCTACGTCATCACCCTAGGAAAATGAAAATTTAGCTCATGATAAAATTAAAAATATAACCAAAATAAATTGACATTATATAAAGCTAGAATAAAATCCTCAGAAATACTGCATAAACTTGAATATTAAATTCTCAAACATAAATATACAACCAAAAGATGCATGAAAAATGAAGAAATCTAGCCGTCCATTTAGGACGTAAAACCTTCCATGTAGGCGGCATGTAAAATGTAATACAATCCTAAGCCTTCCAAGATAGAGGCATGTAAAAAGTAATAAAATCTTAAGCCTTCCAAGATGGAGGCATGCAATGCATGAAATTAAATCTAAAAATTAATACAATGAACTCAGAAATGTTAGAGAAAGATCTTTCCTGATTAGAGAAGGACCTCTCCCTGTCGAAGAAGGAAACTCTGCTTCTCTTCCTCTCCTCCCAATTTGAGCTTGGCATTGATCTCTATTTATAGGGGAAAAATGTGTGCTACAGTATTGCTACAGTGTCCGGAGATTGCTACAGTGACTGTCGGCAAACAGCTACAGTGTCCGGTGGCTCTACAGTGCTTCCGTCGCTACAGTGACTTCCATTCGCTACAGTGTAACTTCCGTTCGCTACAGTGTAACTTCCGTTTGCTACAGTCTAACCATCTGCTACAGTGATCTTGTTTGCTACAGTACTTTCATTTTTTTTGTATTTTTTTAAAATGCTATTTATTCCAAAAAAATTATTTATTTATCAATCATACCCAAATTTATTATATTAAACGTAAATATCATCCATAAAATCATCATATAAGGGAAAATAAATATGCAAATATTTTACTTATTAGAAACCCTCTGGGACAAATGTGCATTTTGACCTAAGAGAATGACATGAATGACACATTGATCTTTTAACTCAACATACTTGTTCAACTGACTAATCTGGATAATAGTCATGGCAACATTGCTACGATTGATAAACTTCCAGGTAACATTGAACCCAAAAAGCTTTTGGATACCCTGTGCCTGCAAGTGAAAACTTCCGAAGTAAATTTGTATCCTAATAAATTATTTTTAAACCAAATAAGTTGTATACATCGAAGTTTAGAGAGCAAATAATTAAGAGGAAATCACTGGCAGGTCCTAGGGACCAAAAAAACCACAAAAAAGTCCCAATCCAAATTCCCAAATAAAAAAGTCCATTTTTTGTGATTAATTGGTAATGTGAAATGACTAAACTGTCCCCAATGACGAAATTGAGGAAGAGAAAACAGAGAAAGCTACGGTGTTACAGGTCATGGAGTAGCAGCAGATGGGGTGCAGGGAGCAGGTGCTGTGGCTTTCGGTGGGCTGTGGTGAGGGACTAAGTGGGGGCAGGTCTGGGGGCTTGTGCAAAGCAAGAAGTAGCCAAAAGGCCCAAGACAACAAACACTCGAAGAGCAGCGAAAGCCATGGCGAGATCTGAAACTGAAACGGAGAGAAGAAAGAGAAAATGAAAGGCGAGGAAATATGAGAGATGGGTATACTATGTGCTAGAAGCTAGGTAAGTAATGCTAAGATTTTGCTAAAGATATGATTTTGACCATTGAAGTTGGGGTTTCACCATGGTTGGGTAGTGTGAATAAACTTGTGCTTTGTTTTTCGGTAAGAAAACAAAGGGATTGCTCTGTTTTAAGCGGGAATGGTTGAATATAATGAAGGTTTGTTTGTTTATAAAACACTGATATGAGATAAAAAAAGTGTTGTTAATACGTGCAGTTGTAGTTGTTAATATGACTGTTGTAGTTGTTAATACAAAATGTATGTTATAGATTGTGACAGGTGAGACATGTGAAATTCTGATATGTTAAAATAAGCTTTTCAAAATAAGTCATGTAGTTGTGAATATATGCATTAAGACTTGTGAAAACAGGCGTAAGCTCTTGCCAAAATTGGCACATGTAGTTGTGAAATTTCAAAACTCCTCCAGGAAGGGAAATGAATCAAGGTATGAAAAAAAAGTTGTCAAAATGACTCATTAAGTTGTGAAAATAGGTAAAACCAGTTGTTAAAATTGTCATATGCAATTGTAAGAGTTATGACTTGTGAAACTTGTAATCTCATGCATGCATGAAAAAGTTGTCAAAATGATTCATCAAGTTGTGAAAATAAGCAAAACCAGTTGTTAAAATTGTCATATGTAGTTGTGAAAGTTGGGACTTGTGAAACTTTCAATCTCAGGCATATATGAAAAAGTTGTCAAAATGACTCATTAAGTTGTGAAAATAGGCAAAATTAGTTGTTAAAATTGTTAAGTGCATTTGTGAAAGTTGGGACTCGTGAAACTTGTAATCTCACGTAGGTATGAAAAAAAGTTGTCAAAATGTGACTCATCAAGTTATAAAAATTGGCAAAACCAGTTGTTAAATTAATAAGGGCTACATAGTCATTTCACACTCTCAATTTATCACAAAAAAGTCCGTAGGAACCTTTTTGATTTGGGAATTTAGATTGAGACTTCTTTGTTGTTTTTTTGGGTCCTTCAAACCTGCAAGTGATTTTCCCAATAATTAAATCCACTATTGAAACTAAGAAAAACATATTTTTTTTTATCTGAAATGGTAAGGACATCTATGATCCTATCTTTGTTTTTGAATAGTCTAAATTCATATATTATAAAAATTATAAAAAAATTTGAAAGGATAAGGAAAAATTGAGAAGACGAAAGAAAATAAGACGAGTATAATTTGCATAAACTTTCTGATGATATATAAAGGGAAAATTTATTTACAAGTCCTTATAGTTTATCTCAACTTATATCAAATCCATGTAGTTTATTTGATTTGAATTGAGCCCTTATACTTTGATCCGTTATAGACATTCATCCTGGAGTTTAAAAAGAATTAATCATAATTTATAATATTTCATTAATTTTAAAAAGTTGTATTCATTTCATTTAATACTCATGCATTTCTATAAATAAAATTTCATAAATGTTATAAATTAAAATGATCGAATGGCTTAATTCAAACAAAATAAATTATCGCTAGAGACCTAATTTAGAATTGAGGCAAACAGTTATATTAATTTTTTCTACACATACACATATATTATATATTGAAAAAATTTCTTTTAACATGGTTTTGATTCTTTGTACCATCGAGTTCAACATTGACGGTTCAAATTGTAAGCAAGTTATACGTTTGTTTGTGAAGGTACTATCTCCTATTATTAATATAAGAGCTAGTTAATATTTTTTAAAGAGATTAAGAAAGCTAATTCAATTACTTAATTATAGCATATATTGTGTATCATTATATTATATATAATTTTTTGTATTTTGATAAAAAAATATATCGATTTATAAGTTAGGAAAATAGTTTAATGAAAATGATAAATATAAATATTTTAATGTAACTTATTTAATTCTGTTAATCTCTCCAAAAAAGGTTAACTAGCTAATATAACTAAGTTATATGAATCAGTGAAAGGTGGTTGACTCATTAACTTTACCTGAAAATGAAATATTTTTCCATCTTTGCCTATGTTAGAAGGTTGAATTAGTTAATATAATTAGTGCTAATAACTCTGTTATTAGATGACCCTAAAAATTTATATAAAGGGTTTTAATCCATTAGTTAAGAGTGTGTGCATGAAATAATTATACCAAAATAAGGTGGTATTGGTCCTCTCTCAAGTCTCTACATGGGGTTAGTTCATCACTCTTAAGTGAGGGTTGATTAGTGTAAATAAACCTAAATGGGCTACAGTTGTTGTATGAGCTTGCTAGTCTTCTATAAATAATGCATGTGATACGTCATTTTTTTTAATTATGTCTGCCTAATCATTGTAATTTACAGTCAATATTTAAGAGCAATGAGAAAAATTACATTAAACTTCAAGTCTTCAATTAATAAATTGTACACCGGAGTAATATTTAGAAAAAAAATTATTAATAACTCACCAAGTAAGTTAATTAATTATATCACGGACTGAAAATTTATGCTAGAAAACACCTTAAATTTGAGCCCATAGGGAGTTGAAGGGAGTAAGTAGGATATCCATTATTAATTTTCCATTCAAAAGTGAAGAGAATCTGTGTGCAGAAAAATGTGTCCACGTTCAGAAATTCTAAAATAATTAATATTTATCGTGTCCCAAATGGCCGGCATTCCTAACAAATACGAAATGTAACTTTCATTGAACATTTCAATTTTTTTTTAATGAAGGCTATAAGATAAGAAGACGACTCGTCATTATATGTTCTTTTCTATATTCATCATTATAAGCTGTACTCCATTCATCTCCAAGCAATTTTGTAAAATTATATACTTCGACAAGATAGGCACGTAACCTCTTTTAGGATTATCAATTGATCCAAATTCAAGTTCGTACGGGATTTAATTAAGGAAAAAAAAATGCTTATACGTGATTCCCTCCCCCCCCCAAATTATTTCAATCAAGGCCTTTATAAGGTGTGTTGAGTAGCCTCTTGCAATTTTATTTTAAATAAGGACGTACAACAAAACTTAGGTCCATTTATTTATGTCTATTAGGCTCAATTTTCCCTTCAAATATCGTTAAATAAATTGTCATTATTAATTAATAATTAATAATGGTTTCATACTAGTCCAAAAAAAAAAAGGTTTCATAGAATTTTAAAATTTTATCCCTATGAATTTTTATTATTAAAAAATACCTGGGATATAAGTAAATGGACCTAAGTTTTGTCCTTTATTCATCTATGCCAATGAACACACACACACACACCTTATCTGAATTTTGTTTGTTAATTTCTCTAAAAAATTGGGGTAATTCCTTGCGTTTTTTAGGGTAGCTTTTGAGCTCTTCGTGGTGCGTAAAGATCTAAATATAACAAAGAAAAAACATGATTTTGTTTTTAGTAAAAATTATAAAGTATATAACATTGTTGTTATATATATGTGTGTATGCATTAAAGTTGTTATTAGTTAACTTAAATTAGTCCTAAATTTGTTTAATACTCATTATCCAAATAAGACAATTTTTTTGGGCACAAATGCATGCATGTGTTACATTATAAAACTTGAAAAATTGAATTCAAGATATGACCCAATACATGCCGCGTATATGATTAAAGTACAGGTACATTACAGGTCATGTACGTGTTAAATAGAATTGATTCATGGATAACAACAAAGAGAAAAGATAAATCTTGAATATGTTAAAAAATTAGATTTTTTTTATATACATAATCAAATGGTATTAGGTGCAATCAGATTAGATGCATACATTTTTATAGGTTCAATAAGAACTAAATTTTTAATGTATTTCTTTTATTCCATTCACAAGATTTAAATTCTGACTTTATTTAAAAGATATATTAAATTTATGTTATTCGACTACTCAAATAAGATATAATTAAGACTTGAATGCATATTGGAAGTGGACAAATGGAAAGAATGTTTTATTTTTATAATGAATGCCAAATTTGTGGTTTGCATTTGGACAGAGCATGAGGCAAGGAAGATAACTGAATTATTAAAATTTGAAAGGAATTAAATTAATAAACAAATAAATAAGGGAATTCAAATCATAAGCGCCAAGCCCTTGATTTCATACCAATTCTAAAATTTATATATTTGGTCGGCAAATAGTGACAAGATTCATTCACGCATGGATCGGATTCATGTCTTTATATGCCATGAATAAATAACATAAACAAAAGTCAGATTTGGATAGTCTCCAGAAATATTTTAATTTTCTCCCTAAATTTTACCTCATTTGTTAACATTTATCTTACAATCTAAATTATTTATATCATTAATTGTGGTTAAGTTGGATGAAAATAATTTGCAAATATTAAGAAAATTAGTTAAATTAGTTATTGTAAGATATGTGTGTTGATTTATTTAAAATAACTTCTTTAACCATTTTGCGTTGAAACTACCCTTGATTAGAACCCCTATATGCAATCAATAGGAGTAATTTGGAAAAAATTATAAATTTAGGATATAAATTGGATTGAAGTCTTATATTTAAAACCAAAGTAAACCTTCTAAGTAGTTCCCATAATAAGGATTGGAGAGAGTATTATACCACTTCGAATCTATTCGGAACTTGGAATTCACGCCTCTTGATCATAATCTTGATCACTAAGATAACTCCCCTATCCTTATGTGTTGCAGGGACCGTAGTTTCAATAAGCTGAATAGCTTCTATAAAGTTTTTTTAGGATTAATCGCTCACTTTGTAGTCCCATGCTCTTTTGAGACCCATCAGGCATCCTCATCATTTAACTGTAAATTGGCCACCTATTCTAATCTGAGTAGGAATCCCTCAACTAGGAAGTAGCTTTCATTTCTCAATATGCCACCATAGACAGCTTTATTGGTGTAGTGGGAATACGCCCCATCAACCTCAACAACGTACTTTCCATTCGTGTTTCTAACATCCATGTGATGAAATTATTATAACTGGTAGTTGATATCCATCCAATTAGAGCCAGGAATACGGGCCGGCCTGGCCCTTCACAGGCTCGGGCCTAAACGGTCCGGCCTGTTTCCTAAAAAGTACCATATTTTTGAAACCCGCAGCCTTACAGGGCTGATCCTTCACGGGCTCAGGCCTAAACGGGCTTAAACTCATTTTAATTCAAAAAATTTATTTTGCAAGTTTTACAATTTATTTATTATTTTGCTTTAAATTGAGATACATTATTTTTAAACTCTTAAATTTTTAGTTAAAATAATAATCTAATATCTAAATTAGCTTTTTTTTAAAGTTTAAATTAATAAACCATTGTAGAAAATAAAATAAATCAAACTAATTAATAAGTGTTTGCTTGTTATTAATACTCTATTAGGTACTTAGGTGTCTTTCATATTGATAATTTGATATAATGATATTATATTTATTAATTTATTTTTAAAAAAAATTAAACGGGCCTAAAAGGGCCGGCCCTATTGGGCTACTGGGCCTGCCCTATTTAGGCCTGCTTTACTTTTTAGCCTCTAAATCATAAGCCTGGCCCTTGAGGGACTCTAGCCTAAACTGGTTGGCCCGACGGGCTCGGCCCGAATTCCCGGCTCTACATCCAACTAAGTTTGTTATTTTCACTAGTCATTACATCCATGGTTGTTAGTGGATTGGCCTTCACAAAATACACGACAAGATGTGTGTACATAACCAAAGTGTTCCACTAATGGTCAAAAACCAAGGATAGATTGTGATGTATGTGGGAACAAAAACCAATATGTTGGGCTAAGGGCTGGACCAAGCCCAATAGGAAGACTTCGTCTACTCACGGCCCAAGAATAGATCAGCCAGCTCCCACTATTGCATGGTCAAACCCACTAGATTTTTGGATTTGCAGAGATAGGAAATGAACCCACTATTTGCTAAGATCCGAAAATATTGGAATGGACTAACCACAGTGCAACTGCTCTATAAATAGGGTACGAAGTTTGAACCCAGATAAGACACAACGGATTTATGATCATGCATCCATTACTCATTTCTTCTCTTTCTCTATTCTTCAATTACTATTCTTGTACCCTATGAAGATCAATAAAGTACCTATTTCCTTCACCTTGTTCAGTTTATATTTAATCTAACCTTCAATCTCTTTGCATTGTTGATACCCTAATAGACTAGTAATCTTTTTACAAGTTATGGTGCCATATGTGGGGATTAACAACGGACCCAAAAGGGATTGTTTTGCTTTCATTCATTTTTCAGTTCTTCGTCATGACGGACGTACTTATCATAGTGGATTTTGTAGAAAACACAACCACTAGTGTCCAGTGACAACTTGATGAGATGGCAGCCTTGGTATAAAGATAGACTGAGCAAATCTCAGCTCAAGCCAGGTTAGTAGCACAATAGCAAGAGCAACTCCTTCACTTGCATGGGGGAGAACAATGCCTTACGGGAACAACTGGCCTCAAGCCCCCTATGAGTCCAAACTGCTATCATTCCAACTGTGCCACTGCCGAAGACCTTAAACAGACAAGAAAAAGGTGGCAAGTAATGAAAGTTCCATTGAAAAGAACACTAACAGGTCCAATAGTGCACGTACACTAGGCACATGCACACCAGGCACAGGCACGGGCACCCTGAGTACAGGCACCCCAAACGTACCAACCTCATTAGCTAGTGAGACGGAGCAACATAGCAATCAACTACCCAGCCCTAAAGTGTCGGATGAAGCAAGCAGAACCAAAGACTCTAAAGCTAGAAGCGATGATACTTAGCTTGCTAGAAGTGCCCTCTTTGATGAAAAAAAGTGCCCCAAATAGCTTCACTGACTGACCATTCATAGACTACATAGCATTGGTAGAGATGCTAAACAAATTCATGTTCCTGAATGTCTGGCTATATGATGGTTCGATGAACCCTAATGATCACATAGTCCAATATCGGCAGAGAATGTACACTTTTGTCATACTACGAGATGCACGGTAGGCATGTATATACAAAGGGTTTAGATCTAGCTTGGTCGGGCCTGTGTTAAGATGGTTCACCAACCTACCAACCAATTCTATAGGTTCGTTCACAGACTTAAATGACTTATTCGTCTAACAATTCTCTAGTAGCCGAAAGCTCTAGAAGCAGTCAAACGACCTTTACTGAGTCATCTAATTCAAACGGGAGTTGTTACAAGATTTTGTCGATAGGTTTAACAAAGAAAAGATCAACATACCTGACTACGATGCACAAACTACCATAGTTTTGTTCTTCGTCATGATGGATGCACTTATCATAGAGGATGTTGTAGAAACACAACCACCAGTATCCAGTGATGACTTGATGAGATGGCAGCCTTGGTATAAAGATAGGCTGAGCAAATATCAGCTCAAGCCAGGTTAGTAGCACAATAGCAAGAGTAACTCCTTCACTTGAATGGGGGAGAACAAAGCCTTACGGGAGCAACTGGCCTCAAGCTCCCCACAAGTCCAAACTGCTATCATTCCAACTGTGCCACTGTCAGAGACCTTAAATAGACAAGCAAAAGGCAGTAAGTAACGAAAGTTCCATTGAAAATAACACTAATGAGTCCAATAGTGCAGGTATACTAGGCACGGGCACTAAACAAAGAACTATCTAAGTACACGTGCTATACCATGGATGACGTGTTAGCCAAAGCATGGGCCCAAATCAAATAGGAGGAAAACGAAGTAAATGCCAGAGAGTCACGCCACTATAATGATGAACTATAAGATAGAAGGAGTAGAACCCAAGGTGGACCAATCATAATTGGAGAGCAGAACCATAATCGTTGATGCACCTAGAAAGAAGCCAATCTAGTAGTGTGTTGGCCCCTCTCAACTAGGCATTACCACCAAGGATAATATACTACAACCTCTCTATCGATACTAGTAAGGGTGGAAACAAGCCAGGCAGCCTGTGGCCTGGCTTGTAAGCCAAGCATATTTGATAATAGTAGTAGGCTCAGACCTATTAGAAGGCATGTTTCCCTTAAGAGGAGAGGCTCAGGCCTGTTAACAAGCTTATTAAGCTTGTCATCCCGGCCTTGGCCTATTATGGATATACAATATTATGTAAAAAGTAAGTATTAAATGTAACATCCTAATTTTTATTTTTATATGATTTAATTATTATTATGTAACAATTATTTCATGATAAAGAGATTTTATCATGTAATTAGTTGGGTAACAAGAATTTACCTAAAATATGATTTATTAAAGTAAAAAAATTATTAAAAAGATATTAGAAATAAAAATAATATAAAATAAGAGAATTATAATAAAAAGGAAAAAGATTTAAAAAAAATAAAAGAAAATGAGTTGAAAAATAAAAAGAAAAGATATAAGAAAAAAGATTGAAAATGAAAAAATATAATAAAAAGTAAATATTAAAAATAAAAAAATGTAAGCTTGTTAACTGGCTTCAGCCTAGGCTAGGCCTTTGTACAGGCCAAGCTCAAGCCTAGAAAAAACCTATAACAGGCCTGGCTCAGGCGTACTTGTTACAAAACAGGCTTGGATGTTAAGCATAAAGCCTGGGTTGGCCTAGCTTGTTTCCACCCCTAGATACTGGTGAGTTAGTCCATCCTCTTTCAAAAATGGGGGATGCGGTCAAATGGCCTCTTAAGACCAAGAAACCAGCAAACCAATGAGACAGGTCCAAATAGTGTGAATTCCATTCTGACCATGGCCATCGAATAGCTAACTGCATCACTTATAACTGAAAGTGGCAGAACTTCTCAAATGTGGGCACTTGATGGACCACTATCCAAGAAAGGTAAGTCTACCCTATCCCATAACGACACTAATCTTACAAGTCCAATAACGGCAGAACCACCCAAAAACCCTCGAACCATCAATTGTATCATGAGTGGTTCAAAAATCAGTGGTGCCAAGTATTCCTCAGCAAAGTGACAAGTTAGGGCCTTACTAAAAGAACCCAACCAGAAGCAAATGGAAGGCGTCCCAACTAACTCAAAGTACTTGCAAATTACATTCTTTGATAACAAAATGGACTAGCTGTACCAACCACACGACGATTTGTAATATCCCAAATTTTGGGATTAGAGGCTTGAGATATGCCTGAATCAAGTGGACTACTAATCCCTGATTTAGCAAGAGTCCAAGGAAGGAGGATTTGCTGCTAGTGCATTTTTCTTACGTGGCAGTCTAGTTGTGTGACATTTTTAGTATGAAAGTAGACTTATCAAACTTTAATTTGATAGGTCATATAGGTCAGTTGAAGTTGTACACAAAGAGTTATGTATTTTTTAAATTAGCCAAGTAATATTGGCGATTTTCAGTGGTAGCGTCCAAAAACAATAATTATGGGAATTGTGAGCTTTCAGTTGGCTAAATGCTATACTTTTTCTTGAAAATAACTTAATAAGGGTCATATAGCCTTTGGAATCACACCAATTTAATCTCTTTAAATAAAGATATGAATTTTCAAAGTTTGATGAAAATTCTGCCCAGTTTTCCAGCATGTGCGAAAATGAAAATAAATGTAAGGGTGAAATGGTCATTTGATAAATAAAAGCAAGAAACCATTTATTTTTCACTTTAATTGGGATAAATGTTGGCTAAAGTAGGGAGCAAGAAAGTTTAACCCAAGTAAACCAACCATAGTTGAATAATTAGCCACTTGCTTTTCAAGGAGCCACAAGTTTGTGACATTTGGCACAATCTAGGCTAAGTATTTGAGTTGGATAAGATTAAAACTCCCTCCCTCCTCATAATTTCATCTAGATGCCCTGAAAATAGAGGGAAAATATGGAAAAACATCATAAAAAGAAAGAGGAAAGAGAGAGAAGGAATATTGGAAATTTCTGAGTTCCGGAGCCGGTTTCACCCCTGATTCAATATTTCCAACTTCCGGAGTGTTCTCTAATGCTGCTCTACTTGACGAGAGCTTTCTTTTTATGGTTTTGGATTCTTGATCAGAGGTGTTTGGAGCCTTCTACCTAGGGGAAGTGCTGCCAAAATCAAGAAGCGGTTGCATAATCGTGTAGAGGTATGTATAAGCTTCAATTTGAACTGATTGATTTGTGGTTTTGTTGAGCTTTGACCATTTCTTGGGCTGCCCTATGATTTTGTCCAAGCTATGATTTTTAGAGTTATATGTTGTTTTAATCATGAAAATGATAATCTATGAGGATTAGTGATGATATTAGACATGTTTGATTGTGAAATTGCAAAATTGTTGATTGCTGGATTGAAGTTTTTGGGAGGTAGTATGTTTGTAATGAAATTTTGAATGGGCAAACCTAGTCCAAATGTTATGAAACATTTTAGGATTAAAGTAGACATCATGGGCTTTAATTGGATAGGTATTATAAGAAATTTGGACTAGTGGATTGAAAGTTATGGATTTTTGAAGTTGTGCCTTATTTCTGGGAATGTAATCTGGAACAGTATGGGAATTCATGAAATGCTTTAATTTCTTGGTTGTAGATGACAGTGGTTTATATATTTTCTGTATAGAGAACTTAAAGAGCTTTCTATAAAACTTTAAACTACTCCATTTCGATTTGTTTAGATTTAGTTATGATTTTTGAAAGTTCAGCTAAGAAACAGGAAAGTTTCTGGTCGCGGCCAGAGGAATCTTGACCGCAGCCAAAATGTTTCGAACCTTTTCTTGGCCGTAGCCAAAATGCTTCTGACTTCCTTTGGCCACAACCAAAGAATTCTTGGCTGTAGTCAAGACCCCCTTCTTCCAACATTTCATATTTTTTTTAGAAACATTGAATTGTTTAGCCTCCCTAACTTCTTGGACATTGATATATGTAATACCCCAAATCTTATATTTACCAAATATATTGTAATTATTTGGGGAAACTCAATAAAATGGTGAATATTCATGAATTTGGAATTTATGAATTTTATAAATGTTCAATTTCATGAGAAATTGGGCAAAAATGAATATGGAATTAATTTGGGTGATTTTAAAAGCCCAATATTAAGGTCCAAAAATGAAGAAATATTAGAGAAAATATTTAGTCCAAAAATAGATAGAAATTGGCCAAAGAAAAAAGAGAGAAGAAATTGGATTAGAAAGGTAATGGCAAAATCGTAATTTTGTCAAATTATCAAAAAATTAATTATATTTTGATTAATTGAAGATAATTTAAATTAATTAAGGAAAATAAAAGGAAAAATATATTTATAATATTTTGGTCAATTTAATATGAATTTATGGAAAATTTGAGCAAAAATGCAATTGTGACCAAAATTGAGACTTTACGTGTATACGTAATCGAAACAAGTTGTAAAGCCAATTGAGACCATAGGGAGGGACCCCTAGGTGTCTCCTACATGTGGCGTAAATAAGGAAATATTGGTTGGACATGATGGCATGGTTATATGAATGTAGGAAGTTATGTAATAAAAATTAGTTTTGGAATTGTTGGAAAATTCCATAAATCATTAAAATGATATATGATATTATAATATATCATTCTCATCTTCTTCATTCAACATTTCACGCACAAAACAGCAGCTGAAAGTGGGAGAGAACGTTCAAATTTTTAGAGAGATAAAGGAGAAGAAATCTCACAAGGTAAGCCGATTTCTCCGACGATTTAGCTCCTAATGCGTATAACTCTGACTCTAAGCTACTCCCCTTTGTTATTTAAGGTTTGGAAGCTCAGAATCTATTGTGGAACACCTAGGGTTTTTAGCCATATTTTGGAAAAACTTGTGGGAGCTTGAGGTAACTTCCAAACCTTTGTATCTTAACTATTATGGCTGCTGTGGGCAATTTAATTGGTGAAATTTTGCCGGATTGCCGTTGGTTTTAAATTTTGGGAATTGAGTTGCCTAAGGGTTATGCTGCCCAATTTTGGTTCAAATGGTAGTTATAACCTAATGTAATAGTTAATTAAGTGGCTAGGAGTAGAAAGGAACACATTTACGGAGCGAAATCGTAAAACCCCAATTTTCCCAGGAGAACTCATACATATTGGCCAGCTCTAGAAATGGGTCTTAGAGTTGGATTTTCAATGATTTGATGGTTTCATTGAGTTCAAGAGTGAAAATTAGGTGGGGTTACAATTGGTTACTTTTTCGGAAAAGGCCGAAAAAGCATAATTATAAAAACGCCCTTAAAACCCTTAAAGAAGGCTACCAAGGGTAAATTTATAATTTAACATTGAATTTGATAATTCTGAGTCTGGAAATGGATTCCTTGGGTGGAAATATGCTAGAATAGCCCAGGTTAGAATTTCGGGAAAGATGCAGCCGGATTGGGTCCTTGGGGGCATTTTTGTAAATTTTCAGTATAGACTCGTATAACTCCTAGAAACACTATGGAAGTGTTTAAATGTTGCATTTGGAATTATAGGATTCGACATTTACCCAGATCATGAGTAGCTTGTGCCGGCGCCAGTCTGGAAAGAACGATGTAGTGACTCTTTTCCCTTATACTATATGTGATACATGATATGTTTGTTTGATCATTGTTTGTGAGTCTATCACATGTGGCCCATCGGTGTTGATGGTGGGAGGATCATACCTTCAGGGAGGTGGAATCCGGGGGATGAGACTATGTGAAAGCCGTAAGGCTATATGTGAAATTCGAAAGGCTATTTGTGAAACCTTCACCCGCCGCCCATCGGTGTTGACGGTGGGAGGACTGTGCCTTCAGGGTGGTGGGATACAGGGGATGAGATTATGTGATTATGTGCATATGTGGCAACTTGAATGCTGTGCTTTATGCTGTGATGCTGCTTGATGATTTTCTTGCATGCTTTGTGATTACATGTGGTATGAGTGATTTGTTACTACTGGGATTCTTTTGAATCTCATTCTTTCCTTTGACTAACCTTCAGACAAGGCATGTGGCTCCAAGGAAAACGGATAACCAGGAGCAGCTAGGATTTTGTAGGGAATGTTAATTTGGACTGTTAGTTATCTATTTTGGAATAGGATTACTGTATATTGTTCTAAAATGTGAATAATATTTTGGATATGGTTGTGTAATCCCCTAAACGGGAGTTTATAAACCTTTAGATTATATATGAAACCCAGGGGTTGCTGGGATTTTTGTTGTATACTCTGATATATAAATGTAATTTAACTGCACAGGGTAATTATATTCGAATTATGAAGTTTGAGACCAGTTAAGGCAAAAATTTTGAAAATATTGGTGAAAACCCTACTGTAAAGAAGGGGTAGAAAATGAGTTTTATTATTATTGGTCTTTAT
Organism: Inga leiocalycina; assembly: GCA_963242795.1. NCBI lineage: Eukaryota > Viridiplantae > Streptophyta > Magnoliopsida > Fabales > Fabaceae > Inga > Inga leiocalycina. The sequence goes on from OY725332.1 coordinate 41,862,653, forward strand.
TTCATTCTAAAATACGTATTTCAAATCATAATTATGAAGGGAGTTACAATATACACTTCTAATGATTCTTTATCATGTCTCTAATGATATGATTGGGTATCTAAGGTCATGAGAAGTCAGGAAAGAAGAAATGGAAGAATTTCCAAGAATCTATATGGTTGGAAGAAAAGGTAACCAAAGAAGGATTTAAAGCCATAAGATAGGGAGCTTACCTTATTTGCATGTAATTGATATTTTTGCTTGTGTAGTGATGTATGTGATAGCTTTAATTGATTATGTAGAGCATATTTGAATAATGAAGCTCTGTTTCTGTTTATATTGTGGCCATAGTTTTGTTGTATGAAACATTGAGCATGCAGAAATGTCATTGTGGGGTGTACATCTAGTTAAAGCTAACATGTCATGCACATAGCATCTATCTTGCATGCATTATGGTAACTATTTCCTACTGAGATTCTCTCGAATCTCACTCCCCCAACCAACTATACAGGTGTGATAAAGTACAAAAGGGTATTCCAGGGAGTTGCACTGTCTGTATTATATTAGAGAAGTGAAAATTGATCTGTTGTGGATTATATTAGACACTTTGGTAGCCCTGTATGGCTACACTGTCTGTATAAATATACAAATGAATGAACTAAGAATGAGCAAATGAATAATATGACTAGATAAATGAGCATGAATCACTCTGATTGAATTAAATAAAGATAAGAATTGATGAGAAGTAATGAAGTTGCGAGCCATTGAATGACACTTCTGTAAGATTTTGAAAATTATTCTGAAAAACCTACTTAACTATAGGTTTGAGTCATGTCTTGAGGATGGTAACTGAAAGAAGTTTTATAAATGAATAGTGATGAGTGGTTTGAATGCGCTGCGTAAAACTCATCAGATGACCATAAAGGTAAGGGCGTTACATGATCCACTGGTAATTTCTATATACCTTGATAACTTTGATATTAAATTGTGGTAATTGATCTAGGCAGCTCAGTTAATATCATATACCTAAAGACAATCCAAGAAATAGGGGTAGAGTCTCATATCATTCAGACACCTTTAGTACTAGTCTTTGGTAAGGGTGCACCACATGAGACCATTGGAGAAATCAAGTTATTAACGTATGCAGTGGGGTTGAACCTACCATTTAAGTATCAGGTAAGGATTGTTTGTCGACTTACAATACCTTGCTAGAAAGGCCTGGGATCCATGGTATGAAGGCCGTTGTTATTAGAGTATCGAGCATGGTTAGATCTTATAGCTTAGAGTATCGGTCATATGTTATGGCCACATTACGATTTGGCCAAATCACGAGACAGGTACTTGGTGTGTCATTACTAACCAAAACCTACATACTAAGCATAATCATCCATCAAGGCATGGTTCGCATGCACATAACTTAACGCCTTAAATGTGCTCAAACATTTGAATAGAGCAAAAACTACTTACGAAACACAGAAGTGGCATTAGTTTATCATAAACGATACACCAACAAGCTAAGATGGCTAGCTACATCAAAAGTGGCTTAATAAAGTAAGCTATTAACAGGCCTAGAGAGTACACCTCCAAAAGGGCAAAAGCACAATGAGTTGCCACGTAGGCCAACCAAATGGAAACAACATCCATGGATAGTTAGAAAAGGCACAAACGCCCGTCACTACTTCCCTCTTCCAGCCCCAATGAAAGAACCCTCTAAGCGACAGTCAAACAAGGTCTCATACTCAGCAATAGCCTGGTTAGGGTCCTACTGGCTGGAATTTCCCTCCTTAAATTCCTTCATTATTTAAGCACACGCCCTGAGTGTTGGTTTGATAGTGATCTCCTCGAGTTACTGCTTGAGCCTGCTATTTTCCATATGAAGGATGGATAGTTCAAACTTTGTCTTGGCCAACTTCTTTGCAACTAGTTCCCGCTGCGCCTTATGCTTCATCTATAGGTCAGTCAAATGACCCACAGATTACTGTAAGTCCTGGGTAGTCCGATCTTTCCCTGACACTGCCAAGGCTAGTTTGGGAACATCCCTCTTTAAATACAATGATTCCTAGAGACTCTACAAAAACCAAGCAGTAATGAGAATTAATGCATATAAATAAAAGACAAATTGGAAACAGGGAGGCAAAAAGTACCTAGAAGATTTGGTCAACACAAGAAGACAACACGGTTGAGAAATCTTGAGATTCCAATCGAGCTTGGTTAGTTAGGAATAAGAGCTTAGAAACTGACAAAGCTGAGGCAAAAAGGTGGACTCGATGCCTTCACCTTTAGAGGGAACCTCATTGTCCTTCCTGTAATATCTTGAATTTTAGGCCTAGGATTTGAGGATAAGCTTATATCAGGAAGACTATTAAGCCCAGTTTGGGAAGAGTCCACATAATGATGATAGATAGAAAGACTATTGAGGACTATGTGATATGGCCCTACCAGGTAGATGGCCCAGTATACGTAGGTAGGAGGATCAAAGTATCAGTACAAATGTGCACAAGACACATATACGGTGCCATTAGGTTGGTAGAAAGATTCCACCTAGCTATTGCATGAGGATGGGACTGATTGGTCGAGTGAAATATGCTGGTATAGGTATGCTTATGGCATTTTCGGGGTAAACATGTGAACCCTGCATTTTTGAAGAAGATACTAGTATGTGGCGCCATGTGGGGCCTACACACATACTCTGACGTGGCATTATTTTGCGGGCTGTGATATGCGTGACGTAATCCTGAGTAAGTCTTGAGTAAAACCCGAATAAACACCGATAAAGTAACTTTATTAAAGTACCTTTAATAAAGTAAGTCATGATAGCTAATAATGACATAACGTTTGTGTTGGATAAATAAGAGAGTGACAAGTGTCCTCCCATAATGATAAAGTACAAATTGCTTTTTGTGTTGGCTTGCCAAGAAGGTGACAAGTGTCCCTTATAATGACACTTATGTTTTGCTTTTGAGGTGGTACTCTAAGAAGGCGCCACCTAGCCTCCAAGTTAAAGGAATCTACCAGTCCCTTGTCCGATCGGGTACTTGACTTTCTCGAACATAGAACCTGGGCGTCAGGGGAATTCATTAGTCCACCCTTCCCGTGACATGTGAAAGGCACCACCTAAGAGAGAGAAAAAGAAGACAAGTAGCTTGGATGACATTTGGCAAATCTTGAGCTATTGACACATGGCACGCCAAAAGGAGATCATATGTGTGATTTAATCCCAAACCTCTATTTTTCTTTAAGATTTCATCTAAGGGCGGAAAAAATAGAGAAAAAACGTGTAAAAAATAGAGAGAAAATAGAAAGAAGAGAGAAGGTGTGTGAATAGTGAAGTTCTTGAGCTCCGGAGCCGATTTTGACCCCAAATTGCTGCTTTCGGTCTTCAAAGCCTTCATGAATGTTATTCCTCTCGATGAAAGCAACATTTCTATAGTTTTGGATTCTTGATCAGAGGTGTTTGGTGCCGTCTAGCTAGCCACAATATTGCTAGAATTCCAAACTGGTTGTAAAATCACGATGAGTTAAGTCTAGGCTTAGATTTGAATCGATTGTCTTGTGATTTCATTGAGTTTTCAAGGACCTTAGGGCTGCTCTAAGTTTCGGTCATGCTGGGTTTTTGGGCTCAGGTGTTTAATCATGAATATATGATGATATATGGTGTTTAATGATAAAATAAGACTAGTTTAAGTATTGCTAGATTTGAGTTCTATGAGGAAGTTTGCTTGTGACATGTTTTTGATTGAGCAAATGATATCCAATAGCTATTAAACTGTCCATATTTAAATTAGACTTCATAAACTTTAATTTGATAGTTCATTCGTTTCATTTGAATTAATATATTAGGATATATGATTTTTGAAGTAGGATCTATAAAACTGGCGAAAATCTGTAATAGTGTGAGTTTATTGGTAATTCTGGACTTTCGTTCATGGAACTGGCTAGAGGAAATATTTTTTCCTTAAAATAGACTTAATAAATATAGAATTTTGAACCACCTAATTTGGATATTTGTAGAAAAAAATTATGAATTTTCAAATTTTCTTGAAAATTCTGCCAACTTTTGGAAATTGTACAAAAATAAAAAGGTCATGTTATTTGGTAATTAAGTTGACCTCTAAGGGTTAAGTTAAACACTTGGAGTTAATGTGAGCCCATTAAATACCCATTGTTCCTAATGTGTTAAGTTTAAAGTTAACTAACCAAAGTGTCTTGAGTTATAAAAATTGGGACAAGTATATGTCCAAAGAAAAGGGACATGTCCTAAAGGCTAAAATAGCCCATTGGATATTTATTTTTTCATGGCTCTAATAATATGACCATTTATCTAAGGCTATGAGATGACAAAGAAGAGACAATGGAAGCAACTTCAGTGGTTGGAAAAAAAGGTATCAAAAAGGGGACTCGAAAATAAAAGGTAGTGGATTTAACCTACTTACATATCCTTGATATTTATGCTTATGTATTGATGTGAGTAATTGCTTTGCTTGATTATATGATGCATATATGACTAATTAAAGCTCTGTTTCTATATATGCTATAACCATGAGTATGATGTATGATACATTGAGCATGCAGAAATGTTATAGTGTTAGCATAAATTCATGTAAGGCAAACATGTCATATATTAAGCATTTATCTTGCATGCTGAGTGGTATTGTTTGCTACTAAGATTCCCTAGAATCTCACCCTCCTTCAACCAACCATATAGGCACGTAAGCACAGAAGAGGAGTACAGGACAATGTGCCAGATGAAGAAGTTGCAATGAGGAAATGAAGACTAAGACATGCTAATCCGTTATATATAATTAATATTTGAAATGGTTAATTGTATAACCCGCATGAAGGATGGATGTTTTTCTGAAGCACGATAATTGAACTTGTAATGGGTAATTGCACGGAATGAGCCCATTAGTTAAGTAAGTAGAGCGATTTAATAAACGAAGAGATGCTCTAATAATAAGGAATGAAAAGAATTAAGTAACCCCATGAATAAAGTTAAACAATATAGTAAATACGTCCTTTACCAAATGAATAATACCTTAAGAATAAATGTAAAAAATTTTAGCTAGGAGATTATTTATTGATTCTCTTGAGCCGTAATAATAATGACGTCGCTTTCGATGCATAGTAAAGGGGCATAAGGAACATGTGTTACATTTGTTGGTATCAGAGTATGAGATTCTGACATTTGGCTAGTATGTTATGCTGATGTGAATAGTATCCATGAGTGATACTTGAATAATCCTAAGTGATACTAGGATTAAGAGATATGGATAATGGATAAACTTAGAGAAATAGAATTTCCCCTGACTATTAATTGGTAGGCTGGTATAGAGAAAGGGTAGAGCGGTATATCGGTGAAACAGCTAATTGTAGAATCTCCTACCCAAGGAAGGGGTAGAGTTGTATATAGAGAGTAAAACAGAGCAACATTGATGTATACCTAGTAAGGAAGGGCATGAGCTTCGATAAATCTGAATATGGATTAGAAAGTGACTTGGATTCCAATAGAACTTCGTAGTTAAGCATGCTTATGAGAGGGAAATCTCAGGATGGGTGACCCCCTAGGAAGTTAAGTTGGTAAGGTTATGAAGACTTGAGGAATAGTGATTGCTTAAGGTTTCTCCATGACTAATGATCATCTTAGTTAGGTGAATCATATTCAAAGGTATATAGGTATAATAGATAGTATTGAACTGGAAGAGGTTAGGAATTGGTACAGAGACCGCATTTATTTAGGTCTTGCTGGTTAATACCGGAGATTGATTGGTAACATCTCCCGAATCGCTTTGTCATTGATATAGCTCATATGAATAAAAGAATTGTGTTTAAGTGGAATGGTAACTATGAGAGTAAGCTTCTAAAGCTAAGGGAGAGATTGACATTCACACCAGTATTGATTATCCCAGATCCTAGTACAGCCGGTGTAGTCTATAGAGAGGCGACTTGAGTGGTCTGCAAATAAAGCAACCGTTATGTGTTGTAGTGAAATGAGTACACAGGATTGGGATATGCCTAACATAGTAGGGCAGAATGGTGGCGTATGCCTCCCATTAGCTGAAGTCTCATGAGATGGAATACCCCACTCATGAATTAGAGCTGGTAGCGATTGTTTTTAAGGTGAAAGAATGGTGATTTGAATATGCCTTTATGATATTGACGATTGAGGTAGAATTAAAATCTCGTGAACAATGCTATACTATAAGAAGATAATCTGAATATTTTGAGGATTAGAATAGGGATTGTGAATCCTGATTCTAATATGCGTGTATGATGGGTATAATTAAGGAACATGATTTCTTGGCTTAGCAGATGTTAAGGTTCTAAGGTTTTAAGGGTTGAATTGTAAACCTAATAATCAAATGCAATAGTTGAATTGATTTTCTAAGGAATTTGAAATAGCCTGAGTGGCTTGAAGTACTATAATGTGGTACAAAAATGTGTATGAGGTTTCTTAAGGTTGCTAGTTGCTGATCTAGCATAAGAAAATATCTTAATAATAGAATATTCCTTTAGAAAGATTGAATGAGAATAGTTATATGATAAAATAGGGAGTAGACATGAATTACGGTTTCACAGTTGAGACAGATATTAGAGAATATACTAGTGGCTTATGGATTCCCTGTACATTATAGGTAGATTATCCGGTATGGGAATTATAATTTTGCTTAGAGCTGGACCGATATCAAAAGTCCATTAAGAATGACCTAAGAGGGGATGGCAAAATTAAAGAAGTAGATTGCAAAACTACTAAGAAATGTAGAACTGCTAGAGAAATGGGTCTGTATGACCTAGTTAATCGCCATAAGATGCTGCAATACTAGTGTTGAAAAAAAGACGGGAGTCTTACACTCTGGAAGAACAGGCTTGACGATATAAAGGAAAGCAACTCTTGCTCTCGTTTCTTATGTAATGGTTCTACATATGTGTTTATCATCGAGTAAATTCGTGTTATGAATATACAGTGGGCTGTAAGACCTATTGGACTAGTATGTCCTTAGGCTGTAAGACCTGATGGGTAATCAACCTTGAGGTAATAAGACCTATTAGGCCTGTGTGTCCTTAGGTCGTAAGACCTTATGTACATTCAAAGCATGGTTGTAAGACCTGCTGTGCAATTTGAATTTGAGATTTTGGGCATGGACTTAATGCATGAGATTTCAGGAGTGACTCAATGCATAAGATTTCAAGCATTATCTTGAAGAGGTTATAAAGCATGAGAAGATGGGACAGTTAGTCCTATTGCAACAAGACCTGTAAGTACATGCATCGGGAGTTGCCCGGGGCATCTTGAGCCGGGTAGGCTGGAGGCAGAAAGTCCGTGAGTGCACCTTGTATGGGGAGTTACCTAGGCTATAAGACCTAATGAATATCTGGTGGTAGATGGGTAGAGACCCGAGGCCATAAGTCCTGATATGCTTAGGCATAGGGGTAATTCCTTAGGCTATAAGACCTCACAAGCTATCTAGATAGTTGATGATGGACAATGTGTCCTGTGATTGTTGAATGCCGAATGATTAATTGTTGTTTGATGGTTTGTTTCGTGTGCTTCAAGAACATTACATAAATATATGAATGGTTTGAGTAGCAAGAGGTAGAGCCTGTAATGAATTTAGAATACCTAGTGGACTATGTGTCCTAGGTAGCAAGATTTGATATGTATTCAGAAAAGATATTGGACAACATGTCCTAAGGCCCTGAGACCTAATAGACTAGTATGTTCTTAGGTCAAGAGCATATTATGTATTTGAGAATTGTAATGAGCAGAAACTCAAAGTTGTGAGCATGGGGGCTACAGCTAACCACCAAAGTGGTGTGCAAGTTGTATAGGGGTAGAGGCCCTAAGGCACTGGACGACAGTAAGACCTGTGAACCTAGCACTGTAGTTGTTTTCTAGCATAGTGACATTAGACTAGTATGTCCAAAGTATATCTTGAGGCTAGTAGAAGATTTAGACTATACCAAGTTGTAGCTGAGGCAGTAAGTCCTGAGATTCTAATGGCATAGGGGTGATTTCCTAGGCTGTAAGACTGGAATATCCAGTGCTGTGGGGTTAGAATGAGCCGTAAGGCTTGATATGCATACAATGTGATTCAGGAGAGTCCTAAAGAAGTTGGAAGGCCTGGTACGCATATAGTGTGATCCGAGAGAGTCCCGAAGAGGTAGTGAGGCTAGAGAAACCAAGCGCTGTGAGAATGAACTAGTGAATCCTGTGTTTGAATGCTATATACTGGGTACAAAATGAATGGGAATGCTGTATGATGGTGGCTAAATACTATATAAGATTTAAGGATAAAATTATTGTGTTATATGCTCTATGAGCTTGTAAAATAAAAGAGCTAGAATGAAAGATATAACTGAGTGTCTAGACATAATTCCCTGAGGTACAAAGTATATGAAGTTCAAAATTTCAAGGACAAAATTTATTGAATGGGGGGAGAATTGTAATATCTCGACTTTTGGGCCTAGGACTTTAAGGATAAACCTATATCAGGCATGATGAGCGATAGAAAGATTCTCGAGAACTATGTGATCTAGCTCTACCGGGTAGAGGGCCCAGTATGCGTAGGCAATAAGATCAAAGTGTTGGTGCAGATATGTATAGGACACATATACAGTGCCATTGGGTTGGTAGAAAGATGCCACCTAACTATGTCATGAGGCGCCCTACGTTTTTTAAGAAGACACTAGTATGTGGCCCCCTATGGGGCCCATACACATACTCTGACTTGGCGTCATCTTGCGGGCTTCGATACGTGTGACGCAATCCCGAGTAAGTCCCGAGTGAAATCCGAGTAGATATAAAAAAAGTAACTTTCTTAAAGTAGCTTTAATAAAGTAATTCATAATAGCTAATGATGACACAACTTTTGTGTTGGATGAATAAAAGAGTGACAAGTTTCCTCTCATTCTGACAAAGTGCATATTTCCTTTTATGTTAGCTTGCCAAGAAGGTGACAAGTATACCTCATGATGACACTAGCTTTTTACTTTTGAGGTGGCACTCTAAGAAGGCGCCACCTAGCCTCTGAGTCAGGGGAATCCACCGGTCCCCGATTCGGTCAGGTACTTGACTTTCTTAAACACTGAACTTGGGAGTCAGGGGAATTCATCAGTCCTCCCTTCCCCTGACATGTGAAATGGGCCACCTAAGAGAGAGATAAAGAAGACAAGTTGATTGGATGACACTTGGCAAATCTTGAGCTCTTACACTTTGACACATGGCAAGTCAAGAAGAGATCATATGTGTGATTTAATCCTAACCCTCCATTTTTCTTTAAGATTTCAGCCAAGAGTAGAAAAAATAGTGAAGAAACATGGAGAAAATATATAGAAAATAGAAAGAAGAGAGAAGGTGTGTGAATAGTGAAAGTTCTTGAGCTCCGGAGCATATTCTGACCTCGAATCGTTGTTTTCGGCTGATAAAGCCTCACTAATGTTATTCCTCTTGAAGAGAATAATATTTCTACTGTTTTAGATTCTTGATCAGAGGTGTTTGGTGCCGTATAGCTAGCCAGAGTATTGCAGGAATTCTGAACCGCTTGTAGAATCACAAAGAGGTAAGTCTAAGGTTCAATTTAAACCAATTGTCTTGTGATTTCATTGAGTTTTCATAGACCTTAGAGCTGCTATAAGTTTCGGCCAAGCTGAGTTTTTGGGTTCATATGTGTTTAATCATGAATATATGATGATATATGGTGTTTATTGATAAAATAAGACTAGTTTAAGTACAGCTAGATTTGAGTTCTGTGAGGTAGTTTTTTTGTAACATGTTTTTTATTGAGCAAATGATATCCAATAGCTATGAAAATTTTTTATTGAAAGTATACATCGTAAGATTTAATTTGATAGGTCATTTATGCCATTTGGATTAATTTATTAGGAGATATGATTTTTTTAAAGTTGGATCTATAAAATTGGTGAAAATCTATGACAGTGTAAGTTTATTGGTGATTTTGGACTTTTGTTTGTGGAATTGGCTAGAGAAATACTTTTCCCTTAAAATAAACTTAATAAGTGACATATAGAATTTTGAACCACCTAATTTGGATATTTGTAAAAAAAGATATGAATTTTCAAAGTTTCCTGAAAATTCTACCAACTTTTGGAAATTGTACTAAAATAAAAAGGTCATGTCATTTGGTAATTAAGTTGACCTCTAAGGGTTAAGTTAAACACTTGGAGTTAATGTGAGCCCATTAAATACCCATTGGACCTAATGTGTTAAGTTTAAAGTTAACTAATCAAAGTGTCTTGAGTTATAAAAATTGGGACAAGTATAGGTCCAAAGATAAGGGGCATGTCCTAAAGGCTAAAATAGCCCATTGGATATTTATTTGTCATTGATCTAATAATATGGCCATTTATCTAGGGCCATGAGATGACAAACAAGAGACAATGCAAGCAATCCCAGAGTACTTAAAGAACTGATTATCACGGCATAAGAGGAAACCCTAGCGAAGCTTTCAGAGAAAATGAAAAGTTGATGAAAACTGTGTTAGATGTGATTATTTTTTATGATGTCAAATATAGATGTCAAATATTAAAAACAAAAAGTTTGCATAATATACTTATCTTCTACATTGACTAACTACTATATTTAATGTGATATATCTTATAGATTAGTCATAAACCCGACGGTGGGTTGATGTTATTTTGCTTATAATGCGTTATAAATGGAGAATGATTATCAAGAAGAAAATCAAGAAGCAAGGGATTAAAGAAAGAAGAAATTATAAGATCTAATAGGAATATCAAGATTCAAGATTAGTCAAGCAAAGAAAGAAGAAGATTGAAGATATCTAGTTGGGTTATGAAGAATGATCATCAAGAGGAAAAACAAGAAGAAAGAGATTGAAGAAAGAAGAACTTGTAAGATCTAATGAGAATATCAAGATTCAAGCTCTTAAAAGTGATATTAGAGGTTTCTATGATCATATGGAGGTTGGAATGGGTTAATTCGAAGCCAAGATAACTTATATGGAAGTTATGGAACTTCCCTAAGGTGTTCCTTTGAGTTTTGGCTCTCTTCCAAGTTTTGGAAGGCATCATTCGAGTGATCACTCGAGTTATGAGCATTTTTTTATGCTTTGTTTTCACGAAGTATAACAGAGGTTTGGTATTTTGGCCATGTCTCTCTAAGCACATATCGGATTAAGTTGAAACTAGACTTCTAACACATCTAATACACACTAGAATCACATTCAAAGGAGTTCAGATGAGAGAGATATGATCCTTAGAAGATGCCATTCAAATCAGCATCTTATTCCAGAATAGCTTTGATATTTTGGACATTACTCTCAAACTGCACATCATATTGAAATGAAATTAGTGCCATTGAAAATATACTTAAAGAGATTTCCATATATAGGAAGTTTTTCATATTTGAAGTTATATGCTAAGAGTTATGCCTTTTGGAATTTGACACGTGTGAATTCAAAAACTATCTAGTGCAGTAGTCACTACTTGTATCATAACTTTCAGATTACAATGAGTTTAGAGCTAATTCTTGTTGCATTGGAATGTAAACAGCAAGAACTTTTTGATGATATGTCATTTGCCATGTTTAGAATCAAAATGAAGAGATCACTCGAGTAATGACCAAGGATCACTCGAGTAATGAAGTTAGAAAATGACTTTGATGCTCTTTGCCACATTTTGAAGAGGATCACTTGAGTGATGACCCAGGATCACTTGAGTGACCACTCAAGTGATACGACAGACAATGTACTGAAGCTTCTAAAAGTCAATGGAACGATCGTGCAATTCACTCTTATTACTTCTAATTACTTTAACAATTTATTGTATTAGTGTTTAATGTATTTCTCCAGGGATACAATGAAGAAATGATGTGAAGAGACAAAAGTTGACTTTACGGAAGCAGAGCATCCACTGAACTTAACAGGTAGTTTTTCAAATATGGAAAACAGCCAAATGAAGCAATGGGAGTCTAACAAACAAGTTGAAATGCTCAAATGGTCATCAATCTTCATCAACAATAAATAGAAGATCATCTAAAATAGAAATGAGAGACCCAGTACATACATAATCTAAATGCCAACATCCTAACATCAATGCTCATCGCGTATACTCTATGTTTCTGAGTATTTATCTAATATATTTTATAAAGAGATCATTTGTATTGCACTTAAGTATTTATCTATTCACTTCTTAGAGAGAAGATTGATTGTAATCTTTTATCATCAAGGATGTATCCTTACGGTGTGTAAGGGGGAGTAACTTGTAATAACCTTACGGTGTCAGGGGGTAACTTCATGAGAGATTTGTACAAGGCTTCACAAGTGCCTGGCTAAACTTGTGGATTGTAAAGGCTTTTCTTGTTCTCGGATTAAATAAGAAGATAGTAGATTTGAAAATCTCAAGAGGAGCCTGGGGACTAGACGTAGGTAATCACTGATTGGACCGAACTAGGATAAATAACAGTTTGTATATTCTCTTCCCTAAGCCCTTATAATTCCAAAATATATTATTTAACTTAACCATTGATTTATGATTCATTACTTTCATACTTATTACTTTCACTAAAATGCAAAAAGACTTCCAAAGTCCTTAAGTTTTTATCGTACACCAAATTCACTACCTAGCTATCAGCTGGTTTGAACAAACTGAAGAAATAGGGAAGAATGCAATCAAAAAGGAAAGGAAAAAGAATGGACCACGGTGCATGTAATACCCTGAATTTTGGACTAGAGGCTAGGGAATAAGCCTGAATAAAGTAGACTACTAAGTCTAGTTTAGTAAGACTCTCAGGAATGCATAAGAAACATAATGAATTTTAGAAACTGTACTTGGAATAGAATATGAAATTTTGGAGCGAATTATTTGAAAGAAAGTACCAAATTCCTTTAGGATTGTGTTAGAATGACATAAAACCTAACTCGGATCTAAAGGAAAAGGGAAATGGTGTCTAGAAAGAAGTGATAAAGAGAACTAAAAGAACTAATAGCACAAGAAATAATATTGTCATAATCAAGGGCAAAAGAGACAACTGCCACTTGATCTTGAGGTTAAAATTGGAAATCAAAATGAAGGGCTAAGATTTGTCCTTGAAAAGTAAGAAGATATTATGAGAATGAAAAAGCAATTAACTACCTCCCCTTATATTATCAAAAATGTTGTCCAAGAAGGCAAAATGGAAGAAAGAAGGAGTTGGTCAAAGTTTAAAGCACTTTTGGAAGAAGACTTTGGTCAACTTGAACATTTATACCAAAAAGCATTTGGTCAACATTCTTCCATCCTTTTTGAATATTGATTTAGGTCAAAAAAAAAAAAAAGAAGAGGGAGGACAGAGAAAAACTTAACTCAATTAACCTAAGTTCATTTGGTTAATTAACCACACTTTTTCAAGAAGCTATAGTAAATTGCCACATGTATTTTTCCCTTATTCTCTTGGCAATTTTTGGCCAACTATTTTAAGAGGCCAAGGAAGTGGATATTTAACCATTACATACTCCCTATCACATGCAAAAAGTCATCCAAAGTTGAAGAAAATAGAAGGAAAGAGAAAAAGAAGAACAAAGAAGAGGATAGGTCTTTTATTTTGATTTCCGCCTTGTAAATCACATCTTTAGCTCAAATACTCTTCATAAACATTGTTCTCCTATCTAAGAGCTTCATTTTTATGGTTTTTTTAAGAGGAGGCCTTTTGAGTCTTCTAGCAAGAGCTAAAGTTGGAGAATCAAGAAAAGAGCTCAAGAAAGAGTAAGAGGTGAGCAATAGCATCATTTTGACATAGATATTGTGTTGTTTGGTTTCATTTTTGGGCCTTGTTCTTGCTGCTCTAATTTTGGTTATCTTAAGGTTTTTAGTGTTTCATCATTCTTTGGTCCTATACATGTGGTTATATGATGTTTGGGAATCATACGAACCTAGTTTAGTGGATAAATTGTGAATTTGTGGATTGTTGTTTTGTGCCTTAACTTTCTATTTTTGAGGTCTTCAATGGATTCATTGGGCAAAATTGTGTAGAAATAGGTTGTTGGTATAATTTTAGAAAGAATAGATTTGAAATCCAAAAATTGGAATTATGCTGCCCAATTAGGGTTCTTACGTGGTAGTTTGAATATGATGTGTTTTTGGGTAATAGAATGTTGTCTAATGGCCATTATCATTTCTAAAATAAAAGTAGACTTATCAATCTTTAATTTGATAGGTCATCTGTGCCATTTGGATTAGTACATTAAGAATCATGAATTTTTGAAGTTAGGCATTGAATCTGGAATGAATTTTGTGGCAATGAGGCTTTAGTCATAGTTCTGGAATTTTGTGGTTAGAATTTCCTCTCAATAATATTTTATCTTTAAAATAGACTCAAAGAGCTTTGAGTAGAAATTTGAACCACCCCTATTGGAGTTCTATATAATTAGTTATGAATTTTTAAAGTTTGGTCAAAATGCTGGCAACTTTTAGCTACCATGTGAATTTAAGAAAGAAATGACCAAATATAATTAGTATGAACTCCAAGGGTGAAAATGAGTATATGGGACTAATGTAGCCCATTAAGAATTCATTTATTCTGGCACTAATTATATGATTATGTATCTAGGGCTATAAGAAGCCAAGAAAAAAGAAGCATGGAAGAATTTCCAAGAAGCTTCTATGGTTGTAAGAAAAGGAGATAAGAAGAGGACACAAGTCCAAGAGGTAGTGAACTTACTTAACTTACATGTATTTGATGTGTTTGCTATGTATTGATTTGCAGTATTGCTTTCCTTGATTATGTGAAGTATTTATGAACAAATGAAGCTCTATTTCTGTTTATACTATGGCCATAGATATGAAATGTAACACCCTGCCTTTAATCACGTAATTATAATTCGATAATGCACATTTAATTCGGATTAGAGACCATAGGATAACTTAAACTCATTTCAATCTCCTACTTTGTAGTAGGGTTTTCACAAAACATTCAAAATCTCTTCCTGTTCCTGGTCTCCATTTCAAAATTCGAATATAATTACCTGTGCAGTTTATCTACATTCATGTATAACAGAGTGTATAACCAAATCCCCGGCAACTCCCGGGTTCTATACATATATACTCTAGAGGTTACAAGTATCCACTAGGGGATTACACAACCAAAATCGAATATAATATTCCTAATTCAAAATATACAGTAATCCCGAGTTTAAAGTAGATAACCAACATCTCAAAAATCCATAGTATCCCTAAAGATCCTAAGTGCTTCGGGTTGGCCGCTTCTCCTTTGAGCCACATGCCCTGTCTGAAATGTTAGTCATAGGAAAGAATGAGATTCGAGCGAATCCCAGTAGTAACAAACCACTCACCCAATGCATAACACAAAGCATGTATATAAATCACAACCAGCAACAGCAGCAGCAATCTCAAAGATACATGGTTTTCACCACAAACGACAGCACTCACGGCTGTATACACAATACGACAGCTCTCGCTGTAATCATAATCACGACAGCTTACGCTGTAATCACCATCACGACAGCTTACGCTGTAAACGACAGCTTGCGCTGTAAACGACAGCTTGCGCTGTAAACGACAGCTATCACCAGCTGTAATCGCAGCAGTATCAAAGATTCATCACAGAACAGTGATAACACACACATACAGAGCATTACACATAGTATAAGAGAGAGAGTCACTACCTGATCCTTTCCCGACGTTTCTTGGCACTGCGGGCTCACGAGGACGGCAAATATCAAATCCTGTAACCAAGTTAGGGACAACCCGTCAATCTCTTTCCCAAGTTTTATCTCTATAGTACTTAAGTTGATTATCACTATGGTCAATTAATCAAGTCAACTAAGGAGCTAAAGTGGTCAATTAACCTAAAAGGCTAATTTCTAACCTCAAAGTTCCACAATATTACATTATGCCATAAAATCTTCAATTTTCGCATAGGTGACCAATCTGCCAGAATTTTCCAACATCTTTGAAAAATCATAACTAATTCTAGAAAAATCAAAATGAGGTGATCCCAAAGCCTATTGAAAGCTCTTGAAGTCCTCTTCATAGGAAAAATATGAATGACTACCAGAAATCACCACACAATTCCAGAATTACACAACATTCCACACTGCTCCAGAATTAGGTCCAGTTTCGACATCAAACTTTGGGCAACTAGAACTCCCAGCTCAAAAACCGAAATGACACAAATCATATGTCCATTTTGAAGCTTGAAATGTGAAATTTAAGACTGGAAAGTTTCAGAATTTTTAGACACCAATTGCCCATTCAAAATGTCCTTACAAACGGACTGCCCTGCACAAAGTTACACTTGACAGTTTTTTCCAATTTTCAACCAATGTGTTCAATGGCTTCAAAATCAACAACCAAACCTATTCCCACATAATTTTTCGTGTAGAACACAATGGTAACATCAAAATGAACAAATTCCCACTCATTCCCTATGTCCTGTTTTGGCAGAATTTTAGGGTATTTCACAACAAACAACCACTTCACTATCTAATCACTAAGCTTAGCTCATTTGCCTCCAAACCAACATATAAGCACATATATAGGATGAAAGCTTCATGATCCCTAATATACCCTAAAAAAACGAAATTAGGGCTGTCACAATAGCCCACCACAACTCAGCCAATTAAAGCATCATATACATCAACATAATGCTCTTACTCACCTCTTGCTTCTTCTTGTGTTCTTTTCTTGATTCCTCAACTTTTGTTCTTGCAAGGTGGCTGAAAACTCCTCCTCTTCAAAAACAAAAACCATAGAAATGAAGCTAAGGAAGAGAGGAACAAGTTTCATGAAGGTCACTTGAGCCATAGATGAGGTTAAGGAGGTGAAAATCCATGTAGAAGTTCTTACCTCAACTTTGTTCTTCACTTTCACTTAGCTTGCTGAACTTGGCCGACCTTGAGAAGAGGTGAGAGAGTGATTTATGATCAGTTTTTCTCTTCCTTTATCCTCTTAATATCTGACCGAAATGTGGCCCAAAGAGAAAGAAAAGTTGTGGTGGAAAATAATTCTTTTTACACAAGTTATGCCATGTTGACTTTGGTCAATTGAGTAAGGTTTCTCTTGCCTCTTCTCTTCTTGTTTTTGGACGTGATATGGGCTGCACAAATGGAGAATTATTATTGACCAACATGTTCTTCAAAAGGAGGAAGAAAAGATTGACCAATTGCATGAACTTGCATAGCCATTGGTTACACAAATTTTCTAGTTGCAATTTTTGACTTTTCTTCTTTGCTTTTCATCTTGGTCAATGTCTCAACTTGTTTTAATTTAATTCCTCTTCCCTTTCCTTTGTCTCCACCGAAATGTTGCACTTTGAAACACAAAAAGAATGTTGACCACTTGCTTTAAGGTATATGTGACCCATATGACCAAAGTTCCCTTGTAAAAGAGTTGAAATTTTGACCAAATTCCTCCTTCCTTCTCCTTTACCCTTTTTGGACGTTTTTAACAATATGAGGAAGGGTATTAATTTGTTTTCCCATTGGTCAATCTTGATCCTTCATTTTAAGCTTTATCCCACAATTAAGCTTAACTATAGGGTTTAGGCACTAATTACAACACATTCGGATCAAAATCCACATCATATACTTCAAAAGTGTTCATTTACAATAATTACATCACTTTTGGAGTCATTAGCCCTTAATCCCATTTTTGGGTTATTACATGTTGCATAAAACATTAAACGTGTAGAAATGTCATTATGTGAACATGAGCCTAAGTAAGGCAAGCATATAATGCACTAGCATATATTTTTCATGCATTGTTAGTATTGTTTGCTACTAAGATTCCCCCAAATCTCACCCTCCGCCACCAACCATATAGGTCTGTGGGCAGGATAGAGAAGAATGCTTGAAGATGAATCAAAAGGAAAGAAGACGAAGAATTGAAGATTCAAGTGTATTTATTTTTACTATGTGTAAAATGTTTACTGTAATATCCCAATTTGGGATTAAGGGCTAATGACTTTGATATTGATTGTAATTATTGTAATTAAACACTTGTGTAGAAATGTGATGTAAATTTGATATAGGTGTATTTGGGGATTAGAGATTAAGGGTTGAGATTAATTGGCTATGGGTCAGAATCTGGTGTATTAAGCTTATGTGAGCTCATCGAGGGAGTGAGTAGGATGGTGACAAGTGGCATTATGTAGTCCATTGGATGGCATAAAAGGACAAAACATCACTTTTTCCTATCTCTTCTCTCTCTTCTCTCTCTTATACGGTTTGTGTGTATGGGAAGAGAGAGAATGCTTGTTTCATCATCATCCTCACCATTTCTCATTTTCTCTCTCTCATCTTTCTCCATTATTTCCAGCGACCAAGGAGGAAGGTAAAAGAAAAGGTGAGATTTTGATGTTTTGGTTGATCTCTAATGCCCTAAACCTCTTCTCTAATGTTGTGCACCTCATCAAGAGCTTCATTGTGGTGATTTTAGAATCTTGAATAGTGTTGATTTGGAGTGTTGGAAGAAATTGGAAGTTTGAGAATCAAAATTCTGACTTTGGCAAAGTAAAGAGGTAGGCATTTGATGCTTTTTGACATATATGTTATGAGTTTTGGATAAATTTGAGAAATTCTGGAAAATTGCCCTAATTTATGGTTATTTTAGGATGAATGAATTTCATAGTGGATGATATGGGAAATGGTTTATTGTGAAGTTCTTTGAGTAGTGGATATAGTTTTGAAGTTTGGAATTGAGTAGAATGAAATTTGGATATTGTATGTATCATAGAGACCTAAGTGTTTGATTGTGGTAAACAGGGTTTTTTGGAGTGTTTTGGAGGTTACCAATGTGTTCCTTAGGTCATTGTAAGTGGAAATGAGCTTTGTGTGAGGTTTGGGAACCATTGGGAGCAATTTTGACCAATCTGGTATTTTCTGTCATTTGCTGCGTTTCTGGTCTCTGATGCACAACACTTGAGTGAGGGAAGATCATGCTCGAGTGCTGCGTGTATTTTTCCCTTTATGCGTTGTGTTTTGCCTGGGTTTGCATGAAGTGAGCTTGAGTACAATTCTGTAACCGCAAGTGAAGTTGGTGGTCACTCTAGTGAGCAAAGGATTGCTCGAGTGATGGTGTGAGAGCTTGGTTAGGGCTGCTCTTGGGTTGTCACTCGGTGGCCATTGTTCAAGAGTATGCTCTGACACTCGCAAGCACGGCTATCTCACCCGAGCACCAGAGGGTATGCTCGAGTGAGCTTGTCCCTCTGATGTTGCATGTGCTCTTGGGTTGTCACTCATTGTGTTGCACTTTTAGGTACTCAAGCAGATTTGGAGTCATTAACTGAGTGCAAAGTCTTATGCTCGAGGGATATGGGCACTTTCTGGTTGTAGTAGTTGCTCATTTTCAAACACTCGTGAGTGAGAGTCGTTCTCACTTGGGCACGAGTCTTTCATCACTTGAGTGAGGTCATTTTCACTCGAGTGAGCTAGCCTAAAATCACTTTTTTACCTTTTGAAAAAGGGGTCTTCAGGGTAGTTCTTCCAACCCTTTAGGCATATGTTTAGGCATCTAATAGTCACCTAAAGAGTCCTAAATGATAACCAACTTAAAGTATTATGCAAAGATGTATTAAAAAAGAGATTGATCGGTTGTCCCTAATTTGATATAGGATTTGATATCTATCGCCCTCGTGAGACCACGGTACTGGAGCCAATCAGGAAAGATACAGGTAGTGACTCTTTCTTTATACCTATGTGATACATTGTATGTGTGCTATATCATTGGTTTATGATGGATTTAAATGCTGCAAGATTTGTGAAATTATGAAAGCGTCGTTATACCAATAGTCCCTGAGTCGCTAACAAAGGTTCGGGTAAGGACTGTGTGCCTTTCCGGCGGTAAAACGGGATGAGGTTAGGGTGTGATATCTATGATTATGTGGGCCGAAAGGCTAATTGTAGGCTGAAAGGCTATATGTGAGCCATAAGGCTATTCGTATGCACTACCATACCAACAGTCCCTAAGTCGCTAACAACGGTTCTGGTTAGGATGGTGTGCCTTCCTGACAGTAAAAGGGGATGAGGGTGGAGTGTGATTTGAGTTGTGGTTATGTGGTGATTTGTTTACATGCTATGTGATTACATGTGGTATGAATGATTTGTTACTACTGGGATTCTTTAGAATCTCATTCTTTCCAAATGACTAACATTTTCAGACAAGGCGAGTGGTACCAAAGATAAGCAACCAACCAGGAGTGGTTAGGGCTAGTAGGGACATACTGGAGTTCGGACCGTTGGTTATCCGTTTTGGATTTTGGATTTTGGGATTACTGTGTATATGAGATGTAAATATGAATCTTTGGTCATGTAATCCCCATTTTGGGAAACCTTTAAACCCAATATATATATATATATATAAGTAACCCGGGGTTGTCGGGATTTTGGTTACGCACTCTGATATTTATTATGTGATATAACTGCATAGGTAATTGTATTTGAAAGTGAATGTGAGACCAGATGAATTCTGTTTTAAACGTTTGGTTTGTTAACCCCATCTCTTGGAGATGAGTGATTAAAAAAATGATTTTGTCATATTGGTCTCTATTTCGCTTAAATTTCGTAGTCCGGATATAATTACTGTGAGGGGTGTTACATTTACACTTGATGAATATGTATGAATATACGTATTAGAATTGAACGGCAATTGGGATCACTGAATCACTGAGAACAAGAATTAACTTTGATATTTGGTAAGAAGAATGAATAATGAGTCAAAAATGAGTATTAAATCCCTAAGGAATTAATGATTAACGCTTCCGATACATAAATAACGGGGTATGAGAGACTGGTGTTACAGTGCATATTCCCTACGTCACATGGGTGGGAAGAACGGCCAGGACTGCAAGATACTCTTGTAGTCAACACACCATTGACTTGGAGAGTAAGGGACTTATTGTGGGAACAAAAATTAGTATTCTGGTTTAAGGGTCGAATCAAGCCTAATAGGAAGACTTTGTCCACTCACAGCCCAAGATCGGATCAGCCAGCTCCCACCATAGCACGGCCAATTTCACTAGATTCCTAGATCCCCAGATATAGAAACTGATGCCACTATTTGCTAAGATCCAAAAATAT
Source organism: Inga leiocalycina (assembly GCA_963242795.1). Lineage (NCBI taxonomy): Eukaryota > Viridiplantae > Streptophyta > Magnoliopsida > Fabales > Fabaceae > Inga > Inga leiocalycina. Next base: position 41,883,682 of record OY725332.1, read on the forward strand.
CAGAACGGACTATCCATAGCCTATTTGCTCTACAAATAAGGTAGCTTAAACCCAGAGAGGACATAACGGATTTATGATCTTGCATCCATTAGTCATTTCATCTCCTTCTCTACTCTTTAGTTATTATTCTTGTACCTTACACTACAAAAAAACATTGAATTTCCTACGGAATTTGTCACAGATTTTTGACGAAAAATGATTTCTGACCGAATGGATTTCCTCACTAATAATAGCGTGACAAACCAATTTGTGACGGAATTGGAATTCCGTCACAAATTTACGACGGAATTGGATTCCGTTGCAATTTCCGAAGGAAATTTGAGACGGAATTTGCGTTTTGTCGCTAGTTTATTTTTAATTTTTAAATTTTTAAAATGCTACATGGCATGTCCGTATGCTACCATGTGGCATCTCCAGTGACCGCCATCTCACCGCTAGCGCGTGGCAGCTTTGGCTCCGCCACATGTCGCCTCTATATTTGCTGAAAAATGCTTCTCCTCTTGGCCCTAAGAGGATTCAAACCCACGCCCCGCTTGTACGTGCGCAATGCCTTATGAGTTGCGATGGAATGCTTTTATTAACATTTATTAATAACTAATAATATCATAAATAAATTTTTATATAATCATTTCCAACAACTTGTATTCTTACAAGTGCCTAAGACTTTGATTGATATCTTCACTATGAGAAAGCTACATTGATCAAGTCATAAGCTTTTCTCGTGTATAACCACATCACAATGCCTTTAGACCTGAGGTCATCATGGATTTCTACATGAGAGTTGCTAAGCTTTGAACTAGTCAAAAGTCATTTTTGACCGAGTGATAATAAAGGCTGTGATCGGGTTTGGTGGTTTTTCATGCAGAGGAATATGAATGACCAAGATGGAATTTGTCCCTCACATTAGTAGAGAGATATTACTAGGCCCCTCGATGAATGAGTCTGAGAAATGTATGGCTATACTACAATGGAAAGGAGTTTCTATTTCTATTGTCAGACAACTCAGGAATCGAGAAAGTAATGGTTAGGAACAAGAGGATGACATTATCCATGTCTTATCCTTGATCGATATATCATGTGACAAAAGGGACGTGGCATGGTTGTATGACAGGTTGCATCGTGATAATGATCCTCATATAAATTGGGTAGTCGTAATGTCTTGCTAGAGGCTGCTTGCGACTTTTGGGTTAGTACAGTTATTGTCCCACTGCCAACTTCATATGGGCCTACAGGGTCGCACACAAGAATGATCCAACACGAGATAATGTTTAATTTAGGGTGGACGAATTTTATATTTATATATATATAATAAAAAATTCGTTAATAATATTATATAGATATATATTTTCGAAATACATATCTTATATATATATATATTATATGTATATATATTATATGATATTATTATATTGTGTTAGTTTTAAATTTAATTTATTAAGATATATTAAATTTAATAACTAACATGATAGAGATATAGTATCTCAGATTTAATTTATGAAGATAAATTAAATCTAATGGCTCTTTATTTGGATTAAATAAATAGGTTAAATTAAAACTATTTGACAGATTTAATTTAAACTGAATTTATTTAATTAACTCATCAAGATAATTAATTTTTGATTAATTTCAAAATTAATGATGATTAATTTTGAAATTTGAATATAGCCCTCATAGGTTATAAACTTGATAGAGCAGATATATTCATACGCGCATGAGAATTTAGAACCACAAGGGAAACCCTAAGAATATTGGAGGCGCTAGCACGCAGTCTCTGTTAGAGAACATTCGTGTGGATACCGGTAGAGGGAGCGGACCTAACGTGTTGGCTCCTAGAAATCGTGAAAACCCTAAGTTAAAAAAGGTATGAGTTCTTTCTAACCCGATTTAAACGCTATTGATAGATCCTCGATTATGATCGATAAAATTTTAAAATTCTTCTGCTGTGCCTGCTGATCCTAACACATTTTACCCCTATAGTGACCAAAACCTATTGTTGGAAACTTGAGGGGTCAAAACCGAAATGAGAAAAAACTTGAGGGATGAAAGATGATATTAACTCTCATTTTTAAATATTTATATGATTAATAATATCATAATTGTAATTTTTACAAAGATATATTTTTAAAATTAAATTTATTTAAAAAATAATAACTTTTTAATTTTTCCGATGGAATTAGCCACGGAATTATTCTGTAGCAAATTGCCACAGACAATTCTATGGCTATTTTCTTGGCAAAATTATTTGTCACAGAATTTCCGTTGAAAATATTCCATGACAATTTCGTCAGAAATTTAGTGTTTTTATGTAATGCTATAAAGATCAATAAAACACCTATTTTCCTCACCTTGTTCGGTTTATATTTAATCTAAGGTTCAATCTCTTTGCGTTGTTGATATCCTCCTCTCGGCTAGTAATCTTGTTACTAATTATTGCAAAAACAATGTACATTTAAGGAGAATCTTAGTGTATCGTCTTTTATATCCAATTACATATGTCGTGTCGATGCTTCAGATAATTCGACGGCCGTATGGTCAAACAATAAAATTCAATTCAATACACACGCACACACAATAAATATACTTGTATAATCATGTGTGTGTGTGTGTGAACGACAATTCAATAATGTACTTCTGTGAAAGAAACAAACCGCTAAGTCATACAACGACAAATATGCGAACGTGTTTTGCTGTCGATTGTCCTCTCTAATAATTTAAACATGAATTCATTCCATCTCTCGTCTTGTATATATAATTAAATAGAAAATATAGTAACGCTACGTACTATTAATAACTTAATTAATTTTCTTAAACTAAGGGCAAAATCGATTAAGTGAATTAATCACTCGTTGATTATATACAAGTACGTATATTCGTTTTTTTTTCCTCGAACATGCACGTAGCTATATTCAAACAATAATCAATAAAGGGGGGATGCATATATGAAAGCCGGCAGAGAATTTTCCAGCGGGGTTATTATGTTTTGATTTTAAATATTAAACTCCTTAAAACTTGTCAACCCCCTAATTATATAACCTTTCGGAGTTTTGGTTAATTTCATATGACTAAATATATATATATATATATATTATTCTACCTAACTAAGGTAAATTCAATTCACCTGCCCCCTTATATTACAGATTTAGTGCCTCTAATCTTTTTGAAATGTCTTCAACCTTCCAAATGTGTTTTCCTGGTTTCTTTTGACGATTAGATTTATACATAAAATAGGTGATATTTTGAATGATTTTTTAAAAATAATACTCTAAAATTGTGCAGTTTTTATTTATTAACAAGTTATAAAAACAGTTTCACATTTGCCCTATTTTATGCCCATAAAATATCAAAATATTACTAATATATCCATAAATTTAATGATTAAAAGAACCAAAAAAAAATATTTGAAAAGTTAGGACATTTTAGAGGACATTAGAGGTACCAACAAGCTATTAGTTGAGGTGGTAAGAGACCTTAATTACTTTCATAAAAAAGAAAACACAAATTTAAATTTTAAAAAACGTAATTACATATTAGAAAAGACAAAAATTCTTTGACCCTTAAACTTAAAGGGAACCTTAGCCAAATTTAAAAAAGGAAAAGCGCATTAGAGGGAGAAACAGGGGCCCCTAGTCCCCGTACCCACCAAAAACAAAAAAGGCATTAGAGGGAGTGACAGAGGCCCTGGCCCTCATACCCACCAAACTTTGTTAATTAATGTAGGGTTAAGGTAAATACTCATAAATTTTTATCAAAAGTTCACCTAATATCATAAATGATTTTTAGGTATAAAAATGCCTATGAATTTCTCAAAATTGAGCAAAAATGTCTACACTGTTAATTGGTATAAACATTTATTTTGTGGGACTCGCATTATTATTTTTTGAGGTACAAAAATACTCATTAACTTTTTTCGAAAGTGCACCCAACATCATATACTTTATTTTGGGTGTAAAAGTGGCAATGAACTGTTCAAAAGTTTATGGTGTTGGGTGCATATTTGAGAAAAATTCATGGGTATTTTTGTACTCAAAAAATCATAATATGGGTCCCACAAAACAGACGTTTGTATTAATTAATGGTGTAGGCATTTTTGCCCCATTTTTAGAAATTCATGAGTAGTTTTACATCTAAAAAAAGGTTATAATGTTGGGTGTACTTTTAAACAAAATTTATAGATATTTTTACACATTAACTCATTAATGTAACTATATAATATAACTATTCAACCCACAGTCAAATATATTATATATGTTGCGTTTCAAACTTGAGCCAGGACGTTGTACGCCCCCACACATACACACACGTTATATCGAGATATATATATATATATATATAACATGTTTGTTATGATATTGAAATTATTTATAAATTGTTTTTCATGTAAATCGAGATAAAACTTATCTCATATACTTATCTCATATATCATAAATCACGATTGAAAAACTGTTTTTAAGTATTCCAATACCTATTCCAAACTAACACAATATGAATCAAGAATAATAGGCCAGGGAGGGAGGCGGCGACAATCAGTTTTGTGGCTTCCATTCTATGAACTACGTACGTACATCGTGTTAATCGATTTTTTTTGTTCCCTAAACTTTGTGTGTGTAACATGTGCCTCTCTGTCTTTCAAATTATTTTCCCTCCATTATATTTAATCATATCCGATCCCCATTTCTGAGTTCTCAGTTCTCACTTTCTTCTTCTTACTTATTCACTACCATGGGTGAACACTTCTTTTAATCAATGAAACTACCATTTGCTCCTTCCAATCTTTGATATAAAACTTATTTACTTAATTTAATTATATTAAAAAAGTTAGTCAATATGACATGTTTTTTTAAAAGTAACCTAATCATTTTCCTTAATTCTCATCATCTCTAATTTACTTGATTATTATTGAGAGACCATCAATATGAGCAAAATAGGAAAATATTGACACATATAGGAAATAAGTCTTGTATTTATGATCAAAATCAACTTCATAAGTAGGTCCTATATTAAATACCGGAGGGAGTAATTTCTTAGAGTTGAGATGTTTTAAAAGATTACTGCATCTATATATATATATAGAGAGAGAGAGAATGTAGTGGAAGAAGTTGGTTAGCTAATAATTCATTTGTGGTGGATTATATACTGCTCAAGTCTTTAATATAAAACATATTTATCTAATTTGATTAGATTAAGGAAGTTAGTTAAATTAGTTAGTATGATATATATATTTTTAAAAACCTTAGTTATCTTTCTTAATTTCCTTATTCACTTTCCTCCTAAATTATTGTCGAGGAAGCATCAATATGGGTAAATTAGGAAAAAGATTAATAAATATAAAAAATATGTCTTAAATTTAGGATCAAGATTAACATATTAAATATATCTTATATTAAGAACCGAAGGAATATATAATATAATTTTGGTTCCAATTAATTTCATGTCGACAGACAAGTATAATTCACATGGAAATTATGATCGAGGCGATACGTAAAATAAGTTCAACAAAAACATGCAACATTTTCAAATCGATGACGATATGTACGAACAGGACAATATTCTGAATTCACTGTACAAATGGAGTCTTTGACTAATTATTTTTAGCCGAAAGCAGCAGGAGTTGGGAGCGGATCTTATGTGGTTAAACTTGGCTTAATTTAACGTGAAAGAAGTCTCAAATCGAATAGAGTTGAGTTATAAATGAGGTATATGAGTAAAAAGACACATACATATACTCGATGACTTTTTTCCTCGGTGACTGGATACTGTAGGTAAAGATGTAGTGTCTGTTTGGATTAACGGTGAAAAAGTGGCTTTTTTTATCATATGACTTTTGGAAAAGTAAGGTAGGATTAAAAGTAAAATTGTAAATATAATTTGTGTTTGGATTAGCGGCGACAGAAATGACTTTTTTTTTTATAACCTTGAACCTATTTGGATTAGAGTTTGAAAAGCTTGTTTGGATGCAAAATGACTGAAAATGGCATGGATGTTATTGAATACTACACACATAGATATATATATATATATATATATATATATATATATTATTTGTATGTATTGAGATATTTGAAGTGAAAAAACATATATAAAATTTGATTAAAAAAACTTCAATTATTATTAAAAAAAAATAGACACTAAAGTACTTCATTAAAAATGGATAAATTTATATTTATATTATAATGCATACATGAAGTGGATCATTATTGAATCATCTACCCCCAACAAATTAGTATCTGATTATGTCACGAATATGATTAATTTAAATACACCATTTTAGCATTAAAAAAAAAATGTACACGCCTGATATGCTTATCAAATTATTAATGCACCATTTCTGATTGTATCAAGAATATGATTCATGTGGATATACTTAGCAAATTGAAAAATTAACATTAAAATTTGATAAAATAAAAATAGTCAAATTATTAATAAAAAGGGGGGGGGGGACATCTACAAGCTAACAAGTCAAAAAACTTCCTCTATGTCTCCACGTATTATTAACTTTTTTTTACCTGCATGATATGCTTATCCTTTTGTTTTTGCTCAGAACCTGATCCTAATATGCTTATCCACATGCCATAGATAAAGAACAATCTGACGGTAAAAATAAATAAATAAATAAAGAACAATCCAAAAAGCAAAAAAGACAAAAACAACATTGTTCTGCTTCTTCATCACATTTCAGGCGGGAGAGAAAAAAAAGCAAAGGCATGTGTGGAGGTGCTATTTTACGGGTCTGGTAGATGCTTTTCCAAGCCACTAAAGCCTGAAATTGTCATCGAGCAACTGCGAGTTTGAGCTCTAACTCGTGAATGGTGCTGAAGTGCTTACCGTGAGAGAGAAAAAAGCAAGTCATGTGGACTTCTTCCAGAAGTCACGTTGTTAGTCTACATCACGGCCATGGTGCATTCTCCTCTCTACTGCACGTTTTCAGCCTGAAACGCTTCTCCAAACAGGCTCGTAGTGTCATACATAACTGCATGTGTCAAAGGCTGGTTCTAGTACGGATATAGTTTCTCTAGAATAGAGATACATTAGTGAAAAAGGCATGGATGAAATAATTATTTAATTTTAATTTCTTTATTTGTCATTGTAACTGTCTCTTAGATTTTATTTAATTATTTATTATGTAAGTTAAATAGTTGTTTAGGACTTTAGTTATGTAGACTTGAAAAGTTGAATTTAATATTGCAGTTTCCTTTGTCTGGTTTCTCTGTTCTACCTGAGTTCTCTTCTCTCCTTCTCTTCCTATAAGAATTTTAGGTGTATCTGGAATCTGATAGACTCGTTGAAGTACCCACACGAAACCGGAGCACCGATGCGGACCCTGATTACGTTACACAGTAAATACACCAAAGAGATGAAAAGAAGAGAACATTTTTATGAGAAAATCTTTTAGAGGGAGCATTATGTATTATATCATCATTAGACTTCTCCCTTAATATCACACCTTATATATATAGTGTAAATACGGTTACATAGGAATAGATGTAACCCTTAAATGTACAGTTACATAGGAATATATGTAACTTTTAAACTATAAAGGATATCATTTTTTATAACCCGTGTCTCTTTATGAAGCCCCACTTAAATTGAATTTGGGTCTTAATCTACCAAGAATGGACGGACATTTTCCAACACTTCCCTTCTCCCCTCCTTCTCATCTTCTTCCTCTTTCCTTGTCTCTACTATACATCAGATATGGTGTCATACTTCACAACACATACATTAAACAGAAAATCAGCAACGTACTTTATGTCGTTAATCAATGTAGTGACAGAATTTTGCTGCTAATTATTAGTGACAGTGAAATTTGTGATGTAATTTTAAAATTCCATCAGTAATTCACTATTTTTTTAATATATATATATATAATATATACACTCTTTTGTGTGTATGTTGTTTTTCTTTTATTTATTGTTTTAAGTTTTTAATACTTATATATACTTGACGGTAAAATAGCATTCAGCATTCTAATATTATTTATCGATAATCTTATATTTTTAGTAACATCGATCCAACACTTTAATCGATGCTTCCATCACCCAATAGATATTATTTTTTTAATGCCTCAAATACCTTAATCGTATTTATGATTAAAGGTGTTGGATACACTGTAAATGATATTAAAAGGTATAGAAAGCACCAGGAAAAAAAAACATCACGATGATGAATGCACATAAATAAAATTAGGGTATTGGATTCAACTAGGAAATAACATAAAGGTGCTGAATGTTACTTTTCTTCTATGTATACCTCATAATATGCCAATTTAAAAAAATATTTAGTATGTCCGTAGTGTATTTCATCTGTTATTTCTGTGATGATCTCTTTTAATCTCATTAAATTGTTAGTGAAGTTTAAGAGTATAATTGAAAAATGGTAGTTAACAACTGGTGAAAAAGGCAATGAGATGAATAAAAAAAATCAAGTCTGATCCAGTTTCGAAGTGATTTTATTTTACAGTGAATATAACTTGTAATTTAGCTATCCTCCTTAAATAATGATTGTAATGATATTTGCTTCTAATTTTATACGTATATCTATAGAATGAATGAATAAATTTATGTCTATAATTAAATGTTAAAAGATCATAAGGTTTGCAAACCTCTAACCTTTCTTTAGATCGGATCTTTATTTAGGTTCCATATGTAATATGCTTCATTATTTTTTTGACCGGATATGTAATATTATGTACTAATGTTTACATTTGTTCCTCTAAATTTACACAAAATTTCAGTTTGATCCCTTAATTTTAAAAAAGTGTATTTTTAATTTTAATAACATTGTTACCTTTAACGAAAAATACAAACTAAGCAAGTTTAAACGGCACAAAATATGTTTAAATTTTAATTCTTCAGTATAATCTTTTTTATATTTTAAAATTTAAGCATGTTTGATCATCATTGAATTACAAAATTACCATTTAAACTTGCTCATTTAGCAATTTTTGTTAAATGAAACTAATGATATTAAGACTGAAAAGGATTAATAATATAACAAGTGATTAAACTGAAACTTGATATACAATTAGAGGATCAAGCTTATATTTTAGTCTATGTTATATTTTAAGTCAATGGATATGCCTTTTAAATTTTTTGTTTTTCTAATTATTGTAAAGTGTTTTTTAATTTATAATTTAGGACATCAGTGTAATTACTTCTTTAGGGTAAATATGCAAAATCCTTTGTAATGTATATGGCCGAAAATAACAAAATGCATGCATCGAAGGAATATTCAATGTATTGATCCATCATCATCTCTCTTACAATCAAAACAAATTACAAAATATATTGTCTGTAGCTAGAAAGAATAATCAGTTTCCGTATATATTAATTTTTGGAAATATTATAATAATAATAATAATAATAAGTAAATAATAATCCTTAAACCAAAAATTCAAACAAGTAAACCCAAGTCTTCCTTATCCTCTTCTTCACTGGAATCCGATGACGTCAGCTCCTTCGCTCTCTGAACTTGTCCTTCCCAATTGGTTCTTCCCAACACAAGCAACATCGTCACCATACATGATCCCTGAGCCGCCAACAAGCCCAACCACAAACCTTCGAAATCAAATCCGGCGAAGAACCCCAACCACACAGCCACCGGCATTCCGACGAGATAGAAACATCCGAAGTTTATGTTCGCTCCGAGCTTTGGCCTCGCCGTCCCCCTCAACACCCCACACACCGTCGTCTGTGGACAGTTCCCGAGCTCGCAAAGTCCGATGATCGGCAACACCGCCGCCGTCAAAGCCATGATCTCTGCGTCGTCTGTGAACATCGAAGCCCACACCTTCCTCACGGATATCGCAAACGCCAATGCCGAGAACCCCAGAAAAAAACTAATACAGAGCCCAACAATGGCAGCGATTTTCGCTCTCTGAGGTCTCTCGGCGCCGAGCTCGTTCCCGACTCGGGTCGATACTCCAAAGCTTAAGGAAGAAGGAAACGTGTAGATCAAAGCCGTGGTTTGAATCAGAACTCCCATGGAAGCAACGGTGGCCCGAGGATTCAGAAGCAATCCACAGAGTAATATCATTATTTCATACCACCACCACTCGAGACACATTGAAATGCAGCTTGGAATAGCCAGATTCATAAGTGGTTTCCAATCTCTAAAACAATTCCAAGATAATCCATTCCAAGTTTTCTTGTGTACCCCTGAGATCAAAATGTAGATTACGAGGGACCCCACGAGATTCAAGTTCGTCCAAACAGAGCTTAAAGCAATGCCTTTGATTCCCAGTTTGAGAACAGAGACGAGAAGGAAATTAATGGGGATATGAAGAAGAATCGATAACGAAGCACAGTAAGTTAAAGGAAGCGTTACGGATTGGCTTCGTAGATAGATTCGAAGAGGGTGAAGGAGCGATTGTGCCAAAAGATCAGGAAGAGAATAAAGAATATAAATCTGAGCCTCGTTGGCGATATCTTCTTCTTGGCCGCAAAAGATTAGTATCTTCTTCATGTTAAGCCATAAGAGTGATATGAACAGGGAGGTTAAGAGAAGGAGAACCACAGTTTTTTGCATTGCCATGCCTAAAAGCTTGAATCTTTTGGCGCCAAAGGCCTGGCCGCAGATGGGTTCCATTCCGATGGCGAGGCCGGACAGGACGGAGTAACCGGTGATGTTGGCGAAGCCGACGGCGAGGGAGCCGCCGGCGAGGGAGAGGTCGCCGAGGCGACCGAGGAAGAGCATGGAGATGATGGAACGTGAATAGAGCAAGAGACCGGTTAAGACCATAGGGAATGAGATTTCTGCGATGTGTTTTGCTTCGTTGAGGGCCACACACAAATGGGTTTTGTGGGGCTTTTGGATTTCATGTTCCATTGTTGTTGGGAGTTTTGGGATCAAAAGTGCCAACATGTGGTCCTCATTGCTTTCACACAAAGCAGAGGAAGAAGGCGGTGACGACGAGGACTTACACATAGTATCAACAGTTTCAGATTCACAGACCCGGGGGGGCCGGGGGGGAGAGAGACCGGGGGGGGGGGGGGGGGGTAAGTTAAAAACTAAGATTTGCAATTTGCCAAGAGGGAAGCAAGTGAATTTAAAGGCCAAAGCTCCTGGTTAAATCAAAACAGAACAGTGTCTCTGTTTTTGACTTATTTGATGAAATAATATTTGGGGTTAAATAAATATATACTTCCTCGGTTCTTGATGTAAAAAGTAATTAGGCGGTTGAATTTTATTATAAATATATAACATTAATCTACTTTATCTCTCAATTTTATTTCACTGTCCAAAATATCTCCTTTGATTACATGTATTAATGGGTTCCCTTTCTGGGTAGTTGTGATTTAAAAAAAGGTATTTGAGGGAAAATAATTCATATTTATTATAAATAATAATTTAAATAATTTCTTTAATATACCTAAATTAATTAATTCCATCTCATGTCAATAAGAGGAGGCAATAATATATATTTGGGGTAGGTGTATTCTACTAGCTTGGACGTGTGCGTGCAAAGTCTCAAGGACGGCGAGAATATGTAGAAGAAATTGTGAGATATAGGGTTTGAAAGAGTAAAAGTAATTTAATGGCACGTAAAATTTTTTTTTTCAATTTTCAAATCTGAAGTTTTTTTAATAGGACCGACCATATGTCACCATTGGGGCCAGCAAAGGCGAAATATAGAGAAGGTGGTGGAACGGGGAGTGGGGTGAGAATTGGAATTGAAAAGAAATTTGTGCGCAAAGAAATATGGGAAAATTTTAGAAAAATATAATTAAAAATGAAAAAAAATAAATTGTTACTGTGAATTTAATTATAAAATTCCATGTCAAAATTTAGGTAGGAATACGAGATTTTCATTTTTGATCAAATTATCAAATTGCTCTGAGTTAAGTCATAAAACATGAAAGTGAAGTCGTTAATTTAAAATATGATGTTGTTAATATAAATATAGATTTTGTTATAGATATCTGAAACTTATGTCCTTAAAATTATCCTTGATTTTGAGATATGAAGTTGTAAAACATGAAAGTAAAGTCGTTAATGTAAAATATGATATTGATAATATAGATATAAATGTTGTTATTGACCTCTAAAACTTATGTCTTCAAAATAATCCTTGGTTTTTAGGATATGAGGTTGTAAAACATGAAAGTAAAGTCGTAAATGTAAAATATAATGTTGTTAATATAGATACGATGTGGTTATTGACCCCTGAAACTTGTACCCTCAAGTTAGGACATTTTGTTCATTTAGTCAACATTGGAAATCTCAAATTTCTATTTCAATTTTGACTTGAAATTTGATAAATTCACAGTACCAATTTATCTTTTCCCATTTTTAATTGTATTTTTCTGAAATTTTCCCAAAAAATAAAAGAGGTGGTGGTGAGAGGGCAATGAGTAAATTAAGAAGATGGTATAAATAATACTACTCCGGTCCTTAATATGAAATATATTTAAGAAGTTAATATTAATTCTAAATATAAGACAGTTTTTATATTTATCAATGTTTTTTTAATTTACCTCTATTGATGCTCCCTAAAACATAATCAAGGAGGAGATGAAATAAGGGAATTAAAGAAGATAACTATGATATTTTAAAAAATACATGTCATATTAACTAACTTAACCAATTTTCTTAATATTATCAAATTAAGTAAATAAATAAATAAATAATAACTTAACCCGAAGTTGGAGTAGTAGTAGTAGTAATAATAAATAAATAAATAAATAAGCATGTGACTGCCATATATAAGGTGCGGATCGTTCAACATTTGATTATGAATGGGGAAAGGCATGAAGAACGTTTTCGGTTGGGGACGGTTTGTTTGACTCGCACTTAATAAAATATTGCGTTTTTGTTATTTTCTTGCTTTATTTTTTTGGTGAGAGGGTATCTATTTTTTTTAAAAAAATTTTATATAAGGTTTTATTTTCATCCTTTAATTTTATAAAATACAATAACATTGAAATTTAAAAATTTTGGCAAAATAATTTTAAATATTGATATATTGTAAGTTTAAATTTTTTTTAAAATAATGACTTACACCCAAAATATCATTTGAGATGAATAGTGTTAGCGTTAAAAAAACTGAAAATAATATAAGGTAAAGGTATATCCAGCACCCCAATTTTATTTTTAGAGGTGAAATCAGTACCATAAAGTATTTAATAGTGCAATTAGCACCCAACACTATTTTTAGAAGTGCAATCATCACTGTAAAGTATTTAAGGGTGCAATCAGAACTCTAAACTATTTTTGGAGGTGCAATCAATACCCTAATGTATTATAAATGGAGCAATTACACCCGTTCACTTGGATTTAATATATTCCTGCATTTGTAATTGAAATTGATAATTTACTATGAATAAAAGTCCCCCATGATTTCAACTTAGCTTCTTTTATTTTGGTCTTGAGATTCATCAAGACCAAAACCAAATACTTTCATCACAATGATAGGGGAACTATGATAGGAAAGATAAATCCCAAACCGTGAGTTAATATAAGTTAGTGCAGGGGTACAATTGCTCCATTTTTAATATATTGTGGGCAAAATTGTATTCTTAAAAACTAAAAGAAGGAATTAACATGCTGAAAATCGATGAAAAAAGAAAGGAAAGAGTGTGTCAGTAAGTAGAGTTAGTATTCTGTTAGTGAATGAGTGTAATTACTCCATTTTTAATGCATTAGGGTGCTGATTACACCTCCAAAAATACTTTAGGGTGCTGATTGCACCTTCAAAATAGATTGGGATGCTGGATGTATCTTTACCCAATAATATACTTTAGAAAATTTTCTTTTTGACAAAAGAGTACTTTATAAAATTAAAGTATCAAACTAAAACATTATGTAAAATAACAAGATCAAAGGTATCCTTTATATCATTTATTATTTCCCAAAGTATTTTTCCAAATTAATGGGTATGTCGGCATATTGCATTCACATGTGTAAAGAAACTTTGCAGTATTTATGATCAGTATATGTAAAAGAAAAAAAATGAAAAAAATTGTATCTTTGGTTTTCTAATTTTACATAATATTTTATTTTGATCCATTAACTTTATCAAGTGTCGATTAGATCCTTTTTCCCTCTTGCTATTAACAAAAAACATTGATATTCATTTTTTCAATATTAACAAAATATTTTCAAATATTGATATATTAAGTTAAATTTTTGAAATAATAATTCCTGTTACAATAACGAAACATCATTTGAAATTAATAGTGTTAGAGTATAAGACTCAAAAGATACTTTTTAAAAAATTAAGGGACCAAATTAAAACCTTATATTTAAATTTATAAGATCAAATTAAAGGTGCACTTTTGCCAAAGAAAAATGAACCTTTGTATTTATTGTATACATATATATGAATTTTTTTCTGATCGAAAGTGCTGCTATTATTAATTCAAATACCAGAGTACTGGGAAAATGTACCATAAAGAAAGTAGCAGAAACTAAATGAAAACAACAAAGACATTAGCCAATGCCCATTCGCGTCTCTGGATGTGGAGCAATCTCAAGATCGACCTTAGCCTTCAATGCATCTGAAGTCAGTAAGGATTGCAAAGAAGGTGATGGTTTTGAAACCCACCCCAATGGGCACACCTCCTTAAAAGCCTCAACTGCAAGATGATTAGCTGTTATATTACCCCGATGAGGAGTAAAAGATAAAGAAGAACCAACTTTAGACGGAAGAAGGTTAATAATATCTTGAAGAACACCACGACACTTCCAATCATACAAATCGGGAGCCTTGGTAGCCACACTATCATGAAATAGCTTGCAATCAATTTCAAAAATCACCTTGTCATGCCCCATATTATGAGCTAGTAGTAGGGCACGTTTTAGAGCAAGCACTTCAGCCATAAATGCAGAGAAAGACTTGATTTTGTCAATGAAACCCCACACAAACTCGCCATACTCATTCCTACAAATATTACCCGAAGCAGCAGTCGTTTCATTCGGTTTGAAAGCAGCATCACAGTTAATTTTTAGGAGACCCATTGGAGGTAGCTTCCAAAAATGAGCACTGCTAAGATTGCTTGGTTCCAGTTTGGGAGTGAACACTGTATGAGGCCCAAAACTCATTATTAGCAAACGTATCCATTTCAATTACTGATGTGGGACACGGCTTAACCATAGAGAAAACAAGATTATTTCTTTGCTTCCAAATGTTCCATAGTAGTAGGCACACCAATGAGAGTTTAGAATCTGTTAAAGCATTACACTACTACAGGAAGAAGATTCCACGACACCAAACAACGTCCGTTTCCAAGAAAACAGTAGTAGAAAGAAGAGAGGGGCAATGGCACGCATCTGGGCAGCTTTTCAACGACCGTTTATATGAAAACGGTCGTTGAATATATAAGATACAACACTGTTCTTCAGAACGGTCGTTGTAACCACTTATAGCGACCATTACCTATTAACAGTCGTTGTAATTCATGATTCAACGACCATTCCTTAAGAACGGTCGTTGTATCTCTCCCTTGGCTTACTTTACCTTTTGTGTTTTGCTTTCATTTCGCGCATCATTCTCCCACTGGTCTCTGTTCTTATTTTTTTAGTTTGCTTTTGCTCTTTATTCGAGCGTCCTTCTCCCTGTTGCCCACTCTTCTTGGTCCCTCACTTGTTCTTCGCAAGTCACGATAGTGTCACTCTTCTTCGTCCCTCAGTTGTCCATCCACCCATCCGCCTCTCAGCTATGGTGTGCCGTCGACCTATAGCTCTTTAACGTGCTTCCTGCATTTTCCAGGTAAAAGACAAATCCCTTTGTTTTTCAATCTTTGGGTAGCTGTTATTTCTTCGTTTTCCTAGTTTCTCTGTGACTATATATTGTTGAGGTTCAATTTATAACTACCAAGATGATTCTCTGAGATTTGTTGTGTTCGGACCCATATTATTAAAGATAATTATGTTAGAGACACTAAATTTAATATCTGTTTCAGCAGAAATTTAAACATTAATTTATAACGTGGTGAATAACTAGCCATTTCCAATTGAAATCCAGTCTGTATGGAAAACAAAACAAATATTAGTATCTTCAGAAAAAAACTACCCAAATGCCCTTCATTCTATGTGCCTCCATTTTCTACTTTTTAATCAACTCACAAGAGTTTATTTCGATTATGATTGATAGGTTAAAAAATAAACAAACTAACTACAGTATCTTTTTAAACTCTAGGCATCTTATAAATTCTTCTTTTTAGCACTCCAAAATTTGGAATAAAGTAAATGCTAGCAAAAGTTCTGGGGAAATGACCTGTATTGTTCTATTACATATTTATAATATATAACAATATGTAATAAAATTTAATATGGGGGTTTGAATAATGACATTTTTTTAGGTAATGAATAATGACATATTTGATTCAGTATTAAAGAATTTTCATTTACCTTTGACCAACTCAAAAAATAAATATTTCTTCATTTTCCTAGTTTCTCTGTGACTATATATTGTTGAGGTTCAATTTATGACTACCAAGATGATTCTCTGAGATTAGTTGTGTTCGGACCCATATTAGCTTTTCCAACTCCTGATGCTCTACTTAACTTACTAATAAACCCAATCTACTACATCCCCTTTTCAAGCAATCCTAGTAATCCTAGCAATCAACATTCTTCCTGCATTTTCCAGGTAAATGACAAATCCCCATGATAGCTTCTTATATATTTAGAATGGCTGTGATTGTCTGTTAATGACTTTTTTTTGTATTTAACCGCTGTTGAAATCCTCTATGGTATGTCAAATTTTTGTTATTGTTATTTGGGTTATTGTTCAAAGTTTTGGATGTCTTACATTTAAGGGGAAATGCTACTGAAATTTTTAAAAAATGAGTAAGCCATGCCTTGTCTTGACCTATATTCATATTATAATGACAATGGGTCTAAAAGTGAGTACTGTTGAAAATGGAATAGGTCTGGAGTAGTAAAATGGATCACAGTTGGATGAATGCATTGAGAACTAGTGAAGAATATGAGAAAGGGGTGGAAGAGTTTATTGAATTTGCTAAAATGAATGCACCTAGTAAAAATGGAAAGTATTTTTGTCCATGTGTGAAGTGTTTAAATGAGAGTCGACGGGATATTGATGATATAAGAGATCACTTAGTTTGTGATAGAATAAATCTTCCGTACACAAGGTGGATATGGCATGGTGAGGAAGTAACCACTTGTACGTCCCATAAGAAGGAAGTCTTGGAGGTTGGAGATGACGATAGAATGGAGAAAATGATTCATGATGTGGAGGTAGAATGTTTTGCCCAATCGCCTGTATATGATAGCGTGAGAAGTGATGCGGAGACACCTTTATACCCTGGGTGTACTAAATATACATGCTTGTCAGGTATTTTGCACTTGGTCAACTTAAAGGCAACTTGTGGGTGGACCGACAATAGTTTCACATTGTTACTTGAACTGTTGTGTGATATATTTCTAGAGGATAATGTACTTCCAAATCATATGTATGAGGCTAAGAAAATCTTGTCTGCGATGGGTATAGAGTATAAAAAGATACATGCTTGCCCTAATGATTGTGTATTGTATAGAAATGAGTATGAAGGATTGAGTGAGTGTCCAAAATGTAAAACTTCGAGATACAAAGTGAAGAAAGGTGCTGGGTGTGGTGATGAGACAAGTAAGAAGCAACCTTTAAAGGTTTTATGGTATCTTCCAATCATTCCGCGGTTTAAACGAATGTTTGCTAATGCGAAAGAAGTGAAAAAGTTGAGATGGCATTGTGATGACAGAATATGTGATGGAAAATACCTTCGGCACCCTGCTGACTCTCCACAATGGAAGAAAATAGATGAAATGCATCCCGGATTTGGCAGCGAACCAAGAAACCTTCTGCTTGGGCTTTGCACAGACGGAATCAATCCTTATTGTACTTTTAGTAGTACACATAGTGCATGGCCGGTTCTGCTGGTGATTTACAACTTACCTCCCTGGTTGTGTATGAAACGCAAGTACATGTCCTTCTTACCCATATGTTTTGGATCATGACAAGGAATTTCATGGAAGCATGTAATCTCTTTGGCTATATCATTGTCATGATTTAGTTTGAAAGTTTAAGTTTGAAAATTAACTGATGATGACGCATAGGAATTTCATGGAAGCATAGGTATTTCTGGGTTATGTTGGTGCTTTTCCAATGGCATTATATTGGTGGTTGTATCCTATAAAATGTGAATTCAAAAAAAAAAAGATACAATGACTGTTTTATGAAAAACAGTCGTTGTATCTGTTTTTTTTAACAAAAAAATTAGAGATACAACGACTGTTTAATAACAGTCGTCGTTTCTTGAACTTTTAACGACACTCACATATACGTCCCCTTGAAAACAATCGTCTAAAGGGTATAAAAACGGTCGTTAAAAGTGTCCCCTGCAGTAGTGTTACCTCTACTTGTTAAGTTCAACCACTAAGCATCAAAATTTTGAGGAGCGCCATTTGCCATTATTAACCACAATGAGCACCCAAGCCAGATGCAAAGAGTCCATGAACTTGAAAAGAATAGGTGTTAGATAGTTTCTTCTTCAAGCTCACGGATGGGGTAGTGTTTGTTGGTTGATCTTCGCCTTTTATGCAATGCCTCATTAATTGCAAGTGCCCTATTAAGGATCCACCACATAGAATACTGAATTTTCGGTATTAATTTAAGGTGACATATTTTCTTCCTACCTTATGCAAGGATTGAAACTAAAGTGCTAGCTTTAATATAGGGGAAGGATGCCTCTTTTATTGCATTTAAATATGCATCTTTAACAGAATACTTGCCATTCCTAGCACCAACCCAATATAGTTTGTCTTCAACCGTATTGGTGGGGATAGGCATAGCAGTAATAGCTTTGATAATATCCTCTAGCAAAAGGTACTTGATCTCTAAAAGGTCCCAAGTCCCATGATTAATCAAGTCCTTAACTCTACCATATTTCACCAAGAGTTTATAGTTTTCATCATTCGGGGTACGCAAGGTAATATTGGGAACCCAATTATCACCCTTAATTCAAATAGAAGAGCCATTTCCAATATCCCAAAGTAGATCTTTTTTGAGGAAATCCCTACCATCCAGGATACTAGACTAGCACCATGAGGCTTTTAAACCTTTTTGGACATCAACAAACTCATCTTTATGAAAATATATACTTTTTAAAAGCTGGACCTAGAGATCGTTGGGATTACTAAGCATATGCCAAGATGTTTTTGCTAAAAGAGCATAATTTATGATCATAAAATCTCAAAAATCCATTCCATCATTAGCTTTAGAATAAGTCATGTGTCCCTATGCCTTCCAATGCGTCTTACTGGCCTCCATATTACCATCCCACTAGAAATTGGCAATTACGCTATTAAATTCTCTACACGCCTTGGCAGGAAATTTAAAACAATTTATGGGGAAGATTGGAATAGCATTAACAACAGCCTTGATTATCACCTCTCGCCCGGCATGAGATGAGGTAGATTTACTCCATCCTTGCATGTTTGATTTAACTCGTTCTCTAATGTAATAAAGAGCTTGATGTTTTGTCTTCCCTAAAATACTTGGGATCCCTAGGTATTTGCTTGGATCAATAACTGTATTTATACCCAGAATTCCACCAACCTTGTTGCAAACATCTGCAGGTGTACTACCAGAGAAAGAGAGAGAGGATTTATCCAAATTTACCTCCTGACCCAAGGCAACACAATAAAGACACAGAATATTAGCAAGTTTTACACAATTCTTTTCGCTTGCATTTATGAAAAAGAAGGCATCATCAGCAAAGAAACTATGAGAGAGCATTGGGCATCGAATGCTAAGTTTAATACCTTTGAGATCACCACCTTCTTGACATTTATTGATCATCGATGTGAGAGCTTCATCCATCAAGATAAAGAGATAAGGTGATAAGGGGTCTCCCTGGTACAGTCCCCACTCGGGTTGAATTGAACCAATTTTTTCCCTGGAGAGGCATAAATTAAGGCTAACTGATTCTACACATTTCATAATAAGTTGGACCTATTCTTGACAAAAACCCAATTTCAATAGGACTAGTTTCAAAAAATCCCATTCAACACGATCATAGGCCTTGCTCATATCCATTTCGAGTGCAAATTCATATTTGTTGCCAGTTTTCTTTCTTTGTAAATAATGATAGACTTCATGGGCAATAGTTATATTATCATGTATGAGTCGGCCTAGAATAAAAGCACTTTGATTATGGGAAACAAAAACATCCAACCATGGTTTCATTCAATTAGCTAAGATCTTAGAGATAATCTTATATGAGAAATTGCAAAGACCAATTGGACAAAAATGGGAAACATGCTCTAGCTTCTCAATCTTGGGAATTAATGTAATGTTTGTTTCATTAATCTCATGAAGAAAAGATTTCCCAACAAAGAAATCCAGAACCATAGAGTATGCATCATTGCCAATTTCAGACCGTAAAGAATGATAGAAAATGCCAAAGAAGCCATCTGGCCTAGGGGCTTTAGTACCTCCCAAACTAAAAGCTGCTAACTAAATTTCTTCCCTAGTCACAGGCATCATTAACTAAGAATTAGCTTGGTCAGAAATTCTAGGATCAACAAAGCTCAACAGCTTATCCATTGCTCTATGTCCTCAAGACTAAAATAATTTTTGGAAAAAAGATGAAGTATTAGCTAAAATGGAGGATTGTTCAGTTAACCATACAACAACATCATCCTTTAGCCTGAGGAAACTATTACATCTTCTTCTTTTAATAGTAGATAGATGGATAAATTGGGAGTTTCTATCACCTGCCTTAAGCCAAGAGATACTAGAACACTGCCACTAATACTGCTCTTCACGATCCAAAATAATCTTAATGGAATGGTTAAGTTCGCTTGCCTACTCTTACTTTGGTGAGATATTGGATTCTGAAGACATTCTACCAATTGCAATTTTAGCAAGTCTAAGAGTTTCCTATTATTCTAAAATTTGTAGCCACTCCATTTAACCAGCTCCCTCTGCATGATGTTAGGCGTGTAATAAACATATTAAGCAAAGAAACGTCACTTACACTAGGATAGTGCCAACCTTTTTGTACTGTGGTGGAATAATTAGGATGATCAATCCAATATGCTTTAAATATGAAACTTTTTCCTTTGCATCATTTTTTGAAACAATAGTTAATGAGGAGCAAGTGATGGTCCGATCCCAAAGGATCTAAGTGAAATACTTCTAATTGGGAAATGCTTCCCGTAAATAAATATTACCCAATGCTCTATCAATTCTTTCTCTAATAATGTCCTCTCCCTCTCATTTATTACACCAAGTATATCTATAGCCATTAAAACCCAAGTCCATTAATTCACAATTAGAAATAAAATTCTGAAAATTAAGAATTTTACGCATTGCTCTGGGGAGGCCTCCATGTTTTTATCTAGGGATACTATGTCATTGAAATCACCAATACAAAGCCAATAAGTATTAATATTTTGGGTAATTCTCTTAACTTCTTCCTAGCACAAGAGTCTGTCATATTCATTCGGAGGACCATAGATAAAAGAAATATGTTCTGGGGTTTCAAACGAAGTAGCCGAGACACTGGTATGGATAATATTAGCTGAAGAGATTAAGATATTAACCATTACATCATCCTTCCCCCATAAAGCAAGTCCTCCACTCCTACCAACTTGATTTACTAGCCACTCTTCTGAAAAACCACATCGCCTCATTGCTTTCCTAACAACCTTGTGTTTCTGTTTAGTTTCCATAAAAAACACAATATGGCGTTTATTCTTCAGACATTCATCCTTCAAGTTCTTAACTGTCAAGGATGACCCCAAACCTTAACAATTCCATGCTAGTGAATTCATTATGAACCGGTGGTTAGTCTTATCCAATTACTGACGTTTTGAGGATAAGTTGAAGACATAGCACTATCATCTGTATTTGTTGGGGAGAGCCAAATACTAGGAGAGTCAATATCATAATGAACCTGTGGGAGTTCAGTTGGAATATGTTTAATCATCTTTTTTTGGTTTTGAATTTTCTGTTTGAGAGCCCGACACGACCTCTTACTAGCTGTGCCATTCCGAAATGAGGATTGAGAAGGGGGCTACATAGTAGTTTCTTCTATAAAGGCCAATTTCTTCCTTCTCTTCCACTCCATAGAGTACACCTCATCATCCCCAACCCTTTTTAAATGAATCCCATTCAGCCCAGTGACTACTGAAGACATTGGTGAGAGGTTATTAAATGGAACTATTACTTTTGACTGTGTCTTATCAGCACTAGTCAAGTTAACAAGTAAGAGCATGGTAGTTTACGAGATTGACTTGTTGGGCCCAAGCCCAACTCACGTGCTTATGTTGGAGTATTATCATCTACAGATATTATCAAATCACAATATGGATTCCTTCTTAATTAGTGCCATCCTTTGGGTCCACTTATTTGAGATACTTGCATGGCCACCTCAACAGGAGATCTTGCATTCAAATTAGCATTTAAATGAAATACTATGGCTTGCTCCATTTTTTGTGGGTTTGTCAACTCATCATCATCAAGATCCCCATTTCCAAGCCTCACATCTCATCCTTTAAACTCCTTAACTCTCACATTATGAGCAATTATTTCCTGACACATAATCATGGGATTGGTTCCTTGTAACAGCTGTGAATCAAAATTGCCATAATGAGCACCCTCTTCATACTCCACCGATCACCAGGGATTGGCACCAGTAGTTGGGTAAGCTTTTTTCCCCATCGGCGCCTCGACCTAATCAATATCACGTACCTCCAGGCACCCATCCACCGTTCTGATGCCAAAAGTGCTCATTCAACTACCAAACCCATGATCAATTTCCTTGTTCTCTTCTGTTTCCAAGGTTCCTTGCATGACTTACTATCATGGCCAATATAGCCACAATGGTCGTAAAAGCTTTGAAGTCTTTCGTAATGTACAATAACTTACGTCAGATATTTACCTACTCGAGGAACCCAAAACCCCGATATTAATTGCTCTGTAAGGTCCACCAAAACACGGATCTGAATAAAAATTTTGGTGAGCTTACCATCAACTTCTAGTTTTTTCAACATCATCACCTTCCCAGTAGTCGTGCCAAGCGTTATTATATTCTCTATATCAAAAGAAGCTAATGGAAGACTATGAAATTGTATCCAGAAGGGTAGGGTATGAAAGTTAATGTCTTTTAAGATCATGAACTCCTCCCATGGTTGGAGACTAAGCAGATGGCCTTGAATCGACCAAGGGTATCCCAATAAGACATGCTTATAATCCTTCTCTCATTCAAACCTAAATAAGAAGATGGAATTATTCATATTTATATCGTGGATCTCAACCTTCTCACCCAGTTGCTAGCCCTTCTTAATCATGGATATAATAGTCGATTGATTTAGATGTTTCCCTGTAATGAGTTCACCTACTAGGGCTCCACCTCCGGTCTTCTTAACCTTATCCAAGTTAAGGACCACCTCCTTTGCTTTTTTCTTCTTACACTTCAAAATAACCTCCATACCTCTAAACACCAAATAGTATCTAAGCTCCCTTACACACACATAGAGACACACTCACACCCTACATAAGGAAGAAACAAATGAAAAAAATAAGAAAGAGAGAAAGAAAAGGCAGGGGAACCAGCGTCATTCAAATAATGACATTAGCATAGGCTACTCACTAGACCTTATCGGAAACTCTCACGAGTAGAGGAATGAGCTCTCACTAGGGAGAGAGATGACATACACACATATATGAATTGAGGAAAAAATCTGAATAAAAGATTTCATGTCCAACATTATTGTAACAATACTCCTCCTATCCATAAGTCATTTTCTCCCACTTGTATAAAACATAAGTAAAATTTAATAATATTTAGAAAATTTAATATTTATTTCCCAATTTTATCCTTTTAAAAATTAAACTTTATAAGCATTTTTTGCCAAACTCTATGAGTAATTAATTCATTATAATTAATAGATTGACTTGTCAAGGCATATTTGAAAATCTTTACAAATTTAATGTTAAACGATATGCTAACTAATATTTTTTGTTCACATCATGAAGTTGTTAAACTGTATTTACATTGCCAACACCAGGAGTACTTTCTTAATTAGCTTTTATAATACATTTTTAAATTAAAGAGATCCTAAGGATTCTATAAATTAAAAATGTTTAACTTGTATATGCATTGGTATAATAAGTCAATCAATAAATCACACATTACGTTTTATGTGTGTGTAGGGTGGTGGTGGTTATGATGACAACGATGATGGATTTTCAACATTTTTGTCACACCATGGTATTGAGTTCAAAAGAGAATAGAAAAAACAAAAATACAAGCAAGCTTTTAAAATCAAATTGCATGATAATATCCTGATGAGTGAGAGTGAGAATATGGGTGTTGCTACATGTAATGCGAATAGAATTGGGACTTCGACAATAGAAAATCTCAATCCTTCTAAGGAGGAAGATGATCTTCATTGGAGTAATATCAAACATATGGATGAGGACTATAAAATGACTGACAAAACCACAGAGGGGGAGGAAATTGAACAAAAGGTAAATTCCATAAAGCAAGATAACTAGAAGGAAACTCCCATAGTAGCTGAAAATAATACTGAGTCAAACCACAAAAGGGAATTGCATAAGCAAGAAGGGTCACAATGGAAGGGAAAAACTCATATCTCTTACACAGAAAAACTTATGGGTAAGGAAGCCAGCAAAACTTACGAGAAGAATTTTGGAGATCTGATGAAAGAATGCTATGAGAAGAAGTTGAGACTGCACCTATCCTAAAGGAAGAGCAGAAGCATATTATTGAATCCTTATCGAAGTTAAAGATTGATGATGGGCAACTAAGGACATTGTGTTTGCCATGGAAAGATGCCCTAATTGTCATCTTGTTGGGTAAAATCATGAATTTTATGATGATGAAGGACATGATTTTTTGAATGCTCAAGTTTAATAATTTTGAACTTATAAATTTACCTAATAATTACTTTATCTTTAGAACAAGAAAAGGAATTATATCATAGACTCTTGTTTGATGGTCCCTGGCTGATTTAGGGACACTACCTAGCTATCCAATACTAGAGCCCAATTTCAACCCATTATGCAACAATTTCATAAAGAAGGTGAGATAGGTAAGAGTTCTTATGCTCCCTATCCACTTTTATTCTGAGGAATATATGATGGAACTTGAAAATATGATTGGGAAAGCTTTGAAGGTGGGTATCAATATATTGTCTCATTGCAATAATAAAGGGAATATGGTGGAAAGAGGTAAGTTTGCTAGAGTTAATGTGGAGATAGATTTGAACAAGAAGCTTTAGTTCATATTTGTGCCTAGAACTAGAGTGTTTAATATTGAGTATGAAGGCTTATACACATTCTATTTCAAATGTGTAAAATATGGGCATACTCAAGAATAATGTCCATTGAATGACATCGGAGGAAGAGAGAAGCTATCTCAAGGGAAGAATCCTTTATTGGGGCAGCCCATATCGTCGGAAAGTAGTTTAAGGTGTTGAATGAGAGAAGAATATGGTGAATGGATTAAAGTCAAATGAACTGCTAGGCAAAGAGGTTGGGGAAGTGTAAGGTGTTACAAAGGAGATGTCCTCATCATAGGTTACCAAATTGGTAGCAACTGCAAACTTTCTATAGTGGGATGACGCACATATCTAGAATTCTTGTGCATGCTATAGCTGAAGGCTCTTTAATAGAAAAAAATATAGATGATGACTAAAATCTACTTGAGGAGATAGTAGACAATGCATATCAATGGCCTTCTGGACATAGTAGTTTAAAGAAAGCACTTGGAGTTCACGAGCTAGATGTCCTTACAACTTTGTCTTCTCAAGTTGCATATATCCAAGCAAGTAAGATTATTAACAAACCAAGAAAATGTAATCAGCACTCCTACTGAAGCTTGTGATTGATGTGGAGGACCTCATGTGAGCATGCAATGTCCAGAAGGACACCCATTCATGCCGGAGTAAGCTCACTTCATCAAAAATCAAAGGAATAACCTATTCTCGAACACCTACAATCTAGGTTGGCGAAATCATCCAAACTTTAGTTGGCAGAATAATTAAAATGCATTTAAGCTACAAGGGAACTACCAGCAACAAGCTCTTTAACAAACAAATCCACCATAGTAGAAAGTGAATGTGGAAGATGCACTGGCTCAACTAACCATGAATACATCTCAATTCATCACTAGGACTGATGCAACACTCAAAAACCAAGAAGCCTCAATAAAGAACTTGGAGATCCAAATAGGCCAAATGGTAAATACACTAAATTCCAGGTAGCCAGGGACTCTACCAAGTGACACTAAAAGAAACCCAAGAGAGTATGTGAAGGTCATTGCACTAAGAAGTGGTAAAGAATTGAAAGATCCTGTAATTAAGAAGAAGGATAACGGAGAAAAGAATGAAAGCGGAGAAGAACAGAAGGAGGAAGTACAAGAACAGAATAAACATGATGTGATACTAGGAAGAATCAGCTTTCCAAATAATCCTCCTCCATATGTACCACCAGTTTCATACCCTCAGAGACTCGTGAAGACAAAGCTAGACAAGTAGTTTGGCAATTTTTTAGAGGTTTTTAAAAAGTTACATATCAACATTCCTTTTGCAGATCACTTTTGCCCAAATTCCATGTTATGCAAAGTTCATGAAGGACATTCTCTCAAATATGTGTAAGCTTGGGAAATTTGAGATAATTGCACTTACTGAGGAGTGCAGTGCTATTGTACAAAAGAAGTAATCACCAAAGTTGAAAGATCTAGGAAGCTTTTGCATACCTTGCACTATAGGTCAATTTCACTTTGAAAGGGCACTTTGTGACCTTGGAGCAAGTGTAAATCTCATGCCTCTATCTGTCTATAGAAAACTCGCCTTGGAGAGTTTAAGCCTACCACAGTTTCATTACTTCTAGCTGACTAATCAATAAAACATCTGAGGGGTGTCTTAGAAGATTTTCTGGTGAAGGTGGACAAACTCATATTTCTAGCTGATTTTATAATACTCGACATGGAAGAAGACCAAGAAATTCCTATCATTCTTGGGAGGCCATTCCTAGCAACTGGGAGAACGTTGATCGATGTGCAACATGGGAAGTTAACTTTGCAAGTTCAAGATAATGAAGTATCCTTCAACATTTTCAAGGCCTTGTCCCTTTCCAGATGAAGTTGACACCTGTTACAGAGTAGATACATTGACCAGTTGCATAAAGACGTGGTGAACGAAATCTACATGGACCAATAATTAGTAATGGGAATGGTAGATGTATCAAAATCTACTAATCCTGAAATTTTGGAGCAAATTAGGTACCTGGAAGCACATTTCCCAATTTTTATCAAGAAACCATTTGAAGATTTGGGGGAAAGGCCGAGTATGCCAGTACCATCAACTGGGAAACTACTAGTACTAAAGTTGAAAGCACTGCCATCCTATTTGAAGTATGCTTATTTGGGAGGAAATTCAACATTACTAGTAATCATCTCAGCAGCTCTTATCCCGATAAAGAAGAAAAGTTATTAAGAGTTCTAAGGGAGTATAAATGATAAGTATATATTCACTAAATTTATTAATATTTTATGCCTATTTAATTGTAATTTATATACTTTTCTATCTTTACGTTAATGATAGAAGAATAAGAATCTTTAAGAGAAAATCTATTTATATCCGATCCTATATTGCAGGAGATTAAAAGGAGAATGATATAATATATATCTACATTACATATATATATATATATAATATCTAATTAATAGAAGAAGGCAAGAGGCAGATAAAGCAACTCAACAAATCAAGCCAAAACGTGAACCCCATGTGATAAAACCATCTGAAGGATATTAGAAGAAAGGAAAGCCAATTAAAGGAATAAAGAAAGTGTGGGTCCCATTCAAGGAAATGAAGAAATGAATATGAGATGCAGATTCTTGATAAAAGATATGATATATCTTTAAGAAATTAGGATAAAAAGGCATGGACCCCGCAAGTAGAAAAGAGCAACCCTCAAAGACATTTATAAAAGGAAATCAAAGGTTGAGAGTCGACACAAAGGCGGACATGCAAAAGAACAAAGTGGAACGCGAGATAGATCTAGAGTGAGACAGAACGCTCAGGCAGAACGAAGAGCGGGGTCGAACTGGAAGTGCGGCAACGAATAGCAGCGATTGAAGAAATAAAGAAGAACGAGTAGAGGCGGCGAACCAGAGCAGAGGATGAATAACGAACACCTGTTCTTTCCTTTTGGTGACAGTAGCTAGATTTGGATTCTGTTCTCTTCTCTTCTCCTTTATTTCCTATATTTTTTTAATCTGAATTTTGCTTTATGGATTTTATTATAGCCATGTATGGCTAATTCTTTTCTTAGACCTAGAGTAGCTATGAATTGATTCTTGGATTAGAGCTTGTTTGAACCATTAAATTATGTTTAATATTTTCTTGTTTGCTTAATCTTGTTATATCTTGCCTATTTAGTGCTTGATCACCACTAAATATGAAATTGGAGAATTTTGATTACACTTGGGAACGGGATCTTAATTGGACCATAGGATTAAGTAATGTGATATTTGAATTTATTCTAATTAGCTAATAGGATAGGAATATACCTATGGGAATCATATAATCATAGTAGAGTGAAGTTGAAAATTTATTACCTCTTGAATAGATTATTAGGAATAATAATTTTAATTTGAGAGAGGGATATAAGTGATCGGAAGATACTTATATCTATTAAGACTCTAGATTAACAAGTTAATATTAAGTGAATTTATTTGGGTAATTACATGCTCTAAAACTTGAAGAAAGGATTAGCCGCTCTAGGTTGTCTTCTCGATTGACATCTTTCAAACACTAGTTATTATTTTTCTTTTCTTATCTTTAAATTTCTCATTAATCTTATTATCTTTGATTTTCTCAACTTAAATGAACATAGGAAATTTAATGCTTAGTCAGTAATTATTTTTGAGTCTCTGTGGGACAACCTTGATTTACTAGTTTACTATTTTACGGCTCGCACACTTGCAGTGCCTACTTAAAATTTGGTAGCATCAATAAAACAACATTTGGATAGTTAATAGTTGATATAAGAGGGATTAGTCCTTCAGTTTGTATGCATAAGATCTTGATGTAGTTTCAATTTATTTTGGTTTTATTTTTAATTTCATCATGAGCTAAATTTTCATTCTCCTAAGGTGATCATGTTGCTTACTAATGACGGATTGAATCTTAACTTATTAAATCTAGTTTTAATTTTTCCTTCATGATTGATTTTTTTATTATTGTTCTTAATACTTTCATTTGATTGACTATCTTTTGAATGGTTTCAATATATATGTTGAGATCGGAAGGAGATGCATGTGTGTAGATCCTATAATTAAAACCATAACTTGCATATGAAATAGGAATATATTCATAAGAGTTGTGTGTTTTAATGAGTTCTATAAATCTTAATGCATGGTTAATTCTTTAATTCATATAGGGATATATTGGGTTAGCAATTAATTATATAATTATTTGACCTTGGAAGAGGCTAGTAATTAAATTAGGGAAACTTGGCTATCAATCATGTGGAATAAATTGGACTAGAATAGATAGGTGATTCAATCCAAAATTTGCTAAGTGAAATATGATCCTTAGGGCTTTTTCTCATAATTGTTTTCATATCATTTGTATTCATATTTAATCATTTTTAGTTTTGTAATCTCAATCACCAACTAATCAATCGACCTAATAGAATTAAGATTGGTACTTAGTGATCAATCCTCATGGGAACGATTTTCTACTCACTTCTATACTACTTGTTTACGACTGTGTACACGTGTACTTTTTAATAATTCATTCACACGCGTAACAAGTTTTTTGCGTCGTTGTTGGGGATTGCTATCATTAATATCAATACAAGTAATTTTAATAGTAATTTGGTCCTCATATTAAATTTGTTTTTCTTTTTTGTCTTATGTTTCTTTTCTGGATTTTGCTTAATGCATGACCATATTGAAGGACATTGAACTATAACCTTTTGATTTTGAGATCGAGAGAATTTGTCGAAGAAATCAAAGAGTTCAAAAGAAATCTACTTCAATTCCAAGCAATCTGATGGCAGATCCGGGGGAAGAAGCAATATATACTAAAACACTTCATGACTATGCAATACCAATAGTCATGGGGAGAAATTCTGGAATTAGAAAATTGCCAATAGCAACCAATAATTTTGAAATTAAGCCTACAATTATCTATTAGTGCAAGCAAATTAGTTCTATGGTTTACCAATAGAAGATCCTAACACACATATAGCCAACTTCCTAGAAATCTGTGACACATTCAAGCATAAATGTGTTACTTGTAATATCCCAATTCGGGATTAAGGAGTAATGACTTTGATAATTATTGTAATTAGTGTAATTAAGCACTTTTGGAATTAATGTGATGTGATTTTGGTATACATGTGTGTGGTATTTAAGATCAAGGGTTAAGATTCATTGATCATGGGTTGGAATCCTATGCTTTGCGTTTGTGTGAGCTCATGGAGAGAATGGACAAGATATGGACATGTGGCATTGTGGTCGCACAAGGAGACAAAAGCTTACTTTTCCCTTATTCTCTCTCTCCTATTCGGCTAAGAGGCATGGGCAAGGGAGAGGAGTTGCTTCATCATCATTATCTTTTCCATCTCATATTTTCTCTCTCTTCCTTCCCCATTTTCGCTGAACAAGCTTGGAGAGAGAAAGAAAATCTTTGATCTTTGGTAAGTAATGATCCTCCTTTGCTAAAATCCTCTTCTCTAATGTTATGTATCTCATTGTGAGTTCCATTGAGGTGGTTGTAGAATCTTGAGAAGTGGTGATTTGTGTGTTGGTCGAATTTGAATGTGGGAGAATCAAGATTCTGAATTTGGCAAAGTGAAGAGGTAGGCATTTAGTGCATTTTGATGTATGGGTTGTGATTTTTGATGAAGTTTGTGAAAATCTGGAAAATTTGCCTAGCTTATGCCAAATATTGAATATATGAGTTTCATGGTGTTTGATGTTGGAAATGATCCATTGTGAAGATAGTGGAGTATTGAATTTAGTTTGGAATGTTGGGAATGTGTTAAGGGAAATTGGATATTTGTTGTGTTATAGAGATCTAAGAGTATGATTGTGGTCAAATTGGTTTTGGGAGTGTTTTTTAAGTGGCAAATGTATTCCCTAGTTAGTGCTAAGTGTGTATAAGCTTTTGGTAGAGTTTGGGAACCATTGGGTAGGAATTTGTCCATCTGGTATTTTCTGTTGTTTTCTGTGTGTTTAGTCTCTGATGCACAACACTCGAGCAGAGGAAGATCATGCTCGAGTGCTCGGTGCATTTTCCCTTTTCTGCTTTGAGTTTTGTTTGGATTCTATGAATGAGGCTCGGGTGCAGTTCTTTGTTCTCGAGTGAGGGAAGAATATGCTCGAGTGAGCTTAGGTTGCTCGAGTGATGGTGTGAGCCCAAAGAGGGGGTTGCTCTCGGGTCCTCACTAGTTGGTTGATGCCAAGAGTGTGCTCTGACACTCGCAAGCATAGTTGTCTCACCCGAGTGCGGGGTGTCATGCTCGAGTGAGCTGGTGCCTCTGGTGTGGTTGTGCTCTCTGGTTGTCACTCATGGTGTTGCACTTTCGGGTACTTGAGCATAATTAGAGTCTTCACCCGAGTGCAGAGCTTGGTGCTCGAGTGTTGTGAGCATTACCTGGCCATGAAGTTTGCTCTCTGTCAAGCACTTGTGGGTGAGAGTTGCCCTCACCCGAGTACAAGTCTCTTATCACTCGAGTGAGGTCGTCTTCACTCGAGTGAGGCTGTCTGAAATCAGTGTTGTGCCTTCAGAAAAGGGGTCTTTGGGGTAGTGTCTTCTAACCCTTTAGGCATATGTTTAGGCCTTTAGTGGTCACCTAAAGAGTCCTAAATGATAACCAACTAAGTGTATTATGAAATTAAGAATTTGGAAAAGAGATTTATCGGTTGTCCCTAATTTGGTATAGGATTTGACATCTGTTGCCCTCGTGAGACCACGGTACCAGAGCCAGTCAGGAAAGATTCAGGTAGTGACTCATGCTTTATACCTTATGTGATACATTGTATGTGTGCTATATCATTGTGATGTGATGATTTCGTATGCTGTAAGATATGTGAAATTGTGGAAGCACCGCTATACCAATAGTCCCTAAGTTGCTAACAACGGTTCGGGTAAGGGCTGTGTGCCTTCCCGACAGTAAAAGGGGATGAGGTTATGGTGTGTTATATGTGATTATATGGGCCGAAAGGCTAATTGTGAGCCGAAAGGCTATTTGTGAAGGCTGACGGGCCAATTGTGAAAGCTGAAAGGCTATATGTGAGCCGTAAGGCTATTCGTATGCACTGCCACGCCAATAGTCCCTGAGTCGCTAATAACGGTTCGGGTTAGGACGTTGTGCCTTCCCGGCGGTAAAAGGGGATGAGGGTGGAGTGTGATTTGTGTTGCTGTTATGAGATGATTTATTTACATGCTATGTGATTACGTGTGGTATGAATAATTTGTTACTACTGGGATTCTTTAGAATCTCATTCTTTCCAAATGACTAACCTTGTCAGACAGGGCGAGCGGCTCGAAAGGGAAATGGACAACCAGGAGTAGTTAAGATTACTCCGAGACTTTAGTGGTTATTGGTTATCTTTGTTTTGGTTTTTGGGATTACCAAGTGTATATGAGATGTAAATGAATATTTTGGACATGTAATCCCCATTTTGGGAACCTTAAACCCATTAGATATATGTAAGTAACCCGGGGTTTGCCGGGATTCTAGTTTCCGTACTCTGATATTTATTATGTGGTTTGATTTCTCAAGTTGTTATATTTGCACGTGAATGCGAGACCAGTATTAATTACATTTTAAATTGATTTTTGAAATACCTCATCCCGCGTAGAGGGATTACAAATTGTTGATTTCATTTTTTGGTCTCTATTTCACTTAAATTTCATAATCCGGATGCAATTACGGTGAGGGGGTTACATTACTAATGATGCCATTAGACTTAAACTTTTCCCTTTTTCACTCAGGGATAAGGCTAAGAGCTAGTTACACTCCCTACTATTGGAAGTATAACTACATGGGATGTTTTGGTGCAGAAATTTTTGGCAAAATACTTTCCTTCAGGATAAACTGCTAAATTGAGGAATAAAATTGCCTCATTTACCCAACATGAAATAGAAAGCTTCTATGAAACCTGGGAAAGGTACAAAGAGTTGTTAAAGAGATGTCCTCATCATGGGTTACTAGATTAGTGGCAACTACAAACTTTCTATAATGGGATCACACATTACACAAGAATTCTTATAGATGCTGCAGCTGAAGGATCTTTAATGGGAAAAAGTCTAGATGATGCCTACAATCTACTTGAGGAGATGGCAGCCAATGAATACCAATGGCCTTTTGAAAGTAACATTTTAAAGAAAGCACTTAAAGTGAATGAACTGGATATCCTTTCAACTTTTCCTTTTCAAGTTGCACTATATCCAAGCAAGTGAGCTCATTGACAACCCAAGCAAATGTAATTAGCACTCCTACTGAAACCTATGATCGATGTGGAGGACCTCAAGTGAGCATGCAATGTCAAGAAGGACACCTATACATGCCGGGCAAGCTCATCACATCAAAAATCAAAGAAATGACCCATTCTCAAACACTTACAGTCCAGGTTAGAGAAATCATCCAAACTTTGGTTGGAGGAATAATCAAAATGTAATCAAGTTGCAAGGGAACTACCAGCAACAAGCCCTTCAACCACAAAATCCATGACAACAGAAAGTGAATATGAAAGATGCATTGGCTTAACTAACCATGAATATATCTCAATTCATATCTAGGACTGATGCAACACCCAAAAGCCAATAAGCCTTAATAAAGAACTTGGAGATCTAAATGGGCCACATTTTGAATATGTTGAATTCTAGACAACCAGGAACTTTAACAAGTGATGTCGAAAGAAACCCAAAGAGGATGATGTGCTACCAGGAAGAATCATCTTTCTAGATAACCTTCTTCCATATGTGTCACTAGTTCCATACCCTCAGAAACTTGTAAAGGCAAAGCTAGACAAGCAGTTGGAAAGTTTCTAGAGGTTTTCAAAAAGTTACATCTCAACATTCCTTTTGAAGATGCTCTTGGCCAAATACACATTTATGCAAAATTCATGAAGGACATTCTCTTAAATAAGTGTAAACTTGAAAAATTTGAGACAATTGTACTTACTAAGGAGTGCAGTACTATTCTACAAAAGAAGTAACCACTAAAGTTACAAGATCTAGGAAGCTTTTACATACTTTGCTCCATAGGTCAATGTCACTTTGGAAGAGCACTTTGTGACCTAGGAGCAAATGTAAATCTCATGCCTCTATCTGTCTATAGAAAACTAGTCTTGGAGAGGTTAAGCCTACCACAGTTTTATTACTTCTTGCTGACCGATCAATTAAACATCTGAGGGGTGTCTTAGAAGATGTTCTGGTAAAGGTGGACAAACTCATATTTCTAACTGATTTCATAATACTCGACATGAAAGAAGACCAAGAAATTCCTATCATTCTTGGATGGCCATTCCTAGCAACTGGGAAAACGTCAATAGATGTGCATCAGGAGAAGTTAATCTTGCGAGTTGAAGATAATCAAGTATCCTTCAACATTTTTAAGGCCTTGTCCTTTCCAGATGAAGGCAACACCTGTTACAAAGTAGATACATTGACCAGCTACATAAAAGACGTGGTGAACAAAATCTGCAGGGATCAACCATTAATAATGGGAATGTAGATGTATCAAAATCTACTAATCCTGAAGTTTTGCAGTAAATTAGGTACCTGAAAGCAGATTTCCCAATTTTTAACAAGAAACCATTTGAAGATCTTGGGGAAGGCTGAGTAAGCCATACCATCAACTGAGAAACCACCAATACTGGAGTTGAAAACACTGCCATCACACTTGAAGTATGCTTATTTAGGAGAAAATTCAACATTACCAGTAATCGTCTTAGCAGTTCTTATCCCGATGAAGAAGAAAAGTTATTAAGAGTTCTAAGGTAGTATAAAATAGCATTTGGATAGTCAATAGCTGATATAAGAGGGATTAGTCCTTGAATTTGTATGCATAAGATCTTGATGGAGGATAACTACAAGCCATCATTCAAGTACCAGAGAAGACTCAATCTGAATATGAAGGAGGTGGTGAGAATAGACGTAATAGAGCGGCTGGATGTTGGCATAATTTACCTAATCTCTGATAGTCAATGGGTAAGTCTAGTTCAAGTTATGCTAAAGGAAGGTGAATAACAGTAGTGCCTAATAAGAAAACTGAACTGATTCCACAATGAATGGTGATTGGATGGAGAGTATGCATCGACTACAGAAAGCTTAATAAAGCTACTAGAAAAGATTACTTCCCTCTACCATTTATAGACCAGATACTTGACAAACTAGCTGGGAAAGCCTATTATTATTTTCTTGACTGATACATAAGATATAATCAAATTATAATTACACCAGAGGACCAAGAGAAAACAACTTTTACATGCTATATGGTACATTTGCCTTCAGAAAGATGCCATTTGGTCTATGTAATGTACCAACAACATTTCAAAGGAGTATGATGGTGATCTTCTTAGATATGGTGGAAAGGTTCATTAAGGTGTTCATGGATGATTTTTTAGTTTTTGAAGAATCATTTGATCATTGTCTTTGAAATCTAGCAAAAGTTTTACAACATTGTGTGGAGACAAATTTGATTCTAAATTGGGATAAATGCCATCTCATGGTGAAAGAAGGCATCGTGTTGGGTCATAAAGTATATGATTGAGGCATTGAAGTTGACCGAGCTAAGGTTGAAACAATTGAAAAGCTACCACCTCCGTCCTCAATTAAGGGCATTCAGATTTTTTTAAGCCATATGAGCTTCTATAGAAGATTTATTAAGGACTTCTTAAAAATTACAAAACCACTTTGCATGCTGTTGGAGAAAGACACTCCCTTTATGTTTAATGAGGAGTGCTTATTAGCCTTCCAAATTCTAAAAAGTGCATTGACTTTTGCACCAGTTGATTAGAACCTTCCATTAGAAATGATATGCGATGCAAGTGATTATGCAATTGAAGATGTTTTAGGCCAAAGAGAGATAAGGTCTTTCATGCCATCTATTATACTAGCAGAACACTCTCAGATGCACAGCTGAATATGCAACAATAGAAAATGAGCTATTAGCAGTTTGTTTGCATTCAACAAATTTAGAGCCTATTTGATCGGGTCAAAAGTCATTATCTGGACCGACCACTTAGCAATCAAATACTTGATTGAGAAGAAAGATACTAAGCCTAGATTGATAAGATAGATGCTTCTGCTATAAAAATTTGACTAGGAGATCAAAGATAAAAAAGGGACCGATAATCTTATTGCAGATAATTTTTCTCATTTAGAGCAACCTGAATGAAAGAGAGGTTCACCAATCTAGGAGAATTTCCTGGACGAACAACTTTTTATCATGCAATCACAACCTACCCCTTAGTATGATGATTTTGTGAATTATTTGGCAAGAAGAGTAACACCTTATAAACTTTCTAAAGTGCAAAAGAAGTTTCTGGTTGATATAAGACATTACTTTTGGGAGGATCCGTTGTTTTACAAACAATACCCAGATAAAATTATCAGGCGATGTGTTCCTAAAGAAGAAGTGGACAGTGTCTTAAATCACTGCCATTCATCCCCATATAGTGGTCATTTTGGAGCAAATAGAATAGCTACTAAAGTCCTTTAATTAGGATTTTACTGGCCTACACTCTTC
This sequence comes from Inga leiocalycina, assembly GCA_963242795.1. Classification (NCBI taxonomy): domain Eukaryota; kingdom Viridiplantae; phylum Streptophyta; class Magnoliopsida; order Fabales; family Fabaceae; genus Inga; species Inga leiocalycina. The sequence continues at coordinate 41,920,427 of OY725332.1, forward strand.
AAGGACGCTCACAAATTTGTGGCAACTTGTGATAGATGTCAAAGAACGGAAAATATCTCAAGGAGGTGTGAAGCCCCATTAACTAATATCTTAGAAGTTGAGCTCTTTGATGTATGGGGGATCAATTTTATGTGGCCTTTTCTATCATTATTTAGCAATCAATTCATTTTAGTAGTTGTTGACTATGTCTCCAAGTGGGTTGAAGCAGATGCTTTTGTCATAAATGATTCTGGAGTGGTTGTGAAGTTTATGAGGAAAAATATTTTCACAAGAATTGGAGTGCCTAGAGCTATTATCAGTGATATAGGAAGGCATTTTTGTAATCAACAACTCCAATCAATGTTAGCTAAATATGGAGTAACCCATAAGGTTGCAACTCCATATCATCCACAAATCAGAGGGTAAGTGGAAATCTCAAACAGAGAACTGAAGTGGATCTTAGAGAAGATAGTGAATTCCATTCAGAAGAACTAGGACAGAAATTATATGATGCACTTTGGGATTATAAAGCTACCTTTAAGACACTAATTGGTACAACCCCATATCAATTGGTTTATAGAAGAGCATGCCATCTTTTAGTAGAAATGGAGTATAAAGCATATTGGGCAGTAAAAGCCTTAAATTTGAACTTAAAGGTAGCTGGTAAGAAGAGGCTTCTCCAACTCATAAGCTTAAGGAATTCAGATAATAAGCTTATTGCCAAGTTATACAAGGAGAAGACAAAAATGTGGCATGACAGAAGAATTTTGAGGAGAGAATTCACACCTAGACAAAAAGTGTTTCCATTTAACTCAAGGTTAAAACTCTTTCCAAGAAAGTTGAGATCAAGGTGGTCAGGACCTTTTATTGTGACTCAAGTATGGCCATATGGAATCGTGGAAATTCAAGATGGTGATTGAAACTTCAAAGTAAATGGGTGAAGGCTAAAGGAGTATAATGATGGTGCGTTCAACACTTTAAAAACTGTCATCATGTTTGAGGAACCAACAAGTAAGCCCTCCTTCTACAAAAAAAAAGAAAAATAAAAAATAATATAAAAAAATAAAAAACATAAAAAAAGAAAAATAAAAAAATTTTGGTTTGGTTTTTGTCTCGCTAAAGACGTTAAAGAAGGGCAGCTATTTGGGAGGCAACCAAAAACTTGTTTTTCTTACTTATTTCTCTTTCTCACTCACTAAAACACACTGCACTACATTAGATATTTTAGTTTTCATGATTCTCATTACAAGTTAACATGGAGGAATCTCTTGTAAAGCTTAAGAACAGGTTCTCCACTTTTCCTAAAGATGAGCTCAGGGAGATCTATAGATGTCGACTTGAAAGAATGAAGATATGTAAGCGTTTGTGCCTTTCTGAGGATGTCTGCTGGATCATTGAAGCTAAGGTACATTTAACAGGTGAGATTCATAAAATATTTTTTAAACTTATGCAAGGATTGGGAAGAAGTTCTAACTTTAAAAGGAGAAGAGCTAAAAGAATGAATGTCTGCCATAAATATAAAAGGTGGACATGTGATCAGTGCTGTAAGAGCAAAGGTATGGTTTCTATAATTCAAGAAGATAGAATTAAATTCATAAAGGATGGATTGAGTAAGGAATCATTGGATGATATCATTCAAACTCTTGAGACGCATCTGAGTGGTAATGCTCATCGTATTCTTCTTGATTTAGTAAACATATTTAATAAAGAAAAAGAGTGCTGCCGTCTTAAGAATCTAACGTGAAAAGACTCTGTTTGCTAGTTTATAAGAAAACTAGATGGGAAACAAATCCTTGATTCATAGAAAGTGTTTAAGCCGTTACTGGATGTAAAACCAGAGGAACATGTGAGCCAAAATCACAACTATTGTACATAATCATGCTTTTTGTCTAATCTGTCTTATCTTTTTAGCAGCTTTTGACTTTCTTTACTCTTTTAGTTTAATTCCTTCACGTAAATTATGCCAGTCATTCGTGTTGGAAATTTGTTCAAACTTCTTCAAAAAATGTGTGATTTGTATGATTTTGTTGTCACTATTTTAGTAGTATAAATATGCATTCTTCTACTTGTAAACACAAATGGTCTGAGAGAAAAGAAGAGAAAAAGGGTATCACACAAAAATGTAGATTTACATTTATCTGCATTATTGGTGAAACTGATATAGGCAAGGATGGAGAGTTTATAACTGTAGCAAAAGAACTTGAAATTGCATTAGCTGCTAGAAAGATCAACTTTGTATATGGGGGAGGCATTTAGGGCTTAAGGGGAATTTTAGCCATTTTTGCATCCATTAATGGAAGTGAGGGTTTGAGTGTAAGGGTGAAGGAGTTGGAAGATCACACCTTTTTCGTAGGACAAGAGTTATAGGTTTCAAGCTTGCCTAAACGAATGGAATGAATGTTCTACCATGCTCAAGCTTTTATCACTCTATCCGGTGGTTTAGAGACATTAGATGAGATTTCTAGCGTTGTATATTGGGCTATGTTAAACTATGACAACAAGCCATTAGGATTGTTAAATATTAATGGTTTGTATGATAATCTGTTGTCTTTTTTTGATTATACTGTGGAAACAAGATTTATACCCCAAGTGACTCTCCATTCCATAATTTCTGCACCAATTGCTGATCAGCTGCTTGATCAACTGCAAACCTATGAACCTAAACCAAATCTATTAGTCAAGCAAATAGATGGCAATCTTCAGATAGCAGTCATAAGTAGAATCCAGATACCACTCTTCGGTTGTAACTTTCCTTAATCTCTTTAGTTTACTCTTGGCATTTTGATTTTACTTTGTTGTGTGTTTATGTTTAAAAAAAATTTTCTCTAAGCTCTAGAAGACATTAGGGATAATGTTTGATTTAGGTTGGGGGAGGAGAAAATTTTTTTTTATATATTGAGTTAGTTAGTAAACCATTAGATGCATGGGGTGTGGAAAAAATGGCAAAGTATGGACTTATTCTTAATGCCTGAGACGCATTTTACTAGTTGCATGTTTTTGTTCCTTCTAAAAATAAAGAGAGTAAAAGTAAAAAAAAAAATCATCCTGTTTAAGTGCTTTGTAATGATCTTAAGAAGTATATAAGTTTTGAGTATGGATTAGTTGAGTTAATAGATTTCATAGCATGAATGAACAACTGATTGTTGCAAATAGTGATGAATTTTGAGATTAAATGAGCTTAGTTTGAAAGCCCCTAACCATGTGCTTTTGAGCCTATAATGAATATTTCTCTTGTGTGTGATATTCACCTATTAAGTTGTCACTCTAGAACTTGCTTTAAATCTGGTTGAAATTACATTTCACATGCATATTTAAAAATGGTAAAGGCATTCATTTCTTTTTAGCCGAGCCAAATAGCCAACCTTGCAATTATATCGCTGATAAGTCTCTTTGAGCCTAATTGAGTGTTTCTTTGTCTCAACCCATTAACATGTGTTTTAATTATATATCAAGTGTTTTTACCCAATTTAGAAGATTAGCAGAGCATTTGGTGAAATGAGATTTTGACAAGTGTGGGGGTGTATATATCATCAGTTTTAGAATTGCAGAATTATGTTAAAAAAAAGAAAAAGAAAAGAAAAGAAAGAAGAAGAAAAAAAAAGAAAAAAGAAAAAAGAAAAAAAGATATTAAGTATTCGAATAAAAATCCTGGGTTGTTGTGATGAGATAGATTTATTCATAAGTTGACCCATTTTTTCTATTTCTTAAATGTAGCCCTTTATATCATGTTTTATATTCCTTTTACCTTAACCATATTATAACTCTCAATAAGACCTTTTGATTTGAACTATGCATGTGAATTAGATAGTGGAGATCGATATTTTTAGCAAGCCTATGGTAATGCAATTTTTTCGATTGAATTTAAGCGAAACACTTACCCTTAAACACTTGAGAGTTGAGAGAACGAGTAACAATTACGAACTCAGTTTCTTTATTTTTAAATAAAGTTACTAGTTTATATTTTCATTGATTCAAGAATACTATGATCTCTTTATTTTTATATTGTGATCTAGCTTGACATTTCTAATTTTGTTGAAAGCACTTATTAGCCACTCTTTGTCCGAGGACGTCTAAGAGATAAGTATGGGGGAATTTGATAAGTAAAATATTTTCATATTTATTTTCCCTCATATGATGATTTTGTGGAGGATATTTGAGCTCAATTTCATGAATTTGGGGGTAATTGATAAATAAATAATGATTTTGGCATAAAATTGAATTTCTTGAAAAAAATACTAAATCAGACCCTCTTTCAGTTTTCAGGCAATATCTGGAGCTCTATCTATTGGATTGAGACGTTCTTTATATGAATAGAAAGCAAAGAAAGTGCTCTACAACTTTATGTTGATACCAAAACCCAATTCTATCTTTAAGAGTTACGAATTTTGCTTGAAAATTGAGAAAGTAAATTTGTTCAAGTTTGACCTTTGTCCACTAATTTAACCATAACTGGAGCTGCAAATATTGAAATGAGGAGTTTCCACTTACATCTTCAAGCTAAGATCCAGAGCTACAACTTTCATGAAGATCAAAATGTGAAATTCCACCAACCATTCCATCTACCACTTCATCTTCCATGTCACCAACTCCATTTCACCTATTACTTCATCTTCCATTTCACCTACTACTTCATCTTCCATTTCACCTACTCCATTTTCCCCTATATATGGTCATCCTTTCCCTTACATTTGCCACACACCATTTGATATCTATTACTTTCCTCTCCTTTCCACATACACCATTTTAGAGTTAATTTCATTCATTGTATTTACTTCTTGCATGCCTCATACATGGAAGGCTTATGTAGTCCTCCTTTATGGATGGTATAGGTTACCACTTACATGGAAGGTTTTACCTCTTATATGGAAGACTAGACTTTTCCATTCTCATGCATCTTGTGGTTGTATTTTTATGTTTTATAATTTAATAATTAAGTTTATTGCAATGTCTATGAAGTTTTCAATTTATTTTATTTTTATTTTTAATTTCATCATATGCTAAACTTTCATTTTCTTAGGGTGTTGACGTAGCTTACTAATGACGGATTTAATCTTAATTTATTAAATCTATTTTTAATTTCTACTTCATGATTGAGTTTTAATTAGTGTTCTTAATGCTTTCAGTTGATTGGCCATCTTTTGAATGATTTCAATTTTAAATAGGAATATATTCATATGAGTTATGTAGTCTTACTGAGTTCCATAAATCTTAATGCTTGATTAATTATTTAAATTCATATAGGAATATATTGGATTAGCAATTAATTATAGAATTGCTTGACCTTGGAAGAGGCTAATAATTAAATGAGGAAAACTTGTCTATCAATCATGTGGAGTAAATTGAATTAGAATATATAAGTAATTCAATCCAAAATTTATTAAGTGAAATCTGACCCTAGAGCTTTTTCTTGTAATTGTTTTTATATTATTTGTACTCATATTTAATCATTTTCTATTTTTTACTTTCTATCACCAACTAATCGATTGACTAAATAGAATAAAAATTACTCATTTTTGTACTTAGTGATCAATCCTCATAGGAATGATACTTTACTCACTTATGTATTACATGATTACGACAGTGTACACTTGCATTATTTAATAGATCATTTTCTCTTGTAACAGTTGCCCTCAACTAGAGGACTCAATTCACCTACTTAGAGACCGCTCAAATGGTATCCAACGGTGGAAGTTAGTGGCTTCTCTTGAGCACTAGACTAGATTCACTACTCTATAGGGAGAAAACTGGGTTAGGTAGAACTTAATGCATGCAACTAGATTACCACATACTCAAAAAGTTAGTGGTAGACCTCTTTGGTTATGTTTGCTGGGATATTTAGGTGAATCGATGTAATGCACTATATGAATCACTAGAGACAGTAGTACCTACTAATTCCAATAAGAGCCTATTTTGTGTTGGGCTAGATTAGAACCTATTGAGGAAGCATATGAATTTCATAGATACCATGAATTCAGGCCAGCAACATCATTCTTTGCCAGAAGACTTCATTAAACTGGAAGTAGATGGTTCTATCCTTCAGTCAAATAGCTAGGGATGTGGAGGAGCTCTCAGGGATTGGGAGGATAACCGGATATGCGGCTTCAATTGTAAACTTACTAGTGTTCCTACCACCATCATAGAAATACTAGGTGTTATCATTGGGTTGCATATTTGCTAGACCAAGGGTTTTCACAATGTAGTTATCTGTACTAATTCATTATAGGCAATCAACTTACTCACCAGAGGTTGCAAGGAACATCACTCCTTCAAGGATATCATTGAGGATGCTCGGTTAATCCTTCACAGGAATTGGAATATTCTAATTAGGCATATCCCAAGTCCCTAGAGACAACATTTCTCTTGCGGATTATTTAGCCAAATTGTCTCATGGATTAGAAATTAACTAGTGTATATTTGCACAACCTCCACCTGGCTATGTCGAGGTGGATCATGATGTAGATGACTAGCAGTTATTGTACTTGTTTTGTTTTTTCCTTAGTTAATGTTAGCTTTAGTTTCTACTAAAACAAATCAAATTGCATATTTCCTTCTTGTGATCTTTGATTATATTGTTATATATAATTCAATTACATGCTATTGGGGCATAAACTAAACCTCTCCTGTGTCTTTAACATAATTTCTACTTTAATGAAAAGTTTAAATTAAAAACTAAATCTTATATTAAGGACCAGATATCTCCACTCATACTACTTATGTTTAGCCTCAATGTATGTTGGTGTGTATGTTGGTGTGTGTATATATATAATCATTGACACTTAATTCAAAATAATCGAAATTAGACAAAAATAAAACCACAGCAAACTCATTAAAAAAATTTTTATCAGGTCCCAATTTTGTGCGAACCAATTAGTTTGTGTTGATTCAAACTTTACTTAAAAATTGACCAAATAAAATCAAATATTTGAAAACTTTTTTTTTTTTTTGGTTTATAACGGCATGGGTCCAATCCGTGAAGGAGGAGGGGGGAGCGGGGTACTAATCCCACACATACAGCCACTGTGCCAAAGGCGCTGGTCAAAACCATTTTTTTTATTACTATAAACTTTGCTATGTTCCATGTTAACCTCAAATAGATTAACAATATCATGTAGCACTCTAAAATATGACAATAGTGTAGTAGTAACTCTTATTTCTATTGATAAAAAAAAAAATCTTATTTCTAAAATTCGTGCAATGTACGTCAGTTGGTGAAAAAAGGCATAATGTTAAAATTAAAGAGACATAAAATTACTTTTAAATTTTCCTTATTCAATTGATGGCCGTATAAGTTATCTCGTATCTGAACCGTTCCCCTCTCTCTATGAATTTTAAATGATTACAAAATTACATCTGGAACTCAAAATTAAACTATACCATTTCATCTTATATAATTACATATACAGTCAGTAATTAAAAAATCCTTAAAAATCTTATAAGTCATAATTATTTTGTAATGTAATTACAGTTATCATTAAATTTTATGTGAAGCTTGAAGAGAATTATTAAACATTTATTTCAAAATTATAAATTTTCCAAAATGTAGTACTTTTTTTGAAAATTTGATAATAATTTATTATGGAAATTAATAGTAATGACTTAATAGTTAAAAATAACGATGACTTTAATAATTATTTTTCTAAAATAAATTATTATTATTATTATTATTATTAAATTACTTATTATTTATTGATATGATACCATTAATATCAAATATATCTATATATAACAAAATTTAAAGTAATTCACATTATTTATAAGCTATAACTAATTAATAACTCATTTTTTTTAAACACCATACAGTACAATACAATACAATATAAGTAATATCTAAATCTTAAAGGAAATCGCACCCTTCATAATCTCTATTATAATGAGGCTTACAAAAATGTAATATGAAATACAGATATCTAAAACAAAAAAAATAGGTGAAAAGTTTCTGTTTTAAGAATTTTATTGACATCCTATATGTTTTTATACATAGAAAGTAGCAATACTCAAATTCAGATTTTTCTAGTCACCTAAATTTTTAAACATGTAATTTCACAGATTTTTCCTTTATACAAAATAACTGTACTATTCAAAAACATGAAATGGTTTATGTGATTCCCTCATCAGTTTATGTGCTTTTAAGGTACCAAGCAACAGCTTCTATGCCGCAAGAGAAGAAAATTAGGTAGAATGGAAGGGGGAGCGGGAGAAGATGGGGAGGGGGGGGGGGGGGGAGGAGAGAGATCTTGAGAGAGGAGAAAAGCTAGACAAGAGAAACTCAAAGAAAGCAAGGGAAATTTTTATTCAATCATTCAAAGATGTCCAAAATGAGATATGTTGGGGGCTATTTATAGCCTCAACTCTATACTTAGAATTTAACAGCACAAAGTTTTGGAATGTAATTACAATAATGATAAAAGATACAAAGTTAAAAATTAAAATAAAGACCATGATGATAATGACAAAAAATCAACATTACGTTTGATGGTCTTCAAATCTTCAACATGAAGTATGATGATCTTCAAATCGTCAACATTAATTGTGATAGTCTTTAAATCTTTGTAGGATCCTTTTGGTTCTTTTGTGATTCCCATAATTTCCCCCTGGCTGAAAAGAACTTTCCTCTGGAGAGGTAGAGTGTTGGTACAAATCGAGCAAGGTAGGTTCAATCAAGCAAAAGTCTTCTTTAGTGATCCATGTGGCATCTGTATCAAAGGAACCTTTCCACTAACAAGATAGCAACAAACATGACCATAAGAGGTGAGGATATTCTACTTATCTATGATAGCATCGTTCATCTCCTTAGTTGGCAAATAGATGGTAAAGGGGGCACTGAAGCACTGTACTTGAACCTATAAAATCATGGCTAAACAGTGAGGGAGGCTCAAAAGTACCTGAATAAGAAATAAGATCCTTGACATTAAAAACTGAGCTAATGGACATGTCGGGAGTTAATTCGAGCCGATAAGCATTAGGACCAAGTTTTTGGACAATACAAAATGGTCATGAGGCACGAGCATACAACTTTTTGAAGGAATTTTCGAGAAAACACCTACGGTGAATACGAGCCATTGCATAATCACCATCTCTAAAAGTTTGAGCTTGACGATGAACAACAACAGTTAATTTATATTGATAATTACAAAGCTCTAATTTGCTGTTAATTTTAGCATGCAATTCATGAAGGTGATGGGCTAGGGATTTGGCTGATTCAAAAGTACAGGCTGCGAAAGGGAGAGGGACTAAGTCATGGGCTGTTTGGGGTTAAAATTTTGAACAATCTCAAATGGGTTTTGTAACACCCCAAAATTTATTCACTAAAATGTATTGTAATTATTGGAACAATGAAATAAAATGGTAAATTTTGGAGAATGGGATTGTGCTGCCATTGAAGATTTCCTGTGAGGTAGTGAGCTTTTCATGTGGTTTTGGATGATCAAATGATGGTCAAAAATTATGAAATTTTACAGAGTAAGAGTAGACATCCTAAACTTTAATTTTTTAGGTATATGAATAATTTGAAGTTATATACAAGGAGTTATGAATTTTTGAATCTAGCCTAGAAAAAACTGCCTATTTCCTGGAATAGTGTCCAAAGAATTTAATTCTGGGAATTTTGTGCTCCTAATTGGTTAAAGGCTATATTTTTCCTTGAAACTAGACTCAATAAGGGATCTATAGCATTTGCAATCAATCTAATTTGATGTCTATAAATTTAGTTATGATTTTTAAAGTTCGGGCAGAAATCTACTAGAATTGTTACAAATACAAAAGTGGAAAGAAATTGTGATAGCAAATGATGTAATTTTGAGATAAATTTACATCAGCCCATTTTGCCTCTAACTTGGACCCTTAGATGTGAAATAGGGTGACCAAAGAGGGAGGGATTGATTTAAATCAAACAGAGCTTTAAGGCATTAAGTTTCATGTAGATAAGATCTTATCACATATGACACCAAAAGTCAACATTTTTGGCAATTTTGGTAATAAATTAATTAGAGTAAAAAGGTCATATATTTTAAAAACTAATCTTATCCTCTTCTCTCCTCCATTTCTGTCATCCTAGCATACGAGAGAGAGAGAGAGAGAGAGAGTGAGTGAGTGAGCTCTTCAAGTTATAGAGAGAAGGAAGGCAACATTTCAAGGTAAGTGTGGGTTCTTTGGTACTTTGACTCCTAACTTGTATAATTCTTCCCCTAAGCGTCTCTTCTACATGATTTATGGTGTTTAGCAAAAAATTTCAAGGTTTGAAGAGAAGCAGTATTCAGCGAAGAGAGAAGAACAAGAGGAAGCCAAAGGTAACCTCAAAACCTTCAGTTTTTGGTTGCTATGGTTGTTGTTGTTGGATTGATCAGTGGTTTTGTGGTTGATTTGTGTGATTTGTAAAATTTGGGAAAATGGAAACCCTAGCTGTTATGCTACCCAAATTTAGTCTAAAGTATGTTTAGAATGTAATTAAGTAGTTAATTAAGTGATTAGGAGTAGAAAGGGGCAAGGATTTGAAGTCAAAAATAAAAAACGACAATTTTCCCTTGAGTTTCTCTAAGTTGTAGCCAGCTATAAAAATGGGTCTAGGAGCTGGATTTTCATGAAATTGATGGTTCCATTATGTTTAAGAGGGAAAATTAGGTGGAGTTATTATTGATCACTTTTTCAGAAAACCCTTAGAAAGCAAAATGATCGAAACACCTCCAAAACCCTAAGTTAGGGGCTGCCAAGGGTATTTTTATCTTTTGTCAGTGAATTTGGCATTTTTGAGGCCAGAAATAGATTCTTTAGGCCAAAATGGGTAAGAATAGCCTGGGTCAAAATTTCAGGAAAAGTATAGTCAGACCGGGTATAGTAGGGCTGGGCCGGGTCCCAGGGGTATTTTGGTAATTTTTAAATATAGACTTATATAACCACCAGAAACACTCTGGAAGTATCTAAAATAGTACATGAATGGGTTTTAACCAAATTCCTATATATTTGGAATTTTAGGACCTAATTGATTACCTAACCTGCGGCACAAGGTTCGAGGAGCCTATTTAAGGGTCAAAAAGGGTTAAGATAGGGGACTTTACTTATATGTATGTGATATGTCTGGTTATGTAGTGATGTATGTGATTGCTTTACTTGATTGTGTAGAACATATATGAATAAATGAAGCACTGTTTCTGTTTTCGCTGTGGCTATTGTTTTGTTGGATGAAACATTGAGCATGTAGAAATGTCATTATGGAGCATACATCAAGTTCAAGCTAACATGTCATACACATAGCATCTATCATGCATGCATTATGATATATGTTTCTTACTGAGGTTCTCTCGAATCTCACCCTCCCCTACCAACAATTTATACAGGTGAAAACAGGAGGTGTATTGAAAGCAAAGAAGAGAACCATATGGGAGGAATGTAGTGGTGGAATGACGATGGGAAATTTCTTTGTTTCATTGTAATGGGTTTAGATACCTTAGTAGCCTATGTGGCTATATCTTTTGTAATTGGTATGTACGAACCCCTATGGGGAATTTCAGTAATCATGAACCTATTATCAGTATATTTATGCTATTTCTGTGTTGCCCACCGAACTGCATATCATTTTCCATAAATACTCACATAAAGGTGAAAATAAGATAAGGGTATAACATATTGGTTTTAGAGCTATCGGTTCTGGCAACAGGATAGTATACTGATAAGGTCTTGATTACATGGTAAAAAGGAATACGCACGGAATGAGGCATTGGAGAAGTGAACTACCCTCATTCTGTGAATCAGTCCTGAAAGATTTGGGAATTCCTAAAGGTAGTAAGTAGTGTAATACCGGATGGAGAATTGGCTAAGGATATTGTAAAACCCGAGGAAGCGGGTAAGGCCAAGCCAGTGTGCAAATCACATAAAGTATTTAGTTAGCTGGAGGCAACTGGCATGATGTTTGAGATGAGAATAGTCTCAGGGTACCGATGGTTAGGAGCAGATAGTGCCGGTATCTACGTTTTGGCATAGGCAAACAAAATTTAAGCGTGCTCAACCTAGAGAAATCTTAAGATAGGTAACCCCTTGGGAAGTTAAGTGGCAAGGTCATGGAAAGTTGAGGAATAGTGATTGTCTTAAGGTTTCTCCATGACTAATGATCATCCTAATTAGCCGATTTGAAGAATGCTTGAAACTATAGAGTGATGATATAAATATTGATTTTGATACGGAACATTTTTGTTATAGTGAGTACTGCCCAGAAAGGTTTGTTTGATGAGGTTATGGGAACTCTAGGCATATCAAATGTTTGGAGGTTTCTTCGTGCTAGGTAATGATCCTGGGTAACATCGTTGTAATGCCCCAAAGTTTGAATAAGGTCTAATGACAATTATTGAGAATGATTTGTGAATTAAATTTGAGTTATTATGTGTTTTGTAGCAATTTCGGTAAATGTGCCATAATCAGGAAAATTGGGAGAATGGAAATTATTGGTTAATTAGTCAGTGATTAATGGGAAAATTAATTACTAACTAAGAGAAAAATGAGATGTGTGATTAATTGGCTAATGGAGGGATTAGAGAAGTTAATTGGTGACTTATTTTTTTGTGCGAGCCAATACAATGTGGACATGTGTCAAGAGGAGAAGAAGAGAGAGAGAGAGTGTGTGTGCAAGTCAAATGGGTTATTTTAATATTTTCTCTCTCCTCTCTTCCCTCCTTTTTCGGTTGATGTATAGGCATAAGGGGATGATGATTTCTTCTTCCTCTCACACTCTCATCTCTCTTGCTCTCTCTCTCTCTTTCTTGCGCCATTATTGAAGGAAAAAGGAAGAAGGAAAGCTTGCATTTAAGGTAAGACAATGGCCTCTATTGCTCAAACTCTCTTCTCTAAAGTTGTTCCTCGAGATAAGAGCTTCATTTTGATGGTTGTAGTTTGCCATTTGGTGTTAGTTTGTAACTCTAAAGAATTATGGAGGTTGGAGAATCAAGAAGTTTCTTTGAGAAAGTTGTTAAGGTGAGTAAAGAGACTTTTCTATCTAAGTTTTGTGACAAATGGTTTAGCTTTTAAATTTTGGAATTTATTGCCTATTTTAAAAAATGATGGTCATTAGGATGTTTGGCATGTTATTGGTATGTTTGGAATGTATATGGCTAGATAGAAAGGGATTTGGAATTGAATGATTAAGTTTGATGATTTTGGAATTTTGGTGTTAGTGTTGCCCAAAACCAAAGCATGATAATAGAATAGGATTTTGGTAATTTTGATGGTTTTATTGGATTCCTTGAGTGATTTTGTGTGGGGATAGCTTTGACTAAGGTTTTGGGTCCATTGGAATCACTTGGGCAAACTTTGGGAAATGCTGTCAGTTTTTCTGCATTTTCTTGTGTCTGATAAGCATCACTCGAGTGCAGTGGGTCTTACTCGAGTGAAGTGGTGCATTTCCTCTTTGTTCCTTTAGCTTTCTGATACACTTCCGTGTGTAAAGGCAAGAGTGTTGCCTCACTTACGGATGTTATGGGTTCTCACTTAAGTGAGCCTTGGTCCACTCGAGTGAAGGTGTATATGACACTGTGAACTCTCATCTCGGATTGTCACTCGCAATCAACTTCTCAAAAGTGTGTCTTAGCACTCGCGAGTGCTAAGCCATCACTCGAGTGCATTTGTTCTTACTCGAGTGATGTCCTTTTCTGAAAGTCTCTTGTGCTCTCGGGTGAGCACTTCCTGAATCTCACTTTGGGGTACTCGGGTGAGCATTAGGCTTCCACTCGAGTGATAGAGGTCATGCTAGAGTGCGGTGAGCAATTTTGGGTATTGTCATTCCTTTCTGCTCTCGGGTGAGCACTTTCTGCACTACACTTCGTATGACTCGAGTGAGCATTTGGCTGTCACTCAAGTGTTACTTCCATGACTCGAGTGTCCGTACATTATTACTCGATGAGGTCATCTTTACTCGAGTATCTCAATGAAAGATATCAGTTCTTGTGCTTCCAAAAGGGGATCTTTGGGATAGTTCTTCCAACCCTTTAGAGCTTTTGTTAGAGGCATATGTGGCCTCCTAAAGAGCATAAATGATAACCAATTTAAGTGATATGAAGTTATTTGAATATTGGTGTAGAGAATAATACTTCATCCCTAATTACGAATATAGGATTTGACATTTGCTCTACTTGGGAGAGATTGGTACCAGAGCACGACCAGAAGGACCAAGGTAGTGACTTTTCTCTCATGTTGTGTATGATGCTTGGTATGCATGACTTATCATTGTTTTGTGAAAACATCTTTGGCATGAGGCCATTGTGTTACCTCTCGTAGTGCATTACAGTGTGAGCAATTCAGCGTGAGCAGTCATAGGGGGTGATGGTTATCACGCCTACCCCTGCCATTGTTTCTGCCGTTGTAATTGCCAGGGGTGTGTTATGGAATCATTGATTCTTGTTTGAGTATCCGGCCATTATAGCTGTGTGTGTATGTGAAATATTTTATATGGATCCCAGCTGTGGTGATCTATGTGATATGATCATGTGATTGTGCAATACATCATGAGCACTTTAGCGTGAGCAAATGTAAGGGTAACGCAAGTCATACCTACCCTTGCCTATGTAACTGCTGTTGTAGTTGCTTGTGTTGTGTGATTATTTGCTTACATGCTTTGTTGTTGTGCATACTATGAGTGACTTGACACTATGGTGATTTCTTAGAATCTCACTCTCCCAAAAACAAATTTTTAGATAGGGCCGAAGGATCTAAAGAAAAGTGGTTGATGAAGAGCAGGTAAAGCTTTGGATTGAGAGTTTTATTTTGGTTATTGGTTATCGTGTATAAACCGTTGAATTTTTTTTGGGAATTACATGTATATAATGATGATATTGGATAGTTTTATGTAATCCCCTAGTAAAGGGAAGAGATTATGGGCATTATGCCTTATAAAACCCTTTATTGATTAATGTAACCCGAGTATGTCGCGAATTTACCTTGTACTATGATATTTATAAATGAAATCGTACTGTACAAGCCATTTGTGAAATTGATATATGGATATGAGACCGCGTTGAACAGGTTTTAGAAAGGTTTTTATAAACCCTGATTTTGGGAAGTTTTACTTTGAATAAGTCCCAAATCATCATATATGGTCTCTAATTCAAACTTAATTATGTTTTTATGAACTAATCTCGGCCTTGATCATGAAGGGGGTTACAATTGTGGTGTTAAAGGCATGTAGGTATGACATACGGTGCTACATGATGTGTGGTGATTATGTCGTATGTCAATCCTAGAGAATTTGATATGATGATACTGACAGTTGGGATAGGTTGAATTAGATCTAAGCTGAAATAGTGCTTGGGTCAAAATGTGAATTAGGTTGCACTTTGGTTCTATTCCATGACAAAAGTTTGAACTTTGTGAACTTTGTGGATAGTGTTGAACCTTCTATAATGTTTGAGGATATTACCTGAATACCATGAAGGTTAGAATAGGTGCTATTGATTTTGATTCTTAGCGAACCTATTGGTGTAATTGAGGAAAATGATTTTCAATCTGTGTGATGTTGAGGTTTCAGATTTCCTGATAAACCTAATAGTTGGGTTAGAGACCCTACGCTGTATGATCTTACACGTCAAATATGTTGTAGTAGACCTGTGTGGTCTACTGAGTGGTGACATATGTGGTCTGCTGTGAGGTGACTTATGTGGTCTGCTATGTGATTGGCAATAAGGTGAATGGCTTGGTTTGTAATATGGTGATCTGTGTGACTGTGTGGTTTACAATGATGCAACCTATGAGGTTTGCAGTAACGCGAGTTGTGTGGTCAGTAGTGCATTGTGCATGCAAAGATTTAAAATGAGCCCTATTATATCAAGGTATCATAATGGCAAATGGAATAGTGACAAAGGTGGTAAGACCTTATGTGCAAGATGGCATGGGCAATGGCCCTAGGCTATAGAATCCTATATGCCCATAATGTTGTAGCATATTAGTGAATCCATGGTCATAAGACCTTGTGGACCAGTGTGTTGCTAAGGCTGGAAGATCTATTTAAAATTGTATTGAGTAATGGCCCAAGGATTTAGGGGTAGAGACCCTCGATTGTACAATCTTATATGTTAGTTATCTACATTGTACTTTGATTGTGAATGTGAATACTGTATGCTAATCGAGATTTGCGTTAAGCCCATAATAATAGTTGCGTTGTATGGCTCGTGAGTCTGCACATTAAAGAGATAGATTGAGTGGGAAAAAAGGGATTCCCAAAGGTATAGATGATATTATACCATGTAGCAATTTTCGGGTACAAAATTTATTTAAGTGAGGGACAACTATGACACCCCAAATTTTATTCACCAAAATGTATTGTAATTATTGGAAATAGTCAATGAAATAAAGTGGAGAATTTTGGAGAATGGGATTGTATTGCCATTGAAGATTTCCTGTGAGGCAATGAGTTTTTCATGTGGTTTTGGATGACCAAATGATGGTACACAATTATACAATTTTACAAGGTGAAAATAGACATCCTAAGGTTTAATTTGATAGGTCATATGAATCATTTGAAGCTATATACAAGGAGTTATGAATTTTTGAATGTAGCCTATAAAAACTGCCTATTTCCTGGATGGTGTCCAAAGAATTTAATTATGGGAAGTTTTTGCTTCCAATTGGCTAAATGTTGTATTTTTCCTTTAAAATAGACCCAATAAGGGTTCTATAGCCTTTGAAATCAATCTAATTTGATATCTATAAATTTAGTTATGATTTTTCAAAGATTGGGTAGAAAATATACCATAATTGTTACAAATACGAAAATGGAAAGAAATTGTGATAGCAAATGATGTAATTTTGAGATAAATTTTTATCATCCCATTTTGGCTTTAAGTTGGACCCTTAGATGTGAAATGGGCTGATCAAAGAGGGAGGGATTGGTTTAAATCAAATGGAGCTTTAAGGCATGAAGTTTCGTGTAGATAAGATCTTATTACATATGACACCAAAAGTCAATATTTTTGGCAATTTTGGTAATAAATTAGTTAGAGTAAAAAGGTGAGATATTTTAAAAACTAATCTCACCCTCTTCTCTCCTCCATTTCTATTGTCCTAGCACACAAGAAAGAGAGAGAGACTGAGAGACCTCTTCAAGTTATAGAGAGAAGGAAGGCAAAATTGCAGGGGAAGTGTGGTTTCTTTAGTACTTTGGCTCCTAACTTGTATAATTCTTCCGCTAAGTCTCTCTTCTACATGATTTATTGTGTTTAGCAAGCAATTTCAAGGTTTGAAGAGGAGGGAGTATTCGGCAAAGAGAGAAGAACAAGAGGAAGCCAAAGGTAACCTCAAAACCTTCAATCCTTGGTTGCTTTGGTTGTTGTTGTTGGATTGATCGGTGGTTTTGTGGTTGATTTGTGTGATTTGTAAAATTTTGGAAAATGGAAACCTTAGCTGTTATGCTACCCAAATTTAGTCTAAATTATGTTTAGAATGTAATTAAGTAGTGAATTAAGTGATTAGGAGTAAAAAGGGGCAAGGATTTGAAGTCAAAAATCAAAAATGACAATTTTCCCTTGAGTTTCTCTAAGTTGTAGAAAGCTGTAGAAATGAGGCTAGGAGCTGGATTTTCATGAAATTGATGGTTCCATTATGTTTTTGAGGGAAAATTAGGAGGGGTTACTGTTGATCACTTTTTCAGAAAAACCCTAGAAAATGAAATGACCAAAACGGCCTTGAAACCTTAAGTTAGGGCTTGCCATGGGTATTTTTGTCTTTTGGTAGTGACTTTTTTAATTATGGGGCCAAAAAGATATTCCTTGGGCAAAAACAAGTAAGAATATCCTGGGTCAAAATTTTGGGAAAAGTACAGTCAGACCAGGTATAGTGGGGCCGGGCCCCAGGGGTTTTTTGGTAATTTTTCTATATAGACTCGTATAACCCGGCAGAAACACTTTGGAAGTATCCAAAGTAGTACATGAATGTATTTTAACCAAATTCTTATATATTTAGAATTTTAGGACCCGATTGATAGCCTAAATTCCGGCACCAAGTTCAAGGAGCCTATTTAAGGGTTAAAAAGGGTTAAGGTAAGGGATTTACCTTACTTGCATGTATATGATATCTCTACTTGTGTAGTGATGTATGTAATTGCTTTACTTGATTGTGAAAGCATATTTGAATAAATGAATCTCTGTTTTTGTTTTCGCTATAGCCATAGTTTTGCTGCATGTAACATTGATCATGTAGAAATGTCATTATTGGGCATACATCAAGCTAAAGCTAACATGTCATATATATAGCATCTATCATGCATGCATTATGGTATCTATTTCCTTCTAAGATTCTCTCAAATATCACCCTCCCCTACCAACAATTTATACAGGTGAAAATAGGAGTCGTATTGAAAGCAGAGGAGAGAACCATATGGTAGGAATGTAATGGTAGAACGAAGATAGGAAGATGTCTTTATTTTATTGTAACAGGTTTAGATACCCAGTAGCCTATGGGCTACATCATTTGTAATTGGTATGTACGAACCCTTATGGGGAATTTCAGTAATCATGAACCTATTATCAGTATATTTATGCTATTCGTGTATTGCCCACCAAATTGTGTATCATTTTCCTCAAATACTTTGAAAAGGTGAAAATAAGATAAGGGTATGACAGGCTTTTACTCATGGGCCAATTAGTAGAGCTATTATAAATGAACTCAGCTGTAAGCAAGATGAGATCCCAAATCCTTGGCTTATCACCAACTAAACTTTGAAGTAAGTTTCCAAGACTGCGATTGGTTACATCTATTTGACCTTCAGATTAAGGGTAGAAGGAAGAAGAGAATTTTATTTGGGTACCAAAAAGCTTCCAAAGTGCCTTCTACTAGTAGCTGATAAAATTGACATCTTTGATATATAGAACACAATAGAAGTGGGTAACCCATGCAAGTGCACAATTTCATTAAAGATGAACTTAGCTAAGTTGGACGCCTATGAGTTCTTTCTATAAGGGATGGAGTGTACCATCTTTGAGATGCTATCAATAGCAACAAAAATGGAGTTGTGTTGCCGAACTAAGGTCTACACTAAGTTCCTTTTATGGTGTGTCAAGGCTAGTCATGGTGGCTTTGATATTGTTTATTTCTCTTTTAAGATAGGTTTGACTGTCATGTATGCCTTGAATAGTCATGTAGGTGTAGAGGTGGAATTCTAGTGTGCATGAAGGCTCCCAAGTTTCTCCCACCTATAAAGGTGAGGACCCTATTCAACAAGTCTAACCCTTATGCCTCGTTTGGTATACTAGAATTGGGTTGTTTGGTATGTTTGAACCTACTTCCATAAAAAATGATGGAAGTGAGTTCCTTGGGCGGATCTATGGAATTGAGATGGGTTTTAAGGAAGTAATATTTCATGACCATTATACCCCTATACAATTTACCAGTTGACTTTTCCCAGTGTCATTAATCATCTTCAATCGAACTATACTAATCAAAGCCTTCAAGCTGCCCTAACTCACGTTTTCGTTTATTTGCACACAAGCATGTCTTAGGGTTTATTGTAATACACTAACCTCAGAATTCCCCTACTCTGATTGACTTTTCTAGCCATCGTTAGTTGATTGTAGTTGAGCCATACAATCCAAAGCCTTCTACGTACTTCTCAGTGACAACTACGTGAGTTGCTTCACTTTCCCTAACTCATATTTTGTTCGTGAGCCTTAGCTAAGTTGCATTTCTTTGCATTATCTTTTTCTCCTCTTTTGGAGGTATGATTTCCCTTCTACATAATGCATTCTCCATTATTGACTTCATGTTTTGTAGTTAGGTTTTGACCTTAGTCGTGCTCTCTTTTTTCTTTTTGGAAAAATCCATTGCTCTAATCAAAGGTTCCTCTCCTATTACAGGAGTTGTCAAAGATTTACAAAGATTTGATTATGTTGATTTAGTCCTAAACTCTTCAATGAAGGAATTTAGATTTCAACCATATGCTAGCTTTTTTGGAGATAAGAGCAAAATCTTTTCTATAGAAAAGTTATTTTGTGCACTGCTTGATGATCCTTTAGATAAAGAGATAGAGTTTATAATATATGTATGAGATAGAGTTTTTGATTTTACTTTTCTTGTTGGACTTTAGTGTAAAATATAATAGAACCTTACATATTGAGTTTAGCCATAAGCAATATTTGATAAGGAAGGAAGGATCAGATGTTACGATAGAACGCCATATGCTATGGGCAATGATAGGAAGTTCAATTGAGTCTAGCCATAAAGCCATAAATGTCTTGATCCATCCCCAATTGTAAAGTAGGGAAAATGGGTTGCCCCTTTATGGGCTCAGGCCTAAATGAGAATTGTCTGCTCATGTGAAAAGTATAATCTAGCAGTGATTCTGGCAATAAAATTTTATGTTCAGAGATACAAGTCCAGTCAGAGCAAAGGGGTCTGACTATAGGTTACATTCTCTGCTCATGTGAATAGTATAGTGATTCCCTTTCAGTGCTATTATAACTAGGAGTTACAGATAGCCAAGGAACCTAAAGAATTAGACCACCCCTTGTCTGTTAATCAGCTTGTTGAAGGAAGGGGCAATGGTCTATATAGAGCAAGTGGCTATGCTTGACAGGGGTGTTAGCGGTGCCTAATCCCAGTGAGAATTCCTCTATTAGAGACAATAACAATGAGACCCTAAGGATAGAAGTGGAAGCGCAGGATTCATATTCTGTTGCTAACCTAGGGCTCCTGTTATTGAGTTATGTTAGATCCCATATGTTTTGATGATAACAAAGATTAGATCAATAATATGAAAGGATTTGATAACAAACAAATGGATTTGAACAAAGTGGCAAAGCATCACTTGGAGTAAGCACTGGAAGTAATCAACAAGTTTTGTGAAGGCTTACTCGAGTAGTTACTCGGGTAAGAGAAGCCATTACTCGAGTGGCTACTCGAGTAAGCAAAGAGAATTTCATCTAGTGAGGCACTGCCAAAATTTGGACGAAGTTACTCGAGGGGCCACTCGAGTAATCTGCAAAGTTATATAGACCATTACTCAAGTAGCCACTCGAGTAACAAAATTTTCGTAGGCATCACTCAAGTAACCAGGTCAAAAATCTTCCAGTGACTCTCGGTCAAGAAATACAGCATATCACTCGATTAACCAGTGAGAAAATAGCATTACTCGAGGGACCACCAGAGTAATCTACAAAGTTATTTGAAGTACTACTAGAGTAACCAGATAGTAAACTCTCGGCCAAGAATTTGATATCATTACTCGAGGGTGTAATTGAGTAATCTGCAGGGGTTTTTTGAAAGCCACTCGAGGGACCACTCGAGTAAGGTGTGAGGAAACATGAAGGCCCACTCGAGTAGCATTCGGCTAAGCAGTTTTCCACAGTGATCACCCGAGTAATCTGTGAAGGTAAAAACATAGTCACTCGAGTAATCAGGTATTCTAAAGGTTTGTATTATATCACTCCAGGTCTTACCCAAGTGATATCTGATTTAAAATGTTGATCTGCTCACTGCCATATTTTAGACAAGTTTACTCGAGGGACTACTCAAGTAACAAACTTGATCACTCGAGTAGCCACTCGAGTAAGGTAGTCCAGAAATTATTTTTTGATTGAATGTTTATTAAATTGTTATCTATATGATTAACCCTTCATTACATTAATATCCTAAGTACATTTACAGAGAAACGATAAAGAGATCATGCAAGAAGAGCAAAGTCAAATAAAGTATCCGAACGTTCACCAACCGCTACCTACCGCAAACAGATAGTTTTCAAATTTGAAGAACAGTCAACCATTGTTGAAGGACTCTAACGGACATGTTTGAATTGCTTCCAATAGACATTACAAATCATCTATATATATGGAGCATTCAAAGAGAAGAAAACAAGACACAAGAACTAAGAACACACATTGATCAATACACTTAGTGCTTTGTTCTCTTATACTCATTCATTGTACTTCAGTGATTATATATTTGCTCTGTGAGAGAGTTTTTCATTACAAACTCAATATTTGTTATTAAGACAACTTAAGGTTATGGAACCTTGAGTTGGGGCTTTGATTGCAACGTGTAAGGGGGAGCGAGTGTCCAAGTGAAGGAACTTGCTGTGTACTGAGGTGCCAAGAACCCACTGAATCTTGGAGAGTATAGTGAAACTCTCAGAGACGCTCTGAGGACTAGACGTAGGTCAAAGTGGTTGTGGCCGAACCAGTATAACTCCTGGTGTACACTTCGGTGATATTTCTCCTTATTTTTAACTGCTTTAAATATTCTGTCAATTTTCTCATACGCAACAAAATTTCTGGTATCACCCAATTCACCCCACTTTGAGTGAAACGCTTGCACTAACAAGTTAAAGTATGAACTAGATTTTTCTTGTGTTATGAGAACACATTGAGGGTCTATACCAAGAAGCTAGTACTTATGTTTCCCTGAGGGGACAATATCTAGCATTTATGGGAAGGATAGCATGGTATACTAGGATCGAGGCATATGTGGGATACTGATGCCTAGAGATATATGGGTAGATACAAGCACTAATGCCCTGGATACCATTATAATTCCATGGTTAAGCGTGCTTAGGTGAGAGAAATCCCATGATAGGTGACCCCTTGGGAAGTACCTTAGGAATCTGAAACCTTTTGTTTAAAGGTTTGGAATTCTGATTCAAAGTTCTTTGATGACCTAAGGAATGATTAGACCCATAGAGATGATGAGATAAGTACTGATTTTTAATCTGAATCATTTCTATTGCATTTAGTACTGCCCAGAAAAGTTCATTTGATGAGGATATGGAAACTCGAGGCATAGTAAATGTTTTGAGGTTTCTCCGTGCTAGGTAATGACCCTTAGTAACATCGTGGTGTTAAAGGTATATAGGTATAATATATGGTGATGCATGATGAGTGATGATTTCATCGTATATTGATCCTAGAGTATCCGATCTTATGATACTGAAGGTTAACATTAGGTTTGAATCAGATTTAAGCTAAAATAATGCTTAGATCAAAATGTGAATCAGATTGCACTATGGTTCTTGTAACCCCCTCACCGTAATTACATCCGAATTACGAAATTTAAGTGAAATAGAGACCAATAAAACAAAATCACAACTTATGATCCCACATCCAAGAGATGGGGTATTTCAAAATCTTTTCAAAATATATATATGTTCTTGGTCTCACATTCACGTGCGGATATAACTACTTGAGAAATCAGAGTACATAATAAATATCAAAGTACGGAAACCAAAATCCCGGCAAACCCCGGGTTACTACATATATATCATGGGTTTAGTTGTTTTCCCATAAAGGGGATTACACAATCAAAATAATTATTTACATCTATGTACACTTGGCAATCCCAATCCAAAGTAAGGATAGCCAACTATCCCAAAGTCCTGAATGTCCCTAAGAGCTCCTAACCACTCCGGGTTGGTCGCTTCTCCTTCGAGCCACTTGCCCTGCCTGAAAAGGGTAGTCATATGGAGGAATGAGATTCTTGAGAATCCCAGAGCAACAACTCACTCATACAATATATAAACACAAAGCATGTAATGTATCATGTTCACCAACATCATCCGCAACACAATGATCCATAGCTCGCGCCACAGACGACAGCACTCACGGCTGTATCACAATGCACTATGCCCGCTTACGCGGTAATCACAATGACAGCTTTCGCTGCAAACACTATGCCCGCTCGCGCGGTAATCACTATGCACAACGCCCGCTTTCGCGGTGAACACTATGTAGCAGCAACTCAAAGCACAAAGCACCACAAAGCATCTCAAAGCACAATGTATCACTAAGCATCTCCAGACACAATGCATCACAAGGCACAATGCTCCACAGTACACAAAGCTCCACAACGTATCTCAATGCATCTCGAAGCAGCAACAGCACACAATGCATGATAGGCAAACATACAATACATTTACATAAAGTATAAGAGAGAGGTCGCTACCTGAATCTTTCCTGATAATCTTTGGCACAGTGGGCTCACGCGTTCGACAGATGTCAAATCCTATTCAAATTAGGGACACTTGATCAATTTCTTTTCCATAATCATATTTCAACAATACTCTAAGTTGGTTATCGTTTAGGACTCTTTAGGTGACTAAAATAGGCCTAAACATATGCCTAAAGGGTTGGAAGAACCTACCCAAAAGACCCCTTACTCGAAGGCAAAAACACAGATTTTTGGTCATCTCACTCGAGCACAGATGCTCTCACTCGAGCACAAGTACGGACATCACTCGAGCACAAGTGCGAGTGAGACCGCGAGTGAGCACCCGAGAGCACAAAGACACTTGCAGGAACTGGCTCACTCGAGCACAAATCCTCACTCGAGCACAAGGCTAAATGCCTCACTCGAGTACCCGCGAGAGAAACTCAGAAAGTGAGGACCCGAGAGCACACACAATGCTCTCCAAGACCAGGATCCCTCGAGCACACCCCTCTCACCCGCGAGCACACCCGCGAGCACACACCTCACACCCGCGAGTGAGAAGGCACTCTCGAGCACCTTACTCGCGAGTGAGAACCCGCAAGCACAACTCGCACCAGAAGCACAGCCTCACTCGAGCACAAAGCGATGTGCTCGAGCAGTGTTCATAGAAAACCCAGGCAACTCGAAGCACAAAGGGAAAAACTTGCGCATCACTCGAGCACGTTCTTCCTCTGCTAGAGTGATGTGTATCAGAGACCCAAAAGTGCAGAAAACCAGAAAACGCCAGATGGTCAAAATCACTTCCAAATGGTTCCCAAACTCTTCCCAATGCTCTCACACTCTAAGCACCAACTAGGGAACACAATGGCAACACCAAAAACACCCCAAAACTCAATTTGACCACAATCAAACACTAAGGTCTCTAAGATACACATTACCCAAATTTCATCCAAACTCATTCCAACATTCCAGATCATATTCAATACTCAATTAACTCCATAGTACATCATTTCTAATTATAAATCACAATGAACTTCATATCTCCAAAAATAGGCATATTTAGGGCAAAATTCCAGATTTGACTAAACTTAGCCAAAAATCATAGACAATATATCAAAATGCTCTAAATGCCTACCTCTTCTCTTTGCTCAATTCAGAATTTTGATTCCTCAACTTTAAATTTCGGCCAAAATCCCAATCTACACCATTCAAGGCTCTACAATTATCACCATAAAGCTCTCATTGAGATGAACAATGTTAGAGAAGAGGATTGGAGCAAAGGATAATCACAACTCACCAAAATCAAAGCTTTTCTTCTTCCTCTACTTGTTTGTCCAGCGCCCAAAATGGAGGAAAGAGAGATGAGGAGATGCAATGATGATGATGAAGCACATCACCCTCCCTTGCCCATGCCTCCAACCGAATAGGAGAGAGAAAATGAGAGAAAAGTGAGGTTTTGTCCTCTAGTGCCATATCCAATGGTCCAACTTAAGCCACATGTCATCATCATAAGCTCTCCCTCAAAAGCTCACATAACCGCAAAGCACAGGATTCCGACCCACGGTCAAGGAATCACAACCCTTGATCTTATACACCACATGTATACATACAAGATTCACATTACATTAACTCAAAAGCGCCTAATTACACTAATCTCAATGATTATCAGAGTTATCAGTCCTAATCACAAATCGGGATATTACAGTTCTATTTCATGATGAAAGTTGAACCTTGTGAATAATATTGAACCTTCAGTAATGCTTTGAGGATATTACCCGAATACTATAAAAATTAGACCAGGCGCTATTGATCTTGATCTTAGCATGCCTAATGGGTATAATTTAGGACAGTGATTTCTGATTTGTGCAATATTGAGGTTCTAGATTCAGTTATGAATTTAGAAGATTGGGTTAATATTCAGAGAGTTATTACCCAATAAATTGTAACCAAAGAATCAAACAATAGTTGAATTGATTCTTGAGGTATTTGAATCGACCTGGATGTTTTGAGGTACTATAATCCGTGAAAAATGTGTATGGGGTTTTCTTAAAGTTGCTAGTTACTGACCTGGCATAGGGAAATATCTTGATTATAGAATCTTCCCATAGAAGAACGATTAAGAGTTTGTTCCCAAATAGAACAAAGTAATAGAGAGATTGAGAAAAGTCTTGAGTTATGGTCTCACGGCTGAGGCATGTAATAGAAGTTATGTTAGTGACTTATGAATTCCTTGCACAATGTGGGTAGATTACCATGGTAAGGGAAGTAGAATTATGCCTGGGGCTGGATTGATATCAAAAATCTATATAGAATGACCACATATGAGATGATGAAATTAAGGAAAATAGAGTATAGAATTGCTAGAGAAGAGGGACCTTATAAGATATGGGTTTCCCATTACAATAGTACTTCCATTCATAGACAGCTAACCGAAGAGAGATACCTATGGGGGTTCTGATTGGAACCTATGGAGTGTAAAGAATGAGGGGCTAACTAAATAGAGTGGACTAAGTAAAGTGCTGAGTAAAGTGCCGTAAAGTAGAGCCGTCGTGACGTCGAACCGTAAAGTAAAGCTACCGGGACATTGACTCTCAAAGATAGTGCATTGTAATAAGTCATACATCATATGAGTTTCTTGGAAGAAGGGTTTATTTGACCTAGTATATCACCATGGGATGCCCCAACAATATGTGTTGAAAGAAGGAAATTAAAAAAGAATAGGCTCGACGGTGTAAAGGAAAGCACCTCTTGCTCTCTCATCTTACGTAATGGTTCTGTATATATGTATTTACCATCAGATGTACTTTTTTCATGAATATACGGAGTTTTTGTGAATGTAAAGTATGTTATAAATGTAAAGTAAGTTATGAATGTCAAGTATGTTACAAATGTTATAAAACTCCTTAAGACCTAGTGTGCAGTATGTCCTTAGGTAGGCAGTGTTAAGTTATGAAACGCCCTAAGAACTAGTGGGCAGTATGCCCTTAGGCTGGTAATTGTTAAGTTATGAGATGGTTTGTTTAGTATTTTTCATGAACATTACATAAGTATATGAAGGGTTTGAGTAATAAGAGAAAGAGCCTGGAATGATTTCAAAATACCTTGTGGGCTGTGCGCCCTGAGGTCGTTAGTCTCGATATGTATTCAGTAAAGATGAAAAACTAAATGTTTTGAGGCCATAAGGCTAAGGGACATTTATGTCCTTAGGCCGGTAGAATGTTATGTATTTAAGAATGGCAACGCGCAGAGGCTTGAGTCAGTAAGTCCCAAAGTACTTGTAAGCATAAGAGGATTCCCTGGGAAGTATGACTTGGTGTGCAAGATTTTATGGGGTAGTGCCCTTAGGCTGTAAGATCCTATATACCCGTTATATTGTAGTGGACCTGTGTGTTCAGAGGCCTTAAGACCTAGTGAACCAAGGTGTCCTTAGGCTAGCAGATATATTCAGAATTGTGTCGGGCAATGACCTAATGAATGGGAGTAGAGGCCCTCAGTTATATGATCTTATATGCCAGTTGTTTATTTTACACACTAATTGTTGAATGTTATTGTGATGAATGTGAATGCTGAATACCATTTGAGATTTATGTTAAGAATATAATAATGGTTGTGTTGCATGGTTTGTAAGCCTGCACATGAAAGAGATAGATAGAGTGATAAAAGTGTTTCCCCAAGATGTAGATGATTTTATACGTTGTTCAAATTTTGAGGAAAAAATGTATTGAACGGGGGGAAATTGTAATATCCCGAATTTTAGGATTAGAGGGTAGAGAGTAAGCCTGAATTCAGTAGATGGCAAAGCCTCAGTTAAGTAAGTATCCCAAGAGGGCATAAGGAAATTCCCTAATATTCAATATATCTTGATGGCATTTAAGAGAATAAAATGATAAAACAAGACAATTGGTGGTCACATATAATATAGGTATGTTTAGAACGTCCCTTATATTTAATATAAGGGACAGGCGTTTCTTATATTCAATACAGCTCATGAGTAAATTTTTAAATTACTTTAGACGTTCTAATTTTAGAAAGGGACGTCTAAAGTGGGACTTTAGACTTTTGTTTTTTTTTCAATTTGGGATGTCTAAAGTAAAAAAAATTAATTTTTTTACCTTAGACGTCCCCAATTGAAAAAGAGACATTTAAAGTAAAAACGTCCCTTTTTGAATTTGGGACGTCCAAAGAAAAAAAATCTGATTACTTTAGATGTCCTAAATTCAAAAAGGGACATCTAAAGGGTGCCTTTAGGCGTCCCAATTTACATTTAGGACATCTAAAGCTATCTAGTTCCCACCCATAATTACAAAAATGCCACCGTCACTAGTACAAAATAGAAGATTTAGACCAACACATTTAGACCGATTCTAAGGGGATAGGTCTAAAAGGCAAGTGCAGTGGCAATTTTGTAGTTATAAAGAACATCTATGACCGGTTCAACTAATATAACGCCTAAAATATATCATTTAGTCCGGTTATAAATAGAACCGGTCTAAAAAGATATATTTTCTAAACCGATTCTCTTTATAACCGGTCTAAATGAATTTTTAACATTAAAAGTAGTTTTTTTTAAAAAAATTACAGCCATTTTTAAACCGGTTATCCCTTACAACCAGTCTAAAAAATGTAACTTTTTAGACCGGTTATCAATGGGAATCGATCTAAAATATTCATTTAAGATCGGTTATTTTTTATAACTGGTCTAAATGTGTTTCAGCCCTTTTAACTCTGAATCAATTTTGCTTCTGAATCCCGCCCCCTCTTCACGCCTAGAGTTCTGTATCTGGAGGTATTCAAGCTCTCCGTTGTACCTCGCTCCACCATCGCACCTCGTTCTCAGTCTCCAAGGCATGTCACTCCTTGCTCTTCGTCGAGTGTCTTCGTTGCACCTCTCTCGCTCCGGTTACGTAGCTGACGGCTACACTCGCTCCCATGGCGTCAATGCTTGTGTCGTCACTTGTATCGTCAGTGGTCTTAACACCAAGAGCAAGCTTGTTCACTCCATTATGCGTCACATTGCTGAGACGAAAAACATCGATTTAGAGGTATTTTGCTCCATCCACCATTTCTTTTACTCATCAAATTTTCCTGATTGATTAGGATCTTGATTGCTTGTTATTGTTAATTCTTTCTGTTCTTGCAAGTTGTTAATTTGGATATTAGTCTTTTGTTGAGAGACGAGGCTTTTTTTCACCGTTTAACGGAAGTATGAGTTCTGGGATTCATTGGTCAGCTTTCAATGGATGACCCTTGGTGAATAAACAGTGATGGAATTTCTTATTTTGCACTTTTTGGCCCTGATAAACGGAGGTATATGCTTCCATCATTGTCTAGCATGAATACCTCAGGACATTTGTTTGGGAAAATTATTCAGACTAAATTCAAAACTTTACCTTTCTTGAATAGAATGAGTGATAAATACTTGAACTTGGTCCCTAGGAATTGTTAGTTTCAGAATCATTATGTGCACCTTCTTTCCTTGTATGTTTGCTTGACCCTTGATCCATGAAATAAAGAGTAGACTTTCGCTAATTTCTAAAAATTTCGGTATGCAAATTGTACTATATTGCTTGACTGTGGATTATATTTCAAAGAATTTGTTATGTGGTGTGTAAAATTTAAGATTCTTGTTTGTTTGGCAACGTTACTGCATGTGCTTAAGTTTAACATGTAAAGTTGATTAAAAGTCTATTCCAGTTCAAGGACCAGACAAGCTGCTGCATGAGTGTGCCATTTGATTGTGGTGCTTTCTATGGTCATTGAGAACATGCTAGGAAAGTGAAAAAAAATTGATTGCGATACTCCTATTCATATTCATATTTATTAAATTTTATGCTTCACATCTTCAGTTGTATGAACCATTGGAGAAATCACCAGAAGTGTTTAGTTTGCTCTGGAGAACATGAATGTCGTTTGAATATATGATTCCTCTACTCTGGGTTTCTGTTATGTACTTTTGTTGCATTGAGTCATGAACAACCTAACTTAGGGAGCTAAAGACGGGGAACTCATCTGATCCTTTTATTTATTTAGTTATTTTAATTTTTGAAAGATCAACTCAGGATGCTTAATTGTTGTCTTCAGGATACTCCTATTCATATTCATATTTTTAAATTGTTATTTGAAAATATTGAGTTGTAGGAATAAGAATGTTGAAATTATAGATTGAATTATACTCTTAAAAATGTTGGGTCTCTTCTCAAGTACTGGATAGTGGGTTAGAAGAAGAAATAATATAGATGTTTGAAAAAAAATACTTTTTAGACCGGCTGTGTCTACACCGGTCTAAAAGGTGACTTTTTAGACTGGTTGCTACAACCGGTCTAAAAAGTAACAGAATTTTTAGACCTGCTGTATCAAGACCTAATTTAGAACTAGTCTAAAAAGTCATTTTTAACCGGTCTAAAAAGTCATTTTTCCACTGGTGTGTCTATGTTTTTTACTTTCCTTTTTTAAAAAGGGTCATCTTTTGCGGTAGTAGAATCTATATTATGTAGAAGTAAGTAATGAAGTTGCAAACCACTGAATGACGCTTCCACAAGATTTTGAAACTTATTCTGAAAAACCCACTCAACTATAGGTTCAAATCCTGTCTTCAGATTGAGAATTTAAAATGATTTTATGAAAGTGGTTTGGACTTATTATGTACAAACTCATCCGATCAATTACGAGAACAAGGCATTACAGATTTCTACTTGTTAGACATGAATTTTGACCTTAAGCCACCAACGTTGACCTTGTGGCAACCATGCCTCTTGATTGTAGTTTAATTTTGATAGTCAAAATAGTGAAGTTTCACATTTTGATCTTCATGAAAATTGTAGCTCTAGATCTTAGCTTGAAAATGCATATGAAAGCTCCTCATTTCAATATGTTTAGCTCAAGTTATGGTCAAATTAGTGGGTAAAGGTCAGACTAGGATGAATTCACGTTCTCAACTTCCAAGCAAAATTTGAAACCCTTGAAGATAGAACTGGGTTTTGGTCACAACAGAAAAGTTCTAAAGATTTTTCTTAACTTATTATCCATATAAAGAACTTTCTAACCCGACATCTACAGCTCTAGATATTTTCTGAAAACTGAAACAGGGTTAAAATTTAGTATTTTTTGATAAATTCTATTTTATGCCAAGATCGTTATTTATTTATCAATTACATTTAAATTCATTACATTAAGCTCAAATATCATCCACAAAATTATCATATAAGGGAAAATAAATATGCAAATATTTTGCTTATCAAGAGGATGGAAAATGAACATTTTATTAATCAATCAATCAAAAATTGAATACAATTGAGACTTAAGCTCTATTCATAAAGCCCTAGAAATAATAAAATAATAATAATCCAAATTTAAATTCAAATCCTAAGATAATCACCAACATTCAGCAACTCATCCGGACTAAGATGTTCACTTTCAAAACCTCATATTAGAAACGATTTCCAAATCAAAGCACTGTGTTAAGAATTAGCCCGCCCGACCCTCCCAAATTTGGCATTTAGGAGCTGAGTCATTCAAGTAGGGGAGAAATAGTGGGGTATGGGATAATGAATATCTAGGGTTTAATTAGGATATCTAGGGTTATCCATTAGTAATATTAAATAAGGATAGTTGTTAGCATGTAAATGATTTATTAAAAAGTGCAAGTGTACATTGTCGTAAACAAGTAATATAGAAGTGAGTAGAATATTTTTCCCATGAGAATTGATTACTAAGTTCCAAAATTGGTAATCTTAATTCGATTAGGTCAATTGATTAGTTGTTGATTGAAATTACAAAAGTAAAAATGGTTAAATATGAATGCAATTGATATGAAAACAATTATGAGAAAAAGCCCTAATGATCATATTTCACTTAGCAAATTTTGGATTGCATCACCTATCTATTCTAGTTCAATTTATTTCATATGATTGATAGTCGAGTTTTCCTAATTTAATTACTAGCTTCTTTCAAGGTCAAGTAATTCTGTAATTAATTGCTAATCCAATATATCCTTATATGAATTAAAGTAATTAATTGTGCATTAAAATTTAGGGAAAATCCCTTAAAAATACCACCAAAATCCCAAATCAGTCCAGCGAATTTGAAAATTCCGGTTCAGTTTGTGTTAGTACGGATGAACAGTATCGGGTATGTGAAAAGACGATTTTGCCCTTCAGCCCTCCCTCTCGCCACTTCAGAATAACAACACGAGACTCTTAATTAACAACTCCAGTTTCTTCTTTTTATTTTCACAATAACAACATCGGCCTTGTTATTAACAACATTATATTCTACATTAACAACTCCCATTTCTTATTTTACAACTTCGTAATTTAAGTTTCAGGGCCAATAACAACACCTCTTTGTTTATTAACAATATCGTATTTTACATTAACAACACTATATTTTTTAGATACGAATATATGAAAGAATAAAGCGGAGTTGTTAATTAAGAATCCAGAGTTGTTAATTAAGAGTCTCTTGTTGTTATTCTGAAGTGGTGAGAGGGAGGGATGAAGGGCAAAATCGTCTTTTCGCATACCCGACACTGTTCATCCGTACTGACACAGCACTGAACCAGAATTTTCAAATTCGCTGTACTGATTTGGGATTTTGATATTTCGGTGGTATTTTATAGGGATTTTCCCTAAGATTTATACAACTTATTAAGACTATACAACTCATAAATATATTCCTATTTCATATACAAGTTATGGTTTTAATTATAGGATCTACATACATGAATCTACTTTCGGTCTCAATATACATATTGAAATCATTCAAAAGCTGGCCAATCAATTTAAAGCATTAAAAACAATAATCAAAACTCAATCATGAAGGAAAAATTAAAACTAGATTTAATAAGTTAAAATTCAATCCGTCATTAGTAAGCTACATAATCACCCTAGGAGAATGAAAATTTAGCTCATGATGAAATTAAAAACAAAACCAAAATAGATTAAAAACTTCATAAATATTGCATAAACTTAAGTATTAAATTCTAAAACAAAAAAATACAACAACAAGATGCATAAAATTGGAAAAATCTAGCCTTCCTTATAGGAGGTAAAACCTTCCATGTATGTGGCAAGCTATACTATCCATGAAGGAGGTCTACCTAAGCCTTCCAAGAAGGAGGCATGCAACAAACATTACAATACATGAAATTTAACTCTAAGGTATGTGTCCCCTTATGTCTTCTAGTCCTTTATTTGTAGATGAATTGGGTGCAAAGATTTCCACTTGTTAGGTATGAATCTTAACCTTAAGCCACCAGTGTTGACCTTGTGGCAACCATGCTTATTGATTGCATTTGAATTTTAATAGTCAAAGCGGTGGATTTTCACATTTTTGTCTTCATAAAAGTTGTAGATATGTATCTTAGCTTGAAAATGCATGTGTGAGCTCCTTATTTCAACGTTTGCAACTCAAATTATGGTCAAATTAGTAGGCAAAGGTCATACTTGAACAAATTCACGTTCTCCACTTCTAAGCAAAATTCGAAACCCTTGAAGATTAAATTGGGTTTTGGCCTCAACAGAAAAGTTATAGGGCTTTTTCTTAACTTTTTATCCTTATAATGAACATTCTAATATGATTTTTAGAGCTTTAGATATTGCTTGAAAACTGAAACATGGTTAAAATTTAGTATTTTTTGATAAATTCTATTTTATGCCAAAATTATTGCTTTTTTATCAATTACACCCAAATTTATTACATTAAGCTCAAGTATCATCCAAAAATTCATTATATAAGGGAAAATGAATATGTAAATATTTTACTCATCAAATTCCCCCATACTTGGCTTTTGGAAGTCCTCGGACAACATGGAGTGACTAATAAATTCTTACTATGCTTCCAACAAACTCAGAAGTGTCAAGTCATAAGCAAGAACAAGATTGAAGAATAAAGAGATCATAGTATTCATGAATCAAGGAAAATATAAATTGGTAACTTTATTTGAAAATGAATGAACCAAATTCATAATTGTGACTCATTCTCTCAATCTCTCAAGTGTTTAAGGGTAATTGTTTTGCTCAAATTCAACAAAAAAGTGCAGTACTATTAGTTTGCTAAAAATCTTAATTTCCACTACCTAATTCACATGCATAATTCAAATCAAAAGGACTTTTAAGGGTTGTAATGGGGTTAAGGTAAAAGGAATGTAAAACGTGATATGAAGGACTACATTTAAGAGATTAATAGAGCAATTGAAAAAATGGGCTAAAGTTAATGATATATACACCCCCACACTTGTCATAAGTGCATTTCAAAAATATTTTAAACGCTTTGCTCATCTTCCAAAGAACTTGATATATCATTAAAACACATGTAAATGGGTTGAGAATAAAGAAACAATCAATTAGGCTCAAAGGGGCTTATCAACAATATAATTGCAAGTTTGGCTATTTGGCTCTCGTTAAAGAAAGAAAATGAATGCCTTTATCATTTTTTTATTGCGTATGTGAAATGTAATCTCAAATAGATTTAAAGCAAGTTCTAGAGTGACAATTTAATAGGTGAATATCACACACAAGAAAAAAAAATCGTTATTGATAAAATAGGCTCAAAAGCTCACTGTCAGGGGCATTCAAACTTAGCTCATTCAATATCAAAATTCATCACAAATCACAACAATTAGTTGTTCAATCATGCTATAAAATCTCTAAATTCCATTAATTCTTACTTAAAACTTATATACTTCTTAAAATCATTAAAAATCCCCTAGACAGGATTTGTTTTCTTTTTACATAAGATGAAACAAAAACATGCAACTAATAAATGTGTCTCAAGAGTTAAGAATAACTCTTTACTCTGCCATCTTTGCACACCCCATGCATCTAATGGTTTTACTAACCAACTAATATTTTTTAATACTCCTCCCCTAACCTAAATTAGACATTTTCCTCAATGTCTTCGATCTAGAGCTTAGAGAAAGTTTTTATCTAAAAGAAACTAAACATACAATAAAGTAAACGAAAATGCTAAGAGTAAAACCATAAGATTAAGAAAAGTTACAACCCAAGAGTGGTATCTGAATTTAGCTTCTGACTGCTGTATGAAGATTGCCCACCTATTTGCTTGACTAATAGATCTGGTTTAGGTTCATAGATTTGCAGTTGATCTATCAGCTGTTCAGCTATTAGTGCAGAAATTATGGTATGGCGAGTTGCTTTTGATATGAATCCCATTTCCATAACATGATCAAACAAGACAACAAATCATCATAAAAACCATTAACATTTAATAGTCCTAATGAATTGTTGTGAAAGTTTAGTAGTTTAGCCCAATATGCAATGTTAGAAATCCCATCCAATGTTTCTAAGCCACCAGGTAAAGTGATAAAAGCTTGAACATGATAAAACATATGTCTCATACGTTCAGGCAAGCTTAAAACCTATACGTCTTTTTCTAGGGAAAAGATATGACCATCTAACTTCTTCACACGAACACTTAAACCCTTGCTTCCATTAATGCTTGCAAAAATGGCCATACATCCCCTAAGGCCCTGGAGGCCTCCCCTGTATACAAAGTTGATCTTTCTAGTAGCTAATGTATTTCCAAGTTCTTTTGCTGTTGTTAGAAACTCTCTATCCTTTCCCAAATCAATTTCGCCAAAAATATAGATAGATTTAAATCTACATTTTTGTGTAATACCCTTTTTCTCTTCTTTACTCTTGGACATTTTGTGTGTTTACAAGTGGAAGAGTGCATATTTATACTATTAAAATAGAGACAACAAAATCATGCAAATCCGCATTTTTCAAAGAAGTTAGAAGAAATTATCGACTCGAATGACCGGTATAATGTTGTATAAAGAAATTAAACAAAATGAGTAAAAAAATTCAAAAGTTACCAAAAAGGTAAGGTAGATTAGACAAAAGCATGATCATGAACAGTAGTTGTGATAGATTAGATAAGAATTGAGGATTCGCTTCCCATATATTTTTCTTATAAACTGGCAAATAAGGTTTTTTAATGTCAGATTCCTAAGATAGTAGCACTCTTTTTCTTTGTTAAATAAGTTCATTAAATCAAGAAGAATAGCATGAATATCGCCACTAGGATGTGTCTCAAGAATTTGAATAATATTGTCCAATGACTCCTTACTCAGCTTATCCTTTATGAAGTGAAGTTTATCTTCTTCATTTATAGAAACCATACCTTTGCTCTTACAGCGCTGATCACATGCCCACCATGCACATTTATGTATTCTTTTAGCTCTTATCGTTTTAGAGTAAGAACTTCTCTAACCGCCTTTGTAATTATATCTGAAATACGTGATTAAAGTGAAATAGAGACCAATAATAATCAAAGCTTAATTTCAAACCCATATACCAGATAGGGGTTTCACAAAATACATTTCAAAATACAATTACCCTAGTTTCACATTCACATTTTGAATACAATTACCACACGAAGATAAATCACATTTGTATAAATATCAGAGTGCACAACATAATTCTCGGCCAATCCTGGGGTCCATTCATTAATCAAAGGTGTACAAGGCACATTTGCATATTACAAATTTTCATACGGGGATTATACAAATCTATCTCGAATATATAATCGAATCTTCATCCACATATACGCATCCCAACTATGATAACCAACCACCAAAATCTCATCTCGAAGGAGACCTTGACGCCCTGGGTGCCAGCTCCATCCTTGATCTACTACCCAGTTTGAAAGGTTAGTAGGGGAGGGTGAGATTCTAGAGAATCTCAGTAGGGAAACATTACCAATATGCATACAAGATAGATGTTTAATGCATGACATGCTTGCATAACTCATGCTCACACACAATGACAAATCTGTAAGCTCAATGCTTCGAACAACATACTTATGGCCATAGTATAAATTGAAACATAGCTTCAAATTATTCATACATGTTTCATACAATCAAGCAAAGTAAAGACATGCATTAATACACCAAAACAAATATCAAATACATGCAGGAAAGGTAAGTTCCCTATACTTGTGCTTTCCACGTATGTTCCAACACCAGCAACTCACGATTAGGGTGAACATCAAACCTTATAACCAAAGCAAGGACATAGGGTTAATCCCTTTTCCAATTCCTTAACTTTCAAACACTTAAGTTGGTTATCATTTAAGACTTTTAGGTGGCTACTCAAAGCCTAAACACATGCCTAAAGGGTTGAGAGAAGTTGACCAAAGACCATCTTTCGAGACCTCAAAAACCCATTTTTAACTGCATCACTTGAGTGATGGATAACGTACTAGAGTGATGGATGACTCATACCCAAGTGAGGACGGCTCACTCGTGCGAGTGCTTAGCCAAAAGCAAAGCCAGAAACTAGAAATACTCGCTGTACTAGAGCACCAAGATCAATACTCGAGTAATACCCCCATACTTACCCAAGTCCTACAAAGTATGGCACAGGAAGTGACCACCTAAGAGCAACAAAGAACCCAGAGCCAGAGTGCACTCGAGAACTAGCTATGGTACTTGAGTGAGGGCACAAAACTCATGAGTGCTAGCTCACACTCTTGACAAATCAACTGCGAGTGACAACCCGAGAAGTGGGCTCATAGTACAGAAGCACATGATCACTCAAGTGAGACCACCATTACTCGAGTGATAATCCACATCAGTCGCAGGTGAGGAAGTGCACTCTTGCTTCTTCCACATACAAGTTGCCGCTAACCTAGTAACCCATGATGAGGACATCTCCTTAGCAACTCCTTGTATCTTTCCCAGGTTTCATAGAGGCTTTCTATTTCATGTTGGGTAAATGAGGCAATTTCATTCCTCAATTTAGCAATATTTCCTGAAGGAAAGTATTTTGCCAAAAATTTCTACGCCAAGACATCTCATGTAGTTATACTCCCACTAGTAGCGAGTGTAACCAGCTCTTAGCCTTATCCCTGAGTGAAAAAGGGAAAATTTTAAGTATAATGGCATCATCAGTAACACTTTTATGCTTGAATGTGTCACAAATTTCTAGAAAGTTGGCTATATATGTTGATAGTCATAGAGTGTTTTAGTATCTATTGCTTCTTCGCCCGGATCTACCATCAGATTGCTTAGGATTGAAGTAGACTACTTTCGAACTCTTCGATTTCTTCGACAAGTTCTCTTGATCTCATAATCAAAAGGTTATAGTTCAATGCCCTTCTATATGGTCATGCATTAAGCAAAAAGCTTGAAAAGAAGAAACATAAGACACAAAAAAGAAAAACAAATGTAATGTGAAGACCAAATTAGTATTAAAATTACTTGGTATTGATATTAATGACAACAATCCTCGGCAACAGCGCCAAAAACTTATTATG
Source organism: Inga leiocalycina (assembly GCA_963242795.1). NCBI lineage: Eukaryota > Viridiplantae > Streptophyta > Magnoliopsida > Fabales > Fabaceae > Inga > Inga leiocalycina. Next base: position 41,958,566 of record OY725332.1, read on the forward strand.
CGTGAAATGATTTATTAAAAAGTGTAAGTGTACACTGTCGTAAAGAAGTAATATAAAAGTGAGTAGAATATCATTCCCACGAGGATTGATCACTAAATACCAAAATTGGTAATCTTAATTCTATTAGGTCGATCGATTAGTTGGTTATTGAGATTATAAAAGTAAAAATGATTAAATATGAAAGCAATTGATATAAAAAAAATTATGAGAAAAAGCCTTAGGGATCGGATTTCACTTAGCAAATTTTGTATTAAATAATCTATCTATTTTAGTCCAATTTATTCCACATGATTGATAGCCGAATTTCCCTAATTTAATTACTAGCCTCTTCCAAGGTTAAGTAATTCTATAATTAATATTATCCCTATATGAAATAAAGTAATTAATCATGCATTAAGATTTATAGAACTCATTAAGACTACACAACTCTTATGAATATATTCCTATTTCATATGCAAGTCATGGTTTTAATTATAGGATCTACACACATGCATCTCCTTCCAGTCTCAACATACATATTGAAATCCTTCAAAAGATGATCAATCAATTGAAAGCATTAAGAACAATAATTAAAACTCAATCATGAAGGAAAAATTAAAACTAGATTTAATAAGTTAAGATTCAATCCGTCATTAGTAAGCCACATGATCACCCTAGGAGAATGAAAATTTACCTCATAATGAAATTAAAAACAAAACCAAAATAAATTGAAAACTTCATAAACATTGCATAAAAATTAATTATTAAATTCTAAAGCATAAAGATACAACTACAAGATGCATGAAAATGGAAAAATCTAGCCTTCCTTCTAGGAGGTAAAATGTTGCATGTAGGTGGTAACATATACCGTCCATGAAGTAGGTCTACCTAAGCTTTCCAAGAATGAGGCATGTAAGAAACATTACAATGCATGAAATTTAACTCTATAATGATGTGTCCCTTTGTGTCTTCCACTCCTCTATTTATAGCTGAATAGGGTGCAAGGATTTCCTTGTTATGTATGAATCTTGACCTTAAGCTTCCAATTTTGATCTTATGGCAACCATGCTTCTTAATTGAATTCGAATTTTGATAGTCAAAATGGTGGATTTTCACATTTTTGTCTTCATAAAAGTTGTAGATTTGGATCTTAGCTTGAAAACACATGTAAGAGAGCTCCTCATTTCAACATTTACAATTCAAGTTATAGTCCGATTAGTAGGCAAAGGTTAGACCTAGACAAATTCACATTCTATACTTTTAAGCAAAATTCAAAATCTTTAAAGACAGAACTGGGTTTTGACCTCAACAGAGAAGTTGTAGGGCTTTTTTTTTTTTATAACTTTTTATCCTTGTAAAGAACATCCCAATCCGATTTTTAGAGCTCCAGATATTGCCTAAAAATTGAAAGAGGGTTAAAATTTAGTATTTTTTGATAAATTCTATTTTATGCAAAAATCATTATTTATTTATCAATTACATATAAATTCATTACATTAAGCTCAAATATCATACAAAAATTTATTATATAAAGGAAAATAAATATGCAAAAATTTTACTTATCAATAGTTATTCATGATATTATTATTTATTAGTGATTTGGATGAAACCTTAGTCACCTCACGGTCCAATCAAAATTTTATTTAAAACTAATGCAATACAATGAAGCAATTTTTAAATCATTCTCTTATCAATGAGCCTTTATTTTGAATCCCTAAGTTAAACTAAATACTAAAAGAGGGTTAGAAAGGGAGTTTCGAAAATGAGGTTTCTTTAAATAAATGCATAAAAATAAAGCTATAACTAATCTTTTTGGTATTGTAGAAACAATGAATATCTAGGATTTTAATTAAGAGATTTATGATTATCTATTAGGAATATTAAGTAATGATAGTTATTCATTGGATTATTATTTATTAGTGATTTGGACGAAACCCTAGTTGCCTCAAGGTCCAATCAAAATTTTACCTAAAACTAATGCAATACAATGTATCAACCCTAGAATCATTCTCTTATCAAGGAGCCTTTTTTGCTATTAGTTTGAGTCCTTTAGGATTAATAACTTTAGCCTTCTGGTCCTTCAGCAATATTAATTCTTTTCAGATTCAATTTCTCCAAAATGACCTACAAAGAAAATAAACCTAAATTGTAATACTTTATATTCCAAAAATCAATCACTTAGGGTAAATCATGAAATATTAAATATATGACATTTTTTCCCTTTATAGCCTTGTTTTCATTCAAACAACTTTAATCACAATTAATCATAATTAATACCATTTAAACCCAAGAATAATAATAAAATCCATAAATATATTATGAAATAGTGTGCGATCAATTATATTTATTATTTTAATATTTGTAGTATTTCAATAAAATATGATATCTTTATTAACCCATAATTATCCTCAATATCGTAGGATTTGATTTAGATTTGAATTTAAATTTACATTATTATTTTATTATTTTTAGGGAACTATAAGTAGAGCCTAGAATTCTTTAATAAGGCGTTCCTTTTCCCTCCTCTCTTATCTCTTCTCCCCTCTTTTCTATTCTTTTTCTTACCCTTACACCTAGACTGTTTTACATTAGGAACATGTGAAAGAAGAGTAGTAGAAGTGAGGGGGATCAAGAATAGAAAAATGGATAAAAATGTTTAATCATATGATAATTTTTACTTCTTTGGCTCTTAATGCAAGGCCTAATTAACTAATTTGAGAATATCAAGGATGTTAGTTAAGTTAATTAATATGATATGATTTTTCTAAAACACTCTAATCATTTTTCTTAATTCTCTTCCCCTTTCCTACTTGATTATTGTTAAGGGAATATATATATGATTAATTTGGGAAAAATTGATAAACATGTGAAATAAATCTTACATTTAGGACAAATATCAGCTCCCAAATAAGGACATACATTAAGAACCAGAAGAATATAAGATAGAAATCAGGGAAAAATGAATACTACCTCTGATCTTTAATATAAGAGCTAGTTAACTAATTTGAGTAGATTAAGAAAGTTAGTCATATTAGTTAGTTGTAAAAAAATATAGGTTTGTTTTCCTAAAATACCATACTTTATCTTGATTACCCTTAGATAGAAACTTCTTAATGTGCGCAATCAATAGGGATACTTGAGGAAAAAATTATAAATTTGGGAGACACAATAGATTAAGGTCTTATATACAGTCCCTAATTAGCTCTTGTACTAAAGACCGGAGATGGTATACTAATTTAACACTAGTTGAAAATCACTTTTTTGCAAATTGGTTTGAGAACCAGCACAGAAAAGTCATGACTTTTCAAACTGATCGGATAACTGGCATAAAAAATAGTTTTAACTCTGGTTATTCCTTATTAAGAAGTTAACCAAAAAATTTAAAAAAATGATATTTGCTTTTTTTAGTCCCCATTGGAAAAATTTTCGGGTAGAGATTGATCTCTACTAATAAGTTAACAAAAAAATTTAAAAAATTGATCTTTACATTAATGAGAGAGAATGAAAATGAGAGAGGAAAGATGAGATAAGGATATGTGTGTTTTCTATTCTGAGATTGTGATCAATGTTGTAACACCTTACATTTCTGCTCCTTTATTATGTATACAGAAGCATTTCTATTCAATTCGTTAGGGGTTCACTTGTCAATTCCGGCTATTAAGCCGTTATTCTTGCCAAATATCAGAATCGTTCCATTTTTTATTCTTATTCATAATTGCAATGAGTTTAGCGATCCTGATTACGACTTAATTCGATTACGCGCATTCGTACTCTTCATACATATATTCTTGTCGTGCAGATACTTTACATATAGTAAATTAATAAACGTTCTTTCTTTCTCGATTCTTCATCTTCTTTTCTTCTTGTTCATCTTTATCATTTTTTTCTTTCATAGTCCCATACCTATATGGTTGGTGGGGGTGTGATTTGGGGGAATCTCAGTAGCAAACATTACAGATAATACATGTAAGATGACTGATAGTGCATGATATGCTTGCCTTACATAGGCTCATGTTTATATAATTATATTCTGCATGCTCAATGTTTCATGCGACATACTTATAGCCACAACAAAAATAGAAACAGAGCTTCATTTATTCATACATGCTTTACATAATCAAGTAAAACAATACAACAAATCAATACACAGCATAAACATCACATATATGCAAGTAAGTAAATTCACTACCTTTTGTCTTCGTGTCCCCTTTTGTACCTTTTCTTCCAACCATTGAAATTGTTTGGAAATTCTTCCATATTTGTTCGTTGTCATCTCATGGCCCTAGGCACATAACCATACATTAGAGCCATGATAAATGAATATCCAATGTGGCTACATAGGCCTTTAGGACATGTCTCTTATATTTGGGCCAATAATTGTCCCAATTTTAATAACTCAAAACATTTTGGTTGGTTAACTTTAAAATTAACACATTAGGTGCAATGGGTATTTAATGGGCCCACACAAACTCCAAGTACTTAACTTAACCCTTGGAAGTTAATTTTTTTACCAAATGCCATTACTTTTCATTTTCGCACTATTTCAGAAAGTTCGCATATTTTTTATTTAACTTGGAAAAATCATAAATTTGTCTAGAAACCTCCAATTAGGGTGGTTCAAAGCCCTATATGGCCCTTATTAAGTCTTTGTTATGGTAAAAATATTTTCTCTAGCCAGTTCCAAGGACAAAAATCTAGAATCACCATTAAACTCATACTGTTATAGATTTTCGCCAGTTTTACATATCCAACTTCAAAAAGTCATATCACCTAATATATTAATCCAAATGTCACAAATGATATATAAAATTAAAGCTTATGATGTCTACTTTAAATCTAAAAATTTTTATAGTCATTGGATATCATTTGCTCAGTCAAAAATGTGTCACAATCAGACTGCCTCACAGAACACAAATCTGGTAGCACTTAAACTAACTTATATTATCATCAAACACCATATATAATCATATATTCATGATTAAAACATCATTAGACCTCAAAAATCTAGCTTGGATGAAACATATGGAAGCCATAAGGTCCAAGAAAACTCATTAAAACCTCAAGCCAGTCAGTTCAAAATGAAGCTTAGGCTTACTTCTTCACATTTCTATAACTGGTTCGGTATTCCGGTAGCACTCCGGCAAGCAAGAAGCCACCAAACACCTCTAATAAAGAATTTGAAATAGTACAAATGTTGCTCTCACTGAGAGGAACAACATTATAGAAGACTCTGAGAGCTAGAAATGCCGAATCGAAGGTGAAATCGGCTCTGAAAATCTGGGAAAATCACTATTCACACCCCTTCTTTCTTCTTTTTATCTTCTCTATACTTTTCTCTATGTTTTTCTTTATTTTTTTTCTTCCCATGGCTGACATCTTAAAGAAAAATGGAGGGTTAGGATTTAATCTTGCATTTTGATAGCCTCCTTGTATGTCAAGTGTTAAAAGATTAAAGCACAAGATGACATGTGTCAATAAAGCATCTTGTCTTCTCTTTCTCTCTCTCTTGACCATCCTTTTTGTATCAAGGGAAAGGAAAGGCTTGAAAATTTCCCTAAACTCCCTGTTTAGTGTTCGAAAAGCCAAGTACACGACCGGACATGAGATCAATGGATTCCTTGGACTCAAGGGCTAGATGTCACATTTTCTAAGTGCCACCTCAAAAGGCAAAAAGTAACCCTCACCATTAAGGACATTTGTCACTCTCTTATAAGGCCAACATAAAAGACACTTGGTGTAATATCCTAAATTCATGTAAGGGCTAAGAATCCCAACACTTAGTGTAAATAGTAATAGTGCAATCACTTTGAGAGTTTTGTATAAAATTAATTCCTGACTAATTTAGGACTAGGATTTATCCTTGAAAAGTGAAATGGTTGAGGCTAAAAATTTATAAATAATGGGAGAGCTACTCTTGGAACTCCCAGATACCCATTGTGTCATTTGTGTAAATTGAAACGTCAGGATTGTAAAATACGAGTGTAAGTAGTTAGAGGTGTTAGAGCAAGCGTTTCACCCAAGAGGGGGGTGAATTGGGTGATACTGAAAATTTCGTTGCAAATATGAAAAATTGACGGTGAATATAATGCAGTAAAGAGTAAGGAGAAATATCGCCGAAGTGTACATCGAGAGTTATACTGGTTCGGCCACAACCACTTTGACCTACGTCCAGTCCTCAGAATATCTCTGAGAGTTTCACTATAATTTCCAAGATTCAGTGGGTTCTTGGCACCTCAGTACAAGCAAGTTACTCGCTCGCCCTTACAAGTTGTAATCCAATCCCAACTCAAGGTTCCACAACCTTAAGTTAACTCAATAACAATTATTGAGTTTGAATGAAATATCTCTCTCACAGAGTAAATAAGAATTACTAAAGTACATAATTACATGTATATGTAAAACAGAGTATTGAACTTGATAATGCGTTTGTGTGTGTGATCTTGTTATTTTTCTCTGTTTGGATGTTCCCATATATATAGATGTATTGGTAATGACTGTTGGAACCTTTTCTTCTCGCCCGTTAGAGTGTGAATAGCCACTGTTGACTTTTCCAGTATTTTAAAAATATCCGTTTGTGGTAGGTGGTGGTAGGTAGCGTTTGAACGTTGCATTTGACTTTCCTTATTTGGTAAGATCTCTTCATTGTTTATCTACGGATATGCTAAGAATACTAATACAATGAAGGGTTAATCACATAGGAAACAAATCAATGAATGTTGGAATGATTTCTGAATTTCTGGACTTGCATACTCGAGTAGTTCCTCGAGTATTCATTAAGTTTACTCAAGTACTTACTCGAGTATCATCGTGAGAGTAATGACAGCAAGTTAATAAATGAACATCATATAACTCGAGTAGTGCATGAAGTAAACAATTTTACAAACCTTGGAAATACCTGTTTACTCGGGTACTTACTCGAGTATGGTACAAATTTCTTCATAGGTTACTCGAGTAGCTACTCGAGTAATCTCTCAAATAAACTTTAGGTTACTCGAAGCTTCACTCCAGTAATTTTGGAAGGATTACAAGGCCGAGAGCGCTTCAAGTTTTCTTACCTGGTTACTCGAGTACTTACTCGAGTAAACATCAATTTTCTGCATAGCTTACTCGGGTAGATACTTTAAGTGCTGTGTAAATAACTCTGCAGATTACTCGATTACTGACTCCAGTAAACTAGTTCAAATATTTGACAAAGAATAATGGAATACCTGTATACTTGAGTAGTGCCTCGAGTGAAATGATAATAGCATTTCAGGTTATTCGAGTATTACCTTCAAGTTTTGCTTACCATAGTGAGTTACTCGAGTAGCTCCTCGAGTAACATTGGCAGGATTGAAAATACCGAGAGCAACATATTTCTTGAAGCAGGGGACTTGAGTATAGACTCGAGTAACGTTGGCAGGCCGAGAGCAACTGGAAGTGATTTCCCTGATTACTCGAGTACTCACTCGAGTAACATTGGTAGGCTGAGAGCAAGTCCAAGTGATTTACGTGGTTACTCGAGTAGCTACTCGAGTAACGTTGGCAGGCCGAGACCAACTGGAAGTTTTTTACCTTATTACTCGAGTAACGTTGGAAGGTTACTTGAAGGTTGACTCTAGTTACTTCAAGTTTTTGTCTCATTACTCGAGTACTTACTCGAGTAACCCTTTAGAAATTTTGCCAGTAATGAAGTTTCTCAGCTTTTTCTCTTGGCCTTTCTTCATTACTCCAGTGCTTACTTCAAGTAACGATTTGCCTTGTTATTACTTTGTTCAAACTTATTTGTTTAACAAATCTTTTTCATACCATTCTTTATTATCATCAAAACATGAGAGATCTAACAAGTGGAAAATTCGTTAGTGGCTGCAGGGATCATAGCAGCCATTTTTAAGTTTGGAGGGATCTGTACATAATGTGGCATGCCTCAATATGCATGCCAAGGTCTCGAGTAGAATACTAAGTTTGTACTGATAAAGCAACTTTATTAAAGTAACTTTAATAAAGTAAGTTATATGACTCATGATAACACAACTTGTGTTAGCCAAGTAAGAAAATGTCAAGTGTCCCATAATCATTACAAAGTACAAGGATACTTTTGTGTTTACCAAATGAGGAGGTGGCATTGTCCCTCATCATTGCACCCACTTTATGCCTTTTATGTTGGCACCTTCGAAGAGTGCCACATGTCATCTGAGTCAGGGAAATCTGCCAGTCTCTGATATGATCACCTGTCTAACTTTCATGAACACCATGCTGGGGGTCTGGGTAAATTGTCAGGCCTCTTCCTTCCCCTCACCATGATAGCGCCACCTAGGAGAGAGAAAAGGAAGGCCCAATTGCTTTTGGACACATGTCATCTTATGGAGTAATCACTTGACATATGTCACCACAAGAAGCAACCAAAGCCAAGATATAATCTCATCCCTTCATTTCCTTTTGAGATTTCAGCCAAGTGAGGAGAGAGGGAGGAAAAATCAGATTCACTACAATAAAATTATTAGAGGAGAAAAGGAGAGTGAACAGTAATTTTTCCTGAATACTGGAGCTAATTCTAACCTTGAAACTCCATTATTGTTTGGGAAATCCTTCATAAAACCTCTTCTAATCACTATAAGCTTCAATTATATGGTCTTAGATTTCTCATCTGAGGTGTTTTTGTCAGTTAGTCTGTCGGAGTGCCACCAAAATTCTGAACTACTTGAAGAAACGGGAAGAGGTAAGCCTCGGCTTCATTTTAAATTGATTACTTCATGTTGTTGTTGAGTATTTCTTGCCTCTTGTGCCACCCTTGATTTTTAGCCAAGAGGATTTTGAAGCAAGATGATGATTTTAATCATGTTTAAGGGGATATATGATGTTTGTTGAAGTATTAGGCTTGTTGGTAGTTAAAAACACAAAGTTGGATTTTTATTGTTTTAGGGGGTAGAATTCGGTTAAGGGCAAAACTGGGAGACAAAGTTTGATTTTAGTTTTTTGAATTTTCCTTTCAATTCTACACAAAAAAATGTGTTGGAATAGGCTCTGATTATAATTTTTGGAAGACTAGTTAGAAAGCCCAAATATTAGAAACTTAGTTCACTAAGTTGCCAATGTGCATTTTTGTTTGGCAGTTTTGTTGTGATGAAAATTTCACTGTTCAAATTTCATCTGATGAAGATGAGATTTTCCAAAATTAAAGTACACTTAAAGATCTTTAATTTGATAGCTATTATGAAGGATTTGGATAAGTACACTAGGAGTTGAGTGTTGAAGTTAGACCATTAAAACTGGTCAGATTTTCTGGCAGCAAGGGGAAAAAGGAAAGTTGGGAACAATGCGTAGTTAGGTGGATGCTGGAAGTATTTTTCCCTTAAAACAGACTTAATAAATGCCATATAGGATTTGGAATCACCTTAATTGGAGTTTCCTAGCTCAAGTTATGAATTTTCAAAGATTAATAAAAATTCTGCCAGGTTTTCTATAATTGTGCGACAATTTAAAGTAAAGTGTTTTTGTAATAGAATTGGACCTTTAAGGGTTAAGTTAAGCATTTGGGGTGGCTTGGGCCCATTAGCTACACATTAGGCTTAATGTGGTGACCCTAATGATAACCAACTTAAGAGAACAATGTATAAAAGAATTGGGCTAAGTAATAACTCATCACCCGTAAATTATAATTTATAGGATTTGACATTTACCTAAGATGCCTGAAGCATGTCAATCAAGGTCAAGATTTGGCAAAACAATTGTCAGGTAGTAACTTATCCCTCACATAATATGTGATATGTCATATGCATGTTTGTACCATCATGAATTTAAGCATTCAAATGAGAAGGGCTTAGGCCCAGTAGAATTTCCCAGCGCTGTGGCAAGGGGCGGTTGTCCTTGAATTAGTAAATTTATGCTTTCCTCATATCATGAATTTATCTCTAAATGTTGAATATATTGCTTGTATTGAAACTTTGGTTGACATGGTATGTTACATGTATGCATTTTATATGAGTGATATCTGTTACTACTGAGATTTTTTGAATCTCACCCTATTTTTCCAAAAACAAATTTTCAGCTCAGGTCGGTAATTCCTCAAGCAAGAAGGTAACCACGGGAGAATGAAGCGAAGAACTTAGAATTTAATTTTCCATTGGTTATCTATTTATTTTTGGGAATTATACTTAATCTGTATTTAAGTGAAGTTAGTCCCATACTGATAAGTCAGTAGACATGTAATTAAGCTCCTGTATATAAGCAAACACATAGTGACATCCAAACCAGTAGTGGACATCCATCCATCTTGGGTCGTTAATTAATTATAGTAGTTTGGGTTCTAGCAAAGAATGTTTTGGCAAAAACTTTGATATGAGGAAATGAACCTAAAGCAGATAGCTTAAAAATGAATCGTAAAATAATATAAGACCAAATTTGAAAATATTTTTGAAAATATTTTTGAAAACCCACTCAAGTATAGCTCCACACTTTGCTTGAAGTTGGGACTCGCGTTGTTTACAAAACATTGTCGGTCTCCCTTTTTAAAGATATTACCACACTTAATCCGTCTATATGCTTTGAAAATGAGGGTGTCACATTTTTTAGTATCAGAGCATAAGTTTTTTTGCTATAAAATGAAGTTCTTTGCTTAGATAAGTGTACTAACTCTAGAATAGTAGCCTTATGAAATAGGAATGGTGAGCAGTAGAGGAAGCCAGAGTAGTATGTCACTACGATCTGTTAACCAGCCTCCCCCAGAGCATCGTATACCAAAGGGTCGACTTGATGTAGTCATTAATAGAAGGGAGTGAAGAGGGGGCGTGGACCAAGAGTGTTGCGTATGGCAAAGAAAAGAGTTCCCAACCATATGACAATAAAGATAAAGACTAGGCAAGCTAGTCCCGGTATAGAGCCGTCGATTGGCGATATCGCTAGCCCTGAGGGACAAGGGATCACACCAGATACTGACTCTAATGTTGAGTCTAGAGCCCCGATGACTCAGTTAACCTTTGACCCACACCCAGACCAAGAGTTTTGGAGAAACTTAAGGGTCTATACGTATGGGCCTTCAATAGTGCCCTTTCTTGTATGGCACAGTATGCAGTGTTCTTAGACTTAGTGAAGGAGCTATATGAGTATAGGGATGAGTATGGGCTAGGGATGACCAATAATGTATGGATCAAAACCACAATAGCGTACTTTCCAGACCTCACTTCTTAGGTCAAGAAAAAGAACGAGATTGTTGCACTTGGCCCTTTTAAGTTCCTTGCTTTTTATGATCACATGTATTTCTATGTACTAGTTAATATGGACCAGTGATAATAAGGTAGTGTAGGCTTCTTTGGTATGATTATCCAGTCTTTTGGATGTATATATGACTGGTTTGCTGTAATAAAACAAGCTTCTTTTGATGTAAATGACAAGTCACTTTGACACAAATGTAGATGTCACTTTAATGGACTTATGTATCTGTTGTGTGTTGGTATTTAATGTCTTAAGAAGTACATACATGTGTGTGTGTGTTTGATATGGTATTAACATGGTATTCCTTTTTAATAGTGAAAAGGAACAATGGGGCAAGGTATACTAAGGAAAGTACTACCAAATATGGGACCCGTGAATAATGCAAGGGGCGACCTGATGAGAGGACACTTGTCACTCTCTTATTCATCCAACATAAAAGTTGTGTCATCATTATTTACTTTATTAAAGTTACTTTATCGTGCTTACTTGGGTTTCACTCGAGACTTGCTTGGGATTTCTTCACGTATACCGAGGCCCCCCAAAATGGTACTAGATCAAAGTATATATGTGTGGGCCCCACATGGCGCCACACACCGATGTCTATTCCTGAAAACGTAAGGTACACATGTCTGCCTTGAAAATGCTATGTACACACCGATACGAGAAAATTTCTCTTGATTAATCAGTCCTATACCTCATGACATATCTAGGTGGCGTCTTTCTACCAACCTAATGGCATTGTATATGTGTCATGTGCACATCTGCACCAACACTTTGATCCTACTATCTATGCATACTGGGCCCTCTACCCCAATAAGGCCGGATCACATAGTCCCCGAGAGTCTTTCTATCTCTCGATATTCTTAGGACTTTTCTCGAACTGGGCTTAGTCGTTTTCTTGATACAGGCTTATCCTCAAGTCTCTAGGCCTAAAATTCAGGATATTACATGTCTTTTTCTTTGTTGTAAAATTATGAGTAATTTTTCTTAAAATATTTTAAACTGTGTGCATCAATCATTTTAAAGGTGGGTAAAATAGTTTTCTATTTGTAAAAATAAAATTGACTTTGCACCCCAATTATTTTTAACCGATGTAGAAAGTGAGTAAAATAGTTTTTTTTCTAAAAATATGTTGACTTCCTACACCAGTTATTTTGTTGGGAAAATTATTCATAAATACCTTATTGAAAATTTATTTGTCAAATGGGACCTTCAGGTGCAAACAATTTTCCCCGTGTGCAAAAGATCTTCCTTTGTATTCAAGCCATCTTCTCATATGTTCAATATATCTTCCCTGTGTGACCTTTCCTTGTATTTAACAATATTTCCTTGTATGCAATGTAACGCCCTTATTTTCTTTTTAACTATTTCAGAGTATTCGTGGAAAACGATATACGATTCAGGGGACAACACAGGAATAACATAACTATATTGATTATATGTACATGATTACAGAAATTCTCCATAAGATTTTGTACATGATACTTACAATTAAGGTAGCCACACAGGGCTACTAGGGTGTCTAAACCCATGCCAGTGAAATGGAGAGACTTCTACCCGTCTTCGCTCCACCACTACAACCCTCTGTCATGCAGTTCTCTTCTCTGATTTCCGCATAGCTTTTGTATTTGCCTATCTAAATTGTTAGTAGGTATGGGTAAGATTCGAGAGAATCTTAGAACGAAACAAATACCATAATTCATGCATAATAGATGCTGTGTATGACATGCTAGCTTTAACTAGATGTATGCCTCATAATGACATTTCTGCATACTCAATGTTTCATGTAACAAAACTATGGCCACAACAAAACAGAAATAGAGCTTCATTTATTCAAATATACTCTACACAATCAAGTAAATTAATCACATACATCACTACACAAGCAAATATATCAAATACATGCAAGTAAGGTTAATCCCCTACCTCTAGTCTTTTCTCCTCAATTTGCATGCTGGCAACCGGGCTTTGAACTCGGTCCTACAATTCCAATTGTATCATTTAGACACTTCTATAGTGTTTCTAGGGGTTATATGAGTCTATATTGAAAAATTACTAAAATACCCCTAGAGACCCGGCCCGTTGTACCCGATCCAACTGTACTTTTTCTGAAATTTTGACATGGGCTATTATGACATATTTTTGCTCAAGGAATCCATTTCCTAACTCAGAATTACCAAATTCACTACCAAATGACAAAATTACCCTTAGCAGCCCTGCTTTAAGGGTTTCAAGGGTGTTTTCGTAATTATACTTTTTCGGCCTTTTTCGAAAAAGTAACCACCTGTAACCCCCATCTAATTTTCCCTCCTAAACTCAATGGAATCATAAAATCATTGAAATTCTCAAGTACTCCAGGGAAATTAAGGTTTTTCGGTTTCAGCTCCGTAGACGTGTTTCTTTCTACTCCTAACCATTTTATTAACTATTACATTATATTGCAACTATCATTTAGACCCAATTTTGGCAGCATAACCCCTAGACATACACATTTCTAAAAAAAAACAAAGGAGAATCTGATGAAATTTCACCTATTAAATTGTCCACAACATCAAAACAAGCAATATTCAAAGTTTTAGAGGTTACGTTAAGCTCCCTCTGGCTTTTCTCAACAAGGCTGAAACCCCAAGTCCTCTCCACAGTGAAATTCAAGCTTCTAACACCTTAAATAACGTAGAAGAGGAGCTTAGGAAAAGAGTTATACGTGTTAGGTATGAATTCACCAAAGAAATCGACCTACCTTACAAGTTCTCTTCTCCTTCTCTCTCTAGAATTTCTCAAACTTTCTCTCTCTTGTTGCAGCAAAACTGACGGAAATGGGATTTTAAAAGATATAATAATTATTGAATAATTATTTTCCCATTTTCAGGTTTTTACAAAATTCTGGCAGATTTTCTGCCTAAACTTTGAAAAATCATAACTAATTCTAGATAAATCAAATTGGAGTGATTCCAAAGGTTATAAAACCCTTATTGAGTCTAGTTTCAAGGAAAAATATAGCCTTTCACTAGTTGGAAGCACAAAATTCCCAGAGTTTAATCTTTACCTGCTGTTCCAGAAACTTTCTAGTTTTTCTAGGCTAACTTAAAAAATTCATAACTTTTTGTATATAGCTCTAATTGAGTCGACATATCAAATTAAAGGTTAGGATGTCTACTTTCACCTTGTAAAATTTCATAATTTATGGATATCATTTGTTTATCCAAAATCACATGACAATCTCACTGCCTTGTGAAAAATTTCATTGGAAGTATAATCACTTTCTCCAAAATTCACCATTTTACTTTCTTTAATACCCCAAAGATATAAGAATCATTAGGGAATAAATTTGGGGCTCCTACTAATTAAATCGGCGTTTAACAGCCCACTTATTTCAGGCTTACTCTCTAGCCTCTAATCCCAAAATTTGGGGTATTACATGCAAAACATATCCTCTCAAGTCCTATTTGGTAAATAAATTTCCAATGATGTATTTATGGGCATTTCTCCCTATTTTATTTAACCAGTGAGGATACTTGTTTAAAAAAAAATTAGCTTTGACGTTTTCAACATTTCATGGAATTATATTCAAGATTTTTTCTTTAATGATGGAATCAATTGAACATCATCTACGAAATGTATGTCTACATAGACCTCATGCATGTATAATTAAAAAAACTATATACTCTATAAGAGTGTTGAATTAGTTATTTCACTTAATTTAATCTTATTAAAATATGAGTGAGAATAATATTTGAGTCTCTCATAAAGAAATAAGAAATTATTGACACTTTGACCCCTTAATGATATTTTTGAGATAGACAATCATAATATAGTGTACTAACAAATTCTTGGTATATACTTAAATGGAATCCACTTTATAAATCACTTTTAGTAGAATTTTTTGGTCCACTTGAAGTGCAATCAATGTTTATTTGTTGATTTGAACCCTTTAATTAAGGTTAAATGTGGCTCCTTTTTTTTTTTTTTTTAATTTATCTTCTTCAAAGCCTCAAGGTGCAATTTTAGTAACGAAGCTTTTTAGCTATGAGCGTCTAGCACAATTAAGTTATAAATGGTATAAAAGTAAATACAATCTTTTAAAAATGGTACAATTTTAGTACTTTCATTAATAGATGTTTGATGTGGGACATACTTATTCTCCCTCTAGCTTTATAATAGATGTTTGAGCCAATTAAACATGATTGTTAAATAAAATTGATCTATTTTAAAATATTATGTCTACTTTTGTATTCTTCAAAAGTTAAGTGTGTTGGACACTCATGCTGAAAAACTTTACTGATAAAATTGTACCTTAACTGAAAATTTAATTTAAGACATATTTAATAACTTGGGTTTTATATGAATTAGTTGAAGTGATCGACTTATATTGTGTACATGAGGGTTACGTTAGATCCAAAGCCTTAATAATTTTGCCATCTATCCTTCCTTAATACTATTAGTTTTCAGAGGGTTTTTTACCCTACTTTTTAAGAGAGGCGTGCTTTTTCAAAGATCAAATTAAAGTTAACTATCGATGGAAAAAAATAAATAAATAAATAAAAAAAATAATAATAATAAAGTTAAGCAACTCTCATCATTGAATCAACTTTGAGCAACTTTGCGCATGCTCGGACCACCATTATGAACTAGTCAAGTCCCGCCTCTTTTGCTGGCAAAAAAAAAAAACAGAGAGAGAGAGAAAAGTCCAGCTTCTTTTTTTCTTTTAATCTTTTTTCATTTTCAAATAATTATTACTGTGTGTTACTTTAATTCTACATGTTTAGTCATAGTATATGTCAATGCCTTAGACCAAACTTAAGGTCATTGAAAATTTAAGGCATATATACGTTCATACTTGATACTCAAAATAATTTCATGACAATTTGATTTGATTTGGTTTGCTCATTGAAATTTATGGACAAAATTTATAAGTTCGATTAAACATTTTTGTTGATACAATACAGAAGGCTGGCTTACAAAAATTTATAGAAAGAAGCTCTTGGAGAAAAACTTATGTGATGGGAAATGAATATATAATTTAAATGTCAATTTTTAATCATTGGTAAACTCTTATTGACCTAGAAAATTAACAAGCTCAAGTTAAAGTTGCGACACTACTCAATTAAGTAAGATGCACTTAATATAGTTAGTGTGAACGTTAATTAGCCAAAAATGTTGACCTCAACATGTTTAGAATTAGTCAAAAGTTTCCAGAAATTAATATGCGAATAGGTAGAAAATAGTCAGTGGAATTAGTAGGTTGTATAATAATTTATTTGGCTTGATCAAAATTGGCACGACTGAGTCTATTATTGGTTAGGATATGCCAAAAACGAAATTGGGTTATTTTTTTCATACGACGATAAAAATACAAATTATATAAAACAAAGTCAGGTATACAAATTATATAAAACAAAGTCAGGTTATGTACCTGAAACTAGACTGTGAGTTAACAACTACTATCTAGTGCTTGTATCGACTGGCGGGAGTCGTTCCCACTTAATCAATAGTCTGCCGAATCGGACTAGTGGATTGGGTAGTAGGCGCTGAATGTACTAGTAGAGAAATAAGAGAAAAAAAAACAAAGATTGTGGGTTAACCTTGTACTTTGTATGGAATTTGACAAAGGGTATTCGCTCACATTCACCTATTTAATCTTATTAGCTTCTCAATAAAAATTACTCATCATTTTAAAATTACCCGTTTACAGCTGAAGTTGAATCCCATTTCTGCTTCAAACCATAGATTGAAATAGGCGAAGGTAAAATCAAAACACACACACAAACTGTACACCTCAAATTCACCAACAAGAAGCAAGAAGTGTGGGTAGTTATAACTAGAACTAGATCACTACCAAAAGGATTTAACTTACTTATAAATCGAACTAAAATGATGTTGCTCAAAATCATATTGACAGAGGGAGGCCAAGAAAGAGAGGAGGAAGGCTAAAAACCCTAACCTAAACAACAAGGGAAGAAGAAAATCATATTAAAGAAAATAATTTCGCCATTAGACTTAACAATGTTTAAATTTAAATTAGTTAATTAGTCAAACCGAATACCAAACAATTATTCAAATAAAAAAATGGGACTACATATATAGTTCTGAAAAGTGTGTCTCAGGGCATAAAAATTTCCTAATTTTCATCTTTGTTGACTCGTAATATCGTCATCATCTAAAAGACAAACGATAAGTTACACACACACACACACAAAAGCCAGTACTATTAAGAATTAAGAAATGTAATAAAAGGAGAATACGGTAATGCTTTTATTGTGGTGTGAGACTAAAAAAGTGGGTTCTTCTCAAAGATTCTATCCACCAACATCTCTCTTATGGGAAGGAGTCATCCTAGTTTACCAAAAGTGTGGAGTGATGCCAGTAGTCTTTGTCATGTTAAAAATTATTTTTAAAATAAGTCTTAGGAAGGAAAAGAAAAACCTGTTCAGATTATTGTTCTAATTTCTAAATACTTGCATTTGAAAAATAAAAAAAACGTTTGCAACGCTTTTTTAAAATCAACTTGAAGAAATAAAAGAAGCTAGGCTAGAGACTGAATAGAAAGGATAGTGACGACATATAGAGCCAGAGGACTACGACATGACGTAGACAAAGGCAAGCAATTGATAAAGAGAGCATAGGAAACATTTAAAATTTGTTTTGAGTGTCCTACTTTTAAAAACATGTTTCAATTTTTGTTTTTTTTTCAAAAATACTTAATTAAAAATTAACCATAAATTTTTTTTTTATTTTTTCTTTTAAAAATGAAAAATTGTTTTCAAAATAAGAAATCAAAGAAGGCCATTATTTCTATCAATAACCTTCGTATATTTAAGCATCATTTAATTATGAGGTGTATTATTATTATTCTTGTTGTTATATACTCCATCTTTCACTTTGATTTTTATCACAACTTGAAATAGAAGAACCAATGAGGATGACCAACTTCTTTTGGGGTGGACTGAGGCATCAAATAAAGCTCATTTTGTCATCCCTTTATCTTATTTTAACCTTTTTTAGAGTATTCATGAAAAACGAAATGCGGTTCGGTGGGCAACACAGGAATAGCGTAAATATACTAATATGTTGTGCATGATTACTAAAATTCCTCATAGGGGTTCATACCTGATAATTATAAGCAATGTAGCCAGACAAGGCTACTAGGGTGTCGAAAGTCGTCCCAATGAAACAGAGACATCTTCCCGTCTTCATTCCACCACTGCAATCCCCTCATACGTTACTCTGCATTGGTTTCAGCATATCTTCTATCTTATCCTGTCTAAAGTGTTGGTAAGGGAGGGTGAGATTTCTAAAGAATCTCAATAGGAAAACAGTACCAATATGCATGCAAGATAAGTGCTTAATGCATGACATGCTTGCATTACATAACTCATGCTCACATAGTGACATATCTGCCTGCTAAATGTTTCAAATAACATACTTATGGCCAAAGCACAAATAGAAATAGAGCTTCAATCATTTATTTATGTTTCATATACTCAAGAAAAGCAATAACAAGCACCAATACAATAGCACAAATACCAAATACATGTAGAAGAGGTAAGTTCCCTACCTTAACCCTTTCCCACCTCGAAACGTGTGCCTCGCAAAACGTGTCGCAGCTCGGCTCTACCCTCGGTCCTACAATTCCAAATGTACCATTTAGACACATCCATAGTGTTTCTAGAGGTTATATGAGCCTATTATGAAAATTTACTAAAATGACTCTGGTACCCCGCCCTTCCCCGTGTACCCGGTCTGACTGTACTTTTTCTGAAATTCTAACGTGGGCTATCCTAATATATTTCCACCCAAGGAATTAATTTCCAGACTAAGAATTACCAAATTCACTGCCAAAAGACGAAATTGCCCTTGAGAGCCCTTATTTTAGTGTTTTAAGGGCGTTTTTGTAATTATGCTTTGTCAGCCTTTTCTGAAAAAGTGACCAACTGTAACCCTGCCTAATTTCCCCCCCTAAATGCAATGAAATCATCAAATCATTGAAAATCTAACTTTAAGACCTCTAACTAGAGCTGGCTGAAACTTATGGATTCTCTAGGGAAAATCGGGGTTTTTGTGATTTTGACTTCGTAAACGCGTTCCTTTGTACTCCTAACCACTTTATTGACTATTCCATTAGGTTAAAACTACAGTTAAGAACCAATTTTTCCATTTCCAAACATTTAAACTAATGACAATCCGGTGAAATTTCACCGATTAAATTATCCATAGTAGCCAGAATAGTCAATATACGAAAGTTTGGAAGTTACCTCAAGCTCCCAATAGCTTTTCCTCTTCTTGGTTGAAACCCTAACTCCTCCATACCAAAATATGAGCTTCACAACCTTCAAGAATACTGAATAGAAGCTCAGGAGCAGAGTTATACACGATAGGTAAGGATTTACTGGAGAAATTGGCTTACCGTACAAGATTTCTTCTCCTTCCTTTCTCAAAGATTTCCACACGTTCTCTCTCTTGTTTGCTGCTGGTTCACGTCAATTTTGCTGGAATAAGGAGGTAGATGATATATTTAGTATATCTTATGCTATTTTGATGTTTTATGAAATTTTCAAAAATTCCAAAATCAATTTTATGTACAATAACTCTATGTACATGTAACCTTTTTCATTAAGCCAAACCAATATTGCCTTCTTTATGCCATATATAGGAGACACCTCAGGCTCCCTCCCTTTGACCTCAATTGGTTTCACAACTTGTTCTGAATACATATTTACGTAAAGTCTCAATTTTGGTTAAAATTGCACTTTTTGCTCAAATTTTTCATAAATTCATATTAAATTGATCAAAATATTATAAATATATTTTTCCCATTTATTTTCCTTATTTAATTGAAATTGACTTCAATTAATCGGAAAATAATTAATTTTGTGATAATTTTGGTAAAATTACGATTTTGCCATTGCCTTTTTAATCCAATTTCTTTTCTCATTTTTCTTTGGCCAAATCCCATATATTTTTTCACTAAATATTTTCTCTATTATTTCTCAATTTTTGGTCAAGATATTGGGCTTTTTAAATTACCTAGATTAATTTCATAATTATTTTGCCCATTTTCTCATGAATATGAATATTTATAAAATTTATAAATTCCAAAATCATGAATATTCACCATTTTATTGAATTTCTCAACTAATTACAATATATTTGGTGAATATAAAATTTGGAGTGTTACATTTCTCCCCACTTAAATAAATTTCGTTCCCGAAATTTGCTACACATACATAGCTATAAACTTCGAGTAACGCTTTCTCGTATTCAGTTCGTTTTGATAATCACCATACTTCAAATCCTAGTGGTTGCAGTACAACGCTACAGTCACACAATAAAGGTATGTCTCTAGATTTTTAGTGCAACACAATGGCTGCTAACTCAAGATCTTGTATGGGATAATAATTAATCTTTTTTTCATAAGGCTTCCATTATCTAGATGCATAAGTCAATACATGGCCATGCCACATTAAAAAAACTTCCCAATCCTGCCTACTGGCATTAACAAGGACAACAAAGGTCGACAGTGGATCTGGGATTATCAATATCAGTGTTGATGAGTTTTTCACCTTAGTAAAGCTCCCAATTTCGGTCCCACCGATAATGTTGAGTTTTTTAGGTTAACCTTGTCAAAGGTAAAACTATTCTGGAGAAATTCAGTATGCATCTTTTGAAATATTTAGTAAGACCCAGAAAACTACTCACTTCAAATACAGTCTCTAGCATCTTCCAGCTCAATACTACTTCTACCCTACAAGGATCCTTCAAGACTTCTTGCTGTGAGACTATATGGCTCAGAAATTTAACTTCTAAAAACCAGCACTCATATTTGCATTAACTTGGCATGGAGTTGCTTAGATTCTAGTGTATTCCATACAGAGGTCAGTTGCTATTCATGATCTGATCTACTCCGTGAGTATACCAGTATATCATTAATAAATACTACCACACTTCCACTGCCTACTCTGATGTTTCATACTGTCAAATGCAACATAGGTGGAGCTACACTATTTGCCCACACTTGTCTTATCACCTTAGTTGGATTCCACTTGACCTTCGTAGTAACACACACTCATTAATAGAGAATGCGATAATGTATATGCTTTGCATCATATAATGCAATATTATACTAACACATAACTCAGTTTAGTCATAAATGTGTCCAAAGCCAACCATTGTTGCAACCCCTACACATTCCGTACCTCAGTCCTCGACTGGGCATATTAGTGTATTTGAAGGCACTACTCATAGGCATTATTCATCAGTATACCCAAAGGCACTGCCCATAGGCATTATTCATCAGTGTATCTAGAGGTACTTGTATCATACATATTGCAGAAGATGGCATATACGAAGATAAACATTCACATAGTGTATGAAGGATAAAGTTATTACATTGACCTTTCCTGTATAATATTGGATTTCTATTCTTCACCGGGTCTGTGTTCTATTGCCTTCTCTCGCAGCTCACTATTATTATACTTGATCATTGATCCGTACGTGTTTGATATTTGGCTAACATGCCGAAGATTTACTATATTGGGTCAGGTTCTAGATTCTTGACTTGGCCCAATATCTATACCTCTTAGCCTTACCATCTTTGTATTTCACTATATGAAACAAGAAAGAGGTAAATTTCACATAAACACAGAGGCCTATATGTGATTTCATAAAGTTTTGGGTACACAGGTACCCCAAAAACAACATATCACAGGTGTTTACAGTAGTCAGGGAAAGCTTGTAACTACATACAACCTCTGAACTACCGCACAACATGTTCTTACTCTTTTCCATAAATGACATAACATGTGCAACAACTTCCCAGGGGGTCACCTATCATGGCATTTCCCTGGGTTGAGCACACTTAACATTTGTGTGCCCATGTCAAAATGCAGATACCGGCTCTATCTGCTCTTGACCACCAGTACCCTGAGACTACCATTGTCTCAAACGTCATGCCAACTACCTCCTACTGACTAAATACTATATGGAATGCGCACTGGTCTTAGTTGTACCCGCTTCCTTAGGTCTCATAACATCCTTAGACCATCCTTAGTCCTGAATTGCATCACTTACTGCCTTCAGGTAGTCTCTAACCTTTTGAGGCTGATTCACAGAAAATGGGTAGTTTTCTTTTTCTAGTACTCCATTCGGTGCGTACCTCTTTTTACCATGTAATCAGAATTTTATCAGTATACTATCCTGTTACCAGAACAGCTTTGGGCTCCTCCAGAATCGCTTTCGATTCCTCCAGAAGCAGTTTCAGCTCTGATACCAAAATGTCACCCCTTATCTTATTTTAACCTTTTTCAGAGTATTCACGAAAAATGTTATGCGGTTCAGTGGGCAACACAGGAATTGCAGAAATATACTGATATTATGTGCATGATTACTAAAATTCCCCATAGGGGTTCGAACCTGATAATTATAAGCAATATAGCCGAACAGGACTACTAGGGTGTCGAAACCCGTCCCAGTAAAACGGATATATCTTCTCATCTTCATTCCATCACTGCAATCCCCTCATACATTACTCTGTATTAGTTTCAACATATCTTCTATCTTCTCCTATCTAAACTGTTGGTGGGGAGGGTGAGATTTCTAGAGAATCTTAGTACAAAAATAGTACCAATATGCATGCAAGATAAGTGCTTAATACATGACATGCTTGCATTACATAACTCATGCTCACACACTGACATATATGGGTGCTCAATGTTTCGAACAACATACTTATTGCCATAGCTTAAATAGAAACAAAGCTTCAATCATTCATATATATTTCACATACTCAAGCAAAGCAATAACAAGGACCAATACAACATCACAAATATCAAATACATGCAGGAGAGGTAAGTTCCACATCATCCAAAATAGTCAATATACGAAGGTTTGGAAGTTACCTCAAGCTTCCACTAGCTTTTTCTCTTCTTGCCTAAAACCCTAACTCCTCCACATTAAAATATGAGCTTCACAACCTTCAAGAATACCGAATAGAAGCTTAGGAGCAGAGTTATACAAGTTAGGTAAAGATTTACCAGAGAAATTGGCTTACCATACAATATCTCTTCTCCTTTTTCTCTCTATGATTTCCACACATTCTCTCTCTTGTTTGCTGCTGGTTCACGTCAGTTTTGCTGGAATAAATTATACGTAAAATATTTGCATATTTATTTTCCCTTATATGATAATTTATGGATGATATTTGAGCTTAATTTAATAAATTTGGGTGTAATTAATAAATAAATAATGATTTTGGCATAAAATAGAATTTCTTGAAAAATGCTAAATTAGACCCTCTTTCAATTTTCAAGTAATTTTGGAGCTCAAGATGTCAGATTGGGACCTTCTTTATATGGTTAAAAAGCTAAGAAAGAATTCTACAACTTTGATGTTGAGACCAAAATTCAGTTCTATCTCCAAGGGTTTTGAATTTTGCTTGAAAGTTGAAAGCAGGAATCACCTACCATTCCACCAACCATTTAATCTACCTCTTCATCTTCCTTTTCACCTACTACTTCATCTTCACATTCTATCTACTACTTCACATACCATATTTCATCTACCACTTCATCTACTCTACTCCATTCTTACCTATATATAATCACCCTCTCCCTCACATTTCACACACCAATTCATATATATTACTCTCATCTCTTCTCCACACATACCATTTCATTTCCATTACTCTCCTCTCTTCCTTACACATACCATTTCATTTCTATTATTCTTCTCTCTTCTCTACTTACACACCATTTCATTACTCTCATCTCTTCTCCACTTACTCCATCATCTTATAATTAATTTTATGCATTGTATTACTTTTTGAATACCTCCATCTTGGAAAGCTTAGGATTGTATTATTTTTTGTATGCCACCTATATGGAAAGTTTTACCTCCTACAGGGACGACTAGATTTTTATATTTTTCATGCATCTTTTGGTTGTATATTTATGTTTGAGAATTTAATATTCAAGTTTATGCAGTATTTATGAGGATATCATTCTAGTTTTATATAATGTCAATTTATTTTGGTTTAGTTTTAATTTTATCATGTGCTAAATTTCCTTTTTCCTAGGGTGATGACGTATATTACTAATGACGGATTGAATTTTAACTATTAAATCTAGTTTGAATTTATCCTTCATGATTGAGTTTTAATTATTATTCTTAATGCTTTTGATTGACTGGCCATCTTTTGAATGATTTCAATATTCATGTTGAGACCGGAAGGAGATGCATCTGTATAGATCATATAATTAAAACCATGACTTGCATATGAAATAGGAATATATTCTTATAAGTTGTGTAGTCTTACTGAGTTCTATGAATCTTAATGCATAATTAATTTCTTAAATTCATATAGGAATATATTGGATTAGCAATTAATTATAGAATTGCTTGACCTTGGAAGAGGCTAGTAATTAAATTATGGAAACTCGACTATCAATCATGTGGAATAAATTGGGCTAGAATAGATAAGTGATTTAATTCAAAATTTGTTAAGTAAAATCTGACCCCTAGGACTTTTTCTCATAGTTGTTTCATATCATTTGCATTCTTATTTAATTATCTTTTATTTTGTACTTTCAATTATCAACTAATCGACTCACTAAATAGAGTTAAAATTACCCATTTTGGTACTTAGTGATCAATCCTCGTGGGAACGATATTCTACTCACTTCTGTATTACTTGATCACGACAGTGTATACTTTCACTATTAAATTAATCATCTACACTCGTAACAAGTTTTTGGCGTTATTACCGGGGATTGTAGTCATTAATATCAATACCAAGTAATTTTAATACTAATTTGGTCTTTATATTATATTTGTTTTTCTTTTTGGTGTTTTGAGTTTCCTTTCAGGCTTTTGCTTAGTGTATGACCAGATTGAAGAAGACTGAACTACAGCCTCTTGATTTTGAGATCAAAAGAACTTGTCGAAGAAATCGAAGAGTTCAAAAGCAGTCTACTTCAATCCTAAGCAATCCGATGGCAAATCCAGGGGGAGAAACAACAAATACCAAAAACACTTCGTGACTATGTAACACCAACAGTCATAGAGACAAACTTTGGAATCAGGAGACCACCAGTAGTAGGTAACAACTTTGAAATCAAGTGTAACCCCCTGCCTTAATAGTGTAATTAAGATTCAATAACACATAATAAAGTAGATTAGAGACCGATGGATAGTTTGAAACTCATTTTAAATGCCCTCTCTAAGGTAAGGTTTTCCCAATATTTTGAAAACTTCTTTCCTTTTTCGGTCTCATGTTCAATTATTGAATATAATCACATGTGCAGTTAATTTACATTCATACATATCAGAGTGTATAACAAAAATCCTGGCAATTCCCTGAGTTTCACTTATTCACTACAAGGTTTACAATTCCTATATAGGGGATTACACAACTATATTCAACTACTAATTACAACCCAAAAATAATTTACAAGATCCCTGTCCAGTATGATTAACCAACATATCCAAAAGCAAATGTCCCTACAGGGTTCTAACCGCTCCAGGTCATGTGTTTCTCTTTAGAGCTACTTGCCCTGTCTAAAATGTTAGTCAAAGGAAAGAATAAGATTCAAGAGAATCCCAATAGTAACAAAACATTTATACCACACATAAGCACACAGTATGTAAGAAAATCATCATACAATAGCAGCACAAATCACACTCCACCCTCATCCCCTTTTATCGTCGGGAAGGCACACCGTACTAACCCGAACCGTTGTTAGTGGCTCAGGGGCTGTTGGCGTGGCAGTGCATACACATAGCCTTATAGCTCATATAGCCATCCTGCTTTCACAATTGGCCCGTCGGCCTTCACAAATAGCCTTTCGGCTTTTCACATAATCACACATATCACACCCCATCCTCATCCCCTTTTACCGTCGGGAAGGCACACCATCCTAACCCAAACCGTTGTTAGTGACTCAGGGACTATTGGCATGGCGATGCTCACACATATCCACAAATATCGCAGCATACGAATTTATCACAAAGCAATGATATAACACACATACAATGCATCACATATGGTGTAAAAGAAAAGTCAATGCCTTCCTTTCTGACGTTTGCTGGCACAGTGGGCTCACGAGGATGACAGATGTCAAATCCTAAAGATCAAAATAGGGACAACAGATCAATCTCTTTTCCAAGTTCTTAATTCCATAATACTTTAAGTTGGTATTCGTATGAAATCTTTAGGTGGCTATTAAATGCCTAAACCTATGCCTAAATGGTTGGGAGAAACTACCCCAAAGATACCTTTCTTCAGAAAAAGAAACACTAATTCTGGGCTAGCTCACTCGAGTGAAAGAAGTCTCACTCGAGTGTTGCCCTCACCCGTGCTCGAGTCCCAGCGAGTGAGACACAGGAAGTGTTTGTCCGAGAGCAAACCTTGAAATATCTCTCACACTCACTCGAGCACAGGAAGTTGCACTCGAGTGATAACCTCAAATGCAGTCAAGCACCAAAAAGTGAGGCACCACGAGTGACTTCCTGAGAGCAATCATAAATTCCAGAGTCTTAAACTTACTCCCTCACTCGAGCACAGGGAGCTGCACTCGAGTGATGACCTATAACACTCGCGGACACAGAAGTGCACTCACGATTTCTGTCTGAAGACTTAACCAAAATACCTTGAATTTCATACTGCACTCGAGTGAGATCCTTCCTCACTCAAGTGAAGCTTATCAGAAGCCATATCGCAGCAACTAATACACTTTTCCAGATTTACCAAAACTGGTTCCAATTGTCCCAACCTTTATACCAAAACTTATTCTCCTCTAAAATTCCACAATGAACCTATTGGTAAACTCAAAACAACCAAAATCTTACCATAATGACACATCCTACTCTTCTAACCATATTGCAACCAAAATCACCTAATGATCAAACTTTCCTTTTTCAAATCCAAACCACAACCATTGACACCAAGACACTATTTAGCATCTATTTCATCACAAAACACTAGCTACTTCATACATTTCATAATTAGGCTAAAATCAGGGTAAATGCTAAAGTTCTTAAAACTCAACCAATGATCAAAACAATTATACCAAATTACTATAGATACTCACCCCTCCAACTTCTAATGATTAGCTTCTTAATCCTTCAACTTTCCAAAGTTCACAATCTCTCAACCACCACCAATGAAAATTCTGAAACCATAGGTTTAAAGCTCTCAACCTCTTGCACAACAATAATAAAGAACATTTGAGCATGTGAAGTCATTTGGAGCACCTACCTCAAGTTTCCTTCTTTCTCTTTCCTTCCTTGTGTAGCGAAAATGGAGAATAATGAGAGAGAAGATGAGAGATAATGGTGAATAGATGAAGATCAATTTTTTTCCCACACACATACTCCCATAATTGACTTGGAGGAGAGAGGGAAGAGAAAATAAGTTTGAAATTTTGACTTTGATCTAAGGGTCATTATAGTGACACTTGGCAACATCTTACTCTTCCTCCTATGAGTTAATATGAGCTCATCCACACTTGATTCCACCTCTTTCTCAATACATCCTAGCCATTGATCTCAATTACCAAGGAGTTTCCTCTCTAGTAATTGACCAATCAATTAGTAAATTTATCATTTTGCCCCTAATTGACATAATGCTTACTAAACCATCATCAAACACATTTGCATCATAATTCACATTATTTACTTCAAAAGTGTTTAATTAACATTAATTACATCACTTTGAAGTTATTAGCCCTTAATCACAATTCAAGATATTACATCAAGCCTGCAATTATCCAGATGATGCAAACAAATCAGTTCTGTGGTTTACCAACAGAAGATCGTAATGCACATATAGCCAACTTCCTAGAAATCTACAACACATTTAAGCATAATAGTGTTACTGATGACACCATTAGAGTTAGACTTTTCCCTTTCTCACTTAGGGATAAGGCTAAAAGTTGGTTACAATCGCTACCAGTAGGAAGCATAACTACATGGGAGATCATGGAGCAGACATTTTTGGAGAAATTCTTTCCTTCATAAAAAATCACTAAATTATGGAATGAAATTGCCTTATTTACCCAGCATGAGTAAGAAAGCCTTTATGAAGCATGGGAAAGATATAAGGAGTTGCTAAGGAGATGTCTTCATAATGGGTTACCAAATGGGTGGCAACTACAAACTTTCTATAGTGGGATAACGCACATCTCTAGAATTCTTGTAGATGCTGCAGCTGGAGGATCCTTAATGGGAAAAAATATAGATGGTGCTTACAATATACTTGAGGAAATGGCAGCCAATACAAATCAATGGCCTTATGAACGTAGCAATTAAAAGAAAGCACTTGGAGTATACGAGCTGGAAGTCCTTACAACTTTGTCTTCTCAAGTTGCATCTATATCCAAGCAAGTAGGATCATTAACAACCCAAGCAAACGCAATTAGCACTCCTACTGAAGCTTGTGATCAATGTGGAGGACCTCATGTGAGCACGTAATGTCAAAAAGGACACTCATTCATGCCGGAGCAAGCTCATTTCATCAGAAATCAAAGGAATGATCCATTCTCAAACACCTACAATCCAGGTTAGCGAAATCATCCAAACTTTAGTTAGAGGAATAACTAAAATACATTCAAGCCTCAAGGGAACTACCAGTAACAAGCTTTTCAACAACCAAATCCACCACAAACAGAAAGTGAATTTAGAGGAGGCACTGGCTCAACTAACCATGAATACATCTCAATTCATGGCTAGGACTGATGCAACAATCAAAAAGCAAGAAGCTTTAATAAAAAACTTGGAGATCCAAATGGAGCAAATTGCAAATATGCTGAATTCCAGGCAACTAGGAATTCTACCAAGTAACACCAAAAGAAACCCAAAAGAACATGTGAAGGCAGTTGCACTAAGAAGTGGTAAAGAATTGAAAGATCCTGTAATTAAGAAGAAGGATGACAGAGAAAAGAAAGAAAGCAGAGAAGAACAGAAGGAGGATGATGTGATACTAGGAAGAATCAGCTTTCCAGGCAATCCTCCTCCATATGTACCACCAGCTCCATACCCTTAGAGACTTGCAAAGACAAAGCTAGACAAGCAGTTTGCAAAGTTTCTGGAGGTTTTCAAAAAGCTACATATCAATATTCCTTTTATAAATGCTCTTACCCAAATGCCTATTTATGCAAAATTCATGAAGGATATTCTTTCAAATAAGCGTAAGCTTGAGGAATTTGAAACAGTTGCACTTACTGAGGAGTGCAGCGCTATTCTCTGAAAGAAATTACCTCCAAACCTGAAAGATCCAGCAAGCTTCTGCATACCTTGCACTATAGGTCAATGTCACTTTGAAAGAGCACTTTGTGACCTTGGAGCAAGTGTAAACCTCATGCCTCTATCTGTTTACAACAAACTCGGTCTTGGAGAGGTGAAGTCGACTATAGTTTCATTACTTCTGGCTGACTGATTAATAAAACATCCAAGGGGTGTTTTAGAAGATGTTCTGGTGAAGGTGGACAAACTCATATTCCCAACTGATTTCATAATACTCAATATGGAAGAAGACCAAGAAATTCCTATCATTCTTGGGAGGCCATTCCTAGCAACTGGGAGAACATTCATAGATGTGCAACAAGGAAAGTTAACCTTATGATTTCAAGATAATCAAGTATCCTTCAATATTTTCAAGGCTTTAACCTCTCCATATGAAGGTGACACTTGCTACAAAGTCGATGCATTGACCAGCTGCATAAAAGACGTGGTGAATGAAATCTACATGGATCAACTATTAGTAATGGGAATGGTAGATGTATTAAAATATACTAATCTAGAAGTCTTGAAGCAGATAAGGTACCTTGAAGCAAATTCCCCAATTTTTATCAAGAAACCATTTAAAGATTTAGGGGAAAGGCCAAGTAAGCCAATGCCATCAACAGAGAAAGCACTAGTACTAGAGTTGAAAGTACTGCCATCCCATTTGAAGTATGCATATTTGGGAGGAAATTCAACACTACCAGTAATTGTCTCAGCTGCTCTTACTCCTGATGAAGAAGAAAAGTTATTAAGAGTTCTAAAGGAGCATAAAACAACATTTGGATGGTCAATAGCTGATATAAGAGAGATTAGTCCTTCAATCTGTATGCATAAGATCTTGATAGAGAACAACTACAAGCCAACAGTTGAGCACCAGAGAAGATTCAATCCAAATATGAAAGAGGTGGAGAGAAAGGAGGTAATAAAGTGACTGGATGCTGGTATAATCTACCTAATCTCCGACAGTTAATGGGTAAGTCCAATTCAAGTTGTGCCAAAGAAAGGTGGAATGACAGTAGTGCCCAATGAGAAAAATGAATTGATTCCATAACAAACGGTGACTGGATGGAAAGTATATATCGACAACAGAAAGCTCAATAAAATCCACCAGAAAAGATCACTTCCCTCTGTCATTTATAGACCATATACTTAACAGACTAGCTGGGAAAGCCTATTATTATTTCCTGGATGGGTACACGGGATATAATCAAATTACAATTGCACTAGAGGATCAAGAGAAAATAAATTTTATATGTCCATATGGTACCTTTACCTCCAGAAAGATGCCATTTGGTCTTTGTAATGCACTAGCAACATTTCAAAGGAGTATAATAGCGATCTTCTCAAACATGGTGGAAAGGTTCATTGAGCTATTCATGGATGATTTTTCAGTTTTTAGAGAATCATTTGATCATTGTCTTTCAAATTTGGCAAAAGTCTTACAACATTGTGTGGAGACAAGCTTGGTTCTAAATTGGAAGAAATGCCATTTTATGGTGAAAGAAGGAATCATGCTGGGTCATAAGGTATCTGATCGAGGTATTGAAGTAGACCGAGCTAAGATTGAAATAATTCAAAGCTACTGCCTCTTTCCTCAATCAAGGGCATTTGGAGTTTTGTGGGACATGCTGGCTAAAAGATTCATCAAGGACTTCTCAAAAATCACAAAGCCACTTTGCATGATGTTGGAGAAAAACACTCCTTTTATGTTTAATAAGGAGTGTTTATCAGCCTTCCAAATTCTAAAAAGTGCCTTGACTTCTGCACCAGTTATCATAGCTCCATATTGGAATCTTCCATTCAAAATGATGTGCGATGCAAGTGATTATGCAGTTGGAGCTGCTTTAGGCCAAAGAAGAGACAAGATCTTTCATGCTATCTATTATGCTAGTAGAACACTCTCATAAGCACAATTGAATTATGCAACAATAGAAAAGTGCTCCTAGAAATAGTGTTTGCATTTGACAAATTCAGAGCATACTTGATTGGGTCAAAGGTCATTGTCTAGACGGACCACTCAGCAATCAAATACCTGATTGAGAAGAAAGATGTTAAGCCCTGACTGATCTGATTAGTGCTTCTACTACAAGAATTTGACTTGGAGATCAAAGACAAAAAAGGGACTGAGAATCTCATTGCAGATCATCTTTCTTGGTTAGAACCACCTAAACGAAAGAGAGAATCTCCAATCCAGGAGAATTTCCCAGATAAACAACTTTTTATCATGCAGTCACAACCTACTCCTTGGTATGCTGATTTTGTGAATTATTTGGCAAGCGGAGTAATGCCTTATGAACTTTCTAAAGTGCAAAAGAAGAAGTTTCTGGCTGATGTAAGGCATTACTTTTGGGAGGATCCGTTCTTATACAAATAATGTCCAGATCGAATTATCAGGCGATGTGTTTCTGAAGAAGAAATGGACAGCATCTTAAATCACTGTTATTCATCCCCATATGGTGGTCATTTTGGAGCAAATAGAACAGCTACTAAAGTCCTTCAATCAGGATTTTACTAGCCTACACTCTTCAAGGACGCTCAAAGAATTGTGGCAACCTGTGACATATGTCAAAGAACGGGAAATATCTCAAGGAGACATGAAGCCCTTTTAACCAACATCTTAGAAGTTGAACTTTTTGATGTATCGGGGATTGATTTTATGGGGCCTTTTCCATCCTTATTTAGCAATCAGTTTATTTTAGTAGTTGTTGATTAAGTCTTTAAGTGGGTTGAAGCGGCTGCTTTTCCTATAAATGATTCTTGGGTGGTTGTGAAGTTTCTGAGGAAAAATATTTTTACAAGATTTGGAGTGCCTAGAGCTATTATCAGTGATGGAGGAAGGCATTTTTGTAATCAGCAGCTTTAGTTTGTATTAGCTAAATATGGAGTAACTCATAAGGTTGCAACTCCATATCATCCACACATTAGCGAGCAGGTGGAAATCTCAAACAGAGAACTGAAGTAGACCTTAGAGAAGACAATGAATTCCAACCAGAAGGACTGGGCTCAAAAGTTAGATGATGTACTCTGGATTTATAGAACTGCCTTCAAGACACCAATTGGTACATCCCCATATCAATTGGTCTACGGAAAAGCATGCCATCTTCCATTAGAAATAGAGCATAAAGCATATTGGGCAGTAAAAGCATTAAATTTTGACTTAAAGGTAGTTGGTGAGAAAAGGCTTCTCTAACTCAATGAGCTTGAAGAATTCAGAGAACAAGCTTATGAAAATGCAAAGTTATACAAGGAGAAGACAAAAATGTGGCATGACAAAGAATTTTGAGGAGAGAGTTTACACCATGATAAAAAGTGCTTTTATATAACTCAAGGTTAAAGCTCTTTCTAGGCAAGCTGAGATCAAGGTGGTCAGGTCCTTTTACTGTGATTCAAGTATGGCCATATGGAACTGTGGATATTCAAGATGGTGATAGAAAATTCAAAGTGAATGGGCAAAGGCTCAAAGAATACAATGAAAGTGCACTCAACACTTTGAAATATGTCATCACGTTTGAAGAACCAACAGGTAAGTCTTCAATATAGTAATTTTAAAAAAAATTAAAAAGAAAAGAAAAATTTTGGTTTAATCTTTGTCTAGCTAAAGATGTTAAAGAAGGGCGGCTATTTGGGAGGCAACCTAAAACTTCTTTCCTACTCTCTCAAAAATTCTTTCCTATTATCTTAAAACTTCTTTCCTACTCTCTCATTTTTCTTCCTTGCTCTCTCATTTTGCTTTCTTAACTCACTGAAACAC
The DNA here is from genome assembly GCA_963242795.1 of Inga leiocalycina. Classification (NCBI taxonomy): domain Eukaryota; kingdom Viridiplantae; phylum Streptophyta; class Magnoliopsida; order Fabales; family Fabaceae; genus Inga; species Inga leiocalycina. The sequence goes on from OY725332.1 coordinate 41,991,759, forward strand.
ACTGCACTGGGTGGAGAATTTTAGTTTTTATTGGTTTCATTTTAAGTTACCATGGAGAAATCTCTTGTGAAGCTTAAGAACAGGTTCCCCAGTCTTCCCAAAGATGTACTCATGAAGATTTATAACAGTCTACTTGAAATGATGAAGATATTTAAGCGTTTAGGCCTTCCTATGGACATACACTGGATCATTGAAGCTAAGGTACGTTTAGCAGGTGAGATTCATAAATCATTTGTTAAACCTTTCCCAGGAATGGGAAGAAGTTCTTACTCTAAAAAGAGAAGAGCTAAAAGGATGAACGTCTGCCATAAATGTGCAAGGTGGAATTGTGATCAACGCTGTAGGAGTAAAGGTATGGTTTCTATAAATCAAGAAGATAAACTTAAATTTATAAAGGATGGAATGAGTAAGTAGTCACTGGATGATATCATTTAAACTCTTGAGATGCATCTGAGCGGTGATGTTTATTGTATTCTTCTTGATTTAGAAGACATATTCAACAGAGAAAAAGAGCACTATTGTCTTGGGAATCTGACGTTAAAAGACCCTGTTTGCCAGTTTATAAGAAAACTGGATGGGAAGCAAATCCTCAATTTATAAAAAGTGTTTAAGCCGTTACTGGACATAAAATCAGAGAAAGATGTAAGCCAAAATCACAACTACTATACATAATCATGCTTTTGTTTAATCGTCTTATCTTTTTCGGAGCTTTTGGCTAATCTATCTTATCTTTTCAGCAACTTTTGTTTAATATGTCTTTTCTTTTCAGTAACTTTTGACTTTCTTTCCTCTTTTTCTTCACGCAAATAATGCTAATCATTCGTGTCAGAATTTTTTCAAATTTTTTTGAAAAATGAGTGATTTGATTGATTTTGTTGACGCTGCTTTAGTGTTATATATATGTACTCTTTCCTTTGTAAATATGCACACTTCCACTTATAAATATGCAGTCTTCTACTTCTAAGCACAAATGGTCTAAGAGAAAAGAAAAGAAAAAGGGTATCATACAAAGATGTAGATTTACATCTATTTGCATTTTCGGTGAAACTGATATGGGTAAGGATGTAGAGTTTATAATAGCAGCAAATGAACTTGGAAGTGCATTAGCCGCTAGAAAGATCAATTTTGTATACGGGAAAGGCATCTAGGGCCTAAAGGGAAGTGTGGCCATTTTTGCATCCATGAATGGAGCAAGGGTTTGAGTGTAAGGGTGAAGGAGTTGGAAGACCACATCTTCTCCTTGGGATGCAAGAGTTGTAGGTTTCAAGCTTGCTTGAAAATTTGGGACAAATGTTCTACCATGCTTAAGCTTTTATGGCTCTACCCGGTGGTTTGGAGACGTTGGATGGGATCTCTAGCGTTGCATATTGAGCTAAGTTGAACTATCACAAAAAGCCATTAGGATTGTTAAATTTTTATGGTTTTTATGATAATTTGTTATATATTTTTGATCATGCTGTGAAAACAGGATTCATACCTTAAGCGACTTGCTACTCCATAATTGTTGCACCAACTGCTGATCAGCTGCTCGATCAACTGCAAACCTATGAACCTAAACCAGATCTACTCGTCATGCAAATAGGTGGGCAATCTTCAGATAGCAGTCAGAAGCAGAACCTAAATACCATTATTCGGTTGTAACTTTCCTTAATCTCTTGGTTTTACTTTATTGTGTGTTTATGTTAAAAAAACTTTCTCTAAGCTTTATAAGACATTGGGGACAATGTCTGATTTAGGTTGGGGGAGGGAAAAAAATAAAAAAAATTTAGTTAGTTAGTAAAACCATTAGATGCATGGGTTGTGGAAAAAATGGCCGAGTAAGGAGTTATTCTTAACTCTTGAGACATATTTTATTAGTTGCATGTTTTTGTTCCTTCTTAAAAAAAAGAGTAAAAGTGAAAAAAAAGCATCCTATTTAAGTACTTTGTAATGATCTTAAGAAGTATACAAGTTTCGAGTATGGATCAATTGCATTTAGAGATTTCATAGCATGAATGAACAATTGATTGTTACAATTGGTGATGAATTTTAAGATTGAATAAGCTGAGTTTGAAAGCCCATAATCATGAGCTTTAGAGCCTATAATGCTTATTTCTCTTATGTGTTATATTCACCTATTAAGTTGTCACTCTATAACTTGCTTTAAATATAGTTGAGATTACATTTCACATGCACATTCAAAGATGATAAAGGCATTCATTTTGTTTAGACAGAGCTAAATAGCCAACCTTGCAATTATACCGTTGATATGCTCCTTTGAGCCTCATTGACTATTACTTTGTTCTCAACCCATTGACATATGCTTTAATGATATATCAAGTACTTTTACCTAATTCGAAAGATTAGTAGAGCATTTGAAATTTTTGTGAAATGGGCTTTTGACAAGTGTGGGGGTGTATATATCATCAACTTTAAAGTTGCAAGCAAAAAAATGAAAAAACAAATGAGAAAAAAATGAAAATAAATTTTGAGTATTCGAATTATGGGTTGTTGTGATGAAATAGATTTATTCAAAAGCTGGCCCATATTTTTTTAATTGTTCTATTAATTTTTATATTTAGCCCTTCATATCACGTTTTACATTCCTTTTACCTTAACCCCATTATAACCCTTAATAAGTCCTTTTGATTTGAATTATGCATGTGAATTAGGTAGTGGAGATTAAGATTTTTAGCAAGCCAATGGTAGTGCAATTTTTTCGGTTGAATTCGAGTCAAACACTTACCCTTAAACACTTGAGAGATTGAGAGAATGAGTCACAACTACGAACTCGGTTTATTCATTTTCAAATGAAATTGCCAGTTTATATTTTTGTTGATTCATGAATACGATGATCTCTTTATTTTTCAATTGTATTCTTGCTTATCACTTGACACTTCTGATTTTGTTGGAAGCACTTAATGGTCACTACTTGTCCGATGACGTCCAAGACCTAAGTGTGGGGGAATTTGATAAGTGACATATTTGCATATTTATTTTCTCTTATATGATTATTTTATGGATGATATTTGAGCTCAATTAAATAAATTTGGGTGTAATTAATAAATAAATAATGATTTTGGCATAAAATAGAATTTCTTGAAAAATACTAAATTAGACCCTCTTTCAGTTTTAGGTAATATCTAGAGCTCTAGATGTCAGATTGGGACCTTCTATATATGGATAAAAAGCTAAGAAAGAGCTCTACAACTTTGATGTTGAGACCAAAATCCAGTTCTATCTCTAAGCATTTCAAATTTTGCTTGGAAGTTGAAAGCGAGAATCATCTACCATTTCACCAACCATTTCATCTACCTCTTCATTTTCCTTTCCATCTACTACTTCATCTACCACATTCTATTTACTACTTCACCTACCACATTTCATCTACCACTTTATCTACCCTACTCCATTCTTCTCTATATATAGTCACCCTCTCCTTCACATTTCACACACCAATTCATATCCATTACTCTCATCTCTTCTCCACACATACCATTTCATTTCCATTACTCTCCTAAGCTAATTACACCCCATTTCATTACTCTCATCTCTTCTCCACTTACTCCATCATCTTAGAACTAATTTTATGCATTGTATTACTTTTTGCATGCCTCCATCTTGGAAGGCTTAGGATTGTATTACTTTTTGTATGCCACCTACATGGAAGGTTTTACCTCCTAAAGGGACAGTTAGATTTTTATATTTTTCATGCATCTTTTGGTTGTATATTTATATTTGAGAATTTAATATTCAAGTTTTATGTAGTATTTATGAGAATTTCATTCTAGTTTTATATAATGTCAATTTATTTTGGTTTTGTTTTTAATTTTATCATGTGCTAAATTTCCATTTTCCTATGGTGATGACGTAGCTTACTAATGACGAATTGAATCTTAACTTATTAAATCTAGTTTGAATTTATCCTTCATGATTGAGTTTTAATTATTATTCTTAATGTTTTTTATTGACTGGCCATCTTTTGAATAATTTCAATATGCATGTTGAGACCAGAAGGAGATGCATGTATATAGATCATATAATTAAAACCATGACTTGCATATGAAATAGGAATATATTCATCTAAGTTGTGTCATCTTACTGAGTTCCATGAATCTTAATGCATAATTAATTGCTTAAATTCATATAGGAATATATTGTGTAATACCCCGAATTTTGAGACTCGAGGTTAGAAAATAAGCCTGAGATTAGTGGATTGCTAAGCCCTGGTTTAGCAAGATCCCAAATTGTGATTAGGGATTAATGAACCCTTTTAGAGAATATAAAGTGGATTGTAGTCGATTGTATTATGAGCAACGCCAAAACCCTATATTTGAGTTCAATTGTGGATTAACATCCAAATTGACTTAGAATAGAGGGAAGAATTGAATGGGGTATTGTGATGGAAATGGTGTCATGTTGTGGTATTTAATCATTGGAATTGATTTAAATTGAATTGGACACATTGGTTGCAAAACTGGAAATGCTGTCCAGTGTGAATTCTGTATGGCCAGTCTTCTTGTGTGGATGTTTTGACTAGGCAAATGATGTCAGAAAATTATGAAACTTTTCAGTCTTAAATTTCACATCCCAAGCTTCAAAATGGACAGATAATTTGTGCCATTTCGTTTTGGGAACTAGGAGATATGACTGTCCAAAGTTTGAGGTCGAAAATGGACTCTGTTTTGGGGCAGTGATGAAATTTGTGTAATTCTGGAATTTTGTGGTGATTTCTGATAATGGATCATATTTTTCCAATGAAGAGGACTTAAATACCTTTCATTTGGATTTGGAATTACCTCATTTCAATTTTTCTAGAATTAGTTATGATTTTGCAAAGTTTGGTAAAAAATCTGCTAGAAATCCGAAAATTGAGAATTATGACATCATCATGTTGCATTGATGACATAAGCATGGGATATGTTATTAAACTGTTTTTTCCTTCTTCCTCCTCATTTCTGACGCTGAGAACAGCTGAAATAGAGAGAGAGCATATGGGATCTTTAGAGAGAGAAAGAGGAAGAAATCTCGCAAGATAAGTCGATTTCTCCGACGATCTAGCTCCTAACGCGTATAACTCCGATACTAAGCTACTCCTTTATGTTCTTTAAGGTTTGGAAGCTCCTCTTTTGGTGTTTTGAAGTTAGGGTTTTCAGCCACAAGAAGGAAAAGCTAGTGGGAGCTTGAGGTAACTTCGAAACTCGTGCATATTGACTATTCTGGCTGTTATAGACAATTAATCGGTGAAATTTCGCCGGATTGTCTTTGGTTCTAAAAATGGAAAATGGGTTTGAGGGGCTATTATGCTGCCCAAATTGATACTAAATGGTAGTGCTAACCTAATGGAATAGTCAATAAAGTGGTTAGGAGTAGAAAGGAACGCGTTTACGGAGCCGAAACCGAAAAACCCCAATTTTCCCCGGAGTACTTGTATATTTCGGTTATGGCTATAAATGGGTCTTAGAGTTAGATTTTCAATGATTTGATGGTTCCATTGAGTTCAGGAACGAAAATTAGGTGGGGTTACAGTTGGTCACTTTTTCGGAACAGGCCGAAAAAGCATAATTACGAAAACGCCCCTGAAACCCTTAAAGTGGGGCTGTCAAGGGTAATTTTGTAATTGACATTGAATTTGATAATTCCGAGTCCGAAAATGGATTCCTTGGGCGAAAATATGTTAGAATAGCCCATGTCAAAATTTCGGGAAAAGTACAGCCAGACCGGGTACGGTGGGGCTGGACCGGGTCCCCGGGGCCATTTTAGCAATTTTTCAATATAGCTTCATATGACCCTCAGAAACACTATGGAAGTATCTAAATAGTACATTTGACATTGTAGGATCGAATGTGAAGCCCCGAGTTGTTGGCACGTAAATCGAGGAGAAAAGACTGGAGGTAGGGAACTTATCTCTCCTGCATGCTCTGATAACTGTATTAATGTGTTGATGCATGTTATTGCTTTGCTTGATTATGTGGAACATGTATGAATGATTTGAAGCTATGTTTCAATATATGCTATGGCCATATGTGTATCGTTCGAAGCATTGAGCTTATAGATTTGTCATTGTATGTGTGCATGAGTTATGTGATGCAAGCATGTCATGCATTAAACACTTATCTTGCCTACATATTGATAATGTTTCCCTACTGAGATTCTCTCGAATCTCACCCTCCCTTACCAACAATTTAGACAGGGCAAGTGGCTCGTGGAGGGAGCGGCAGGACTCATTCGAGATGAGATTGTGTAATCCCCATTTGAAGAATTGTAATGGGCAATTGTGCCCTGTATATCTTTAGCGAAGGTATGTACCCGAGATTGCCGAGATGATTATGTTGTGCACTCTAATATTTATATGAATGTGATTTATCTTCGCGTAGTAATTGTATTCGAAATGTGAATATGAGACCAAGTTTATAAATGATTTCGAAAGGTATTTTTGAAAACCCCATCATGTGATGGGTTAGTAAATGTTATTTGATTATTATTGGTCTCTATTTCATTTTAATCGTGTATTTCGGATATAATTACTGAGGGGGTTATATATTGGATTAGCAATTAATTATAGAATTGCTTGACCTTGGAAGAGGCTAGCAATTAAATTATGGAAACTCAACTATCAATCATGTGGAATAAATTGGGCTAGAATAGATAAGTGATTTAATCCAAAATTTGTTAAGTGAAATCTGACCCCTAGGACTTTTTCTCATAGTTGTTTCATATCATTTGCATTCATATTTGATTATCTTTTATTTCGTACTTTCAATCATCAACTAATCGACCGACTAAATAAAGTTAAAATTACCCATTTTGGTACTTAGTGATCAATCCTCGTGGGAACGATACTCTACTCACTTCTATATTACTTGATTACGACAGTGTACACTTGCACTATTAAATTAATCATCTACACTCGTAACAATAAGCAGGTAGGAGATGATATATTTAATATATCTTTTTCTATTTTGGTGTTTTATGGAATTTCCAAAAATTCCAAAATCAATTTTATGTACAATAACTCTATGTACAAGTAACCTTGTTCATTAAGCCAAACCAATATTTCCTTTTTTATGCCACATATAGGAGACACCTAAGGGTCCCTCCCTTTGGCCTCAATTAGTTTCACAACTTGTTCCGATTATGTATCTACGTAAAGTTTCAATTTTGGTTAAAATTGCACTTTTGGCTGAAATTTTCCATAAATTCATATTAAATTGACCAAAATATTATAAATATATTTTTCTCTTTTATTTTCCTTAATTAATTGAAATTTACTTCAATTAATCATAAAATAATTAATTTTGTGATAATTTGGCCAAATTACAATTTTGCCATTACCTTTTTAATCCAATTTCTTTTCTCATTTTTCTTTGGCCAAATCCCATATTTTTTTTTACCAAATATTTTCTCTATTATTTCTCCATTTTTTGACCTTAATATTGGGCTTTTTAAATTACCCAGATTAATTCCATAATTATTTTGCCCATTTTCTCATGAATATGAACATTTATAAAATTTATAAATTCCAAATTCATGAATATTCTCCACTTTATTGAGTTTCTCAACTAATTATAATATATTTGGTGAATATAAAATTTGGGGTGTTACACATTTACTTTGGTGGGAGGAATATTGTGTTTGCTTATAACCAATGGATATATGATTGCAAATTGTCCAGTTGGAGGCTTTCAATTATGCTTTGTTAGCTAAGAAATTTGTCTCGGGTGATCTCAAATAAATCTACCTTACTTAGCAGAGTGATGCTAGAAAAGCATTTGGACCCTGAGCAAAATTATGCTTTTAAACTTGCTTATAATAGCTCAGGGTTATGGAAACAAATAATTAAGGTAGGAGCAATGGTTACTGATTGATCATCTTACCTGGCAAGTTGGTGATAGGGATTCAATTTTGCTATCTGGTAGGCTTTGGTGGTTGTTGTAGCAATCTGGTTTGACATATCCCCCCTGAGGGTGTCAAACCTTATACTGCACTCTCAAGGAAATTGGAACTTTCATTTAATCTCTGCACTATACCCGGTAGGTGGTTCAACAATATGCCAGATATCCAATTCCTTTATCTAGGTCTCCCAATATTATATTATTCAATGGTTTGGTAATAGTTTAGGGGTCTATTTTGTTCAAAATGGATATCGCATGCTTCAATCAATAGTGGGTCACTTTAGACAATTGGACGCGAAGGTATGTGACTTAATCTGGAAATCTGTGCTACCTCCTTGAGTAAAGTTGTTATTGTGGAAGATTATTCAAATAATTCTGACAACTCGTTTGTGTAAAAACATACATTTACTTGCATATGAGGTATGCTCTTTCTGTGACTAGTGTAAAACACCAATTTAACTACATAATTTTGCATCAGTTACTTGAAGAATAAAAGTGGTAATGGATATGACATATTTTTACGTTTTTTTTTAAGTTTAGATGATGTTGTAATTTACATTATGACATCAGTTGTATAAGCACCCGATGCCATAATTAGGTTTATGATATTTTTCCATCAGGTACACTTCAAAAAGATGCCATATTAGCATTTACCGCATCAATTTAGTAAGCACAAAACACCGTAGTTAATTAAAAGAATTTAAGTTAAGTTTTGAAAACTTTTTTGTAATATATATTGAAATATATATATATAGATAAATATATTTTAAAAATAACATTTAAAAATTTTAATTAAATAATGAAAACAATGTTTTAAAAATAAAAATATTATACTTACATTAAAATGACCTTCTTTAAGGCAAAAATTTGTATAGTTGTATATTAATTAGTTGCATATGAAGTAGGTTCTAAAACGAGGGACTATATAAATTTAACATGTTACAAAAATAATATTCCCAATATAACTTCAATTATGATTATAACTGTCATTGTAATATGCAAATATAACATCAGTTTAGACAAGAACGAATATCATAATCAATTAAATAATTTTCTTCCATTATGCCATCAGCTGTATTTGGGTATGATGTTATAATACATTTGTTCATTTACTTTGTTAGGTCCTTATTAACCCATGCCGTAATATAGGTCATTTCACTATAAAAAAAATTGAAGTTATGGACGTAATTTTTTTGTTGGTAATTTCCAACCAATTATATTATAAAAATTATAATATAAATATAATAATAAAATAAATATATAAATTTTTTTGTTGCTTATTTTTTATTGAAATGTGTGAGTTTTTCAATAATATTATATATAAATAAAAAATTATAAATATTAAATGCAAATCAAAATTAAAATATATAATATAAATTTTATTTTATAAAGTATTATTTTTAAAATAAAAATATATTAATTATTAATAAATAATTACATAAAAAATAAAAAAAAAGTATTTAATATATATAATACACAAATTTTATATATATATATATATATATATAATATGTTTGTAGAATATAAATATTATATTTATTTTGGTGAATTGAATATATATATATATATATATATATGTATATTTAATTTTGTAAATAATCATTGTAAATTCATTACAGCTCAACTGGTAAACACATGTCAGCATGCGCATTAAGTCAAGGGTTCGAATCCTCCTTTTGTCACAAAATGCATCCAATTTGTGACATGAACAAGGAGTTGACATAGACATGAGGCGCCTCAGAGGTGAGTTGGCAGGGAGATAAATGGCGGTGATGTGGCTAGCCAATGATGTGGCTGGCCGGTGACGTGGCAATACCTAAGCTACATTAACCAATTTGTGTTTTTTTTTGTATTTCTTTACGGTATCATGTCATTTGTATTTGACGCCGTAATATATTCCTTTATGGCCTTAGGTCATTTGTAATTGACATCGTAATATCTATTTTGCCCTACTCCAATTTCTACTACATCCTATATGCTGTAACAATAATACATTTTTAACTGATGTCATTTATAGCATTTTGCAGTACATCTAATGATGAATCCCTTGATTACTTGTTTCTTTTCTGTCTATTTTCTAGAGCGTGCTGGTTTGGTATAACTATTGGTATTAGAATAGATGCTTGTCCTAACATTTCCTTGAAACTTTGGATAGTTACTTGGTTGCTAAACCACAAAGACTGTCATACCCGTATTGTTTTTTTACATTTTTCAGAGTGCTTGCACGTAGTTCGATGAACAACATAGGAATAATGTAAATATAATAATATATTAATACATGGTACTTGATTACATCATAAGTTTTCCTCACAGGGTACGATGATATTTACAAATTTGTTCCAAAATGTTCAAATTAACGATCACATATAACCACCTCCCTTACATCGGGATCTATGCCCGTTAGTTCCCAATGTCTATAACCTTTCCTTTAGATCCGCTAGTTCCCGCTGGCACATTACCATTCTATTTCATTGACTATTTACAACAATTACAATACATATTGAGGAATGACATTTGGGATGTTACATTTCACCCCCCCCCCCCCCCGTTCAATAAATTTCGTTTTCGAAATTTGAACGTATGTAAGTTGGGAATCAATCCTCATCACTCAACCCATTCTTTTATTATGTGTAGGCTCACAAGCCACGCAACATAATCATATACAATCTATCTATTTCATTTGTAACTTCATCGAGCATGTAACACAATCACCATATTCTTGTTACAAATCTCAGATAGTATTTAGTATTCATCTTTCATTCCGTACACAGCATGTAGTGTGCAATCAAACACAGGACCCATTGGTCCATTCCACAGCACTTGATTCCTTAGGCATCATAGCCTCCTCGAGAATTTGCTTGAATCACGCAATCACCTTTTTTTGTAAAGGTACCCTTACCCCACCTCCCTTAGACCTTTTGGCATAGGCAGAAATTATCCCCTCCTCTACACCGAAGGCCTCTGCCATACAGGTGCTTGGGGATTTATTAAATAACAATCATAACAAGTACTGGACATCACTCGCCCAACCAACACCTAAGGTCTTGGTTACAGTGGTCTTATTGCCTCGGCTATAACCTGGTATAGTTTGAATGTTCTATCAGCCTCAAGACATACCTTGGACACACTGGTCCAAGGTTATCGCGCTAGGCATCAACCACAGCACTAAACAAAAATGTCTTAATGCCTAGGGATATCGCTCTATGCAAACTTATACATCGAGTCTTACCACCTCGAGCCTCCGCTCGGGTCCATTATCAAACACATCACATTCTGCCGGCCTAAGGACTTACTAACCCGTTAGGTCTTATGGCCTAAGCATATATCGTTCATTATCTTTATTGAACACATATCGAGTTTAACTGCCTAGATCCAATCATTAGTGCCCACATAAAGTTACTATGCTTTCGCTGCCCACTCTAAGGCATATCTCCCCATATGAGCTTTAATAATATTAGGATGATTTAATATGAGTTCCACAGGAACCTCTTATAATACTTGACTATACTCAAAATTTTTGTTTCTCTGTGCCAGATCTTAGCCCATTTCAACTCAAATCATTCTGGGCCATATAAACTCTTATCTCAAGGTAACCCATTCGATGTGGGATTCATTACAATGCACCATCATTGAGAGTTAATGTTCCCGTAGCTCTACTCTATGATTCAACATCACAGCAGTTGTACTCTAGGGTTCGTCATCATGGTGGCTCCATGCTATAGTACTATACTCAGTACTCCACTCAGTCATCTGATTGGTCAGCCTCTTTACTCAGAACTCTCCATAGGTAGCCCTCTCAGATCCATATCCTTGGTAGATAGCTCTTTTTTCAGTTAGCCATCTCTAAATGGAAGTACCATTGTAATGGGAATCCAGAAGCCACTCATACATTCTCTTCTCTATCTCAACCTTGAGACCATATCTCATGGCTACTCATTCTTTTATCAAGAATTTTTCTCATTCAATAAGGTACTATTCTATTATTAAGATCTTTCCCTATGCTAGATCAACAACTAGCAACCGCGAGAAACCTCATAAACATTTCAATACATTCTAGTACTATGTTCTAGTACCTCGGACCATCTAGTTCAATTCAAAGTCCTAAGGAATCAATTCAACTATTGAGCCTGATTCTTGTATCATAATTCAACTCTTAGAACCTCAACATTAGCTAAGCCGGGGATCACTTTCCTCAATTCCATGGATCACCACTAGCCCGAACACTCTAATTAGGCACCTCAAGGATATCACGGATACTTTAATTAGCCCCAACTCCATTGAGTATATAATTAGGAGCACTCAGTCTCTACCTCCACTCCTCGGGTCACTGCCCTACACAACTTTGAATACATCTCCAACCTAAGGACAAATAGGTTTACTACAACATATCTAGTATCTAGGACTTACAGCCTAAGGTTTCTAACCCAACTTTTAAGTTTATCATGAAATTTAGAACCTCAATATCATACAAATTGGAAATCATTTTCCTTAAGTATACCCAATAGGTTCGCTAAGAAATCAATAGAGCCTATTCTAACCTCTACAGTATTTGGGTAATATTCTTGAAATATTACTAAATGTTCAACATTATTCACAAGGTTCAAACTTTCATCATGAAACAAGGCCATAGTGCAACAAATTTACATTCCAACCTAAGCATTATTTTATCTTAGATCAAATTCAAGCATATCCTCAACCTTCAGTATCATCATATCAAATCTTCTAGGATTGACATATGACATAATCACCACTCATCATGTAGCATCGTATATCATTCCTATAGACCTTTAGCACCACAGTGTTACTAAGGATCATTACCTAGCACATAGAAACCTCAAAACATTTACCATGCCTCAAGTTCCCAAAACCTCATCAAACGAACCTTTTTGACAGTACTCACTTCAACAAAAATGTTTTGTATTAAAATCAATACTTATATCATCACTCTTTACTTCTAAGCGATCTACAAATCGTCTAATTAAGATAATAATTAGTCATGAAGAAACCTCAAGACAATCACTTTTCCTCAAGTATCCATGACCTTGTCAACTCAACTTCCTAGAGGTCACTCTTCCAGATTACCCTGGGTTGAGCACACTTAACTTTCGTGTGCCCGTGTCAAAAACGTAGATACCAGCTCTATCTGCTCCAGACCACCGGTACCCTAAGACTACCCTTGTCTCAAACATCGCACCAGCTACCTTCAGCTTGGCTGTACTCGCTTCCTTGGGTTTCACAACATCCTTGGTCCATCCTCAGTCCGGTATTACACTACTCTCTACCCTTCGGACTTTCGCTATTTCTTTGGGGTTGATTCACAGACTGGGAGGATTCACTCCTTTGGCACCCCCATTTATGCCTATCTCCTATCATGGTATAATTAAAACCATATCAGTATACTATCCTATTGCCAAAATTGCCACACTACCATAACCTCTTGGGCTCTTCCTGAACCGCTTGAAGCTCTTATACCAAAATGTCATACCCTTATCATATTTTCACATTTTTTGGAGTGCTTACGTGTAGTTCGATGAGAAACACAAGAATAGTGTAATATACTGATATATTAATACATGGTACTTGATTACATCATATGGTACAATGATATTTAAAAATTTGTCCTAAAATATTCAAATTAATGACCATATATAACCACCTGTCCTCACCACAAGATCCGTGCCCGTCAGTTCCCCGCGTCTACAAACTTTCCTTTAGATCCGCTAGTTCCTGCTGGAACATTACCATTTGATTTCATTGACTCTTTCCAACAATTAAAATATATATTAGGGAATAACATTTGAGATGTTACATAGATCCTGGTAATTTTATGACATACTTGCATTTTCAATTATTGGAATCTTTGTGGTTTGCACTCAATTGAATTTATCATGCAGGAGGGCAGGTCCAAGCAAGTTATACGATCAGCACAAGTGAAAGCAAATGCTATTACTTATCAATTAAAACAACAGTCTTAGGTGGTGAACATTATAGAGGAGTATCCCCCAATTGAGGGAGGGCGGCGGAATTTACCATGGTGGTATTCTTCCCGGTGGGACGTTCTCTTCAGCATTGACCGTTGAGAAGGACGCCACGTCAAATGCATATCAAAATCTTCTTCAACCAGAATGAGTTCCATGAATGGGTTATTGTTACCCGGATTCAAGTTGGAATCCTGCATCTACAATTACTAGTGCTTCGTTAGGCTAATGTTTTCATTTTAAAGCAAAGAGCGGATGGAACAACCAATGAATTTTCCTCTTCATTACAAACTCATTAGACAATCTCATATTAAGATCATTCCAACAAAATGGGTCCAGTGGTGCCTGGCCTACCTGTTACGTGATATATGCAAGGTACTGAAAACCGGACCGGGCATTGAACCGGTCGAGGCACTGGGTTAAGGGTCAGTGGTTCAGATCGGGGTCAATCCGGGGGTCAAACCGGGGGTCAGACCGGGGTCAATTTAAAAAATATATATAATTTAAATGTTCATACATACCTTTCAAAAAACTATATGAGAGTTATTTTTCAACTAATAGTCCAATATAACCTCCTGAAGCTAATACCTACAAAAATATCATTAAGTATATAAGGATTTTTCCCCAACCAATGCTAAAAATATTCCACAATCCTTTTAAAGCTCCTTATAAATAAAAAACTGTTAGGAATTTTTTTTTTTAATAAAAAAAAAGCCAAAATGACTTCATTTGGAGTGTAAAAAAGTTTTAAAGAAAAGGATCAAACCGTGACTAGTCCGGGTCAGGCCGGTTCACCCCGGTTCAGGCCGGTTCACACCGGGTCAGACCGGGTTGACCAGTTCACCGGTTTCCGGTCTGAACCGGCCGGTCCGGTCCGGTTTTCCATACATTGGATATATGTATTCCGCTATGATATTTTGTACACTATACCTTTTCTACATAATTGCGTAATTATATTTCATAAAAAGAACTAGAACTAGAAGAAATATTTGCCTTTCACCCCGTTTCCTATTCTCTATATAGTAAATATGATGCTCCATATAGGTTTTTTTATTTTACATATAAAAGTATATCTTTGATCATTTAATTTTATATAAAATTTATTTTAGCCTCTTAATTTATAAAGTGTCTTTTGAATCCTTTAACCTTAAAAGCCATCCTTTGAGACTAATGTTGGTAGAGTTATAAAATTAAAGAATACTTCATAAAATTTAAAAATCAGACTAAAATCTTATATAAAGTTAGAGGACAAAATGTATGTGTTTTTTTTTCCTAGTAAAAAAAGGTAATTAGACAAAAGCAACAAAGCAAGAATAGAGACAACGTATGAAAAATTACAACATTGACAGGAATTGTCAAATAATAGTAAGATTACATTAGTTTCTTTTACCAGTTAATACATTCATGCATGTGCATGTGTGCTTTTGTGTGTATTAAAAGCTTCAGCATTTTCTGAAAGGATACTTGGAAGTTGTTTAAAATAGTTGTGGTTATTGTAAAAATGTATATTTTCATCTCAAATATATTATATTGTGTGTTAATTTGGGTGTTTTAATAATTAACTTCACATTATTCTGTGTTCAAAAATAAAAATTTTTGGCTAACTTTATAAAAAAAAAAAAAGGTTGGCTAAAACAAGAAGTATTTTCTTAATAAAATTATTTTCAAACATATTATTGATATATTATATTAGTCATTATTGTGTTCGGCTAGTGTTTTATTTTCCCGCGTTCATGCGATACAACACAACTTTGTTGATCAGATTCTCAATATTTTTAAATAAAATGGCGTTATTGCTTTTTCATGGTCACTGCCCCAATTATATCCTTCGCGTGCGATTAGGTTGTCATTATATAAGGTTAACTATTCCTCTAAGTTGCTATTTTTGACTCTTGACTCTTCTTTGACAGAATAATCTAAAAATTAAATCGTACTATTTATGATTGATCAATGATGTATATATTTTCTTGTCAATTTTTAATGATTTTGATGACTTGAGTGGTGCAATACTTATACAACTTTGTGTGTGTGTGTGTGTGTGTTCAAACTTACAAAATCTACTAAAAGTGTCAACTCAAACATTAAAGCTGTGGTGTTTAAGGAGGACTCCCTCCTACTATTAATTATAGGAATTAATTAGTTGGAGAAAATTGGATTAGTAGTAAATATAATATTTCAATTCATTTTTATCTTTAGACTTTATAATTTATCCTCAAACTACCTTTATTGATTACATAGATAGTTTTCTATCAATGGGAACTTTTAATATAAAAGAGGATATATTAGAGAAACCAACACACTTTTTTATAGATATAACTAATTTAACTAATTTTATTAATCTCTGCAAATTAGTTAATTTTTTTATACACCTAGATTAGTTATATATATATATATACACATAGCTTGTATGTACATTAAGGACAGGAAGTAATTGATTATCTTTCATATAATAAATCAATTCAAAAATAAAAATTGATTTCAATCTTGTTTGTCCTTTTTTGCTCTGCCCTTAACATTAATTCTTAGATCTAGTTTTCTTTTCTTTAAAATGAAAAATTTGCACGATGACGTTTTTATTATCATAAAATTTGTGAACTTCACCTTAAATATTACTCTCTCAATTCTCTAATATAAGACATATTTATCTAATTTAATTAGATTAAAAAATTTAATTAAATTACTTAATATAATCTATATTTATTAAAATACTCTAGTTATATTCCTTAATTATCTTATTGTCTCTCCTCTTTTGTTATTATTGAGGGAGCATCAATAGAGATAAATTAGTAAAATATTAATAATTATAAAAAATATGTCTTATATTTAGGATCAATATTAACTTCTCAAATATTTCCTATATTAAGAAAGTTTTTAAAATTTTGAAAATCATTTTCTATATAAGTAAAATCATGCGTGGAATATTTTCTTTCAAACAAAGTCATGTCTGCATCTAGACATGTTTCACTACATATTACACGAATTTTCTGATAAACGAAGCATAGAATTAATTATTTTTGAATTATTATGGCTTCGTTTTTATTTTTTCACTTGTGCATAATGACAATGATATATATATTTTTTGTTACAATGACAATGATGTTTGAAAATGTATGTTAATACACACACACATACTTATTTGGATTCCTGTCCGAATAGGAAATCAGGCTAGGATCGTATTGCTTTCAATGATAGGCGTGTAAAAGTTATTTAAAGTTCGGCTTTAAGCCCATAAAAAAAACCCGGCCCAATTAACCTTGCCCTGACTAAGAACAATCATAAGCCAACTTGTCCCATTGGGTCAGCCATGTTCTTTCTCAAATTTTATAAATAGTTATGCATATAATATTGAAATTCTTTTTTTTTTCTTTTAATAAAATGATAGAAGAATATTATATAATTAAATTTTTAGCAAGTACCAAAGCTTAATGGAAAAACATTACTAAATAAAAACCAACAAAATGACTCTAATGAAATAACTTTTTACATGAGAAAAAGAAAAATCATGCATTGAAGATGAAATTTCTTTATGAGTAATGGGTAGATATAGGAAAATATTTTGTAGGAAAGTTGAGTAAGCCGTTGTTGATGCAAGTAATAGTTAAAGAAGGCTTGGATGCTAATTATAGAAGTTCAGAGATATGCATTCATAATAGTGAAACCCTTTTGTGCATATGGGTTTTTCCATAAAAATTTGATCAAAGGAATTATTTGGTACCAAATGTATTCTTGACAAAAATGATGACACAATCTTTTATATTTTTGAAGAAAAATATCCCATCATTTAGTATTAAGAGAAATAGGAACTTCTGAAGTAAAAGATATACATAGCCTTTTTTATGATAAGAATTTATAAATGCTAAGGCTGAGAAAGAAAGAGGAGGTTGTGGATTTTGTTTATAATAGCCTCAGGAGAATTTCATTTTTCATAGTGCAGTGCTAGGTTTCTCTTTCTCCAGATATTATCAAGCAAGCATATAATTCCACATACTAAGTGAGCCAGACCCCCGGATGTAATTGGAATAATGTTTTTTAATCACAATTTAAGGCCTTGCAAGTCCACGAGGGAATTTTAACAAGGAGACAGTAAAACTATAAA
The DNA here is from genome assembly GCA_963242795.1 of Inga leiocalycina. Lineage (NCBI taxonomy): Eukaryota > Viridiplantae > Streptophyta > Magnoliopsida > Fabales > Fabaceae > Inga > Inga leiocalycina. Next base: position 42,009,707 of record OY725332.1, read on the forward strand.
GATCGAGAGAGTGTATATGAAAAGAAGAGATGCTCTAAGGTTGCCTCAACTTCACAGCCAAAATAAGCAACTTCTAGAAGAATTGTGTGTTTGGAACTTGACAAAAAAAAAAAAAAAGTGTGTTTGGAGCAACGATTGTAAAAGTGGCTTTTTCCAATATGACTTTTGGGTAAAAGTCAGATTGTGTTATGTAATTTATGTTTAAATTGGTGGTTGTATACACTAATAAAAAAAAGGCCATTTAGACTTGCACATTTAGATGTATTATAGCGGATAACGTCTAAAAGGTATAGGCAGTGGCAGTTTCGCAATTATGCAAAACTTGTGAGACCGGTTCCCCTATAATAAGGTCTAAAAATATATTATTTAGATTGTTTATAATAAGAACCAGTTTAAAAAGACATAAAATAAAAAAAATTATGCAATACATTTTCTAGACAGTTGTAATATAATAGGTATAATATATGTTCTGAATTAAAAAAAAATTCATTATTGTTTAGATCGGTTGTCCTTCACAACCGGTTTAAAATGTTAAAATTTTTAGACCTGTTGTTATTAAGAACATGTCTAAAATGTTTAGGATTAAAAAAAAATTTAAGACCGGTTATTGGAAACAACCAGTCTAAAAAGTTTGATATTTTAGACCGACTGTTCCCTTAATCCGATCTAAAAAGTTGAGCATTAAAAAATAAAAATGTCACCTACTTTTAAGACTGGTTATTGGGAACAACCAATCTAAAAAGTTTGATATTTTAGACTAGTTGTTCCCTTGAACCGGTCTAAAAAGTTTATTGGCTACTTTTAAGACCGGTTATTAATCAACATGTTTTGCCTAGAGAGGAACAATTAGTGCCAGGGGTACTTACACTGGGAGTTGGTAAAAATCCAATCGGTGCAGATTAGTGAGGCTGGGGCCCTATTCATGTATACATGCAGATGATGTGTTTATATTATTCATTAATTGGTGCATACATGGTGCATATCATATTTACTTTTCATATTTTCTATAAACGATAGCATGTTTCTACTAGGATTCCTTAGAATTCACCCATTTTTCTAAACAAACATTTAGCGGGTGCTAGTGAATCAAAAGGGAAAGGCGTAGACATTAGGAAGTGATTGGCACATGTTTTGAGGTAAGGTCAAAGTTGGCGGTTATAATTAGTTTATGCTTAAGATATTTTGGGGAATCCTATATGTATTGAAGTTTCTGCTATATTCTGTATTTTGTCTACAAATGACGTTGGGATTGTAAATGAATATGTTATCAGTATATGTGTACTTTTCTGTATGCCCATGGAACTCCATCTTTATTACTCTTCGATTAACAAAATGGAAACAGGTGTTGACTTTTTGGTATCAGAGCTAATAAGCAGTTCTGGCATTATCAGAAGGGTATACTGATATGGTTTTCTTTGCATGGCAACAAGACTGCTCATGGATATTTTGATCGAGCCTATGCTCGTGATCAGTGGTGCTAGCAAGTCATCTGAGAGCAAGACGACAGTGAACCAGTGTGTTCCGGATAGAGGGCTGATGATAGATTATTTTGGGCACGGAGGTATGCATATGAGATACACTGCATGGAAGAGCATGCTGAGGCTGCCTATGCTATGGTCCGGAGTTAAGGTCGGCGTCCTCAAGAGTGACAGTGGTTGGAGAGATCGGAGATGCGCCAGACGAGTACCCAGAGTGGGATTATGACTATGAGCTAGAGGAGATGTTAGAGGATGAGCTAAGCGACACTAAGTCTTAGGCAGAGCCGATGCGTGTGCTGCATAATTTACAGCTAGACATGGAGTTGTCATACTTTCTTAAGGCCAAGTATCATAGGGCACTATAGGAGAATAATACCCCGAGATGCCAGTACTTCACAATCCTTGATGGTGTAGAGACGTTGTATTGACTGTAGATACTGTTGGGGGTTACTGTAATAGACAAGTGATGGGTTTGTTCTACGATGTACTACTTCCCAAACTCAATATTCTAGAACTAACAGAAGAACCTCATTGTTGAGCGAGGTCTAAAGGAGAACTTCTGGGTTTTTCGGAGGCACATTGAGGGTTAGTGGGGGGACTTTATGTATACCGAGCTGTGTTATGGGGCCTATGCTAGCTATTTTGGAGACCGGAGCTGACCGGCATGTATTATGAGTTAAGGGCAGTTAGGCAGAGCCAACAAACAGAGAAAGAATTAGCTAGAGTCAGTAGTTTTTATAAGGGTACAGAGATAGTTAAGCGTGCTCGACCTGGGGTAGTCTACGATGTATGACCCTTAGGAAGTTGCATGAACTTATTATGTTGGTTATGTAAATTACAATATGTCATATACAGTAGTATGTAGGACATGTGATGTTTCTATTTCTCCGTAACTACTGTAAATAGTTGTGATGTGCTATGTATAACATATATGTACCTTGATTCTTATGAAATGACAAAAATGCCCTTGTTCTTGTATTAAAATTTACTCTTCTCTAATTTCATGTAGAGTGAATTATGGAAATGGTACTACTAGGAGAAGGTGATAGAGGCCGAGGTAGAGGTCGAAGTTGAGGGCTTAGTAGACATGGTAACAACAAGGATGAACTAAGGCTTGACCCTTCCAGCAGCGAATACTGGATATATTAGAACAACAACAACAAATAATGAATGAAATAAGAGGTGACCTTCGGGGAGTACAGCAAAGGCAGGATCATCTAGAGAATCGTCTAGATGAATTTATAAGGGGGAATGACAAGGAAATATATGAGGAACCTCCACTAGAGGGTGATATGCCTGAGCCTGAGGTGGATATATTCAAACTTGGTTGAGTAGATTCAGTAAACAATAGCCGCCTATGTTTAAGGGCAAGTTTGATCCTCAACTCACGGAATACTGGTTAGCTCATTTGGATAAGATATTTGATATGCTGTAATGATCAGGGGAAGTGAAAGTCCAATTAGCTATATACAATCTAAAAGGTGATGTTGATCGCTAGTGGAAGCGCATAGATCTTATCTTGAAGGGGAGGAATGTTCCTATCACATGAGAATTATTCCAGGAAAAGTTTAATGAGAACTATTTCCCCCCGAATGTCAGAAGAGAAAAGGAGAAAGAATTCTTCTATATCAAACAACAAGATCGAGAGAGCTTTGATGATTATTGGGCCTAGTATATCCAATTGTTGTGATACTCATCATATCACAAGCTGAATGACAATGAGGAATGGAATGCGGATATGATGATTGAAGGGTTAAGGCTCGAGTTTTATAGAGATGCTGTTTCTCAACACTTTATAGAATTTAGCAAAGCTGCAGAAGAGTGCTGGTACATTAAGAAGTGCATGTCGAACTAGGCAACACAGATTGGGAAGAAAGGTACTTTTGGAAGTGGTAGCTCAGCACAGAAGAGGAAAGAATAGGGTAGGCCTTCTGGGGGAACTACGAAGAGGCCAAATCAGACGGGAGGCCATGGAGGCCAAGAATCCTTGGGAAGTCAAACATGTTGATTTTGTCATAAACCATTCCATCCTGGTAAGGCTTGTAATGGTGCACCACTGAAAACGGATCCTAATTAAATACTTGTCTGTTATGTTTGCAACAAGTAGGGACATATAGCTAAGGATTGTGCACAAAAATAGTAGTAGGAGGAGATGAGACCCAGAGTTTCAGGCAAGGTCTACATACTGACACAGGAAGAAGCTAGAAAGTCTCCAGAGTTGATTCAAGGTATGATTTCTATGAATGCAGTTTAGTGCATGTTATGTATGATTCTGTTGCAAGCCATTCATTCATTGTATATGACTGCATGAGACGGTTATGTTTACCTGTGCATAAAATCCTCATATGATTTGGTTATATCTACGCCTATGGGCACACGAATTGTGACAACTGATGTTTGTCTAAAAGTTGAGGGGTATGAATCGACCATAGATTTGATTTGTTTGCCACTGCAAGGGTTGGAAGTAATTTTAGGGATTGATTGGTTGACAGTGAATAGTGTGCTGTTGGATTGTAAATAAAAGAGAGTCATATATCTAAATCCATAACCACAAGCTGACACAGAAATCACTCTTAAACTTCTCTCCGCTGCTATGATTGAGAGATATCTACAGAAAGGTTGTCAAGGGGATATGGGATTTTGCTTTATGCAATCAGAGGCGGGTGTAGCCTTTGAAAGTATCCCTGTAATGAGTAAGTTCCCATATATTTTTTCAGAGAATGTTGGTGGAGTACCTCAAGATAGGGAAGTAGAGTTTTTGATTAATTTAAGGCCTGGAGCTGGTACAATTTCCAAAACCCTATATTGTATAGCTCCAATTGAAATGGCGGAGCTAAAGAAATAGGTCAAGGAACTACTTGAGAAAGGGTTCATATGACCTGATGTATTACCCTGGGTTGCTCCAATGCTCTTCGTAAAGAAGAAAGATGAAAGCTTGCATCTCTATATTGATTACTGAGAGCTGAATAAGGTGACCGTCAAGAACAAGCATCCACTCCCTAGAATTGATGATTTAATCAATCAGTTGTTTGGTTCTTGTGTATTCTTAAAGATCGATTTGCGATTAGGATACCACCAGTTGAGGGTAAAAAGAGAAGATGTATCAAGGACTACTTTTAGAACCAGATATGAGCATTACGAGTTCCTAGTGATGCTATTTAGGCTGAACAATGCACCTGCTATGTTCATGGACCACATGAATTAAATCTTCCGTCCATACTTGGGCTAGTTTATTGTAGTCTTTATCAATGATATACTGGTGTATTCTCAGAGTAAAGTTGAACATGAACAGCATCTGAGAACTGTGTTAAATGTATTATGAGATAGACAACTCTATGCCAAACTGAGTAAGTGTGAATTCTGGCTTTCAGAGGTAAAGTTTCTGGGCCACATTGTCTCACATCAAGGGGTCTCTGTTGATCCTAATAAGGTGGAAGTAATACTGCACTGGAAGAGACCAGAATCTATATTCAAAGTGCACAGTTTTCTGGGTCTAGTTGGTTATTATCGAAGGTTTATACATAATTTCTCCAGAATTGCATTACCGTTGAAAAATTGACGCAGAAAGCTCAACATTTTTCGTGGGATGAGAATTGTGAAAAGAGCTTCCTGGAGTTGAAGCAGAGGTTAACTCAACACCAATGCTAAAGATCCCAGATTAGCAATTTTTATATGTCGTTTATACAGATGCTAGTGGGCATAGATTGGGATGCGGATTGATGCAGCATGGCCGAGTAGTGGCATATGCATCGCGTCAGCTAAAACCTTATGAACTGAGCTATCCCACCCATGATCTTAAGTTAGCGGCAACTGTGTTTGTTTTGAAGATCGGAGACATTATCTCTATGGTGAGATTGTAGAGTTGTACTGTGACTACAACAGTTGGAAGTACTTGTTTGATCAGAAAGAACTCAACATTAGATAGCGCAGATGGATAGCGTTACTGAAAGACTACAAGCTAGAAATCAAGTATCATCCCAGTAAGGCTAATGTCATTACTGATGCTTAAGCTGAAAAATAGTGCAGGTGGCAGCCATGATGATCTATGAGCAGAAACTGATCAATGATTTCAGAGACCTAAATCTGTCTAGTCAGATTCTGTTAGGTAGTGGGGTTAGCCAAGTATACAACAATTTGAGGGTAGCAATTAAAGAAGCCCAATTGCTTAATGATGAAGCACTATCTATCAGAGGTATGATTGATAGTGGCAAAACTCAGGATTACGACTTGTCACCCAATGGATTAGTCAGGTACAAAAAGCGGATTTATATTCCACTGCAACCAGAATTGAAATAGAAAATCCTAGATGAAGCATATAAGAGTAAGTATGCTCTACATCCAGGGGCTATAAAGAAGTACCATGACATGAAGGCTCAATACTATTGGCCAGTGATGAAAAGAAAGGTGACTGAGTTCGTCGCTCGTTGCTTGACATGTTAGAAAGTAAAAGTTGAACATCAACGACTATCGGGGCTTTTGACAAACCCTGAGATTCCTGAGTGGAAGTGGGAAAGCGTTACTATGGATTTCGTGACAGGTTTGCCTAAGGTCAGAAACCATGACGCTATATGGGTGATAGTTGACAGATTTACAAAGATAACTCACTTCCTACTGATTAGTATTCACTATTCTCTAGAAAAACTGGCGGGAATCTACATTAAGGAGATTATGAGATTACATGGTACTTCAAAAAACATTATCTCCGATTGAGATCCATGATTCACTTCCAAGTTTTAGAAGGTGGTACATAAAGCTTCGGGTACCAAGCTCTAGAACGAATTATTCAAACCCTTGAGGATATGTTAAGGGTGTGTGTACTTGATTACAAAGGTAATTGGGATAAATTCCTTCCATTGGCAGAGTTTGCCTACAACAACGGTTATCATTCGAGCATCCAAATAGCTCCATATGAGGTACTCTATAGGAGGAAGTGTCAATCACCAATATGCTGGACTGAGTTGTCTGAGAGGGAATTATTAGGGCCAAATCTTGTTGATCAGACAATGGAGTAGATAAAGTTGATTAAGCAGAGGTTGGTAGTTGCTCAGAGTTGACAGAAAAGTTATGCAAATAAGAGGCAAAAACCTTTGGAATTTGAGGTCGGTGACCACGTGTTCATGAAAGTATCACCTATTACGGGTATTGGTAGAGCATTGAAAGCAAAGAAGCTGCAATCAAGATAAATTGGTTCGTTCGAGATCTTGCAGAAGATTGGCCCTATAGCATACTGTATCGCTTTGATGTCATATCTGAGCAAGCTACATGATGTTTTTCATGTTTCCCTGATGAAAAGTATCAACATGATCCAAAACATGTAATAGAGTATGAAGATGTGGAAATGCGTGAAGATTTGACTTACGAAGTCACGCTTAACCGAATCATTAATCGGCAAGAAAAGCAACTCAGAAACAAGAGCATTTTGTTCGTCAATATTTTCAAGAAAGGGTTATCACCCAGAGAGGCTACGTGGGAAACAGAGGAAAGTATGAAGAAACGTTACCCGGAATTTATGAATGTACAAGTGTAGCAAATTTTGGGGAAATTTAATTAAGTGGGGGAGAACTGTTACACCCCGAATTTTATATTCACTGAATATATTGTAATTATTAAATAAATTCAATAAAATGGTGAATATTCATGAGAAAATGAGCAAATTAATTCAAGAAAAGAAATTAGATTACAAGGGTTATGGCAAAATCGAAACTTTGCCAATTTAGCACAAGATTAGTTATTTTTCAATTAATTAAGGAAAATAAGGGAGAATATATACATTGAATATTCTTGGTAGAATAAATCAAGAATTGTGAAATTTGACGGAATTATGCATAATTCATTTAATTGAATTATGGAAATATTGAAACAATTTTATTTCCTTTTTTCTTGCAATTTTTGCCTAGTACAAGAAAATGGAGGGAAAAATGATTAATGGGATTAAATATGCCAAGTGTCATTATCCTATGGATAGGGGATTAGTTTATAATTGATTAAGATGAGCCCATGTCAATTTGTGTTAAAATAAGGTTACTTTTGCAAATTAATCATGAATTTGGTGCAACAATTGAGTGCATGGTTGGATTAGTTGGAGAAAGCAATTTAGTTAGTGAGAGCATGAGAGGGGGATGGTTTTGAGGCTAACCAAAGGGGGAGAAAATTAGTTCAAAGCTAATGGAAGCCTGATGACACAATTGGAAGGAGATAAAGCCAATGCCAAGTGTCAACCCAAGATGCAATCTTGGAAAGCAAGTTAATAAAGGAAAGGAGAGATCTTTTACAGCATTCTTCCTTCCTCTTCCCTTCATGTTTTTGGCTAGAAACAAGAGAAAGAAGAGAGAGAGAGAGAGCTTGAAGAACTTTGGAGTTCTAGAGAGAAGGAAGAAAAGGCTTAAGTCAAGTATTGATCTCTTAAGCATTTTCTTTATAATCTTCCATGAAAACCTTCTCCAAACCTTTCTCCTTCATGGAATCCATGGTCTTGAAGACACATTTTGACCTCAATGAGAGAGAGGAGAGGACACCTAGAGAGAGAAAATCCAAGAACTCAAGAGGTAACTTCACAAAACTCAAATCCATACAAGTATATTGTTATTGTTGAAGTGTATAGTTGGATTTGGTGATTTTTCCCACGTTCGTAAATTTGGAAAATTCCTAACCCTAAGGGTTTATACTGCCGAAATTTCTTTGAATCATGGTTAGAATATGTTTAAATAAGTTAATAAGGGATTAGAAGTGAAAAGGTACAAGTTTTGGAAGCTAAACCACAAGAGCAATTTTTCCTTTTTCTTGACCTATGTTTTGGCCAAGGTCATATCTGGGGGAAGGAATTAGATTTTCATGAAATAAATTTTTCCATTAGATTTAGGAGGCAAAAATAAGTGGGGTTATAGTTAGTCACTTTTTCAGAAAATGCCAAAAAGACATAATTACAAAAATGCCCCTAAAACCCTAAATCGGGGCTATCAAGGGAAAGTTCATAATTTGACACTGAATTTGGTAATTTCATGCTTAAAAATCGATTCCTTGGGTGAAAATATGTCAAGACAGCCCTAGTTAAAATTTTGAGAAAATGTGCTATCGTTGGGCTGGGTACGGCGGGGATGAGTTGGGTTCTTAGGGCATTTTGGTAAATTTTCATCATTGACTAATATAACGACAAGAAATACTATGGAAGAGTCTAAAATGATACTTGGATAGGTTATAACCTATTTCTTGTACATTTAATATTTTAGGACCGAGTTGGAAGCTGGAAGCGACACGTTTTATGAGACACTAAAAAAGGGTTGAAAAAACTTTGAGGTAAGGACATTAAACTTCATATATCATGCCATAGTTATATGAATGTGTAGATGCCATTATTTGTAAATGTACTTTATTAATCAACATGTTTTACCTAGAGAAGGGCAATTAGTGCCAGGGGCACTTACACTAGGAGTTGGTGAGCATCGAACTGGTGCAGATTAGTGGGGCTGGGCCCTACTCATGTATACATGTAGATGATGTGTTTATATTGTTCATTAATTGGTGCATACATAGTGCATATCATATTTACTTTTCGTATTTTCTATGAACGATATCATATTTCTACTATGATTCCTTGGAATCTCACCCCTTTTTCTAAACAAACATCTTAGCAGGTGCCAGTGGATCAAAAGGTAAAGTCCTATATGTCGGGAAGTTATTGGCATGTTTCTCAAGGCAAGGTCAAAGTCGATGGTTATAATTAGTTTATGCTTAAGATATTTTAGGGAATCGTGTATATATTGAAGTTTCCGCTGTATTTTGTATTTTGTCTACGAATGACTTTGGGATTGTAAACGAATACTATTATCAGTATATATGTACTTTTTTGTATGCCCATGGAATTCTGTCTTTATTATTCTTCGATTATCAAAATAGAAAATGGTGTTGACAATGACCTTTCCCTCGATCCCAACGTTTGTTGAATTATGTAACCCATGTTCGACCAATTCATGACACAAGCTATAAAAGACATGTTTTTCTACTCTAAACATGTCATGACAATGTGAACCATGGGTTGCCAATATCTCTTACACCCATAAATAACCTGTGTGTTTACTTGTTTTGCGCAGTTCTTTGCAAATGAAAGGCACCCGATATTGACAGAGCAACATAATTAATCATTCATACTCTGTTAACTCGTCATTCATAAGAGATACAACTCAAGACTGATCATCTTCCTCTACCATGTTAGATAAGTTTTGATTGGTCCAATTTGCCATTGATTATGTACCCTGTGAGTGTGATTAAATTCAAATATAAGTAATGGAAGAAAAAAAACATACCAAATAAGGACTCAATGATACAAGTAAAGAGATTCAAGTTTTGGCACAAAAAGGTCATTCACAAAACATGTTGTCATAAAGTCAAGTATTGTAATAAGTTACTAACACAAACATAATTAGTTCAGGTACATCTAGGGGTCATGAATGATAAACGATATCTATGCATTGTAAACCATAAACTGTAACCATGGAACCATGAACTCCGTGTTCCATTTATGCAATGACACAAAACATTTCTTGGCTAGTCTTCTCCATTAGAAGCTTGATACAGTGGTGACAAAAAGTCCTCATCACATATGACTTCATCAAGGTCAAGCAGCTGGTTCATAACAATATCAACACTAACATCTTTGATAGCATCTAATGTTGCCACGCTCTCCTTGGATGCATTAGTAATCATACTAACTACATCTGGAATTTGTTTTGAAGCTGGCATTTCCTACTTCTTTCTCTGAATAGACCCTTTACCTACCTTCCTCTTACCCCAGCTTTCTAACTCAGTACCAACAGTTGATGGAGTGCTTGTTGTTAAGCCAATGCTAGCTAGCTCATCCGTCACTCTTATACTAGGCACTGGATTAGCACCAAAATATCATCTTTGCTGTCCCCTAACCCCTTTCTTCATCTATTGTTAGTTGGTACAAATCTTGGTTAGCCTCTGGTGTCTGTATCTGTGTCCGTGGATTTGTAAAAGATGGTGAAAAAATATCCTCGTCAGTTGCCATAATATCGTTGAATATAATTCTTAGTTCTCTTCGAAACTTGAGGCTTGTGTGGCTAAACTTTCTATATAATGAATTCTCTTGCATAAATACAAGAAACAAAAAAGAAATTAATTAACTAAAACGAATCAGTCGAGAGAAAAAAAATTAAATGTATAAGTTGGTAAAATTTTTTTACCTGTATTTTCCACTACCACCACTCATTTGATGTGAGGACTTTATTTGTTGTAGGGTCTCTACTCACATCAGTCTCTTTGATTAAGGAATCCCAAGACTTGAAAAATTTCTTAAGGATATCTAACATATTCTTCAATTTTTTCTTATCATATTCTTTTCCAGTCTTCTCTTTAAATGTAGAGACAATATTCTGCTACCCTAGCTTTGCAAAATGCAACCCACGACGTTCTTTTTTTCTATATTTGCTCAAGGTAGGTGTTAATAAAAATCTCAGTTGTCTCATCATCCCAAACAACTTTGCTGTCCATATTTCTATGCCAAAATTTCATACACACTTTATCAACAGAATAAATACAAAATATTTTTCCCAAACCTAAAAAACAGTCTAACAAGAAAAAATGCAAAATATTTACCCAAAACCTAAAAAACAGAATTGTAGGACAGAAACATCAATTTGCTTTAGGAGGGCATAATATAATGTAGAGGTTTAGGAGATTTCATAATCATATTTGTTTAGAAGGATTGGAAAACAACCATTTTGCTTCAAGAGCAAGAAGGGAAAAAGGTAGAGGTTTAGGATATTAGAGATCGAATCCCTGGGACGTCCTTCTTCCTTTAGCTTTCAAACCAATTTACGCAAATGGGGTGTAATGCCCCAAATTTTGATTAAGGGCTAATGAGAATTATTGAGAATGTAATCATGAATTAAAGTTGAATTAATGTGTATTGGTGACAATATTATCTAATATGTCATAATTGATGGAAAATTGATAGAATGGAATTATTGGCCTTAAGATGGTGATTAAGGGGAAATTAATGACTAACTATAGGAAAGTGAGAAGTGAGATTGAATGGTTAATGGATGGATTAGAGAATCTAATTGGTGATTTAGTGAGTGAGAGCCAATGAGGAGTACACACATGGCATGCTCACATGTGGGGAGGGAGATGAGAAAAGTCAAAGGCATTTGTAAAATATATTTTCTCTTTCTTCTTCCCTCTTGGACGCTGAAAAGGCATGGGGGAGTAGTGTATCATCATTTTCTCTCTTTCTTCACTCCTCCTCACTCCCATCTCTCTCGTTCTCTCTCTTCTCCTCTCTCTTGGCGCCATTGTTGCAGAAATAAGGGGGGGAAAAGCTTGCAAAAAGGTAAGGGAAATGTCTCCAAATGCTCAAAATTCCTTCTCTAATATTGATCCTTGAATGAAGAGCTTCATTTTGAGGGTTGTAATGTGTTCATTGGTGTTAGTTTGTGACCTCAAGAGATTGTGAAAGTTGAAGAATCAAGAAATCTCTTTGGCAAAGTGAAAGAGGTGAGTGTTAACTCCCTTTTGATATATATATTGTGGTTGTTGGTTGAGCATTGATTTTTTTGGAATTTTCTGCCCTATTTTCGAAAATTAGTGTCTTAGTGAGTTTGGCATGTTGTGATCATGGAAATGGTATATTGTGGTGTCTTTTGGACAAATGGATTGGTTTGAATCATTAAAAGTAAAGTTTGGGAACTTTGTGTTGGTTTTGGTGTATTGGTCAAAACAGGGCATGTGGTTAGATTTTGAATTTGGTCATTTTGCGGTTACCATTGTGTTCCTTGTGGAAAATTGTATGGGAATATGTTTGGTTAATGATTTTGGAGTCATTGGACACTTTGGTAGAAAAGTTGGAAAATGCTGTCAATGTGAACTCTGTCTGGGTAGTTTATTTGTGTGGACGTTTTGAATGACCAAATGATTTCAGAAAATTATGAAACTTTCCATTATTAAATTTCACATCCCAAGCTTCAAAATGGACATATATTCTGTGTCATTTCGTTTAGTATTCTAGGAGATATGGTTGTCCAAAGTTTGGGGATGGAAACAGAACTCTGTTCTGGAGTAGTGTTGGGTTTTGGGTGATTGTGTATTTTTGTGATGATATGAAGTTATGAGCCATATTTTTCCTTGAAATAGGACTGAAATACCTTTCATTTGGCTTTGGAATCACTCTGTTTTGATTTTTCTACAATTATATATGATTTTTTGAAGTTCAGCTAAGAATCAGGAAATTTCTTGGCCGCGGCCCATGAGTGGCTGGCCGCGGCCCAAACCTTTCTGGCCTGATTATGGCCGTGGCCCATGAGTGGCTGGCCACGGCCAGTGGCCTTCTGACCATATTTTGGCCGCGGCCCAAGGAAGGGCTGGCCGCGGCCAACCCCTGTGTTCCAGCACTTTGAGTTTTTGAAAAGAGATCTTCAACCTATTGTTTCCCAACCTTTTAGGGGTTTTATTATAGGCATTTGTGGCTTCTTAAGGGTCATTATTGATAACCAAATCTAAGTGTTGAAGAGTCAATTGAGTATTGGAATAGAGAATAATGCTTCATCCTTAATTATGACTTTAGGATTTGAAATTTGCCCGGAGCGTAGAAGGCCTATGCTTGCTCAAGAACGGAAAGACCAAGGTAGTCTATATCATGTGTATTGCATTGCTTGTTTGCATTAGTCATTGAATATAGTGAAAGTGAAGAGGACGTGACGAAAGCCCGGACTCGATTATAGTGAAAGTGAAGGGGACGTGGTGAAAGCCCGGACTCGAATACAGTAAAAGTGAAGGGGGCGTGGTGAAAGCCCGGACTTGAATACAGATAAAGTGAAGGGGACATGGCGGAAGCCCGACCTCGTATATAGTGAAGGGAACGTGGCGAAAGCCCAGTCTCGAATATTGATTACTGCATTGTGATATATGTGACTTGCTTTGTATATATGCATCATATAAATAAACTGTTGCTACTGGGATTCTCTAGAATCTCATTCTTTCCAAATAACATTTTTAGACAGGGCAAGTGGATCAAAAAGCAAGCAAGTGGCAAAGGACGATTAGGACTACCAGCGGTAGTCTTAGCTATATATTTTGGTTTTATATTCAACTGGTTATCATTTTGGATAAATGTATACATGTTGAATAGAATTGTAGTGGTATAGTTTTGTGTAATCCTCAGTATGGATACTGAGATGGGCAATGATGCCCTGTATAAACCTTTGGATTAATGTTATTATCCTGGGTGAACGTCGGGAATTGTGCTTACTCTGATATTGTATATGTAAGAGATCAAACAGGCCATTTGTTTTAATGAATGAAATGAATGGAGATCCATTTGTACAGGTGTTTTAAAAAGTTTTTAATTGTCCCGGATTTCTTATTCGATAATTAAATGTTCTTAAACGCTAATCCCAGGTTGATTCTTGAAGGGGGTTACATGGGGCATACTTGTGAACCACACAACTCAGTCACCACCTAAAGTAATTACTTTAGTTGATCCCCTTTCATTTCTCTGTCTATGGTTCTTCGTAATACTGCATAAACAAACAATGGGAATAGATAATAATGGTTCAATGCCAAAGTAGAGCAATTTGTGAAGGGCTACGCACCTTTATCTCCCTCACTAGATGAACAATTAGATGTACCATGATGTCAAAAAGAGAAGGAAGAGAAAGCTTCTCAAGCTGGCACAAGATTAGATATCCTTCATTTTCCAGTTCATCCAATCTTTCTATCTCAATGACTTTACTACAAATATCATTGAAAAAGAAATAAAGTCTAGTCAAAATATGTTGAAGATCATATTCGACAATGCCTCGAATAGCTACTGGGAGTAGTTGTTACATTAAGACATGACAATCATCAGGCTTTAGCCCTACTAACTTCAAGTCTTTCATCGACACAAGCTTCCTAAAATTTGAAGAATACCTTGAAGGAACTTTAATGCCATGTAAACATTCACAAAAACTTCTTTTCTCATCCTTAGACAAAGTATGTGTATCTAGAGGACAAAAAGTTCTCTTACCATATGGCCTTGGATGCAAGTTTTCTCATATTCCTATTTCTTGCAAATCTAATCTTGCCTTCACGCCATCCTTGGAACTACCTTGTATGTTAGCGGTGTCCCGACAATACTATCACATACGTTTTTCTCCACATGTATGAAATCAAGACAATGTCTCACATCAAGATTGGGCTAATATGGAAGATTGAAGAAGACAAACCTCTTTTTCTATTTATTTTTTTCATTACTAGTCTTTATAGTCTTACTAAAGATAACATTTATATTTTTCACTTTTCATAAACTTACTTCACAGTCAATGCCTTCGGAGCATCTTCAAACTATTATCCACTAAAAAACGCTTTCTTTAATTTATGATATGGGTGGCCTCATCTAAGAAATCTCCTATGGCCAAGATAAACTGTCCTTTTTCCATATTGAAGTTGATGGTAGCATGTTCCTTCTTCACAAAATTGGACATGCTTTATATCCTTTAACACTATATCCTAACAAGTTTCCATATGCAAGGAAGTCATTTGTAGTACAAAAGATCATGACTCACATTTTAAAAGCGACCTTCTTGTTCACATTAAAAACATTAACACCTTCAACCCATAACTCTTTCAAGTCTTCGATCAAGGGTTCTAGGTAAACATCTATATCATTTCTAGGTTAACATGATGTACTTTCATTTCATGCATAACAGATGAGATAAGTTGTAAATTACCAATAGAATAGGCCATGAACAATGTATACTGCTCAGGTTGGCAAAAGGATTCATGCCATCCGTTCAAAGCCCAAGCCTAAGGTTCCTAGGTTCTTCATCGAAGGTAGGAAATAATTGTTTGACTTTCTTCCATTGAGAAGAATCAGCTGGATGTCGAACCTTTCTATTGGATATCCTCTTATCTATATGCCATCTTAAATTTTTTGCATTGTTTTCATTAGCAAACAAGCACTTGAACCTTGGTATGATTGGAAGATTCCACAACACTTTTACAAGGGTGTTATTTGATTTATACATTGAGGTTTCACAAATCGGACACTGTTGTTTCTCTTCATGCTCTTTTCTATACAATATACATCGTTAGGGCATGTATAGATCTTTTTATATTTCATTCCTAGTGGACACAGTATTTTCTTAGCATTATAGTATCAAGAAGGCAACACATTATCATCTGGAAGCATGTCCTTAAAAGCCTCAAGCATTTCTGAAAAACTCTTGTCGTTCCATCCATGCCATGCTTTCAAGCTTACCAATTTCAATATTGCTTTCAACAATTAGTATTTTTTACACCCTAGGTACAGCGGCGTCTCAGCATCACTGAACATATTACCATATGCATGTGATTGCTCAAAAGCCTCTTCTCCTACATCACGAATAATATCTTCTATCCGATCATCCGAATCCGCATTATTTTCATCAAAGGCTACTCACCCTTGTTGAGATGAACTTGGCATTTCTAATTCTTCACTATACTTTACAAAATTATTCACAAATTAAATGTGTATATATATCTACAGCACTTAGTCGCTTCTCATTCAAACATACTACACAGAGGCAATAAAACTTCCCACTACCATCATCGGCATTTCTTCTAGCGAAGTCTAAAAAATCCCTTACCCCTTTGTCATATTCAACACTCGTTCGTTTAGCTTTTATCCAACTATAATCCATATATCTCAACACTTGTAGTGTAATACCCCAAATTTTATATTCACCAAATATATTGTATTTATTTGGGAAACTCAATAAAATGGTGAATATTCATGAATTTGGAATTTATGAATTTTATAAATATTCAATTTCGCAAGAAATTGGGCAAAAATGAATATGGAATTAATTTGGGTGATTTAAAAAGCCCAATATTAAGGTCCAAAAATGAAGAAATATTAGAGAAAATATTTGGTCCAAAAATATATGGAAATTGGCCAAAGAAAAATAAGAGAAGAAATTGAATTAGAAAGGTAATGGCAAGATCGTAATTTTGCCAAATTATCACAATATTAATTATTTTTTGATTAATTGAAGTTAATTTCAATTAATTCAGGAAAAGAAAAGGAAACAATATATTTAGAATATTTTGATCAATTTAATATGAATTTATGAAAAATTTGAGCAAAAAGTGCAAATTTGACCAAAATTGGGACTTTACGTGTATACGTAACCGGAACAAGTTGTGAAGTCAATTGAGACCACAGAGAGGGACCCTTAGGTGTCTGCTACATGTGGCATGAGGAAGAAAATATTATTTGGGCTTAGTGGATAAGGTTACATATACATAGGGATTTATGTACAAAAAGGTTAATTTTTGGAAATTTACTTAAGTAAATAAGTAAAATGCATAAAGTAAACATATGATATATTATTAAACCACCTCCATCCTCCTTATTCAGAAATTTCATGTTCAAAAAGACCTGAAACAAGAGAGAGGACCTTGAGAGTTTTAAAGAGAGAAAGGAGAAGAAATCTCGCAAGGTAAGCAGATTTCTTCGACGATTTAGCTCATAACGCGTATAACTCTGACCCTAAGCTACTTCTCTTTGTTCTTTAAGGTTTGGAAGCTCAAAATCTATTGTGGAACACCTAGGGTTTTCAGCCATATTTGGGAAGAGCTTGTGGGAGCTTGAGGTAACTTCCAAACCTTCGTATATTAACTATTATGGCTGCTGTGGGCAATTTAATCGATGAAATTTTGCTGGATTGCCGTTAGATTTAAATTTTGGAAATTGAGTTGCCTAAGGGTTATGCTACCCAATTTTGGTTCAAATGATAGTTATAACCTAATGTAAGAGTTAATTAAGTGACTAGGAGTATAAAGGAACGCTTTTATGGAGCCAAAATCGTAAAACCCTGATTTTTCCTAGAGAACACATAAATTTCGTCCAACTCTAGAAATGGATCTTAGAGTTAGATTTTTAATGATTTGATGGTTCCATTGAGTTCAGGAGCAAAAATTAGATGGGGTTACAGTTGGTCACTTTTTCGGAAAAGGCCGAAAAAGCATAATTACAAAAACACCTATGAAACCCTTAAAGTGGGGCTGCCAAGGGTAAATTTGTAATTTGAAATTGAATTTGATAATTCTGAGTCTGGAAATGAATGCTTTGGGCAGAAATATGCTAGAATAGCCCATGCTAGAATCTCAGGAAAGGTGTAGCCGGATCGGGTACGGCAGGCCTGGGCCGAGTCCCCAGGGGCATTTTTGTACATTTCCATTATAAACTCATATAACCCCTAGAAACACCATGAAAGTGTCTAGATGGTGCATTTGGAATTGTAGGATTCTATATTTGCCCTGTTTATGATCCACCTGTGCCAAAGCACAATCGGAAAGAACAAGGTAGTGACTCCTTACCTTATATTATATGTGATGCATTGTATGTGTGTTTATCATTATTCTGTGCTAGTTGCGGATGCTATGAAATATGTGAATGTGAAAGCTGTAAGGCTATTTGTGAGCTGTGGGCTATTTGTGGGCTGAAAGGCTATTTGTGGAAGCCTTTTATGAGCTGTATGGCTATGTGTATGCACCACCATGCCAATAGTCCCTGAGTCACTAACAATGGTTAGGGTAAGGATGGTGTGCCTTCCCGGTGGTTAAAAGGGATGAGGGTGGGGTGTGATATGTGATGCTGCTGCTACTTGGTGATTTACTTGCATGTGGTGTGATCATGTGTAGTATGAGTGATTTGTTACTACTGAGATTCTTTAGAATCTCATTCTTTCCATTGACTAACATTCAGTCAGGGCAAGTGGCTCAAAGGGAAAGGAGACGACCAAGGGTGACTAGGGATTTTACAGTGATATAATTTGGGTTGTTGGTTATCGAATTTTGGTTTGGGATTACTGTGTACATATTTTGGGATGTAAATGTTGAAATGATTTTGTATAATCCCCTTTATGGGAAACTGTAAACCTTAGTGTTGATATATATATATATATATGAAACCTGGGATTGCCGGAATTTTTGCTATACACTTTGATATATATATGAATGTGATTTAACTGTGCAGGGTAATTAGATTTGGAAGATCAATCTGAGACTATATTGAATGAATTTTAGAAAAGAAATTTGATAAAAATATATCAGTCGGTCTTTAATTCATTTCAATTACGCACTCTCGAATCTTAATTATGGTTTTTCAAGGCAGGAGGTTACATGTAGCATCCTATAAAAAACAGCAAAAGGATAGACAAAAAAACAACAACCATAGAGTTTTAGAGATTTCAACAAAATTAAGAAGCATGCATACTAGAAGACAATAACTACTTTTGTAGCAATATACCAATAAATTATGGCATGATAAGAACCGAGCAACATTTCATAATAAAGATATATAGATATGTACAAGTTTTAAAACTTGCATTGCAAAGCTATTTAGTTTATGCATCAGGTTTCAGCTAATTTAACATACACCATTTGAAACTAGTCTTGTTTCAACAAACCAATAACACTGACAATCAAACAATATAATCACACTAATTTAAAACAGAACTTAGAATGGTATTACTCCAAGCCAAATATCATAAGGATGTACAAGTCAGAGCATCTAACCGAGTTGTGCAGATTGTTTTTCCAGATTACATTATCATAAAACAGTTGAATTTCCAACAACCTATAACAGCAACTTGTAGGAATTACGTGCTTAAAACAACATCAAAAGCCATTTTCATAGGACATTATTAATTATTGAACAACAACTAAATAATAGAACACTAACCCGATTGAAGACCAAGGAGTGAGCTTCTACCCAAAGTCATGGCTGCGTCAACTGAGGTTAAAAAGAAGTCATCAAATTCACGACATTGACAAAGGGAAGTCACGGCAGAGGAGAATGGTCATGGCGGAGAATAGAGGTGGCGGTAGAGGAGCGTGACGATAACAAAGAATAGCGACGAGGGAACACAACAACGACAGCAGTAATGACGAAAGAGAGTTTAGTAAATCAGGAATGGGGTGTGATGGAGGAGTTCAGAACAAGCAGGGATAGAGCTCACTGAGAAATGGTGGCAAGAGAAGAAAGGATTCATAGAGAACGGGATCTAGGCAAGGGAGTAAAAATACAGGCCAAAACACTCACCTTTTAGACCGGTTTTTGATAAAAACTGGTCTTAAAAGGGTGAAAAAAATAAGTTTTAAATTTTTCATATTTTAAACCAGTTTTAATAAAAACTAGTTTTAAATTTTTCATATTTAAGACCGATTATTAATTATAACGGGTCTAAAAAGTTTAAAATTTTAATTTTTTAAAATATTTTGATAGTTTTAGACTGGTTTTATTTATAACCAGTCTAATAATTTTTTTAAGACCGGTTTTTTTGAGAACTGGTTTTAGAAGTTCTATATAATTATAAAGTTGCCACAGGTAAACTCTTTTAGACCTTATCCCTTATAACCGCTCTAAATGTGGCAATCTAAAAAGACAATTTTGTACTAGTGAATGAGGGTAAAATAGGGAGTTTACAAGAAACTTTTCATATATCCTCTAATAGTATCTTATAAAAAGGAATGGAGGGAGTAAAAAATAAAATCGAGGGTACAATTTATATTCATATGAAAAAAATTTTCTCTGTACCTTATATATAGGACCAAGGAGTACAAATTTATTAGTTTTAACTAATTTTAACTAATTTTTAACAACTCAATTTAATTAATAGGACCTTATAAATAGGGACAAAAAGAATATTAAATTTAAGATAAAATTAATGAGAGTTAAGGTTTTTCTTGTTTTTATTGAAATAGAGTGACTTATAAATAATTTCTTTTAGTCTTTATTATAAGGCATTAACTATGAATTCTCTCACACCAAAAAAAATAGTTAAAAACATTAAATTTGTTTTAAAATTAAAGTAATTTTCAATATTACTTTACTAAACTAAACTCTAATATCTTGTTAATTATTACTATTTCTCACTGCCCTTATTACACATGGGCATACATGAAAAAAATATTTAATACTCATTGAAAACTAATAAGTGCCTTGTGTGTGCATGACGGTGATGCCTCTTCAAACAAAAGTCGCATGCAATAATATTATTTGACCTCATTGACTTTTTGATAATGACATGCCGAGTCAACCATGATCGACATTACCAAATATATTTATATATGCTTCTTTTAACTTTTGAATCTTCTTTCTTTCGGGAAAATTTCAACTTTTGACTTGTAAACATGCTGCTGATGGTCAATTATTTTTGGTAGTTAAGGTTCGCACTATCCAACTAACAAGTAGAGAAACCACCGAGATTAACTTTAATTTATATAATGAAACGATTGATATTGGATTTTTATCCAAAAAATAAAAAAAGGTGAAGAAAGAAAGAAACATGTGCGTGTGCATAACGGTGACGATGAACACAATGCCTCTTCAAACAAGAGTCGCATGCAATAATATTATTTGACCTCATTCATGCATCGACGTTTCCATTATTATTTTCACTACTACAAGTCAACACTTAATTAATTTCTTCTCTCTCTCTTCATTTCATTAATTAAGTGCTATTTTAAATCCGACAAGAAGACCAAACATGGGAGAAATTAAAAGTCTTCGTGGTTGACTAATGAAAATGAGTAAATCACACTCACATGAATATTAGTATATATATATCAGCAAGCAGTAGTTAAGTCAGTTTAGTTACACGAACTTATAAAATATAGATCTAAATTCTTATTCGTGTCTTCATATGTTCTTTATGATAGCTGTAAAAGTAACAAAATCACTACCATTTTATAATCCCCTCTTTAGTTGTCTTTCTTTAGTTCAATTTTTTTTGTCAACACTAATCACAATATTAAGCCATATTGTTGGTGAGATTTTAGTGGGCATATGCTAAAAATCTCAAAGATCTCACCTATTTGAAAAATGACATATGCTCTTACAATATAAGACACTACTACAAATTTGGGCATATATAATACTTAATAAAAAATGGTTATAGTGAATAAACGTCATATATGTTGAGGTGGAGGTCCTGCAAGGATATATAACACTAAAACTTAATGGTTAAATATGTGCATTATCATGTATTGAGAGGTGGAATCTACAAAAACACAAAAACAATAGTTGTAGTTAATAACCATCAATTATTTAGTGAAATATATATATGATAGTTCTCATGACACAATCGTCATGTAATACTTACAAACAATTGGCTTCCAACCTCTTATATCAGTGAAGACAAAACATAACGGTCTTTAGAACTAATTGTCATCTAAGACTTTGACAACCCTTCATAACATCATTAGACCTTCATAAGTCATAAGTCATAACCCTTCATAATCTGTTAGACATTCATAAGTCATAACTCATAACCCTTTGTAGTTCGTTAGACTATTATAAGTCATAACTCATAACACTTCATAATCCCCATTAAACCTCTATTTAAACTCACATATTCCTTGTGATTATTAATATTTGTCTTTATTGGCCTCCTCTTTCTCTCCTTGATCATGTTAAATTCCCAGAGAGCTCCTTCGCCTCTAGACCCTCCTCTACCACCACATCCTCCTCCTCCTCGACCTCCTCTTGAAATGGAGGCTCTGATGCAGATGTTGGCAAGCCTTGACTATCACACAAGGTATCTCACATCATACGCCAATAGCTAAACAAAAAGTTGAACAACATACTTCATCACAATGATGTTGAATATGACTTGCAGTTACACCTTCATCTCCCTCCTCTGATGATAAGGAT
Organism: Inga leiocalycina; assembly: GCA_963242795.1. Taxonomy (NCBI): domain Eukaryota; kingdom Viridiplantae; phylum Streptophyta; class Magnoliopsida; order Fabales; family Fabaceae; genus Inga; species Inga leiocalycina. The sequence continues at coordinate 42,031,880 of OY725332.1, forward strand.
GAGGATGAGGAAGAGGAAGAGGAAGAGGAAGAGGAAGAGGAAGGGAAAAAGGATGAGGAAGAGGAGGATGAGGACGACAGAGGTGATGTTGACTGAACATCATTATTGCTTTTTTCAAATATTTAAAATGAAGTTAACAAAGAAAACCTAACAATTCACGGTTATCAATAAGAATCATAAATTATTCTTGCATGTCGTCCTCATCCTCATCCTCATTGTCGGAGGAGGGAGATAAAGTTAACAAAAAGAAAACTTAATAATTCACGGTTATTAATTAAGAACCGTAAAGTATTCTTGTCAACATACTTAACGGTTCTAACATAATACACGTTAAGTTAATAATAAAATTAATAAAAAAATAACTTAATAATTCATGGTTATTAATTAAAAACCATAAAGTATTCCCACAAACATATTTAATGGTTCTTACTTAATAAACGCTAATTAAAGCTTTCAAAACCTTTCCTCTTCTCTATACATACTAACTATTGATGCCTCCTCATTATCTAATGATCATAAGGAGAACCAGGTACCCTTTCATTACGTCTGTTCAACTTCCAACACATGCAATAATGGCTTTGTCATGTCCCTTCCAGATGTCTATTATAGTATTTAAACTTCACATTTTCATTTGTTTTTACTATGTTTTGTTCATTGGCCTCCTTTTTCTTCTGTAGCTCAATCGCAAAGATGAAACGTCATGCAGAAGACATACCAAAAACCTCTTAGCGTCATCCTCCTTGCCTCCTCCTCCTCCTCAACCTCCACCTCCTACTTCTCCTCCGCAACATCTGCCTCCACCTCCTCCACCACTGCCTCCGCCACCTCTCATTCGCCTCCACATGCTATGCTTCCTCAATTGGAGATAATGCTGTGGCATGCACAATAGATTGACCATGGTATGATGAAGCTTTCTGGATGCCTCTCTAGTATGAACAAGAAGGCCAATCTCATACTTGATGACTATGGGATTGGCCATGATCCTAGCCAATCCTCTGGTGACAAGTAGCTTGGTAATCTCACCAGTTCATCAAGCTACTTGTCACTATTCCTTTATTTTTGTTTTATCAATTTTTTCCTTCTTAAATAGGAGTATTTTGAATAAAAAAGAATATATCAAACGGTTCTTTTAAAAAAACCATCATGAAATAAAATAAATAATGGTTCTATTAAAACAACCATCACTATTTATAAAATATAATTATTTGTAAATCTAAAGGACGCGACGGCTCAATAATCTACAAAACCCTCTCTATATGAAACTACTTTTGTGAAGTTATGTTTTTTTGGAAAACCCATTAATTCTCTGATCGAAAGTTTCTCTCCTATTTTTGTATTGAGCAGGTGGCGCTAAGTTAAAATCTCCAAAATTCAATATTGTGATTAGTCCTAGGCTCTTCAATGTGAGAGTTTATGAGCTACTTGACATCAACTCTATATAATAGAGTAGTACTTCCACTACTACAAAATAGGGATTTAGTAGCAGCCCTCTTATGACACTTCTTTAAAAAAACACCATAGATAATTGTTTTTTATAAAAAAAAAAGGTTAAGAAGCTACGACGCTTTCTATTATAAGTGCCATAGCTAGTATTAGGCCTGTGTGGCACTTTCCTAAACAAGCGCCACACAAAACATTTATTTGAAAACAAAGAAAAATGAAAGTCCCAGTTATGGCGCTTTCTTGAAAAGCTCCATAACTGGGTCAATTTTTTAAGGAATTTTTTTATTTGAAAATCTGGATTAATTATTTAGAGTATTTTTTTTATTTGAAAAAGCCTTTGGCTCACGCTTGTGTAACCAAGCTCCGACTAACCAAAGAGTGAATAAAGTTGAGGAAGTCTGTGTATTGACTAAATTCTCTTCCTTCTTGAAATTGTTGGCCGATTTTGTTGACTAAAAAGGAAGGAAATATATGGATTAAAGTCTTCCTCTCTTGCTCTTTATGTTTTGGCCGAAACAATTGAATAAAGAAAGAGGATGTGTTGACATGGTCACACAGTGGCTATGCTTGCCAAGGCCATAGTGGCCTTGGCAAGCACATGGCCACAGTGGCCTTGTCTTTTTGCCAAGGCCAACTATGGCCTAGCTTGTCACATGCCTCCCAAGGCTAGCCTTGGTAGGCATGTAAGTGGCTCAGGTTGAAACCTTGGCCAGCGCTTGTCTGGACAAGTGCCAGCTAAGGTGTCCAAAGGGCTAGCGCTTCCCTCACTACTACAAATAGATGATTCAACGACACCAATTCATGACCCTTTTGAAAAACCAGTAGTAGAAAATAACGTGGTGGCATGGCTTGGCAGGATGATTCAACAATTGGTTTTCAAAACCAGTCTTGTAATCATGATTTAACGCCTGGTTTTAAAAACCAATCATTAAATCATGTAGATTCAATGAATCTGTTTTAAAAATAGTCGTTGAATATCGTAGATTCAACGACTATCTTTAAAAACCAGTCGTGGTTAATTTTCAACGACTGTTTCTTTTAGAAATAGTACATTATCCCACGAAAGGATCTAAATAACTAAGAGGATGAAGGAGAAAGGAAGTAAGGATTGACATGGAGTTGTTAGATCATCTGCAGATGTAGAAATATGCAAGAAATTTAAAGAAAAGAGATGAAGATTTATAAAACTGATATATTATTGAAATCAAAATGATACAAACATAAAGAAATTACAAAGAAAGTAATAAAACACATAAAGGTTATTACCCTAGAGGAGGAGGGGAGAGAGAATTGAGACTGAAAGCTCTAAGTCTAGGTCCTTACTTCCTTTCTCTTTCTGCCTCTTAGTTATTTAGATCCTTTTATGGAATGATTTGGTATCAGAGCCAGAAGGGAAAGTAGGGATGTATTAGATGTCTTGAAGTTCTGGAAAATTTATGAAGTTCTTATAAATATTTCTGGATAAGTATGCTCTGTGGTTACAACTTTGGTTGATCTTCCACATCAGAAACATGTTAATATAAAGTTAAGTCTCTGCTTAATATTATTATTATCTGATAGCATGCAAGTTAGTTGATCTTATGATAGCATATGAACTTCGTTTGTCTTTTCTAGGGCTATGGCAGTAAGTCCCGACGGACATGGTAGATAAGTCCAGACCCTATTGTTTGAATGTTCATGTGATATTAGGGTTCAACGTTTAAGGCATTGGCTAAGTGATAATAATATTTGCAAAATTTTATCTTTATAAGAACATACAAAGACATATTTATAATAACTCCATAAGTAACCCAGAAACTTCATCATATCTAGTACAACTTTATGAACCTGAAGGTAATAGTATCATAAGAAAGTTTAAATATGTTTAGATCTTTCTCTTTCCGTTCCAACTCTTCTCACTCCTTCATCTTCTCAAAACTCTGGTGTAACAACCAACAAAAATTTAGGGAAATTTTCCCTCTAAAATAATATTTTCAACAATGAAATTCATTTTGAAGATATTGATCAAAATTTTAGTGATTGAACCATTCCAGTCATTAACCAAAATGATTTATACAAACCAGAGGATAAAAAATTCTTCAAAAACCATGATTATATAATCAAGACGGTTGAAGAAACAATTCCTCTAAAATTTGAACCAACTGACATGTGCCTCTTGTTAGAAAATTCAATTTTAAAACACCAAAAGAAATATAAATTCATACACATTGGATGTGTTCAAGTAGCCATAAAGCCCTTGGTAAAAGCTGGTCTAGATGTCTCTACATTAGTATGTGTTAGGGATGCTAGACAACAAATCTTTTTCGAATCAATTTTTGGAATGGTTGAAGCCGGTCTAAATGATGGACCAATTTACTTCAATTGTTTCTCAAATTTGACAGCTTCATTACATGATGATTCTATCCTTGAAACTTTGAAATTAAGTTTGAAACTGAATGGATTCAACTTGAAACCTGGTGTTTCACCTATAGCTTTAATCTATAGAGTCCAATATAAAGTTATGAATTCATGTACTTCAAATGTCAAAATGTTTGATCTTGGAAAAGAAACCTGTCTATTCCTAACAGATGCTACTAGAGCAAATGTTACAATTCCAAAACCAGTAAAATGGGATGAAATCACCCTCCTGGATGATTGGGACATAGTAAAAATTGTTCCTCCCATCCTAAAACCTGCACCTGATTCTTACAGAATTAGGCAAAATGAAAATGGAGATGTTAGAATTACTTTTGATTGGAGACGATCATTTAGTGTTTCTAGGACTCCATCAATTCAAGAAAGCTTCAAGACTGCTCTAGAACAACCCTCTAGACATTCTTGTAGTTCTTCTGTCAAAGAACCAATAATTTCACCTTCAGTAATGCAAGGTTAAATGAGTCAGCCAGCGTCGTAAGACCTATCTATCAAAACACTGAAGATGAACAAATTGAAACCCAAACTTGCCAATCTCCAACATACTCTGACATTAATGTGATTGAGCAATAATTTGTATTAGATAATAAACTTTTGCAAAAAGATTTCTATTCTAATGAAAACACTGAAAGACGAAGATGGTTTTTAAAAAAATATAAAACTAAAGAATTGCGAAAACCAATTCAGAAAGGTTTTATAAAATGCTTGAAAGGTATAAAATTCATATTCCATTCTTTCTTTGGTTTGAGGCCTATGTGAAAGATAAGAATATAAAGGATTATCCTTTCAAACCATTTAAAGGGGTTAACGCCTCTTGGATTTTGAAAAATAAAGAGAGATTTGAATATGATCTTCCTCCAAAACAATCTTACCAAGGTTCCTGGTACAAAAATTGGTGAAGCAACTGTCATTGCCTCCCCTTTCAAAATAAAAAATCCCAGAACAGATGCAAGTACATATGATATAAAAAATATCATTGAACACTAAAAGTATACAAATTCGTATTTGCAAACTTTGGGAGAACATATTTTGAAAAAACCTATTACTGATGAAACTAGTAAGGCCCCCTTATTTAGTTCCACCAGTACACAGCCAATTTTTAAGCCTTATGCTATTCCTGCAACCAGCCTGTATAGTATAAGAAAAGGAAATCTAGAAACAAGGATTAACGAAGAATTAAAAGGTTTAATCAAAGATATTCCTGAAAATCCATAAAAAACTGAAAAATCTATCTCCTCAGTTTCAAAATTAGTGATTAACACGATAAAAGACAATTAAACAAGTTCAAGTGAAGATTGTCCAAAAATTCAAGAAATAAAACAAGAAGATTGGAAAAGACCAACAAAATTGTACTTCCGAGAGCCACACCTCCGGAAATAATGCTCAAATAAAGAGGTCATGGTCTTTGGCAATTTAATGCAAACAACATCTATGTTTGGAACATAGATGGCCAATCTAAAACAAACATTTTGGAAATCAGCCAACAAATGACAATGGTTAGTAATGCCTATGCAATATAGAACAAATGTCAAGAGGAAGACGTTGTTCATATACTGCTATCTGGCTTTACTGGGCAACTCAGAAGTTGGTGGGATTTTCATCTCACTCAAGAACAAAAAAATCTAATTTTGCAAACCAAAAAGACCACTCAAGATGGTATAATAATCACTAATAGTAATGGTGAACCAATGTCTCATGATGTTAACTGTCTTATAGTTAATATCATAGCACATTTTGTTAGTGATCTATCACTATAGAGAGATAAATCGGCAGGTCTTCTGTCAAATCTAAAATGCAAAACTCTATCCAACTTCAGGTGGTATAGAGACAATTTTCTCTTAAGAGTAATGACCAGAGAAGATGGAAATCATCCAATCTGGAAAGAAAAATTCCTTGCTGGTTTTCCTAGATCTCTAGGAGATAAGATTAGAGAAAAATTAAGAAACCAAATTGGTGATGGTCAAATCAATTACAAAAATTTAACATATGGACAGTTAATTGCAATTGTTCAAAAAACTTCTTTAAAAATTTGTCAAGAAGATAAACTTCAACATCAACTTGCCAAAGAAAAAGCATCAAATCTGAAAGATTTAGGAACTTTCTGTGAACAATTTAGTTTTCCTACCTGTAAAAAGTCTAAAAAACTTAAAAACAAACATGAAGATAAAGAACATAAGGCTAAAAGATATTACAAAAAATATCAAAAACGTTGGAAGAAACCAAAAACAAACAAACCAAGAAATTTAAAAAATGAATTCAAATCAAAACCTCCTATGGATCTTTCCAAAGGAGAAATTGTTTGTTTTCGATGTGGCAAAGAAGGTCACATGACAAAATATTGTAAGCTTAATAAAATAATTAATGCTCTACAACTTAAAGAATCAACTCTTCAACAATTAAACAATCTTTTGATTGAAGAAACCTCTTTTGAAGAAGAATATGAAGTATCATCCTCTGAAGAAGTTAATGAACTTCAACATGATGACATTTCATCTTCATCTGAAGAAGATGATTTTCAAATAAATTGTCTTGACGAGTTTGCTGAGAGTACAGGAAATCCTGTATTTGATGACCCAATCAAGGAATCGGTCTTAACTGGTTCCAAGATAGACAATTTACAAATAAATGTCATTGAAGAAGATTTAGTTTTTGAAATAATTAACTCTCTCCCAACTAATGAAGAGAAGGTTAAGTTTTTCAACAAATTAAAAGAAAGCACAACTTCTTCTTCTTCAAAACCAAATCAAAAATATTTGCAAACAAAATATGATTTCTCTGAAATAATAAAAAGATTTCATACTAATCCAAAAGTTGTTTCAATTTCTGACCTTCAGAATGAAATAAACAATTTAAAAGAAGAGATAAAAAATCTAAAAAATACTCAAGATTTCCATTCTCTTATTTTAAATCAAATTCAAGAAGAAAATCTTGATAAAAAAGAAGGATTCTTCTAGTTCGTATTCATCAAGTTCATCATCTAGTGATGAAAAAGATGAAAAAGAACCAGAAACTTCTGAAAAATTTCTAAATCTCATATCAAGAATTTCAATCCAAAAATGGAATGTGCTAGTCAAAGTTATTGTTGCTAATACCTTTGTATTAGAAACAATAGCCTTATTTGACACTGGTGCAGGTTTAAGCTGTATCAGGGAAGGTCTAATTCCAACAAAATTTTTGAAAAAACCACTGAAAACCTTTGTGGACCAAACAAATCGCCATTAGACATCAGCTATAAACTTTCAAATGCAATTGTTGAAAATAATGGTGTAAAGATAAAAAAATCTTTTTATCCTAGCAAAGGTTTTATCTCAAGATGTCATTCTTGGTGCTCCTTTCATCAGTAAATTAAAACCCTTTTTAGCAACTGATGAAGGAATTGAAAGTGATGCTTTGGGCAAAAGGATTTTCTTCAAATTTGTTGATCCACCTTATACAAAGTTTATCAACCAAATTGAGTATAAGGAAAATCAAATCAATTTTCTAAAAGAAGAAGTTTCTTACAGAGCAATTGAAAATCAATTGGAGAAACCTTTTCTGCAACAAAAATTCCAAAATGTTTTGAAAAATATTCAAGACACAATTTGTTCTGATTTTTCAAATGCTTTTTGGGAAAGAAAAAGACACATAATTGATTTACCTTATGAAAAAGGATTTCAATGAAAGAGATATCCCAACGAAAGCTCGACCAATTCAAATAAACCAAGAACTCTTGGAAAATTGCCAAAAAGAAATAATGGATTTACTTGCAAAAGGATTAATCCACAAAAGCCAAAGTCCTTGGTCTTGTGTAGCTTTTTTATGTCAATAAGAATGCTGAACTTGAATGATGAACTCCGAGACTTGTAATTAATTACAAGCCTCTTAATCAAGCCCTTCAATTGATTAGGTATCCAATACCTAATAAAAAAGATATTTTAAATCACCTTCATCAGGCCAAAATATTTTCAAAATTTGACATGAAATCTGGTTTTTGGTAAATCCAAATTTCAGAAAAAGATAGGTATAAGACTGTTTTCACTGTCCCATTCAAACAATATGAATAGAATGTTATGCCTTTCGGTTTAAAAAATGCACCCTCTAAATTTCAAAAGGTTATGAATGAAATTTTCAATCCTTTTACAAAATTCATCATTGTCTACATTGATGATGTTTTAGTGTTTTTAGAATCAATTGAACAACACTTTAAACAAGTTAAAATCTTTGTAGATGTTGCTAGGTTCAATGGCTTAGCAGTTTCCAAAACCAAAATTAGTCTATTTCAGACAAAAATTAGGTTTCTTGGTCATCATATATACCAAGGAACTATTGTTCCAATTGATCGTGCAATTCAGTTTGCCGATAAATTTCCAGACCAAATTCTAGACAAAACTCAACTTCAAAGATTTTTAGGTTGTTTGAATTATATAGGTGATTTCATTCCTGACCTAAACAATATCATTAAGCCTCTTCATGAGCATCTTAAGAAAACTCCTCCTCCATCGACAGATGATCACACTAATGTGGTTATCAAAATTAAATCCTTGGTCAAAAATCTCCCATGCTTGTATCTCCTAAATCCATAAGCATTCAAAATTGTTGAAACAAGTTTCAAAGTGATTTTCTAAATCAAAAATTTTTAATCAGAGTTGATTGCAAAGCTACAAAATATGTTTTGCAAAAAGAGGTTAAAAATTTAGCACTAAAACAGTTTTTTGCCCGATGGCAAGCAATTTTAAGTGTCTTTGATTTTGAAATTGATTTTATCAAAGGTACTTCAAATTCTCTCCTAGACTTTCTAACCAGAGAATTCTTGCAGGGGAAATAAGGCGACCAAAAATGAGTGACAAAGAGAAGAAAAAGAAAACAAAGGGCAAAGCCCAAATCAAATTTGATCCCTAGAGGATCGCAAAAGAAGAAGCAAAGCAGGTTAAGGCTGCAATTGAATTGTCAAAAAGGTCATTGACCCAAGGATCATCGATCCACCAAAAAGGATCCTCTTCGAGGTCTAAAATTTCTAAACAACTAGTTTAAAAAACTTCTGGAACTATAATGGATCCTTCTCATTATAAGTTCCCAATTGAAACACTCTTAGCCTTACAAGCTAACCAAAATTTGGCCGAATTGCCAACCAAAAGTTGGGCTGAATTGTCGAAGAAGAAGATTCTAAGGCTCTAACCCCATTTAATTTAGACCCTAAGGCTCTTGCCTTAGCTATCAAAAAATCTTCCCAAGAGGTCACTAGGGCTGGTTCATCAAAAGAAGTAGCCTTATACTCTCAACCAACATAAACCACATTTGTGTTGAAACCAGAAAGGGTCTTGAACCTTTTCCACACAGAACCAAGTTTCTGTGACAAAAACCCTATTGCTTTGGCAACAAAAATATTTCCAAAACGATTTTTCTTCAAACCAAAATATTTGGAAAGAACTCAAAAATTTTATGAACTTATTCTTGTAGATACCAAATCTATAGAAATAAGACATTTTCCATATCGTGACCATCCTAAAGATTAAACTATCCATGGATATTTAACATTCCAAATATCTAAGTTTTTATTACCTCAAGATTGGGGTCAGGATCTGAACAAAAGAAAAAGATTTTCAATCAAAGATGTGGATACAATTGGTTTTAATTATTGGGATTATTTGGATGCATGGTGGTGTACCTTTTGGTACCAAAACCCAAATTTCAGTCATACTTGGCTTTTCATGTTCACGTATGACACAAAATACCAATTTCCGTTATGGTTTAATCAATGGTGGGATTATTTTGGTCTTATCCAGGAAATTTTACCAACCAAAGCGAAAATTGGGTTCAACTATTTCAAAAGTCGGATCAATCTTAGTGAAGATCCTTTGCCAGCAAATCTTCATTATTTTTCAAAATTTTGTTTAGCCTGGGTATTCAAATGGAGCTTCCCAATATCAAAAATTATTTCAAACATTGTAGAGATCACCCTCAGTTAAATGGTGGGCAAAATTTCCAAATATGAAAAATGTGTTTGAAACAAGTTTCAAGAAATGGTTCAGGTAAAATCCAGAATTCCTTATGGCAAGAAATCATGAATCAAGTGTGTTTCTCAACCAGAAGGCAAAAATCACAGCATGTTTAGCATCAACAACAAACAAAGAGGCCATTACCAAGCAGCTCCATGAAATTCTTGGGCTCCTTCAAACCCAAGAACCACAAAGCAGCCAATCGGCCTAATCTTCAGATGGGTCAGAAGTTGAAGATCCGGTTCAATACTTTGGCCATGATTCAGATCATGAGATCATTAGCCTTGGCGAAGATTGATTCCATAGCAAAATTGTCGGCACAAGAGTCCAAGACCTGGCTGACGCAAAGATTCCCGTTTTTGTAAAGTTGTACCTTTGTCTTTACTTTAGCAGACAAAATATTGTAATTTCTTTTACTTTATGTAAAAGCAAAAGTAAAAGTACTTTTACCCGAGTAACATGTTTTCTACTCTGGTTAAAGTAATTTTACCTTAAGTAAAATCATGATGGAAACGCCTATATAAGGATATTTCATCTCAGTTGCTAGACACCAAGACTTAGAGCTTTCAGTCTCAATTCTCTCTCCCTCCTCCTCTAGGGTATAACCCTTGTGTGTTTTATTACTTTCTTTGTAATTTCTTTTTGTTTGTTTCATTTTGATTTCAATAATATATCAGTTTTATAAATCTTCATCTCTTTTCTTTACATTTCTTGCATATTTCTACTTCTGCATATGACCTAATGACTCCGTGTCAGTCCTTACTTCCTTTCTCCTTCTGCCTCTTAGTTATTTAGATCCTTTTGTGGGATAATCTGGTATCAAAAGAAACAGTCATTGAAACTCTGCCATAAAACCCCATTCATGTGCCTTTGTTCTTCTCACATTGCGTCATGCCACGCTTGTGGAGCTCACATTGTGTCGCGCCTCCCTGTCTGACCCAAACTTCCCCTTTGCCACTTGCTCACACATTGCTCTCTAACGACTTCTTCGGCTATCGTCCTTGTTCTCTACTCTTCACCATCCTTTATTGGTGTAGGATATGTAGCTGCCTTATTTTACCTTTTCAGTTCAAGTGTGTTGTCTCCTCTTCTCAATCCTCCATTCATCTTGGTTCTACAGCTCCCCTCTTTTCAAGTTAGCCACACTGCATTTAATTTACCGTCCTTTTCTTTTTGTTGCACACAATGCACATTTATGGTTAAGTTAATTGCTTGGTTTGTCAATTGCTTGCATTCTTCGGTCAGGTGTGCTGTACTCATTTTAGTCCTCCATTCATTTAGGTTCTGCAGCTCCCCTCTCTTACCTCTTCAGTTTAGGTTAGCCATATTGCATTTATTTTAATTTCCTTTTGTTTCTATTGCACACAACGTGCATTTGTGCTTAAGTTAATTGCTTGGTTAGGTATGTAATTGACTTTAGAAAGTTGGTTTTAAATAGATGCTTGTCTTTTAATTCCCTTTTATTACTTTTAACATGCTGCAATTTATTAACTCATAGAAAATTGAAGAGGGAAAAGTAGATATTAGGCTATCATCAGCAATCTTCATTTTTTATCATTGCAATTGATCTTTTTTTTAATTCATTGATGTATCACTGCTTCTATCAAACCCCTCTTAGCTAACAAATATGCAAGCTGAATCCCTCCTTACAAATCTTAGTTAGTATATGATAATAATATTATAGGGATACATTTTTTTGTTGACCAGTATAGGTTCTTTTTTCATTTTGGTAATTTTGTTAGGCACCTGACATTATCACTAAATTACATAAAGCTATTTATTTTGAATAGGCCAACAACTCATTCACATGCATGCTGGTTTACAACTTTAACAGGTAGGTGAATCAAATTGATTAAGGAGTAAAGTATTGGGAGATATGAAAGTGAAGCATTCACACTTAATTAAAAGTTTTATGATTTTTAAGAACAAAAAATATAGTTTTTATTATATTAGAAGGATTTGAACAATACTCAAATTCACATAAAAAAAAAGGATTTGAACACTTAAATGTTGTTCAAAACCTTGCACACATTTGTCAGCTAGCCACTAAATGGACATAACATACTAAAATCAAAATGCATATAAGATTCTTGTGAAAGTTTTTTATCATTGCACTTTCAAAGTAATCCTTTTGCTTGTGACTATGGTGTTCGTACCTAGTCAAGGGTAGTGTGACAATTCAGCCCCTACATGGAATTTCAAGGCATATAACTTAGCACCTATACTTGTTTATGGTATTTTATACTACATATGCTTGCAAAACTTGTAATATTCTCCTAGATTGTTGAATTGAAGTTTTTTTTATCTTCCTCAAATGTTCCTAAACTGAGTTTTGTGGTTGCTGCAGAGTCTTTTACAATTATATTCCCTAGGTAGACTTGCCGGTTTTGAACATGCATTCTCTCATGTATGCCAGACCTTTATTGTATTCTGCCACAATTTTATATTCACACTTTATGGTTGTCTTATCTTCTTATTTTTTTATAGTCCATAGTTATTCATTATAGCTGCAAACTTGGGTAGACCTTATTCTAAAACACTTAAAATGTATAGTAGTTATAAGAGGCACAATGTATACAAGTTCTTATAGTTGCAACCTTGGTTTTCTTATCTTCTTGTTTTTGAGTTCCATGATTTGTATATAGTTTTTAGCTTCTTTGTTTAAATTCTCCAATGTATATAAATTTTTAATTAGCATAATGGTAAACTTGAGTATGTTGTTGAAAATGGATTATGTGGTAATAAAATGAATCACAGTAGGATTAATGCATTGAGAACTAGCAAAGAATATGAGAATGGGTAGAAGAGTTTAGTGAATTTGCTAAAAAGAATACGCCTAGTAAAAATGGGAAGTATTTTTGTCTATGTGTGAAGTGTTTAGATGAGAGTCAATAGGATATTGATGATATAAGGGATCACTTACCTTGTAATGGAATAAATCTTTGGTACATAAGGTAGATATGGCATGGTGAGGAAGTAATTGCCTGTGCATCCCACGAGAAGGAAGTTTTTGATGTCGGAGATGACAATAGAATGGAGAAAATGATTCATGATGTTGAGGTAGAATATTTTGCACAACCGCCTGTATATTGTTGCATGCGGAGTGATACAGAGACACCTTTATACCCTGGGTGTACTAAGTATACACACTTGTCAGGTATTCTGCACTTGGTCAACTTAAAAGCGGCTTGTGGGTGGACCGATAGTAGTTTTACTTTGTTACTTTAATTGTTGTGTGATATGTTACTTGAGGATAATGTACTTCTAAATCGTATGTATGAGGCCAAGAAAATCTTGTCTATGATGGGTATGGAGTATAAAAAGATACATGCTTGCCCTAATGACTGTGTATTGTACCGAAAAAAGTATGAAGGTCTAAGTGAGTACCTGAAATGTAAAACTTCTAGATACAAACTGAAGAAAGGTGCTGGTTGTAGTGATGAGACAAGCAAAAGGCAACCCTTAAAGGTTTTGTTGTATCTTTTTATCATACCGCGATTTAAGTGAATATTTGCTAATGCAAAAGAAGCGATAAAGTTGAGATGGCATTATGATGAGAGAATATGTCATGGAAAATACCTTCAGCACCTGACTGACTCTTCACAATAGAAGGAAATAGATTTAATGTTTCAGGGATTTGGCAACGAGCCAAGAAACCTTCGGCTTGGGCTTTGCATAGCTAGAATTAATCCTTATGCTACTCTTAGCAGTATACATAGAGCATGGCCAGTTCTGCTAGTGATTTATAACTTACCTCCTTGGTTGTGTAAAAAATACAAGTATAAGATGCTTTCTATGATGATTTTGGGACAAAAACAGCCAAGGAGCAATATTGATGTCTACTTGGCACCTTTGATAGATGACTTAAAGAAGTTGCCGGACGAAGGCGTAGATGTGTTTGATGCATATAAGCAAGAGTCCTTTAAGCTATGTGCAATGATTTTTACCATAATTAACAACTTCCCTACATACGGGCTTGTTAGGATATAGTGTAAAGGGTCATAAAGCATGTCCGATATGTGGAGCAGGCACATAGTTCCATCAACTTAAGCATGGAAGAAAAACAGTCTACCTTAGTCATAGGAGATTTCTTCCTCAGTTCCACCCATACCGTAGGCTAAAGAAGGCTTTTAACGGTTTACCGGAGAATGGAATGGCTTTAAAGGCATTAACTGGAGACAAGGTTTATAGTCGGGTGGAAAGCATCAATATTACTTTTGGTAACAATCAAAGGACTATAGGTAAGAAGAACATATGGAAGAAGAGGTCAATTTTCTTTGATCTTCTATATTGGTGTAGTCTTAATGTGAGACATAGTATTGATGTGATACATGTAGAGAAAAATGTATGTGATAGTCTTGTTGGTACGCTTTTGCACATACCAGGGAAAACTAAAGATGGAATTAGTGTGAGGCTAGTCTTAGTTGAAATGGGAATAAGAGAACAACTACATCTATAACTAAGAGATGATGGTAAGAGAGCGTATATGGAACCAGCAGCACATACGTTGTCAAAAGCTGAGAAAAGAAGTTTGTGTGGGTGTTTGTATGGCATTAAGGTTCCATAAGGGTATTCTTCTAATATGAGCAGGCTTATATCAATGGAAGATTTCAAGTTAGTAGGGATGAAGTCCCATGATTACCATATCTTAATGCAATAACTATTACCAGTAGCTATTAGAGGCATTACGAAATATGATATGCAAAGCACGATAACAAGGTTGTATAATTTCTTAATGCTATTTATAGAAAAGTTGTTGACATTGAAAAGTTAGACTAATTAGAAATTGAGGGTTATACTATTCTTTCCCAACTAAAGGTGCATTTTCCTCCCACATTCTAAAATATAATGGTGCTTTTAATAGTTCATTTGGTAAGGGATATAATACTATGTGACCCAGTTTATCTAAGGTGGATATTGTAACCCGCTTTAAAATTATATCCGAAATATGCAATTAAAATGAATTAGAGATTGACGGTTAATCAAAACTTATTACAATTCCCCATCCTTAAGATAGGGTTTTCATAAAAAATTTTCAAAATCTAATAGATTGGTCTCAGATTCATATTTCGAAGACAATTACTTCACGAAGATAAATCACATTCATAACATATCAGAGTGCACAACATAATAATCCCAAAAATCCCGGGTTCATACCTTTACTAAAAAGTTCACAGGGCACATTTGCCCATATATAAGTTCTTATACGGGGATTACACAAAATCTCATTTCAAAAAAACATCAAAATACTCATATGAACATATACACATCCGAATAACCAAATATACATCCAAATCCAAATATGAAAACCTTTCAAATACATAACCACCTATACATCCATAACAAAACAT
The DNA here is from genome assembly GCA_963242795.1 of Inga leiocalycina. Classification (NCBI taxonomy): domain Eukaryota; kingdom Viridiplantae; phylum Streptophyta; class Magnoliopsida; order Fabales; family Fabaceae; genus Inga; species Inga leiocalycina. The sequence continues at coordinate 42,047,061 of OY725332.1, forward strand.
ACAGTTATCTCAACTATAATGATAACCAACTACCAAAATTACAACCCGAGGAAGTCCTCGCCGCCCTTGCTTGCTTGCTCCATCCTCGATCCGCCTACCCTGTCTAAAATGTTGGTAGGGGAGGGTGAGATTTGAGAGAATCTCAATAGGAAAATAATACCATTATGCATGTATGATAAATGTTTAATGCATGACATGCTTGTATTAATAACTCATGTTCACATAATGACATATTTGCAAGCTCAATGTTTCAAACAACATACTTATGGCCATAGCATAAATAGAAACATAGCTTCAAACATTCATATGTATTACACATAATCATGCAAAGCAATAACATGCATCAATACACCAATACAAATATCAAATACATGCAAGATAGGTAAGTTCCCTACAATTATTCTTTCTACATATGCTTCCGCACAGCTTACTCACGATCAGGGCGAACATCGAACCCTATAAACCAAATCAAGGACATAGGGTTATTCCCTTTTCCAAATTTCTTAACTTCAAACACTTAAAGTTGGTTATCATTTGACACCTTTAGGCATCCACTAGAAGCCTAAATACATGCCTAAAGGATTGGGAGAAGCTTGACCAAAGATCCCCTCTTAGATAAGAAAACACTAATTTCTGGCTGATGCACTCGAGTGATGGATGAGTTGCACTTGAGTGAGGACGGCTCACTCGTCAAGTGCTTGGCAGAAAGCAATGAAAAAAGCAGAAGTGATAACTATACTTGAGTCCTGACCTTAACACTCGAGTGATAGCCTCATACTCACCCGAGTCCCACCAAGTGAAACACAAAAAGTGTATACCTAAGAGTAAAGAAAACTCTAAATTAGAGAGTGCACTCGAGTGACGACTATGACCACTCAAGTGATAGCATAAAACTCGTGATTGCAAACACATACTCTTGACAAATGGCCTATGAGTGCTTACCCGAGAAGCGGCCTTATAATACAAAATACGTATGCACTAGAGTGAAACACCCCGTACTCGAGTGATAACCTACTTCACTCGCAGGTAAGGAAATGCACTCTTGCTTTTTGGCATAGAAGTGCAGCCGAAAAATGAAGGGAAAAGAGGGAATATGATGCTGCACTCGAGTAAAGCTTATTAGAAGCCAAAACGCAGCAGATGACAAAATTTTCCCTAACTTCCAACATATATTTCCAATAATCCTAAAACTCTAACCCAAAACTTCTTCCACAAAATTTTACACAAGAAACCCATTAGAAACCTCAAAACACTCAAAATCACATCACAATGAAATTTTCCACATTGGTCACACATATTACACACATTTCCCAATTCCAACACTTTTGCTTTTCAATGCTCTAAACCAATTCCAATGGCATCAAAAACACTATATGACACCATTTTTCCCACAATATACTATCATTCCACAATTACACTAAATCAGGTTAAATTCCACAATTTACAAAACTCAACCAAAAGTCACAAAAATTATATCAAAGGCATCATATACTCACCTCTTCCTCTTTCCCAAACTTGCTCCTTGATTCCTCATCTTTCTAATTTCTTTCTAGCTCTCAAACACCTTCTTTCACAAATCTAAAACCATAGAGATGAAGCTCTCATCGCTATGAATAAGATTAAAGAAGAGTGTTTAAGCATTAGAGGACATTACACAAGCCATATCTCACCTTTTTCCTTTCTCTTTCCCCCCAAGCTTGGCGAAAATAGAGGTTGGAGAGAGATATGAAGATGATAAAGAGAGATCAACATTTTTGAAGAAAAAAGGCCCTTTAGCCAACCTATGAGATAGAGGAGAGAAAAATGGGATTTGATACTTTGACCAAATCAAGGGCTCACATAATGCCAAGTGCCACACTCTTGCAACATCTTCATGAGCTCACACAATCACACACACATGTGATTCCACCCTTTTTATCTCATAACAATCAATCACAACCATTGATCTTTAAGTTACCAATGAGTTCCCTCTTTGGTAACTGAACAATTGGTCGATAACTTTTCTTTTTCCCATTTTGCCCTGATAATGGCAATTCTTACTGAGTTACCACCAAGCACATCTATTCTTCACATTTCACCACAATATATGCCCTCCTTCTTTTTTAAGTCAATTTAGATGTTAATCCAAAATTGAACTTAAATATAGGATTTTGGCACAGTTTATAACACATCCTAATCACATTTCACATCACATTCTCTAAAAGTGTTCATTTATCAATAATCACATCTACTTTTAAAGTCCTTAACCCTTAATCAAAAATTAAAATATTACAGATGTACTCTTTTGAGTGATACATGAAGAACTTCAAAGGGTATTCTAAAAATCCTTATCAATCTGAATCCTCAATTGTGGAAAGATTTGTCGTTAAAGAGGTTATGGAATTTTACAAAGAATATCTATCAAGGTCAAAGGCCTAATCTCATCATGAAAAGGGTACAAGTAAGGGAACACGAGGGTTTAAAATGAAAAGGCTACAAGTAAGGGAACACTTGTATATCTTGAATAATATGGACAAAGTTTAGCCTTACTTAGAAGAACACAGAAAGAGTTTGAAGGAGATACATCAAAGAAAAAATGACACACAGATAGCTAATGAGCAAAACAAGACTTTCATATAGTGTTTCAAGGAAAGGTATCACACGAGACTAGTGTGTCTGAGACAATCAAATGGTTAGCTTGAGGGTCTTCTTTTGAGGTCATAACTTGGAGTGGTTCCACTATAAATGGGTATTTTTTCTGCACAAAAGCCAAGATAATAGAAGTATTATGCAAAATAGTGGGGTGATAGTAGTAGCCAAAGCAATGCACTTTTTTAGTTCGAAAGACAAGAATCCCATATTGGCGTCCATGGTCTATTATAGAATTATTAAAGACATATGGGAGATAAGCTACACTAGGTTGAGAGTCCCTATACTCAAATGCAAGTGGGTTAATGATAATATTTTTGAAATAGATCAATTTGGATTTACCTCAGTGGATCTTGATAAAGTTGGTTATAAAGATGAGCCATTAATTCTAGCAAGTCATGTAAAACAAGTGTTTTATCTCATTGATCCAACAAATGAGAAATTGTCTATTATACTTTAAAGTAAAAAATAGAAGGATGGCGATCCAAGTTTGAATCTTAACGACACAACTTCTTTCACTATAAATCGACCTAGACCAACACAACTTCTTGGTAGATGATGATGAATATACAGCTAGAATTGATCATTGTGATGGAATTTGGGAAAACACATAAAGTAAGACTTTGCATTGTTTAAAGTATTCATTTAATTGCAATTTACTTATTATATCTTACCTTCATTTCTTAGCAGGAACATGGCAAGTACATATTCGGGTGACTCAGGTGGCTCCCCTGTTAAGAAAAATGTTAGAGGAAGCACGAAGCTGTACTCGTTGGTCAAACAACATGAGGAAGAGAAGGAGAGGGTTCATGTCGAATTTGATGCTAAATTGAATCTACTTGGTGAAGAGGGTGACACGTTCATGAGCTAAATTGGCTTTTTGGGTCAGAGCAAAGTTAGCATTTTAATTACTAACTAAAGGGAAGTTTTAAAGGACAAGAAGGTTATGATTTGGGAATAACTTTTGGTATATAAAGTTCTATATTCATCTATGTCTTTATTTCTTTTTGTTCATATATAACTATTTTATATTTTGCTTTGTAGCAAACCTATGATGTCCTCAACACGAGGCCGATATACATGGGGGAAGTTCATAAGCGATGGAAAGATTTCAAGTCTACTCTCACAACCAAGTACATTTGAGGGTCAAAGAGCAATGAGAATTCTTATAAAGAATATTCGTTTCTTTCTCCAAATGATTGGAGGTTGTTTGTGGCATCGTGCCAGGATCCCAAAGTTCTAGTATATATATTTTATTCATTTTAGTGTGGAACATTTTACTTGAACTTAGTTGACCTCACTAACTCAGTTTTCTTTATTCTCTGTTTAGATAACAATTGATTCAAGCAAACAAAAAGAGGTGCGCTAAAAACAATTATCCACATTACATGTTGTGTGGGGGTTATCGAAAGCCGGAAAAGAAAATGATGCAGGCTGAATTGAAATAATTAGAGGAAGCAGCCCAAGCAGATCCAAGTATTGTGTGCAGGTTCCTCCGTCTCCCCCACGTCACAAAAAATGGAAAGCAGGGAGGATAAAGGGAGAAAAATATATAAATCCAATCATTGCTGATGTTATTAAAAGGATTATGAGTATTTAATAACAAGTATATTTAAGTGTGTTTTATTTTCTTTAGAAGATTGCATGTAATTACTTTTTATTTATCCATTGTATACTACAGGATGAACTTAAAGAGCAGAGCAACCAGATTCCTTCACTTAAACTGGGAGGATGGATATCCTATCAATGGCGCTTGGGAAGCTAGGCTACCTTGGTTAAGTTAGAGGGGAGCCAAGGGGATTTGGTATCTCCAGATACTTTGGACGATGTTCACAACCTTATTGACAAAGTGAAATGAGTACGGAGTTTATAGCTAGGGTTCGAGAAGAAATCTGAGTAGAGCTAGCTATGCAAATGCGTCAATCACTTTGAGATGAGCTTAAAGAAGATTTGTTGCATGGATATCCTATCAACACTCACAATGCAATTCCTTTCTATTTAAGGTTCCAAACCAATTCTATTGGCACCAAAGCACAAAATGACACCTATTCCAACACATCACACAATCCAATTCTTCCAAACCAAAATCACATGAAAATCAGGGCAAAAGTTGAAATTCTCAAAACTTGATCAATGGTTACAAAACTCAGCACAAAATGTGTTAAATTCTTACCTCTTCTTCTTCCCAAAGCAACTTCCTTGTTTCTCCAACTTTCAATTTTTCTCAAGTTCTCAAACACCACCTTTTAAAAACCTAAAACCATAGCCATGAAGCCCTCAACACCATGAACAATATTAATGAAGGTGAATTGAGCATACAAGAACAAATCCTCACCTAACTTGAGCCTTCTTCTTTCTCTTTCCTTCAAACTTTGGATGAAAATGGAGGTGAGAGGAAAGATGAGATGATGATGATGATGATGAATGAAAATAAATCAATTTTTTGCTCTCTACTAAGGCCATTTGCCGACCTAAAAGAATGGGAGGGAAGAAAAAAAATGAGTTGCAATTGTTGACTTGTCAAAAGGGGTGTGAGATGATGCCAAATGTCAACATCTTGAGGCAACATCCTTGGACTTACTTGAACATGTACACACACAATTCCACCTTCTTGATATCATAATAATCAATCCTAACTATTGATCTTTAAGTTACCAATGAGTTTCCTTTTTGGTAACTGACCAATTAGTCGATAACTTTCCCACTTTGCCCCTGATTATCACAATGCTTACCAAACCACCACCAAACATATTTATCTCATTCATGCCACTCAACATGCACCCTTAACTTTCCCACTTTGCCCCTTAGGGTTCATTTCAAGCTTCATTACACAATTAGGCTTAAACACAGGGTTAGGCACTGATCAAAAACGCATTTGAATCGAAATTCACATCATATTCTTCAAAAGTGTTTGTTTAACAATAATTACATCACTTTTTAAGTAATTAGCCCTTAATCACAATCTGGGATATTACACTTGGACACCAAGAACCATAGCTTTAATATGCCTTTTATGCCGCTTAAAGTGAAAGTGCCATACAATATATATAAATTTTCAATCCCCGCCATTATCATCTTTCTTGCACGTGCTCCAACTCTTCATTTTCTAGAACTAATTGGTCCACCATCTTACATCTGTTCGGTCCCCACTCTACCTTTCCTTATCTTGTATCCCCACTCCCTCCTCTCTTTGATAGTTGGTATTAGAAGTTTCGTTGGTCTCCACTTTGTGTTTTCTCTTGTCTACTCATGCTCATTTCTTCAAAATTTTTTTGTCACCACACTTCCATTACAGTACAAAGCTTGGTCACCCACATGTTCTTTACTTTGTCTTAGCCTCCTACAAGAAGTGTCCCAGCTCATAAGCTTTTTTTGAAACAAAAGCTTAAGACAATACGTTTTCTTCTTCTTCTTCTTCTTTTTTGTTAAAATCTATCATGAATCTTATATGTTTGCTAATGATATTTTTTCAGGTATTTATTTAAAGTTTCAACTTTCTTCTTAAATCTTAATCTCCCATTTGTTTTTTTCCTCTGTCTCAGCCTCCTACAGAAGTTTCTAGCTTGTAAGTCTTTATGTACTTTTTTTTACAGAAGCTTAAGTCATACATTTTCTTGTTCCTTTATAAATTTGGGTGCCTGAAGATTTGTCATCAATTTAGAATAGTTGATAGCCTGAAGATTTCTTATGTGTCCTACCAATCATTAAAGGAGTATTCAACTAGTCGGAGTGTTAAATATCATTGAACTATGTAATATTCCTTTAATTTATTTTGTTGTGAGTTGTGAAAAGTTATTATGATGCTATGGGATTAATTGGTTGATTATTGTGACTTCAATAGTGTTTAATACTTGAAAAACTTCAAATTTGATGATGTTATGCTACTGAATATATTTTTAAAAAAAATGGTAGAAGATAAAAGTAATTAGTAACTGCAAGAGGCAAACAACTAACTACTTTTAAAAATATGTTTAAGGTACAGATGGATCAAAAATGGATGTCATCTGATTAATGCTCAAGGGAATATATAGATGGGGTGAAAGAGTTTATTAGATTTGCAAGCGAGAATACAAATGATCCTAACAAAAAATTGTGTCCTTACTGATTTTATTGTTATGGAAAGAGGATTACTCTACTTGATTTGCTAAATCATATAGTGTGTCATGCAATTGATCAATCATATATATGATGGACAAGGCATGGTAAGACGGATGATGCACGTAGTGATATGGTGCATACCATAATCAGTCCTTTTAATGAGTTTGACCCAAGCATGTGTGATGATGAGGACGATGGTCTTCAGGAAATGCTAAATGCTTTCGAAAGGGTGCTTCATAATTTTCTTCAAGAATTTAAGGAGTTGAAAGCTAATGTAGAGAAACCACTATAGGCCAGTAGTATTAAATACACAAGATTGCTAGTAGTGTTGAAATTGTACAACTTTAAAGCACGATTGGATTGAGTGATTCGGATTCCACTGATCCACTCGAACTTGTGTAAGATATGCTCCTAGAAAAAATGTACTTCCTATCAAGACTTACGAGGCAAAGCAAATACTTTGCTCTATGAATGGCATGGGTTATAAGAAGATACATGCATGCCCTAATGATGGCATAATATTTTAGAATTAGTATGCAATGTTAGAGAAGTGCCCTAAATGTAATTCATCTCGTTATGGGAAGAAGAAAGGAAAATGTCCATCAAAGTTATATGGAATTTTCCCATTATTCTGAGATTCAAGCGACTGTATAGTAATACGGAGATTGCTAAGCTGTTGATATGGCATATAGATGAACTAAAGACATGAACTTTAGGCACCCTGTAAATGTCCCTCAATAGAAAAAAGTTTATCATGACCACCCAGACTTTTCAAATGAAGCAAGGAACCTATGTCTTGCATTTTCAACTGATGGAATCATTCCCCACAGGGTTTAAAGTAGTACACATAGTACGTGGCAAGTGATATTGATTATTTATAACCTTACTCTGCACTTGATCATGAAACATAAGTTTATGATGTTGCCCATGTTAATTTTTAGGCTAAGGCAACCTAGGAATGAAATAGATGTATACTTGACTCCTTTAATTAATGACTTGAAGCTGCTTTGAAAGGAAGGCATCAATGTGTATGATGGGTACATGGAAGAAAGTTTTACTTTGAAAGCCATGTTGTTTGGCACAATAAATGATTTCTCTACTTATGGTAATTTTTTCGGATATAGCATTAAAGGATATTGTGTGTGCCCTATATATAAAGATGATATTCATTCAGTGTGACTAGATCATTGTAAGAAAAATGTCTATATGGGACGTCGAATATTCTTACCATTGAAACATCATTAGAGGAAGTGGAAAAAGCCTTTCAATGGTGAGTCAGAAGAAGGTAGCCCACCGAAGATGTTGACAAGTGCTCAGGATTTTGAGAAGGTCAAAAGATTTAGATAATAATTTTGGCAAGCCTTTTACAAAACACATAGAGACAAGCTGCTGGAAGAAGAAGTCTATTTTCTTTGAACTTCCATATTAGAAGTCCTTATATGTGAGACATTTTCGTGATGTGATGCACATAGAAAAAAATATTTGTGATAGTCTAATTGGCATATTGCTCAATATGTAAGGGAAAAGCAAAGGCAATGTGAATGCTAGGTTAGATATGGTTAACCTGGGAATTAGAGAAGAGTTGGCACCGAATGAGCAAGGGCACCGCACTTATCTATCTCTAGCAGCTTCCACTCTGTCGAGGAAAGAGAAAAAGTTATTTTGTGAGTTTCTCAAAGGAATCAAAGTTCTAGAAGGTATTCTTCAAATATAAAGAATCTTATATTAGTTAAAGAGTTGAGGCTAAAGAACCTTAAATCTTATTATTGCCATGTGCTTGTGCAAAATTTCGTATCAGTTGGTATATAGTCAATCTTACCCAAAAAAGTAAGGAATTCCATAACTAAACTTTGATTGTTCTTCAAGTTGATTTGTAGTAAAGTGGTTGATTTAATAAAGTTACAAGATTTGCAAAGGCTGATTGTTTGTACTTTATGTGAACTTAAAATGTATTTTCCACCTTCATTTTTTGACATTATGGTCCATCTAACCGTACACTAAGTGAAAGAGGTTCAATTGTGTAGTCTAGTGTACCTGAGATAGATGTACCCAAATGAGTGATTTATGAAAATTTTAAAAGTGTATGTGAAAATAGATATTGACCAGAGGGGTATATAGCTGAGCGTTACATGGTTAAAGAAGCAAGTAACTTCTATTCTCATTTTCTATCAAATGTTGACCCTATAAGGATCCCAAAGTCTCATCATGATGGGTAAAGATTAGGGAAAGGAATAAGTGGAAAGGATGTAATCAGGATATCAGTGACCGATTGGGAGTAAGCTTGTATGTACTACATAACACTGATGTGGTTGAACCGTATGTTGAAGACATTAAGAATGCTCTTCGATTGGTACATTGTAAGACGAATGAAAATTTCATAACAAAATAGCAAAAATGACATTTTCCAACTTGGTTAGACAAAAAGCATTAATGATGAGATAGAGAGGAATCCTGATTCAGTTTCTGAAAGCTTAAGATGGCTATCAAATAGACCAAGCTTAAATGTATTTTCTTACAATGGTTATGCAATTAATAGTTACACATTCTACATGTAATATACCAAATTTCATAATAGTGAAAACATGTAAAATATAGAAATAGTGGAATAATATAAATACTGATATCTACAAATAAAGGCAGAGCTACTTTTAAAATTCCCATTTATCCATGGTGTCATTCATGGAAATCAAGAAGTAAAGATTGTAAAACATGAGTGTAAGTATTCGGAGGAAAGCTGATGACTGCAGGGCATGGAGGCGCCATTATGAGATTGGATGCCACGATCTCGTGTGATGTGCTTCGATATGCATGCGACGATCTCGAGTGAAGTCCTGAGTATGCACCGATAAAGAAAATTTATTAAAGTAACTTTAGTAAAATAAGTTATGATGACTCACTTTTTGTAATGGCAAGTTGAGAGCTTGACATGTGTCCTTTAATGCTGACTAAGTACAAAGTTGCTTTTGTGTTGGCCAAATGAGGAGGTGACAAGTATCCCTCATCATTACACTCACTTTATGCCTTTTTCATTAGCATCTCAAGAGAGTGCCACATGTCACTTGTGTCAGGGAAAACTACTGATCTACGGTCCAGTCACCCGACTAACTTCTTGAACATCGCATAGGGAGTCTGGGGAAATTATCAGGTCCCTTCCTTCCCCTGACCTTTATGGCACCATATGGGAGAGAGAAAGAGAGAATGGATTGGATGGACGACTAATGGCAATCAAGAGCTACAAGCTTGTGACACTTGGCAAGATCATGTGATATCACTTTAGTAGAACAAATCACAACCTTTCATTCTCATTTAAGAGGCCTAATTTTTGCCAAAGGAGAGAGTGAGGAGGAAAAATATGATTTAAATCCTCAAAAATTGCTAGAGGAGAGATGACGAGTGAATAGTGAATTTTCCTAAACACCGGACCTGATTCTGACCCCGAATTACCGTTATCATATGGTAAGTCCTTCAGGAAGCCTCTTCTACTTACTGTAAGCTTCAATTCTATGGTCTCAGATTTCTCATTTGAGGTGTTTTGTGTCCATTAGCTAGCTGGAGAACTGCCTAAATTTTGAACCACTTATAGAAATGCGTAGAGGTAAGCCTTAGCGCCGTTTTGAACTGATTACTTTATGTTTTTGTTGAGTATTTATGGACTCTTGTGCCATTCTTGATTTTCTACCAGGATAATTTTTAGGAGTAAGAAGATGTTTTTAATCATGGTTAAGGTGATATATGATGCTTTTTGAAGTATTAGGCTTGTTGGTAGTTAAAAACACAAAGTTGGATTTTTGTTGTTTTTGGCACATATTTTGTTCAGGACCAAAACTGGGTGAGGGAGTATGATTTTGATATTTTTGAGGGTTCCATTGGATTCTACTTAAAATATGGTGAGGGAATAGGTCCTAGTTATATAATGTTGATCGATTTGAAAAGATAAATCAAAAGATTGACACTTTGTTGTAGTTGCTGCCAACATTTTGTTTTTAGAGGTAGTCTGGTTGTGGTGTGTTTTTGAATGATTAACTTTATCCATTGAGCTTGAGATTTTACAAATGTAAAGTTTTCATAAAGACCTTTAATTTGATAGGTAATGGGTAAAAAATGGATAAGTACATAAAAAGTTATAGTAGATTGAAGTTAAGTAAAAATTATGGTCAAAATTTCTAGCAACAAGGGAAAACATACAAACTAGGAATTTTGTGTGGATAGAAGACTGTAGGAAGTATTTTTCCCTTTCAATAGACTTAATAAGGGTCACAGGATTTTGAATCACCCCAATTGGAGTGTTCTAGAATTAGTTATTATTTTTCAAAGTTCAGTGAAAAAGTTGTAAGCTTTTGGTAATTGTGAAAGTAAAGGGTGTTTTTAATAGAATTAAACCTTAAAGGGTTAAGTTTAGCATTTGCGATTAGCTCAGGTCCATTAGCTTTACATTGGGCCTAATATAGTGACCCTAATGATAACCAATATAAGAAAATGATTATGAAAGAATTGGACTGAGTAATAACTTATCGCCCATAAATTTTAATGTATAGGATTTGACATTTGCTCGGGACGCCCGAAGCATGTCAATCAAGGTCAAGAATTGAAAAAATTATCAAGTAGTAGCTTATCCCTCACATACTATGTGATATATTATATGTATGTTTGTACCAACATGAATTTAAGCATTCAGATGAGAAGGGCTTAGGCCCAGTAGAATTTCCCAACACTGTGGCAATGGACGGTTGTCCTTGAATTGGTAACTTTATGCTTTCCATATATCATGAATTTATCTCTGAATGTTAAATACGTTGCTTGTGTTGAAACTTTGGTTGACATGGCATGTTATATATATGCATCTTATATGAGTTACATCTATTACTGCTAAGATTCTTTGAAACTCACCTTATTTTTCCAAATCAAATTTTCTGCTTGGGCAGGTAGTTCCTTAGGCAAGAAGGTAACCACGGGCAAATGAAGCAAAGAACTTAGACTTCAATTTTCCATTGGTTATCTATTTATTTTTTTGGGAATTGTAACTAATCTATATTTAAATAAAGTTAATCCCATACTGGCACATCAGTAGACATGTAAGTAAACGCCTGTATATAAGCAAACGCATAGTGATATCCGAACTAGTAGTGAACAACTGTCCATCTAGGGTTGTTAATCAATCATAATATTTTGAGTTCCAGCAGAGAACGTTTTGGTAAAAACTCTTATATGAGGAAATGAACCTAAAACGGATGGCTTAAAATGAATCATAAAATAATATGGGACCAAATTTGAAAACGACTTTCGAAAAGATACAGGAAGTATGATGCAGAATAGTGGGGTAACACTTGTTGCTAATTCTTAGCACAAATCGAATGGCAAAGACATACACCCTATCTACACAACAATGTCATATTTTGGTGTAATTGAATGAATATGGGAGTTAGATTACACTATATTGAGGGTCCCTATCTTCAGATGTAAGTAGGTTAACAACAACAATGGTTTGCAGATAGATGATTTAGGGTTTGTTTAAGTGGATCTTTCTAAAGTTTAGTATTAAGATTATCCTTTCATTTTACTATCACAGACACAACAAGTGTTTTTCATTCCTCATCCTGCTAAGAAGAACTGGTCTATTGTACTTTTATCAAACAAGAATCATCAATAATAAGTTGATACTGAAAGTAATGAATATTTAAATATTCCTGATGATGATCTCTCCTTTGAGATGTTGTGGTCAAAATATATTGACATAGAAGAAGATGAAGATAAACCTTTATACATGAGACATGATCATAAAGAGGGGACTTGGTTTTTAAATCAAACAAGAAAGAGGAAAAGATGATAATGAGTGTCATGATGTTTTACCTTGTATGTTTTATTACATGCTTTCTATGGTTTTTACATATTTTACTTTCATTGCCATGATTGTCACTATACATGCTTTGATGTTTTGTTTGGTTAATTTAACTTATAGGAAAATGGATCCTCTAACTGGAGAAGAGATTGTTCCTAGCGAACATGATGATCAGGCAACATTTAAGGCTGATGTAGCCCAGGGCAGGACCGTAATGTCCAGACTAATCAAACTAAGGAGTAGGGGCATTAGGTTGGAGCTTCAGTAGAATGAAAATGGAAATCCATTCAGGCCGAATGCTAACTCCTTTATTAATTACATTGGGACTACGGTTTGAGAAAGAGTCCCCATTACACCGTCGTAGTTGTACAATGGAATAATAACTCAAGAGCAATGGGATGAGTTTGTGAGCTCTCATACTACTGCACAATTTGCAGTAATATAATATTAGCCTTTACATATTTGTAATGTAGTTGTAATTAATATTTATTGGTATTAAACATTTAGATCAAAACAAGAAACAAGTGAGCGAAATCACGAAAATGTATCCAACATGCCATACTGGTACATTAAAGGACTAGTCTTGTATGCAACATTGGAGCAACAATTAGTAAGAACTAGTCATTATTTCATATGAATATAATTTCTATAACTAATTTTTAACTACACTAAATTTGATATACAGATGCAAGAATCGCATTCTGATGATGTCACATATATATGTCAACATGATTTGTGGCTGGCAATTGCAAGAACAAAAAAGGAAAAATTCCAAGCGAATAAACTAGAAAAGTTGTCGAATATTGTGTAAGTAGTGAATTATACATACAATAAAGATTTAACTTTACTAAACCGATTCTATTTTATAATAATTAATATTGTTGTAATTCTTTTTGTGATAACGCTCAATGACACAGGATCTGCCAGACTTGGTGCATTATGTTGGTCACGATGATTTGCTCTGTAGAGCGCTTGGAGTTCCTGAGTATCATGGTAGTGTTTGGGATACTAGTTTTGTAGTGACCCAAACATCGTACTTCAAACCCCAAAAGCAAGCCAACAAAAATGACTTACTGCAACTAAATAAATAAATAATATTCAAAAAATAATCAAGCTATGGTGGTTTCATATATTCAACATGCGCCGTAGCTTGTTTTAATGGTACTGGAAGCTATGGCGCTTGTCAAACGCTATAGTGTTCTTTAAATTAAGCGCCATAGCTTATATTTTTTGTAGTAGTGTTACCACACTAAGTAGCTATGCAAGTGGGGATGGACCAAGATTTCTTAGGCTTCGTGGTGTGAATCAATTGCAATCCTGACCTATATATCTCATAATGTAATTGTTTGTTACCTATACATTGTGTCTCTTTAGCAATTAAGCTAGAAAGCAACGGTTGGGTAAAAAAAAACATGAATATCCCTATAGGAAAGGCCGCAAGGGGTAATCAAACCTTAAGCAGATCAAGGGTTTGAAAACCCCAAGTGTCATTTCCTATACGCATATTAGTTTGTTTTTTTTCACCTCAGCCTTAACTTTCCAGGTTTAACTGTAATATCCCAAATTTTGAGCCTAAGACTTTAAGAATAAGCCTATATCAGGCAAACTACTAAGCCTAAAGTCTTAGGAATGATGAGAGATAGAAAGACTCTCAGGGGCTATATAATCTGGCCCTACCGGGAAGAGGGCCCAATATGTGTAGGCGGTAGGATTAAAGTATCGATGTAGATGTGCATAGGACACATATATGATGCCATTAGGTTGGTAGAAAGATGCCACCCAGCTATGACATGAGGTATGAGACTAATTGGTCAAGCAAAATATGTCGGTATAAGTATGAACATGGCATTTTTAGGGCATACATGTGTACCCTGCGTTTTTTATGTTGACACCAGTATGTTGCGCTATGAGGTCCTACACACATATACTCTAACCTGGCATCATTTGGTCGGCCTTGATATATGTGTCGTATTCCCGAGTAAAACCCGAGTAGAGTCCCAAGTGAGCATTGATAAAGTAGCTTTAATAAAATAAGCAATGAAGACACAACTATTGTGTTGGATAAATGAGAGATTAACAAATGTCCTCTTATCATAACAAAATACATTCCACTTTTGTGTTGGACAAATGAGAGGAGGACACATGTCCCTTCTTCATGAGAGTCATAAAGTGGCTTTTGTGTTTGCCCTCTTAGAAGGTGCCACCTAGCACTTGAACCCGAGGAATTCAACAGTCTCCGGCCTGTTCGCGTACTTGACTTCCTGAACACTGAACCCAGGAGTCCAGAGAAATTGTTAGGCCTATCCTTCCCTTGACATGTAAGGACATATAAAGAGGAGAAGAAGAGAAAAGAAGATGCTTTTAGGACACTTGTCTTCATTTGAAGCTAGATCATAACACATGGCACCGTAGGATTAAAGCAAGTGACACATGTAATCACAAGACTACTCTCTCTCTCTCCCTCCCACACTTATAATTTTGTCCAAGGGCCATAAGGAAGGGGAAAAATTAGAAAAATACAAGAAAATTGGAAGAGGAAAGAGAAAGTGTGAATAGTAAAAGTTCTTAAGCTCCAAAGTCGATTTCACCTCCGATTCGATGTTTCCAACTCCTAAAGTCTTCTGTAATGTTGTTCCCCTCAGTTAGAACAATATTTCTATGGTTTTAGATTCTTGATCAGAGGTGTGTGGTGCCTTCTAGTAGGCCAGAGTAGTACCAAAATCAATAACCGATTATAGAATTGGATAAAGGTACATATAAGATACGATTTGAACCGATTGGTTTGTTGTTTGGATGATTTTTCATGAGGGTGAAGTACTATTCATTTTTCATCCAAGGGGTATTTTTGTGGTTCAAATATGGTTTAATCATGTGTTTATGCTTAAATGATAATTTTGGAAGTTTATGTTTAAAGCTGCCTGAGTTCATTTTCTGGAGGTAGTGAACTTGCAATGTGTTTTCGATCGATCAAAATTAGTCTAAATGCTATGAAATTTTACAAGACTAAAGTATACATCCTGCTATTTAATTTGATAGATAATATAAGCTATTTCGACTAGTGGATTGAAAGTTATGATTTTTCAAAGTTTGATCTTCATTTTGGAACAAAATCTATAGCAATCTATTTTTTACGAATGTTTTGAAAATGTGTGGCTATAATCAATGCTCTATGATATTTTTCACTGAAATATGACTTAAATATTTTTTATAGAACCTAGAACCAACCCATTTGGATTTTTTTAGAATTAATTATGTATTTTAAAGTTTGGTTTTGAAAACTGGCGAATTCTGGGGGTAGTGATCAATTAAGTGAGATATTGTATTGATGTGCTACCAAAAGTGTAATGGCTATATTTTTCCCTGAATCTAGACTGATTAGGGATCACATAGCCTTTAGAATCATCACAATTGGACATTTGTACAATTAGTTATGAATTTTCAAAGATTATTGAAAATTTTGGCATATTTGGTAATAAGGCAAAAATAAGAAGGTAAGGGTAATTGGTAATTAATTTATACTTCAATGGTTAAGTAAAGCCCATAGAACGTGTGGGCCTAATAAATACCCATTGGGCTTAATGTGTTAACATTAATGGTTAACCAACCAAAGTGTCTTTGGCTATTAAAATTTGGAACAAGTATGGGCTCAAAGAATAAAGACAAGTCCTCGAGGCTAAAGTAGCCCATTGGACTTTTATTTATCAAAGCTCTAATAATATGACCATTTATCTAGAGCCATGAGATGACAAGGAAGAAGAATAGGAGAATTCAAACAACTTCAATTGTTAGAAGAAAAGATACAAAGGAACTTGAAGACAGAAGGTAGTATAACTTTCATGACTTGCATTTACTTGATAAGTATGCTTATGCATTGATGTGTTTAATTGCTTTGATGAATGGTATGAAGCATGTATGAATGATTGAAGCTTTGTTTTTACTTATCTTATGGACATGGTGTAATGTGTAAAGCATTGAGCATGCAAGTATGTCATTATGCTAGTATGAATTTATGTAAGCAAGCATGTCATGCATTAAGCTTGAATCTTGTATGCCTAGTTAGCAAAGTTTGCTACTGATATTCTCTCAAATCTCACTCTCCCTCACCCAACCATATAAGCAGCTGAGCATAGAAGAGGAGTGCAGGACGTTGTACTAGGAAAAAAGTTGCAATAAATAAGAGAAGAATTATTCACACACTAGTCCATTGTGTAAATTAATAAATTTGCAATGGTTAACTGTATAACCCGCAGGACGATTGAATTAATTATCCAAGTGTGATAATTGAACTAGGAATGGGTAACCATACAGTATGAGCCCATTAGTTAAGAAACCTTATGCACATAAAAATGAGAAAAGATCACTCTAATTAAGATAATAACAAGAATTAAGGAAAGATGAGTCACAATGAGTAGGGAACCATGATGAACAATCTTTAAAAAGTTTTAAGTTATTCAGAAAACCTCCTTTAAGTACAGGATCGAAATCCTGTCCTGAGGTTGGGAATTGAAAGAACTTTATAAATGAATATCACTTAGTGGTTCAGATTTACTACGGAAGATTAATCATAACGATAATATAACTAAGGTATTACAGTTGGTGGCATCAGAGTAGTGATTCTGGCAATAGAATTGTCTACTTAGAGATAAAGGTCCAGTCAGAGCAAATGATTCTGACTCTAGGATATATTCTCTCTTCATGTGAATAGTATAGTGATCCTCTAATAGTGCTACAGTAACTGGAAGTTACAGATAGCAGAGGAAACTAGAGTGTTAGGCCACCCCTATCCATTAACCAGCTTGTAAAAGGAGGGGGTAGAGGTATTACTACCTAAGTTATGGTATCAACAATATCAGAGAGTAGTGGTATCAGTGCATGCAGAGGCGATACCAATACCTAGTCGGTGGTATCAATGGCACTAATGCACACAATAATGATACCAATACTCATAATAATGGTATCAGAAAGAAATAGTATTAGTGCAGCAAAGCTGGTACTAGTACCTAGTTGGTGGTATCAGCGGTACTAGTGCACTTGATAGTGGTATCGATGCATGTAATGATGGTATTTGGACATAAATGGTATCTGTTCTGATAATAATATCTGAATTGATATTGTGTACAATAAGTAAGGACAAGGGTAGGCAAATGTATGACATGAGCCTATGGGTTATGATACTAAGTTAGAATGTGATTTAGATCTCCACTCTACGTTATAGGAATACATAGGGGTTTGTACCCAGAAGCTAGTGCTGATTATATTTCCCTGTGGGGAAGTACATAGCATTTATCGGGAGATTGACATGTCATACTGGGATTGAGGTATGTATGAATCATGATGATCTTAGCATGCTTATTGGGTATGGCTGAGGTTCCAGAATAAGATTGTAAAACCTAGAAGTTGGATAAGCATCTAGAGGGTTGCTACTAACTAAATTGTGACCTAAGAATCAAATAATAGATGACCTGATTTTTTAGGCATTTGAATTGATATGAATGAATCGTGGTACTAGAATATGGTACAAATGAGAATGAGGTTTCTAAAGGTTGCTAGCTACTCATCTAGTATAGGGAAATATTTTAATCATTGAATATTCTCTTAGAAGGAATGAATGAAAGTTTATTCCCTGATGGAACAACGTGATAGGAGGTTGAGAAAGGGAATTAAGGAAGAACGGGCTCAACGGTATAAAGGAAAGAAACTCTTGCTCTAGTATCTTATGTAATGGTTCTGCACATATGTGTTTACCATCGAGTATATTCATTTCATGAATATATGGTGGTCAATAAGACCTGTTGGACTAGTTGTCCTTAGACCGTCAAACTTGACAAGCATTACATAATAAGCCATAAGTCCTGTTAGACCAGAGTGTCCATAGGCTGGCAAAACACATTCAGAATTAGAAGGGTAGAAGCCTATGGTCGTAAGACCAAGAATTACCGGGTAGTGTCCTGGAACAGCTGTAGAGCTAGAATAGAATGCCAAAAGGCTGGAATAGAATGGACTGTATGTCCTATGATTGAGAAACTTGACCAGTTAGGTCTTGTGAATGAATGTGAATACTTGAGAATGGATAGTTTGTTTTGCTTCATGAATATTACATAAGGGTATGAATAGCTTGAGTAGTAAGGGTTAGAGCCTGAAATGTATGCAGAATGAATGACCTTCTAGAATAGTTATCTGAATCCTGTGAATTTTCAAAAGTTGAATTTTGAACTGACCAATGCACTAGCTAGTTTCATGAATTATATGAACTGAATTATAAACAGAATTTTTCAAGAATTAAGTTTTTGAACAAAATTTTTGACTAGTTTGTAGTGGTCAACTTTGAACCATGTTATCTCAAAAGAAGGGATCCCTAGAGGAACCCAAAATAGTGGGTGCAGTACAGAATTGAAAGAGACCAGAAACTGCTACAGAAATTCTCAATTTGCTAGGTCTTGCCATATGAATTTAGAATTTTTCTTCAATCGTTTTGCCACGCACTTGAAAGAAAGAATTGAAAGAAAGAATTGCAGAAAGAATTTCTTAAGTGGGATGATGTCTGTGAGAAGATTTCATAAAGCTGTAAAAGAGTTGAAACTCACACTAGTATTGAATATTCTCGATCCTAGAATGTGACCTTTGTGTGGTCTACAATAAAGTGACCAGTATGGTCTGCAAAGAAAGAAGAAAGAAAGGATTAGGGAACATCCTGGTGAAGCAGGACGAAATCGTATTGTGTACCTCTCAATAGTTGAAACCTCACTAGATGAATTACCCCACTTGTGAATTGAGCTGGCAGCGATTATTTGCTTTGAAAATGTAACAGTACTATTTTGTATGGTACGGTTACGAAAATATACTGTGATCACAAGAATTTTGAATATTTGAAAATCAAAAGATATCATATGAGACAACATAAATGAATGAAAAAGCAAAGACACGATTATCATTGCTGATGCTTTAAATTGAAAAGTGGTGTCGTTAGCAATCATGGTGAAATAGGAACAAAAGTTGATAGAAGGGCTTAGAAATCTGAACTTATACAGTCAAATAGTACTTGCTAGCTACAGTGCTAGACAAGTAAAAAGAAGTCTGAGAACTTGAATTTAAAAAGCTTAAACACAGGATAGACAGGCAAGTCTATAAAATATAATAGAAATAAAAGTAGAATTGAATAAGAAAACCTATAGAATTTAAGGTTTTGGGAATTTGGATTGTCTTCTAGAATTTGAAGTGTCGTAGACTTCTAGAATTTGAGGTGTCAGAAAGGAGTAAGAGTAAAGAAATGAAACCCTTGCTACAATGGTCCTTTTGAAGTATTATTAAGAATCGGATAAGTAGTAAAGTTTGAGGATGAAATTTATTGAACGGAGGGAGAATTGTAATATCTTGAATTTTGGGCCTAGGACTTTAAGAATAAGCATATATCAGGCATACTACTAAGCCCAGTTCAGGAAGAGTCTCAAGTATGATGACAGATAGAAAGACTCTCAGGGGCTATATAACCTAGCCCTACCAGGCAGAGGGCCCAGTATGTATAGGTAATAAGATTAAAGTGTCAGTGCAGATGTGCACAAAACACATTTACAGTGCCATTGGGTTGGTAGAAAGGGGCCACCCAGATATGTCATGAGGTATAGGACTAATTAGTATAGCAAACTATACTAATATGGGTGTGCACATGGCATTTTCAGGGAAGACATGTGTTACCCTACGTTTTTGAAGTAGACACCAGTATGTGGCCATATATCTAGGGCCATGAGATGACAAGGAAGAAGAATGGGAGAATTTCCAAACAACTTGGTTGGAAGAAAAGGTACAAGAAGGGAACTTGAAGACGAAAGGTAGTATAACTTTTCTGACTTGCATTTACTTGATAAGTATGCTTATACATTGATGTGTTTAATTGCTTTGATAAATGGTAAGAAGCATGTATAAATGATTGAAGCTCTATTTTTACTTATGCTATGGCCATAGGTGTAATGTGTAAAGCATTGAGCATGCAAGTATGTCATTATTCTAGTATGAATTTATGTAAGCAAATCTCACTCTCCCTCACCCAACCATATAGGCCGCTGAGCATAGAAGAGGAGTGCAGGACGTTGTACTAAGAAAGAAGTTGTAATGAAGAAAAGAAGAATATTCACGCACTAGTCTGTTATGTAAATTCATAAATTTGCAATGGTTAATTGTATAACCCACATGACAAATGAATTAATTATCCTAGTGCAATATTTGAACTAGGAATGAGTAATTGCACGGTACAAGCACATAAGTTAAAAAATCTTTCGCATATAAAAATGAGCAATGAATTACTCTGATTAAGATAACAAAGAGAATTAAGGAAAGATGAGTGTAGGGCACCACAGTGAACAATCTTTGAAAAGTTTTACATTATTCAGAAAACCCCCTTCAAGTGCAAGATCGAATCTTGTCTTGAGGTTGGCAATTGAAAGAACTTTAAAAATGAATATCACTTAGTGGTTCAGCTTCACTATAAAAGACTTATCAAAATGATAATGTAACTAAGGTATTACATTAACTCATATGTAGAGACACAATTTATAGGTCAATAGTTACATTATCATATATAGAGATCAATAGTTGCCATGGATTCTTCCTACAAAGCCTGCAATGTCTTGGTTTATCCTAAATTGCATAACCACTTAATGTGGGAAGTACTATTATATTATATACAGTTTAGTCCGGCTAGCTCAGAAACTCTCACTTGAAGAGTCGTATATCTATACATCACCATTATTATATAATAACCATAATTTATAATAAAATTTCACAGTACATATTTAGAAAGTGTTATTAATATACTAAATACATAATGGTTGTCTACATGACACCATTATTTATTTTGATTAAAAGTAACGATTCTTACTTAAGAACTGTTATATATATTGTAATATCTCAAATTTTGGGACCAGAAGCTTGAGATTAAGACTAACTCAATCAGACTACTAAGCCCCAGTTAGTAAGAGTCCCAAGAATGTTTGAGAGACAAAATGACTTTTTGGGGCTAATTTGGGAAAAATAAAGTATGGGATTTGGTTCCAAATAGCGAAAGGAAAATACCAATTCCTTTATCTAAAGGTAAAAATGTTAAAGCCTAATTTGGATCAAGAAGAAGAAAGGTGTGTTGAAAGAAAGAAGGAAGAGAAATAAAATGAAATAAAAGAAATAATGCAACTTAGTAAATGTTGCCATAATCAAGGGCAAAAGAGACATTTGCCGTTGGATCTTAAGGTTAAAATTGGAACCAAAGATTAAGGGCTAGGAATTGTTCTTAAAAAAGTAAGAGTAATTATGAAAAAAGAAAATAGAAGACAAGAAAATTCACTTAGAAAACCATTAGATAAAGGCAAGGGAGACAAGATGAGTTATCCAATAAACCAATGGTTAATTAACTACCTAGTGTACAAGAAGTCATGAACCATTGGGTAAAGCATTTTCCTCTTTTCTCTCTTCTAAGTTTTGGTCATGACAAGCCAAAAGGGAGAGGAATTATCTCTTTTACTTAACCAAATCACACTTAGTTAGCCTAACTACACTACATTTTAAGAAGCTACCATATGGTGACACATAATCATTTTCCTCACCCCTCTTGTAATTTTCAGCCAGCACACATAAGAAAGAGAAGACAATGAATTAAACACTTCATTCACTCATTTCCTTACTCGTTTGGATGGCCAAGCATAAGGAAGGAGAGAGAAAGTAGATCTTGAAAGTTCAAGAAGTGATAAGCACCTTCTCTCTGGATTTTCACCTTCTTACTCACCTTCCTAGCCAAAAATGTTTTCATGAACATTATTCCTCTTGACCTAAGCTTCATTTCTATGATTTTAGTTTTTTAAGAGTAGGTTTTGAGGCATTCATCAAGACCTAAAGTGGTTGAATCAAAGAATAAAGCCTAGAAGAAGGAATGGTTATTTTTTCCCTAATTTTCAGTTATATGGTTATTCTTAGGGTTCATGGTGGCTTGCTCTTGTAAATGGTGTTAAATAAGGTTTAGAAATGAGAAATCACAAATTTGGAACTTAAGAGTAGTGCTGCTAGATTTCATTTTCTGGAAGGTAGCGATGTTATGGCATGTTTTTGATAGGTCAAACCTAGTCTACATGCTATAAAATTTTACAGGATGAAAGTAGATATCTTGAGCTTTATTTTGATAGGCATAATGTAATTTTTGGGCTTGTGGATTTAAAGTTATGAATTTTTAAAGTTGGACCCTATTTTTGGAACCAATTTTGGAATATTTAAGGTTTGACGAATTTCTGGACATTGTGTGGCTGCAGTTTCTAGAAAATGATATTTTGTTTGAAATTAAACTTAAAAAGGTTTACAATATACTTAGAATCAGTCAATTTGAAGTTTTCTAGAATTAATTATGATTTTTGAAAATTGGTCATTGAACCTGGAAGTTGTTCCACTACTACAAAATATGGATTTAGTGACGCTAATCTTATAGCATATCTTCAAATAAGTGCTAGAGGAAACTTCTATTTTTTGAAAGAAAGATACATGTGATAGCTGTGGTGTTTGACCAGGAAAGCATCATAGCTGCCTAATACATTGTATGGTGCTTGCCTAAGAAAGCGCTATACAAGGGGTTATTTTTTAAAAAAAAATTACTCCCCTTACCAGCAAGCACCATACAAGGGGATATTAAAATATATCCCCCATATGAAGTTGTAGATTGCCTTGAATGGTACTTGGCTTTAATTGGCAATTGGATATTCCAATTGCCAATTGCCTTTAATGGCGCTTGGCATTGAAGGCAATTAGGCAATTGGATATTCCAATTGCCTAATTGCCTTCAATGGCACTTGGCTTTCAAGGCCCCTTATAAGGTGGTGTAATTTTTCTTTAAAAAAATAAATCTCTTGTGTAAAAGGCTTTTATTTTTTAAAAAATAAATCCCTTGTACATACAAGCGTCAGAGGAGACTTCCATTTTAAAAAATATACATGTCACGGTGCAGTGCACTTTTTTTAAAATTAAATACATTGTGCAAAAGGCTTTTATTTTTTAAAAAATAATTCCCTTGTACATACAAGTGCCAGAGGATACCTCTACTTTTTAAAGAAAAATACATGTGGCACCTAGAGCGATTTCCTGGTCAAGTGCCATAGTTGCCAAGGGTTATTTAAAAAAAAGTTATCACCTTGTATGGCGCTTGTCTGGGCAAGCACCATACAAGGGTATTTTTTTAAGTGAGATTTGTGTAGCTAAAATATGTTTGAAGTCAAGGTGAATATGATTTTCTTACTCATATAATATGTATATCCTATTTATAAATTGTTTTAGCCAGAGTCCTTGTATATGTATATTTAAAAGTTTTATCTATAATAAGAAACAAAAACTAAATTTGAGAATTTGTTTAGAGGTCAAAAAGATAAATCACCCCTATTAAAAAAGATTTTAGTTTTTTTTAATAAAAGGCCTTGGACGGTGATTTTGTAAAAAAGTACCATCAAAGGCCTACCTTGGATGGTGGTTGGTCAAGGCGGAGCCTTGGACAGTGCTTGGTTTACCAAATGCCATCTAAGGCGCTTGGATAAAGGCACCATTGGTGCCTTGAATAGCCTTGGGCAGTGCTTGGTTTACCAAGCGCCGTCCAAGGCGCTTGGATTGAATATTCGATACTCCAAGTGCCTTGAATATTCAAGGCACCATGTGGTGCCTTGAAATATACAAGGCACCATGTCGTGCCTTGAATATATTCAAGGCACATCTTTATACCTAGTCTCTTGAATATAGCATTTTTTTTTAAATTGGGAAGTTATGGTGCTTTGACAAAAAGTGCCACAGCTGCTCCTATCTTGTATGGCGCTTATATGTTAAACATCATATAAGGTGCTATTTAATTTCCACAACCCATCATTCTTATTTTCATTTTCATCTTCCCGTGTTTCCTTTAGCTCCCTCATTTCCCAGAACTTCGTTGCAATAAAAAGCTTCCTCTCTTATGTGTTTTTTTCCTTGTCTCCTTCAAAAGCTCCGTAGCTTGTAAGTACTTTTTTTCAACATTTGGCTCACGTTTTCTTTTTTAGTTAAAATCTTTCATGAATCTTATATGTGTACTCATAATTTTTTTCAAGTATTATTTAAACTATCAACTCTGTCTTTTTGAACTTCCTATACATTGTAAGTTTTTTAACTTTTAAGATTGTAAATATAATAATACTCAGTTTAATCCTCTATAGAAGTAACACGTATGGCTTAAGTTTAAGCAACTTAAATGTTGTAGTTCTTTTATGCTTGATACATGAAGAACCAATATTGCAAAAAAGATGCATGCTATGTTATTTCATTTTGCTGTGAATTATATTGTAAATTGCTATGGATTTTGAATTGTAAATGAAGATTTCCATCAAGAAAATAAAATAATTATGAAAAATTATTTGTTTTAAATAAAGACTTCCTACGGCGCTTCTCTAAGGAAGTGACATTAGAATTACTTCCAATGGCACTTCCCTAGAGAAGCACCATAGGAAGTGCCACCTTCATATAGCCCTTCCCCATGAAAGCGCCATAACTTTATATTTTTTTAAAAAAGTAATCAAGCTATGATGCTTCCATATATTCAAGAAGCATCGTAACTTATTTTAATGGTAATTCTCAAGCGCTATAGTGTTCTTTAAATTAAATGTCACAACTTGTGTTTTTTGTAGTAATGTTCTGTGGCAAACTGATGGTGACATGTTTTTTTCTATCCAAATGAATTTCAATATCCAAGAAATTTTCCAAAAATAATGTATACCCTAATAAGCTTTAATTTGATGTGTAATTTGTACTAATCGGATAAGTACACAAAAAGTTATGATTATTGGAAGTTGCACATTCATTCTAGGCAGGATTTTGTGAAAGAAGTGAATAATTGAGAATTCTGGAAATGTGTGCATGTAACTGGCAGTGCTAACTATTTTTCTCTTAAAGTGAACTTAATAAGGATCACATTGAACTTTAAACCAACGCAATTGGAGTTTTGTAGAATTAGTTATGATTTTTCAAAGTATAGTGAAGAATCTGCCAGCTTTATATCTTGTGCGAATTTAAGACTTAATGTCACAAATGCAATAATTAGGAACTCCAAGGGGTACGATTAGGCCTTTAAAGTTGTTGAAGGCCCATGTAGCCCATTGAACATTTATTTATCATGGCTCTGATAATATGGCCATTTATCTAGGGCCATGAGATGATAAAGAAGGGACAATGGAAGCAACTTCAGTGGTTGGAAGAAAATGTATAAAAGGAGACTCAAAGACAAAAGATAGTGAACTTACCCTACTTGCATGTATTGATGTGTATGCTTGTGTGTTGATTTGCATGATTACTTTACTTGTCTATGTGTAACATAGTTGAATGATTGAAGCTCTGTTTTCTATTGATGATATGGTCATATGTAAGAAATGTGAAGCATTGAGCATGCAAATATGTCATTATGTTAACATGAGCCTACGTAGGGCAAGTATATCATGCACAAGCATTTGTCTTACATTTATTGTTTGGTATTGTTTGCTACTGAGATCCCCTTGAATCTCTTCCTCCCCCAACCAACCATATAGACACATGAGCACAGAGGAGGAGTGCAGGATGATGTGCCAAGTGAAGAAGTTGCAAAGAAGAATTGAAGATTGTTACGTGCTAATCGTCATGTATAAAATAACGTTAGAGGTGATTAATTATATAATCTACATGAATGATGAATTGTTTTATAAGTGTAACCCCCTCACCATAATTACATCCGGTTTAAGAAATTAAAGTGAAATAGAGACCAATAAGACAAAAACAATCTTAATAATCCCTCCTCACTTTAAGATGAGGTGTTTAGAAAATAGTTCAAAATATCTTCAGCATAGTCTCACATTCACATTCACATATAATTTCTTGAGAAATCAAATCACATTGATAAATATCAGAGTACACAACTTAAATCCGGACAACCCCGGGTTACATGTATATGTATAATGGGTTTAAAGTTTCCCAAAATGGGGATTACATATCCAAAAATAATCATATTTACATCCTATCTACTGTAACCACCTTCATAATTATGATTCGAAATACGTATTTTAAAATGAAATAGAGACCAATAATAATCAAACTCATTTACAATCCCTTCCTTATGAAAGGGTTTTCACAAATATTTTCAAAATTTATGCCTTACCCTGGTCTCAAGTTCCATAACTCGAATATAATTACCCTATGCAGTTACATCACTTTTACATATCAAAGTGTACAACAAAATTCTGGCAACCCCCGGGTTTCATACATAAACTAAAGGTTTATAAATTCCCATTAGGGGATTACACCACTGTCTCCAAAACAACATTTATAAGATATACGGTGATATCCCAACAAAACATAAAACTCCCTAAGGAGCCCTATCCGCCCTGGGTCGTCTCCTTTCCCCTGGAGCCACTTGCCTTGTCTGAAGGTTAGTCAATGGAAAGAATGAGATTCAAAAGAATCCCAGTAGTAACAAATCACTCATACCACATGTAATCACAAAGCATGCAAGAAAATCATCAAGCAGCATCTCAGCATAAAGCACAGCACTCCGGCTACCACATATGCACATAATCATATAATCTCATCCCCTGTATTCCACTGCCACGAAGGCATAGTTCTCCCACCGTCAACATTGATTGGCCACGGGTGAAGGTTACACAAATAGCCTTTTGGCTTTCACAAATAGCCTTACAGCTTTCACATAGTCTCATCCCTCGAATTTCACCGTCTCGAAGGTACGATCCTCCCACCGTCAACACCGATGGCCCACAAGTGATAGACACACAAAAAATGATCAAAAAAATATACCGTGTATCATATATAGTATAAGGGAAAAGAGTCACTACCTTGTTCTTTCCTAACGTGCACCGGCACAGGTTGCTTGCGATTAGGACAAATGTCGAACCCTATAAACCAAAGTCAAGGACGACAAGTTATTCTTTATTCCAAATTCTCACCTTCAGAACACTTAAAATTGGTTATCACTTGGACTCTTTAGGTGGCTACTAGAAGCCTAGACACATGCCTAAAGGGTTAAGGAGTACTATCTCAAAGACCACCTTTTAGTGTGCATCGTAAAATGTGCTAACCACTGGGCTCACAACATGGTCCTACAATTCCAAAATACAATTTAGACACTTCCATAGTGTTTCTGGGGGTTATATGAGCATATTATGAAAATTTACAAAAATGCCCTCAGGGACCCGGTCCGGCTATACTTTTCCTGAAATTTTGACATGGGCTATTCAGACATATTTTCGCCCAAGGAATCCATTTCCAAACTTGAAATTATCAAATTCAATGTCAAATTACAACATTACCCTTGGCAGCCCCACTTAAAGGGTTTTAGGGGCGTTTTCGTAATTATGCTTTTTCGGCCTTTTCTGAAAAAGTGACCAACTGTAACCCCACCTAATTTTCGCTCATGAACTCAATGGAACCATCAAATCATTGAAAATCCAACTCTGACCCTCAGATCTAGCCCTGGCCGAAATCTTGGTATACTTTGGGAAGAATCGGTGTTTTTCGGTTTCGGCTCCGTAAACGTGTTCCTTTCTACTCCTAACCACTTTATTAATCATTACATTAGGTTACAACTAACACTAAGCCCAATTTGGGCAGCATAACCCCTAGGCCATATCATTTCCAAACTTTAAAACCAATGGCAATCCGGCAAAATTTCACCGATTAAATTGCCCACAGCAGCTAGAATAAGCAATATACAAAAGTTTGGAAGTTACCTCAAGCTCCCACTAGCTTTTCCTCAAGGTGGCTGAAAACCCTAGCCTTAGAACACCCAAATTTGTGCTCCACAAACCTTGAAGAACATAGAAGAATAGCTTACGAGCGGAGTTATACGCGTTAGGTAAGGATTTACCAAAGAAATCGACTTACCGTACAAGTTCTCTTCTCCTTCTCTCTCTAGAATTTCTCACACCTTCTATCTCTTGTTGTAGCTGAATGTCACGGTTTTGGGCTGATGGAGTAGGTGGATGATGATCTAATATAATATAATATTATTTTCTAATTATTTACTAAATTTCCATCAATTTCGGATTTTTACAATATAATATTATTTTCTAATTATTTACTAAATTTCCATCAATTTCGGATTTTTACAAAATTCTGGCAGATTTCTGCCCAAAATTTGAAAAATCATAACTAATTCTAGAAAAATCAAAATGAGGTGACCCCAAAGCCAATGGAAAGTTATTTAAGTCCTATTAATTGGAAAAATATGGATCACTGCATTTAATAACCTCAAAAATACAGAATTGCACAAACGTCCATACTGCTCCAAAACAGATTCCAGTTTCCATCCCAAACTTTGGAAAATCATAACTCTTAGCTCACAAATTGAAATGACACAAATTATATGTCCATTTTGTAGCTTGGCATGTGAAATTTAAGACTGGAAAATTTCAGAATTTTTAGACACCATTTGCATATTTAAAACGTCCATACAAATCGAATGCCCTGTACAAAGTTTCAATGGACAGAGTTTCCAACTTTTGCACAATTGTTCCCGATGGTTCCAATTTCACAATAAACACTCTCCCCACACAAATTTCCACAAGGAAGCCATTGGAATCATTAAAATATCCAAATTCCCATCACCCATTCTTCAAAAGTGTGTATTCAATAATAATTACATTCATTTTTGAAGTCATTAGCACTTAATCGCTTTTTAGGATATTACATCTACATACAGTAATCCCAAACTAAAATAGATAACCAACAATCCAAAATTTACATGCCCCTAAGAAATCCTAACCACTCCCAGTTGTCTGCTTCCTTTTAAGCCACATGCCCTATCTGAAATGTTAGTCATTGGAAAGAATGAGATTCTAAAGAATTCCAGTAGTAAAAAATCATTAATACAATATATAAACACATAGCATGTAACTTTAACATGTTCAGCAGCAACTCAATAACTCATGGCTTACGCCACGAACGACAGCACTCACGGCTGTAATCACAATGCGATAGCTTTTGCTATAATCTCAATGCCTGCTTTCACCGTAAACATTATGCCAGCTTTCGCTGTAATCACTATGCCCGCTTTCACGGTAAACATTATGCAGCAACATCTCAAGGCTGAGTATCACAAAGCTCCACAAAGCGTCACAAGGAATCACAAAGCAGCAGCAACAACACAATGCATGACAAACATACATACAATGATTCACACACAGTATAAGAGAAAGAGTTACTACCTTCTTTAATCAAATTAGGGACAACCGATCAATCTCTTTTCCAAATACTTATTTCCATAATACTCTAAGTTGGTTATCATTTAAAATCTTTAGGATAACCATTAGAGGCCTAAACACATGCTAAAAGGGTTAGAAGTAACTACCCTGAAAACCCCTTTTCGGAAGCACGACACTAATTTTTAGCTTGCTCACTCGAGTGAAGATGACCTCACTCGAGTGATAAGAGACTTGTACTCGAGTAAGAATAGCTCTCACTCGTGAGTGTTTGACAATGAGCAACAACCATGGCCAGAAGGTGTTCACAACACTGGAGCATGTGGGATTGCACTTCAAGTGATAACTCCAAATTCACTCGAGTCCCCGAAATTGCAACACAAGAATTGACAAATCGAGAGTAGAGCCAACTTCAGAGGGAAAAGCTCACTCAAGCATGACCCTTGGCACTCAGGTGAGAAGACTACACTTGTAAGTGTCCAAATACACTCTTGAAAATTGGCCATCGAGTGAGGACCCGAGAGCAACCCTAACCATAAACTCACTCCATCACTCGAGTGAACCCATGCTCACTCGAGTGATCACCAATATCACTCGCGAGTTGAGAAGTGCACTCGAGCTTTCTTCATGAAAACCCAGGCAAAACACAAAGGAGAATGGGAAATTACATGACAGCACTAGAGTGATACCCCCTCACTTGAGTGATACTATCAGATTGCCAAATCGCAACAACTAACAGGAATTCTGAGATTTGCCAAAACAGATCCCAATGGTTCCCAAACTTCACACAAAGCTAATTCCCACTCAAAATCCCATAAGGAACCTATTAGTAACATCTAAAACACTCAAAACCCATCCTAACAACAATTCATACTCTTGGGTCTCTATAATACACACCATACCCAAATTCATTCAACTCACTTCCAAAATTCCAAACCACATCCAACACTCAAATAACTCCATAATAAACCAATTCCAATATCATTCATCCTATAATCCATACATTCAAAATTGGAAAAAAAACTAGGGCAAATTTTAGAATTTATCAACCTTAACCAAAAATCACAATAAATATACCAAAAAGTATTAAATCCTTACCGATTCACTTTGCCAAAACCAGAACCTTGATTATCAAACTTCCAATTTGCTCCAACACCCAAACTACCACCTTTCAAAATTCTAAAACCACCAAAATAGAGCTCTTAACACTATGAACAAGTTTAATGAAGAGGATTTGAGCATATGAGGATTATTACTCACCAAAAATTCAAGCTTTCTCTTTCTCTTTCCACCTTGATCACCAAAAACTGGAGAAGAAGGAGAGAGATTATGAAAGATGAGGAAGATGATGATTATGAAGCATTTTTTCCCTATTTCCTATACTCCCCACCGAATAAGAGAGAGAAGAGAGAGAAAAAGTGAGTTTTGACTTTTGGCATCATCCTATGGTCCACCTTATTGCCACTTGTCAACATCTTGTTCACTCCCCCCATGAGCTCACATAAGCTTAAAGCATGAGATTCTGACCCATAGCCAATATATCTTAACCCTTGATCTCTAATCACCAATGAGTTTCCTCTTTAGTAACTGATCAATTGGTCAGTAATTTTCCAATTTTACCATTTCACCCTGGTTTTCACTATGATTATTAAATTATCACTATGAACATTTATGTCAAATTCGCATCACATTTATCCAAAAGTGTTTAATTACACTAATTACAATCAATCTTGAAGTCATTAGCCCTTAATCTCAGATTGGGTATTACAGTAAGTGCAATAATTGAACTAGGAATCGGTAATCGCATAGTACGAGCCCATTAGTTAAGTAATCTGAGGAATTGATAAGCCAAGAAAAACCTTGATAATAATGAATGGAAGAATTGAAAAGTTAAAGTGAATAGTAACCCTATGAGTAAAGTTAATTAATCTGGTAAATATGATTTTACCAAATGAATAGTACCCTAGAATAATTGTCAAAGATTTTGGCTGGGAGCTTGATTCTCTTGAGCCATCATAATAAAGTTAATGCTTCCAATGCATAATAAAGTGGCATAAGTTCGGGCGTTACATATATAATTAAATAAATAACATTTGTAAATATGATATTATTATGTATTATTCAAGTATTACCACATATTATGATGGTTGTTCACGTGTGCCCGTTAATTATTATCATAGGAATGCTTATATTATAGCATCACCGAGACTCAATCCATAATGGTTGTTATATTAGAGCCATTATAACAAGTTTAGATTAAATAATGATTCATAACCATAATGTATATGAGCGAAGCATATATAATGCCCGCATATATAACGGTTTGGAATTGTGATGTATAGTAGATAATAACTGTCATGTATCTCAATTTTTATAGTAGTGAGAGTAACATTATAGCATGGCATTTATATTGCATGTGTTAAAGAACTACAAATGAGAAGCAAGTAAGAAGATCCTTGTTTTATTGCTATTTGAGTCCCATGAAGGGTCAAACCCTTCCATTGTTATCCTTTGACTTCAATAACTTCCCATTTTTAATAAATTTGAGACATATTTTGATATATATGGGAAGTCATCAATATTAAATTAAAGAAATTTTTTTGGGATTTTATGAGACATCAATTTGGTGTATCATTTGTGAGATTTCAAATTAAAATAGAAGTTTTTAATTTTAGGAAAGAAACACTAATAAATAATAATAAAGGGAAGTTTTCTCAAATAAAAAATAAAAAAAGATTCAGAATTATTATTATTATTATTATTATTTACTTTTCTTTTCATTGATAAGAAGAACCCTATTTGGGAAGTTTTGGGAGGAGGAAATATAGATGTGTGTGTGTGAGTGTGAGGCATAGCGAGAAGGTGTGTCCTACTTTATTGGTTGGTGACGGCAATACAAGAGCTCATAATTTAAAGGAAAGAGATTAAAGATTGGAGATGTATAAGATCTACAGTACATATGAAAATTTAGCTTTGAATTCTTGTTTCTCCTTTCCTTTCTCTTCTTTCTTTTGTCTTTTATTTTATCTTTGGTTAGATATTATTTGATTAATGACAATGTTTGGTTTATGTGGCTAACCCTTCATTTTGGATTATTTAGTTTGATTATGGATTAGTATATGACAATTTTTATCATTAGCTGCTTTAATAATATAAGGGCAAAGGTGCAAATTTATCAATAAACAATATCGCTATGTGCATCCATAAGAGCTATCTATTTTTGATTCACAAAGTATCAATAATCAATTATTTTGGTACTAATTTTAACAACGATGTTACCTATCCTTTACTTTGGTAGCAATAAACAATATCGCTATGTGCATCAACAAGTGATAACTAGATAACGTCATTGTTAAAATTGCTACCAAAACAATTGATTATTGCTACTTTGTAAACTGAAAATATATAGTTCTTATGGATGCACATAGCGATATTGTTTATTGCTAAATTTTTACCTTCACCCATAATATTATATTTGTTGATTTAATTGTGTACTTGATTATCTTGAAACATGATAAATGTGATTGGGATTTATTTTGGTGTTCTAAAGAAGCCTAAACATAAGAAATTTAGAATATACCTTCAATTGAATTGTGTAGGATTAAGGTTTCGGACTTAATTTTCTTGTAGGATAGATATATACCTACCGGCCCTACATAGTCACGTTAGGCTTGCACTTAATTTAGCCCAATTAAGCAATCACATAAAAAAAATAGGGATTAATATAATTGGAATTCCTAGTAGTAGATCGAATAACACCTTAGGTAATTAAGAGTCCTAGACTAGCAAATATAACTTTAAATGCAATTAGGGGGAGAAATTAGATACTATGGAGTAATCAATGCTATAATAATCTAAGTCACTACTTAAAATCTAGAATCATCCTTATACTTAGTTTTAGTTAGATTTAATTTTTTTAGCTAACATTTATTCCTATCTATGATTCAAATTGTGTTAACTTAATTGAAGTAAAAGTGTAAAGTCATTACTCAACTGCATTGTTGATACCAAGTCCTACTGGGAACTACATCATA
The DNA here is from genome assembly GCA_963242795.1 of Inga leiocalycina. NCBI lineage: Eukaryota > Viridiplantae > Streptophyta > Magnoliopsida > Fabales > Fabaceae > Inga > Inga leiocalycina. The sequence continues at coordinate 42,080,873 of OY725332.1, forward strand.
CTCACTCTTTATTACTTGATATGGCTCATACACTTGCAAAATCTTAGGCTATAATTTTTCCCTTATCAAGTTTTTGGTGTAATTGTCTAGGATTTGTGTACCCATACTATTTGGTTGGAATTAATTGAGTATTAGTAGTTTAAGCTTGAGTTTTTTGAATATTTTTATATTTTCCCTTATTTTTTTTATTTAAAAAAAATAAAAAAAATGGATTATTCACATCATTCAATTTGTTTAACCAATTATATATCGTCAAATCTCTGTTCTTTTATTGGAGTTGCATGTGGATGACATGAGACAAGCAAATGTAAATGTTAGTTGCACTGAAAATTCTTCTCCTTATAATTGCCTTTCTTATGTTTATGGTGGCATTTATATGTGCATTGTCTATATAGCACAACTAGTCATTATATGAGAGATGATTTCACTAGGAATCAAACTTTATTTGATAATTCTTTTTGTCCAAGTGGAATTTTAACGCAACATGAGTCTTGGGATCTATATGTCAACTATTATACAAAAGAAATTACCCCACTGTTTCATTCTCATCCACATTTTGAGAAAAACACCCTTGAGTATAAGCAAAAGTCTCATTTAGAAAGATTTTTTGAGAAGTTTGTGGAATCATCATAGAGATTTAGAAATGAGGAAAATGAATTAGTCACTGGAGTTGAGTTAAGGGTCTAAAATATTGAATCATATTTGACTCAAATTGTTTCATCCCTTGAGACTATGAAGGAAGATAATTCCTTAAGCATGATGACCACTTTTTGTGTTGATGATGATTATTATGAGGAAGTTGAGGATATGCAATTGCCTGAGACTTTTGACAATATGAAAAATGAATGTAACCTTAACATTAACTTAGGAGAGAGTATTAGATGTCTAATTGAGGTTCTGATTGTAGAGGCTAATCTTTGTGACTTTGATCTTGAGGTTAATGTAAAGATACCAAAAGTTGTTGCTCATGACTCTCTTATTAAAGTGTTGACTCTTACTAATGTGAGTCAAGTAAATTTTGTCACATGCTCTAGATTCTTAGAAGCTCCTATATCTAATTGTAATGTTGTGCATTTTGAGCTTTCTTTAAATTCATTAAATGCTTGTACCATAAGATTGTCTATGATTGAGGAACTATGAGATAGAAAGACTCTTAAGGACTATGTGATTTAGCTCTATCGGGCAAAGGCTTGGTATTTGTAGGCAGTATAGATTAAGTGTCTGTGCAAATATGCATGGGACACATATACGGTGCCATTAGGTTGGTTGAAAGGTGCCACCTAGCTATGTCATGAGGAATTGGACTGATTGGTCAAGCGAAATATGTTGGTATAGGTGTACACATGGCATTTTCAGGGTACATATATGTACTATATGTTTTTAGAGTAGACGCTGATGTGTGGTGCCAAGTGAGGCCTATACATATATATTATAGCCTAGCATCATTTGATGGGCCTCAGTATATGTGAAACAATCCCGACTAAGTCCCGGGTGAAACCCGAGTAAACACCGATAAAGAACTTTATTAAAGTAGCTTTAATAAAGTAAGCAATCATGATTAACTTTTATGTTGACTGAGCAAGAAGATGACAAGTATCCCCTAATCATTACAAAGGACAATGTCACTTTTGTGTTGGAAGAGTAAGGAGGTGACAAGTGTCCCTCATTATTACCAATACCTTTATGCCTTTTGAGTTGTCATCACTGAGGGGTGCCACCTCACCTTCAGTCGGGGAAATCCACTGGTCTTTGATCCAATCACCAGACTAACTTTCTCGAACATCAAACCCAGGAGCCGAGGGAAAACCATTAGACCCTCATTGTCCCTAAAATTTTGGATGGCTAAAGGCCCAAGAAAAGAAGTGGGACCTACTTTATTAAAGTAAGTGACATGTGTCATTGAATCACTAGATCACCAGACAAAAACGTGGATCCTCAAATATGATATATGAAGCAAAAGTTCATCAAATATTGCATTATTAATATATTGTAAAATATTTGCTAGATATAGTTACTGATCTAAATGAGAATTCTTATATTTCATGTTCCAACTAAAAAATGCTCTAATCAGCATAAATAAAAAAAGAGAGACATTCCTGAAGCATGAGAAAATGATCAGTTCCAAAAGAAAAGAAAATGGAGCAAATAATCAAGATGATCATATCAAGAAAGCAATAATTGAGACATAACTATGTGTAAGACCCCATAAGAGGTTCAAGTACCTAAAACCAATAAAGAGACCTTAATTAGTTATGTCACAAAAGAAAAGGGAAATGAAAAGATAAAGTTGTCGCCAATAGTTTTTTTTTAATAAAATCATGTGATCAAAAGAGGATCATGTATGCAAATATGTCATGGAATATAGATATATAGATAGTTGGCCAACAGAAAAGAAAAAGCACAACATGCAATATTATAACATGAATTTGAGTAGCCAAGCATCTGAAGTGCAATATTGGTATCACAAAAATGGGCATTTTCTTGAAAGCTCAATGTTGATAAGACATTATCTTGTAGTGGATCAAATTTTCATATGTCTTGTTAATTTGGAAGTCTGACAATATATGAAATTTTGATATGCATCTTAGGAACATGATTATAACCTATGACTTACTATATTATGAATTGTATATGAATCCAAGAAGGGTTTGAAATGTTAGAAGTATATATCTAGAACATTATTATACTTATAAAATCCCTGAAGGATTAAATACATACATGATTCAGATCTAAACATATGAAAGTCCCTGAAGGATTCAAGTTGCTAGAAGCACATGATTGATGAAAACCCATGAAGAATTCAAGTTGCTAGAAGCAAACATTTTAATTGAAATCTCTATATGGTTTGATGCAACCAAGGTATATGTGATATTACTTACTTAATAAATGTCTATTGAAGAAAGGATGTAAAATATCTATCCTGCTCACATATTTTTATGAAAATATCTAAAAGTAAGTTTATTATAATTACATTTTATGTTGAATAGTTTAAATATCTTTGGAACTTTTGTGAATTGCTTGACCTCTTGAAGAGCTTGCAAAGTTGTGAATTGCTTGACCTCTTGGAGAGCTTACCAAAGGTGTGAATTGCTTCAATTCCTGATGATTGAGCTTGCTAGAGTTAAGAATTACTTAAAGAGAGCATTTGAAATAAAGGATTTGAGAAGAATAAAATATTTTTTATGGAGAAATGCTTGATCTTGAAGTACCATGTCTTTAGGCATCAAGAAGGTAATGAAGAAATACTTGGTCCAGAAGTATTATATATTAGTGTAATTGAAGAATTTATGTGCATTAGGTACACATGACTTGATATATCATTTACTTATTAGAATTATATAGTTATTCACCAACATAAAGACATTAGAATGAACTACATCAACACAATAGAGTGAAATTAGCATCTAGGAAATCCATCTCAATCAAATCTAGCATATTTATTCACAAAGTCACTTCCTACAATAATATTTGGAAAGCTTATTCGTGATATCAAACTTTACAAATTCAAAGGTATAAACTCACATTGCCAAGAGGTGGAGTTGATACACACTATACTCTTTTTCCATTGTCTGTGGTTTTATTCCACTGGGGTTTTCTAACAAGATTTTTAACGAGGCAGTACTGGATAGCATATCAACGAATGATGTACTTTTTTTCTTCCGACTACTAGGTTTTTCTTGCACCAGGTTTTTCCCAATTGATGTTTTTAAGTGAGGAACATATGCCCTTATCTTATTTTCACATTTTTTTCGAGTGCTTGCAAGCAGTTTGGTGAGCAACACAAGAATAGCGTAAATATACTGATAGATTGATACAATGCATTTGATTACATTACCGATTTTCCCCCAAAATATCCAAAACTAAACTACATATAACCATCATCTTTGTCTCGAGATCCGCACTCGTCAGCTTCCCATGCTACCACCTTGCCTTTAGAGCCTCTGGTTCCCACTAGAACATTTTTATTTATGAAAAAGGGTGAGATTCAAATGAATCTCGGTAGTAACAGACAATCGGTCCTAGAAAATGCAATAATAAATATGTCAAATATCACATACAGTAATATTATAATAACACATAATCTGGTTCGGTCGGGAACATTCAGAGTGAACCATTGTTGCAACCCCTACTCGTTCCGTACCTCAGCTGGCTCGTGACCACCAACTGGGCATATTGGTGTACCCATAAGTACTATATTCAGTCATGTTCAGTGTACCCGTAGGCACTATGTTCGGTCATGTTCAGTGTTTCATACATATTACGGAAGATGGCATACACAAAGTATATAAACATTGATATAATGTATGAAAGATAGATTTATTACCTTGAACCTTTTACACCTCATAAAACGTGCCTTGAAGTTTGTGCTAATGACTCGGGCTCTCAACTTGGTCCTAATATTGCAAATGTACAAGAATTTGGTTAAAACCCATTCATGTACTACTTTAGACATTTTCATAGTGTTTTTAATGGTTATATTATTCTATACTAAAAAATTACCAAAATGCCCCTGGGGACCCGGCCCGGCCTGACTCCGTTGTACTCAGTCCGACCATAATTTCTTGAAATTTTGACCCATGCTATTCTAACATAATTTTTCCCAAGGAATCCATTTCAGGCCTAGGAATTACCAAATTCACTGCCAAAAGACAAAAATACCCTTGGTAGCCCCTTCTTTAGGGTTTCAGGGGTATTTCGATTATTATGCTTTTTAGAGCTTTTTTGGAAAAGTGTTCAATTGTAACCCCACCTAATTTTCTCTTAAACATCATGAAATCATCATATTATCAAAAATTCAACTCTAACCCTTCCAAACAGCACTGGCCGAAACATAAGATTCTTAGGAAAAAATAGAGGTTTTCGAATTCTGACTCTGCAAACTTGCTCCTTTCTACTTCTAATTACTTTATTAACTATTTAATTACATTCCCAAAATGATTTAGACTCAATTTGGGTAGCATAACGCCTAGGGTGCAATGTTTCCCAAATTTTACAACCACAGCAAATTAACCAGAAATTCACCGATTAAATCAACCACAGCAGTCAGAACAACCAAAGATTGAAACTTATAAAGTTACCTTTAGCTCCTTCTTGTTGTTCTCTTGTTAGACGAAACCCTAGCCTCTCACACTTCAAATTTTTTGCTTCAAAAACCTTGAATCACATAGAGGAGAAGCTTAGGAGAAGGATTACACACATTAGGAGCTAATTTATCGAAGAAATCACTTACCTTTGCAAGTTTTCTCCTTCCTTCTCTCTAGAAATCAAGCAAGCTCTCTCGCTCTCTTGGACACTCAAAACTAGCAGAAATGAAGGTAAAGAGGAAGAGAAATGGCATTTGTAATGACCCTTAATTTCCATAATTATTTAATTTCCAAAATCCCCATTTTCAGATTTATGCAAATTCTAGCAGATTTTTTGCCCAAACTTTGAAAAATCTTAACAAAATTTGTAGATATCGTATTAGAGTGATTTCAAAGGTTATAGAACCCTTATTGAGTCTAATTTCAAGGAAACATATAGCCCTTTACCAATTGAAAGCACAAAATTTTCAAAATTAAATTCTTTGAATGCTGTTCCAAAAAATCAACAGTTTTTCTAGAGTAATTTCAAAAATTCATAACTCTTTGCATAGAATTCCAAAAATTACCCATAACCTATCAACTTAAAGCTTAGGATGTCTACTTTCATTATAGAAACTTTTATAATTTGTGCTCATCATTTATTCATACAAAAATCACATGGAAAAATCGCTGCCTCCTAGGGAATCTCACTGGAAGCATTGTTCACATTCTCCAAAATACACCATTTTATTGAATATTCCAAATAATTACAATACATTTGGTGAATACGAAATTTAGGGTGTTACAGAACATCCATATATAATGAGCATCCAAGAGGAAGTGTTATGTATATCATATTTATGTGAATGTTCATATATCTCCATTATCTATGTTATCTCCAATACCCATATTTATCTCTTATTGCTATCAAATCTGTAGATATCGATTCTATTGAGATTGTAAAGTTATGCCTATAAATAAAGGGCATGAGTTATGTATGGTTTATACCCTTAAATAGTGAATAAAAACCTTTTTTCTTATTCTCATATTCTCTCTTTCTCTTCTCATATTTCTCTTTATTTATAACAAAAGTTACTTTTTTATATAACATTATTTTCCCACATAATATTAATATTACTTCAAATTAACTTAGTGTCTGTTTTTACATCTCATTCAACACAACTTATTACTTTAATTGTGAAATTAAAATCACAATAGTTTACCAGCAAATGGCGTTAATGAGAGACTACAGCCATTAATATTGTAAGTTCGATAAGAGTTGCCATTATATATTTTGTTTTCTTCCAACCAATTTTCTTTTGCTTGATGCTTGCCTCTTCACTTTATTTCTCAGTCTTTCCTTCCTTTTCTTATCCAACGGGGAGGTAAAGAGAGGAGATTTTTTTTGAAAGGAAAAAAAAAGTAGAGGGCTGGTACAAACAGTGGCACTACAAAAAAATGGTATTCTGTAGCGGTAGTATTGTAGCGGTTATATCAAACCGCTACAAATTATAGTATTTGTAGCGCTTTTAAGCTAAACCGCTACAAATTTGTAGCGGCAAGCTACGCGCCAAGTGGCGCGACAGATTAGCCTCATTTTTTGTAGCGGTTAGATAGAACAAACTGCTATAAATACGGCGCGAAATTCCCATCAAAACTTGTAGCGGTTTAGTTGTAGCGGTTAATAAACAAAAACCGCTACAATATTCCCCGCCACTTAGCGCGACCAAGACCCGCCAACAGTGTAGCAATTATAGCAACAAAACTGCTACAAAATGTCAAACGTTAGGTTTTTGTAGCTGTTATAGGGATATAACCGCTACAGAATTTCAGGAGTATCCAAGTTTGTAGCGGTTATGGGCCATAACCGCTACAGAATTTCAAAGATTCTTGTAATTTGTAGCGGTTATTATAAAACCACTACAAATTTAAGGCGCCTTGGGTGCTTTGTAGTGGTTATGGTAGCGTTTATTGGAATAACCGCTACAAATTTCTGGCCTATTTAAGGAGGCCGCCTCCCTCATTTTTCCATTTGCTCATTTTGTTTCCTGGGGTTTCTCTGAGTGGTTTCTTTTAGATTTGAGCATTCAGACGTCTGTGAAGGAGTTTTTGCTACAGTATTTCTCAGTATTTGCACTTGAGGTACGTATATAACACGTATTTTATTTGTATTTATATTTTTATTAGATTTTTGCATAATAATGTACTAAATTTTTTTGTTTTTTTGAATTTTTACAATTGATATGGCTGCAAGAGAGGATAAGGGGAAGGCCCTTGAGGTCCCCAGACCGATTTTGTGGGGTGGCAGTGGTCGAGCAGGGGACAGAGGGAGGGGGCAGCGCGGAGGCAGGGTGACCGCGGCATTTCAGCCCATCCCCCCACAGGAGTCGACCCTACCACAGGCACCGCAGACGATCCCATAGGAGACGACTGCACCAGAGGTGCCTGATTTTGAGGGGGCAGATATCAGCGTCGAGGACTACGACGAGAAGGAGTTCGAGATCCCGATTGGGATTAGGGAGATGGAGCAGTTCCTCGATGAGGAGGAGGCTTAGGAGCAGAACAATCCACGAGGGTCGTCTTCGTGGTCCACTGGGTTTGAGGTGCAGGTCCAAGGTAAATAAAATTTTTAATTTAATAAATTATTTATTTAAATTCAAAATGTTAACTTTGAATTACAATTTATCTAACGTGCGGTAAACTATGCAAATGAGCAGGGGAACGTGTCGACGAGGAGGCTGGACGTGGCTGGTGTGAACAGTATGGACCGGACCCTACGAGTTATAGTGCCGTGGAATGAGGGCACTGACCAGCCCATCTACAATGGGGGTCACCTGTTCAACTGCTTCCTGAACGACCTAGGCGCGAATTGGATGCGGTTCCGCCTTCACTTCAGGACGTGGAGGCACATTCCGAAGGGGCCGAAGGACCAGGCTTGGGAGGAGGTGGTTCAAGTAATTAATAGTATTTAATTAATATATTTTAATAGGATTTTTGTAATTAATGATATTTAAATAATTTTTTTGCAGCTGCAGTTTGCCGTCTAGGCCAACCGGAAGAGGTACACCCTCGTGAAGATGGGTGACGGCTGGAGGAACAGAAGGAACCATCTCTTCCGCAGGTGGATAAGGACGGGACAATGCCTCTGGAGCAGCTGATCGAGAGCGTCCCAGACGGCGTGCCGCCGAACGATTGGGCGGGTTTTGTCCAGTGCAAGAGGAGCGCTGAGGGGCAGGTAATGTATTTATTAGATTATTTATATACTTTTTGTAATTGTTAATTATTAAATTATAATTTCAATTTAATTATTTTTAATTTGAAATTTATTAATTTTAAATTTTTTTATTGTTTTAATATATTTAATATTATTTTTTTCCCAGGAGCTTTTTTAGAGGAACACCAGGATCCATGCGTAACAGACGATTCACCACACAGCAGGATAGAAGACCTTTGCTGTCACGTACAGTGAGCTGGTAACTTTTCAAAATATCACTGACTTTTAGTTGGTTATTTCATAATACTAATTAATTGAATTTTGTAATTGTTTTAGGAGAAGAAGGCACAGCAGTAGAATCGTCAGACGGACTATGAGGAGTTGTACGCCATCACACAAAGACACCGTGACCGGACTGCGACCTCTCAGCAGGCAGAGGCAACCATTGTAAGTAATTTTATTATTATAATTTTTATAAAACCAACTTAATAATGAAAAATGCTAATTAGTAATTGTTTCATAAAATGGCAGGAGCGGATGCAGCAGTCGTAGGCTGAGTTGCGACAGACCCAGGCCGAGGAGTCACAGGGGTCAGAGGACCAAACGGCTCCTTTAAAGGCGAGTCTAGCTCAGGCTGAGCACCCCGGACACGTGCGGGGGATGGGGATAGGTGCCAGACCTAGCATGGTCTATGGCAGGAGCACCGCCTCTGAGGCTGGCAGCTCTAGAGGGGTCAGACGTCCGAGGGACGAGTCTATTGACCAGCTGCGGTCAGATTTGAAGCAGCAGATGGCACAGCAGTAGGAGCAATAGCAGCAGCAGATGCAGCTCCAGGCTGATATGATCTACACTCAGCAGACGCAATAGCGTGATATGGCGAACAACATGCTCGAGCGGTCATGGAGTCACCTATTCCTGGATGAGCCGCATCCACAGGTTCCCCCTGTCCCTCGGTACATCGTTGCGACTACTACTACACCTCCTCCTCCTCTTCCTGCTGATGATGATGATGCGGTTCACTCTGCGCAGCGGCCCAATCCAGCAGCACCTGAGGGAGCACCAGATGATCAGCCCCCAGCTACTTAGTTTAGGACATCTTTTTTTATTTATTGTTGAAACATTTGTAAATATATATATATATATATATATGAGTTTGTATTTCAGAACTTAAATTCTTATTGTGTTTAATATAATTATATTTATATTATTAAACTGCGTTGTTGAATTTATGAATTAATTGCAACAATATTATTTATATTTCTAAATTAAAAAAAATAAAGCATATATATATTTGTAGCGGTTTTAAATAAAAACCGCTACAAATATATATAGTTGTAGCGGTTCTACAAGAAAAACCGGTACAACAATATATATTTTTGTAGTGGTTCAACAATAAAAACCGCTACAACAATATATATTTTTGTAGCGATTCTACAATAGAAACTGCTACAAATATATATATGGTTGTAGCTGTTTTACAACCAGTTGGAGCAACTGAGAACTTCAAACTAAAGGCAACTGAGAAGTTGCAAGCACATAGACATGTCTTGATTAATTGCACTCAAGTTGAACCTTTCATACAATAAGAATTGTACACTCACATGTTATTCGATCTATATCTTTCGTAATATTTCTTACTTTTATTTCACTATCGCCTTTTCATTATTAATTGTAGGGAATTCAGAAGTCATGTGAAGCGTCAACTCAAGATTCGTACACAGACATTTTCGGAAGTTGATAGGAGGGTCCACAGAGAATTCCTGAGCTGGTTTGCGCGCAGAATACTAAATGACCACAACCCACACTCACTAGATTTCAGAGCGTTCGCAATCGGCCCTCTTGATCATGCAAAAAGGTTTATAGCATACAATGTTAATGGATTTAAGTTTTGCACGATTTCACGGGATCAAGGATTGCAAACTCAGAATTCGGGTGTTTATGGCACATTTGGGACAAGGAGTTATGCGAGTAGCAGTGACGCCAACATGCAGTTCGAAGCCGTCCCTTACTATGGCAAGCTTCTTGATGTGGTCGAACTTAATTATCAAGGCCGTTTCACCGTGACGCTGTTCAAGTGTTTGTGGGCAAATACCACTACTTCTCGGGGACTGACAACTGACGACTTAGGGATCACATCAGTCAATTTCTCACGGCCGATTCATACTGGTATTTCTCAAGATGATGAGCCGTATATTCTAGCTTCAGAGGCACATCAAGTTTATTATGTCAAGGACGAGAGGCACAGGGATTGACACATGGTCATTCATCTAGAGCTACGAGACCTTTACGACATGGGTGAAGGCAATAACATTGCCTACGAGAGTGAGCCATTTCAGCTAGCCGATTTTGAAAACTACTTCCCTGAAAGCAATGACAATTTACCTCTACTACGGTGAGTTTTTTTAAGTCCACGTCATTTAAATTAAATTTTTTAAATTTAATAAAACATCCATCACAATAATTTTTCTACATAATTTCTATAAGAATGGCGACGATGAGTGATCAAATTCAAATTATGCTTTTCTCTTTAAAAAAAACTGGAAAAAAATTTTAAAAAAATTTTTTAAAAAAAATAAAATAATATTTGTAGCGGTTATTAAACCGCTACAAAAGTAATAATAACCACTACTAGATAAAAACTGCTACAAAATCGACACATTAACCGCTACAAATAGTACGTGGATCCCTATAAATACCCTTACCACAACTCATTTCAAACACTCTCCAATTTCTTTTCACCTTACATTTCTTTCATTTTCTCTCATTTACAACTTCTTTTGTATGAGTAGAGGAGCAGAATAATACGATCACATATGTTAACAAGTTTTTTTATTTTTTTTACAATACTTCTTTCCTTTATATAAAATTTATTCTCACCATTTATTTTTCAGATATATTAGAGCTGTATCTCATTTTCATATATTTTTCATACACAATTACATTATATTAAACAACATAATAATTCATTATTACCTACGTATCCTTAATAATATTATTAATATAATTTTTATACTAATCCAATTAAATTAAATTTATCCTTTTAATTTATTAATCAGCTAATTAAATTAGATAAATTAATAAAAAAAGAAACTAATTAATTTAATATTAAAAGAACAGAAACAAATGATTGTATATTTTTTAAAAAAATTTTAAATATTTGTAGCGGTTATTAAACCGCTACTAACAAACGCGCCTTTTTAAACTCAAATTAAATTTTTTGGTGCTAAATTTTAATTTCATGAAATAAGTAGCGGTTTTATAACCGCTACAAATTTCATAAAAATTCAAAATTAGTAACGGTTTCTTAACCGCTAAGAAATTGAAAAAAATGTCATTTTTCTTTTCCTGCCTTCAAATTTTCAATTTTTTATATTTGTAGCGGTTATATAACCGCTACAAATATCTCTGAAAAAAAATTTCGTTCATGGGGATGTTGTAGCAGTTTTTTGTAACCGCTACAAAGTATGTAGTGGTTATGTTCCTTGAGTGGCGGTTTTATATAACCGCTTGCAACATACGATTTAGTAGTGGTTTCCTAACCGTTACTAATATTGTTTGTAGTGGTTAAAACCGCTACTAATACCCATTTTTAACCGCTACTAAATCACTTTTTTTTTTGTAGTGCAGGGGTAATAAACTGGATCAAACTTATAACCTCCCACTTACGTGTACTATTATAATGTTAAGTACTATTTTAATTTTTTCTCTCTATATATTCAAAAATAATAAAATACTCTTATTTCATTGAATCACTCAACATTTTTTGAAGTCACTAAATTTACTAAACAAATGTAATACATTATTCATTATAAATCTTCATTAATATGTTTAAAAACAAATTGGATTTACTTACGTAAGATCAATTCAACATCTTCGGGAAAGTACAAGAGTTTGAGTAATGGCATGGTTAAGTTTAATAATTATAAAAACAGGGGTGTTTTTATCCACAAGTTATTGGTTGATATGGTGAAAGATCTCATCTCTGCAAGTAGATAAATACAAGTTTAAATTTTGAGAACGTGCTTGTTAAGGGGCTTTAACCTTAATACTTCCAGTTCGAAAAAGATTATTCTCAAGTCCAAAGGGATATGGAATATTTTAAGTTTACACCAAAAAAAGGAGCTTTTTTCTTGGTTTTGAGACATTATTAGCCCACCTCTATACTACCTGTAATAATATTCGAAATTCTCAATTAGTTTTTTTCTTTTGACAATTAGATTTTACATAAAATGGGAGAAATTTTGATATTTAGATAATGTAACTACGTACTGACACACGCCACCATGTCAATGTCTCGGTTTAAACTCAAGACATCTGCAATGGAGGTGGAAACGCTTGTCATTGTGGTTGCTAGTAATCAACAAAAATTTTGAATTCTTAACATGATGAAATAATGTAATTTTGCAATTTTTACAAACTTTCAAAAAAAGTCCTGAAAATTGTCCATTTTAATTTATTTTTCAAATTATTAAAAGGGTTATTCAAAATTGCTTTGTAAGATATAAAAATGCTTCTTATGCAAAAATTAATGATTAAAAGAAATAAACAATTGGGAAATTTGGGCATTATTAGAGGCCCCATGCCCAATTTCCCCTGTTTAATTTTTATTTTTTTTTAAGAGCATTTTCAAAAATTTAAAAACTTCTCTAGACTAGTTTGAGTCACAGATATGTTATGTTGCAATATATATAATGCCTCGTATCCTTAATATAAGAGTTAGTTAGGAATTTGATTTGATCTTAAATATAAGACTCCAATCCAATTTATCTTCTAAATTTATAATATTTTTCAAAGTATTTCCAGTTATTGCATGCATCAAGGAGTTTCTAATAATGCGAAAGGTCCATGCATGAAAAAGGCCAAATAATATTTAGCAAGCTTGCTTCGTAACTGACTCGATCGTGTTGTGTGAGGCAGTGTGTTCTTCGTGATCGTTATGCACACGTGCATGAACCGATATGTGATTACTAGTACCATTTTTTTTTCAAAAACAATTGTTATTATTTTTTAATAAATACATTTTCGAACATAATTGATATAGCCTTTATTAACTTAGTATTTGTTTCTCCGCGCCCATCCAACACAAGTTTCTTTGTTAAAGTCACAACATTTTCCAACAAAATAGCGTTATTGCAATACCACAGTCCAATTAATATTATTAGCTTGGGATGAGGTTTGCCATTATATATATATATATATATTATATTCGTAAGCCCTTATGGCTTTCATGGTTCCCTCTTCCGTTTATTTCTCACCTTCAACTTCTCTGTTTGATTTAATTGATGGAGGGAAAGAGGAAGGAAAATCTTAATGCTAACCTTATTTTGTTTCACAGAAGAGAGAAAAGCAATACATCCTCCAGTCCTCTCTACAAATATGTTCTACAAATAACTTAATTATATAAATAAAAAAAGTTTGCTAAAATTGGTTAAAGGTAATAAATATAAAATATATTTTATTTTTCAAAAAATACTCTTACATGAGAGTCAAAATAAGAAAGAATGAATAGGAAAAAGAGGTGTGCCATCTCAGGCAAGAATTTTTTTAATTTGGTTAAGGATATATAATTCCTTTTAAGGTTTAAAGCATAAAGTGTTTTTGCCTCTTTTAATAAGTGTATTTTCGATTTTTGAACTTGTGTTCTTCATCTGATGGGGTGAGATTACTTACCATATTAACCAATAATAAAAGAGTGTCTCTACTAACATCTTTCTCCACTTAACTTTTCTACTATTGGATTGACTTTTAATAATTAAGATTTTATACTATATTAAAAATATTATTGTAATATTAAATTTCAAATAATCATAATATTTTTTCAGAATAAATCTCAACTATTAAAAACCAATTCAATGATGGAGAAATTAAGTGGAGAAGTGGGTTAGTGGAGACACTCTTTCCCCCTCAACAGCTTGTTGATAGGAATTTCATTGGGAAATGGTGTCTCCACTAACTTCGCTCTTCACTTAATTTCTTAACCATTATATCATATTTTAACATATGAGATTTAATGCTAGGCAACAATATCATAATTGTATATTTTTATTATAATTAATATTATAATAATATTTTTAGGGAAAATCCCTGAAAAGGAACTTGAAAATTGAGAAATGACATATGGGTTTTTTTTTACCAAAAGTTTATTAGAAAATGTCAAAATGTGATAAAGAATTCCTAACTTTTTTCTTACGAAATAACTGATCTATCATTTTCCAATTTCAGGTTCCTTATCAGATATTCTCCCTATTTTTTACCTAGTATTAAATCTCACTCATTAAAAAATGATCTAATGATTCAAAGATCAAGTAGAGAAAAAATGAAGAGAAGGGTTAGTAGACACACCCATCCCCAAAATTTAATTACTAATGAGACTCTTTTACATGCCCCCGATCTAATATATATCTACGTGTCAACCTCTAATATTTTGCTCCGGTAAAAAAAAACCTCTAATATTTTGCAATATATTTAGGGAAAATTCCAAAAAAAATATATTGGAAATATAAAAAGGATAAATCATTATATTGAAAATGAGAAAAGACGGATCAAGCGGGTGTCAGACGAAGTGAGGAATCTATCCTTTTGAAATCTCAGCCAAATGATGAAAATGCCCTTCATCCCCACTTCAGAATAACAACATGATCCTCGTAATTAACAACTCTGGATTCTATATTAACAACTTCAATTCTTCTTTGACAATTAACAAGTTTCAGGGCCAATAGCAACACCTATCTGTTAATTAACAACCCTGGATTCGATATTAACAACTTCAATATCTTCTTTCACAATTAACAAATTTCAGGGCCAATAACAACACCTATCTCTTAATTAACAACTCCGAATTCAACATTAACAACTCCAATTTCTTCTTTTACACTAAACAAGTTTCAAGGCCAATAATAACACCTATCTCTTAATTAACAACTCCGAATTTGACATTAACAACTCCAATTTCTTTTTTCACACTAAACAAGTTTCAGGGCCAATAACAACTCCTTTCTCTTTATTAACAACACCGTATTCTACATTAACAACTCTACTTTCTTCCTCCACTTCGGAATAAGAACACCCATCTTTTAATCAACAACTCCCGATTCGTTATTAACTCCAATTTCTTCTTTCACACTTTATAAGTTTCAGGGCCAATAACAACACCCATCTCCTAATTAACAACTCCAAATTCAATATTAACAACTCCAAATTTTCTTTCACACTTAACAAGTTTCAGGGCCAATAACAACACTCATATCTTAATTAACAACTTGAGATTCGAAATTAATAACTCCAATTTTTTCTTTCACGCTTAACAAGTTTCAAGGCCAATAATAACACCCATCTCTTAATTAACAACTCGAGATTTGAAATTAACAACACCAATTTCTTCTTTTACAATTAACAAATTTTAAGGCCAATAACAACACCTATCTCACCATTAACAACTCCGGATTCACCATTAACAACTCTTATGTTGTTATTGCAACTGAGAGCTGAAGGGCATTTTCATTATTTGACCGAGATTTCAAAATGGCAGATTCTTCACATCATCTGACACCCGTCTAATCTGTTTTTTCCCATATTTAATGTACTGATTTATCCTTTTTATATTTCCAATATAATTTTTTGAAATTTTCCCATATATTTAATTGTGGGCTGGTTAAAAGTTAAATTTACATTTGGGCCTAAAGCCCAAATAATTAAAGATGAATGTACGTTGCCCTGACAAAGTTACCTGGTTCCACCTCCACCTACCGAGAAAATATGTTCTATTACTATGTAACGTTGATGTAATATTTAGGGTTAATATAATTTTTGGTCCCTGAAGTTTAATCTAATTTTGGTTTTGGTCCCTCAAGTTTGAAATTGATAGTTTTGGTCCCTGAAGTTTTACCCGATTTTGGTTTTGGTCCCTTAAGTTTGAAATTGGTGGTTTTGGTCCCTGAAGTTTCACCCGATTTTGGTTTTGGTCCCTCAAGTTTGAAAAGGACTTGGCGACCTGTTTTTGAAACCCGACCCGACTCGGAAAAAAAATCAAGTCCTTTTCAAACTTGAGAGACCAAAACCAAAATCGGGTGAAACTTTAGGGACTAAAACCACCGATTTCAAACTTGAGGGACCAAAACCAAAATTGGGTGAAACTTTAGGGACCAAAACCATCGATTTCAAACTTGGGGGACCAAAACCAAAATTGGATCAAACTTTAGGGACCAAAAGTTATATTAACCCTAATATTTAATTTCCTTTTATTGTCATTGATTAGACCGTTCCTTCCCTCTCTCTCTCTCTCTCTCTCTCTCTCTCTCTCTCTCTCTCTCTCTCTCTCTCTCTCTCTCTCTCTCTCTCTCTCTCTCTCTCTCTCTCTCTCTCTCTCTCTGTGTGTGGCAACAAAAGAAAACTTATATCGATATCTAAGATAGAACTTCCAAATCAAAAGGCCAAAAAACGAAATAAAAATTCCCCTAATTCAGTATTGATCACATAGAAACAAGAAATTACTAAAAATTTAGTTGATGGGATGATTCCGTCATCAAATAGACTGTCACTAATTAATTACCGATGAAATTTTATTACTAAGTCAATTTAACCATTGATGTCAAACTCGTGTATTGACTCTATGAGTTTACTGTTTTTTATGTTTCTATCGTACAAAATTATATCAAGTCACTCTTAAAATATAATAGTTGTAAATTTGGCCAAACTCATAAATTAATACATCGAGTTTATTGTTTTTATGTTTTTAACATACAAAATTATATGTTAACTCGCTCTTAAACTCATGTTAACTTTTTTTGATTCGAACATGCTTAATAACTCTATATATGAATTTTATATATAAAAATTTTTTTTGTTAAGTATAATAAATCATGAATGTTAGTGGATTTAATCTTAATTATTTGGATTTATTATTTAAATCAAATTTTTATCATTTTTATATTTTAATTATTTAATTCTACACTATAAAATTCTTAAGTTTGACATCCTTAAATTTAGTTTTGGAATTCTGTCACTAATTAAATGTTTTTTTTTTGGGTAAATAAGGGATGATAACTTAGACTATTGAGCACATCCCTCTAAAAGCTATATATAAAAAAACCAAATCCACAATTAACTAAAGACATATTTATTTTAACGATCAGATTGCTTATAAGCTGCTTTTCATGTAAATTGAGACATAACTCATCTCACATACTTATCTCGTATACTGTAAATTACGATTGAAAAATTACTTTTAATCATTTCAATCGCTAATCCAAACGAGCACTAAAACTATGAGAATCCAGTAGAAGCTATAAAGCTTCATAGTGTTTTCAAGATTAATTGATATTATCGACTTAAGCTATGTTTGGAATAGCCTTTTTTTTAGAAAATAAATATTTATTACATAAGTTGAGATAAAAATCTTATTATATACTTATATCATATACCGTAAATCACAATTTATAAACATTTATAAATAAAAAATAAAATATCATAAACGAACACTTAATCCTCTATTTAAAGGATACTTAGTTTAGTGATGAGTGGACCAGATTATACAGTGGGAGAATCGAGGTTCCCACCTCCTTAAAAAAGACCCTACCTAGGGGAGAAACATCCTAGAGACCACTAGAGAGACCCAAGCAAAATCCCCTATTGGGCATATTAAAGTAATTTTAGTTGCTTGCACCAATGAAAACCAATTAGACTTCCCTATATTCATCCCAATCATTTTCACAAAATTAGCTGTTCAATCCAATAAGAGAAACCCATATCAAGATCTTTCACTTTTCCACCGACTATGTTTAAACAGATTTGCAACGTCGATCAAATTAAAGCAAAGGCAAGACCACAATAAATTAAGCACGTACAGTTCCATACATATTCACTTCAATCATAGAGTGATTCTGAACCAAACTCGTGTTTACTTTAATTATGTGAAAGAAGTAAAAAAAATGCAACATTTGATACGAGTGAGAGCGTCAGCTAGTTAAAGGTTTGTACCAAAAAAAAAAAAAACTATTAAAGGTACCGAAATCGAATATTCTGTGTACAAAGTTAGACCGAAAAAGCTAAAGGTAACATGATTTTGAGGTCAACCTTACAAAAAGGAGTTTGTGAGCCAAACTTATTACCAACAATAACTACACTGTGTGAGATTGTTGCTGCATTAGTGTGTTTAATTCGAAATCATATATACTAAGCCTTTTTATCGATATAGATAGAAGTAATCAAGAGTTCAAATATTTTTAACACAATTTAAAAAAAAAATCATAACAGGACTTTTGCAAGAGGCCGCGGTGACTCTCCTTATAATAAACCACAATTTTTTTTTTTTTTTGTACTTCAATGGAAGGTGGAGTTCGATCTAAATTAGAATACTCTGTAGGGTTAATGTACAAGTTTACTCTCAAAGTAACTATCTAGGAGCATTAGATATCCAAAAAATTTTTTAGGAGCAATCTTATCATGGAAATAACCAAAACATAGCAATTTTGTCCTTTGTCGTTAAAAATATTCATGGTCAACATCTATTTTCTAATAGGTAATGTTAATCTTAGGGTGAATTTGCTTTTTTTAATACGTTAAGGGCAAAATTACTCTTTAAAAAACTTCTGAATACCTAGCGCTCCAGATAATTACTTCTGGAATAAAATCGCACCTTAACTCTACTATTTTTTCTAATTATAATTTGTAGGTTTTTGTTTTGTTTTTTTGTAAAAAAGCTCTGTCTCTTTTTATAATACATAGTAGTTACAATTACATGAGGTTTTTGAACAAAATGCTTAAAAAATACTCTAACTTGATGAATTTTTCCCTCTTAATAAATAATCTCTTAAAAAAACTATTTAATTAGCAACAATTTTGAAATGAACAAAAAAAATTCAAACAAAAACAGACTACTTTATTTACGTGTTTTTGAAAAGTACCCTCCGTGAAATTAATTCAAAGAAACCTAATTATTTCAGTAATATACCCTAAAATGATGGAACAATCAACAATGTGCTGGCTGGCGCGTAGAAATAGGACACTCATTGCGTTGCCATGTGTGACAATAGTAGCACAAGACAAAGGAACGCAAATATAGTGGGGGTAAGATTTTGACTCCAATAAATGGATATCTGCTATTTCTTGTACTTTAATTTTTATAAGTAACAATCTCTTGTCAGTTTTTAATATAAGCAACATTTATTTTATGTCAGAAAATTGAAATTACCCTTTTAATTTTGTACCCCCATTAAATATATATATTTTACATTAATTATCACACATGCACAATTCATTCTCTCTCATTTACTTTCCTTATAAAAGAGGTATATTTGGAAAAAGAATTACATTTCTAACACATTTATTGCTTCTAACTAATTTTAATTTTTAGTTTTGTTTGTCTGTTTTGGTAGTTGTTACTTGTAAAAAGATCTATGGAAGGAGTATTATATTTCTTAGAGAATTACCGCACACTTCTACATGAGCAATTTAATCATTAAAGGGTTTTAAATAAGTTAGTAGTATGCAACATGTTGTCATTTCTTGTATTAAACTTATTATTAAATACTGTTTACTTGTGCAACTTTTTAATAATTAAATTGCTTATATGAGAGTGCATAATAATTCTCTAGTCTTTTTTTTTTTTTGTTGAATAATTCTTACACATTTATTATTTTTAACTAATTTTACAAACCTTTTGATACATTTGATTTTTTGTTGCTTATATATAAAACCCATGTCTTAGGCAATATTTAGATATTTACAACTTTTTTCTTGAATTTTGACATGTTCTGTAAAAGACAAAAGCACTGGAGTAGCCTTTTATATAATTGTAAAATTAAGAGTCAAATCCTAATTTTCTGTGTCGTGTTTGGAATTATAAGGAGCCGTCAAAAGATCATAAATTCAACGCAAAGTTGGCTTAGATCGTGATTCATATGTGTGTGAGTGATATTTGTGTGTCTAACGTCTGACTGGTAAGCAAAATCAGGCTGACTTTATTTTGGTCTTTGTATAGTCTGTCGTGTCTTCAAATAACAAGTTCCTTATTACAGTATTTGATAACGAAGTGACACAATTTATGGGTAGTTTTGTCAAGTTATTGGTGAAGAGAAATTAATTCTAGGTATATTATTTTCCAGTCAAAAAGATCCTTAAACGTAAATATCAAGACTAATTCCACAGCCACACGCAAGGAATATATTTCTATGGCTCCACTTTTATTGGACATATTTATATCAGATTGTATCAGAAGTACCAAAGTCATGCAGGATTGAACATAAATTAGACAAACTACAGACAACAATATAACCAACAAAGAATTGGTCTAACGATGTAAAGCGCTGTTAGATCTCTTTGGATCTCAAGTTTAAATCTTAAAAGAAATACTTACGTTAGAAGGCGAAGCCACAAACTCCAAAACTAAAAAAGGGGTTACTCAGATATATGATAATAGGAGCCAGATATGAGTTGAAAATATAAAAAAAAAAGATAAAAATATGAGCCATGAACAATAAATAATAATATACCAACGACATTTAATTAGGCTAATTGAACCTCTAATAGCCTTGTAATCCTTCTATCTTCTTCTTCTTTTTAATTTTCTGTTTCTACATAAAACAAGAGACATTTTGATATTAACATGGTCATATAAAATGTGCAGTTGTGTATTTTTTTAAACAAAAATACTGACCCAATTTTAATTTATTTTCTCTAAAAAAATCATAAAAAAGAATATAAAATTGCTAAAAAATATCAAAATATATCTCATTGGCAAAAAATATCTCTCATTTATATAAGAGAAAGTTAGTGATAAAAAAAATAAATTTGGAGGATCGAGTATATATAACAAGAGCATTAAGATATCAAAATATATCTCTCCCTTCATTTAATAATTGCATATATCTATTCCTATTAGATGCAATTATGTTTGAAACGGTTGAATACTAAATGTGGGTACGTACCTCTTCTAGTGAGAATTCAAATTTTTTGGTTCGTCACGTTATAAGAGATTAACCCTTTCCGTTAGACCCTACCAATTGTTATAAATATCTCTCATTTATATCCACAGTGGATTGTTTAATTAATCTTCATTATGCACTGCATTAAAATAATCCGTTATTAAGGCTTTGTTTCCCTTTGTTCCAACTCTAACTAGAATTAGTTTGAGTTTAATATGACTTTTGGATACTAAATGGTTTCGTAAAAAAAAGAAAAGAAAAGAGAAAATAGTGTTATTAGAACCTATCTTGTGAGTGCTGATTGATTTACTAGTGTTGTTACCATCAGAGCCTAACCAAAACGCAAGTGTGTATTGCTGGAACCCAGATTTTAAAGTGCCAACAGTGTGTCATTTACTGAGTTCCCTCCGTGATTTTCCCACTATTTCACTTTTTTCACATTGTATGCCCCTCACGCATTCCATTTATACACACACACACGCACACCATATTTTCTCATCACTTATCTTCACCCTTTTTAAGGTTCTTAATTCTCTCTATTCTTACCAGAAACAATTATCTTCTTCTTCTTCACATCCCACAACCATATATAATTAATGGCTTCATCTTCTTGTTCCAAGAGGCACCCTTTGTACCATGGAATCCGGTGCCGGGGAGAAAAATGGGTGTCGGAGATCCGGGAGCCACGTAAGCCATCGCGTATATGGCTCGGGACATTTCCGAGACCAGAGATGGCGGCGGCTGCTTATGATGTGGCAGCGTTGGCTCTAAAGGGCAAGGATGCAGCTCTCAACTTGCCGGAGTTTGCTGGGCGGTATCCGGTGCCACTTTCCACCTCGGCTTCTCATATTCGTAGCGCTGCCACCGCAGCCGCCTCACTAGTGAACGTTGAAGCCATTTCCACTAGTAGTGCTACACACAAACACATTGATGCTTCTTCTTCTTCCTCTTCTTCATTTGTTGATGAATGTTACAATAATAATGACAGGGTCATCTCAATCTCATCGACCTGGTCTGGAACAGAAGATTATCAGTTTGTGGACGAGGATGCCATTTTCGGTATGCCTAGTTTGCTCCTAGAAATGGCAGAAGGAATGTTGCTGTCCCCTCCCAGAATCACACCTCCAGAGCCCTCAGAAAATTTTCCTGCTGATTGTTTGTGGAACTACTTTTAAACATCAACACAGACATTTTTAAGGAGAAAAAGCAGATTGACACATGTCATATGAATTAAAGACACCTGAATCACATATGTGTGCGTGTGTGTCTCTATATATATGTGTGTGTGTGTGTATTTTAATTGTACCATGTTTCGCTGTTTTAGCCTTCAGACTATATATTCTCCTCCAGGGAGACATTAAATTCGGGTCAGACGGTGTAGGACTTCATTGTGTACTGTAAGTGAATCTAGCTACAACTTGTGATTGTTTGTTTGCGTGTGTAAATGTGAAATGGTGATCTTATGTCTGTACCTGAATCCAATAATTTGCTTTCTGAGAATTTGTCCTTGCTTCGTTTTCATAATTTACTCATAATTGTGTATGTAAATTACATATGCATATGAATTCCTTTGAGAATTTAATGCAAAGGCAGGTGCTGGGAGCAGCAGACCAAAAAAAAAAAAAGAACGCACACACACATACTGGCACATCAAGTGTCCATAAAAAAATGGAGGAAGATGTCCGTACATGGGGTCCTCACAGTTATCTATAGATTGAGTGAGATCCGATAGATTAGGGTTTTAAAAAAGAGAAGAAGCTTTTTCAACTTTATATATTTCACCATGATATCATAAGTTAAAGACTTTGCTTGAAGAGTATCTATATCTATATATATGTCTTGTGACTCCACCTCAGTTGCTGGGATGCTTAACATTCTAAAAGTTGAAACTTCAATAATGAGGTAGCCAAAAAAACTTGAAACAGAGAGTGAGAATTATGAAGCTCACATCATTTATACTCACCAAACATTTATATATATATATATATATATATATAAAATTTAAGATTCAAACCATTTGTGTACATTTTAAAAGAAACAAAAAGAAAAAAACATCAAGCCAGCAAAAGGCTAGTCCAATTGATAAGAAGTTAGCTTATAATCATGAAGTTGTTAGTCCAAATCATGTTGCCAATATGAGAACATTGTTGATGAACGATTTGTAAATATCGTTGTAAGTGTTCTTTATGTTCAGAGGCATGACCTGTCTCTTGTGAGCCCTGAGACCCAATTCACCTAAATTTTATGTTATCAAAAAAGGAAAAAAGAAAAACATGAAGTTCACCGAAGAACAACAAGAAACAAAATGGAATGTAAATCGTTCCTTATTCATGCACGCATAGTGTGATTTTATTCATATATAGGAGGATTTATATATGACAAGCATGTGATATCCATAGCATTAATTATTGTAATGAAATTACAATTAATTACATTAACAAATAGGATTGCTCGATTTGGTTACCTGTCGAAAAAGTACTTCTTAAAATGACAATAGATTGTAAAAACTAGAGGAGGGTGTGCGCATCGAAATGGCCAAAATGATATCAAGCAAAAATAAAACTTCAACAAAGTGACTTTTAAAGTGATTACTAAAATAAGAGTTAATTAAGGAGCAAATCTAACTATGAAGTATTCTTCTTTACATACCTTACATCATAATACTTCCTTGGGTGTAAAAGTATAACTGTATATATATGGTTTGAAAACTGTTCAAAAATATTACGGTTGTCAACTTAATCAATATTGATCATTTAACAATCATGTTAGTAAAGAAAACTGAGCAAAAGTACATAAGAACATTTCAAAATGATACAAAAATGTCTCGATGCTAAGTCAACTATAGCTGATCATTTAAGAAACAATCCTCACAAGAATCGCACAAAGTTTTTGCTCCCAACAGCCCCATTCACCACTATGATCATAAGTCTTCTGCATGACATAATGGTTGCACCTCTTCGACCTAGGAGCTGCCCTCCCCCAGCCGTCTCATCCATCCTATTCTTTGGTTTCTTCGCCATTGTTGAATATTGTCATAGATTTTGAAGAAGTTGATTTTTGTGCAAGCGGACAAGTTATCCTTATCCTCCTCTTTGTCTCCTTCTAGCACATGTGGCTAATTTATAACAATGGTACCCATAATCTGCAACTTTTTAGCTCTGAGGCAAAACCACCCAGGACGAAAAAACAATGAAAAGGACATCAGGTAAGGCATCTAGGGGAGGGGTAGGTTCAGCACCAAGGAGGTGTATCATGTATAAGACCCCACAATGGCGAACAAGGCCACTGGGAGCGAAAATGCTAACACATGGGAATTATTTGCCAAGCGGTCAACATTGGTTGACTTAACGGCTGTGACATTTTTGCACCATTTTGAAACCTTTATATGTACTTTTGCATCATTTTTTGTCATTAGCATATTTACTAAATGATTAATGTTGGTTGATTCAACATTTTTGTACAATTTTTGAACTTTCATGCGTATTTTTAAACCCTATAGAAATTGTATGGTGTCAAGTGTGTATGGGGGAATACTTTAGGTATAAATTTTCATTTTAAATTTATAAATTAAAATAATAAATCACTAACAAAAAAACTCGAATAATTCTTAGATGAATCAATAAATCACTAAGTGGAAGTGAACATACATCAATGCTAAAAACTCTAGCTTAAACAAAATTCTCAAAACTTGATTTCTCTTTTGATTACCCTGGCTCTGGTTTAAAAAGCAAAGTTATTTCTTTTTCTGAGCTTAGTATTTTGATATTTATGTATGTTCTCTATGCTTTGGAACTTTGTAGGATATCATCATTTTTTATTAATATCATTTTGTCTTTTATCAAGAAAATAATCAAATAAAAATGAGATATAATAATAAATACAGAGTTAATCTACAATAAATAACAATAATTACAATAAAATTGATAGGTTAATTTAAACAAAATTGGAAACTATTTTTAATAAGAAATCACAAATTAATAGCAATTAATTAATTGCAATTGTAATTAAATTACAATTATTTGCATGGCAATTGAAAATTTTCTATACCAAACATATAAGTCGAAGGTTTAGCTGCAAAGAAAATTTAGGGAAGAAAGGGAACAATCTCATGACAAAGGTGCCAAGAAAAAATTGTGTCCCCACTAAACACTTTGGCAATAGGCTAAAGGGTTCTAGTAACTTCAAAATCAGCAATAAGTGGTTCTCCAAATATGTCTCCCCATTGATTTTTTTTCTCCCCACAAGTTTCTTTTAGTTTAATTTTTTAAATGATATAAAAACCATCATCATTATTCTTTCTTATTTTATTATTTTTTTACGTACGATTCCTTATTAATCACTTCCTAAACTCATCCTTTCCTTTAATGGGAATTGCCTATAATGATGAAAAAGCACCTTCTAACCTTTAATCCTTCCCAATATCAATGTTTATGTTTTCCAAGAATGTCGTTCATAACATGATTCCTTTTGATAGATACCAAGAAAGCTTAATCCTTGGATAGCTTTTATTTGTTTTAAAAATTTATCTTTCAAATAAAAAAATCATACCCACTAATTTACACTACAATAAAATATTTATAACGAGGTATGGTGGGTCCTTATTGCATTGTGTGTGTGTTAATCATAATTCTTTAGAATTGTTTGCCAAAACAATTCTTTAGAATTTTATGTAATACATATAAAGATATCAAATATGCATTTGATAATTTACTTTTATTAAGCTTTTCAATCTTTTGATTACCTTTGGAAATACAGTGAAAATTTTATCTTTTAATATTACTTAAAAAAAATACTTGCAAGAAATTAAATTAACTTATACATATAATAATTTGAACCAACTGATCATGTCAGAAAGACAAATGTAGAAAACAAACTAAAGTATAGTAATATTTGAAAAATAGTATTATCTGGCCAAACATAGTATTATTTGAAAAACTCTCCAAAACTCCTAGATCTGGTTAATAGTTTTTTTCTGGGTTCCAAATAACTGAGTGAAAAAGAAAAATTAAATACTATTTTTATTCATTTTAATGATGTTGTTGTAAAAATTATTATAAATGAATCTAGCAAAAGAAGTTAGTATAATTGAACGAATTTAATCCATATGATTATTTCTCATTAATTAAAATAATGATCTCAAATTGCAAAAAAAAAAAAAATTAAACTAATATTTTCAGATGATATATAATTTTAACAAAAAAAAGAATATTACTCATTCATATTTTTTCTATATATATATTGTCCTTTTTTAATTTATCTATATCATTTTTTTTAATTTTACAATTAAAAAATTTGGTATTTTGAGGATTATTTCTCAACGAATAAAAATTATTTTATAATTTTTGAAAAATTATCAATATTTTTCCTTTCATTGCGAATATGTTTACATGAGAGTTTATATAAGATTCTTACATAGGTGCCTTTATAGTGTTGCCCTTTATGGGGTGGCCAATGAAAGTTAGCCCTTTATTTAATCAAAATATATAGGACATTACCCTTAAATGTTGACTGATCTTTCTAAATATATACATGTAGTCTTCTGTGATCATACTCGAGCAATATAGATAATAATGGAAGGCTTCATTGCACATATGGACGGAGGGATTTGAGAAAAAGGAGAAGAAAGTCTACTATATATGTTTGATTTGCTAAAATGGTTTACTTAAAGGAACTGGGAGTATCATTTGTTGAGAGTAAAAGCTATTAAAAACAATTTAATTGTGAATTCATTGAGGCTCAAAAAAGAGGAAAAGCATCCTGAGTGTGGTTCAATATCATTGAAGGGAGAAAAGTAATTGGAGGTAGAGTCTCTTGCTTAAGCATTGGTAATGGATTAAATGCCAAACTCTTGAAAGATCCTTTAGATTCCAAATTATCCAGATAATTCTAGGGACGCTGCTATAAGTTTTGTAGTTTGTGACTCTAGATGATGAATGCTTGATGTTAACAGTGAGCTGGAAAATGTTATATCCGAATTTTCTAATGAAGCTAACTTGGTTTGGATTCCTAAGGAAGTTAACTTGGTTGCTGACAAGCTAGCCAATACTACTCTTAAGGAGGTTTTCTCTTCAAATTGGGTTCTTTGCCCACCACCTTTTCGGTTGCATCTGATGAATGGGATGCTGATAATTGTCACATTTTCTGTCTAAGACACAATTAAGAATTGGATATGTGCACTGCTCCTCCGGTTCTTAATATAAAACACATTTACTTAATTTGATTAGATTAAGGAAGTTATTTGGGTTAGTTAGTATGACATGCATTTTCTAAAAATACCCTAGTCATTTTCCTTAACTCTTTCATTTCCTCTTTTGTTTGATTATTATTGTTGGAGTATCAATATGGGCAAATTAAAAAATGTCTAAAAATATGAAAAATATATCTTAAATTTGGAACCAAAATCAACTCTCAAAATATCTTTTATAAAAAGAACTGGAGGGAATATAAGTTATGAATTTTGAAGTTAAGGGCAGGCATAATTTCTGTTTGAAACATAGAGCAAGTTTGAATAGTGAGTAAACCGTATCAATTTGAATAGGATAAGGCTAAAATCATATTTTTCTTAAGTGAATGACATCAAGAGCTTTAAAATGAAATTTAGAGCACCTTTACAGTTTCTGGGAATTAGTTGTGATTTTTTAAAGCTAGACCCAAAATCTATAAATATCAAATGAGTAGTGACCCAAAGACAAAAATGCAAATTCTAATTTATGGGCTTTGATTAACGAATTGCTTGAACCATAGCGCTTCCAAATGCATAATAAAGGTGTCAAAATGACAGATGTTAAAATCACATAGTTCTATATGAAAAAGAATGTGTAAAAAGTTGGCTGAGTTAGTGTCTTAATTAGTATAAGGTGTTTTTCCTTTTTTTTCTTCTTTTTGTTCATCTTTTGATTTCATCTCACTTTCTATGGTGGTATTTTTTCAATGAGTGTTGGCTTTTCCAGGAAAAAATCCAAGGATTTAAATCTTTTCATTTTATATACTTTCTCTAGTCTTTATTCACTATTATAGAAATCGCGATACATGAGAGTTATTAACTACCATATATACTTCACTATTATGAATCGTCATATATGCGGCGCTAAATTTGCTCGGCACAGATAAACTACTATTTTGAATTGTTATTTGTTAGAGACCTATTATAATAGTTATAAGATAACATCCATTATATATTGAGGCTTGGTGAAGCCATGATATGCGCATTGTTGTGATAATAATTTATGGGCACATGTAAACAACCGTCATAATATATGATAATACTTACATAATACATCACGGTCTCATTTGACAACCGTAATTTATTCATTAATATAAATAACGGTTCATTTGCAAGAACCAAGACTTTTAATAATGCTAAACAACGGTCTCACATAGACATGAAGAGTTCCCCTCAAAGTATGACAGAGGTCACCCTAGACATAGTTATGTGGAAGATATCACTAAGAAGTTTAAGGTAGATGCTCCTGAATTTGATGGTCAATTAGACACGACTGCCTTCTTAGACTGGTTAGCCAATCCAGAGGACTATTTTAACGGGTATGATGTGAATGACAACTAACGAGTGCGTTTCACCAAGATGAAACTTGTTGGAGCTGCATGCAGGTACTAGCTTATTGTTCAGATAACCATAGAAGAGCAGGTCATCCACCAATTCACATGTGTCATCTCAATATAAGTACCAATTATTCAGCTAGCTCCATAAGCTATGACAGAACTCTACTGTTACTGAGTACATAGCCTGTTTTGATGAACTTATCATAAGGTGTGGGTTAAAGGAAGAGCCTTTGTCATTATTGACTCATTTTATCAATGGTCTTAGATATTTGACATTAAAAGGGAGCTTGAGTTAATTTTTCCTAAAACTCTTGAGGAAGCTTACCATAAGGCCCAGAGTATAGAATCTCTATCTAGATACCCTTCTTTTAGATGTCCTATTTCAAAGGGCACAGAGTTTTGACAAACTAAGAGCTTTCTTCCCACTGATAGGACTATGGGGTCCTCATCTAAGGCAACTTTTTAACTCCCTTTAAGTCAATCATCTGGTCTTAAAGGTGCCATAATGCCAACTAGTAACCCTATAGAGTCTAGCTCTTGTCTTAGTAGCTCAACTATTAAATGCATGCTTTAGATGCCATGCTCAAAGTCATATCGCTTCAACGTGTCCACAATATACTTTTCTCCTTGGGTCCCATGATGATAACATAACTACTAAGGATTCTCTTGACGTTGTAGTCAACCTTGCTGATTACCCCTCGGATTTAGATGAAGAAATTATTATCGAAGGATTTGAGCCATAACACCTTGGAGTTATGTTATGCCTATTGTCCATTCCGAAACCAAATGACTTATGAAAAAGGAACAGTATATTCCACACAATTGTGAAGTACGATAAGAAGTTGTGTAAGTTAGTCATTGACAGCAAAAGTGAATGAAACATGATTTCCAACTAAGGAGTTGCTCGACTTGGACTTAAGATAGAACCCTTCCTCAAGTCTTTTCGGGTTGCTTGGGCTGACAACACCTCCTTGCCAATCACCCAATAATGTTGTGTGCCTCTTCACCTAAGTGACTACAAGAATGACATCCTTTCATTGTCATTTCCATTAACGTGTCCCACATCCTATTAGGATGCCCATGGCTTTATGATAATGACAGCACTAGTCATGGTCGAACTAACACCCACGTGTTTAAGCATAAGGGTAAAACAATCTTATTGCACCCCGTGAAGCCTAAGCCTAAAGGGAAATACCCTACCAAGATGAAGGAAGTTTCCCTTAAGTACCATAACTTCATCTCCTCACAGAGAAAGAGTTTGTACATAAAAGTAAGGAGGTTAACATCATTCTTGTTGTTGTATCCAAGGCTATCTCCCCCTCTATAGATTGTTGTTAAAGATCTAGCCAAAGAGGTATCTTGCTTACTGGATGTAATTAAGGACATCACACGGTCACACCTACAGAGTTACCCCCTGACTTGCCACCTATAAGGGATATTCATCATATAATTGATTTGGTACTTGGGTTACAACTTCCTAACTTGCCACATTATAAGATGAACCTTAAAGATAGGTAAGAGCTTAACAGCAAATCATAGGTTGTTAGGAAAGGGTTACATCCAACATAGCCTTAGTCCATATGATGTACCTACCCTATTGACATCAAAGAAGGTTGGTATTGTCGATAGTGAACCTATTACCAATATCACTGCTAAGTACTGGTTTCCCATCCCTAAGCTTGAGGATATGCATGGTCTCATCTCAGGTTCTTGCTAGTTTTCCAAGATCAACCTTTGTAGTGGAAATCACTATATTAGAATTCGTCTTGGAGATGAATGGAAGACTGTGTTTAAGACTCAAGATTGCTTGTATGAGTGGCTAATAATGCCTACTGGCCTTACCAATGCCCCTAGTACTTTCATGTGAGTTATGACACACTTTCTATAACCTTATTGGGAAAGTTTCTTGTCGCCTATTTTGATGACATCCTCATATTTAGTAAGTCGGAAGATGAGCACTTGAGTCATCTATTCTAGGTGTTTATTACCCTTCGAGAGGAGAAATTTTATGTCAATCTTCTTAAATGCTCTTTCCTCCAATAGCAGGTTGTTTTCCTCATATTCATAGTTTCTGCTAATGGCTTAGTTGCTGATTCCTAAAAGGTCAATGCCATCACCAATTGGCCTAAACCCAAATCACTTCAAGAAGTGTATAGTTTCCATGGCTTGGTATCTTTCTATTGACATTTCATTCAAAATTTTAACACCATTATGAGTCCCATTATAGATTGTCTCAAGAAGGATAAGTTCCATAAGGCACTAGCTACTTTACGAGCTTTCCAAACTATTAAGCAAAAACTCTATGAGGCACTAGTCTTAGTTTTACCTAACTTTTCCAAGTTCTTTGAGATCACTTGTGACGCCTCCAAAATAGGGATTGGTGGTGTCTTAAGTCAAGAAGGTCACCCTCTAGCCTTCTTCATTAAGAAGCTTAATGAAGCTAAGTAGAAGTATTCCATTTATAATAAGGAATTCTATGCATTAGTCAGATCCTTTAAGCATTGGATGTACTATCTCTTACTCTAATAGTTTGTTGTGTACTCAAACTGTTAAGATCTTAAATTACTGAACTTCCAGAGACATTTGAATCCAAACCATGCTAAGTGGGCTGAATTCCTTCAAGAATTCACCTTTATTGTTAAGCACCATGCTGGAATTGAAAATAAGATAGCTGATGCTTTGAGCCATCGGATCAATCTCTTACATACTATGAGTGTCAGCATTGTCAACCTTAATCGCCTAAAGAATGATTACACCTCATGCCCTAACTTCAGGATCATTTATCAAGAGATTTAGGATGGACCCTATCAAGACCACACCTATTTCCTTCTTAAGGGTGGTTACCTCTTTCATGGTACTAAGTTATGCGCTCCATAAACATCCTTGAGAGACTTTCTTATTTGGGAGCTACATACAGGAGGTCTAGCTTGTCATTTTGGGAGAGACAAGACCACTACTTTAGTTGAGGATAGGTTTTATTGGCCTTCTCTTTGATGTGAGGTTGCTTGGATTCTATCCCAATGTCGTACTTGTCAAATTCCAAGGCTAGGAAGTACAATACTAGTTGGTACACTCCTTTACTTATCCTTGACGCATCATGGAAGGACCTCAATATGGATTTTATCTTAGGATTGCCTCGAACTGTCTATGATTCCATCTTTTTTGTTGTTGATAGGTTCTCAAAGATGGCACACTTCATTCCTTGTGGCAAGACTATGGATGCCTCCTACTTAACTAATCTCTTCTTTAAAGAAATTATGTGCTTGCATGGGTTGCCTACTTCTATTGTGTTCAATAGAGATGTCAAGTTTGTTAACTATTTTTAGAAGACACTTTGGAAACTTTTTGGCACAAATTGAAATTCTCTTCTTCCTTCCACCCCCAAATTGATGATTAAATAGAAGTGACCAATCGTAGTCTTAGAAACGTACTTCAAAGTTTAGTTGGGGACAAGCTAGGGAATTGGGATCTCATCTTGCCTATAGCTGAGTTCGCTTATAATAGTTTTGCTAATCGATCCACAGGTAAAAGACCATTTGAGATTGTTCAAGGCTTTAACCTTAAATAGCCCATCAACTTAGTTCCTCTTCCTTTGCAAGCCTGTACTTCTGAATCAGCAGAATCCCTAACCCATCGCCTTAATGAATTGCATGTTGAGATTAAACTCAAATTAGCATTTAGTAATGATCGATATAAATTAACTACTGATGTTCATTCCTGAAGCTCAAACTTTTAGTGAAGGTGATTATGTGATGGCTCATATTTGCCCTGAGGGTTTTCCCAAAAATTCATTCAAAAAGTTGTATGTTCATGCCTCTGGCCCATTTTGTATTGTCCAAAAACATGGTCCTAATGCTTATTGACTTGAATTACCTCATGACATGTCCATTATGTTAGATCCCAAGTTTTGATGATAACAAGAATTCAATTATGATTAAAACATGTTTTTAGAAGGTTAGGAAAAGATTCCAAGTTACCAAATGCATATTTGAAGTTTGCTGATATCTGCTGTGAAATTGCACTTGAGTGCTCGAGCATGAAATATGCACTCGAGCATAAATCACTTCTGTACTCGAGCAGGTGTGAGAGAAAGCTAGGAAGTGAGTACCCGAGAGACATTCTCCCTTTGTATTCAATGGATCACTCGAAGCACAAGGTATGCACTCGAGCAGAGAAGTCATTCTCACTCGAGCACATATGCGAGTGAGGGCATGCGAGTGCTTGGCCGAGAGTAAGTAATAGCATGCTTCCATCTTTCACTCGAAGCAGAGACATCAATACTCGAGCATGAGTATTCTGTGCTCGAGCAAGGCACTGCGAGTACTTGGCCGAGAGTCTTGAAATTCAGAAAAGTACAAGTGTGCTCGAGCACACCTATCCATGCTCGAGTGACTCATCCATGCTTGCGAGTAATATTTCCATCCCTCTCAAGATCAGTTGAGAGTGCTTGTTCAAGAGAGCATATTCCTTGAGAATATGCTTCTCACTCGAGCAGAGGTAAGTGTGCTCGAGTGAGGGCCCACATCACTCGCGAGTGAAAATTCTATCCCTCTGAAATTCTGATGCGAGTGATGGTTTAGAGAGCATATTCCTTGAGAATATGCTTATCACTCGAGCAGAGGTAAGTATGCTCGAGTGAGGGTCCATATCACCCGCGAGTGCATATTCTCACTCTTGTCAAAATGGTATGCGAGTGATGACCCGAGAAGACACTCCCAGTGTAAAGTGCAAAGATCACTCGAGCAGAGATTTTGTGCTCGAGTGAGACCCCTCTTCACCCGCGAGTGAAGATTTTGTCTCTCTGATATTTATGCAAGCACAACCCGATAACAGAGGCATATGAAGGAAAATAGGAGATCACTCGAAGTGAGCCTTTCATGCTCGAGTGATGCCCTGTTTGACCACAGAAAATGCTAAGTATCACAACGTTCATTCCGAATATGGTTTATTGTTATTAATTCATATCATCATTACTTTTTATCATTGTTTAACATTGTTTTGATTGTTTTAAAAGTATGATACAGGAATATGAACGTTTGAAATGAACCACATAAGGAAAGTCAAACAACGGCAGACAATATGATTATAGTCACGTTCGCACCTACCACATTCAGAATATTCAAACGTGCGCGTGTTCTTCTACAGTTGCAAATGTCCAGCTCCTCAAATGATGATTTCCCAAACGGGCAAAAACTGAAGCAACTATATATACAGAGATTCAAGGATAATAAAAAAAAAACGAAGCACAAGAATTCACAAGCTTATACCAATTCTCTGCTATTCATCTGTTTTCTCTGTATACACTTTGATCTTCAGTGTTTATTCATTTGCTCTGTAAGAGAGTCCTCATACAAACTCAAAATTCTGTGTTTATGTGATCTCAAGGTATTGGGACCTTGAGAGGGTAGTTATTCCTTACGAGAGAAGCAGTTGAGAGAATTCCTTATCGTATCTTCCACTCATGAGTCTTGTAAACATAAGCAAGTGAGAAGGTTCATAGGTTGTTTCTCTGCACATAAGACTTGTCGTAAGGGGGAGAGAAGTTTCTTGTTGAGAGAATATTTCTGCTCATAGTCCATTCAAGGACGATTGTTGTTTTGTGGCGTTCTAAGAGCCCATTGAATCTTGGAAGTATAGTGAAAAGCTCAGTAGGTCTTGATCTCTGAGGACTGGACGTAGGCATTGTTGTTAAGCCGAACCAGTATAAATCTCTGTGTTTAAATCTTCTCTACTCTACTCTATCTACTATATTTTCATATCACCGCTTCAAAAGAAAAATTTATAACATCACCCAATTCACCCCCCTCTTGGGTGAAGCTTGCCCCTTTCACATTAGCTCAGTATTTAATGTTGAGGATCTTGTTTCTTACCGAGGTACTTTTGAGCCTCCCCTTTTTTTAGTGATGATTTTGGAGGTATCAAGCACAGTGCTTCGATACTGCTATCACCAACCATTTTGCTAGCTAAAGAGATTATTGATGCTATCATGGATAAGTGTAACATCCCAAATTTTATATTCACCTAAAATATAATGTAATTAATTGAGAAATTCAATGAAATGGTGAATATTTAAGGCCAAAGGAATTAAATATTGAAAATTGAAAATTGAAAGTTGAATAGTGTTTCTAGTGAAATCGCCTGCAAGGCAGTGAGTTTGTCATGTGATTTTAGAAGAACAAATGCTGAACAAAAATTATGAAATTTTACAGGATGAATGTAGACATCCTAAGCTTTAATTTGATAGGTCATACGAATCAATTGAAGCTATGTACAAAAAGATATGAATTTTTGAAGTTAGCTCAGAAAATCTGGAAATTTTCTGGAACAGCGGTCAAAGATTTAAAATCTGGGAATAATATGATTCCAGCTAGTAAAATTCCATATTTTTCCTTGAAACTAGACTCAATAAGGGTTCCATAGCCTTTGAAATCACTCCAAAATAATGTCTACAAAATTAGTTATGATTTTTCAAAGTTAGGAAAGAAAATATGCCAGAATTGGTATTATTCTGAAAATTTAAAATAACATGTGTTAGAAATTGATTAATGGAATAAAAAAGCCAAGTGTCATGAAGAGAGTAATAATGACAATGGTGGAGTGTACATTATATAAAGGTATGGTGAAGTGCATGATGGTAAGTTAGAGTGAAGGAATGGGTGAACTTGATTGCTTGATGGAGTAAGAAGTTGGATTTAGTTGGGAGAACACTTGAGTGGTTAGAGAAGAGAGGGAGCACGCTTTTTTAAAGCTAACCAAGAGAAGAAAAGCTAGTTCAATGCTAATGGGAAACCAAAGGGAGTAAGTATGACATAAACTTGAAGAAAGGAGGATTGTAACAAGTGTCACATTATGGTCCCTTGATCAAATCCATGGTGTAGAATTAAGGGAGAAAATTTATGAAGCCTTATCTTCTTTGTCTTGCCTTTATTTTCGTCACTTGCAACAAGAAAGAGAAGAGAGAAAAGCTTAAGAAAAGTTCAAGCCAAGAGAGAAGGATTAAGGTAAGTGGAGATTTCTTATGGCACTTTTGGTTCAATTACATGGGAGGGGATTACATGTAGTCCTGTTGTAATAGGTTGATTACAGCGTTTAGTTGGGCTTATTATAATGTAAAGAGGATTACATTTGTAATCCTGATTACATCATTTGATGTAATCAAGATTACACTACTAGAGCTAATGAATCAGGATGCAGGCATTTTGTAATCCAGTGGAAAAGACAATATTACCATTATAACTTTTTAAATTGACCATATTACCCATAAATAAACCCTACTTAACCACCCATTATTCTCATCAGTGAAAAAAAAATAGAATACTGCTGAGTCCTACCGCTCGTCTTCATCGCTAGAAATTCTTGTTTGCCTCTTTTACTGCCGCCGAAGAACGGAAGTCACCATTACTTGATCATCTCTGTCACTGCTTTATCATGAGGTAAGTCTTCTCTTGGTGTGGGTTCTGTTCATTACTGTTATAATTTCATATTTGCTTGATCTATTGCCTGAAACCTGGGAGGATTTTGTTTTCTGGTTGCCTTCAAGTACACGAGGCCTCGAGCTTTCATCCCTCCTTATTCTCTTCTC
Source organism: Inga leiocalycina (assembly GCA_963242795.1). Classification (NCBI taxonomy): domain Eukaryota; kingdom Viridiplantae; phylum Streptophyta; class Magnoliopsida; order Fabales; family Fabaceae; genus Inga; species Inga leiocalycina. Next base: position 42,117,212 of record OY725332.1, read on the forward strand.
GTTTCTTTTCTCTTCCACGTCCAATGTCAATTGATCGCTTTATGTGGGGACTCTGCCTAAGTGCCTATCTCTGTGATTTGTTTAACTATTTTTGTGACCTAAGACTCTTCTTTCCTTCTTTTGTCCTCTAACTGAGCTCTAGCTATTTGTTTTCTCAGCAGCAAATGGGCAGTAAGGCAGACGAATTTTACCCATTTGGTATTCTTTAATCAAGGGTAATACACATCATTTGTGAATCGTTTGTAGGTTGGAATTTTCCCAAACATGAGCTTTTGTTTTGAAATCATTTTGATGTGGATACATAATAGCTTTGCACCATAGCTAGCACGTGAAGGGATTCTAGACCATTCTAATATGTATACGTGGCATCATTCTTTCTTTCCTAAGGAACCATACATATGAGCCTACACTATACAGAATGATTAATGAAAATATATGATGTTTATCCATTGTGCAAAAAACTCACTTTTGTCTTTTCCTGTCTTATCTATTGTGCGAAAACCCTGTCTACACCTATTTGTCTTTTCTTTTCCTATTTTTCTTAACAGGGCCTTTAAGATTCGTATAATTTTTATGTTCGCATGACTATAAATCCACAATGCATCATGTTGCTTATTTGTCATAGTATAGAATATATAGATATGGATTCGTCATCTAATTGATGACAGTTAATTAGACAGACAATCTTTGTACGTCCTAGTTCTTATAATGAAAAGGCCGAATAAAAATTCACATTCCCGCAAAGAATGAAGCACTTTGGAGCAATTCTACTCAGCATGTTAGGCAAAGAAAACTTGAGAGTCAAAAAAAGGAGGCTTCATCCTAGCTACTTTATTTTTGTGTTTTTGTACAGTTAATTTTACCAACATGTATTTTCCTTACTTGGTTGTATATTTAATTTTTGGTGATCAAGATTGTGGTACGCATATGTTATGATTAGGTATTGCTTATTTATTTAGATTTTCTTTTCTGGTTGGGTACAGTTAAATATGGATGAAGAGCAACAACAAATCATTCTTCATTCAATGTCAGGCTACTTAATGATTATTTATGCTATTCAAAAAGTGTTTCATGATATGATGTTTAGTGTGGCTATATATAGTACTAGACACATACAAGACCGGTCTTACAGTCTTGATTTCCATAAGAAAAGAAGGTACCTTAGGGAGATGGTGTATGGTAGTGATGTAACTTGTTTCAACCAAACTAGGATGTATAGAGCTACATTTTTTTGACTTTGTAGCATGTTAGAGACTATAGCTGGTCTTAAACCAACTCGACATATGTTAGTGGATGAGCAAGTTGCAATCTTCTTGCATATACTTGCTCACCATGTCAAAAATAGAGTTATTCAATTTGAGTTTGGAAGGTTAGGGGAAACCATAAGTCGGTGTTTTAAGATAGTTTTAAAAGCAGTTGTCCGCCTACAATGTGAGCTATTTAAAAAACCTGAGCCAATTCTTGAAGATTCAACTAACGAGAGGTGGAAGTGGTTCAAGGTAAATATAAATCCCATGTGTCCATATTGTCAAGTGATTTTTTTTTATTTTAATTATTGGTGAATAAATGTAGGGCTGCCTTGGTGCACTTGATGGAACTCACATAAAGATTCAAGTTCCTGTAGAAATAAAGGGCAGGTACCGGAATAGAAAGGGTGACATAACTTCCAATGTTCTTGGGGTTTGCACTCCAAAATGTGAATTTATATTTGTCTTTCTGGCTGGGAAGGATCTGCAGCTGATATCAGAGTGTTAAGGGATACTATCATAAGACAAAATGGTTTCAAAGTACCTCAAGGTATGAATTTAAGCTTTGTATTGTAGAAGGTGATTTACTTCATGTGTTTTAATAGTAGTAATATGTCATATGCAGGGAATTATTATTTGGTTGATGCGGGATACATAAATTGTGAAGGCTTCCTTGCCCCCTATAAAGGACAATGATACCACTTAAGCGAGTGGCGTAATGGAAGACATCCAGAATCTCCACAAGAGTGTTTTAACATGTGACATTCATCTGCTAGAAATGTCATTGAACGGGCATTCGAGATATTAAAAATGCGATGGGCAATATTGAGGAGCCCATCATATTATCCCATTCGAACTCAAAACAGATATATAGTTGCTTGTTGTCTATTACATAATCTCATTATGCAAGACAATATGAATGATGACCCCATTGTGGCTGAATTTGATTCAATGGACTGACCAAATCCTCAAGAGGACAATAATCCCATATTAACTATGGAACCATCAAATGCTTGGAGTGCCTTTCGGGAGAATATGGCTAATGAAATGTTTAATGCTTTTAGGGCTCGTAGGACTAATAGATAGTGTTTGTAAATAATTGTTTGCGTAAGACATGTATTCTTCATGTTTGGATACGTACTTATATGACTATATTATCTGTTATGGCTATTATTGTTTATGTGTTGTTTGACTCTATCTTATACTTGCATTACTTGTGTTCTACTTCTTCAGTCCAATTGTATGACTATTATTGGTCTTTATTTTATTTTTTTTACTTTCTTATGCATATAATGGAGACACAAAAAGATAATAGTAAGGGCAGTAAGCATGTTTGGAGCAACTAAGAAGATAGCTTGTTAGTTGAATGCTTGGTACAACTAAAAACCCAGGGAAAGTTTGTCGCAGATACCGGGTTTAGTACAGGGTATTTAAAAGAGCTAGAGGAGATGCTTGAGGTGAAGCTTCTAGGTTGTGGCTTAAAAGCTAATCCTCATATTAATTCTACGTTGAGGACATTCAAGAAGAATTGGCAGATTGTATATGATATGAAATAGAAACACTTCTGGTTTCGGATGGGATCCAGACAGGAAGTGTGTGACAGCTGAAGATCATGTTTGGGCTGAATATGCGAAGGTAATTGTGTGTTATAAGTTGTTATTTATGTTTACTAATCATGATGCTTAAATTATTATATCATTCTATTTATTTTTAATTTTCAGGTTAATAAAGATGCTGGAAATTTCAGAAATAGGTGTTTACCCCACTTTGAAGAGCTATCATATGTTTGGGCTAAGGATCGTGCGGCAGGAATTGGAGCAGAGGTGCCTGTATCTCTAGGTGAGGATGACGAAGAAGATTCCAGAGTTGAAGTTGAAGTCAATGCTGAAGAAGTACTCAACACAAATACAAATTTTGTTGTATCTGACCAACTGCCTTCGCAACCAAATGATGTCCATTTATCAGCAAAACGGAAGAGAAAGAGTAGCCGCGATGCTACAGAGTTAATTGATGAAGCATTAAAGGAATCTTCTCCAAATTTATGTAGGGAATTTGCAGAAATGCGAAAGGATTCAAGAAGAATTGGTCCTATTGACTTGAATAGGGCTGTGGAAATATTTAGGCAACTTATGAGAATACAAGGTCTCACGTGGGGTGAGATAAACAAGGCTCATGTGAAAATTACCGAGTCTCCTTCACTAGTGGTTGCATTCTCAATAATCCCTGAAAATGAAATGGGTGATTGGGTGCGTAGCCTTCTGGAATAGCTATGTAGCACCTTGATTTTCTTCTTTTTATTTCTATTTTGAATAATGTAGATGAAATGGGTTTTTAGGTGCGTACCCTTCTGGATCACCTTTAGTTGCGTCTTTTTCTTTCTATTTTAGACAATGTAGACATCATCTCAACATTTTTTGTGATTTAAATTACTAAAAACATTATCTAACTTGTTGGTTCTTATGCATGGATTTATATATTGGCTTATTGGCTCAGTTTCGATTTACATAGAAATTATACTTCTTGTTATATGATACACAAAAAAAAATAATAATAAACGTACATTATACTTTAATTTATTATTATATATGTGAGGAGGATTCAACTTATACGAGTTGTTAAGTTAATAAAATTGTTGTTATACATATGGACAAGGGGTAATTTTGTCTATTAATTGATGATTATAGGTGTGGATAAGGTTATTATACATACTTGATAAAATAATAGATGATTTCAAGTCTTTATACATTTATATGTAGACAAGGGTAATTTTGTCTTTTCATGTATTATTATCATGTATTCCCCTGTTTGATGTAATCCAACCAAACATTTTCATGCTTATGCATCATCTTTCCCTAATGATGAACCAAACAAATTCATGTAATCATCATTGCATTACATTCCATTACATTGCATTACATTACATTGCATTCCCTCCGATTTCGTGAACCAAACGGGCTATTAAGGTTTTTCCTTCAAATCTTCCATAAAACTCTCCTATAATCTCTTCCTTTCCATAAACTCCATTGTTTAGCAAGCTTATCTTGAGATCAAGAAGAGAGGGAGGAGGTTCCTAGAGTGAGAGGATCTAAGAAGCCTAAGAGGTAACTACACCAAACTCAAATCTATACTTTTATGAAGTTGGTTTTAAGGTTTGTGTTTAGTTTTGGTGATTTTTGTCAAGTTTGTAAATTTGGAAAGTCCTAACCCTAAGGGGAGATGCTGTCCAAATTTAGTCTAATCATGTTTAGAATGTGATTAAGTGGTTAAACAAGTGATTAAAGGTCATAAGAAGGTGTTTTATGAATTGAAATCATAAAACTCCATTTTCTCCAATTATTAAAGAATTTCGTCCAGATCTGTGTTGGACAGTGTTGGGACTGGATTTTGGTGTTTTTTATGATTCCATTGTGTTTATAATGGAAAATTGTGTAGGATTCATGTTGGGTGCGAAGTAAGAAAAGCCCTAGAAAGTGAAATGACAAAAATAGCTTTAAAACCCTCACATAGGGGCCACCAGGGGTAAATATGTAATTGGAATTAGATTTTCATGAAATAAATGGTTCCATTGGATTTAGTGGGTAAAAATAGATGGAGTTACAGTTGGTCACTTTTTTGGTAGAGGCTAAAAAAGCATAATTACGAAAACGCCCCTAAACCCCTAAATCGTGGTTGTCAAGGGTATTTTCGTAATTTGGCAGTGAATTTGGTAATTTCAAGCCCAGAAATGGATTCCTTGGATGAAAATATGTCAGAATAGTCATAGTTAAAATTTTGGAAAAACGTGCCAATGGGCAGGGTATATCAGGGCCGAGCCGGGGTCCCGGGGGTATTTTGGTAAAATTTCACCATAAACTAATATAACCACAAGAAACACTATGGAAGTGTCTAAATGGTACATTTGACGTTTTAGGACCAAGTAGAGAGCCCGAGGGATTGGAACACAAATCGAGGCACGTTATTCGAAGATCAGAGAAGGGCGATTGAGGTAGGGAACTTACCTCTCCTGCATGTATGTGATATTTGTGCTGGTGTATTGATGCATGTTATTGCTTTGCTTGATTATGTGTGTAGGAAAAATATTTAACTAAAAAGGAGATTAGGCGTACCTGGACGAATCCATGTTCGGATCTGGGTCAAAGCTCCAATACTCCATACTTGTGTCCACACAATTATTAGACTACTAGAGCCTAATTGTGTTTTGCACAGCAGATCACCAGAACCAGAAAGATGGTAGGAGAGAAGAGAATTGCCAGAAAACTCAATGGCGGGGCGAATTGCAATTGAGGAGGCACACCCTATTTATAGTGGTTTATGGAGGCCACTAATTAGGAAACGTGTGCACTCCTTCTTGCCCTCCAAGACAAGAATTAATTGTCTCTCAATTAATTCCCTAATTATGGTGATTTGTTCCTCTTTTAACAAATCCATAATTATTGCTAAATCTTCCCAAATCTGCATCTTATGCTGATTTTATTCTTATTTGATTAGGCTACTTATTTCCTAATCAAATAGTCCAGCCCATTAAGGGCGCACCTGGACCTAAAGTCCAACATCTCCCACTCGCACTTGATGGGCCTCCCATCGTGCGTGCATTACTCTTTCTTGTTTCATACTTGGCGTCTGCTATGACTGCGTGGGCAAAAACGTCTTTAAGATTTGGTGCTTGTGATACTAGAAATCCTTTATATCAGACCAGCATCCAAGGACACCCTTTATATATAACCGTAAGCTATATGTTTATTGCCTCATATGCCCCAGATTCTCCCATACATATTACTCATGGCATATCTAATCCCTCTCGAGTTAATTTGTTGATTAACTCAGATTGCCTTCCACGCACATAGTATCCGCACTTACTAGCTACACATAGAGCTAGTAAGGGGTCGACCACAGATACTAGTACATCTTATGTATCTAGGAGTAAATCTTCCTTTTTGACTAAACATCAATCCATCTTGACTTGGTCGCTTTCCTAGTTTTCACTCGTCTGACCGAATCGAGTGTGATCATGGAGCTTCAGCTAAAGTAGCTACCACCAAACCAAGCTTTCATGATGTCGCCTAAGTCTTAAGGGCATCGTGGAAGTATTCTTCCTTCCTGGGACTCACACTGTGGTGAACTAGGGATCTTTCACCCACATCCCGTGTTGCAGTTTAACTCTCAAGCACATGCAGTATGAATTGCATGCTACGGTGAATGGTTTGAGGTGTACGTCGATTTCTTTATCTTTCACCGTACATACATTAGTTCCAAAATGTACTCAACATTCGAACCAGAACTTCCTTTTTCACAATATCTCTTATTTGTGAAAAAGGGTTCTTTGCCTGGCTACAGGTCTATATTCATGCTTCGATCGATTTTCTGTGTATATGCACACATGTAGATCTCATCTCAGTCTAACTGAGGTGACTCAAACTCAAAGATTCTTCTCAACCATTTCATGGTGATCATTTGCTCGTCTTACCTTCCCATACCCTTGCAAAACATGGGAAGACGGTTGTTCGTGTGAGTGAACCAACCGCTTTTGACCTGTACAACATACAAAGCTGTATACCTTTATGTATTTACTCATAACATACATACCATTTCTTTTATCTTTATATAAAAGAAGTTCACGACCTTATATTTTATTTGTGCCCCTAGATTTTCATTAACTCAATGAAAATCAAGCTATGGGCTCAATAAGGGGATCTACCAACATCTTGTCAGTAGAAGGTCATTAAACTATCGCTTTCCCTCTTTGAAAGCATATCTCTCATAGAGATGTATCAAAAAGGTATGTTTCGCGTTGCTGTGATACTTAGGATCCTCATCATAAGATGTTATCGTTTGGATCCTTCTATCCACCATTCATTCCCAATCTCTCATAGGAATTACTTTAGCCATATGGCACTTTGAATGATGGCAGAACACGCCCTGCGTTCTATTTCCATGGATAACATGAAAAAATACTTTGTATATTTCCTTACTCCATCACCATTTTGCCTAGGTCTTGTATTGGAGTATCCTTTCAAAGAAAAGTTGTTGTCTTGACAACTTAATCCATGGTTATTCTCATAACCCATTTCACAGCAGGACCAAAAAGCAACTTCCAAGTCTGACCAAAAACATTTGGTCTTATGTACACCAATGTGTACATTCATATTACCAACTGTAGTCCCACATGGCACTCTATCCACCTTTCTTATATTGGATTCCTCATAGGACATGTAACCTCTTTAGGTTTATGTCCTCGACTTCAGGGGTGTCCATGGGTTTGCAGTTTGACTTCCTAAGATGTCTAAGGATTACACTTGTACATGTCTTAGGTGGAAAAGACTGTATCTTTCTTGTGCAACTCCGTTTATCTTGGCAATCAAGATAATTGTTCAACCTATGACTTTCTTAACTCAGAATTTAAGGATTCTCTGATCCTTTATTCCTTTGACTCCCTTGACGCTTGTTTCATTTGTCACTTGACAAAGGATGACTTCACAAAGAATCATCACTAGACCATTTGGAACTTATGTAGTATTCTTCGATTATTTCGAAGTTGGTGAGGCTTTTACCTTGTGAAAACCTCATATACTACTATTTAGGTGATTGTTTCTACGAAGCCCTTAAGCTGCTTCAGTGTAGAGTTCATCATTCAATTTCCAAAATTCCAAATTGGAAGGTGGTCTTTACATCATCTTGATGCAATTTTCAAGACTAAGCTTGTTGTCATAGCCAAAGTTCAGAGTTAAAACACACAATGGACAACCTTCCATTGTATTACCCCCTAGCCACTAAGTGTTTTAGGTTCTGTATACCCCCAATAGATTTGAGAACCTACTTGTTCCCAATCGCCTCTCGGGTAGGTGACAAATTACCCAAACACGTATTTGGCTTAAAAAGGAATCCAAATCCTCTTGCTTGACACTTTGTAATTCATCTTAGCAGGTCCTTCTAGTGTCTTCCAGACACTTATAGGTACTTATCATTACCTTCTAAATGATGAAAGGAGCATTCAATCCATTAGGGGATCTATCCCTTATAGTCATTCGCTAGATGACAATTTGCTCCGAGGTGGATTTCATAGGATTCTTTTTCTATGTATGAGTGAGGTAATTCTCTCGTAACTTACCTCTTACCTCTTTCATTGTGAAAATGGTCTCAATCCTCCCACTCGGATCAGTGAACTTAGGAACACTTGGTTATTCCTTGTCACTTGTGAACCTCTTGAAGAGATTTATTGTGATTAATGCTCATTTCCTGCTAGGAAATCTTGGTTTTATGAACGTTGTGTCCCACGATTTTCTCTCAGTCACTGAACCGCCATCATTTTCACTAATGAAGACGTGTCATGTCATCTCACAAAGAGATACCTTGTATACCTTAGCCCTAATCTTCCTTACTCATAGGAAGAAGTGTGAATATAAAGTTGATGACCCTTATGATCTTAACGAACTTGGCCCTGGTCTAAGGCCCATCCACGATTCATAGGGTAAGGTCGTGACTGACATAGAGGGTATTTGGTTAAGTGTGAATATAATAGCTATGAGTCCACCTACCAACATATGGCTGATAGCCTCATTGGTGCCATTATGTTCATAACCAAATCAAGGAGAGGTCTATCTCTCCATTTCAACAACTCTATTATGTTGAAGGGTTGTAGGTATTGATAGTTGCCTAACAATGCCTTTCTTGTACACAAAGCAGCTTGAACTAATCACATGGGTGTCTTTAACCCTTGTTAGTTCAAAAATGGTCTTATCCCTTTAGTTTAACTGATTCTTGACTAGTTCAGCCATTATCTAACGGCTTCACACTTGCCAAAAATCAAGTAAACATTACTGTATTTCGAGTAAACTTCCATAACGTTAAGGAAACACCAAGCTCTTTGTGTTTTTCCCTCACGTTCATTGGTTCACTAACATCATAATTTGCCAATTGCAGTGGATTTTCTCAAAAAATGTTTCTTTGTCTTTCTTGCCAGGTAGAATAAGTTTTCAACTTGTTCATAAGGGTATTAACCCTTTAGCACACGTTATTTAGCAAATACTCTTTTGCTAGTTTGATCATTCCCTTTGATCAAGGTGTATATCTGGCAAGAATTGGAATCTTTTATCCCTAGGAAAGAAACATCAAAATCCAACAAAGGATTTGAGAATCATAGTCCCATCGATCCTTAACTAAAGAGATAGCAAAGATGTGATTCTGTCAGTTGCAATTGCATGGAGTGAATCAGGGTGGTTTATCTATACAGAGTTAACGTGCAAGTTCCAATCCCTTGATTCTCTCTCTTCATCGCTTTGCATTTGACATAAAGCCATATGCTTCATTTGAAACATCCATAACTCATGTGGATTGCTACTTTTTCAATCCTTAAGGATTATCAACGTAGCTTTTCATCTTTGTAGAAACCATTGACCTCTTCTAGATCAAGTTTACCTCATAGCTTTCTTGCCCTTGGGCTTAGAGGATGAATCCTCCCACTCTTTAGCTAAGTTTGTCTGACTGATGGATCTTGAATCCTTCAGTCTTTCACATTCAAGTTCATGGTGAATCACATTGCTGAAGGTTACAATTTGCATATCAGAGGCAATCTTTACTTTCGTATACGCCCATTCACTGGAAGACATGGCTCACTCCCACTCACTGGGAGACATAGCTTCCTCCCACTCATTGGGAGATGTAGCTTTCTCCCACTCACTGGGAGATGTCTTATCACAACATACACTTGTTGTTTGTTAGAAAGAACTTGGCATTTAGTTTGTCTCAACTTCTTAGTTTGACATATGCCTCAAGTGTTGCCTAAACAACATGTTAGGACTTAGTACACTATGTTAAAACTTAACTTAGTTTTAACTTTATGGAAGAAGATCACTTATTTCACTATCTTCCAACACTATCCATACGGCTTGGATAAGGTTACATTGCTCATACCAACATAAGTTTGAGCAATGTTGTTCTTTCTATGCTTGATAGCATAAACCTTTTGTATCCTTCAGTTGCTTCAGCCTCTAAATGCTGAAGACTAGTTGGTAGGATGTCCCTGACATCTCATTCTTCTTGAATGAAAGAGATTTGAGAGTTTCTAACTCCACAGATATCTCTATTGAGCTTGTCTTCATAAGCTCAGTCAAATAGACTTGGTCATAATTGGTCACTCAGACGATTATGGTATACAAATCTTATTTGTTCAAATAAGACAAAGGATAATTAGATAATAAGTTCACTAGTTTCATGTTCAGGAGACAACTATGTTGACTCCCATCCCAATCATACTAGTTAGCTCATCACCCTTTTAACCACAGTCTTCATTTGAATAATTTCCCCTTTGGATTTCTAGACACATTCCAGAAAAAACTCCCACTCAATCAAAGAGCAGTTATATTAACAAGATAATAACACATTATCATCTAACTAGCATGAATGTTCAAGAAAACAAGAAGAGAATATACTGAATTCAATTCTATAAACTAACAGAGAAATTAATCTTAAATTCAATGTGAAAAACAAGAACATTCAAAAATTTAAGCCTTATATCATTGTCTCTTAACTAGGTTCTCCTTCTCATAGGCCCTTCTGACCATATTAACTCATGTAGCATCTAGCTACAATGTCAAGCTCCTCTTTACCATGTTTACATCCAATCATTTGGATGCATTTGCAGCATACCTCCCACTTGATGAGATGATTCTCACATCTCTATCTCTCTTGTCCTTTGTCACAACATATGTGATAAAAGGTTGACTTTTAGAAGTCATTGCTTCAACATTTGGGAAGACTTATTATTATTCAATAATTATTGAATAATTTTAAGTTGCTACAATTTTTCAGGTTTTATTTCTAAGAGTTTAAGTGAAGGTTGGATAGGATTTTATATTCAAAAACTCATTTGAATAATCCCTTACTTTTAAAGAATCTTTCAGCATTTAACCCTTATGTTGCAGCTGAAAATACTCTTAAAAATAAGCCAACCTATCCCAAAAAAGTAATAGAACCAACATTGATTCAATTCCAACGTTTTTGGGACCCTCTAAGTGTACACAACCACCTTTTTTGACTCAAAACATACCCAAACGTGCTTCAAATATATGCAAATTATATATCAAATTGAAGCTCTCGAATTTAGGGATTTTTAGGAACCAACCATATCTCAATCAGAGGTCCCATGCACTCTCAAGCGCCCCTAGAAGGTGTCTGGATGGAAAAATCCTAAAAAATTGAAAAATTCCAAAATTGGCCACTCTCAGCGGTGGCGCGTGACGTACACGCGCCGCCTTGCGGCCACCGGCTGGCGACACGCGCCGGCGCAAACGACTCCATGCGCCGTCCTCTCTCTGACGGCGCTTGCCACGTGTTAGACAGAGACCCCAGTGGGCCCCACACGCCATGTGTCCTCTCCTTTTTTTTTTGGTCAACAGTCAACGGATAACTGTTTGACCGTTGATCGGTCAGCGTTGACCGTTGACCAGTCAACGTTGACTGGTCAACCGTGACCCGTCACCGATGATGTGGCGCTGACGTGTCTCGATCAACGTGGCAATCAACGGATGACGTGCCTCGTTGACCGATGCTGACGTGGCGTTTGACGCTGACATGGCGACCTCTCATTGGTGCCACGTGTCAATGGTTGACTGATAACGTGGCGTTGACTGCCACGTCATCATCTTCAACCTCCAGCCGAGTCAACCCGACCCAGTTGGAGCTCCGACGGGTCATCACGACCCGCCAACTTCGGGAGGCCATATCTCCCTCGTTTTAGCTCCGTTTTTCGCGTTCTTGGTGTCGTTGGAATCGTAGTTCAGCGAACTACAAATCCATGGCATTTATTTGATCTTAAAACCTCTGTTTCATTGATCAAATCATGAGTGAAGTTGCGACGGTGACTAACGACCCGCAAACTTCTTTCCTTTGTTTCTCCCTCATCCGGACTCCGTTTGACGCGTTCTAAGCATCGTTGGAATCGTCTCTTCGAGATCTACACATCCATGTCCTTACTTTAGGCAAAAACAACGAGTTTCAAAACACCCAATTTTTATCGATGTTGTCGGCGTGACGTAGAACGGATCGGATGTGTGTCTCTATGTATCTCAGAAGCTTTCCTAACCTTTGAGAGTTAAAGTCTCTTGTTTTTGGTTCCACATAGGTTCCAAAAACGCAATTTTAAGAAATCAAAGAAGAGAGGAGAAGGTGAAGATGAAGGAATTTTATGCCATAATATATACATATATACATGCGCATATGTATATAATAGTCAGAGGAGCAGAGAATGCAATCAAAAACACACAGCAACAAATATATATATATATATATATATATCATGTCTATATTTTTCAATCATGCGGAAGCTTAAATATATATATATATATATATATGAACACGTCTTTGGTTGCACACAGACACGCATATATACACTGCAAAGGCAAAAACAAAGAATATACATATATATATATACATGTTCACATTTTGGAAAACATACACCCAGATTCCTAAAAGAATTCACATATGAACCAGAGAACATGCACAACGAAAATTTCAAGCAATAGAGGCTACAGATATAAAGCTTGAAAAAAAAATACAGTAGCACAGCGGAAAATATAATGGAGAGATATAAACAAATTATATCACATTATTATTCACATAGAATAATCACAGCCTCAAGGATCAAATGGCTCTGATGCCAATGTAGGAAAAATATTTAACTAAAAAGGAGATTAGGCGTACCAAGACGAATCCATGTTTGGATCCGGGTCAAAGCTCCAATACTCCATACTTGTGCTCACACAATTATTAGACTACTAGAGCCTAATTGTGATTTGCACAGCAGGCCACCAGAACCAGAAAGATGGTAGGAGAGAAGAGAATTGCCAGAAAACTCAATGGCGGGGCAAATTGCAATTGAGGAGGCACACCCTATTTATAGTGGTTTATGGAGGCCACTAATTAGGAAACGTGTGCACTCCTTCTTGCCCTCCAAGACAGGAATTAATTGTCTCTCAATTAATTCCCTAATTATGGTGATTTGTTCCTCTTTTAACAAATCCATAATTATTGCTAAATATTCCCAAATCTGCATCTTATGCTGATTTTATTCTTATTTGATTAGGCTACTTATTTCCTAATCAAATAGTCCGGCCCATCAAGGGCGCACCTGGACCCAAAGTCCAACAATGTGAAACATATATGAATAAGTGAAGCTTTGTTCCTGTTTATGCTATGGCCATACGTATGATGTTTGAAACATTGAGCACGCAGATATGTCATTGTGTGAGCATGAGTTATGTAATGCAACCATGTCATGCATTAAACACTTATCTTGCATGCATGTTGGTATTGCTTTCCTAATGAGATTCCCCAGAATCTCACCCTCCCTTACCAATAATTTAGACAGGAGAAGACAAAACGTATGCTGAGAACAAAGAAGAGAACCATACAAGGGGATTGTAGCGGTGGAACGAAAACGGGAAGATATCTCCATTTCACTAGAATGGATTTAGACACCCACGTAGCGCTACGAGGCTACATTAATTATAATTATCAAGTATGAACCCCTATAAGGAGTTTTCGTAATCGTGCACATAATATTGGTATGTTTATGTTATTCCTGTGTTGCCCATTGAACTACGTATTGTATTCCGCAAGTACTATGAAATATGTGAAAATAAGATGAGGGTGTGACAATAAGCAAACTATACTTACCTCTGATGGTCCTTTTTGATGCTATCTTGTTCGATGGAAATGTTCAATTGATACAGATGCCACTTGGATCACTGAAGAAGACTTTCACCAGATTAACCCCACTTTGCTCAACTCGTACTGACTCCTTACCTCTTATAAGGAGAGTTCTATTCAGCAGGGGAAATGTTGAGAATCACAAAAGGACTAGAAGAATCCGCTAAAGATTTGAAGACTATCACACTTAATGCTAAAGATTTGAATGCCATCAAACTTAATGCTGATTTATTGTCATTATTATCATGGTAATTTATTTTAGTTTTGATTTTGAATTTTTTATCATTATTATAAATGCATTCCAAAACCTTCTGCTATTAAATTCTAAGGTTAGGGTTGAGGTATAAATAGCTCTCAACACATCCTTTTAATGATTGAATAAGAATTTATCTTGCCTTTTCTCTAAGTTTCTCTCTTCTCTCTCTGCCTTCTCTCTTCTCTCCCTTCTTCACTCTTCTCCTTTTCCCCTTCCCCCTTCTGCATCATTTATATTTTTTTAAGTTTAAGATAAAGTTAATAACTGTTACTTCTACTTAGTTTGGATGAGGTTACTAGAGTTTTAGAGGTGTCTTATAATATTACTTCGTCAACAATTTTAGGATTTTATATTTAGTAGCATAATAGTAAATTTAGGAGGCATATTATGGTGGACCCACTAAAGGCTTCTTAAACCTGATTATTTGAATCTTAAAAATTTACATTATTAATAGTATATAATATTTGGAGTCGGTATTCCCTACAATAATGGGCTGGCAACATGTATCATTACACCACCCCCACCATTTGTTAATTTATTATTATGTTCTCTTCCTATGTACAATGAACATCCACTGTACTCTAATCCTTCTCTGTATTAAAAGTCACTAATAATTAACTATCTCATTAAAACAAAGATGATCTGGTTAATAAATTAACTTATTCAAAAATAAAACATTTATTTAACTTTACCTTTATTTAAGAGTATAAAGAAACGTTATATTAGACTTCAAATGATTTGGAAGGCGCCCTATATTTACATGAGGTAATATGTGCTGGACTTAGCTCTAAGAAATTCAACATTTTTTTGAAGCTAAATCTCAAGTTTGAATATTCTATATGGGAATTATATTGATTGCTTTTAAAATTTAAAGACAGTAACTAATTTTAATTATATTTTTTTAACTCATGTAAAGTTATTAATTGATTCTTATAACCTTTGACATGGACACATACATCATCTCATTTTTACCACCTAAATTTATTTATCTTTTATTAAATTCTTTGTTATTTTTCAGAAAAGCCATCGATTAAAAAAGCAACAGAAAAATGGAAAATCCCTAATAAAGAACTTTAAAAATGCTAAAAGACAAAAATGAGTTTCAAATATTCATAATCCTAGAGAGATGTTAGGCTCAATTTGCCTTTTTTAAAATTAAAAGGAAAAGACACATTTGCCCTTACTTATTTTTTTATATAAAAAAATTTACCCCCATCGGCGGTTGCCGCCGGCAGCTGTGGCAACTAGCCAGCCACTGGAGCTCTAGTGGGAATATTCTGACCTAATATTCCCTTGAGAATAAATATTTCCAAAGAGGTGGGGATTTTAAATATTCATAAACCTAGAGAGATGTTTGACTCAATTTATCTTTTTGGAAATTAAAAGGAAAAGACACATTTGCCCTTATATATTTTTTTCATTTAAAAAATTACCCCCATTGGCAGCTGGCACCAGAGCTTCACCCTTCAGCTGGCCACTAAAGCTCCGATGGGAATATTTCGGCCTAATATTCCCTTGGGAATAAATATTCCCAAAGTGGTGGGGATGGTTTTCGAACCCCCACCACTTGTTTGCACAAAATGTTGGTGGCTATTAGGCCACCAATGCTATTCAATATAAGTAATGCAAACCAGTATATATGTATATTTATATATATTAACCTTTGATCTTTAACCTAAGCCTATTCACAAGTTCATATAAGGAATTAACAAGTTTAGATAAGGAATTCGCAATTTTTGTTTTTGAACTAAAAAATCCACTCACTCTCTCAGGCCATTCACAAATTCAGATAAGGGATTCACAACTTTCGTTTAAGCAAAAAATTCACTTACTCTCTCAGGCCATTCACAAATTTAGACAAGAAATTCATAAATTCATATAAGGAATTCACAAGTTTAGATAAAGAATTCGCAACTTTAATTTTTTAAGTAAACAATCCACTCACTCTCTCAAATCATTCACTGGTTTAGATAAGGACTCACAAGCTCATATAAGGACTGCAATTCAACGCCTTCTTTCCAACTTGATTTCTGGCGCCATCTATCATCCACAACTTTCCCCACAATACTAAGTCATCCCAATTCCCAAATATAAACAACATAATCACTATATTTTTCTATATAAAAAAACCTTCAAATATATACAAGTATTCAATATATATTTGTTCAAAGTAAAAGCCTACCATTAATCCACTTTTTTCCTTTAGTGCACACATAAATAACTGGATTCCTAGTATTAGTTGTCTCCACATATCAGATAAATTTCGGAAAAGACATACAAGATAAAATATGGAAAATGTATACACATAAAAGTAGAATGAAGAATGTTGTGGCTTAGTAGTTAACATAATTTGTGCCCTTTTTTTGGAAAAAAAATCACATAATTTCTCTTTCAAATTAAATGCTCCAATAATTTTTTTTAATGTTTTAGAGAATCAAAATAAAATCATAATTTTTCCTTTTATTAATTCATTGACATACCTTTGCTTTTAGGGTTTAAAGTTTTTTTAGTTGTAAATTCCTTACACAAACTTGTGAATTATTTATCTGAACTTATGAATGACATGAGAGATGTAATACCTCGAATTTTGGGATTGGAGGCTTTGGAATAAGCCTAAATTGAGTGGACTACTAAGCCCCGATTTATTAGATGTCCCAAATCTATTCTCTAATGTTCCTTTTATCTTTGGGGTATTAAAGAAAATAAAATGGTTAATTTTGAAGAAAGTGATTATGCTTACGGTGAAATCACCTATGAGGCAGTGAGTTTATCATATGATTTTGTATGACCGAATGATGAGAAAAAAATTATGAAATTTTACAGGTTCAAAGTAGACATCCTAAGCTTTAATTTGATAGGTCATATGACTCAATTAGAGCTATATACAAAAAGATATGAATTTTTGAAGTCAGCATAGAAAAACTGTGAGGTTTCTGGAACAATATGCAAATATTGAAATTATGGGAATTGTGTGATTCCATCTAGCAAAATTCTATATTTTTCCATGCAACTAGACACAATAAGGGTTCTATAGGCTTTGGAATCACTTCAATAAAATATTTCTAGAATTAGTTATGATTTTTCAAAGTTAGGGTAGAAAATCTGCTAGAATTTCTGAAATCCGAAAATAAAGGAAATAAATAAAATAACATTAGATATATTGTAAAATATATCATCTTCTTTCTCTAAGCTCATTCCAACGTGAAATATACCTAAAATAGAGAGAGAAAGAGAAGATTTTTCTAGAGAGAGAAAGTGAAGAGATTTTTTTACGGTAAGTTGATTTCTTCGGTAAATCCTTACCTAAAGCGTATAACTCCACTCCTAAGCTACTCTTTCATATATTTTAAGGTTTTGGAAGCTCAATTCAGCCCTTGGGAAGGTTAGGGTTTCAGCCAAGAAGAGGAAAAGCTAGTGGGAGCTTGAGGTAACTTCCAAACCTTTGTATATTGACTATTCTAGCTGCTGTAGACAATTTAATCGGTGAAATTTCGTCGGATTGTCTTTGGTTCTAAAAATGGAAAATGGGTTTGTGGGGTTGTTATTGTAACCCCTTGCTGTAATTATATCCGAAATACGCGATATAAAGTGAAATAGAGACCAATAAGAAACAAAACTTATTTAAAATCCCATATTCATGATAGGTTTTTCACAAATACCTTTCGAAATTGTTTATAACCTGGTCTCACATTTCCATTCCGAATACAATTACTACACGAAGATAAATTACAGTTAATATATCAGAGTACGCAAAATAATTCCCGATCAATTTCGGGTTCTTTTCATTAACTCAAGCTTCATAGGGCACATTAGCCCATACAAGCCCTCATATGGGGATTACAAAAATCTTTCTCATACACATAATCAAATCCTTATTGACATACATATATACACATCCAAATACAATTATCCCATCTGGGATGATAACCAACTACCAGAACGACAACCAAAGGAAGTCCTCATCACCCTTGGTTGCATGCTCCATCCTCAATCTACTACCTTGTCTGAAAGGTTAGTAGGGAAGGGTGAGATTCGAGAGAATCTCAGTAGGATAACAATATCAATATGCATGTACGATAAATGTTTAATGCATGACATGCTTGCATCACACAACTCATGATAACACAATGACAATTTGCAAGCTCAATGCTTCAAACAATATACCTATGGCCATAGCATAAATTGAAACATATCTTCAAATTACACACAATTATGCAAAGCTAAGACATGCACCAACACACTAACACATATATCAAATACAAGCAGAAGAGATATGTTCCCTACCCTCTTTCCGCGTATGCTTCAGCTCCGCTTACTCGCAATCAGAACGAATACCAAACCACGATCAGGGCGAATATCAACCCTATAACCAAAGCAAGGACATAGGGTTATTCTCTATTCCAAAACCTTAACTCTCAAACACTTAAGTTGGTTATCATTCACGACCTTTAGGTGGCTAATCAAAGCCCAAACACATGCCTAAAGGCTTGGGAAAGGCTATACCAAGAACCACCTTTAAAAGTGTAAAATACTGATTTTTGGGGGTGGGCCGCGGCCCAAAAATCCACTGGCTGCGGCCCAAAACTGCCCAGAAACGTTCAGAAACATTTGGACTGCGGCCCAGAAAATCCAGTTTCTTGGCTGAACTTCCAAAAATCATAATTAATTCCAAAAAAATTGAAATGAGGTGATCCCAAAGCCAAATGAAAGCTATTCAAGTCCTCTACACAGTAAAAATATTGGCCAATACTGGAAATCACCACATAAATACAGAATTCCCAAACATTCAAGACTATCCCAAAACAGAATCCATTTTCGACCTCAAAATTTGGACAGCTATAACTCCCAGTTCCAAAAACGAAATGGCACAAATTATATGTCCATTTTGAAGCTTGGGATATGAACTTTAAGATTGGAAAGTTTCATAATTTTCTGACTTCATTTACCCAGTCAAAACGTCCACACAACAAGACTGCCCAAACATAATTCGCACTGAACAGAATTTCCAGTTTTGCACACAATGTAGCCAATCCAATTCAAATCAATTCCAATGACCAAATACCACAACATGGCACCATTTTCAACATGAAACAACATCCAATTCATCCAATCCAAAATCACAAGAAAATCAGGGCAAAATTCACAATTCTCAAAACTCCACCAAAAACCACAATAAATAGATCAAAATGGAGAAAACACTCACATCTTCCTCTTTCCCAAACAAATTCCTTGATTCTTCATCTTTCCAAATTTCCTCAAGCCACCAAACACCTCCAACCAAGAATCTAAAACCATAGAGATGAAGCTCTCATCACTATGAACAACATTAAAGAAGGGTATTTGAGCATTAGAGGACATTATCTCACCTAAACATTGAACTCTTCCTTTCTCTTTCTTCCTTGAGCTTGGCATCCATGGAGGACGAAGAGAGAGATGAGAGATAAAGATGAAGAGATTAAGAGAGGATCAGTTTTTTGGGAGCCAAAACGTCCAAATAAAGAGAGGAGAGAGGACAAATGAGTTGAACATGTTGACCCAATCCAAGGGTCCAAAACTTGCCAAGTGTCAACATCTCAACACACCTCCCATGAGCTCACATGAGTACACCACATGGGATTCCACCCCTTTGATCTATTACACAAATCAATCACAACCATTGATCTTTGGGTTACCAATGAGTTTCCTCTTCGGTAACCGATCAATTGGTCAGTAACTTTACCGTTTTGCCCCTGGTTACGGCAATTCACACTGAATCACCACTAAACTCATTTTCTCATTCCTTTTCTTTAACAATGCACCCTCCCCTTTATTTTAAGTCAATTTAGAGGTTAATCCATAATTGAACTTAAATACAGGGTTTCGGCGCTGCTCACAGCACATACGAATCAAATTCGAAACCCAAATCACATTCGAAACCCAAATCACATCATATTCTCCAAAAGGGTTATTTTTCACTAACCACATCCACTTTTGGAGTCATTATCCCTTAATCGCAATTTGGGATCTTGCTAAACTGGGGCTTAGCAATCTACTTATTTCAGGCTTATTCTCTAGCCTCAAGTCTCAAAATTCGGGGTATTACAGTTATGCTGCCAAAATTGGTACTAAATGGTAGTTGTAACCTAATGGAATAGTCAATAAAGTGGTTAGAAGTAGAAAGGAACACGTTTGCGGAGTCGAAACCGAAAAACCCCGATTTTCCCTGAAGTTCTTATAAGTTTAAGTCATCTCTAGAAATAGGTCTTAGGGTTGGATTTTCAATGATTTGATGATTCCATTGAGTTCAGGAGGGAAAACTAGGTGGGGTTACAGTTGGTCACTTTTCGGAAATGGCCGAAAAAGCATAATTACGAAAATGCCCCTAAAACCCTTAAGGTGGGGCTGCCCAAGATAATTTTGTCATTTTACAATGAATTTGATAATTCCAAGTCCGGAAATGGATTCCTTGGGTAAAAATATGTCAGGATAGCCTAGGTTAAAATTTCAAGAAAAGTACAGCCGGACCGGGTACGATAGGGCCGGGTCCCCGGGGGTATTTTAGTAATTTTTCAAGATAAACTCATATAACCCCCAAATATACTATGGAAGTGTCTAAATAGTACATTTGACATTGTAGGATCGAAGATGAAGCCCCAAGCTATTGGCACGCAAATCGATGAGAAAGATTGGAGGTAGGGGACTTACCTTACTTGCATGTATTTGATATCTTTGCTTGTGTAATGATATATGCGATTGCTTTACTTGATTGTGTAGAGAATATTTGAATAAATGAAGCTCTGTTTTTGTTTTCGCTGTGGCCATAGTCTTGTTGTATGAAACATTGAGCATGCAGAAATATCATTATGTGGCATACATCTAGATAAAGCTAACATGTCATACACATAGCATCAATCATGCATGCATTATGATATCTATTTCCTACTGAGATTCTCTCGAATCTCACCCTCCCCTACCAACAATTTAGATAGGAGACGACAGAAGATATGCAAACAACAATGCAGAGTACCGTATGAGGGGATTACAGTAGTGGAACGAAGATGGGAAGAAGTCTCTATTTCATTGAGATGAGGTTAGACACCCTAGTAGCCTTGTGCGGCTACTTTAATCGTAAGTATCATGTACAAACCCCTATGGGGAATTTATGTAATCATGCACATATTATCAGTATAGTTATGCTATTCCTGTGTTGCCTACCAAACCACATATCGTTTTCCGCGAATACTCTGAAAAAATGTTAAAATGAGATAAGGGCGTGACAAGAGAGTAAGTGAATTTTTTACTTAAAAAAAATGAAACTTGTGAATTCCTTACTTGAATTATTCAATTCCTTTTATGAACTAATGTGCTTGGGTTAAAGATCAAACGTTAATATATATTGTTGTTTGCATTATTTATATTGAAAGGCATTGGTGGCCCAATGGCCACCAACATTTTGTGTAAACAAAGTGATGGGGTTTCTAACCCTATTCCCCACCACTTTAAGAATATTTATTCCTAAGGGAATATTAATATTTCCCACCCCACCACTCCAGGAATATTTAATCTCGGAATATTCCAACCAGAGCTTAGGCAGTGGCCATTGCCGCCGGTGGGGGTAATTGTTTTTTAAATAGAAAAATATGTAAGGATAAACGTTTCTTTTTCTTTTAATTAAAAAAACTAATTAAGCCTAACATTTTTCTAGGATTATGACTATTCAAAACGCTGTTTTATCTTCTAACATTTTTAAAGTTCTTTATTAGGAGTTTTTACCAAAGAAAAATTAAAGAATCCAATGCACACACAACTAAACTAGATAAATCCCGTTTTCCTTTTTCTCTCCTAATTAATTAATCCTCTCATATTATAATCATAGCTAAATAACTCATAACTTTTTTTTTTTACTTTTATTGTTATCTAAAATAATTGTCGGGATTGTTCCAAGGTTTATTAGGCAAGTCTAAATTATACAAACCCCCCTTGAATTTTGGAATAGTTGCATATAACCTCCCTGACATTTTGATATTTAAATATAGCCCCCTTGAACTTTGTTTTTTACTTTTATTTTGGACCCCCTACTGTTAACACGCCCTTATCTTTTTTACAGAATTTGCTAAGTCAGATTAATAGAGGGCACTTCATCACATCTTACGTGGCATCCTATTAAGTTTATAGTTGTGTAAAACCTCTGTAAACTTTAGTCTAGTTGCATATAACTCCCTCGACATTTTAAACTTTAAACTTAACTCCTTTGAAGTTTTTTTAATATTGAACCACTACCTTTACTTTTTTATCTAATTCTTATCAAAGAAAGCTCATTACTTCTAAATGATCTTATTAGCTTCTTTATATATTAAAATAATACTTTTACAATTTTATTGTCTTAATTTATAAAATTAATAAATTCATTAATTTTTGTTTTCTATATATCATATTTATTAATTAAAATAGTATTTGTTAAATTTTTTGTTGAATTAGAGGTTGAATTTTGATCCTTATATTTCTTGTTAATGCGAACTATGAAATATTATTTTTCTATTTTTCTCCATGGAACAAATCCTATTATAATTAACAAATGATATATAACAAACAAAAATTAATGAATTTATTAACATTATAAATTAAGACAATAAAATTGTAAAAATGCTATTTTAATATATGAACAAGCCGATATGATCATTTGGAAGTAATGAGCTTGGTCTGATAAGAATTAGATAAAAAAAAGTAAAGGTAGGGGTTTAATATTAAAAAAATAAAACTTCAAGGGGGTTAAGTTTAAAGTTTAAAATGTCAAGGAGGTTATGTACAATTAGACTAAAGTTCCAGGGGGTTTTATATAATTATAAGCTTAATAGGATGTCACATAAGATGTGATGAGGTGTCTTCTATTAATCTGACATGGCAAAATCTGTAAAAAAAATAATGGCATGTTAACGGTAGGGGGTCCAAATTAGAAAAACCAAAGTTCATGGGGGTTAAATTTAAATGTCGAAATATTAGAGGGGTTATATACAACTGGCCCAAAATTTAAGAGGATTTTATATAATTTAGCCTTTAGGCAATACGCGATTGTTCTGAGTTCATTGATTTAAACTCATACTAGTACGCTTTTTACCTATAAGTAACCATTTAACCACATAGACATAACAATAAACAATATATCAAAAAAGAAAAAGAAAAGCACACCTACAACTACCGTAAAATATATAGGTTTTATCAGGATACACGCATACGGGTACAAATAATAAAGGTGTGCAACTTTATTCAACCATGATTCTATTTGAATACAAGTTTTCAGGCGATGAATGCATGAAATAAATTAAGGAAAATGCTCTCAATTCATAAAAAGGAAAAGAGACGAGTGAGAAGAAGTGAAGAATTTTATGTGGGTTATGTAGGCTTAGATCCTTATTAAGGGCTACAGTATAACTTACTTTGAACCTCGCATAACCTATTTAGTAAATAGGCTCTTTATTCTCATGCCCATATATTTTGGCCTATTTATGTTTTTAAATTTTTATTATTATAAAAAATTATATATAATATAATCTAAATCAATTTTATAAATCATTTATTAAATACTGAATTAGCACTAACCTTACGTTAAATATCTCATCACACACATATAAACTCAATCATTTCATTCGTCAGCTGCTCACGTCTCCATATCTTCTCTTCATCGAACAAGACAACAACACTATCTCACTCCATCTTCCCTAATTTGCATAATTTGTCGAAGCATAATAAATGTTAGTGTAAGTTTATTTAATTAATTCTCAAATGAAATATAATAATCTCAATAGGAAAGGTTTGCTGTAGTTTTTGCGGGAAAAGCAAGAGGTAAAATTCAGTTTTATATGTTACTATTTATTGTGTTTGGTTGATTTAAAAAAATATATTTCTTTAATCAACGAATGATTAGTTTTTCTTATCTCTAGTTGCTTAGGTAGCTATTGTCACAATACTTTCTTTTTCTCATTAAATTCTTATATTACAGGTGAGGATCGATCGAAAAATAAAATAATTTATCCAACATTACTGGCCAGCCAAAATATGTTTCAAGTGGGTATTAAATATGCTTCTCAAGTTAATGACTTGATTCATTTTGTAGTAGTCATCCAATGAATAACTGACTATATTGAAGTCTCGGGTTATTGATGCCACCCTAATGACTTCTTAGGATTGTTTCCATTAGTATTATAAATAAGGATTAAAGGTTAAAAATACCCATGTGTTTTTACTCAAAGTGCATCCAGCACTTTATGCTTTTTAGAGGTTCAAAAGTACCTATGAACTTTGAAAATAGGATTAAATTTACCATTTCCATCAAAGTTGACTGACGGACGTTATGCAAATCGATTTAAAAAAAGGGTCAAGAGTCAAAAATACCCATGTGTTTTTACTCAAAGTACGTTCAGTGCCATATGCTTTTCAGAGGTTTGAAATTACCCATAAACTTTGAAAATAGGGTCAAATTTGCCATTTCCTTCAAAGTTGGCAGATGAACGTTATACCAGTTGCAAATTGATTTAAACCCTTCACACCCAAAACTACCTCTTCCTCCATCATGTTCCAGGCTTGCAGTAACAGCTTCTGATGGATATCACTTAATTCACCTCCTTTTGATCGAGTAATAGCATGAAAATGGTGTTGTGTTGCTCTACTCTCAGAAACTCACGGGCTACGATGGAGTCACCAGTGGACGGGATAGATGGTGGTAGAGAGATAAGGATGTGTTCAAATCAATATTCTTGTCTCTGTGCTATGAATCTCAGCTTTCTCCGGTGATGTTGAGAAAGTAGAGCAATGTGTGAAGCATAAATCTCAGCCTTCGGTACTAGCATGCTTCACATCCTAATCAGATCAATATTCTCGTCTCTATGCTCTGAATCTTAGCTTTCTCTAATGACGGAAGACCACCATAGCTGGAGAATTGAGAAGCAGAGCACCATGTGAAGCATGCTAGTACCGAAGGCTGAGATTTATGCTTCACACGGTGCTTTGCTTTCTCAATATCACTGAAGAAAGCTGAGATTCAGAGCACAGAGACGAGAATATTGATTTGAACACATTCTCATCTCTCTACCACCGTCTATCCCGTCTATTGGTGACTCCATCATAGCTCGTGAGTTTCTGAGAGTAGAGCTACACATCACCATTTTCATGCTATTACTCGATCAAAAGGGGGGGTGAATTGAGTGATGTCCATCAGAAGCCATTATTGCAGGCCTAGAACATGCCGGAGGAAGAGGTAGTGTTGGATGTGAAGGGTTTAAATCGATTTGCAATTGGTATAACGTTCGTCAGCCAACTTTGACGGAAATGGCAAATTTGACCCTATTTTCAAAGTTTATGGGCAATTTGGAACCTCTGAAAAGCATATGGTGCTGAACGCACTTTGGGTAAAAATACATGGATATTTTTTACCCTTAACCCTTTTTTAAATTGATTTGCATAACGTCCGTCAGTCAACATTGACGGAAATGGTAAATTTGATCCTATGTTTCAAAGTTTATGGGTACTTTTGAACCTCTAAAAAATATATGGTGCTTGATGCACTTTGAGTAAAAACACATGGGTATTTTTTCCCCTTAACCCTATAAATAAATTATCCTATTTGTATTATTCTAAACTTGTAATTGTATTGAGATTTTATGAGATATTATAATAAATGAATTTTTTTTATTTTATTATAAATTTAAAATAGATCTTTTTTATTAATTAAATCATATGTAATATTTTTATAGACTCAAAACCTATTTAAAACATGATATTGGCTTTTAAATATGTTTGCAGAATTATATATGGCCTTGAAGGCATATATATACCTTCAAGGCTATTTCCATATCATGTCTAGCTTTTTGAAGGCTCAGACTTGAGCATGAAAAAAAGACTATATACATATTCAGAATTTAAACATTTGTTTTAAGCTCAAGCCTACTTTGGCTAAAGCCTAGCGTAGCCTTTTACCCTTAATTTTAAGTTAAAAGTCATACTTCTTTTTATGGTTCTAAATGTAAGAGCTAAATAATGAACCTCAATATATATATATAGAGAGAAAATTAGGGTTGGTTATTTACAAAAACATAATGTGTTGATTTTCCTAAAAGTTACTCTTTAATCATTTAATTTGAAACTATTCCGTAATGAAAATTCCTTAATATATATGCACTATTAATAAGAATAGTTTAGAAAGAAAATTATAAATTTACGAAAAAAAAATAAATTGAGACTTTACATATTTATATAACTAAAGTAAACTCTCAAACCGACTGTCCTCCCTACGTTTGAAATCAGAGAGACGTTCTTATCCAGCTAGCAGTCAGTGGTCCACTTTACCCAATACGACGGCTTTCTATATCAGCGGTCTTTTATGGTTTTTTAATCTGTCACACTTTTAATTGTCTAAATCCGTCCACTCAAATAAGATTATTCAACAAGTGATCCATAAGAGAAAATGGCCACTAACCAATTATAAAAAAGTGGGAATTTAAGAAAGAAAGGGATCGGTGTGTCGGCCATTTTAGGTGGCCATGTTTGTCAGTCTCGTTCTAATTTGAAAACAATACATTTACTTTAATTTCTTGTAATATCATTACTACCATATTTACCTACTAGCACAAAACCACGAAGAAAGTAGATGTTAAAAAAACAGAGGAAATATTAAACACATGTTTAATTTATTACATTCTATTGCACGATTAATCAACATCCATACAATCAAATATATTACTCCTTTTTATTTTTTTATAAGCAACTTTTTTTTTGGCTGGTCCTTAATATAAACAACTTTTTTCTTTTATTTTAAAATTTAAACTACTTTTTTTCTTTTTAACCTTTGTTAAATACATATCTTTATATTAATTATCTCTCACTCACAACTAATTCTATTTCATTTAATCATTTATTATCCTTTCTCTCTCATATAATTTGTACACATTCTATTCATTCTTTTTGCATAAATAGGGACATATTTAAAAAAAATATAACATTTTTTACACATTTATTGTTTTAAACTAATCTTAACTATCAATTCATCTTACACTATTAAGAAAAATGTTGCTTATAAAAAATATCAGGGAGTAATGTATTACAATAAAAAAATCACATTCTTTAAAAAGTCATGAAAAATAGCTTATTCTTCAGAGTTTATATATATTTACATGAAAACAAGTCTATATAGGTGAAGATTTAATTTTTAACTACTTGAGTAAGTTTTGGTTTGGATTTTGATGATGAAACTCACCGGACAAAGTAAAATTATAACCAAGCAATCATTTCATGAGGGAATTGTAGGGGCGCTTAAACTTTTGTTAAAAATAATTTCAGATGATTATTATGTCTCCCACTATGAGTTTCAGCTACAAGTGACCGGCAATGCTACTTGATTCTAATAACTATATTAAGTGCATGGTCAGAAAAATGCTACTACATTCTAAACCTAACTAGCTATAGCTATACATGACCACACAAATTATGTATTTATGGTCTCAAAAAAGGAATTATATATGCCATGTACCTCTTTAGTCCCATTTATAAGACAAAAAGAAGAAAATTTTTGGGAGAATCTCTGAAAAAGAACTTGAAAATTGGAAAATGACAAATTAGGTTTTTGCCAGGAATTGATTAGAAAATGTCGAAACTTGAGAAGCAATTCCCAAATTTTTTTTTTTGAAAAATATCTGATTTGTCATTTTCCGATTTCCAAGTTCTTTTTAAAGGATTCTTCCAAAATTTTGTATCATAATTATAAGGCATTTTATTAATCTTTTTTGTCATTAGTTGTTCCCCATGTACCTCTCATCACTACAATAGATTTAGGCATATATATAATGCTTAATAAATAATGGTTACATCGAATAAATGTCATGTATGTCAAGGTGGAGCTCGTGCAAAAATATATAATGCTTAAAAGTAATGGGTTATTTTTGTTCGCCATCATATATTATGAGACGGAATTTGCGAAAATACAAAAATAACGGTTGTAGTTAATCACCATCATTTATTTAGTTACAAAAATGACAATTCTTAAAAGCCAATTGTTATTTAACACTTACAAACGATTCTTCTTCTAACGTTATATCAACGAAAACACAAGCATAGTGGTTATATCAATTGACCATAAAGTGTGAACAACAAAAACGACCTTTCATAGTAAACAAGCATCATGTAAAGAACAAATCTAAAAAACACATTTTCGTAACCTTATTCAGTTTGACACCAAGTATCAATTCTCATAAGTTAAATACTTTAGAGCGAAGTATTCAACTCTATTTATACATGCCTATTCCTTTTGTTCTTAGTACTTTTCTAAAAAGAACATTTTGATAACCTCATCCTTCTCTTCCTTATCATGGTATGAAGCCAGAGAGATCTTTCCGCAATCTCCTACCCCTCTTACTCCTCCTCCTCCTCCGCCTTATCCTCAACTAGAGGCTCTACTGCAAATGTTGGCTAGCCTTGACTGCTCTACAAGGTGTCTCGCTCCACACACCTATAATCTAAACTGGAATTTGAACTTCATCCTTCATCACAATCAGATTGTATATGATCATTTCCAATCATATGCTTCATTCCCTTCCTTAGACATTGAAGATATGTTGAGTGAGGGAGAGAGGCAAGAGGAGGAGGAGGAGGATGATAGTAGTAATGGGGATGACTGAAAACCACCACCACTTCTTTTATTTTTTGAATATTTAAAAAATTAATAGTTATGGCAAAGTAGCTCAACAATAGTTTTAAAAGATAATTGACACTTCACGGTTATCAGTAAACATATGTTACTAATGTTAGGCATTTTACAAGGCACATTCATAGTTATTAGTAAATAATCATTACTTATGTTAGTAACTATGGCAATTTAAAAGGACACATTCGGCTCTATAATATAACCCTTTCTATTCCAAAGGACACATTCTATTGGATAACCCGCAAAACCTTTTCCATTCTACTTCTATTTAATTAACAAGAAATTATCTTTAATGCTAAAGAAGGCATTCAACAATAAGATAAACCATGAAAAACTTTCTATTTAAATGTCTGAAAAATGAACTTCATTTATACACTTCTATTTCAACTTCTCATATCCAACTTCTAACTTTTTATCTTAAATGGTATCATAGACAAACACAAGAGATCTTCTGGTTCATCATCTTTTGATTACCCTAGGGTAAAACCAAAAGATGTCCACAATCCACTGACAAGGATTGAAGGGTTAATCCACACGAACTATGACCTCTAACATATGGTCAATGATAACATAGGAGAGCAAGGACACATGGGCAAGTGCTTAAAGGAATTGGCCTCTCTCATTCATTATGTGATCAAGAAGGTGGACAAATTACTGGAGAAGCATAAATTGAATGATGCAGTAGATCCTGCATCATCATAACTTTTTATTTTTTATTTATTTATTCACACTCACATCTTATTTTTAATTTTTTGTTTGTAATATGGGGTTGAATAATCAACTTCAAAAATTATTTAAAAAGATGTCAAATAAATAACGGTTGTTAAGTAAACCTCGTCACTTTTTAGAATACATTTCAAATACCTAGCGTTTATTGAGAAAAAATTGTCATCATTTACAAAACCTAACAATTGTAATGTAAAACCGTGAACTTATGTTCAGAGGTTTATTACGGTTGTAAATTAAGAATCGAAATAAAAAGGACACCTTTCATAATGATTCTAACCTTATAATGGTAGGCAAGTTTCATTAAGTCTTTTAAAACACCCACTATCACGCACCTCTTCAAATTCCAAAGTTATAACACTTGTCTTTGGTCAAACGTTACCTACCATCCTCGAAATCCCACAACTTCGGTTGACTTTTTTAGCCGTCAATAGTTGCTTTCAGGTGAACTACATCATCTACTGCTTTCTTTGAATTTTTTCTGACAGCAATATGAGTTGCTTCGATTGCCTTAAGTCACTTTTTTGTTTCAGAGTCCTAGCTAGGTGCCTTCATTCGTATAATCTATTCTACTTATTTTTATGTATGCTTTCTTTTCTGCATTTCACATTCCCGATCTTGCATTTTTCATTTTACATTATGCATTCTCCTTATTTTTCACATCATCTTGCTTAACTAGGTTTTGACCTTAGTGGTTCTCTATTCCCGTGGTTGTCTAACTAAGTTTTGTTTTCTAGTTAAAATGGCCAGTTCTAGTTCCTCGGGCATCGATAATGCCCCAGTACTACTATTCCTCCTCGTATTGATATTGCCCCTAGCCAAACAGAAACTTGACCCCGGAGTAGGAGTTAGAATGAGTGCAGGATATTGCAAGGAAGGGCCACTGCTCCTTAACTTTTGTCAATAAAGGGAAGTCTTTGGGGAGAAAATTTGATGTGACATGGAACAATAAGGGTTAAGCTGTTGATCCGTCACACTTTGTTAGTTACCTCAGCTTAACAATAAGGACCAATGTTCCTCATGTCGGGTAACTAACATTGGGTATAGAACAAGTGCACAGACGTTATTTGGGATAATATTAGGGTAAGGTATATATACCTACTAATTACTTGCTATGTACTTGTAAAAAATGTTAACTTGAATTGTGTGCTTTACAATCTGCATATGATATAGACGAAACTTATAAGAAATTTATCCTCAAGAAGGCTAGAAAAGCACCTACGCAAATTCCATCATGTTTTGATGATGGTGTATTTGTAGAATCTTGAAGAGGCTGATAAGACAGAAGTTCTTTAGGTTCTTTAGTCCATGATTAAATTAGATGAGTGGAGAAAATTTGTTATCTCACGTCATGACCTGTCATTCTAGGTAATAGTTATTCAAAATTCATAAGATATGTATGTATATGTTTAATATTAACTGAAGTGTTATGTGTTTCATAGGAATTAAGTCGGGTAAATAAAGAGAGGGTGAAGAACAATAAGTATCCCTACAAGGAAGGGCGAGCAGGTATGCTTGTGTTGCTCTACAACTATTCGCTAAGAGTAGGGACGGTAGTCGACCTCCCCATCATGAACTTTGGTTGGTAGTGAGGCAAAATAAACATGGCTCTTATGATGATCCTCACATGAAGGAGGTCATCAATAAAATGGTAAGTATTAATATTAGTCCTCAATTTATGAAAGTAATGTCTTCAATTAACTATCAATATTAACAATATTGTTAAATACACAGCAAGCCATGTCCCAGGAATTTATTACACAGGGCTACCTTTCTATGAATGAGGACATATTGGCCAAGACATTGAAGCCTCACCATCCTAGTCTTCTTAGGGGTTATGGCTTTGGATTGAGCAAGACAAAATATTATGGTCACCGGCAATCTCAAAGAACTAATAGGGAAGAAAAATATGAAAAGCTCTAGAAACAATGTGATGAAATGTAGAAAATACTGTTTCTCATGCAAGAGCTGATGAAGGAGCAAGGGGGAGATGGAAGCCCAAGTATTAGAGTAGTTGCACATTTTCAAGTCATGATCTACCTGAGGGATTGATGGAAGTTGAATGTTTTGCCGATAGTGATGTGGACCCAATAGGAACTTATTATAGAAAACCTAGAAATTACAGAAAAGTTAGCAGATACAGAAGGGAATTAATAACAAATAAAAGAAATGACAATGATCTAGAATCTAAGAGCTTTATGAAGTGAACACCATTTCCAGAGAATACTAAGTATATGAAACTTAGCACCCAAAAGAAACATTGCCTAACAACTTATAGTATATACACAAGAGTCGATCAACCTCTAATGCCTAGTAGTATCCTCACAAGAATACAATAGTCACCTAAATAATCCTTTATTGAAATTTGAAAATTGAATGCACAATATTTGCCTTTAAATAAAAATATGACTCAACATAAACTAAAACCCTAAAAGCCCAAAAGTCCAATATGGTTAAGCAGGGAGGAGTGAAAAGATGCCACTTTAGTGATCTTAGTTGATTGGGGGATGTCACTTTGGTGATTGGATGGAAGGATATTGGAGTCTAGTGAGATAATGGCTAATGGCTGAAAATCAGAACTTTAGAATAAATGGATAATATAAATATCCTCTAAATGAGTTAAAATATATGATAAAAGCAAAGATATCTAAGGGATATGGTTAAAAGGATAGATATTCAAAGGACATGATGATTAGAATATATTTAAATTAGATTTGGGCAGATTTAAATTAATTCAATGGATACTGTACATAGGATAATTGGGCTTTTTAAAGTTGATTTCTAAAGAGAATATAATAATACCATAACATGCCTTATTTAGTTAAATAATGGAACTTAAGACTCTTAAAACAAATAAAATTTTGTTCTTGGGCTTTAATTAATCATGTCCAGCCCATTACAACTTAAATACTCAAATAATATGCAATTTAAATCAAAACAAGTATATGGCTGCCACTTGCAACTTGGGCTCACTTGTAACTAATCCAACCCTATATTTTTAAGCCTTTACTAACCCTTTAGCTCTTATTGGCCATTTGAAGGCTTTCTTGACTTTTCTCTTCAATTTGGGCTCTATTTATTTCCAGCCCAAGCTCTTTAGTGCATAGATGAGTGATATATCTTGGTTGTGCATCTTGGATCTTGTATAGCTTCTCCTTGGCTTGAAAATCTAAAATAACTCCTTGTAAGGCCTCTTTCATGGCATGTTTTCTTGCTCTTGTCATTAAACCTCTAATTCCTCTAAATGTGTGACGCAACACCGGCTGTAGTTATTGATTCATATGAGAGGCTCCCTAATCTCTATTAGATAGCCCTAGACACCATATAGTTGCAATGGGCTGCATGTTCAACTACCTAGAGGATAACATGCTTTATAATGAGACTATCCCTCTCAAGCATTTGAGGATACAAATCAATACCAATATCAACCCTAGCTATCCACTATCTATGGCCACTAAAGACGCATGTTAGACTAGGCCTTTTACCCAAAAGCATAAATTGGGTGGTGCTAAAAATTTTAAAACTTAAATCAAAACTTAATCAAGAAATTAGAATTAGAGAGATATCATTGAGGATATGAAGACACCATATTTATATTGGTTCGATCCAACCACTTGACCTACATCTAGTCCTCATAAATCCTTCGGAGAGTTCCACTATGCTTTTAAGATTTACTGGACTCTTTGTGCCTTAGTACAAGTACATTCCTTCTCAAGGAACACTCGCTCCCCCTTACACATTACAATTAATGCCCACAGTCAAGGTCCTACTAACTTGAGTTGCTTAATGGTAATAAATGATTCAAAGTAATCTCTCCCAAAAAGTAAATGAATAGACACTAAAGTACAAAAAATCTCACAAGAGCATACCACAAGACTTAGCAAGTAATGAAAAATTGAATGCTAATAGAGAGGTGGTGTCATACCCTAAGTTTATTTTCCATATTTTTAGAGTAGTTGTGCACAGTTCGGTGGGCAATACAGGAATAGCGTAAAAATACTGATGTATAGTACATAGTTACATTAAGGAATTCCATTCAGCATTAGGTAATATATATACAATTTCTCATCTTGGGAAACGTTCCCGCCACTTTCTCGTATCCTCGTCTTTGCCTTTCGAGCCGCTGGCACCTGCTATGGTATTTTATTTAGTAAAAGGGGTGGGATTCTAAGGAATCTTAGTAAAAACATATTATCGTTCACATAACATGCGATAAGTAAATATGTTATGCAACATGAATGCACCAATTAATAAACAATACTACCTCCGGTCCTAAATATAGGACAAAGTTTGTAGTGTAATTTGCACTACAAACTTTGTCCTATATTTAGGACCGGAGGGAGTATAACACATCGTCATATATACATGAGTAAGGCTCCAGCTCCACTACTCGTACACCAATTGGATTCTCATCCGATCTCTCAGGTGTAAGTGCACTTTCGGCAATAACTGCCTTCTCTAAGGATACCATGTTAATAAATAAAAGTGCAAACCATGGTAACCACACATTCATGTAGACTAAGGCATGAAGTATGAAGGATAATGTCCCTACCTCAAGTCTCTTTCATCCTATTTTGCGAGCCTTGAAAAGCATGTCAAGCTCAAACTTCCAATCAGTCCTAAAATATCAAATGTACAAGAATTAGGTTCAAACCCATCCATGTACCATTTTAGACACTTCCATAGTGTTTAATGTGGTCATATTAGTCTATGGTAAAAATTTACCAAAATGCCACTAGGACCCCGGCTCGGCCTTACCGTACCCGGTATGGCTGTACTTTTTCTGCAATTTTGACTTGGGCTATTATGATATATTTTTACCCAAGGGATCCATTTCTGGATTTGGAATTAGCAAATTCACTACCAAATTACAAAAATACCCTTGACAACCCTGCTTTAAGGGTTTCAGGGGTGTTTCGTAATTATGCTTTTTCGGGCTTTTCCGAAAATGTGACCGACTGCAACCTCACTTAATTTTTCCTCCTAAACACTATAGAACCATCAAATAATTGAAAATCCAACCCTAAGGCCCTCTATCAGCCCTAGCTGAATTTCTCAAGTATCAAAGGAAAATTGGGGTTTTTTAGTTTCGGCTACGCATACACGTTCATTTCTATTCCTAACCACTTTATTGACTATTCTATTAGGTTACAAGTACTATTTAGGCCCAATTTTGGCAGCAAAACCCCTTGGCATACACATTTCCAAAATTTAAAACTAACGGTAATCCGGCGAAATTTCACTGATTAAATTGCCTATAGCAGCCAAAATAGTTAATATACGAAGGTTTGGAAGTTACCTCAAGCTCTCTCTGGCTTTTCTCAAACTGGCTGAAAACCCTAACTCCTCTATACCAAAATATGAGCTTCACAACCTTTAAGAATATTAAAAAGAAGCTTAAGAGCAGAGTTATACACGTTAGGTAAGGATTTACTAGAGAAATTGGCTTACCATGTGATTTTTCTTCTCCCTTCTCTCTCTACAATTCCACACGTTCTCTCTCTAAATTCAGCTGAAATTCACAGTGGAAATGAGAGGAAGATGAAGATAGGAAATGTTTAATAGTCCATGCTGATGTCATCTTTTAATGAGCTTATGTCATAATTCCTTATTTTCCCATTTTCGGATTTTCTAGTAGAGTTTTTGCTCAATCTTTGAAAAATCATAACTAATTCTAGAAAAATCAAATTGGAGTGATCCCAAAGCCAATGGAAATCTATTTAAGTTCTCTTCACTAAAAAAATATGGATCAATGTTGTTAATAACAAGAAAAATACAGAATTACATGAAATCCCATACTACTCCAGAGTAGCTTCCAGTTTCAACCCTAAACTTTGGAAAATCATAACTCCTAGCTCACAAATCGAAATGACACAAATTATGTGTCCATTTTGAAGTTTGCATGTGAAAATTAAGATTGAAAAGGTTTCGAATTCTTAGACACCATTTGGTTATTCAAAATGTCATGTAAACCCACTACTTTGTACAGAGTTTCAATGGATAGAATTTCCAATATTTACACAATTATTCCCAATTGTTCCAATTTCACAACAAACAATCTCTCTACACAAATTTTCACAAGGAAGCCATTGAAATCACTAAAACAACCAAATTCTCATCACATCCACACATATTCAGTTTTGAACCACAATGCAACATAAACCACCAAATTGCCAAACTTTCCATTTTAAGTTCCAAACCAATTCCAAAGTCACAAAGCACAATATGACACCATTTTTACTACAATACACTAGGAAATTAATCCATTAAAAAATCAGACTAAAATTAGGGCAAAATCCATAATTTCTTAAACTCAACCAATGATCACAATACCTAGGTCAAAATGCCACAATTACTCACCTCTTCCTCTTCCTAAGGCTAGTTCCTTAATTCCTCTACTTTTCAATTTCTTCAAGCACTCAAACAACTTCTTTCACAAATATAAAACCATAGAGATGAAGGTCTTTTCAACATGAACAACATTATAGAAGAGTATTTGAGCTAAAGAGGACACCAAGCAAGTAAAATCTCACTTTTTGCTTTCTGTTTCCTCTTTGAAGTTACTCCAAAATGGAGTATGGAAGAGAGAGATAAGATAAAGATGAAGAATCATATTTTTGGGGCATGAAGGGCCTCTTGGTCGACCTAAAGGGAGAGATGGGAGAGGAATGAGTGG
This sequence comes from Inga leiocalycina, assembly GCA_963242795.1. Taxonomy (NCBI): domain Eukaryota; kingdom Viridiplantae; phylum Streptophyta; class Magnoliopsida; order Fabales; family Fabaceae; genus Inga; species Inga leiocalycina. The sequence continues at coordinate 42,153,487 of OY725332.1, forward strand.
TTGAAATGTTGACTTGATCCATGGCTCACATGGTGATACTTGTCATGATCTTGCAACATCTCCCATGTGCACACATAAGCACACAAGCACATGATTCCACCCTCTTGACTAGTTGAGCGCTAATCACAATCATTGATCTTTGAGTTACCAATGAGTTTCCTCTTCAGTAACTGACCAATTGGTCGATAACTTTCCTTTTTCCCATTTTGCCCGTGATTATGGTAATTCTCACTGAATCACCACCAAACACATTTATTATTCCATTTCACCATAATATGCGCCCTCCTTCTATTCTAATTCAATTTAGATATCAATCCACAATTGAACTTAAATACAGGGTTTAGGCACTGCTCATAACACATTCGAATCACAATTCACATCTTATTCTCTAAAAGTGTTTATTTATTAATAATCACATCCACTTTTGAAGTCATTAACCCTTAATCACTTCTTGGGATATTACAGTTGGTGCCTTCATCTTCAATGCTCACTTATTTATGGCTTGAAGAGAATTAATGATTGTTACTTGTTTAAATATAGCCATTGAGATTATGAGGTCACTTCTTCTACCCTTTGAATAGACGTTGCAAGATAGAGAGAGTTTCAATAGGATGAGGAATGAAGCATTTAATACTTCTGACAAAAAAGTGCTTTTTATTAATCTTTGTGTTAATCCATAATTAAGCACCTTAAACATGTTCAAATAAAGTTTTAGTAAAGTATGCAATCAATTAGAAGTGAAAGAAACATGTTTAGGAATGACATGATTGAGTATCAAAATTTCTGAGGTGTTGTTTTTTCTCAGTGACTGCATCACTTGAGTGCTCACTCAAGTGTTCTTCACTTTATTGAGAAAAGTATTTTTCAAATGATATATAACAACTCTTTGGCTCATTGTAGTGTTATAAAAGTGAAGGCCAATTACAAGGTCATTTGAGTGATCATGCTTTCATAATTGTTAAAAATAACAGATAACTATCAAGCTACCTTCAGTATAGTGAAAGTGATGCAACATTTGTTAGGGTTACTCTAGTGATTATTCTAAACAGTTTTTTAGGAGATCATGATCACTGGAAACATTATTGTAGGGAAGTAAAAGTAATATGAATTTGGAAACATCACTCAAGTGGTCAACTTAAAAATGATTTTAGAAAAATCTGATCACTGGCTAACTCACTATGGTGAGCTGAAAGTGATGTAATTTAAGAGACATCACTTAAGTGCTTACTTGAGTTATTTACTTGGAAAAATTCTTTTTGAAATAGGATCACTATCAGAATTACTATAGTAAGGTATAAGTAATCACAAATCGTTGTATCACTCGAGTAGAGAAAAATAGTGAATCACTTAAAATTGCTTTTGTAGTGAAGAACATTTTTGAAAGACATCACTTGAGTGCTCACTCGAGTGAATAATACAAGTTTTCATCAGTAGCCCATTCACTAGAACTGGAGTGAAAGTGGTAAAGTTTGAACACATCAATCAAGTACTCACTCAAGTGATTAAGTGATTCAGACCTTTTCATATCACTTAAATGATTTATCACTTCATGTGTTTAAAACTATTTTCTTCTGTTGTAACTAGCGATTCTCCTACAAAATACTTTCCTTAAGCTTTGTTATCATCAAAACATGGAATCTAACATTATACATGATAGGAGGGGTTATAGGCAGCTTCGTAGTGTGGCCTTATTATCTACTTTAAGTAAGCAATCTGACCAAGAAGTCTAATGGTTACAAGAAGTTGCCTGCCAAGTCAAAGACTACTAATCAGTCCAAGCCCCCCATTCAATCCAATCTCTATATGCAATCCAAGACCCCCATTCAATCTAAGAAAAGGAAGCATCTCACCTCTAATGATCAATCTGAGAAGAAGTCATTCTTACAGAAAAAGCTTGTTGGTCAATTTTCTTGGAAGTCCCTTCAAGAGTTCACTAACAAGTTCTTTGCTCTGAACCCATTTCTAATGATCAACTTTGAGAGAGAGGTCTTTGACCTACCAGACCAATAGGAAGCTATAAGCCAAGAGCTTGTTTTTAAGGTCCTGAATAAGGAGATGGCAAGTACAAGCTTTGTCAACTTCTTTTTAAGGTATTTCTTCAACTGTGATTAAATAGTTGACTACTTAGAACTTTAATTACATTTTGATATATGTTGGTTTTGCCATTTCAGGCACCTATACCATACTTACATCCTCCTTTGTGGCCTCCAGGACAAGAGAAAGTTCATCCACCCTCATAATATTAGGCATTAAGATGAGGGCATGAAGGAAGATGTGAAGCAATCTCAAGCGAGGTTTCTAGTAGATGAATTTAGTAGGAGGGCACTAGACAAAAAGGACACTTAACTTCTTGGTGCCTTACATTTAAGGGTGGGTACATCATTAACTCTACTTAAATTAGTTTTTATTTATCTTGTAATTATTCTGGTAGTGTGTTTATTATTGTACTTAATTAGGGGACATTGGATGCTCATAGTGGTATATCTATTGCGCAAAAAGAATTGGTACTATGACTCTATGACCGAGGTTCCAGACATGAGACCATACATGCAAGAGACATTCAACCAGTAAGTTATCCATTCAACATATTTTACAATTTAGTTTAGCTTTCATGTTTTTATATATATAATTTTTTATTGTATCTTCTTAGGGCGGTGTACAAATACTGCACACAAATTAGTCTCGACTGTACTAGATACAACCTTATTGATGGCCACTACAGATACATCTTCCAATGGCTCAATACAAAGGTATATATATTATTAACAATTACTATAATATTAAGCTGAAGCACACATATAGTTTATATATATGATTGATGGACAAACTTTTCTTCTCATTTCTTTATAATGCCCAAACCAACCAGACAATAGCAATGATTGTAAGTACTATGTGATGTAGTATATGAAGGACATAATCACCTATGGTTTGAAAATATTGATCCAAATAAGGTATATTATATGATCAATTCATTCATATATACATTCAGTCTGCTACATATTACAATACCTAAATTTCATATATTATTTCCCTTTACACACAGTATTTTAATGCCTCTCGCATGATGCTTAAAAAATCACAAATGGAAGAAGTGGTTATAGATTTGGTGATATCTCTGCAACACACTACTATAAAAATTGTGATATAAGATGATTGTTATCGACTATAAATCATGGTTTTGAACTGTTATATATGTGGGTGCCATAAATGCTCGGTGTAGATACATTATAGTTCTGAATTTATTTCTGACCTATTATGTAATACCCCGAATTTTGATATTTGAGGCTTGAGAATAAGCCTGAGATAAATGGATTGCTAAACCCTAGCTTAGCAAGATCCCAAATTGCGATTAAGGGTTAATGACCCCAAAAGTGGATGTGGTTAGTGATAAATAACCCTTTTGGAGAATATGATGTGATTTGGGATTTGAATGCGATTCGCATGTGTTGTGAGTAGTACCGAAACCCTGTATTTAAGTTCAATTATGGATTAACATCTAAATTGACTTAAAATAGATGGAGGGCGCATAATGTGGTGATATGGAATGATAAGATGAGTTTTGTGGTGATTCAGTGTAAATTGCCGTAATCAGGGGCATAACGGTAAAGTTACCGACCAATTGATCAGTTACTGAAGAGGAAACTCATTGGTAACTTCAAGATCAATGGTTAGGATTGATTTGTACAAGAGATCAAGGGTGGAATCATGTGTGTGTGTGTGCGCCTATGTGAGCTCAAGAAGATGGAGCAAGGGTGTGACACTTGGCACAATTTGGACCCTTGGATCTTGGTCAAAAGTTCAACATATTCCCTCTCTCTTCTCCTCTCTATTTGGACGTCCAAGGGGCCTCTTTTGGCCAAAATCATATCATCATCCTCATTTCTCATCCCTCTCTCTCTAAAGCTCCATTTTCGTCCAAACCTTGGAGGAAAGAGAAAGCAAGAGGTAAGTATTTGGCTTGTTTGTGGTCCTCTAATGGCTAAATCCTCTTTATTAATCTTAATCAAGTTGATGGGAGCTTCATCTCTATGGTCTTAGATTCTTGACAGGATGTGTTTGATGGCTTGAGGAAATTGGGAAAGATGAAGAATCAAGGAATTGGTTTGGGAAAGAGGAAGAGGTGAGTATTTGAAGCCTTTTGATCTAAGTTTTGTGAATTATGGTTAAGTATTCTGAATTGTGAATTTTGCCCTGATTTTGTGTGATTTTTGAAATGTATGAATTGCCTTATGTTTTGAGTGGCAATTGGTGTCTTGATGTGTTATAGAGCCATTGGATTTGGTTTGAGAACTTGGAATAAAAAGAATGGCAATGTGTGTTTGTGTTGTGGTTTTGTGATGACATGTTATGATTATTGGTAAAACATGTCAATATGATTTGAATTGGTCGATTTGGTGTTTCCAATGGACTCCTTGTGAAAATTTGTGTGGGAATGATGTTTGGTATGAAATTGGGACCATTGGAAGCAAAAGAGCCAAAATTGTGAAAAGTGTGAAATTTAGAATTTGGCCAAGTTTGAAATGCTGTGCAAGGGGCCAACTTTGTATGGTATTTTGACACTGTAAATGGTATTAGAATGATGTGATATTTTCCAAATTTGTAGTTTACATTGCAAGCTTTCCATTGATATAAAGTTTGGGTCTTTCTGAGTTCTGTAGGCCAAGTTATAGTAGTTGGAAATTGTGCTAAGAGTCAGGTCTTTAGTTGGCTGCGGCACGTGATTTTGGCCGTGACCCAAAACCTTCTGATCAGTCTTTGGCCATGGCCTATGAGGGGCTGGCTGCGGCCCAAATATTTCTGACCTGTCTCCGGCCATGGCCTATGAGTGCTGACTGCGGCCCAGGACTTTCTGACCATCTGTTGGCTGCGGCCAACCCTTTGAAAATTAGATTGTGATGTTTTGAAAGATGGTCTTTGGTCAAGGTTCTCTCAACCCTTTAGGGAAGTGTTTAGGCTTTGGTTGGCCACCTAAAGGTCATAAATGGTAACCAACTTTAAGTAATATGAAAGTAAAATTTTGGAACAGAGAATAACCCTATGTCCTTTCTTTGGTTATAGGGTTGATATTCGCCCTGGTCGTGGTTCAATATTTGTTCTGTTCGCAAGTAAGTGGAGCTGGAGCATACGTGGAAAACATGGGTAGGGAACATATCTCTCCTGCATGTATTTGATATTTGTGTAAGTGTGTCGGTGCATGTCTTTGCTTTGTATGATTATGTGTAATTTGAAGCTATGTTTCTATTTATGCTATAGCCATCAGTATGTTGTTTGAAGCATTGAGCTTACAAATTTGTCATTGTGTTTGCATGAGTTATGTGTTGCAAGCATGTCATGCATTAAACATTTATCATACATGCATATTGATATTGTTTTCCTTTTGAGATTCTCTCCAATCTTACCCTCCCCTATCAACCATTTTAGACAGGGTAGGTGAATCGAGGATGGAGCAAGCAGTCAAGGTCTGCTAGGGCTCCCATTAGAGTTTGGTTTTGATAGTTGGTTATCATAATTGAGATAATTTGTATTCATATTTGGATAAGGGTTGTATATATTGTGGAATGTATATTTGGATATATGTTTGGATGAGAATATTTGATTATGTATTTGGAATAAGCATTTGGGTATTTGTATATGTATTTGAGATAGATTTGTGTAATCCCCATGTGGAAATTGTAATGGGCAATTACGCCTTGTATATATTTAGTAAAGATATGAACCCGGCAGTTGCCGGGTGATATTGTTGTACACTTTGATATTTGTATAAATGTGATTTTTTGTGTGATGTAATTGTTATCGAAATTTAATATAAGACCAGGTGTATTAGATTTTGAAGAGTATTTTTGAAAACCCTATCGTGAAGATGGGATTTTAAATAAGTTTTGTTTCTTATTGGTTCTATTTCACCTTAATCGCATATTTTGGATATAATTACGGAAAAGGGTTACATATTATAACAGTTCAAATATAATACTTGTTATGGCCTAAGTCTCGGCGTACGGTAATAATAATTAACAGGAACATGTAAACAAATATCATAATATATGGTCATGCTTGCATAATACATAACAGTCTCATATTGACAACTATTATTTATTCAATACCATATATAACAGTTCTTATGCAAGAATCGTTACTTTTAATAAAAATAATAATAGTCTCATGTAGACAACCATTATGTTTTTAGTACATTAATACTAGTTTCTAAATATGAACTGTGAACTTTTATAATAAATGATAGTTATTATATAATAACTATGATGTGTGGATGTGAGACCCTTCAAGTGAGAGTTTTTGAGTTAGTTGGAGTCGTCTATATATAATATAATATTACGTCCCATAATGAGTTGCCTTACAATTTGGGATGGATCAAGACATTCCAGTCTTTATGGAAAGAATCAATGGCAACTTTTGGCCTATATCTATGATAATGTAACTGTTGACCAATAAATTATGTCTCTACACAGGAATTAACCTTATAAAGCTAAGCTAAGGGGAAAACTTTATGAATATCCATATTGGAAAGGACGCAGGGGGTATACAAACCCTTGAGCTCTTATGGCCTTTCCTATACGGACATTCACATTTTTTTCACACAGCCGTTGCTTTCCTAGCTTAATTACTGAAAAAAAATACAAGGTATAGCTAATGAATACTTACATTAAAGATATATATGTCAGTAATGTGATTGATTCTAGCCATAAAGCCTATAAAATCTTGATCCATCTCATATCACATAGCTACTCAATATGGGAAGAATACTCTATTAGATATATTCGAAATCAAGTAGCTCAAAAACTCTCACATTAAAGAGTATAGGATTAATCATAATGTTGAATTTCAAAGCTTTTAACTTGGTGCCACCTACTCAACCAAAAAACAAGAGAGGAACCTTTGATTAGAGCAATAATAGGTCTTCCAAAAAAAAAACATAACTTCATAAAATAAATTTGATATGTCACCTTGAATGTTTTATGGCGTCATGACTTCAAACATGCTGCAAGTATTCACATGTTCATTTATGACTCTCTGTACAACTGAACTGGTTTATTTGTCACATCCTTATTGATGTTTTCGAAATAACTTCCGAAGATATGGATACTTCTAAAAAAGGAGAGGTATTTGCTTAGAGATCCATATCTCCTAAAGTTACTTCAAAAAAGATCAATAGAGTAGGAAACTATAGTCAGAGCAATGGGTTGACAACTTCATGTAACAGAAGAGGAGCCTTCAATTAGAGCAATAATGGCTTTCTAAAAAACGTATTCACAAAAGTAGTTTAATGTCACCTTGGATGCTTTATCACATCATGACTTCATAAAGGTAGCCTAATAGGCCAGATTTAGCACTGCAAGAAATAGGAGAGAAATTGTTAGAAGTGAAAGCAGGAAGGATAATGCAAAAGTGGATTAGGGAAATCATAACTATACCTAGCTAGCTAGGGCTCACGAATGAAACAACTCCACAGCAATTGCTGAGACAATGGTCAAGTGTATTAACTAGAGTGATTGTCAGTAAAAGTTTAGATAAAGGCTTTTTATGGTGAGATTCGATTGAAAACGGCTCCTAACAGCCCAAAAAGACAGTACGAGTTATAGGGTTAAGATGTTGGTGGGTTTCATTTGAACAGACAAAGTGGCAACTGTATTCTGTTTCATACGTTTAAAAGGAAGATTAATGTAGGGCTTTTTAGGTTATCATGCCTAAGACTTTACATCATGATTTGCCCGTAAGAATTATTATTTATTTGTTTACATTTATCTAGGTTCTTTGTTAATAACTGTTATGTGTTTAACATTTTTTTACATATTATTCTAATAAGTAACAGGTTTTACATAATAACCATTATGTATTACACTTTTTTTTTAATTACAGTGGATGATTATACATCCACCATTTTACAAACAAAATAAAAAAGCAAAAAGACAAAGTATATAAAAAACTAAAAATAACAAGTTATGGAGTTGTTTTAAAAATAACAAGTAGCTTTATTAAAACCACTTTTTGACTTTCTTCCCTGATTAACCAATCACAAAGCACCATATGTCCAAGAAGCCGGGACAAGTTATCGGTCCTCAGTCTGACCACATGTCTAACTTCCCAGAACATCGAACATCAAAGTTGGGGAAATCATCAGACCTTTTCTTCCCTTGTACTTGAGGATGCCTGGACATAAGAGATAAGGAAGAGGCTGGATTTGAAAAAGAGCGCCTGGCACCTTAGGAAAAGAGGAGCGTCTGGCACCCTAGGAGAAAAAGAGTGCTTGGCACCCTGAGTAATTAAACACTCCCAATACCTCTCTTACTTCTTAAATTTGACCAAGGCAAGAGAGATAGGTGGAAATAGAGAAAAATTAAGAGAAAAAGAAAGAAGAGAGAAAGTGGAGAAACTTCAAAAACACAAAGTGTTCTTGAGCGATTTGAATTCAGAATTCACTTTTCTAGCTCTTGGTGCCTTTACCAAACTTATTCCTCTCATCTACAGTTACGTTTTTACGGTTTTGGATTCTTGAATAAAAGTAGATGATGTGTTGAAGGCAACTTTCAAAACTAGGAAAGGGTATTATGAATTCCTGGTGATGCTAGTTAGACTAACCAATACACCTGCTGTCTTTATGAATTGCATGAGTCAAATTTTAGGTAGTATATAGACCAGTGATAGTGGTCTTTAATGACAATGTTCTAATATTCTCAAGGAATAGAGAAAAGCAAGATAATCACTTGAGAATAGTGTTGGGAATGTTGAAAGGAAAGCAACTTTATTCCAAGTTGATCAAATGTGAGTTTTGGCTTCCAGAGGTCAAATTCCTGGGCCATGTTGTCTCATAAGAAGGAATCTCAATGGATCCTAGTAAAGAAGACATAATACTAAACTAGAAGACGCCAGAAGCTATGCTGAGTATGCAGTTTTGTAGGTCTTACCTGTTATTATCAGAAATTGATTCATAATTTCTTATGAATCGCCTTGCCTCAGATAAAGCTCATGTGAATGAATTGATTGTTTATGTGGGAAGATGTCTATGAAAGTAGCTTTCGAGAACTACAGGAGATGCTGATGTTTGCACCAATATTGATTACCTCAGATCCTAGTTTGACCTGTGTGGTTTTAGTAATGCTAGTAAGCAAGGATTGAGATGTGCCCTAATACAACAGGGCAGAGTGGTGGCGTACTCCTCGTAATAGCTAAAGCCTCACGAGATGGGTTACCCTACTTATGATTGTGAGCTGGTGGTGATTATGTTTATTTGAAAATATGGCGATAACATGTGTACGATGTGACTATAGAACTGTATTGCAACCACTAAAGTCTCAAATATTTGCATAATCAGGAAAAGTTAAACACAAGATAATGTAGATGGATGGAGTTGCCTAAAGATTCTAACCTAGAAATTAAATGTCATCTAGGTAAAGTGAACGTCGTCACTGATGCTTTGAGTCAAAAAGCCATGTAGGTAGCAAATATGATTATACAAGAACAGAAACTGTTAGACGGGTTCAAAGATCTAAATTTGTCAAATGATATATTCCATGTTAGTTATAGTACTAGTCAAGAGAATAGTAATATGAGAGCTGAAATTGAAGCAACTTAAATGCAAGATGGATGAGTAAGGTCTATCAGGAGTAGAATTGAACAGAGAAAAATCCTGGAATATGATTTTTCACTAAGTTGAATGGTATATAAGAAGAGAACATACTTGTTTCATGAAAAGTTGATCCGAGATGAAAAATCATGGATGAGATACGAAAGGGATAGTACACCCTGTACCTAGGAATAGTGAACATGTATTTCAACTTAAAGTCTATATAAGGGTGGTTAGGAATGAAAAATAACAGAATCAAATATGTTGCACATTGTCTTACCTATCAAAAGGTGAAAGTTGAGCGACAAAGACCACCAAGACTTCTACAACGTCCTGAGATTCTTGAGTGGAAATGAGTTATGTGTGATGACTTGCTTTCATGGCTTTAATAAGTTGAACACATAATGTGATTATGTATCTAGGGCCATGAGAAATCAGGGAGAGGAAATGGAGAAGTCTCAAGCAACTTCAATGGTTGGAAGAAAAGGAATCATGAGGAGGACTAAAGACCAAGATAGTAAATTTACCTAACTTGCAAGTACTTGATATTTATGCTTATACATTGATTTATGTAATTACTTTACTAAATTGGATAGAGCATATATGAATGATTGAAGCTCTGTTTCTGTTCATGCTGTGACCATAGATGTAATATATGAAACATTAAGCATGCAAATATGTCATTATGTAAACATGAATTTAGGTAAGGCAAGTATGTCATGTATTAAGCATTTATCTTGCATGCATCTTGGTAATGTTTGCACTAGAGATTCTCTTGAATCTCACCCTCCCTCACCCAACCATATAGGTATATAAGTATAAAAGAGGAATACATGAAGATATGCAAGAGGAAGACGTGATAGAGAAGTGAAGATTAATAGCGATAATCTGTTTTATGGAAATTATCACATGTTTTTGGTTAATTGTATAACATTCCAACTAAATAATGTCATTGAGTATGTCATTCATGGCATGTATATATGTAAAGAAGAAGGAATGTATATGAATTTTCAAAGTTTAACTTGTTAAAACTACCTAAATATTTAATAGTTAAAAGTAATAATAACAAATGGTGGTATCAGAACACCTAGGAATTTGATGATACCAGTGCACATGGTAGTGATATAAGGCATGCAGTGGTGATATTAGTGCCCTTAGTGATGGTATTAGTGAGTGCTAGTATCAGAACATGTAACTGTGGTATTAGTAATGTTAGGGGCATACTGATTCATAAGCAATAATACGAAATTATAAACAGAAAAACTACTCTGATACTTGGTAAATTGGAAGTACAGTTTTTGCTAAATGAATGTGAACCTTAGATAAATATGCAAGTTTTGGTTCGAGAATTTTAAATATTGATCCTCCCGAGCCATAACAATAACACTAACACTTCCGTATGCATAATAAAGAGGTATAAATTGTGGGTATTACAATGAGAGTGGTAAGTTTCTTTGAACACTAGTCCATGCATCCTTACTCTCACAAGTAAACTTGGACCATATGATAGAGCTCAGAACTCGCGTAGACGGGCCCTTTATGGCTTGTTGTTGGTAGGAGTTCATCTTTCAGTTTGTTCGAAGATGATGAAGCAGAAGTTCTCTTGCTTTTGTCTATAATTTTGGTGAAGAAGAGCAAAAACTTACAATTGGCTATGAGAAGTTGAAATGGTAGAGGAGAAGTAGAGTTCATTTTTTGGACGTTTATACAAAGAGGATTTCATGGATTATGTTGTCATCACATCCATTAGAGTTACATATCATTATATTTTATAAATGGTGATAGTTAGTTTTTAATAAGCATTAGGAATTTGAAGTGATATTCTAATAGGTAACAGGTTTTTCTTAATAATTGTTATGTACTTATCAACCATTATATTACAGAAAAAAATAAAATAGGTTAATTTAATTAGAGATTTATAAAAAGGTACTTTAAATAAGAGTAGTTAGGAAAGACATATTGTTTGTAAGTATTATTGACGGTTGTTCTTGTTCCCATGCCATGAGTTACATGATGGTTGTTTCAACATAACCGTTATTTATTTTCAAATTCATGACTATCGTTAAGAAAGAACAATATAGGAACTGTTATTTATTTTTTTATGATGGTTTTACTATAAGTACCATTGGATTTGTTCTTTTTATTACAATATATTTAGAAAGAAAAAAAATGATAAAATGATAAAAAAACAAGAATAGTGGCAAGTTGCCTGATAAACTGATGAGATCACTAGGCTACCCATCACTAGAGGAGTGGCCAGGATCATTTTTAGGATCATGAACAATCACATACTCATCAAGTATTAGATTAGCCTTCCTGTTTATACTAGAGAGGTATCCAAAAAGCCTCCTTATGGCATGATCAATTTGTTGTACATGTCACAACATTGCCTCCAGTTGAGGAAGCATAAGATCTGCAGGCGAAGGAGGAAGTGGCGGAGGCGGTTGTGGTGGAGGTGGATGTTAGGGTAGGAGAAGTAGGAGGTGGAGGTTGAGGAGGAAGAAGTGGATGATAACGCTAAGGGTTTTCTAGCAAGTCTTCCGCACGATGTTTCATATTTGCGATTAAGAGAAAATAGAGGAGGATGAAAGTTTAAAAAGACATCTGGAAGGGATGTGAAAGAACCATCATTGCGCATGTTGGAAGTTGAACAAAATCTCATGAACGGTTACCTTCTCCTGACTTTCATCAGATAACGAGGAGACACCCAGAGTTATCACAGGGAAGAAGAAAGGTTTCAAAAGATCTAATGAACATTTATTAAGTTAGAACCATTAACTATGTTTGCAACAATACTCTATGGTTTTTAATTAATAACTTTGAATCATTAAGTTGCTTTTCTTAATATTATTTTTAACTTAACATTTATTAAGTTAGAACCGTTAAGTATGTTAGTATGAATACTTTGTGATTCTTAATTAATAATCATGAATCAATAATATTTTTGTTAACTTCATTTTTAATACTTTAAAAAAAATACTAAAAATGATGTTCAGTCATCACCACCAGTACCGTCCCCATCCTCCTCCTGCTCATCATCATCTTATCAATGAAGGAGGGAGATGAAGGGTCTAACTGTAAGTCATGTTTAACATCATTGTGATAAAGTATGTGGTTCAACATCATGTTCAACTTGTTGACGTATGTTATGAGATGTCTTGTGTGGCGGTTAAGGCTTGACAACATCTATATTAAAGTCTCCATTCCAGGAGGAGCTAAAGGAGGCGGAGGAAGAGGTGGTGGTGGTAAAGAGGGTTGCAGCGGTGGTGGCGGAGGAGCTCCTTGGGAATTTAACATGATGAATTATAAAGGAAGAGGATGTTAAAGAAAAGTAGTAAAAATTATAAGGAATAGGTGAGTTTAAATAGAGGTCTAACGGATTATGAAGGATTATAACTTATGACTTATAAAGGTCTGACAATCTTACAAGGGTTATGAAAGTGTTAGATGACGGTTGGTTCTAAAGACCATTTTGTTTGTAATGGTCTTTGTTGATATAAGAGGTTGGAAGATAAATTGTTTGTAATTTTTACATAATGGTTGTTTCGTAAGAACTATCATATTTGTTGCTAAATAAATGATAGTTATTAACTACAATTGTTATTTTTGTATTTTCATGGATTCTGCCTCTCAATACATAATGGTATGAATATTTAACTATTATATTTTAGCGTTATATATTCTTATGCAACCTCCGCCTCAATGTACATGACATTTATTCATTGTAACAATTATTTATTATGCATTATATATGCTCAAATCTATTGTAGCGACATCAGTAAGAGAGTAAAACCTTCGAATGACTCTAAATTTCCATATGTTGATTTGTTTGTTTTAAAGTTTTGGTTTTAATAGTGTATATATGTCCATGAATGACTGTAAATATATTTTGATTTGTTGTATTGTTTTGTACATGAATAAATGTAAATATATATTCTAATTCATTATGTACAAATGTATATATAAGGGATATCGAAAGCATAACTTTTTTATGTGAATTATATGTAACGATTGTTTCAATAAATATGTTAGCATTACTATCAATATATTATGGTTGTTTTGAAAGAACCGTTATATATGTTAATACATATATAACGATTGTTTCAATAAATCTGTTAACATTACTATCAATATATAATGGTTTTTTTGAAAGAACCATTATATATGTTAATACATATATAATGATTGTTTCAATAAATTTGTTAGCATTACTATCAATATATAATAGTTGTTTTGAAAGAATAGTTATATATGTTAATACATATATAACTATTGTTAAAATGGAACTATTATGTATTATGCAAGAATTACCATATATTATTATGGTTATTTACGTGAGCCCATTAATTTTTATCATAGCAATGCGCATATCATGGTCTCATCAAGCCTTAATATATAACAAGTGTTATATTATAACTGTTATAATAGGTCCATAATAAATAATAGTTTGGAACCATAATTTATTTGTGCAAAACATATATAGTATCCACATATATGATGGTTTAGAACCATGATATATGGAATATAATAGTGAGCAAAAAGTATATGGAAAATAATAACTTTCGTAAAAGGCATTTTCTGTAGTAGTGCATTAAATGTTGGTGTATGATATTTGGTTTTTAAAGCATGTATATTTAATGGGGACAAAATTAAAGACTTAATAAATTTTTAGACAGAGTAAGTATATTAAATGTGACTTATAATAGGGATTAAAATGATTTAGATTTTGTTTGTTATCTTCTCTTTTTAGTTTCCATGTAAAATGTTTGCAACTTGGAAACATTTTCAACACCATGTAGTAACCCTAATTAAAAGACCTCATATGTTTTGTCTGAGTATCAAGGTTGCCAAAAAATTCTTGTAATGATTACAAGAATATGATAACAATTTTTTTTGTTTCATTAAAATGTTTTAGTGTTATTATTTTTAGTCACTACATATATACTCACTTCACCTCATTAACAAAAACAATTTTTTATGCAAATTAAACAATTGAATACGTTAATTAATAAGTAATCATTTTTAATGTATTTTTATGGTTTTAAAAATGTTTTGGTGATATCAACAAGCTGTTGGTTGATATGGTAACTGGTTTCACCCCCTAAGGAGGAGAACACAAGTTTGAGTCCTAAGAAGTGCACTTGATGGGAGAAGTAAAAACCCTTTGAGCTCTTAGCCTCAGATAAACCCTTCATGAACTCAAAAAAAAATATTTTGGTGATATACATATGATTCACAAAAAAAATTTGACCAATGAAGCTAGTCGCATGCACAATTCAAAATAATGATTAAATAAGCGAAGAATATGCACGCGTGCATGTGTGTGTGTGTTCAAAAATTAGAAATTATAGCCCTCTTTTTCTTTTTCTTTTTGCAGCATAAGTTATAGCCCATTCAAATTAGGGAGAATTACACTGAGGTTCCAAGAAAAATAAATTATTACTATTAGATCCATGGAACCATCAAATTAATATGAAGTACGAAGGGACTTGTAAGCGATTTATTGAACTTGTAAAAAGACAAGTTTACCTTGATTTGTCAATTGACATATCGATGTGTCACTAATTGATAAGACAATTCAATTTGCCTCTAATGACAAGTCAGGGTGTTTCAATTGACAAGTTGATGTGCCACTAAAGACAAGTTAGGCTGCTACAATTCACAAGTCAGTGAATGACAAGTCACAGTGCCACTAATGATAAGTTAGGGCACCTATTGACAAGCAATAAGTCACTAATGAAAAGTAAGGGTAAAATCATCTTTTTACAATTCTAATAGATCTCCCACATAAGGTGGAAATAGACTAGGTCAGGCTTGTTTTGTAAAAGGTAGGCCTGAGCCTTGCCTGTGGCTTTTCACTAGCCATTTTTTAAGCCTTAGTATGGCATGTACAAAGGTTTGGCCTTACCTAAAGCCTTTTGCCAAAGCTTGTTAACAACCACCACTTTTCCTTCATCTACTACTAGTCTTCCTTCGACTTCCACTCTCTATTTTTGCCACTACTATCCTGCCATCAACACCCTACAATTTCTTAAATTTTTGGACAACTACTTGAGAGAAAACTATAATTCAAACATCAACATTTGCTTTATGATTTCTTAATTTTGTTGGCTATATATAATTTCTTAATTCAACATAACTTAGGACCTTTTTGGTTTGATCCCATTACACCCAGCAGTGTAGTGTAATGTGATGCAATGGTAATGCAAAGTGAAATTAATTATAGGGATAGTGTTTGGTTTAATTACAGGTGAAATGAGTTATTTTCTCAATAATTATTTAAAATTTAATATTACGTAAAGTCTATTTTACCCTTAATGTAATCTTTATAGAAAAAATAGTCAAGAGCCATTGTGTTGCCTAATCAAAGTCATCACACTATCTCTTCGAGGATTATCTAATGGCAATGGTATATGGTGGAGGCGATTGTAACAGTAGTGTGGTGGTGACAACAACAATGGTAGGTAGTAACAGCGACAACAGAGGAGTATGAGGTAGTGGTAAATAGGGCCCTGGTAGCAGTGGAGGAAGAGGAGGTAGTGGTGATGACAATAGTGGAGGCGGTGATGGCTGCGGTGGAAGAGGAAGAGGTCGTGGCAATGACAACAGTGGGGGTGGTGGCAGTGTAGGAAGAGGAAGTAGTGTTGATGACAGTTGTAGTGTGGCAGGTGAAATGAGACAAATCAAACTAAAGGGTAAATTAGACTTTTTCAACCATGCAATGGGATGGTACTGAGCATTCATTAGAGGGGAGGTATAAATGAGAACTAGTAATTTTTTGGTAATTCTTATTAGCATGATAAACTCTATTACCATGCAAAAGAGTAACCAAATACTTTTCTCTTAGTAATGCAATCATGATTACTATTGCAGCATGCAATAGGGTTGAACTAAATGGGCTCTTAGTTTCAATAACCCATATACTTGGCTTATCTTATCGCCATGTGCAGGGTTGTTAATAAAAATCCAATGAAGCCCCATATGTGTCGCTATGTACAAGGGTCTGAATAAAAACTCAATAAAACTCTAGATATGGTATTCACTAAATCTAATTTTGAGGATTAAAGGGGGAGAGGTATAAACAATAAAGAGAAAAAGGAGAAAATAAGGAAGGTATGGTAAAGGAATCAAGGAAAGAGATGATGCGTAGATCTAATAAGATGATGGCAAGGGGGCAAGAACCTAAGGGAAGAAGTTTCGAACCTAAATGCTACCAATGTGTAAGAGCGGGACATTAGAGAGCGAGATGCTAGAGAGAGAGAGAGGCCAGAGAGAGCGATCTGAGACTAAGAAAGAGGAAGAGAGATGACGTAGGGAAAAGAGAAAGCGGTAGTGTTTATAATTTAAAAATTACAATTTTTTAATATTTATAAACCTATAATGAGCCTTGTAATGGCATGCACTATTCTCTTAAAGCCTTGTATTGGGAAACACCCTCAAAGCCCTATAGTAGCTAGTACAATTCTTTTAAAAGCCTTGTAATGGCAAGAACCCTCAAAGCTCAGTACACAGCTGATACAATTCTTTAAAAGCACTACATCGGCAAGTACCATTCTTTAAAAGGCCTATCTCGGTAGGCACTGCTCCTTTTCAAGCCTAGTAACAACTAGCATAATTCTTTTACATCCCACCAAACTCCTATAAAATTAGGCTCTTCACTTCTATGCAAGGTGATCATCTAGCTCTATTGGTATCCTTCTCCCTTATAAACCAAGTAAAGAGCGACATGGACACTGTATTTTGTCTAAACCTTCTTTCGTTTCAAGGGGCACCCTGTTTTCTTGGCTGGACAAAATACGTACTCTTATCTTTACTTGCTTCATAGATGAGGATCTCCCTTTTCTCATCTATGAAACAAGTTAAGAGGGGACTCTATGAATGCCCTATTTGTCCAAGCCCCACTGAAAAATAAAAATAAAATAAAAAATCCTCCTTAATCCTGGAACACCTAAATTAATAAGCAAATTACATAGATGGAGATTGGATTGTATTTGAAAAATGATCTTCCAAAATGGTGATTGTCTTGTAATTGAGGTTTGTAATAAATGGCAACAAATTTCAAAATAATTCATCTCATTGATGTTGATTGATCTTTAGAATAGGAAATTGCTTGTGGGCAAAAAGTAAAAAAAAAATAAAAATAAAATAAAATATATCTCTCATTGATGGTGATTCAGTCAAGTTAGGAAATTTTATCAATACAAAATACAAAATTTAAAAAGTTCATTTATAAGGAAAACCCTACTTTGAGACTATAAATAAGTAAGGGTTGAAGCAAGATACACAATAAAATTGGGAGAGAAATTACACAAGGATAAAATCATGGGAAAAAGACATATAAATACCACTTGAATTAGTAAAACCCCAAAAAGTTTGTTAACACATGGAAAGGACAAATAGATCTCAAGGGAATAATATGGGATTTTGAAATATTGTGCTTTTACCAAAATACCCCTCATGTTTTTTCTTAAACAAAATAAAGAACAACTCGAGTAATAGGATTGACTACTTGAACTCCCTATGCCCCATCAAGCGTCATTGCAACTTGAATAAAGGCAATGACAACTTGAGTGCAGCCATTTATAACCTCGAGAGCACAAGTTATCAATCACTATACTCAAGTTTTCATTGCCTTTATTTAACTTGTCAATGGCGCCGAATAGAGCTTATGAAGCTCAAATAGTCAATCCTTATACTCAAGTAGTCAATCTCTTTACTCAAGTTATCACTGGAGCTCTGAAAGCCAACCGTCGAAGGCCCGTCGGTAAGGTAGTGTCGACTTTCGGAACTTTAGTAGTGGTGGCGGCACCAACCAAGTTTTGACGTCGGCGAGGATTCTTTCTTTTTTTAAAAAAAAATACAAGGGCATTTTGGTAAAATCACAATATTTCAAAATCCCATATTAGTCTCTTGAGACCTATTTGTCCTTTCCATGTGTTAACAGACTTTTTGGGGTTTTCTAAGTTCAAATGGTATTTATTTAAAAATTTTCCTAAAATCAAAAGAAGCATGTAATAAAATAAAAAAAATTAAAAATTAAAATCAAAGAGAAAGTACACAAGAAATTGGGAGAAAAAAGAGGCAAAGAATTGTTAAAGGTGTCCAAAAATAAGAATGAAATCAATCTTCTTCAGCTTTCATCTTGTTCTTGCTATATCTTCATGGTTGTTGTCACATATGTGAGCCTCAACATTAATAGCTAGAGGGTGAAATCCAACATGATTTAGATTGATCTATTCTTTTACCTTTTGTTTTCTTCTCTTTCTCTTCTTTTTCATTTTATGTACCAACCACACATGCTTCTCTTGCTCAATTTCCTTCTACTATGATCCATTATCAAAGGGATTGTGTCATGAACATGATTATTTTATTGATTGCCTCTATAGTCCACACATGATGCCACATTCAAGCTCTTCTAATATTTTAAATTCATGTGCATGTGTATGAGGCGTCAAGATCTCAATATTATGTTATGCTTAACTAACATTATCATTCTTAGTCATAGAGGATATTCAGCTAATTGAGTATAAATGTTAATGACTCACTTTTACCCCATAAAACATATATATTATGATGCGTTCACTAGTACAAAGTCTGTCTTTTAGATCAGCTCATTTAGACTGGTTATACAAGGATAAGGTCTAAAATATATGACCGGTGGCATTTTTGTAATTATGGATAACTTCGAAGACCTGTTCCATTGATATCAGGTCTTAAAGATATTATTTAGACCTTATTTATGTGTAACTGGTCTTAAAAGGATAAAATAATAAAAAATAAATATACTTTTTAGACCAATTTTTTCTATAACCGGTCTAAATAAAAAACTTGTAATTAATTTTTTTTAACTTTTAAGACCGGATTTTTAAAATAACCGTTCTAAAAGTTGAAACTTTTTAGATCCGTTATTTTAAAAACCAGTCTTAAATATATGTTCTAAAAGTTGAAACTTTTTATATTGGTTATTTTAAAAACCGGTCTAAAAGTAGGCTAAACAACTTTCCAAATTTGTTTTGATTGTTGTTAATAATATGAACTTGAACCTTTTGATATTGTTTCGGGTGGGTTTAACCATGTCTGGTATCATATTCTGATATGCTTGAAGTAGGAAATGGAGGTGTTCTATTTTATGATTATGGCTTTAATTTGTTTGAATATGCCCAATATTGCTCTCTATTTTACTCTCACTATTGAACTAGATGATAACTTCATATACTAGCTTAATGATCACATTATGATATTTGCTATGTGGGTTTGAATTGAATATAAGGTTATGAATAAGAGTTTGATAATGGATTGGGTGCTACAAGTTATTTATACTTTCTTATCTTATTTTTTTGTCCATCGTTTTGCTATTGGATAAAGTGCTACTAGGTATTGAAATATATGGATCATAGTTGGATAAAAGCTAAACGGACGAGTGTTGAATATGATGTTGGGGTGAGGGGCTTTTTAGACTTTGTTAGAAGAAATGCCAATGATGAAAGTGGGATGTTTTATTACCCTTGTGTAGTATGTTTGAATGAGGAACGACTAAGTGCTGCATATATATATATACATATTTAATTTGTGAAGGATTTTGTAAGAGTTATACAGTATGTGTAACCCCCTGCCGTAATTATATTCGAAATACGCAATTAAGATGAAATAGAGACTAATAAGAAACAAAACTTATTTAAAATCCCATCTTCATGATAGGGTTTTCACAAATAACTTTCGAAATATAATTTACTTGGTCTCATATTCAATTTCAAATACAATTACATTATGCGGAATATCACATTTATACAAATATCAGAGTGTACAACAATAACTTCCCGGCAACTCCCGGGTTCATACCTTTACATAGAATTCATAGGGTACATTCGCCCTTTACAATTACTCAAACGGGGATTACACAAATCTCATCTCTATACATAATTAAATATACATCCATATATACACATCCAAATCCAAATATACATCCCAACTATGATAACCAACTACCAAAATCTATAACCCGAAGTAGTCCTCATCGCCTTTGCCTGTTTGCTCCAACCTCGATCCACCTACCCTGTCTAAAATGTTGGTAGGGGAGGGTGAGATTCGAGAGAATCTCAGTAGGAAACAAATACCAAAATGCATGTATGATAAGTGTATAATGCATGACATGCTTGCAATACATATCACATGTCCATACCATGACACATCTGCATGCTCAATGTTTCAACAACACACTCATGGCCATAGCATAAATAGAAACAGAGCTTCAAACATCATATATGTTCCACATAATCAAGCAAAGCAATAACATGCATCAACACATTAACACAATATCATATACAGGCAAAAGAGGTAATTAGTTCCCTACCCTCTTTCCACGTATACTCCAGCTTCACTTACTCACGATCAGAATAAATACTGAACCACGATCAAGGCGAATATCAACCCTATAACCAAAACAAGGACATAGGGTTAATCCCTTTCTCAATTCCTCAACATACAAACACTTATTGTTGGTTATCATTAAACACCTTTAGGTGGCTAATCAAAGCCTAAACATATGCCTAAAGGCTTGGGAAACACTTGACCAAAGATCACCTTTTAAAAGTCCAAAATGCTGATTTTTGGGGGTTGGCCGCGGCCCACAAATCCACTGGCTGCGGCCAAAAACTGCCCAGAAACATTTGGGCCGCGGCCAAGAAAATCCAGTTTCTTGGCTGAACTTCCAAAAATCATAACTAATTCCAAACAAATCGAAATGAGGTGATCCTAAAGCCAAATGAAAGCTATTCAAGTCCTCTATACAGGAAAAATATTGGCCTTTACTAGAAATCACCACACAAATACAGAATTCCCCAAAACTCAAGACTGTCCCAAAACAGATTCCATTTTCGACCTCAAACTTTGGACAGCCATAACTCACAGAAGACAAAACGAACTGGCACAAATTATGTGTTCATTTTGAAGCTTGGGATGTGAAATTTAAGACTGGAAAGTTCTATAATTTTCTGACATCCTTTGCCCAGTCAAAACGTCCACACAACTAGACTGCCCAAACAGAATTCCCACTGGACAGAATTTCCAGTTTTGCACATAGTGCATCCAATCCAATTCAAATCAATTCCAATGATTAAATACCACAACATGACACCATTTTCAACATAAAACAACATCCAATTCATCCAATTACATACCACACGAAAATACCATAAAATCAGGGCAAAATCCACAATTCAACATACTTAACCAAAACTTACAAAACTTAGATCAAAAGGAAGCAAATGCTCACCTCTTCCTCATTCCGAAACCAATTTCTTGATTCTCCATCTTTCCAAATTTCCTCAAGCCATCAAACACCTCCAATCAAGAATCTAAAACCATAGAGATGAAGCTCTCATCACTATGAACAACATTAAAGAAGGGTATTTGAGCATTAGAGGACATTATCTCACCTAAACATTGAACTCTTCCTTTCTCTTTCTTCCTTGCTTTGGGACGCCATGGAGAAACAAGAGAGAGATGAGATGATGAAGAAGGGAACAGATTTTTAGGGCCAAAAACCTTCCAAGTAAGGGAGAGAGAAGAGAGGGAAGAGTTTGAATCTTTGACCCAATCCAAGGGCTTAAATTGTGACACTTGTCACACCCTTAATCCATCTCTATGAGTTCACATGAACCCACACACATGGGATTCCACCCACTAAATCTCTACACAAATCAATCTCAACCATTGATCTCAAAGTTACCAATGAGTTTCCTCTTCGGTAACCAATCAATCGGTCAGTAACTTTACCGTTTTGCCCCTGATTATGACAATTCCTCTCGAATCACCACCAAACACACCATATCATTCCTTTTCCTCCACAATGCGTCCTCCCCTCTATTTCAAGTCAATTTAGATGTTAATCCATAATTGAGCTTAAATACAGGGTTTCGGCATTGCCCACAGCACT
The DNA here is from genome assembly GCA_963242795.1 of Inga leiocalycina. Taxonomy (NCBI): domain Eukaryota; kingdom Viridiplantae; phylum Streptophyta; class Magnoliopsida; order Fabales; family Fabaceae; genus Inga; species Inga leiocalycina. The sequence continues at coordinate 42,175,998 of OY725332.1, forward strand.
TATGAATCACATTCGAGTGCCAAATCACACCATAATCTCCAAAAGGGTTTATTCATCACTAACCACATCCACTTTTGGAGTCATTATCTCTTAATCACAATTTGGGATCTTTCTAAACTGGGGCTTAGCAATCCACTTATTTCAGGCTTATTCTCTAGCCTCAAGTCTCAAAATTCAGGGTATTACAGTATGGGTATGGCATGGTAAATAATTAGAAATGCTAAGTACATCTCAACAGGGGGAATGGCCTTTGATGATAATGACACATATATGGATGATCGAATAGAGGATATTATTCAAGATGTAGAAGAAGAGGTTTTTGAGCAATTACATGCATATGGTAATATGTGTAGTGATGCTAAGAAGCCGTTGTACTCGAGGTGCAAAAAATACCAATTGTTGAGAGCAATATTGAAATTGGTAAGCTTGAAAACACAACATAGATGGAGTGACAAGAGTTTTTTAGAAACACTTGAGGCTTTTAAGGAAATGCTTCCATATGATAATGTGTTGCCTTATCGATACTATGATGCTAAGGAAATACTGTGTGCACTAGGAATGAAGTATAAAAAGATCCATGTATGCCCTAATGATTTCATATTGTATAGAAAAGAGCATGAAGAGAAGGAGTAATGTCCGATATATGAAACTCTAAGATATAAATCAAATAAGGCCCTGAAAAGTGTTGTGGTAGCTTCTAATCATACCAAGGTTCAAGTGCTTGTTTGCCCATGAGATTGATGCCAAAAATTTGAGATGGCATATGGATTAGAGGATTTCTTATGAAAAGCTTTGATATCCAGCTGATTCTTCTCAATAGAAGAAAATCGATCAATTATTTCCTAGCTTCAGTGAAGAACCTAGGAATCTTAGGCTTAGGCTTAGGCTTAGCATATATGGCCTGAATCTTTATGGTAGCCTAAGCAGTATACATAGTCATGACTTGTTCTGTTGGTAATTTACAACTTATCCCCTTTGTTATGCATGAAATGAAAGTACATTATGTTGTCTATGTTGATTTCGAGACCAAAGCAACTCAAAAATGACATAGATGTTTACTTAGAAGCCTTAATTGAAGACTTGAAAGAGTTGTGGGATGAAGTTGTTGATGTTTTTTAACGCGAACAAGAAGGAGGTTTTTAAAATGCGAGCCATGATCTTTTATACTATAAATGACTTCCCTGCATATAGAAACTTGTCAGGATATAGTGCTGAGGCCATAACGCACGTCTGATTTGTGAAGAAGGCACATGCTTCCATCAACTTTGACATAGAAGAAAGATGATTTATCTTGGCCATAGGAGATTTCTTAGATGGGGCCACCCATATTGTAGATTAAAGAAAGCTTTTTTTGGTAGACAAGAGTTTGAAGATGCCCCAGAAACATTAACTGGGGAGCAAGTTTATGAAAAGGTAAAAAATATCAATGTTATTTTTCGTAAGACTACAAAGAGTAGTAATAAAAAAATAAATCGAAAAAGAGGTCTATCTTCTTTGATCTTCCATATTGGCCTAATCTCCATATTGTTGGGATACTGCTCAACATACAAGGTAGTTCTAAGGATGCCATGAAGGCAAGATTAGATTTGCAAGAAATGGGAATACGAAAAGACTTGCATCTAAGGCCATATGGTAAGAGAACTTTTTGTCCTCTAACTTCTCATACTTTATCTAAGGATAAGAAAAGAATTTTTTGTGACTGTTTACATAGCATCAAAGTTCCCTCAGGTTATTCTTCAAATTTTAAGAATGAAAAACTTGAAGTTAGTAGGGCTAAAGTCTCATGGTTGTCATGTCTTAATGCAACAACTACTCCTAGTAGCTATTCGAGGTATTGTCAAATATGATCTTCAACATATTTTGACTAGACTTTATTTCTTCTTCAATGCCAATTGTAGTAAAGTCATTGAGACGGAAAGATTGAATAAACTAGAAAATGAAGGATATCTTATCTTGTGGCATCTTGAGAAGTTTTGTCTTCCTACTTTTTTTTGACATCATGGTATATCTAGTTGTTCGTCTAGTGAGGGAGATCAAGTTGTGTGGCCCTATCTATTTATGATAGATGTACCCAATTGAAAGAACTATAAAAATCCTAAAAGGGTATATGAAGAACCCTAATCGACCTGAAGCATCTATTGTTTATAAATATGTTTCTGAAGAAGCCATAAAGTTTTTTCAAGATTACTTGTCAAATGTAAGACACATTGGACTTCCTGAATGTAACAGCCTGGGACTACACACAGTACCCGTGGCTGGCCGAGACTACACACAGAACCAGGCAGGATTTATCCCCCCGACTTAGGGATTTTCCTCTTGATTACTCCTAATTTCCCTAAGAGTCACCTCCCCAAGGATCAAAGGCTTGACCTGAGGGTCAAGTACAAACCTTATGTGATCCTTGGTAACCAAGTGTGCTATTTGTTACATAAAAATGTGCTTTTTATGTAATAGCTCAGGACCACACACAGCACTAGTGGCTGGCCGAGACTACACATAGCACCAAACAGGATTTGTCCCCCCTTCGATCCTTGGAGAGTCAACTCTTGGGGAAATTAGGAGTACCCAAGAGGAAAATCCCTAAGCTTGCATGGGGAGGGGGAAATCTTGTCGGGTGCTGTGTGTAGTCCTGCTATCACACTGTGTGTAGTCTTAGCCAGCCACAGGTGTTATGTGTGATCCCAAGCTGTTACACTAAACGTCATGATAAAGAAGGGGGTAGATGTGGGGCTTCAGTAAAGAAATTGTATGGAAAGGAAATAGTCGAATGACTGAACAAAGGTTAATTAGGAAGCATAACAAAACTTTTCCACATTGGTTCAAATAAAAGGTTGAAGAAGAAGAATGTGTTTCTGATACAATTAAATGGTTAGCATGTGGTCCTGAGGTTGAAGTCATAAGTTGGACTTCATTTGTGATAAATGGTTATACGTTTTACACGAAGTCCCTAGATGATAGGACCACCTTCCAAAATAGTGGTGGTATGTTAGTGGCTGAATCTATGTACTTCTCTAGTTTGAAAGATAAGAACCCTAGATTGGCAGCCATACCTTATTATAGGATTATTGAGGAGATTTGAGTGGTTGATTATGTTAAAATTAAATTTCCCATTTTCAAATACAAGTGGATTAATGCCAACAATGGTGTGATGATCGATCAATTAGGATTTACATTAGTTGATCTAAATAGTAGAAGTTTTAGAGATGAACCTTTTATTATGGCATATCTGGTGAAACAAGCGTTCTACATTACCGATCAGGCAAATAAAATATGGTCTGTAGCTCTACAAGGAAAAAGGGTTGTTGATATTAATGAGGAAAGTCATTTAATGAATGATCTTCTTGAGACTCCTTCTTTTACTAGGGGCCTTCCAAAATTCAAAGAAGAAGATGAATCAGAAAATGAACACGGCACAAGAAACGATCATCATAAAGGGATATGGGAGGATATCCCTTTATAAAACTACTTTGAAGGTTAGCTAGCTAAAGTAATTATCTTGAATTATATTTGAATTATGTATATAGTTATTTTATATATATAACTACTTTTTTGTTGTCGTCACAGGAAAATGAAGGATTTGAGCTATCCTAGCTAGTGTAGATGCTCCGGAGCCAGTTAATGATCATCAGGGATGGATTACTGTCTGCAGTGTTCTTACTTTGTAAATATTAGTGTGTTAATTCTCAATGATTTATTGCTGTTGCTTCTGTGGAATGTGGGCTATAGGAAGAATGATGTAAGTTACATTAGTTGAAATTATGTTTTAGAATGCTTGATGAAATGAGAATGTGTAAGAGAAGAATTTATTTGGGGTGTAGCTAGGAAAAATGATTTATTGTTGTTGCTTCTGTGGAATGTGAGGTTCCAGAAAAATGACTATTTTTTCACCATTAGGCTTAATGTCACTGGAATGGATGGCTGGGTAAAATGTTTTAATACGGAAAATGGCTTGCTGGCTAGCTAACAAAAATATTTAAAAAAATGAAACTTTTAAGACCAGTTATTTTAAAAACCGGTCTAAAAAGTATGACTGTATTTTCAAAATTAAGCTTAATGTCGTTATGTTTAGACCGGTTGTTTACCGGTCTAAAAAATTATTTTTTTAGACCCGTTTCTTAACTAGTCTAAAAGTAACAGACTTTTATGACCTGCTGTATCAAGACCACATCCATAACCGATCTAAAATGTCATTTTTAACTAGTCTAAAGAGTGTTTTTTCCACTAGTGGTTGATGGGTGAAAGTAGTTTTGTTAGGATCAAATCCTGCATGTCCCCTTCTCTTATTTCATGATATGGCTCCCTGCACTTTGTTCTTCTTGCAGCAAGACTTAAAGCATTGGAGGTACATACTCTCACTATACTTTTCAATCCTCTGCCATAAATAATATGTTGACCATATGATTAATGCTTGCCTCTATTGCTTATTAATGATTATGAATTAAACCGCAAAAAACAAAAACAAATCTTTTATTAAAAAATAAGTTAAATCAATTTCAAAGTATTTTTATGTTTCGAAGCTTCGTAAGTATAAAATTGATTATTCTTCCATATGAGGTTATTAGAACCTCCGTAGGAAGTTTAATCCAAAATCTTTTTCAAATAAGAAAATAAAGAAATTATTTTTTTACAATAAAAAAACACAAACCAACAAAAAAAATATCATTTTCTCAAATAAACTAATAAAAGTTTTTCCAAAAAATATCAACCAAGTGACTCGCTGCTTTAGCCCCGAACTACGTGGGCTTTGATTCCTCTAAAGAGTACCTAAACCCTAGGCCCTGTTGTTAAATCAAGTCCAACTACGTAAATAAATAATTTTCCCTTTTTTTATTCTTTCTAAAAAAATTATTTTTATTTTGGGTAATTAGAATATTTTTAAAAGGCCATATCTATTTTTAAATAATTGACTTAGAGTAACCATTCTCATGAACGGGTATTGTAAGGTGCCTAACATCTTCCTCACATACAATTGACTCCCGAACCCTAACTAGTTTTTCTAGACCATATTTTTCTTTTTAAAAAAGATTTCCAAAATTATCCTGGTTTTAAAATTTTAGTGGCGGCTCCACATTTTTCAAATTTCGGGCACTACAGCCACCAATACATAACAGTTTGGAACCATGATGTATGGTAAAAAATAACTATGATTAAAAGCCCTTTTTTGTAGTAGTAAAGTTTTTCTTTGAAATTTGTATCAAAGGGTTCATGTTTGTGTCATGGATAATGTTTAATACTCACTAATGGAAAAATCACTTTTAAGATCGGTTAAAAACGACATTTTAAATCGATTTTGGATCCTGTCTTGATACAGGTGGTCTTAAAGGCTGCTATTTTTTAGACCGGTTAACAAAACTGGTAATAAAAATTACTTTTTTAGACCGGTTGCTCGAAGACCAGGTCTAAAAAGTCTAGACTTTTTAGACCGGTTGTTTAAAAACCGATCTAAAAACTTTTTTTCAAGACTTTGAAGACCCGTTATTAAAATCACCAGTCTTAAAAGTCATTTTCAAGACTGGTTTTTATAATAACCAGTTTTAAAAGTACTTTTAAGACTGGCTATTTTAATAACCAGTCTTAAAAGTGATATTTTTTAAAAAAAAATAAATAGGGTCTTTTTTGTAGTCAAACGTACAGATGAGTATAAGGGATTACAGTGAAAAATCGATTGCGGATACTTCCAAGAAAATTAGCACCATTAGATTTCACAAAAACACCTCCCTGTGAAACTCTCTGCTAAAATTTCTGAAAACTTGAATTCCTGTATCGTTAACTAAGAATATCAAACAACAAAGAAAGATAATAAACAGCTCTTGTAACAAAATTCTAGCACACCCATAAGTTTAACTTTGTATTTATATTCAGTTTCTTAGTTGAAACTATGAAACTATTTTGGCACAAACATAAGGAAGAAGAAAACTAGAGACAAAATTAAAAAAAGCAAACCGAGCAATTTCACAGATAGGATCCCCCAGAGACCGACCACACACTCAACTTGGTATATATCAGTATGTATACCATTTACACATACAATAAAACACTCAAAAAACAACAAAAATCTAAATAGGATATCTCTTCTCTTTGTGATCCTTGTTCCTCTGGTAAAGAAAGCATATGAGGAACTATTTTAAGTGAGGCGCTTTGCTCTGCACCTTCTTCTTCTTCTTTCATCTATCGCCACCTTGCAGTAGATACTCAAAAATTAGTTTACAAATTAATTAATCATTTAAAAGGAAATTTTATTGAAACCTCATAACATCAATTGCATCTTCTTCACGCATCTCTGGGTCAAAGCAAAGGAGCAAGCAGCTCATGGCAGCAAAGAAGTGAGGCTGCCAAGGTAGGTTGCGATAAAGGATGGATGTCACTGGGAAAGAGAAAAGTCGCGACGAAGGAGATCAAAGCAAGCAAGGTTGTGGCGGCGACAAACTCATTCAGTGCAAGTGTGAGAGCACCGCAGCAACAAACATAAGAATGAGATCGAGCGAAGATGACCGAGCTCACAGAGTAATCGCACCAAGAAGAGAGGTTTCATATTTAGAGAGTGAAATTTAAGCGCGACAAAGAGGAGATTCAAAAATTTAGAGTTGATTTTTTAGACGTATATATAAAACCGGTCTTAAAAGGGTGGGAAAAAAAAGTAATTTTTAAATTTTTCATATTTAAGACCGGTTTTTATTAAAATCGGTCTTAAATGTTTGAAATTTAAGACCGGTTATTATTAATAATCGGTCTTAAAAGTTAAAAATTTTAAATTTTTAAATATTTTGATATTTTTAGACCGGTTTTATTTATAACTGGTCTAAATAATTTTTTTAAGACCGTTTTCTTTGAGAATCGGCCTTAGAAGTTCTATATAATTATAAAACTGCCACCGATCAACTTTTTTAGACCTTATCCACTATAATCGGTATAAATATGGCAGTCTAAAAAGGAAATTTTGTACTAGTGGCTCTTCCCATTAATTATAAGAATCTATTAGAAGTTTAAATCACTAACAAGTACTACCTCCATTCCTTAATGTAAGATCTAATTAAGGAGTTAATATTGGTCCTAAATGTAAAACCTATTTCATATTTTTATTTATTTTTTCCAAATTAACCCTATTGATATTCCCTCAATAATAATCAAATATGAGAAAGTGGGAGGGAATCAAGGAAGATGCTTAAGATGTTTTTGAAAAAAAAATCTAACATTAACTAACATAAATAACATCCTATATCTACTCAAATTAGTTAATTAGGTCTTACATTAGCACTACTACAAATTTATGCATTTATAACACTTAATACATAACAGTTAAAGCTAATAAACATCATGTATGTCGAGGTGAAGGTCTTGCAAGAATATATAACACTTAAAGGTAACGGTTAATTATGAGCACTATCATGTATTATAAGGCGGAATTCACGAAATCACCAGAATAACGGTTGTAATTAATAACCATCATTTATTTAGTGACAAAAGTTATAGTTCTCTCAAAACAATTACTTACAAACGATTCGACTTCCAACCTCTTACATCAATTTAGACAAAACACAACAGTCTTCAGAAATAATTATCATGTAACACTTTTCATAGTTCATAACTCTTCCTAACATCTATTAGACGTCTATTTAAACTCACCTAATCCTTATTATTCCTACTACTTTTCTTTATCAGCCTCCTCCTTCTCTCCATAATTTTAACATCCTTGGGATCTCCTCCTCCTTTGCCACCACCACCTCCTTCTCCTCCTCCTCCTCCTCCTCCTAAAATGGAGGCTCTAATGCAGCTACTGGTAGGCCTTAACCACCATAAAAGGCATCTCATGGAATACGCTAATAAGATGAACAAGAAGTTGAACCTCATACTTAATCACAATAAGGTTGAATATCACTTTCTCTTAGACCCTTCATCTCCTTCCTTTGATGATGAGAATGAAGAGGAGGAAGAGGATTGTAATATCTGGAATTTTGGGATTAGAGGCTTGAAAATAAGCCTAAATTAAGAGGACTACTAAGCCACAGTTTAGCAGGTGCCTCAAACCTATTCCCTAACATTTCTTATATTTTTGAGGTATTAAAAGGAATAAAATGGTGAATATTTATGCTTTAGGAATTAAATATTGGAAATTAAAAGGTGAAAAATGCTTTCAGTGAAATTGCCTGTGAGGCAGTGAGATTGTCATATGATTTTGGATAATCAAACGATGTCCATAAATGGTGATATTTTACAGGGTAAAAGTAGACATCCTAAGCTTTAATTTGACAGGTTATATGACTCAATTAGAGCTATATACGAAAATTTATAAATTTTTAAACTTAGCCCAGAAAAACTATAAATTTTCTGGAACAACATTTAAAGAAATTAATTCTTGGAATTTTGTGCTTCCATTTGGCTACAGGTTATATTTTTTCTTAAAACTATACTCAAAAAGGGTTTCATAGCCTTTGGAATCATGCCGATACGATGTCTATAAAATTAATTATGATTTTTCAAAGATTGGGCAGAAAATTTTCCATAAAAAACAAAAATGTCGAATTTTGGAATTATGACATCATCTAAGGCAAGATGACATAAGCATGGGTTAAAAAATTTCCCATCTTCATCCTCTTCTCATTTCCAACGTGAAATAGCTAAACATAGGGAGATAAGACTTTAGATTGTTTAGAGAGAGAAGGAGAAGAGAACTCACAAGGTAAGCCGATTTCTCTGATAATTTAGCACTTAATGCATATAACTCTGCTCCTAAGCTTCTGTTTCATGTATTTTAAGGTGTTGAAGCTAAAAACCTCTTGTTGAGAAGGCCTAGTGTTTGGTTTTATTAGGGAAAAGCCAAAGGGAGCTTGAGGTAACTTCCAAACCTTCTTATATTGACTGTACTAGCTATTATAGACAGTTTAATGGGTGAAATTTCACCGAATTGTCTTTGATTGTAAAATTTGGAAATGTATAGGCCTTGGGGTTATGCTGCTAAAATTTGGTTTAAATGGTAGTTGTAACCCAATTAAATAGTTGATAAAGCGGTTAGGAGTAGAAAGGAACACATCTGTGGAGTCAAAATTGAAAAACCCCAATTTTCCCTAGAGTTTCTCAAAATTCGGCCAGTAATAGAAAATGGGGCTATAGTTGGATTTTTGATGATTTAATGATTCCATTGAGTTTATGAAAGAAAATTAGGTGGAGTTACAGTTGGTCACTTTTTCGGAAAAGCCTGAAAAAATATAATTACGAAAATACCCCAGACGCTTGAAATAAGGGCTGCTAAGGGCATTCTTGTCTTTTGGCAGTGAATTTGATAATTTTGAGTCCGAAAATGGATTCATTAGGTGAAAATATGTTAGAATAGCCATAGTCTAAATTTCAGGAAAAGTATGGTCAAACCGGGTACGACGGGGCCAGGGTGGGTTTCTTGGGGGTATTTTGGTAAATTTTCATGATAGACTCGTATAACCTCCTAGAAACACTATGTAAGTATCTAAAATTGTACATTTGATATTTTAGGACCGAGTTGAGAGCCCGATGGATTGACAATTAAATCAAGGCACACGGTTCAAGGTGGAAAAAGGACTAAGGTAGGGAACTTACCTCTCTTGCATATATTTGATATTTGTGCTGGTGTATTGATACATGTTATTGCTTTGCTTGATTATATGGAACATATATGAATGATTGAAGCCTTGTTTCTATTTATGCTATGGCCATATGTATGTTGTTTGAAACATTGAGCACACAGATATGTTATTATGTTAGAATGAGTTTATGTATTGCAAGCATGTCATGCATTAAGCACTTATCTTGCATACATATTGGTACTATTTTCCTATTGGGATTCTCCCGAATCTCACCCTCCCCTACCAACAAATTAGACAGGTGAAAATAAGAGGTATACTGAAAGCAGAGAAAAGAACTACATGGAGGGAATGCAGTGGTGGAACGAAGATGGGAAGATGCCTCCGTTTCACTGGGATGGGTTTAGGCACCTTAGTAACCCTGTGTGGCTACATTGATTTTAATTTTCATGTATGAACCCCTATGGGGATTTTTTGTAATCGAGCACTTTGTATCAATATATTTATGTTATTCCTATGTTGCTCATCGAACCGCATATCATTTTCCACAAATACTATGAAAAATGATAAAATAAGATAAGAACGTAACATTTTGGTATCAGAGTAAGGATTTTGTCCACAAAATTGTTTGCTTAGAGTATGTACGATCATTTTGGCAACAGAATAGTATACTAATAAGCTTGATTATTCAGTGATAGAACATTGATGTAAATTACTTCGGTTAGTTCACAAGCCCATGAAAGGAGCAAATGCGCCTCAGGGAAATAGTGGAATACCCAAAAGGCAATGCATGTTACCATACAAGAGAGAGGATGGTACAAGGATGACACGAACACCTAGGGAGCGAGTTTGAGTAAGGCCAAAGTGTGGAGCTTCATCCTAAAACAAAGTCACCAGTTGGCTGAATAGCAAACAACCACAATTACGGGGTAGTAAAGTGAAAGGAAGATAAGCCACAAACAAACAAGACAGAGACAGATCCAATTTTTGTTACTGATCCCAGAGTTAGGGCAGCATACGTGATACATGGTTTACAACTGGATTGAGGATTATAGGAGGATGTCTAGAGTATATACCTGCGGGATGTCCATGAGTATGACACCCCGGTGGCCCAGTATACAGTATACACTGATAAATTGACCCCAGTGGTGGGTGGTCAGGGATAAGCTAATTCAGGGATTTCAGATGACATAGGGATCCACACAAAACTACACTTCTTTCCGGATATAGTGTTTTTTCTTTGAAGAAGAATGAGAATGTAGAGCGAACTCATATGGATAACTTGGTAGACATTAGGAAACATATCAGGGTATGTATTCAAGTACATGTATCGGCACTAATATAAAGTCCACAAACAATGTTTAGCTAGCCGATAATAGTTGGCATGGCTCAGTGGACCAAGGGCAGTCTCGGGGTACCGATGAATGGGAATAGATACAGCAGGTATCTGTGTTTTAGCACGGGTACACAGAAGTTAAGCATGGTCAACCTAGGAAAATCTTAGGATGGGTGACCCCCTGGGAAGTTACATGTCCATGTTGTGATATGTCATGTAATAGAAGTAAGCACATATTGTATAGTAGTTCAGATGATTGTATGTTGTTATAGGTCCTCCATGGCTACTACAAATATCTTTTATACGTGATTTCAGGAGTACCTATGTATCCAATACTTTTAAAATGATAGAAATACCTTGTGATAATATGATATTAACCTTTTTCCTATTTCATATAGTGAAACACAAAAATGGTAAGGCTAAGAGGTTCAGATGCTGGGCAAGGTCAGGAAGTTATACTTAACCTAATATAGTAAATGTAGGGCAAGATAATAAAATAGAAAACAAAGACCAATGAACATCAGGAAGGTTATCTAGGAAAGGCCAATGTAGTAAATATTATCTCTCATACATTATGTTATTATTGTATGTTGCATGTTTGCCATGTGCTGTGATATGAATAATGAACACATATTATCCAGCTATGGTGTAGGAAGTGTATATGTACCATCTAATGGGAAGTGTATATGTACCATCCAGCCTAATAAGGACTTAGCTATGATACATGATTTACCTAGCTGTGGTCTGGAACCTAGCTGAGGTACACTGGTCTTACCTAGCTATAGTCTGGGACTCAGCTGAGATACACATAAGGGTTTTAACAAGATAGTTGGCCTTACATTTTGTGCACATACACGGATTGATGTTTTAACTGGGTGTTTGGCCCTGAACTTTGTGTACAAATACAAATTGATGTGAATTTTCATTTTATACTATATGGTGCATGGCATATTTATCTATCACATTTTCTATGGATGATTGTGGATTACTACAAAGGCCAAGTAGGATCTAACTGAGGTAGTAAGACAAGGGTAAGCACACAATGTAGCCTCACCTATATTGTATTTAACAATGTAAAGCATCAGAATGGGCAGCGAAAGTGTGGTGAATCTAGGTGTAAATTTTGAAATTTACAGGATAGGTTGATGTTCACACCAGTGTTAATCATCCCAAAACATAATATGGCCTTGATGTTCAATAGTGTTACAGTATGTGTGATGAACCATATTACACCTGGCATGGTATACACTATTACATCCAGAGTGGCGTACAGTATTACACCCTGTGTGGTGTATAGTATCACATCTAGAGTGGTATACAGTATTACATCTAATACGGTGTACAGTATTAAAACCTGTGTGGTGTATAATGTAATGACATGTATAGTCAACGTCACACAACCTATATGGTCTTTGGTGACACGTGTAAATAGAGATTGGGAAGAGCACTAGTGTAGTAAGGTAGAATGGTGGCGAATACCTCTCAACAACACCAATGTTAACAATCTCAGATCCACAATCAACCTTTATGGTCTACACAGATGCAAGTAGACATGGATTGGGATGTGTACTAATGCAACAGGGTTAAGTAGAGGCACGTGCATCTCAATAGCTGTAGCCTCATAGAATCACTTATCTATTCATGTTACAATGCCACAATATGATTAGTAAGGGTTCAATAGTGATTTGATCCCGAACAGTGAACACAGTACGACTAGTAAGGGTCAAATAGTCATTTGGTCCTGAACACTTACAGATAGGCATAAATACAGATAGATATATTGCCAGTATGTCCCAATGTACATGTTTGTATAGGGCGGTGACACTGGGATACTCAGTGTTGTGCTAGTAGAATGACATAAACCGTAAGGTTAAATACACTAGGTAGTGTCTTAACAAAGCAATGAGGCCTAAAATAATGAACTAAATGTCCTGATGGACAATCAGTACAATAATGGGTTGAGTGACCCATGAGTACAGAACTTGCTAAATATACAAGGGTTGATAAGTAGTTCAACCACACATATTAGGTAAATTGTGGTGTATGCTTTGCATGTATGCATAATAGGGATAAGTTACACAGTGAGATAGGATTAATCCTCAAGTAGTACACGTTCAAATTTTGAGGATGAAATTTATTGAACGGGGGGAGAAATGTAATATCTCGAATTTTGGGATTAGAGGTTTGGGAATAAGCCTAAATTAAGTGGACTGCTAAACCCTGGTTTAGTAGGTGTCTCAAACCTATTCCTTAAAATTTCTTATATCTTTGAGGTATCAAAAGGAATAAAATGGTGAATGTTTATGCTATAGGAATTAAATATTGGAAATTGAAAGGTGAATAATGCTTCCTGTGAAATTGCCCGTGAGACAGTGAGATTGTCATGTGATTTTGGATCATCAAATGATGTCCATAAATGGTGAAATTTTACAAGGTGAAAGTAGACATCGTAAGATTTAATTTGATAGGTCATATGACTCAATTAGAGCTATCTACAACATGTTATGAATTTTTAAAGTTAGCCCAGAAAAATTGTGAATTTTCTGCAATAACATTTAAAGAAATTAATTATTGGAATTTTGTGCTTCTATTTGGCTAAAGGTTATATTTTTTCTTGAAACTAGACCCAAAAAGGGTTTTATAGCTTTTAAAACCACTCTAATATGATGTCTACAAAATTAATTATAATTTTTCAAAGGTTGGGCAAAAACTCTGCTAGAAAATCAGAAAATGTCAAATTTTAGAATTATGACATCATCATAAGGCAAGATGACATAAGCATGGGATTGAAACATTTCCCATCTTCATCCTCTTCCCATTTCCTATGTGAAACAATTGAACATAGAGAGAGAAGAGTTTAGAGAGTTTAGAGAGAGAAAGAGAAGAGAACTCTCAAGGTAAGCCGATTTCTTTGTCGATTTAGCACTTAACACGTATAACTCTGCTCCTAAGCTTCTCTTTCATGTATTTTAAGCTTGATGAAGCATAAAACCTCTTGTTGAGAATTCCTAGGGTTTGGTTGCATAAGGGAAAAGTTAGAGGGAGCTTGAGGTAACTTCCAAACCTTCGTATATTGACTGTTCTGGCTACTGTGGACAATTTAATGGGTAAAATTTCACCGGATTGTCTTTGTTTGTAAAATTTGGAAATGTATAGGAATAGGGTTATGTTGCCAAAATTTTCTCTAAATGGTATTTGTAACCTAATTAAGTAGTTGATAAAGTGTGTAGGAGTAAAAAGGAACAAGTCTGCGGAATCGAAATCAGAAAACCCCAATTTTCACCAGAGTTTCTTAGATTTTAGCCAGTACTAAAAAATAGGACTAGACTTGGATTTTTTATTATTTGATGATTCCATTGAGTTTAAGAGGGAAAATTAGGTGGGGTTACAGTTGTTCACTTTTTCAGAAAAGCCCGAAAAGCATAAGTACGAAACACCCCTGAAACCTAAAATAGGGGTTGCCATGGGCATTCTTGTCTTTTCACAGTGAATTTGATAATTCTAAGTCTGGAAATGGCTTCGTTGGGCAAAAATATGTAAGAATAAGCCTAATCTAAACTTCAGGAAAAATATGGTCGGACTGGGTAAGACGGGGCCAGACTCAGGTCCGATCCCCGGGGTCATTTTTGTAAATTTTCATGATGGACTCGTATAACTCCTAGAAACACTATGGAAGTGTCTAAACTGGTATATTTGACATTTTAGGACCAGGTTGAGAGCCCGATGGATTGACACACAAATTAAGGCATATGGTTCGAGGTGGCAAAAGGTCTACGGTAGGGAACTTACCGCTCCTGCATGTATTTGATATTTTTGTTAGTGTATTGATGCATGTTATTGTTTTTCTTGACTATGTGAAACATATATGAACGATTAAAGCTCTGTTTCTATTTATGCTATGGCCATAAGTTTGTTGTTTAAAACATTGAGCATGCAGATATGTCATTGTGTTAGCATGAGTTTATGTATTGCAAGCGTATCATGCATTAAGCACTTATCCTACATGCATATTGGTACTATTTTCCTACTGGGATTCTCCTGAATCTCACCCTCCCTACCAACAAATTAGACAGGTGAAAACAATAGGTGTACTGAAAGCAAAGAAGAGAACTACACGGTGTCTCCTCATTACCCAATGATTGTCATGAGAATCAAGTACTCTTTTATTACATCCTATTCAACTTCTAATTAATGCGTGCAACGATGGTTTTTTCCATCCCTTCCAGAGTTCCAAACATCTATTTAATCACACTATTTTATTTGTTTTCCCAATGTTTTCTTCATCGTCCTCCTCTTTGTGTTCTCAATTGTAAAGATGAAACACTGTGCAGAAGAATTACCAGAAAGCTCTTAGCGTCATCCTCCACTTCCTCCTTTTCCTCCTCCCCATCCTCCTCCTCCTCAGTATGACTTGCAACAGTATGACTTGCACTAAGTAGCGTGTTGGTTAGAAAATGACATTTATAGCGGTTTTCACAAACAAACAGGTAAAAATATGGCACCAAATTTGTAACGGTTTTTTTGTGGCGATCACATTTGTGGCGGTTGGTTTGTAGTGGTTCATATGACAAGAACCACCACAAAATGCACAGGGTCACATATTTGTAATGATTCTGAATAATAACTGCTCTAAAATGCAGAGGGTCTATACATTTATAGCAGTTTTGTAAAGCCGCTACAAAATTTTATGTTGCACTAGGTAGGGTTTCGTGATTTGTAGCGGTTGAGGTAGCTATTTTTTGTAAAACTGCTATAAATATGATCCCTATAAAAGCATCATCACACCTTATTTACTACTTTTGGCAAATTCGTTTCTTGCTGGCCCTCTGAAAGGTTTTGCTTCAAATCTGAGGTTCTTCTCAAGTATTTAAAGAGTTAGGCACTTCAAGTTAGTAAAGTTAACTCTATCATTTCATTTTCCCCTATTATTATAATTTTGTTGTAAATATAGAAAATATTTTTAATTATTTAATAATAATCATATTTATTATGACTCCATGAGAGATAAGGGCAAGGGGAAGGAGGCTAAGCGCCCCCTAGACCTATTCTACGGGGGAGTAGTATTGGAGGGGAAGCTGTAAGGGCAGTAGAGAGTAGCATGGAGGTAGACATATCCCCATGCCATCGCAAAAGGCAACCCCGCTACATCAGCTACCCCAAAGTAGCCATAGCAGAAGACCCCACCATTGCTACCTGTTCAGCCAAAAGAGGCTAACTTTAGTCTCAGTGAATATGACAAGAATGACGAGTTAGACTTCAACATTCCCATACTCAGTGACATAGAGCAGTTCTTGGATGAGGAGGATGCCCAGGACCTGAATAACCCATGGCAATCATCTTTGCAATTGACAGGGTTTGAGGTAAAAGTTCAATGTAAATCTAATTATTTTTTTAATAAAGTTATTATTTAAATTACATGCATTTAAATGTGGATTTACATTTAATTAAAGTATGTGGTAAATTGTGCAAATGAGTAGGGGAAAATAACCACTAGGAGGCTGGACGTGGCCGATCTCAATAACCTAGATTGAGGACTACGTGTCAGTTCTGGGGAATGAGGCCACGGACCAGCCAATTAAGAATGGTGGTCACCTATTCAACCACTATCTAAACAAGCTGCGTGTGAATTGGATGCAGTGCCCTATCCACTTCAAGACATGGATGAAGATTCCCCTGATGCTAAAGAATATAGCGTGAGATAAGGCTGTAAAGGTAATTAATTGCATTTATTTATATTATAAATGCAAATAGTTATAATTTATGTCATTTTTAATTAATTAAGTAATTGTATTTATTCAATTGTTATACAGGATAGGTTTGGCGTGCACGACAATAGGAAGAGGTACAAGATGATAAATATGGGGGATAGCTGGAAGAATAGGAGGAATCATCTCTACTATATCATAAATAAGGATGGGTTGATACCTCTGGAGCAGCTGATAGAGAACTTGTCTAACAATGTCCTACATAATGACTAGGCATGTTTTGTCCAGTACAAGAGGAGCCCAGACGGACAGGTAATTTTTTTTATAATTATTATTTTTTAATAATTTCAATGTTTTGTTGTTTCTGCAGGCTCTTTCTCAAAAGAAACATCAGGATACAACAGCAGTAGAGGATCCATGATATGGCAAGATCAAAGACATTTGTTTGCACTTACAGTGAGCTGGTATTTTTTTACAATTAAGTTAAGTTTAGCTTTATATTATAAATTTATTGTTTTAATTCTTTTATGAGAAGAATAAGGTGTGGCCAAAAGGTTCTATATCTATTTAGAGATATTCATTTTACATATATGCCTCAGTATTAATTTCTAAAATTGCTAGTTGCACATTTCAGCATTATTAACATTTTTCCTTCTTTACTTCATTGGTTTCTTAGGAAATTGAAATCTTATGTAAGGAATAAGGCTTGGCCAAAAGGTTATATAGGGGATGAGGTCCTGTATTTATGTTCAAGGTACTATGATGACATTGAGACATCTTTCAACCGATTGCCTTATACAGATTATTGTCCTGAACCTGAGTCATCATCAAAAGAGTTGTTAATCCCTCGTGTTAGTAAACCAATTGGAGGAAGTGAGAACTTCAAACTAATAGCAGCTGAGAAGTTGCAAGCACATATACATATCTTGATTAATTGCACTCAAGCTGAACTCTTCCTTCAGTAAGAATTGTACACTCGTATGTTATTCTATATATTTCCTTACATTTTTTACATATATTTCATGATCACCATCTCATGATTAAGTATAGGGAATTCATAACTCATGTGAATTGTCAACAACCATTTGTATTTTGATATGTACAGAGTAATAGAGACCATGTTCTACAGGCATACAGAAGAGTACAAATATACTGATAAAAGTATTTGTTTACAGACTAGTAACAACCGTGCAGCATTCAATAATATTTACATTTATGTGCAGAATATCCCAAAAATATACCAAATATAGACTATATAACCACCGTCTACATCTCGGAAAACATGTTTTTCAGTTTCCCATGTTTGTGTCCTTGCCTTTCGAGCCGCTGGCACTTGCTAAGACATCTTTATTTAGAAAAATGAGTGAGATTCCAAGGAATCCCAGTAGAAACATATGATTAACATATAAAATGCGAAAATTAAATATGCAATGCACCGTATTAAGTAAAATGAAAATTCATATAATTCATGTGTGTACACAAAATTCAGGGCCAACTAACCCATTGAAACCCCTATGTGTACCTCAACCAAGTCTTTGACTATAGCTAGGTAAAACCAGTATACCACAGCTAGGCAAAATGCCTTCAGCACGTGTTCAAATCACAAAATACAGTAACACACATCATACAAATCATCACATAGTATATGAGACATAGTAGTCCCTACCTGAACCTTTCCCTAGTCTCAAATGGTTTGCTTTGTAAAACGTGCCAACTACAGGCGTCCAGTTCGATCCTAAAACGTCAAATGTATAAGAAATAGGTTAAAACATATCCATGTATCATTTTAGACACTTCCATAGTGTTTATTGTGGTTATATTAGCCTATGATGAAAATATACCAAAATGCCCCTAAAAGCCCGGCCCCCTGTACACGACTCGGTTGTACTTTTTCTGAAATTTTGACATAGACTATTCTAACATTTTTTGGCCCAAGGAATCTATTTCCGAACTTGAAATTATAAAATTCAATGTCAAATTATAAAATTGCCCTTGGTAGCCCCCTATCTCAGGGTTCAAGGGTGTTTTCGTAATAATACTTTTTTGGCTTTTCCGAAAAAGTGACCAGCTGTAAACCCACATAATTTTCCCTCATGAACTCAATGGAATCATCATATTATTTAAAATCCAACTTTAAGGCCCTCTAACAACCCTAACCAAAATTCTTAGGTACTCTTAGGGAAATTGGGCTTTTTTAGTTTCTGCTCCGCAGACGTGTTTCTTTATACTCCTAACCACTTTATTAACTATTTAATAAGGTTATAACTACCATTTAAACCAAAATTGGGCAACATAACCCTTAGGCCTAGCCATTTAAAAAATTTAAAACCAACAGCAATCCAGCGAAATTTCACCAATTAAATTGCCTACAGCATCCAAAATGAGCAATATACGAAGGTTTGGAGGTTACCTTTCGCTTCCTTCCAGCTTTTCACAAAGTGGTTGAACCCTAGCTCTCTTCAACACAAGAAATTGACCTTCCAAACCATAAATTATAAAGAAGAGTGGCTTAGGAACGAAGTTATATGCGCTAGGAACCGATTTACAAAAGAAATCACTTACCTTTGCAAGTTTTTCCTTCTCCTTTTCTCTCTCTAAAATTTCTCTCTCGAGTTCAGATC
Organism: Inga leiocalycina; assembly: GCA_963242795.1. Taxonomy (NCBI): domain Eukaryota; kingdom Viridiplantae; phylum Streptophyta; class Magnoliopsida; order Fabales; family Fabaceae; genus Inga; species Inga leiocalycina. Next base: position 42,195,211 of record OY725332.1, read on the forward strand.
TGGTATGGCACGAAATGAGTTGGAGGAAGATGATGGAAATGTGTTTTTATCATATTATATGATTTTGTAATGATTTATTGAATTTCCAAAAATTCAAAAATTTGGATTTTCATGCAACGATTCCTATCTTCACCCATTTGTGTCACAAAATCAACCAACATATATCTAATATTTCCCTCCTTATACTACATGTAGGAGACACCTAAGGGCCCTTCCTTTGTCCTCAATTGGTTTCCCAACTTGTTCCAACTACATATATACATTAAGTCTCAATTTTGGTCAAAATTGCACTTTTTGCTCAAATTTTCCATAAATTCATATTAAATTGACCACAATATTCTAAATATATTTTACCCTATTATTTTCCTTAATTAATTGAAATTAACTTCAATTAATCAGAAAATAATTAATTTTGTGTTAAATTGGCAAAATTACGATTTTGCCATTACTTTTTAATCCAATTTCTTTTCTTCTTTTTATTTGGCCAATTTTCCATCAATGTTTGGATCAAATATTTTCTCTATTAATTCTCCATTTTTGGACCTTAATATTGAGCTTTTTAAATTGCCCAAATTAATTCCATAATTATTCTTGCCCAATTTCTCATAAAAGTGAACATTTATAAAATTCATAAATTCCAAATTCATGAATATTCACCATTTTATTGAATTTCTCAAATAATTACAATATATTTGGTGAATATAAAATTTGAGTTGTTACATGAATCGTGAACTTAGGATCTATACACAAACATCCTCCGAAATTGAGAAAAAGGTCTACAAAGAATTCCCAAGTTGATTTGTTAGCAAAATACTAAATGTCCACAACCCACACTTACCAGATATCAGAGTTCTCGCAATCGGCCAACTTGACTTGCAAAAAGGTTTATAGCATACATTATCAGTAGTTTCAAGTTTTGCACGGTTTCATGAGATCAAAGATTGCTAACTCAAAACTTGGGTGTTTATGGCACCTTTAGGACAATGAGTTATGCAAGCAGCAATGGCGGCAACATGTACTTCAAAGGCATCCCTTATTGCAGAAAGCGTTTCTATGTTATCGAACTAAATTGCCAAGGCCATTTCACTGTGACACTATTCAAGTGTTTGTCGGCAAATGCGACAACTTCCCAAGGACTCACAACTGATGACTTAGGCATCACATCAGTAAATTTCTCCTGGCCAATTCACACTGGTCAATTTCAAGATAATGAGCCATATATTCTTACCTCGAAGGCACACCATGTTTATTATATTGAGAATGAGAGACATAGGGATTGGAATATGGAAGTTTACTTAAAGCCTCGAGATCTTTACGACATGGGTGATGGTGATAACATTGCCTATTAGAGTGAGTCATTCCAACCCACCAATTTTGAAAACTTCTCTCCTAAAGGCGATGACAATTTACCTATAGTTTGATGCATTTTTATAATTTACGCTTTATTATCACTTAATTTAAATCTAATTTTTGTACAAAATAATAAACTCACCAGTAACATTTTCTCCACACATTTTTTGTAGGGATGGTGACGGAGAATGATTAAACAAATTATATTTTTACTCTTGTAAACCTCAATTTATATTTTTTTTAAAAAATTCCAACCAATATTAACGCTACAAACCAAACAAAAACCGCTACAAATATAAATCATCACATTAACTGCTACAAGTGGTATGCAAATCCCTATAAATACTCCCATCATACCTCATTTCAAACCCTCTTCCATTTCTTCCTACCCATCTTGTCTCTTGTTTTCTCTCATTTATGGAGATTTCCTGAAGAGCTGAGCAAGTTGATCAAATATGGTAAGTTTTTTTTAAATATTTGATTTCAACATTTTATTGTTTTACTTCTTATAATACTTATTCTAATTATTTTTTCTTCTTCTCAAGAAATTTAAGGACTTTTCCCTAACATCTTTAACATTCCTTCCACGATCAAATAACATCTACAGGACAATATAAGAAGTCCTTTTTACCTACACATTCTCAATTTTAAACGTACATAATATTTATACTTATCTAATTTAATTTAATTATTATTCTCAAATATTAATTACTATAATTTAAATTGTTACTTAAATAATAAAACATTCAACATAATATTGGAACAATGGACTCAAATTATAATTTTGTTTTTTTAATTTATGCAATATTTAGTAGCAGTTTTCAAACCCTACAAATTTAAACTCAAATAAAATTTTTGGCACACCTTTTGAATTTTCATCCAATATTAGTAGCAGTTTGATAACTACTACAAATATTTTGATGTTAATTTTTTCAAATTCCTACATGTACTTAGTAGCGGTTTCTAAACTGCTTCAATGTTGGCATTAAATTTTCAATTTTCTTTTTCTGTCTCGCTAGAATTTTGGAGCCAACGTTTGTGGCGGTTTTGGTTTTAAAACACTACAAACTTCTTAGATAATATGTTATCTATATATGCATATTGTAGCAATGTGACAAAACCATTACCAATAAAGTTGCCATTCTTTAAAACTGTTGCAAAACTCTTTGCAACAGTGTATTTTGTGGCAATTTTTCCAACCGATACTACTGCCATTTGTAGTGGTTAAAACTACAGGTGGAAACAGGCCAAGCCGCCTGACAGGGGCCTGTGGCCTAGCCTGTTAGACGCCTGATCAGGCCTGGCTTATCAAGCTAAAAGGTCAGGCCTAGGCTAATTTAAAAGTTTGTTTGACCTTAAAATACCAGGTCGATCCTTATTGACATGCCTGTTAGGCCTGTCAGGCCAGCCTGAGCCTGTTAAGGTCTTTTAAAAAAAATCCTACACATAATTACACATCTGCCACTCCCCTCTTCCTAAATCCCTAACCTTAATTCATAAATGCTCATTTCTTCAAAATATCCATAGCTCCACTCTACCGACTCCCGTGGCTCCACTGTGACTCTTTCCAGCCTCCGTCTCTATCCGACAAACGCATCTCCTCTCTCCATTTTTGTCTCACTCTCAATCGGTCGTCTACCATCGATGCTTCTCGTAGCCTTCCTCTCTCCGTTGTCTCTCAGTCTGCCATCGACCATCGAAGATCGGTCCTTCTCACAACCCTCCTCTCTTTGTCGTCTCTCAGTCTACCATAGTCCTTCCCGTAGCCCTCCTCTCTCTGTTGTCTCTCAGTCCACCATTGAAGATCGGTCCTTCCTTCAACCCTCCTCTCTCTGTCGTTGCTCCATCAGCTGTTAGGTAAGTATAAGGTTATTTTATTTTGTTTATTTATTATTCAGATATGCTATGATTTGCTTCTTAACTTATCCGTTCTTGCAATTTGCAACTGTTGTTCTCCTCTTTTGATTTTGTTTTAATTTTTGTTTGATTCTGTTGGTTATTTCTTCTGGTTATTTTAAGTTTGGTTTTTGTTGCTATATGTATGTCCTATAACTCTAAGCACGGATTTGGATTTAAGATTTCATATTCTTTTTTGGACAATATATGTATGCTTAGGAATTGAGATTATGAATATGTTCCTTTAGATGCTTGTTCATACAGATTTCTGATGCTTGTTTAATGTTCATTTCCTTCTGATTCATTATAGGCTTGACATATGTATACAGGCCTTCTTAATAGGCCACAAGCCAGGCCAGACTTGTATACAGGCCAGGCTTAGGCCTAATAAAAAGCCTCTAACAAGCAATAGGCCAGGCTCAGGCCATTTTGTTAGAAACAGGCCAAGCTAGGCCTGTTTCCACCCTTAGTTAAAACCACTATAAATAAACCATTTAAACCGCTACAAAATCACAATTTTTTGTAGTACGGGGCAAATTGCCCTTTAACCCTCATATAAATATGTAGACCTTGATCATAAGATGATGTGATACCCAAATTGATCATTTTTCTTGAAACAAAAAGTTGAAACAGCCAAATAATTAAGTATATGGTTTATTTTGCTATTTATTGGTGCTTTTAGCTAATTAATTCATTTCTTGACTATGACGGCGAGTATTAAAGTATTTTTGTTCTAAATTCTTAATCTATTAAAATTAAAAACCATTATAAATGTGGAAAATAAAATGCATTACATCTAATACGATCTATCCCATTTCAAATTGGAGTATATTTTAGTGAGAATATTATTGTTGTCAAACTCGCAAGTTGACTCTTCAAGTTTACTATTTTTATATTTATACTTTACAAATCCTTGTTGAGTCACTTTTAAGGTCATAAACTCGGTTAAATTCATGAGTTCACACACTGAGTTTGCCATTTTTAGATTTGTAAATTATAAAATCGTGTTAACTCATTCTTAAACTTGTGCTAACTTTTTCAATTTGATTATGCTCAATGACTTTATATTTGAATTTTATAATAAATTCTTTGTTGAGTATGATAAATTATGAATATTGATGGATTTAATTTTAACTATTTAAATTTAAAATATGTTTAAATCAAATTGTTGTCATTTTTTAATTTAATTATTTAATTCTACACCATTCATACCTTGGTTTGCCCAAAAGGTTAGTGAGCATTGGGCCACCAATGCATCTCAATATATTAGGAAAAAAAACATCTATAAGAGTGGCATATCATCTCAGCAAATTGAGCGCTTAACAGGGGTTGAGCTGTCCATAAGAATTAACAAAGACATGTGGCAAGAGCCGGTCATCATGTCAGCAACTAGCCAATCAATTAACTTGCGCCAACACGATTTTCACGTTTACTTTATAGTATTAATTAACTCATTCTCTTCCTTTACCTCTCGTTTCCTTCACAATACTTACAGTAGCTTCACCCTCAACTTGGGGACGTATCCAGAGTAGGGGATGTGTATAATTCTTTGGATGTATGAATTCTTATTTTGGTTTTGGGTTAAGGTGTAAAAATATTCATAAGTTTTTATCCACAATGCGCCAAGCACCATATGTTTATCAGAAGTGTAAAAATACCCATGAGCTTGCAAAATCAAAGCAAAAATGACCATACCATTGAAGGAGGCTAATTTCTGTTAATGGGACCCATATTTTTAAAAAAGTCTACCTTTAGTAAATTCCTTTGATGCCCTTCCCTGATCTCTTTGGTCCACCAACTCTTTCCTTCAAACTTCATCTCCCCATGGTCTTCATTCAACATTAACAAATATCCTTCACTTGGAAAGTGATGATTCTCATCTCTCCCAACATCTTGTAGGTCTAATTAGGTTATGCAATTTTTCTTTGTAGTCTGAATCTATCATCATCTTACCATTATGTCTGATGCGGGAATCTTCCTCCTTTGACCCACCACATTATCCTTTGGCTAGGGGCTTCTTCTTGTTTGAAACGCTCCTTTGCTTGTCTGGTTTTGTCACAACATTCTGGAAAGAGGTGAAAATTCATAGGAATTCATTCTCCTTCACTAGTACCTAAAGAGTCAAAATCTCCTATACCATCATGTTTCTTTTGTACAACTTCGCTATTGCATCAAACTCCCTTAAGTAAGTGGAAAGAGTAATGACACCATTGTATTTATTCTTTAGTGCTCTCTCTTAAACAACATGCCCGTCACCCAACAGCCGTCTACGGTGGAGCCATGTGAGTAGGACCTCCCACTGCACACTGTGGGGGAGGATAAGGAGTGTTTTATTCTCTACCACCCATAAATGAGAGAGGGAGACCAAAGCAGAGAAAGGCTGATAGGCCAGTAAGATCCCCCTCTAGTAGGGAAGTGCTTAATGAGGAAAAGGAGGTCATGGAATGCTCTGTTCCTACCAAGCTTCTGGAAAAAAGGCAAGCCCCCTTACCGAGATGATACATGCTCAATCATAAAGTTGAAGACAAAGGAGGATCTTCCCCCTGATTAAGTGACATACTCTCTTATGATCCTACCTCACCTTCTGATGAAGATATGTCGGACAATGACTCAGGTAAGAATGACCAAAATCATGTACTTTCATAATCAGACAATGCTCCATCCTTCAAGGACATGCTGCTTGACCAAAGTTCTAAAAAAGAGGATGAGAAGGAGGACTTGACTCTCGATAATGATGACATCTCAATCAATAAAACAAGACCCTTTCCCTCTATTTCATTCTCTGGATAAATCCACAAGCACCTTAATGAAAGCATGAAGTATGCGATGGTGGTTCAAATGCTTGGCTGTAATATTTGATATGTTGATCTCTGTGATAAGGTGGTTAGCCTTTAGAAGCTTTCAGGGCTAGTTTGACTAACTAACCTGGAAATAAACTATTTCATAGCTAAACTTAGCAATAAAGATGACTATCACGAGGTACTCCTTGGCAGTCCATGGGTTATTTTTAGGCACTAGTTAACCATCCAGCCTTGGATACCGGAATTCTCACCACTCACCCACACGGCCACATAGATAATGGGATGGATTCACATCCTTGGCTTACCAGAAAAATACTACAAGAAGAGTGTTATTAGAGCTATTAGAGAAGTACTTGGAAGGGTTCTATGTATTGATTACAACACAACCTCTAGGGAGAGGGGGAAGTTTGTGAGAATGGCAGTACTAATTGATCTTTCCAAAGCTTTAACCTCTAAGATAAAAATCGACAAGCAGGTTTTCTTCGTCGAGTATGAGGGCTTACCTACAATATGTTACTGTTATGGACACTATAGGCACCTCAAAAATGTGTGCCCTAAGATGCAAGGAGAGCTCCACCCAGTCCAACCTTAAGCCAGTTTAACCCCTCGATAGTAACAGAAGTGAGACTACTGCAAATGCCAACGAATACAAATGCACTTTACGGTGAGTGGATGCAAGTACCCAAAATGGGGAGGAGATATGGTCAAACAGATAAGAAAGGAGCTATTGTCAGCCGCCAAGTTGGTGCAAGATCAGGAAACAGATATAGTCTACTAGGAGAAAGTGAAGCTGGCCTTGGGACCTTAGAAACTACCTATAGCAGCCACTTTAGGAATGTCAACATCCATAGATCCTCAGGATAATCCAAATCACAGGAGTGGGTAGCCCAAAGTACAAAACCTATTACAAGCGAAAGGAAAGTCGTACATTTGTCTGATAAAATCCCAAAACTGATCCCCCAAAGAATAAAACCCGATTACCTTTTTCCCAGCCAGGCCTACCATGCTGCAGTACCCGCAGCTCCAGAACCTAGCTCACATACTGCCGTAACCTTACCCCACCCCAAACCCACACTACTCCCATTGCAAAAACCTCAACCCATTACCCAAACCCAGCCCACATCCCATCCTAACCCAAGGAAAGAGATTGGGCCCCCAAGCTATCCAATAAAGACCGCTCTACAAATCAAAAGCCCAACAAGGTATATTACTCAAAAACACCCAAACTAAAGTTAAAAGCCCCCTCCCATAGCTATCAGATGAGGTAAGAAAAGCGATATCTAATCCCTTAATCTTCTTGGATACTATACTATCAGACGAGCAACACGACGGTTCGGAGATCGAAGAGCATATTGAGGACCAGCCTTACATGAAGTGCTAACTTCCCCCACAATAAATGGTTTTATGTCTATGTTCATTTGAAATTGGCAGGGTGCTGGAGCAGGGAAATTCCATTCAATACTCAAGAATTTTCTCCAAACTCATCATCCATTAATTGTCTCACTGGTCAAACCCAGAGTTTTAGGGATCAAGGCTGAGCAAGTATTCAAGAAGAGCGGCTACAACCACTCTCACAGAGTAGAAGCGAATGGTTTCTTAAGACGAATATGGCTCCTTTGAACTGAGGTTGTTGAAATCAATGTTGTTACTAGTCACTACTAATATATACGCAGCCAAGTTACACTGAAGGAATCCAATCGGAGTTTTTGGCTCAGAGTTGTCTAGGCAAGCCTAACCCATCCCTACTATCAAACCTCTGGAGTAGTCTCTCCCTCCTCATGCAAAAGATCAACTTGCCTTGGGTCTTAGCTAGAGACTTCAATACAACCCTCCTCTCTGATGAAAGGCAAGGAGGCCCAGCACAAAGGAACAATGGCTGCCTTTAGTTTTGAAAACTTTTGCCAAGAAAATGGCTTAATAGATTTGGGCTTCTTAGGGCCCAAATACACATGGCGTAGAGTCCTCACTCTACCAAGGCTAGATCATACCCTTTCGAATACTATATGGTCCAATTTCTTTCCTAACTTAAAGGTCTCTCATCTCCTGCAAATTGGATTAGACCATAGGCCACAATTAATGGACTTCGGAAGCCATAGGGAAACAAATCCAAACCCAAAGCCTTTTTACTTTTGGGCTGCGTGGATAACTCATGAACTTTTTCCCTAACTCGTTAAAGATTGTTAGGCCCTGGGCTCATTTCTCTAAGAAAAAATAGACCAATTCTTTATTACAGAAATTAAATGGAATCAAGATGTGTTTTGATCAGTAGGCCAGAAAAAGCGACAACTCCAAGCCCATATCCTGGGCCTCCAATGCATTTTAAAAGAGCACCCACATAACGAGTACCTCATGGAGCTGGAGGGCAACCTGAGAAGGGATTTCAAAGATGTTTGTTTTCAGGAGGAACTTATATGGTTCCAAATATCGCGCAATGAATGGATCAGTAAGGGGGACCAGAACATATCCTGTTATCAAGCAACAGCATGAATTAAAAGGCAGAAAACCATATCACTTCTCTCAAGAACAATAAAGGCGTTTGGATTACTAATGATACTACCCTCAAACAAATGGCCCATCATTTCTTCCTAAACCTGTGCAAAGATGATGAGGAAGAACTAATTACCTACCACCATAAAGGTATGTTCCCCTCTCTCCTGGCTCCTTCATGGTTACTCTTATTGCAAGATTTAAAGAAGTAAAATAGGCTCTGTTCTCCATTAATCCTCTTAAAGCCCCAGGGGTCGATAGACTTCTGGCCATGTTCTATCAGAATCAGTAGGAGGCAATAGGGCCGACTTTATCCCAAATGGTGTCCACTTGCTTTCATGACATGGACCTTAACCCTTTGCACAACAAAACCCTCATCACATTAATTCCTAAGAATGATTGACCCCAGACTAGTAAAGAATTCTGACCAATAAGCTTGTGTTCAGTGGCTTACAAAGTACTCATAAAAATTATTGCCAATCGACTCAAACCTTTGTTAGCTGACCTCATCCTTCCTTATCAATCAAGTTTCATTCAAGGATGAAGCATAACAGATAACATTATCATTGGCCAAAAGGTTATTTACTCCATGAGGAAAAAAGGAGGTAAGAGGGGATGGATAGCGATTAAGGTAGATTTGGAGAAAGCTTTTAACTACCTCAAATAGAGTTTTATAGAGGACACTTTGAAAGATGCCAACATTCTGCATAATATGATCACACTCATAATGTAGTGCATCACAATGTCGTATATGCAAGTCCTGTGGAATGGCATACCCTCTGATTCATTCCAACCCTCTAGAGGTATCCCTTAAGGCGATCCTCTTTCACCATATCTATTCATCCCTTGTATGGAATGACGCTCTCAGGTCATATAAGCTGAAGTTGCCAGAGGGAACTGGGAAACTATAAAGATAGGAAAGGATGGTCCACGCCTATCTCACCTCGTTTTTGCGGATGACCTGGTCCTTTTCTTTTCTACCTCTCCCAAATAAGTCCAACTTGTTAAAAAGGTGCTCTTAGATTTTTATGTCTCTTCTGGCCACCTGATCGGCCGAAGGAAAACCCATATACATTTTTCTAAGAATGTAGGTAGGCAGGAGGTTGACCAAATCTATGCCCAGTTGGGATACTCAAAAACTAATCAACTCAGAAAGTACTTAGGGGTCCCTTTACTAGATTCCAAAGTCACCAAAGACAGCTACTACTATTTGGTAGAACGAGTCTAACAAAAATTGTCAAACTAGAAGGCAAGAACCCTCTTACTCGCTAGTAGAGTCAACCTAGCAAAATTAGTTTTGCCAACAATACCATACTATGATATGCAAACCTCCATGCTACCCGCCACATGCTGCCAAAAGTTTGAACAAATCATCAAAACCTTCATATGGGCAATTGACGCAAATCATAAAGGAATCAGTCTAGTAAAATGGGAGGACATGTGCCAGCCTTACAAAAATGGTAGAGGTAGGCTCAGAAAACTCCAAAGTCAAAACTGTGCATTCCTTTCAAAGCTTGGGTTCCAGCTACTTATAGAAACAGGCCGCTTATGGGTACGGGTTTTACGTGCAAAATAAAACTAGTCCCTAGCCACAAACTATTATTTCAAGACAAAAACCTACTCTCATACTTGGCGAAGCATAGCAAAAGCTTGGCCGGATACATCAATAGGACTCAAATGGTCTCCAGGAAATGGATCATAAGTTGGGTTCTGGTATGATAGCTGGTTAGGTGATCTAGGCCCCTTTAAACTACTCTCCTTTGTAGATATCGATAAGGAAGCCTTGATGAAACCAATTTATGAGTATGTAGATGGGAATGGTTAATAGAAGTGGCAACTTTTCATAGACATCCTGCCAATGAACATTAACCATTTGATTGCCATGATGACACCCCTTGTTTCCATCAAAGTAAATGTAGTTTGTTCATGGGTGTTCATACAGGAAGGCTCCTTTACCGTATCCTCCACTTATAAGTGTAAAGAACAAGTCTCATGGGCTAAGGAAGCCAATTGTTGGCAGCTAATCTAGAAGTAGCTGGGTGCCCAACGCGTTTGCACTTTCCTCTGGCTCGCATACAAGGACAAACTTCTGACTAACCTAGAGCGTAGAAGGTGAAAGCTAACCTTGGAAGCAACTTGTGAACTATGCAATAATAGGGAAGAGGATGCTGATCATATCTTCTGAGGTTGCCCAATAGCAGTTTCCTGCTGGAGGAGACTCATACCAAAAGACCTCCTCACCTAGTTCTTAAACAAGCCCCTTGACATTTGGTGGACCCATAACATAGATCCAAGAAGAGCCAACATCAAATGAATCCTAACATTTGGGACATAATTGGAAGCTCTGGGAAGCCTGGAATAAGAGACTTTTTGCAAACGAATCATACAGATCTCTGGTGAGGTTGTAGCAATCACCTAAGGGATAGTTGAGCATACCATCAAAGCATTACCCAGCTAATACTTTGAACCCTGATGTGTAGTGCTTGTGTATTTAGCTCTGATTTGCTTTGGATTTTATACACCTTATAAATATCGTTGGGTTTTATTAATGCAATTCCTTCCCATTCAAAAAGAAAAACTCCCTTAGTTGATCGTGTTTTTATGGTTCGAATTTGTAATCATGTTTCAGTGGTTCGATTCTGCTTCCCTCAAATTCACATAGCTTTGTTTTGGTCCATGATTCTAGGCCCTCAATTATGCAAACATCACTAAATTAGAGATATATGGCAAGGACTAGATGATTTCTGTGCTAGGGCTTGGACTTCTTACATTTTTTTAATTGTTGATTTCTAGTTTAATTTCTTGTTGATGATGGGTGATGATGAATTTGACAATGAAAGGATGAATAAGATAATCAAAGGTGGGGGAGAGAGGCTTTTTTTTATGAGAGACATTTTTTTTAGTTGGGATATTTTGGTATTTTCAAATTGTGACAAACGGATGTTAATCTCTTTTAATGTTAGTGTCATTTTTACTCAAATTTTGTAAGCTTATGGGTATTTTTGCATATCCAAAAAGCATATAGTACTGGACGCACTTTGGATAAAAGCTCATAGGTTTTTGCACCTTAACCCTTTGGTTTTTGTTAATACTCCTTACAGTCCTCAATATAAGACCTATTTAGAGAGTTATTTCGGCCCTCAATATAAGATATATTTTTATATTTGTTAATATTTTCCTAATATAATTTACTCTCATTGATGCTCCCTTAACAATAATCAAGGAGAAGAGGAAAGGAAAGAATTAAGAAACATGACAATAGTGTTTTAGAAAATACACATCTATTAACTAGTTTAACTAACTTCTTTGATCTAATCAAATTAGATAAATATATCTTATATTAAGGATTGGAGAGAGTAATTAATATTCACTATAGTGAAAGTGCTCTAGTCCTTAATGTAAGACATATTGTTAAAATTTAGGGAGATTAAGAAAACTAAATAAATTACTTAATATGACATGATCTCTTTAAAACACTTTTATATAATATTATATTATATATCAGTTTATAAGTTAGACATATTAGTTTGGTGAAAAATAACAAATATGAGATATAAAATGGATAAAGGTATTACATTGAGAACAAAAATTTACTTCAAAACTATGTTCTACGTTTAGTATAACAGGGTAACATTTTTAAAATTTGTATTGTTACGAGGTAAATCCTTAGACCATATATCATGTATAAAATTTTCAAGAATAAAATTGAACCTGGGCGAAACAAGTCACAGATCTACCACAGCAGGTGCTTCATGCTGTTGAAAATGGAATCAATGCTAGAAATCTTGGCTTTTATCAAAAGCAACTCCCCCTACTCTCAAGTGTCTTCTTCATATTTGTGAGGAAATTGCCGGCTTTTGTATCAATTTCTTTTGGCATCCTAGGGAGTCCCTAAAAGATTTAATTTGTTCAAGAGAGATTATCTAATTCGCTTTCACAAAGAAGGTCCATTAATTATCGGTTTCAAAGGCTCTTCAATTCAACCTTTTTCTGGAAGAAATTAAACAAATGGCAGACAACATATCTTTCTGCCTCCTATGTGCTTATGAGCTTCTCTCTGCTGGATTCATTGTTGTGAATCTACAATCTCAACGATTACGGAAAATTTGCATATCCTTTTGTCTTAAGAAACAACCCATTCATCTTACTTCCCTCTATACTATGTACTTCTTTGTAATATCATTTTGTTTATTACATAAATATATAGGGGTAATTAATTTATAAGTTATTATAGTTTTAACGAATTTTTATAGATCCCTATATTTTTTTTTACCAGGTCTCCTTACTTTCACTTGTTTTTATTCAGGTGTTTGTAGTTTTTTTTTTCCATCAAGTCCTTATGGTTTCTCTTAATTTTTAATCAGGTCCTTGTAGATTTTTTATTTTAACGTATTAATTGAATTAAAAATTAAATAAATAAATAATATTAAAAATATAAATTACAAATAATAATTTAAAGTTAATATTTATATAATTAGAAAAAAAAATTAATATAATCAATTTTTAATTAATTAAGTATAATTCTATTCTATTTTTTTAGAAATTTACTATTATAGTTCAAATTTTAAAATTATTTAAATAAATGAAAATTTATAATTAAAAAAATAAGGTTAAAGTATTCTTTTGGTCCTTCAAATTTACATGAAATTTAGTTTTAGTCCCTAAAACTTAACAATATTAGTGTTATTAACGGAAAATGCTAATTAAGCAAGATTAAGTGGTGACTATGAAATGCCGACAAAGCAAGTTTAAATTTTTATTTTAAATTTTAAAAAGAGAAATATTTATATACTCTTAGAGTGTCACATAATATGTATTCTGACCAATTAAAATATAACAACTTATGTAATTTTAATCTAGTTGTCTAATGATTCATTTGAAGCAACTAAAATCATATTATTTTTCAAGAAAAATAAACCTTTTAATTTAAAAAGGCAAAAACACTTATCAGTAAAAAATCTTCCAATCGGCAACAAACAAGTGTGCCCTAACATTTTCGACATTTACAAGTTATAGCAATACCGGCCCAAGAAGGATTGTGCTATCCTGCCAAACATCAACAGATCTTGAATAGAAATAGCATTCGAAGCCCCAAGAGAGTCAATGGCCAAAGTACCTCCATTGTAAGCTCCATTGTCCTTTTCCTCAATCAAACACACAGAAGCGTCTTTACATTGGAAACTATCAATTCCTGCCAATTTAACCGAATTAGTGACATAATCTAAATAATTTTTAACACTATTGTCTTTCACAGAATTTTGATTAATAGTTGTCTCTGACATAGGGTTTTGTCCTATTTTACCAAACAAACAACCTCCGTCCCCGATTGGGAGAATTTTTTTTTTCTGTTGATGAGCGTTTTTGCTTTTCCAAAATTAAGAGATTTTTCACCTAAATAAGATTTAAATTAATCAGCCAACTATATTAAAATCAGATGAGTTGTTATATTTTAATTGATTAAAGTACAAATGCAATAGCACAATGAGAGCCTGTAAATATTTCTCTTTTTAAAATTAAAATTAAAAATTTAAGCTTGCTTCATTAGCATTTCACTTAACTTTGTTTAATCAGCATTTCTCCTTACTAAAAATATATTTGATAAACTCAAGGAACTAAAACTACACCTCATGTAAAACTTAAAGGACCAAAAGAATACTTTGGTCAAAAACTAAATGATATAAATATATGTTTAATTAAAAAATTAAGAAGAATATTAAAATAACTCATAAAAAAAGAATGTTAAAATATAATTATGGGAAAATCTCAATTAAATCCAGTTAAAATGCCAAAATCCAGGTTCAAGCCTACACGTTCAACAAATTCTTAATTAGGCAAAGAGGAGCAATAAGAGGTTTCTGAATATTGTAGACTTATATTTATACGCTTAAATAATAATTAGCCTATCTCCTCTCTAATCAATCAGGCATACCTCTTTCTCATCCTCTCATCCTTCTTACTCACTCTTTAATCGGAGACCCTCAGACACAGCACAAAAAGCTCAACATCATCCATCCTCTTGTAATTTTTCCAAAAGTAGGCCTAATTGTAACACCGAAATTTATAAAACGTTTGGATGAGTTATAGTCATGTAATGTTTACATACTTGAGACTTTGTTCGTATGTGGTTTATTTGAGTCCCGACTTCAATAAAGGGCTCGAACTTACACTAGAACGGGGTTTTCAAAAAATTTTGAAAATACGTACATTAAGTGTGGTCTCAAACTGGTTTGTAAGTTCATTACTACTCATCAGTTTCAAAAACTTTTATTAAAAAATGCAGAGCGTTCATTGGCAATAGCTCGCGTAATGGTGGTATAGGCTTTTAGCATGTGGTTGCCTGATTCTAATTCACTTATCGCTTTAGGATACTAGCTTGTTGGTTGATGTATTAACGTTCAAGTAACAACTATCGTGGTTAGCGTTACAGTTACTAGTGCTGCGACATCTACTTCTACTTAGTTATATACAAATTTTTACAATCATCCAAAATAAAAATAACCAGAAGATCTCTAATTAATCAGTCTTCTCTTCACCCATCCATATTACCTTCTTGCCCTTAAAGCTAGACACCTTTACTGTAGATCATTGCTTGGAAAGGATGAGATTCAAAAGAATCTCAGTAGTACATAAATCACTTATATGATATGCAGAATACTAAGCATGTAAAGCAAAGCATCAAACAAAACAACTTACAGGAATGCAGCAAACAAAAAGGGTCTAACCAGTCCCTTATTATAGATCCACAGCACACTGTAGATCATTGCTTGGAAAGGATGAGATTCAAAAGAATCTCAGTAGTACATAGATCACTTATATGATATGCAGAATACTAAGCATGTAAAGCAAAGCATCAAACAAAACAACTTACAGGAATGCAGCAAACAAAAAGGGTTTAACCAGTCCCTTATTATAGAACCACAGCACTTGGTGAACTTGCTCTAGTAGCCTAGTCCTCTATACTATAAAAGGTACACTCACGGGCTTTCTGCCTTGAGCCTAACTGGCTCAAGACGCCGTCTGGTGACTCTCAGTGCAGCTTGTACTTACAGGTCTTACCACCTAAGGACTAATTATCCCGCACATAAGCAGCTGATATAGAATACATACACAGCAGCATATATGATATAAGGTATAGGGTACTACATGACAGTATTTCCAAATTTGGTTCTTGTTCCTAGTCTTTTGGGCTCCCCCGGGCAAATGTCAAATCCTATAATTTATAATTCATGAACGGGCGAGTTATTACTTGTCCCAATATTTTAATAACTCAAAACATTTTGGCTGGTTATCTTCAAAGTCAATGTATTAAGTCCAATATGTAGTTAATGGGCCTACACTAGCTTTATGGGTTTAACTTAACCTTTAAAGTTCCAATTTATTAAATTTGGCCCTAATTAAATCATTTTCGCTTATTATCCAAAAATTAATAGAAGCTTCAACAATCTTTGAAAATTCATAACTTTGTCTTGGAAACTTCAATTGGGAGGGTTCAAAGTCCTATGTGACACTCATTAAGTCTATTTTGAGCAAAAGATACCTCCTTCAACCAAATCCACATACAAAAATCTAGAATCACCAAGAACTAACACTGCCACATAATTTCACCATTTTTAAAGGTCTAACTTAAAAAATTCATATCTCTTAATATACTAATCCAAATGATACAAATGACCTATCAAATTAAAGCTTGTGATGTCTAATTTAAATCTGGATAGTTTTATAGTCATTGGATATCATCTCATCAGTCAAAAACACATCACAAGTAGATTGCCTTACATAACTCAAATCTAGCAGCACTTAAACTAGTCTTATATTATCAAAAAACACCGTATTTCATCATATATTCATGACTAAATACATATGACCCCAATAACCCAGCTTTGCTAAAACTTATTGAAGTACTAAGGTCCATGACAACTCAACAAAACCACAAGACAATCGGTTTAAAACGAAGCATAAGTTTACCTTAACGTGATTCTACAATTGGTTCAGAATTCCAACAGCACTCCAGCTAACTAAATGGCACAAAACACCTCTGATTAGAAAACTGAGACCATATAAATAAAGTTCTCAATGAGTTGAACAACTTTGCTTAATAGCTTACCAGATGAAAATGATGATTTGGGGTCAAAATCAGCTCCAAAGCTCTTAAAATTTCACTATTCACACACCTCTCTTCTTTCTATTTTCTTGTGATTTTCTCTTCTTTTCTCTTCCATTTTGGGCCCTTGGCCAAAATAATAAAGGAGAATGGAGGTGAGGATTGATCTTGCTCTTAATTGCTTCTTAAGGTGACATGTGGCAAGGTGATTAAGTCATAAGATGACATGTGTCCTTAAGCATCTTCCTTTTTTTCTTTCTTCTCTCTCCATGTGTCACTTTATGTCAGGGGGAAGGGAGCCGTAATGAATTCCCTTAACTCCCAGGTTTGGTGTTCGGGAGGATTAGTCATGTGATTAGACCAAAGACCGGTGGATTTCTCTGACTCAGACGTTAGGTGAGGTGGCACATCCTTACAATGCCAACTCAAAAGGCAAAAAGCAAGTGTCATCATAAGGGACACTTGTCACCCTTTTATCAAGCCAACATAAAAGTGATCTTGTACTTTGTCATTATGAAAGGACACTTGTCAATTTCTTATAGTGCCAACCATAAAGTGGTATCATCATTAGTCATCATGGCTTACTTTATTAAAGCTACTTTAATAAAGTTACTTTATCAATGTTTACTCGGGATGCTACTCGGGTTTTACTCGGGACTACAAGACCCATACCAAGGCTTAACTAATGACGCCATGAACCCCTCAATGCCTGCTAAAATGGCGTCATGTGTCTTATAGACACCGATTAAATTTCCTCTGACTACTTGCACTTGTAATTGGTAACTCTGACTTCTTAACTTTGGTAAATGACACCATATGTGGCTGGAAATCTCGAGAACAGCTTCATAAGTATATACATGAACTACAATATTTATTTCATTTAACTGATTTACAATTATAGACTCTAACGATTACAAAGTTTGATATATTACAATTCTCTCCCCATACAATAAATTTCATCCCCTAAATTTGTTACATATCGTGAGGCATAGATTCCAAGTAACATCACTTCAAATCCTCTTCAACATCCCAGGTTGCCTCTCTCAGAGATAGTCCCTTCCAGACCACCTTCACAAATAGTATGCTATGATGTCTAGCTGCCTTTCTTATCTATCAATAATTCATTCTTGCTCAGCCTAATAAGTAAGATCGTCTCGCATATCCACATCTTCATATTATATAGCATGTTTAGGGTCTGGTTGGTTCTTCTTTAACTGTGAAACATGGAACACGTCATAAAGTCTAGTCAAGTTCAGGGGTAGGGCTATTCGGTATGCCACTGGCCCAATTTTTGCCAGAATTTCTAAAGAACTCATGTTCTAGGCTCATCTTTTTTTTCTTAATTGCTCTACAAATTCTAGTAACTGGAGATACTTTTAGAAATCATGATCCCCAACTTTAAATTCTAGAGGTCTTCTCCTTCTATGAATGTAGCTTTTCTGCCTACTTTGCTCCACTGGAGCCTTTTTTGGATAATCTTAATTTGCTCTGTAGTTTAATCTACCAGATCTAGCCCATATAGTCTTTATTCGGACAGTTCTATCCAACAAAGAGGTGATAGGTGCTTCCTTCCATACAATGCTTTATATGGAGCCATTTGGATGATTGTGTGATAGCTATTGTTGTAGGCGAATTCAGCTAGTAGAAGGAAATGATCCCAGCTTTCTTTAAAATCCAACACACATGCCTCAACATATCTTCTAGCATCTATATAGTCCTATCTGACTATCCATCTATCTGTGGATGATAGGTCATACTGAATTGAGGAATGAAATTGCCTCATTTACCCAATAACACTAGAAAGCCTCTATGAAGCCTAGGAAAGATACAAGGAGTTGCTAAAGAGTTGTCCTCATCATGGGTTACCATATTAGTGTCAACTGCACACTTTCTATAATAGGATGACATATACCTCTAGAATTCTTGTAGATATTGTAGCTAGAGGATCTTTAATGGGAAAAAGTCTAAATGATGCCTATGATCTACATGAGGAGATGGTAGCCAATGCATTCCAATGGCCTTTTGAATGGAACATCTCAAAGAAAATACTTAGAGTGTATGAGCTATATATCCTTATAACTTTGTCTTCTCAAGATGCATCTATATCCAAGTACGTGAGCTCATTGACAAACCAAGCAATGTAATCAGCACTCCTACTGAAACCTGTGATCAATGTAGGGACCTCATGTGAGTACGCAATGTCAAGAAGGACACCCATTCATGTCGAAGCAAGCTCATTACATCGAAACTCAAAGAAATGACCCATGCTCAAATACTTACAATCCAAGTTGGGAAAATCAACCAAATATTTGTTAGGGGAAAAATCAAAATGTGTTTAAGCCGTAAGGGAACTACTAGTAACAAGCTCTTTAACCACCAAATCTAGCACACCAGAAAGTGAATACAAAAAATGCACTAGCTCAACTAACCATGAACACATCTCAATTTATGGCTAGGACTGACGCAACACTCAAAAACCAAGAAGCTTCAATAAAGAACTTGGAGATATAAATAGGCCAAATTGCAAATATGCTAAATTCCAGACAACCAAGAACTCTACAGAGTGACACTAAAAGAAACTCAAGGGAGCATGTGAAGGCCGTTGTAGTAAGGAGTGGGAAGGAATTGAAAGATCATGTAATTAAAAAGAAGAACGACAGAGAAAAGAAAGAAAGTGAAGAAGAAAAGAATGAAGAAGTACAAAAACCTAAAGTGGATAATATGCTACCAGGAAGAATCATCTTTCTAGATAACCCTCCTCCATATGTACCACCAGTTCCATACACCTAGAGACTTGTGAAGGCAAAGCTAAACAAGTAGTTTGGAAAGCTTCTAGAGGTTTTCAAAAAGTTACATATCATCATCCCTTTCGCAAACGCTCTTGCCTAAATACCAAGTTATCCAAAATTTATGAAGGATATTCTCTCAAATAAGCGTAAACTTGAGGAATTTGAGATAGTTGCACTTACTGAAGAATGCAGTGCTACCCCAAAAAAGAAATTACTACTAAAGTTGAAAGATTCGGGAAGCTTTTGTATACCTTACACCATAGGTCAATGTAACTTTGAAAGAGCACTTTGTGACCTAAGAGCAAGTATAAATCTCATACCTATATCTGTCTACAGAAAACCCAATCTTATAGAGGTGAAGCCTATCACATTTTCATTACTTCTAGTTGACTAATCAATAAAACATCCAAAGGGTGTCTTAGAAGATGTTCTGGAAAGGTGGGCAAACTCATACTTCCAACTGATTCCATAATACTCGACATGGAAAAAGACCAAGAAATTCCTATCATTCTTGGGAGGCCAATCCTAGCAACTGGGAAGACCTTAATAGATATGCAACAGGGAAAGTTAACCTTGCGAGTTCAATATAATCAAGTATCTTTCAACATTTTTAAGGCTTTTTTCTTTCCAAATGAAGGTGACATATATTACAGAGTAAATATATTGACCAGCTGCACAAAAGACATAGTGAATGAAATCTGCATGGATCAACTATTAGCAATGGGAATGACAGATGTATCAAAATCTACTAACCCTGAAGTCTTGGAGCAGATTAGGTACCTTGAAGCAAATTCCTGAATTTTTATTAAGAAACCATTTGAAGATTTAGGAGAAAGGCCAAGTAACCTAGTACCATCAAAAGAAAATACCACTGTCTCACTTAAAGTACGCTTATCTAGGAGGAAATTTAACACTACCAGTTATCGTCTCTGTAGCTCTTACTCCCGATAAAGAAGAAAAGTTATTAAGAGTTCTAAAGGAGTATAAAACAACATTTGGATGGTTAATAGCAGATATAAAAGGAATTAGTCCTTCAATTTATATGCATAAGATCTTAATGTAAGATAACTACAAGCCATCAGTTGAGCACCAGAGAAGACTCAATTTGAATATAAAGGAGGTAGTGAGAAAGGAGGTAATAAAGTGGATGGATGCTGGTATAATCTACCCAATCTCTGACAGTCAATGGGTAAGTCCAGTTCAAGTTGTGCCAAAAAAAGGTGGAATGACAGTGATGCCCAATGAGAAAATTGAATTGATTCCATAACGAACATTGACTGGCTGGGGAGTGTGCATTTACTACAAAAAGCTCAATAAAACTACTAGAAAATATCACTTCCCTCTTTCATTTATAGACTAGGTGGTTAACAAACTACCTAGGAAAGCCTATTATTGTTTTCTAGATGGGTACAGAGAATATAATCAAGTTACAATTGCACCGAAAGATCAAGAGGAAACAAAATTTTACATGTCCATATGGCATATTTGCCTTCAGAAAGATGCCATTTGGTTTAGTAATGCACCAGCAATATTTCAAAGGAGTATGATGGTGATCTTTTTAGATATGGTAGAAAAATTCATTAAGGTGTTCATGGATGATTTCTCAATTTTTGGAGAATCATGTGATGATTGTCTTTTGAATCTGGCAAAAGTCTTATAATGTTGTGCAAAGACAAATTTGGCTCTAAATAGGGAGAAATGTCATTTCATGGTGAAAGAAGGAATCATGCTGGGTCACAAAGCATTTAATCGAGGCATTGAAGTGGATCAAGCCAAGATTGAAACTTCAATCAATTTGGAGTGCCTAGAGCTATTATCAATAATAGAGGAAGGCATTTTTGCAATCAACAACTTCAACCAATGTTAGCTAAATATGGAGTAACTCATAAGGTTGCAACTCCATATCATCCACAAACTAGCGAGCAAGTGGAAACTCAAACAGAGAACCAAAATGGATCTTAGAGAAAATGATGAATTCCAATAAGAAGGACTGGCCAAGGAAATTAGATAATGCACTTTGGGCTAATAAAACTACCTTCAAGACACCAATTAGTACGTCCCCATATCAATTGGTCTATGGAAAAGCATGCCATCTTCCAGTAGAAATGGAGCATAAAGCATATTGAGCAATAAAAACCTTAAATTTTGACTTAAAGGTAGCTGGTGAAAAGAGACTTCCCCAACATAATGAGCTTGAAGAATTCAGACAACAAGCTTATGAGAATGCCAAGTTATACAAAGAGAAGACAAAAATGTGGCATGACAAAAGAATTTTCAGGAGAGAGTTCACACTAGGACAAAAAGTGATTTTATAAAACTTAAGGTTAAAGCTCTTTCTAGGAAAGCTAAGATCAAGGTACTCAAGGGCCTTTTACTATGATTCAAGTATGGCTATATGGAATCATGTGTTAAATCCCAAATGTTTTGATGATAACAAAGATTAGATTAATGTTATAAAAGGTTTTGATAATAAACAAAAAGGTTTAAATAAAATAACTAAGCTCTTGGTGGCAGGCAAAATCATTACTTGAGTAACTACTCAAGTAACAAAAAAGAATTGAAAGACAAAGAACAGGAGAAAGCATCACTTGTAGATTTTTGAAGGCATTACTCGAGTAAGCCCTCGAGTAATGATCCTTCATTACTCAAGGGGTCACTTGAGTAATGAGTGAGAAATTGTTCCAAAAGATCTCTGTCAAAAATTGCTTGGCATTACTTGAGGGACCACTTGAGTAATCTGAAAAGAAATTGAAGCATTACTCGAGGGATCACTCGAGTAATCAAAGAAGAAAGGATGCAGTAACTCTCGACCAAGAAATGAGCGACATTACTCAAGGGATCACTTGAGTAATTTGAAATAAAAAGATTACATTACTCAAGGGATCACTCGAGTAATCAGGTAAGTAAAGAATCAGTTACTCTCGGCCAAGATTTGGATGACATTACTTGAGGGATCACTCAAGTAATCAGAAAAGAATTGGAAGCATTACTTGAGGGATCACTCGAGTAATCAAAGAAGAAATGAAAGACTTGCTAAAGGGATCACTCAAGTAATCAAGTCTTCCAGGTTTTGTAAAATGAATTACTTGGTGGATTGCCCAAGTAATAAGGTCAAAAAATGTTAACTTACTCTCTGGCATATTTTAAAAGAGATTACTCGATGGGTTACTCAAGTAATAGTATTGGGTTACCAGTCTAGTAATCATATCCAGATTGCATTCTTAAACTAATTCTCATAAATTTGTTATCTATATCATTAACCTTCATTGTTTTAGTATTATGAGTTTATTTGCAGAGAAACAATAAAGAGATCATGCGTTAAAAAAAAGTCAAACAAAACATTTGAACATTCACCTACCGTAAACAGATAATTTTCAAATTCGAAGAATGGTCAAATGTAGCTGCACGACTCTAACGGACAAGTTGAAATTGTCCCAATGGCTAGTACAAGTCATCTATAAATATAGGAACATTCAACATGGAACAAACACAACTGAGAAAATACGAACACACACCGATCAATATACTCTTAGTACTCTGTTTCTTATATTTACTCTTTATACTTCAGTGATTATATATTTTCTAATTGAGAGATATTTTCTTTACAAACCCAATATCTGTTATTAAGACAACTTAAAGTTATGGAACCTTGAGTTAGGGATTGGTTTACAACGTGTAAGGGGGAGTGAGTGTCCAGTGAAGGAACTTGCTCTGTAGTGAGGTGCCATGAACCCACTAAATCTTGGAAGATATAGTGAAACTCTCAGAGAAGCTCTGAGGACTAGACGTAGGTCAAAGTGGTTGTGGCCGAATCAATATAACTCCTGGTATACACTTCGATGATATTTCTCCTAGCTCTTAACTGCTTTAAATTTCCAGTCAATTTTTATATAAGAAATGAATTTTCTGGTATCACCCAATTCACTCCCCTCTTGGGAGAAAAGCTTGCACTAACACCATGAAGATTCAAGAAAGTGATCAAAAATTCAAAGTGAATGGGTAAAGGCTAAAAGAGTATAATGACAGTAGACTCAACACTTTAAAAACTATTATCACATTTAAGGAACCAACAGGTAAGCTCTAAAAAAAAGCCAATTGGTTTGGTTTTTTTCTAGCTAATGAATTTAAAGAAGGACGGCTATTTGGGAGGCAACTCAAAACTTATTTTCCTTACTCCTTAATTTGTCTTTCCTGTTCACTGAAGCACACTACACTGTATAAAAAATTTAGTTTTCATCATTTTCATTTTAAGTTAACATCGAGGAATCTCTTGCAAAGCTTAAAAATAGGTTTCTTACTATTCTCAAAGATGAGCTCAGAAAGATCTATAGCTACTGACTTGAAAGAATGAAAATATTCAAGCGTTCGGGCCTTCCTAAGGTTGTAAGCTGAATCATTGAAGCCAAGGCATATTTAGCATGTGACATTCACGAGTCATTTATTAAACTTATGCCATAAAAGGAAAGAAGTTCTTACCCAAAAAAGAGAAGAACTAAAATAATAAAGGTTTGCCATAAATGTTTAAAGTGGGCAAGTGACAAGTACTATAAGAGCAAAGTAATGATTTTTATAAATTGAGAAGATAAAATTCAATTCATAAAGGATGGACTAAGTAAGGAGTCAGTGGATAATATTATTCAAACTCTTGAGACACATCCTAGTGGTGATGTTTATGATATTCTTCTTGATTTAAGAAACTTATTTAATAAAGAAAAAGAGTGCTACTGTCTTGGAAATATGACATTAAAAGACCCTATTTACTAGTTTCTAAGAAACTGGATAGGAAGCAAATCCTCGATTCATAGAAAGCATTTAAGTCGTTACAGGATGTAAAACCAGAGGAAGATATTAGTCATAATCACAATTGTTGTTCATAATCATGGTTTTGTCTAATATGTCTTATCTTTTTAGTAACTTTTAACTTTGTTTACTCATTTTGTTTAACTTCATCACGTAACATTAAACCGGTCATTCATGTTGGAAATTTTTTCAAACTTCATTAGTAGTATAAATATGCACTCTTCCACTTGTAAACACAAAATGTCCAAGAGTAAAGAAGTGAAAAAGGGTATCACACTAAAATGTAAATTTAAATCTATTTACCTTTTTTTGTGAAACTGATTTGGGAAAGGACAGGGAGTTTCTAATAGCAGCAAAAGAACTTGGAAATGTATTAGCTGCTAGAAAGATTAACTTTACATATGGAGGAGGCATCCAAGGCCTAAGGGGATGTGTGATAATTTTTGCAAGCATTAAAGGAAGCAAGGGTTTAAGTGTAAGTGTGAAGGAGTTGGATGGTCACATCTTTTTCGTAGGCCAAGAGTTACAAGTTTCAAGCTTGCCTAAACTTATGGGACATATATTCTATCATGCTGAAGTTTTTATTGCTCTACTCGATGGTTTAGAAGCATTAGATAGGATTTCTAGTGTTGCATTTTGGGCTAAACTAAACTTTAACAAAAAGCTATTATGATTGTTAAATGTTAATGGTTTTTATGATGATCTGTTATCTTTTTTTGATCATGCAGTGGAAATAGGATTCCTACCCCAAGTGACACGCCATACCATAATTTTTGCACCAACTACTAATCAGCCGATTGATCAATTACAAATCTATGAACCCAAACTAGATTTATTAATCAACCAAATAGGTTGGCAATCTTTAGACGGCAATTAGAAGCAGAATCTATGTAATACCCCGAATTTTGAGACTCGAGGCTAGAGAATAAGCCTGAGATTAGTGGATTGCTAAGCCCCAGTTTAGCAAGATCCCAAATTGTGATTAAGGGTTAATGACTCCAAAAGTGGATGTGGTTAGTGATAAATAACCCTTTTGGAGAATAGGATGTGATTTGGCACTCGAATATGATTCGTGTGTGTTGTGAGCAGTGCCGAAACCCTGTATTTGAGTTCAATTGTGGATTAACATCCAAATTGACTTAGAATAAATGGAAGAATTGAATGGGGTATTGTGTTGGAAATGGTGTCATAGTGTGTTTTGATGTCATTGAAATTGGTTTGGAACTTTGGAATAGAAATGTTGCAATGTTAGGTTTTGAAATGTGAATTGTGTTGACATGTTGAGATTGTTGTGAAAACATGTCAATGTGATGTGAATTTGATTGATTTGGTGTTTCTAATGGATTCCTTGTGAAAATTTATGTGGGAATGATGTTTGGTATGAAAATGGAACCAATGGAAGCAAAGATACAAAATCTAAAATTCTGTCTAGTGAAACTCTATTCTGGGCAGTCCTTTTGTGTGAACGTTTTGAATGACCAAATGGTGTCTAAAAATTCTGAAACTTTCCAGTCTTATATTTCACATCTCAAGCTTCAAAATGGACATATAGTTTATGCCATTTCGTTTTATGAACTAGGAGATATAACTGTCCAAAGTTTGGGATGGAAACTGAACTCTGTTTTGGGGCAGTGATGGGTTTTATGTAATTTTGGAATTTTTTGGTGATTTTTAGTAATGGCCAATATTTTTCCTATGAATAGGACTTAAATATATTTCATTTGGCTTTGGAATCACCTCATTTTGATTTTTCTATAATTAGTTATGATTTTTCAAAGTTTGGGCAGAAAATCTGCCAGAAAATCCGAAAATGAGAATTATGACATCATCAAAATAAAAGATGACATCAGCATGGAATTAAAAGCAATTCCTTCATCTTCATCAGCCATTTCCTGACGCCATTTGAGAAACAAAAACGTGAGAGAGAGCTTGGAGAAAATAGGGAGAAGGAAGGAGAAAACTCGCGAGGTAGATCGATTTCTTCGGTGAATTCGTACCTACCGCGTATGATCCTTCTCCTAAGCTTCTCTTCTACATGGATTAAGGTACTTGAAGCTTAATTTTTCTGTTTAAAAGGGGCTAGGGTTCAGCCAAATTGAGTAAAAGCCAGAGGGAGCTTGAGGTAACTTCCGAAACTTCAATCTTTGATTGTTCTGGCTGTTGTGGGCAATTTAATCGGTGAAATTTCGCCGGATTGCCATTGGTTTTAAAGTTTGGAAATGACATGGCCTAGGGGTTATGCTGCCCAAATTGGGTCTTAATGTTAGTTGTAACCTAATGTAATGGTTAATAAAGTGGTTAGGAGTAGAAAGGAACGCATTTACGGAGCCGAAACCTAAAAACCCCAAATTTTCCCCGGAATACTTGAGAATTTCGGCCAGCTCTAGAAATGGGTCTTAGAGTTGGATTTTCAATGATTTGATGATTCCATTGAGTTCAGGAACAAAACTTAGGTGGGCTTACAATTAGGCACTTTTCCAGAAAAGGCTGAAAAAGCATAATTACGAAAACGCCCATGAAACCCTTAAAGTGGGGCTGTCAAGGGTAATTTTGTAATTGACATTGAATTTGATGATTCCATTATGTAATGATGTATGTGATTGCTTTACTTGATTGTGTAGAGCCTATTTGAGTAAATGAAGCTCTGTTTCTGTTTTCGCTGTGGCCATAGGCTTGTTGTATGAAACATTGAGCATGCGGAAATGTCATTATGAGGCATACATCTAGATAAAGCTAACATGTCATACACAGCATCTATCATGCATGCATTATGATATCTGTTTCCTATTGAGATTCTCTCGAATCTCACCCTCCCCTACCAACAATTTAGACAGGGCAAGTGGCTCGTGGAGGGAGCGGCCAGAACTCCTTCGAGATGAGATTGTGTAATCCCCATTTAAAGAATTGTAATGGGCAATTGGGCCATGTGTATCTTTAGCGAAGGTATGTACCCGGGATTGTCGGGATGATTATGTTGTGCACTCTGATATTTATATGAATGTGATTTATCTTCGCGTAGTAATTGTATTCGAAATGTGAATATGAGACCAAGTTTATAAATGATTTCGAAAAGTATTTGTGAAAACCCCGTCATGTGATGGGTTAGTAAATGTTATTTGATTATTATTGGTCTCTATTTCATTTTAATCACGTATTTCAGATATAATTACGGAGGGGGTTACAATCTAGATATGACTCTTTGGTTGTAACTGTTAGTACAGGCATTTCACCCAAGAGGGGGTGAATTAGGTGATACCAGAAATTTTGTTGCGTATAAGAAAATTGATAGAATATTTAAAGAAGTTGAGAGCAAGGAGAAATATCACCGAAATGTACACCGGGAGTTATACTGGTTTGGCCACAACCACTTTGACCTACGTCCAGCCCTCAGAGAATCTCTGAGAGTTTCACTATATTCTCCAAGATTCAGTGGGTTCTTGGCACCTCAATACACAACAAGTTTCTTCACCTGGACACTCGCTCCCCCTTACACGTTGCAATCAAATCCCCAACTCAAGGTTCCACAACCTTAAGTTGTCTCAATAACAATTATTGAGTTTGTAATAAAAAACTCTCTCACAGAGCAAATATATAATCACTGAAGTACAATGAATGAGTATAAGAAAACAAAGCACTAAGAGTATGTAATGTATGTTCGTGTGTTCTCAATTCTTGTGTGTTGTTCTTCTCTTTGAATGCTAAGCAATTCAAACATGTCTGTTAGAGTCGCACAGCAATGGTTGACTATTCTTCGAATTTGAAAACTATCTGTTTGCGATAGGTGAGATCTTAAACTTTCATTTGACTTGTCTCTTCTTGCATAATCTCTTTGTTGTTTCTCTATAAATGTACTTAGGATACTAATACAATGAAGAGTTAATCATATAGAAAATAATTTAATAAATATTCGATTAAAAACATAATTTCTGGACTGCCTTACTCGAGTGGCTACTCGAGTGGTCCCTCGAGTAAAACTATCAAAAATATGGCAGTGAGTAGTTCAACATTTTACACAAGATATTACTCGGGTAAGACATGAAGTGAGATATATCACAAACCTTCGAAATACCTGATTACTTGAGTGGCTACTCGAGTGACCATGTCTTTACTTTACAAGTTACTCGGGTGCTGACTCTGGTAATCAGATTACTTGAGTGGCCTTCCTTTTTCTTCATATGTTACTCAAGTGAGCCCTCAAGTAAATTTCAAATAACTTGATAGATTACTCAATTACTCCCTTGAGTAATTGCATCAAATTTCTAGCCAAGAGTTTTCTTTCTGATTACTCGAGTGACCCCTCAAGTAATGCTTCAAATAACTCTGCAGATTATACGAGTGGTCCCTCGAGTAATGCCTTTTTCTTACCTGGTTACTGAGTGGCTACTCGAGTAAAGTGTTGCATTTCTTGGCCAAGAGCTACTGGAAGCTTTTTGATCTGGTTACTCGAGTAATGCCTATGAAAATAATGTTACTCGAGTGGCTACTCGAGTAATGGTCTATATAACTTTACAGATTACTCGAGTGGTCCCTCGAGTAACTACTTCCAAATTTTGGCAATGCTTCTCTGGTTGAAATTCTTCATGATTACTCGAGTGCT
Organism: Inga leiocalycina; assembly: GCA_963242795.1. Classification (NCBI taxonomy): domain Eukaryota; kingdom Viridiplantae; phylum Streptophyta; class Magnoliopsida; order Fabales; family Fabaceae; genus Inga; species Inga leiocalycina. Next base: position 42,224,032 of record OY725332.1, read on the forward strand.
TACTCGAGTAACTACTTCCCTTACTCGAGTAAGCCTTCACAAAATTTTTTTATTACTCTAGTGCTTACTTCAAGTAATGTTTTGCCACTTTGTTCAAATTCATTTGTTTGTCATCAAATCCTTTTATATGATTGATCCTATCTTTGTTATCATTAAAACATATGAGATCTAACATTCTCCCCCTTTTTAATAATGACAAAACTAGGTGATTTTGAACAAAGTTTTCTGAAATTGAGTTTTCAAACATAGCTTCTTAAATACTTTTTATATGAAATATTTTCTTCAATTTAACCTTGAAAACTCTTTTGAAATAGCTTATTAAAGATCTTTTCAAAGTTTTTTTTCTTATTAATTTGTTCACCTTGCATACACAACCAAAAACTCATTAGTCCCACAAAGCAATTGAAATTTAACTTTAATAGCATAAAGAAATAAATTGCATAAGGAAGAATTCATTACATAATCAAACTTTAGAATTCAAAAATAAAAAGCTTAAAAACATTAAAAGCACCCTCAAACCCCATACACCCAAATCCCAATTCATCAACTCAACCATTCATCACAAAATCACTCAGGTTCTTCTCCTCCTTTTTGTCTTCATCACAAAGGTGGAATCAATCATGAGGACGAGTAGGTGGCTTGGCTGCTGAGATAGGATTGATAGGAAATGCCAATGATTCATCTGAACCATCTAAACTTGAAGGATCTAAAGATGATGGCTCAAGGTCAGGAAGGTTCACTGGCGGTGTCTGAAGATCCTCTGGAGGATTTACCAGAGATGAAGGGTAAGGAACCAAAGAAGTAATTTCTACTTCCTCTGTAGCAACCGGTGAAGACTCAAGCACCTCCTCAATGCATGTAGGTGATACAATGGGAGTAGGTATAGGCTCTGGATGAACAAGCAGAGGTGGATCATCAGTGGTGATGTGGATTAGCTCGGATGTGTCAGGGTCTGGCATAGAGAACAAGACATTACTGTGTCCAGTCTCAGGGGGTCTATGCTCAGTAGGTATAGATGGTCTAGGTTTAGGGACAGGTATAGGCTCAGGAATACCATAAGGACCAGGAATAGAGGAGCCAGATGCCATAGCATCAAATATGGCAACAATGGATATAAGAAGCTCACCCTGGGCACGCTGTTCAGCTAGCAACTCTTCGTGCCTCTTATCCATCCTCTCCACAAGTTGTCTCATCTTCTCATTCATATGGGTTATCAACTCCGCATTGGTATTCACAATGTCAATATAAAAACTATTCAGAATATTCTCCATGAAAGTTTGCATTGCGGCACCAAAGAAAGATGGAGAAGATGTGTTGGCTGGAGCAAAAGACTGTGTATCATCCATTTGACTAGTTGATGTGTCAGTTTTCTTCTTCTTCTTAGGACTAGCTTCTAAAGGAGTCTTCAGAGGAATTTCAATATTCAACTTTCCAATTTCATTCCTCCCCACTGGTGCTATCCTCTCAATTGGCTCCATACTCTCCAAATACCAAATCTTATTCTTCTTGAGGAACAAGGAAATAAGTTAAGGATAAAGCATTGGAGTAGTTGGTTTTCCTTCATACCTATACCTCTTGATCTCATTGAAGATATACTCTCCCAAGTCCTTTTGCTCTTTGAGAATCAATGAGGCAAATTTCTTGAAGTCCCTCTCAATGAAATGAGTGAAGTTATTGAATTTGTTCACCATGGCTCTAGAATAGATATACCATAGGACTCTATGAAAATGACTCATATCACTCAGATTGAAATTAAGGGGTCCTACTATCTCACCAGGTCTTAAGATAGAGAATATCTGGTTTGAGTCAAGGTTAGGGTAATAATTATCAGGAGGGTTCTCTATTCCTAACCAGGTATTAATTCTAGAAGGTGAGATTAGAATCCTCTGTCATCTGACCTTAGAAGTCATTTCTTCTTCTATTGACTTCCTAACCAGATCATTTATAGGTTCAAGGTTACAATAAAAATGCCTCACAACTTTGGTGCAAAATAGGAGTTTAACAGATAGCCAGGGCATATAGGAATCAAGGTTGGGACTCATATTGAATTTAAATATCTCTTAAAGCACCTTGTAGTCAATGTAGTACACCTTGCACACATTTCTTCTTGCAAAAAGACTCGGGTACTTCTGAGATTCCTTAAGCTTGCTTACGTTGAATCCCTTTGGAGGAAATGTGATTTCTTCATCTCTCTCTTCTGTTTGTCTTGAGGATTGCCCTTTCTTTACTTCCTTAGATTAGAAAGCTTCCTCAAGCATGCCTACCGTGACTTTGGTAAGCTTCTCATCAACCTTGGGCATTTTCAGAGATTTAGGAGAAAAGGTTGGTGTGTCGAATAAATCAGAAGAAGGAGGAGATGGCTCTTTTGTTGTTTTGCCTTTTCCAGGAGGTGAACTCTTCTTGGATTGAGCTCTTGTAGCAATGGGCTCCTTAATCACAACCCCTTTCACCTTTAGCTTGGTTTGCGATTTGGCTTTAGTCTTTGGTTTAGGAGAAATATTCCTTTTCTTGGTAGGAGGAGAGGAAAGTGAATCAGAGGGTTGATATGGTTCAGAAAACTCAGAAGGAGTGCTAAGATTGGGAGATTTTGTCCTCACCATTGTGATTTAAGAAAATCGAATATTTCAGGAAAAATAGAGACGAGCGTCACGAGTTTAGGGTATACGATTTAGTGCAATCTGAGAGGTTTTTGTAAGTGTAAATCACTGGGTTTTAACGGTTATGGGAAGAGAAAAAGATTTTGAAAAGTTTTTGTGAGAGCACTAGGAGAATCACTCGAGGAGATTTTGTGAGAAATGACTAAGTATCGACTTGAAATAACCTAGAGCCCGACTTCACTCGAGGGCTTACTCAAGTGATCATAAGCATCACTCAAGTAGCTACTCGAGTACTCATACCAACAAATTTTAAAATATAGTCAATTTGAGAGCGTACCTGGCATGAATAATATTGTAACTACCCATGTATATTCCCTCGATCATTTGATAAATCTTTAGAACATATTTGAGCAGAAACTTAGCATATTTGAAATCTGTACCCAAGTTCACTCAAGGCCTTACTCGAGTAACTTTGAAGTTCACTCGAGGCCTCCCTCGGGTAATATGTCTCTTCACCTTCAGACTGTTCATTTCCAACCATTGTGCCGTTTCATTTGAAATTAATGCTTTACTGACACATTTCCAAGTTCATTACTCGAGTGGCTACTCAATTAATGCCTCCATTACTTCAAGGTGTCACTCTAGTAATGCTCATTACTTGAAGTTGTCCCTCTAATAATGTTATCCTCTGTTAACCTCTGCTTTCAATATTCCAAAACAGAATATCATGATCCTGCAAAACAAATTGCTAGAAACTCTGATGCTTAAGCTAGTAATCATCAAAACATGAATAAATAATATCATCTAACATTTTGTAAACACTAAATAACTTACAATTCATTGGGATTTACTATTCCCAATTCTCATCTAATATACAAAAATTGATCTTTTGCAAGGGGTTTTGTGAAGATATCAGCTAGTTGAAGATGAGTTGGAATGAATATCACTTTGACATCTTTCTTTTGGACATGATCTCTGATGAAGTTATGTCTAACATCAATATGCTTGGTTCTAGAATATTGAACAGGATTCTTTGCCAAGCTTATCATGCTAGTGTTGTCACAATATATTGGTGTTCCTTTCAAATAAATACCAAGATCCTGGAGTTGTTGCTTTAACCATATTACTTGTGCACAACAACTTGATACAACAACATACTCAGCTTCCGTTGACGAAAGAGACACTATAGTTTGTTTCTTGCTAAACCATGATACAAGTGAGCCTCCAAGAAATTGGCCTTGTCCACTCGTACTCTTTCTGTCCGTCTTGTATCCTCCATGATCAGAGTCTGAGTATGCAACTAGATATTCACTTCTTCCTTTGGGATACCAGAGACCTAATTCTGGCGTGTCAGCAAGATATCGGAAGATACATTTCACGGTTTCAGCATGTGACTCTTTTGGTGCTGATTGATATCTTGCACACATGCCCACACTGAATTGAATATCAGGCCTACGTGTAGTGAAATAGAATAATGATCCAATCATTCCTCTATATTTTGTGATATTGTAATCTTTCCCTTTGACATCCGCATCAAGCAATGTGGTTGAGCTCATGGATGTGTCCGTTCCATTCGCTTCATCCAATCCATACTTCTTCAATAGCTCTTTCAAATATTTTGTTTGAGATATTGAAATTCTATTCTTTCTTTATTTGATTTTCAAACCGAGAAAGAAATTTAATTCTCCCATCATTGACATCTCAAACTCCCCCAGCATTATCTCAAAAAATTCTTTGCACATAGTTTTGTTAGTAGCACCGAAAACTATATCATCAATATATATTTGCACAATTAATATATCATCACGTTTTCATTTTGTGAAAAGTGTTGTATCAACTTTTCCTCGTACAAAACCTTGATCAATAAGAATTTTACTCAGCCTTTCGCACCATGCTCAAGGAGCTTGTTTTAAACCATATAAATCCTTTTTGAGTTTAAAAACATGGTCAGGTTTGGTTACATCTTCAAAACCTGGAGGTTGCTCTACATACACTTCTTCCATGGTGTAGCCATTTAGAAATGCACTCTTTACATCCATTTGATAGAGTTTGAATACTTTAATGCATGCAAAGGCTAAGAGTACTCGTATAGCTTCCAATCTAGCCATTGGAGCATACGTTTCCTCATAATCAATTCCTTCTTCCTGATTATAGCCTTTGGCTACTAATCTTGCCTTGTTTTTGACAATTATTATGGATTCATCTAGTTTGTTCTTGAATACCCATTTAGTGCCAATGATTGGATGATCCTTAGGTCGGGGCACCAAATCCTAAACTTGATTTCTTTCAAATTGGTTTAGTTCTTCTTGCATTGCTATAACCCAATCATTGTCTGATAGGACTTCGTCAATGTTAGAAGGTTCAATCTCAGAAATGAATGCAGAAAAACTCACTTCATTGAAAATCCTATTTCTAGTTTTGACTCCTTCATTCACATCTCCTATGACTTGATCTAGGGGATGACTCCTATTGCATTTCCAAGCTTTGGGTTGTCCTAGTGACTGATCTTCTTCCTTGGTTTGATCAACTTCTGGAATAAAAGATTTAGAAATAGATTGACCATTTTCTTGATTTAAAATAACTTCCTGCTCATCATCAATGGTTTTGTCAGAGGATTCAAATTCATCAAATACAACGTGAATTGATTCTTCAACAACACATGTTCGTTTATTGAAAATTCTGTATGCTTTACTACGGTTAGAATATCCTAGGAAAATTCCTTCATCTATTCTAGAATCAAATTTTGCTAAGTTATCTTTACCATTATTATGAATGAAACACTTACAACCGAAGATGTGTAAATAAGTAAGATTCGACTTCCTTCCTTTATATAGCTCGTATGGTGTCTTTCCAAGTTTTGTTCTAATATAGGCTCTATTTGAAATATAGCATGCTGTGCTCATTGCATTGGCCCAGAAAACTTGAGACACGTTCTTTTTATTTAGCATTGCTCTAGTCATTTAGAGAGCACTCTATTCTTACATTCCATGACTTCATTTTGTTGTGGTGTCCTTGGAGCAGAGAATTTGTAATCAATGCCATTAGATCACAATATTCTTCAAAGGCTTGATTTTCAAATTCTCCACCGTGATCTATCCTAATACCTGTAATGGACATACCTTTCACATTTTGCACTTTCTTGGCAAAAATAATGAATTCTGCAAAGGTTTCATCCTTTGATGACAGAAAAATAGTCCATGTAAATCTAGAGAAATCATAAAAAATAATCAATGAATATAAGTTGCCACCAAGGCTTTTAACTCTCGCTGGACCAACTAAATCCATATGTATCAATTGAAGTGGTCGATTTGTTGTAATCTCATTTTTTGATTTGAAAGATGTTTTAGTTTGTTTACCCTTTTGACATGCGTCACAAATCAAATCGTTTTTAAAACTTACTTTAGGTATTCCAAGAACTAAATCCTTTTTAAGTAGTTTTCCTAGTTGGTGCATGTTGACATGAGCTAGTCTCTTATGCCATAGCCAACTTTCATCGGCATTACTCAGAAAACAATTCTTAGAATTATTTCTATTTATATCAAGTGTATAGCAGTTACCTTCCCTTAATGCTATGAGCTTTGCCTTGATATTTTTCTTATCAAGTTGTAAGTCTTTCTTGTTGACAATCAGACATTTCTCTGAATCAAATATTATCCAGTTGTCTTTATCAGCACTTTGACTTACGATCAGCAAATTATGACATAAGCCTTCAACGTAATGTACATCTTTGACTTGTATTCCTTTGTCATTTTTTATTTCACCAATTCCTACTATTTTTCTAGATTGATTCCCTATAAATTTTACCTTTCCACCTTCCTTAGGTTGCAATGTGGTAAAACTTTTGAAATCACCAGTCATATGTCTAGAGCATCCACTGTCTATGTACCACTTATTGTTTTTGGATGCTTTAAGACATATCTACAATCAAATACGATTAAGTCTTAGGAACCCACATATTTTTAGGTCCTTTTGGTTAGTACAAAATTTTTTCGAAACATATGAACCTTTAGGTACCCATTTGTAAGTTCATATATTTCCTTTCTTCCTATGAATGCATGATGAAGTATCATGACCTTTTCTATTACAATAATTACAATGTGCAAAAAGATTTGATGTATGCACAGAATGCTGAAAATAATTCAAGTAAGATTTATCTCCAGCTTTCTTTTTCCTTTCCTTCTGTCTGATTTTGGATCATATCCAATTCTAGATCGAACATTCACAAATTGTTGAGCTTTTTAAATTACATTTAGCATTTCACTTCCTTTAGTGAATTTTTCAAGAGATTTAGTAAGATCAATGTTTTTCTTTTTCAAAGAAGTACAATTTTCACAATCCTTTTCAAAATTCTCTTTCAGTTTTACTTCAAGAGCTTTATTTTTCTTTTTGAAAATAACTAGTTCTTTAACTACTTTGATGAATTTAGAATGTAAAGCATTATATTCGGAAAGTAATTCATCATAGGTAGGATCAGAATCAATTACCTCTTCTTCTGTTTCCTCTTGATCAACTAGACAGATATTAGCTACTTCCTCTTCATCGCTTTCTTCGTCAGAAGAACTATCTCCCCATATGGCATATACAAAGGCTTTCTTCTTGTTGTAGAATTTGCCTTTTCTCTTTTTGTTATTCTTCTAAATTAGTTCTTGACATTCTGATTTGAAATGTCCTGGCTTTCTACATTCATAGCAGATGATGTGTTCTTTATTGCTTGTTCCTCCTTCTCTTATACCATATGTGATGCATTGTATGTGTTATATCATTAATATGTGACGGATTTAAAAGCTGCAATATTTATGAAATTGTGTTTGCATCGCCATGCCAATAGTCCCTGAGTCGCTAACAAAGGTTCGAGTAAGGTATGTGAGCCTTCTCGACGGTAAAAGGGGATGAGGATGAGGTGTGATATCTGTGAATATGTGAAAGCCAAAAGGCTATTTGTGGGTCGAAAGGCTATATGTGAGCCGTAAGGCTACGTGTATTACTGCCATGCCAACGTCCCTGAGTCGCTAACAACAGTTCGGGTTAAGATGGTGTGCCGTCCTGGCAGTAAAAGGGGATAAGGGTGGAGTATGATTTGTGTTACTGCTACTATGTGGTGATTTGCTTACATGCTATGTGATTATGTGCGGTATGAATAATTTGTTACTACTGGGATTCTTTTGAATCTCATTCTTTCCAATGACTAATATTTCAGACAGGGCAAGTGGCTTAAGAGAGAAACGGAAAACTCGGAATGGTTAAGGTCTCTTAGAGATATTTGTGTAGGGTTGTTTGTTATCTGTTTTGGATTTGGGACTACTGTATATAAATATTATTTTGGACGTAATGGTGTAATCCCTTTCAAGGAAAATGTGAACCCTTTAATGTATATAACCCGAGGATTTGTCAGGATTTTGTTCTATACTCTGATAAGTATGAATGTGATATAACTGCATAGGTAATTATATTCAAGATTTAAATTCAAGACCAGGATAAGAGAAGAATTTCAAAAATTTTGTGAAAACCCTACCATAAGGAGGGAGTTCAGAATGAGTTTTAAATTATCCGACGGTCTCTAATTCATTTAAATATGCATTATCGAATTATAATTACATTTAGTTTAAGGCAGGGGGTTACATTATTAGCTACTCAAAGTAGATAGAAGAGTTATATTGACAAGAGGTGGAAACCTCTAGAGGTTTAGGTAGGTGAACATGTGTTTATAAAGGTGTTACCTATCATAGGCATTGGTAGTAAGTCCCAGTGTACATGTTTGTCAGAGCAATAAGACTAGAATATTTAGTGCTATGAGAATATAATGACAAGCTATAAGGCCAAGTATATGGGGCAACGTCCCAATAAGGCAATAAGGCCTAGAATAGTACACTGAGTGTCCTGATGGACAATCAATACTATAATAGGTTGGGTAAACCATCAGCACAAAATGGGTTGAATATGTAAGTGTTGATAGGTAGTTCACACATATCAGATAATTTATGGTGCATGCTTTATAAGTATGCATAACCTAGGGATGAGTTACATAGTAAGATAGGATTCTCCTGAGGATGATTCATGTGTTATCCCAAATTTCGAGGACAAAATATTTATTAACAGAGCGAGAAATGTAATATCTCAAATTTCGGTCACCAAAATTCCCTATATCATTGTGTATTACATGGAATAAATTGGTGAATATTGACACACTTTGAATAGCCTCTGGCTGTAAATTCTGGATCATAGGAATTAAATACTAAAAATTGGACTGTGAACAGTGCTGCCAGTGAATTTCCTACGGGCAATGAGTTTGTCATGTGATTTTACATGACCAAATGATGTCCAAAAAATGTGAAATTTTCCAGAATGAAAGTAGACATTCTACATTTTAATTTGGTTATATGGATTATTTGGACCTATACACTAAGAGTTATATATTTTTGAAGTTAGCCCAGTAAAACTGGACAGTTTCTGTGGCAGCGTTTAAAAATGATAATTCTGGGAATTTTAAACTTTCATTTGGCTAAAGGCTATATTTTTCCTTGAAAATATACTTAATAAGGTTACGTAGCCTTTAGAACCACACCAATTGGACATTTATGCAATTAGATATGAATTTTCAAAGTTTGATGAAAATTCTGCCAGCTTTTGATCTATGTGCGAAATTGACAAGGTTATGGCAAAAATGTATAAGCAAAGTAGTCATTCAGCTAAATAAAATCCAAAGCCTATATTTTTCCCTTTTGCTCATGATGTTGGGACATCCAAATAAAGGAGCATGAAGGGAATAAATATTTGAGATAAATATCCAAGAGTTGAAGCAATTTTGCCTAAGCAAATTGAAGTTTGAAAAGTCAAATATTATAGGCAAAATAATTACAATTTAATATTATTATTTGAAGAGGCAATTTGTAATAATTCAACAAGCTATTTTCTCTTCAAAAAGAGACACATTCGTATAGCACAATCAAGAAAGAGGAAAGGTAGAATACTTGGTCAGAGATTGCAACTAAAAGTAAAATTGTAAGGAGGAAAAATATGATAAAGCAAGAAGTTCTTTTAGCTCCTTCAATGGCCATTGTTTTGGTCAAGCTTTAATGACCAAACAAAAAGATGATATCTTGAATAAAAAGGGGCCATATCCGTATGATACAAAGGAGAAAGAGAAAAGATGATGACAAAAAGAAAAATGGCATGTGTTAAATTACATTAAAATAATATTTAGTAAGGAGGTAGATAAAGATGATATTTTTAAAAGCTTATCATCTTTCTTAAGCCATTATTTCAGCCAACAACTCAAGACAAGGAGAGAGCGTGTGTTCATAGGAAATAGAGAGGCAAAGAGAAGAGCGAGAAGTTCAAGTCTTCAAGTAGCCAAAATAAGGCAAGTTCAATGTGACTTTCTACTTGTTCTTGCCTTATTCTTAATGATAACTCTCTCTAACGTCTATCACTTCTTGAAACACAAGACTAGAAAGCAAAATCATGAGGAAAGAGGAGGAGGTGTTCATGGTTTTAGAGAGAGAAAGAAGAGAAATCAAAGGTAATCTCAAGAGCTTAGCTTCTCTTGTTGATTTATGCTTGTTGTTGTTATGGTTGGTTATTGGCTTGGTTTTCATGATTTTGTAATTTTGGGATGACCAAACCCTAAGGGGAGATGCTGCCCAAATTCACTCTAATCATATGCAATTAGTATTTAAATGGTTAAACATGGGATTAGGAGTTCAAAGAAGGAGGTTTATGGATTAGAATCAAGAAACTCCAATTTTCCTTTCTTATTGTGAAATTCGTCCAGCTACTATTCACCCAGGGTTAGAGTCAAAATTTGATCATTTTGATGATTCCACTGGATTTAGAAGAGAAAATTGTGTGGGAATATGGGTGTTCATGATTTTTGGGAACTTGTATGCAAATCTGGCATTTATTGAAGTTGTAAGTGCATACTATTTGATTTGCCTCCAATGAGGCAGTATTATTTTGCAATGGAATTCTTTAGACAAACCTAGTCCAAAAATTATGAAATTTGACAAGATTAAAGTAGAGATGTAGAGATTTAATTTGATAGGCGGTACATAATTTTTTCACTAGTATACTAAAAGATATGGATTTTTGAATTTGTGTACTGTTTCTAGAATGCAATCTAGAATAGTGGAGGTTTGGCAAATTTTTGGGAATTATATGAATATAGTAATTAGACTTAGGTATTTTTTTCATGAAAATACATTTGAAGGGCTTCATTTAGGCTTTGGAATCAGTCATATTGGATTTTTCTAGAATTAATTATGAATTTTTAAAGTTGACTGAAAATCTACCAGTTTTTCAGAAAATTGTGAAGCTACACTATACAGAGTTGTAATGTGTAGAAATTATTGAAACTGTGATAGATAACCAACAAACTGATTAAAGGTAGTAATAGTTCAAGTAATAACCAATTACTTGTAACTATAATTTTATAGGAATTAGAAAGAGCCTGAGCCCAGACCAAATTCAGGATTCGTTGAGCGTGCAAAAAAGGGGGTTTAAGGGGGTATCTCTGTCTTTCATACATTATGTGAGTATTTATATGCTTTGTTTATGCTATCTTGTGTGATATGTATGATGAACACTATTTTACAGAGAAGGGCAATTATGCAGGAGGCACATTTACCTAGTTGTGAGCAAGAACCCAACTGAGGTGTTTACAGATAGTAGGGAAGTAGCCCCAACTCATGTGCACATACCGTGTTGTTGTGTTTATGGATAGTGGGGAAGTAATCCTGACTCATGTGCACATGTTGTATTGTTTATGTTATTATTATGTTGCATTACATGGTATATAACATATTTGTTTATCCAGTTTATATGACTGGTTGTATGTTACTACTGAGATTCGTTTGAATCTCATCATTTTTCAAAATTTAAAAATATTCCAGCGGAGGATAGGGGCTCAAAGGGCAAAAGCGTCAACATCGGCGTTTGAGGGTATAGGTACAATTCAAGCTTGGATTGCTGGTTATCCATTTAGCTAAGTTTTGAGAATGTTGTATAAATTTTTCAAACCCTATGGGATATTTTGTAATGTAATGCAAGCACTTAATATCAGTATTTTTATGCTATTTCTGTTTTCCTTCTGAACTCTGCATTACTTACTTTGACAAATATCAAAATGTTAAGGGTTTTCACATGCCATGTGGTGCGAGCATTTGTGTCGCCACTTGTAGCGGTTACACGATGCAACCACTACCAATGGAAGACGCCATATGGCGTGAATGTGGCTCTAAATGGCGCAAGCAATTGTAACGGTTAGGAGACCCATTCACACTACAACTAAAGCTATGACGCTTGGGCTTAGACATTTGTAGTGGCTATAAATCTCGACAACTACATTTAGACAAATGCACACAAAAAATGAGGCAAGGGGTGGAGTGTTTGTAGTGGTTTTAGTAGTGGTTTGGGGGGAACCACTACTAACACAAGGCTTATAAAAGGCGTTGCGTCATTCATTTTTGCCACTTTTGGTAAAACCATCATTCCTCTCTCTCCTCTCCATCCCTACCTACCAGTCAGTAAAAAAATTTAAAAGCAATAGTCCCTCTCATATTAGTAAATAAATCTTAGCCCACTAATTATTATATTGAGGGTTGTTAATTTAGTGGGAGATTACTAACTAACTTTGCATATTTTAATTGTAGAATCATGTCGACTAGTAATACTGCTACACTTTCGTTGCGATCGATCCTTGAGAAGGACAAACTCAATGGGACAAACTTTCTTGACTGGTTTAGGAACTTGAGAATTGTTCTCAAGCAGGAAAGAAAGGCTTATGTCCTAGATCAACCCATTCCTGAGGAGCCTGCAGCCAATGATCCAAGAGCTCAAAGAGATGCTTACACAAAGCATAAGGATGACTCTGTGGATGTAGGTTGCCTGATGCTTGCCACTATGGTTCCAGAGCTCCAAAGAGATATGGAACTCATGGAGGCTCATGAGATGATTGTATATCTCAAGGAAATGTTCCAGCAACAGGCAAGGCAAGAAAGGTATGAGACCACAAAGGCCTTACATTCCTACAAAATGGCTGAAGGTGCATCAGTTAGTACTCATGTGTTAAAGATGAAAGGCTATATTGATCACCTTGAGAGGCTTGGATTTCCCATGAGCCAGGAGTTAGCTACAGATTTGATCCTCAACTCACTCCCAGAGAGTTATGACTAGTTTGTTATGAACTACAACATGGAGAAATCAATTTCTGAGCTACATGGGATGCTCAAAACTGCTGAGCAAAGCATTAAGAAAATGCCTAGCCTAGTTTTGATGGTTCAGAAACGAAAGGGTATAAAAAAGAAAGGGAAGGGCAAATAGAAGGGTAATGGTTCAGGTGGTAAGACCAAAGAGTCAAACAAGCCCGAAACCAAGCCTGTACCCAAGAAGGCAAAGCCTTCAAAGGAAGGAGTTTGCTACTTCTGCAATGAACCCAGTCATTGGAAGAGGAATTGCAAACTCTACCTGGAAGATCTGAAAAAGAACAAGAAGGATAGCGAGGCTATCGCTTCAAGTATTTATGTTATAGACATTCATTTTTCTACTTCCTCTACATGGGTATTAGATACTACATGTGGTTCTCACATTTGTACAAATGTGCAGGGTCTAAAGGACAGTAGAAAGCTTAATGAGGGCGAGGTGGACCTACAAGTTGGAAATAGAGCAAGAGTTGCTGCTTTAGCCGTAGGCACTTATGAATTAGTTCTACCCAGTGGGCTTTTGTTAGTTTTGAACAATTGCTATTATGTTCCTGCTTTGAGTAGTAACATTGTTTCTCTTTCTTATTTGGATAAGGAAGGTTATACTTCCATTACTAGGAATGGTAAATGTTCTATTTATCGTAATGACATTTTCTATGCTGATGGTGATTTGCATGTTGGTCATTATATATTAAATTTGGAACATCCTAATAATGGGAATATCTATAACGTAACTACTAAGAGGATAAAATCAAACAATTTGAATCTGACCTACCTATGGCATTGTCATCTAGGCCACATAAATGAGAAACGCATTTCTAAACTCCGTCAAGATGGATTTCTAAACTCATTTGATTTTGAATCATATGATACATGCAAATCTTGCTTATTAGGAAAGATGACTAAGGCACCTTTTACTGGGCACAGTGAGAGGGCTACTGAATTATTGGGCCTCATACATACAGATGTATGTGGACCATTAAATATAGCTGCCAGAGGAGGTTATGTCTACTTCATTACATTTATAGATGACTTTAGTAGATATGGCTATATCTATCTAATGAAACATAAATCTGAATCTTTTGAAATGTTCAAAATATTCCAAAATGAAGTACAACACCAACTTGGTAAAACAATTAAAGCACTTTGATATGATCGAGGTGGTGAATATTTGAGCCAAGAATTCATTGACCATCTTAGGAGTTGTGGGATAATCTCACAATTGACTCGTCCAAGAACACCACAATGGAATGGCGTTTCTGAATGGAGGAATCGAACACTATTAGATATGGTTCAATCTATGATGAGTCAAACAAATCTTCCACCGTCCTTTTGGGGACATGCCCTAGAGACAGCTGCGTTCACACTAAATCGTGCTCTATCTAAGGCAATTGAAAAGACACCATATGAGATATGGACTAGAAAGAAACCAAGTTTATCTTTTCTCAAAATCTGGGGATGTAAGGTATATGTTAAGCAACAAGCCTATGATAAATTAGCACCCAGATCTATAAAGTGCCTTTTCGTGGGGTATCCTAAAGAAACGAAAGGATACTATGTCTACAATCCCATCGATAACAAAGTGTTTGTTATTCAAAATGGCAAGTTTCTAGAAAAAGAGTTTGTCTCTAAAATAACCAGTAGGAGCAACGTACATCTCAAAGAAATTTGAGAGCCACAAGATGGTACAAAACGACAGATGGAAATTAGAGAAGACTCACAACAAGTTGCTGAGCCTCCTCAAGTAACATAAGGTCCACGAAGATCTGATAAGACACGACATCAGCCTCAGAGATATGGATTTCTGATTACTGAAGGCCGTGATGTGTTGCTCATTGAGCAAAATGAGCCCACCACCTATCGAGAAGCCATAGTGGGACCAAACTCTAAGAAATGGCTAAATGCCATGAAGTTTGAAATGCAATCCATGTACGACAATCAGGTATGGACCTTAGTCGATCCACCTGAAGGTGTAAAAACCATTGGGTGTAAATGAATTTTCAAGGAGAAAATTGACATGGATGGCAATGTAAATGTCTTCAAGGCACAACTGGTTGCAAAAGGATTCACTCAAACTCATGGTGTAGACTATGATGAAACCTTTTCCCCAGTTGCAATGGCCAAATCAATTAGAATCCTTCTTGCCATTGCAGCATATTATGACTATAAAATATGGCAGATGGATGTCAAAACAGCCTTCCTTAATGGAAAGCTGGTTGAGGATGTGTACATGACACAACCTGAAGGTTTTATGCGTCCAGAGGACTCTGGTAAAATTTGCAAGCTTCAAAGATCCATTTATGGATTGAAGCAAGCATCTCGGAGCTAGAATCATCGTTTTGATGAAGTAGTCAAAGAGTTTGGATTCATTCAAAACATCGATGAACCTTGTGTTTACAAGAATATTAGTGGGAGCATAGTTGTATTTCTAGTGCTTTATGTAGATGACATCCTACTCATTGGGAATGATATTCCTACCTTGCAGAGTGTCAAGTCTTGGTTAGGAAAGTCCTTTTCAATGAAAGACTTAAGTGAAGCCACCTATATCCTAAGGATTAGGATCTATAGGGATAGATCCAAAAGACTTATAGGCCTAAGTCAGAGCATATATATAGACAAGATACTGCATAGATTCAGTATGCTGGATTCAAAAAGGGGTTACATGCCCATGTCTCATGGCATCCATCTTAGCAAGGATCTGTGTCCTAGTACACCTGATCAGTGAGATCGCATGAGTAAGGTTCCATATACCTCGGCCATTGGATCCATCATGTATGCCATGTTATGTACTCGACCAGATGTCTCGTTTGCCTTATGTATGACCAGCAGATACCAACAAGATCCTGGTGAGGGTCATTGGACTGCCATCAAGAATAACCTAAAGTACTTAAGAAGGACTAAGGACTTATTTTTTGTTTATGGTGGATTGGATGATGAGCTCTGCATAACCGGTTACACATATGCAAGTTTCCAAACTGACCAAGATGACCTTAAATCGTAATCTGAATATGTATTCCTCCTGAATGGTGGAGTAGTAAGCTGGAAGAGCTCCAAGCAGAGCACTATAGCAGATTCTGCAACAAAAGCTGAGTATATAGCAGCATCAGATGCAGCTAAAGAAGCCGTTTGGATCAGAAAGTTCATTACTGAACTAGGGGTGGTGCCTACCATCTCAAATCTAATAGATTTGTTCTATGACAATAGCGGTGCTATTGCACAGGCTAAGGAGCCTAGGTCACATCAAAGGACCAAGCATATACTCAGGTGATTTCATCTTATTAGAGAAATCAATGATAGAGGTGATATAAAGATATGCAAAGTAGCAGGAGAAGATAATGTTGCTGATCCTCTTACTAAGCCACTTACACAGGCAAAGCTTGAGCGTTATGTTAGGGCAATGGGAATTAGGCAAATTAATGATTGCACCTAGGGCAAGTGGGAGGATGTTGGAAATTATGCCCTAAGGGCCAATCATTGTACTTTGAACATTATTATTTTAATGAAATTTCTCCATTCTGTTATCATATTATTTGCATGTTAACTGTGATAATTGTATCCTTGGATAATTCATAAAGATTGTCCTAAAATGTCCCTGGTCGGTCATCTATGTGGGAGCAGAGATGAAACAAGACCAGTATGACTTTGATAAGATATAGAGATACAAATCAAAGTCTTAGGCACTTGTAAGAGTACAAGGTGCTGGACCGACCCACTATGAGAAAGCTACATGGATCAAGTCATAAGCTTTTCTCATGTATAACAATGTCACAATGCCCTTAGACCTGAGGTCATCATGGATTCCTACATGAGAGTTGCTAAGCTTTGAACTAGTCAAAAGTCACTTTTGACTGGATGATGATAAAGGCTACGATTGGCCTTAGTGGTTTTTCATGCAGAGGAATATGAATGATCAAGATGGAATTTGTCCCTCACATTAGTAGAGAGATATTACTGGGCCCCTCGATGAGTGAGTCTGAGAAATGTATGGCCATACTATGATGAAAGGAGTTTCTGTCTATGTTATCAGGCTACTCAGGAATCGAGAAAGTAATGGTCAGGAACAAGAGGATGACATTATCCATGCCTTATCCTTGATTGATATATCGTGTGACAAAAGGGACGTGACGTGGTTGTATGACAGGTTGCATCGTGATAACGATCCTCATATGAATTGGGTAGTCGTAATGTCTTGCTAGAGGCCGCTTGCGACTTTTAGGTTAGTATAGTTATTGGCCCACTGCCAACTTCATATGGGCCTACAGGGTTGCACACAAGAATGGCCCAACACGAAATAATGTTTAATTGAGGGTGGATGAATTTTATATTTATATATATATATATAATATATAATTCATTAATAATATTATATATATTTTTTTTTTTGTTCAAAATATATATCTTATATATATATTATATGATATTATTATATTTAATAATATTATATAGATATATATATTTTCAAAATATATATATCTTATATATATATATATATATATGTATGTATATATATATTATATGATATTATTATATTGTATTAGTTTTAAATTTAATTTATTAAGATATATTAAATTTAATAACTAACATGATAGAGATATAGTATCTCAGATTTAATTTATGAAGATAAATTAAATCTAATGGCTCTTTATTTGGATTAAATAAATAGGTTAAATTAAAACTGTTGGACAGATTAATTTAAACTGAATTTATTTAATTAGCTCATCAAGATAATTAACTGTTAATTAATTTCAAAATTAATGATGATTAATTTTGAAATTTGAAAATAACCATTATAGGTTATAAACTTGATAGAGCAGATATATTCATATGCACATGAGAATTGAGAGCCACAAGTAAAACCCGAGGAGACATTAGAGGCGCTAGTACGCAGTCTCGGTTGAAGAGCATTCGTGTGGATACCGGTAGAGGGAGTGGACCTGACGTGTTGACTCCTAGAGATCATGAAAACTCTGAATCATCAAAAAGGTATGAATCCTTCCAACTTGGTTTAAACGTAGTTGATAGATCCTTGATTAGGATCGGTGAAAATTTTTAAAATTCTTCCGCTGTGCCTACAGATTCTAACAATTCTAAGTATTGATTGGTTGACGGGGAGCAATGTAATGATGGATTATGGGAATAGGAAAATAGTGTATGCTGCTCTGTTGAGGGATATTAATGTGAACAGTAGTTTGAATTTTCTTTTGATGGCTAAAGCTGAGGAATGTTTGAAAAAGCGATGCTAAGGGTATATGGTATTCTTTTCCATTCAGGGAGAGATAGATGAAACTCTAGAGAGTATACCTGTAGTAAAATAATTCCCTGAAGTTTTTTTGGATGATCTCAGTAGATTGCCTCCAAAAAGAGAAGTGGAATTTCCAATTGAAATAGTGCCTGGAGCTGGGTCTATATCTAAAGCCCTATATCGAATGGCCCCTAATGAAATGACGGAGTTGAAGAAACAAATTGAAGATTTTCTTGAGAAAGGGTTCATCTAACCCATTGTGTCGCCATAGGGAGCTCCGGTATTATTCTTTCAAAAAAAAAGATGGGAGCTTGAGGCTTTGTATTGATTACAGAGAACTTAACAAGTTTACGGTTAAGAACAAGTATCCACTTTTGAGAAATGATGACATGTTAGATCAATTGCCTAGCTCATGTGTATTCTCAAAGATTGATCTAAGGTCAGGATATCATCAGTTGCATGTGAAGGCAGCAGATATACTGAAGATTGCTTTCAGAACAAGGTATGGGTACTATGAATTCCTTATAATGCCCTTTGGTTTGACTAATGCACTGACGATATTCATAGATTATATGAATTGAATCTTCTGACGGTATCTTGATCAGTTTGTTGTGGTGTTCTTCGACGACATCTTGATTTACTCTAAGAGTAATGAAGAACATGAGCAGCATTTGAGAATTATGTTGAGAATCTTGCAAGAGAAGCAACTCTATGCCAAATTGAGCAAGTGTGAATTTTGGATTACAGAAGTGAAATTTCTTGGCCATGTTATCTCATGAGAAGGGGTCTCGGTGGATCCCCGTAAGGTGGAAGCAGTAGCTGACTGGAAGAAGCCAGAAACTATTTCAGAGATTTACAGTTTTCTGGGTCTTGCTGGTTACTATCGAAGGTTCATTCAGAACTTCTCCCAAATTGTATTGCTGATGACCAAGCTCACGAGGAAGGATCAACCGTTTTTGTGGGATGAACGTTGTGAAAAGTATTTCACAGAGCTAAAGGAGAGGTTGACTATGGCACCAGTATTGATTATACCTGATCCCAGTATGACTTACGTCATGTACAATGATACGAGTAAGTAGAGGTTGGGGTGTGTCTTGATGCAGTAGGGATGAGTGGTGGCCTATGTCTCCCAACAGCTGAAGACTCATGAGATAAATTATCCAACTCACAATCTAGAGCTTGCGATAATAGTGTTTGCATTGAAGATTTGACGCCATTACCTGTATGGTATGACAGTGGAATTGTACTACGACCACAAGAGTCTCTAATACTTATATAATCAGAAAGAATTGAATATAAGATAGCGTCAGTGGATGGAGTTGCTAAAAGATTAGAACATGGAGATTAAATATCATCCGAGTAAAGCTAATGCGTCACATATGCTCTTAGTTGGAAGGCAGTACTAGTAGCAACAATGATGATCCAGGAAAAGAAATTGATAGAGGATTTTTGGGATTTCAATCTCTCGAATGACATCCTATGTGTGAATTATAATGTTGTTCAGGGGCAGAATGACCTGAGGACTGAAATTGAAGAGGCTTAGATGCAAGATATGCGTGCCTAGTCCATCCGAGCTATGATTGAGAAAGGAGGGACTCAGGATTATGATTTGTTACCTAGTGGACTGGTTCGTTACTAGAAGAGAATTTATGTTCCACTGAAGGCTAACTTGAGATAGAGGATTCTGGATAAGGCTTATAAGAGTTAGTATACTCTTCACCTAGGAATGACCAAGATGTATTGTACTGGTGGCCAGGGTTGAAGAGTAACGTGACTAAGTATGTGGTGTGGTGTCTTACCTATCAAAAGGTGAAGATTGAACACCAGAGACCGTCAGGATTACTTCAGAGTCCGGGAATTCCATAATGGAAGTGGGAGAGTGTGACCATGGATCTAGTGGTGGACTTACCCAGATCAGAAACTATGATGTGATCTGGGTGATTGTTGATCAACTCACGTAGTCAGCGTACTTCATACCTATCAATGCTAGCTACTCTCTGGATAAGCTGGCTAAGATATACATCACAGGGATTGTAAGACTCCATGGTACATTGAAGAACATTATCTCTGACAGAGATCCTCGGTTTACTTCGAGATTCTGGAGGGCTTTGCATAAAGCTATGGGTACATAATTGAGGATTAGCAAGGCCTGCCATCCTCAAACAGACGAACATTCAGAGAGGACCATTTAAATGCTAGAAGATATGCTGAGAGCACGTGTCCTAGACTTCAAATGAAATTAGGACTACTTCTTTCCACTTGCCAAATTCGCCCACAACAACAGCTATCATGCGAGCATTCAAATGGCTTCGTATGAAGCACTGTATGGGAGGAAGTGCCAGTCACCATTGTGCTGGACAGAATTGTCTGAAAGGAGGTTGTATGGGCCGGATCGTGTTGATCAGACCTCAAAGCACATTTGAATGATCAGGAAGATGCTCCTTGTAAGGCAAAGTCAACAAAAAAGCTATGCCGACAAGAGGAGAAGACCTCTAGAGTTTGATGTGGGTGATCATATGTTTTTGAAGGTATCTTCGATTACAGGCATCGGAAGAAACATCAAACGGAAAAAGCTGATTCCAAGGTACTTAGGTCATTTTGAAATTCTAGCAAGAATTGGACCTGTTGCATATAGGATAGCCCTACCCCCAAATTTGAGCAGACTTCATGATGTATTTCATGTCTCGCAGCTAAAGAAGTACCAACCATACCCTAAGCATATTATTGAATATAAGGATGTTGACTTGCATGACAACTTTACTTATGCGGTAAAGCCAGAATGAATTATTGATCGAGAAGAGCAGTGGCTCAGGCACCGAAGCTTACCATTTGTGAAAGTGATATGGAAGGGTTCATCCGTGAGAGAAGCAACCTGGGAAGCGGAAGTGGACATAAAGAAGCGATTCTTGAAGTTTATGCCCCATGATGTGTTAACAAATTTTAGGGATGAAATTTATTATACCGGGGAAGAATTATAATGCCCCAAATTTTTTATTAAGGGCTAATGACCTTTTAGTAGGTTGTAATGAATAATTTTGTGCATTAAAGTTGATTTGAGACCCAAATTAATTATTGAAAATACCCAACACCCTGAATTTTTGCATAATTATGTGGCAAAGTAATCTTTGGGCTAAAATAAGAGGGAAGGGCGCATGAAATTGTGACAGGAATGAGAAAAATGTGTTATATAGTAATTTAGTAAGAATTTCCATAATTAAGGGCAAAATTAGAAGAATGGAGAATTTACCGACCAATTAGTCAGCAACTGAAGAAGAACTTAATTACTAGCTAATGAAATTGATTAGTGTAGCTAAGTGGAGGATTTCATGTGGTGAGATTCCATAGGATGGTGACATGTGGCACAAATGATCATATATGAAGAGAGTTGATGAAGAAAGTCAACTTCAGCATTTTTTTTATTTCTTTACTCTCTCCCCCTCTCTCTTATGCATATGGGCATAGGCTTAGGGTAGAAAGTCTGCCTCGTCCGTCATCATCATCATCTTAAACATGTCTCTCTCTCTCTCTCTCTCATTTGTGCGCCATTGAAGGTGAAGAAAGAAGAAGAAAGCTTAGTCTAAGGTAAGTCATTTGACCCTCCAAATGAACTCCTATGCCAAAATCTCCTTTTTTTTAAAGTTGCTCCCCTTGTTGAGAGCTTCCTTTCTATGGTTTTAGAATCTCAAGAAGAGGTGTTTTTGTGCTTGAGAAAATTTGGAGATTGGTAGAACAAGAACCAATCTTGAGAAAGTTCAAGAGGTGAGTGTTAGCTATCTCTTGGTATATAAGTTGTGACTATTGGTTGAGTTTTGGAATTTTGGTATTTAGCCTTAATTTTCACTTGAATTTGGATTGCATGAGTTTCAAGTTGCTTTGTTGTGGAAATGGTATATTTTGATGTCTTTTTGACAAATGGATTGGTTTGAATCATTGAATGTTGGGTTTAGCAACTTTGTGTTTGGTTTTGTGTATTGGACAAAATAGAACATGTTGATAGGTTGTGATTTTGGTCATTTTGAGATTGCCATTGGATTCATTGTGAAAAATGGTGTGGGAGTAGTGTTGGATGTGAATTTTGGAACCATTGGAAACACATGTTGAAAATTGGAAAATTCTATCAAGGGAAACTTTGTGTTGGTAGTTGTTTTGCATGGACATTTTGAAATAGTAAATGGTGTTGAAATATTATGAAATTCTTCATTTTTGTAGTAGACATTTCAAGTTTTCCAATGACATAAAGTTTGTGTCACTTTGATGTGTGTACTAAAAGTTATGCATTTCCAAAGTTTGATGTTAAATCTAGGATCCAATCTGGAATAACGAGGAGATTTGTGCAATTTGTGATTATATTCAGTGGTGATTCATATTTTTCCTATAAAGAGGACTTAAATAGATTTCCATTGGCTTTGCATTCATCCCATTTCGAGTTTTCTAGATTTAGTTATGATTTTTGAAATTTTAGCCAAGTGATAGAAATTTTCTTGGCCGCAGCCAAATGTTCTTGGCTGTAGCCCAAAAGCTTTTGTTCTACTTTTGGCCACAGCCAAAGGATTCTTGGCTGCAGCCAAAAACTTTTGGATCTCTTTTTGGCCGTAGCCATAAGACTCTTGGCTGTAGCTTAAAACTCTCTATGCTGTTTTTGGTCGTAGCAAAATATTGACTGCAGCCAACCCCTGTTTTCAGTGCTTTGTGATTTTGAAAAGTGGTTTCTAACCTAGTACTTCCCAATCATTTTAGGCTATTGTTAGAGACTTTCATAGCTACCTAAGGGCCTTTAATGATAACCAAATCCAAATATGTTGAAGTCATTTGAGTATTGGAATAAGTGATAACTTGTCGTCCTTAATTATGATTATAGGATTTGATATTTACCTAGAACGTAGAAGGCCTGTGCCTAAACAAGAATGAAAAGACCAAGGTAGCAACACTTTCTCCTATATCATGTTTAATGCAATGTATGTTTGTATTTATCATTGAATAATCGATTGGGTCATGGAGGGTAGCCTGGCCTTGAATGTTGCTGATTGGGTCTATTGTAGTTAGCCTAGCCTTGAATGTAGCTGATTGGGACGTGGCGGTTAGCCCGGCCTTGAATGAATGATTAAGTTGTGGCAGGTAGCCCAGCTTTGAATGCTGTGTTGCTGAATTGTGATATATGCTTACATGCTTTGTTTAATTATGCATCATATACGTGAAATGTTACTACTGGGATTCTTTTAAATCTCACTCTTTCCAATTAATAATTTTAGCCAAGGCAAGCGGATCAAGGGATAAACAAGTGAACAAGGGCGACTAGAATTATCGGTGGTAGTCTTAGTTTTCTTTTAGTTCTTGGTTATTATTTTGGACAATTGTATATATTGGATTGATTATAGATTTGCAGTTATTGTATAATCCTCGGTATGGGAAATCAAGATAGGCAATGATGATTTTGATAATATTTTAATTGGGTACATTATTTAGAAGATTTCAAATTAAACTAAAAGTTTTTAAGTTTAGAAAAGTAAAATAATAATAGGAAGTTTTATTTTAGGGAGAATAACACAAAAATACCACTTAAACTTCAAAATCCCAATTAGTCCTTTGACAAAGATTTGCGTTGTCAATCCCATTACCATTCTTGTCAGCGAGATTTTAAAGTTCAAATGGTATTTTTCTGTCATTCTCCCTTTATTTTATCGTTTTATTATTAGTATTATCTTTTCATGTTTCTCCTTTTATTTATTTTTATCTATCTTTCTCCAGCGAGCTACAGCAACACCGTTGGGCATTTGAAAGACGAGATCTAAGAGCTACATGTTGGAGCTGAGAGGTGTCCTGGAGATCGAAAAAGAGTGAGCTAGAGAGAGAGTGGAGGGCCAAAATTTTGACTGTGGATCATCATCGGTCTTCACCATCGCCTTCCTCAACACCAGGAACCAGAGAAGGCAGCTAACACATTTGTCTCTGTCTTCTTGGCGAGATGAAGGCAACGTCTGGGGGAGCAGCGACAATGGGGAATCTCCATCGCTAAACTTGGGAGGCGACGAGCTAGAAGACGCAATGAGGAGGCGCGGATGTTGACAGAAGAAATCATAACCGTCTTCTTCATTGGAGAGTTGAACCAAACGCAGCCAAAAGGGAGGCAGCTGGTGGCGGCAACATTGTTCATCGTCACTTACTGTCATCACAGAACCAGAGGAGTGAGAGCAAGGGAGAGAAAGAGAGAATCTACCGGGAACTATTGTTCCTCTTTTCTGGCAAGATGGGAGCTGAATCGGAGGGAGCAACAACCAGATGAAGGAGCCGTGGAATTGGATTATTCATTATCATCATCGCAAAGAAAATTTGGAAGCTGAGGACGCGTTTTGGACTGGAGAGGCGGCCGACTGTGGAAGCTTCTTCATCATCCTCAACACAAAAAAATAGAGGAGTCGCCGGAGAGCTTGAAGCAGAGGACATGATTTGGTCCCGAAGAGGACACCTGTGCCGAATTGATTTTGGATTTTGTCTACTTAACCGTGTTTCTTGTCTCATATCTTCATCCCGTTAATTCTGATTTTGACTCTGAATTTGCTGCTGCTGTGAAGATGTTTATAGTCATGCATGGCTAGTTTTCTTGAACTTAGATTACCTGTGAACTAATTTGAGGATTTGAGCATATATGAATCATTTAATTATGTTTAGTATTATTTTTGTTTACTTAATTTTATTTTATTTTGTCTATTTTGTGCTTAATCATCATTAAGTATGAAATTGGGGAATTTAGATTAGCCTTGGGAGAGGAATCTTAATTGGACTATATGATTAAGTAATGTGGGATTAGAATTTATTCTAATTTACCAATACGATAGGAATATACCCATTGGACCCATATAATCCTATTAGAGTGAATTTGAACATTTATTGCCCCTCAAGTAAATTAGTTAGGAATAACAATTTTAACTTGAAAGAGGGGTATGAGTAATTGGGAAATACTTATCTCTATTTAAACTCTAGATTAACAAATTAACATCAAGTGCGCTTATTTTGGGGCATTACATACTCTAAGACTTGAAAAAGAGATTAGCCACTCTAGGTTGTTTTTATTATTTGAAATATTAAAAACATTAGATTTATTACTTTTGCATTTGTTTGAATTAATCTTCAATTTCCTTCTCTGATTTGCTTAGCTTAAATGAAAATAAGAATTTTAATGCCTAATTACTAATTCACTTATATCTATGTGGAATGACCTTGATTCGCTATTATACTATTTTCATGGCCCATACACTTGTGGTGCTTACTTAAATTTTGGTAGCATCACGTACCTAACCAATATTTATAAAAAAATATTATAATAATAATAACCAATATTATAAAGAAGTAACATCACAATATTATAAAAATATAATTACACATAACCAAACAAAATAGAAAAAAAAAGTCAATATCTTCTAAAACCTAACTAAAAACACGTGGACAAAAAAGGTAAAAAAAAAACATATTACACATAGCAAAATGGGCTCAGAAACTCATAAATATTACAAAAGCATATTTAAATAACAATAAAATTACTAAAAACAAATATACTCAACTCAAAAATGAAATTAATTAAGTACTTTACTAAAATCAAGTGCCTAACTCCTTAAATCTTCAAGCAAAGCCTTAGATCTGATAAAAACTTCTAAGAGCACGCACGGAAGGAATTTGCCAACAACGGTAAAATGAGGGGTGGTGATATTTATAAAGCCACATCATTTGTAGCGGTTTCCCCCAAAAACCGTTACATCAAATGCTATAAATCACGAAACCCTACCTCGGTTAATATGACACTTTGTAGCGGTTGTCTAAAACTGCTACAAACATGCAACCGTTGCATTCTGTAGTAGATATTGTCTCAAAAAAAGCTACAAATCATGACACAATTTGTAGTGGTTCCAACATGCAACCTTTTGTCTTCTATAGCAATGTTGCCTTTTCAATTGCTACAAATACCCCGTCACAAATGTGGCACCAGCGCCAAGCTAGCGCCACATTTTGTAGCGATTAGTATTACTCAATCTCTACTAAGTCACTGCTACAACTATGTCTTTTGACATCAAGTTGGTATCACAGTTTGTAACGATTTATATGATCTAGCCACTACAAATTAATGTGGCTTACCAACACGCCATTTGGCGTGAGTCATGCCATTGCAAAGAAAACCCTTAAAGGTTATATGATGAACCAGTGAGATGCGACAAAGAGGATAAAGAAAAGAGAGCACCTAATAAGCTAAATGTGGCAACAGTGGATGGTACGAATAATGAGGAAGATAAAGATAGAGGGCGATTTTGGTCCTTTCTCAAATTTTCCTTTGTGAGAAAACTTGTCCCCTTTCCTACTGGAAGGAAGAGCGGCTCCAATGTATGTTGGAAAATAAGCTTTTCCTGGAAAGATGATGTTGGATACCAAACGGACCTCGCGAAGGAAAATAGCCTACTTTCCTTTTCCTTCCCCATATTTTTTGGCTACCAAACGGTTCCTTAGAGTTCATACAAGATGAATAATCTTATAAGGATATATTTTAGAGTTAAAGGCCATTTTTGCCCTGAAAATATTGGCTCAGGGGCAATTTTGCCCTAGAAATTTCATCTGGGGCAATTTCGCCCTGACCGTTATCCCAGTTAAGTTTGATTGTTATTTGACCAAATTTCAAGACCAATTTGTTTCTAAATAAAAACTTCCAAGGTAAATTTGTTCCTAAATTGACACTTTTAGAGCAATTTTTTTGTTCATATCATTTTTGTTAAGGTGCAAATTTGCCCTAGAAGTTTTCACTTTGGAGCAAATTTGTCCCTACATTTGGTCAACTAACGGTCAAACTTAAATACGATAACGATCAATGTGAAATTGCCCCACATTTGAAACTTCCAAGGCAAAATTGCCCTTGAAGCAATAATTCCAAGGCAAAAAAGGCCTTTAACCCTATATTTTATATTACCCCTAGTCCTTAATATAAAATCTTGTTGGTATTGCAAAGAGCACTATGAATGAGACTTTATATTAAGGATCGAAGATAGCATATTTTTTATTCTCTTATCATTTTAGTTTGTTGTTCAAACATTAACTTTTTATACAACACAGATACAATATATTAAGGGTTAATACTACTTTTGGTTCTAGAAATTTCACCTAATTTTGGTTGAAGCCAGTGATTTTCCTCCCTACAATTTTTTCTATTTATAACCGTTAGTCCCTAACGTTCAAAAAAAACTTAAAGTTACATTTAACAATGTTAATTTATCTTATGTGGTATTAACTCCGTTGAATTGGCTTATGTGACATGCTAATTGGGAAAGCTAACCTGGTAAATGTATATTATAAAGTTATTAGCTGGTTATTTAAATTGGAAAAAAAAAAGAAAGGCCGACACAGAACACACGCAAATCAGCTGTAACACCCCAAAGTTTATATTCACCAAATATATTGTAATTATTTGTGAAATTTAATAAAATGGTGAATATTCATGAATTTGGAATTTATGAATTTTATAAATGTTCATTTTTATGAGAAAATGGG
The DNA here is from genome assembly GCA_963242795.1 of Inga leiocalycina. NCBI lineage: Eukaryota > Viridiplantae > Streptophyta > Magnoliopsida > Fabales > Fabaceae > Inga > Inga leiocalycina. The sequence continues at coordinate 42,251,589 of OY725332.1, forward strand.
CAAAATAATTATGGAATTAATTTGGGTAATTTCAAAAGCCCAACATTAAGGTCCAAAAATGGATAAAAATTAGAAAAAATATTTGGTCCAAAAATTGATGGAAATTGGCCAAATAAAAATAAGAAAAGAAATTGGAATAGAGGTAATGGCAAAATCGTAATTTTAACAATTTATCACAAAATTAATTATTTTATGATTAATTGAATTGAATTTCAATTAATTAAAGAAAATGAAAATGAAAATTTTATTTAGAATATTTTGGTCAATTTAATATGAATTTATGAAAAATTTGAGCAAAAAGTGCAATTTTCACCAAAATTGAGACTTTATGTGTATACGTAACTAGAACAAGATTTGAAGCCAATTGAGACCAAAGGGTAGGACCCCTAGGTGTCTCCTACATGTTGCAAGAGGAAGGAAATATTGGTTAGGCTTAATTAGTATGGTTACATGTACATAAAGTTTATGTATATAAAACTTGATTTTTGGAATTTTGGAAAATTGTTAAATAATTGAATAAAGCATAAGATATATTTAAAAAATATCATCTCCTTCCTTCCTCCAGCCCATTTTCGTGCCATTTCAAATCTGATCTAGAGAGAGAGAGTGAAATTCTAGAGAGAGAAAGAGAAGAAAAACTTACAAAGGTAAGTGATTTCTTCTGTAAATCGGTTCCTAACGCGTATAACTCCGACCCTAAGCTACTCTCCTTTGTTCTTTCAGGTTTGGAGGCTCCAAAATCTATTGTTTAAAGGTAAGGGTTTCAGCCATATTTGGGAAAAGCTAGTGGGAGCTTGAGGTAACTTCCAAACCTTTGTATATTAACTATTCTGGCTGCTATGGGCAATTTAATCGGTGAAATTTCGTGCAGATTGTCGTTGGTTTTAAATTTTGGAAATGTGTGTGCCTAAGGGTTATGCTGCCCAATTTTAGTTCAAATGGTTGTTATAACTCAATTAGATGGTTAATAAAGTGATTAAGAGAATAAAGAAACGCGTTTACGGAGTCGAAATCACAAAACCCCGATTTTTCCCGGAGGATCTCATAATTTCAGTCAGGGCTAGATCTAGGGGTAGGAGTTGGATTTTAAATTATTTGATGATCCCATTAGGTTCAGAAGGGAAAATTAGGTGGGTTTACAGTTGGTCACTTTTTCAAAAGATTTTAAATTATTTGATGATCCCATTAGGTTCAAGAGGGAAAATTAGGTGGGTTTACAGTTGGTCATTTTTTTAGAAAAGGCCAAAAAAACATAATTACAAAAACGCCCCTAAAACCCTAAAAGTAGGGCTGTCAAGGGGCAATTTCATAATTTGACATTAAATGTGATAATTTTGAGTCCTGAAATGGATTCCTTGAGCAAAAATATTTTGGGAAAGCCCATGTCAAAATTTCAGAGAAAAGAACAGTCGGGCTGGGTATGGCGGGGCCTGGCCGAGGTCCCGATGACATTTTGGTAAATTCTCACCATAGGCTAATGTAACCACAAGAAATACTATGGTAGTGCCTAAAATGATACATGTATAGGTTATAACCTATTTCTTATACATTTAATATTTTAGGACCGAGTCGGAAGCCGGAATCGACACGTTTTGCAAGGCACACTAAAAAGATGGTCTTTAAGATAGTACTTCCCAACCCTTTAGGCATTTTTTTAGGCTTCTAGTAGCCACCTAAGGGACTTTAATGATAATCAAATCTAAGTGTTTTGAAGTCATTTGAGTATTGGAATAAGTGTTAACGCGTCGTCCTTAATTATGACTATAGGATTTGATATTTGCCCGGAACGTAGAAGGCCTACGCCTAAACAAGAATGGAAAGAACAAGGTAATGACACTTTATCCTATGTCATGTTTAATGCATTGCTTGTTTGTATTTATCATTGAATGAGCGAGGGGACGTGGCGGTTAGCTCGACCTTGAATGAATAAGGAGTCGTGGTGGATAGCCTGGCTCTGATTGTGATATTGCTGCATTGTAATATATGCTTACTTGCTTTGTTTAATTATGCATCATATACGTAAATTGTTGCTATTAGGATTCTTTTGAATCTTACTTTTTCCAAATAACAATTTTAGCCAGGGCAAGTGAATCTCAGGACAAGCAAGTAAGCAAAGACGACTAGGATTGCTGGTGGTAGTCTTAGTTTTTTTTTTGTTTTTGGTTATCATTTGGACAATTGTATATATTAGATTGACCATAGATTTATAAATAATGTGTAATCCCCGGTATGGGAAACTAAGATGGGCAATGATGCCCTATAAAACTCTTGGGTTAATGATTATCCCAGGTGAATATCGAGAATTTTGTTAGCACTCTGATATTGTATATGTGACAAACCGATTTGGCTAACTGTTTTTATTTCAAATGAATGGAGATCATATTGTACAGGTTTTTGTAAAAAGTTTTTAATTGCCCTCGATCTTCCATTTACTTATAAAATGAGTTTAAACACAAATTACGGCCTAGATGATGGCGGGGGTTACACTGGCAACATCTTCGTATTGAGCGACAGCAGCCATAGTCTTCGACAAACTTCTTAAAAGGGATTCATGAGAAGATTAACCTAACCGTGATCCAAACAAGCAATGCTGACTAATTTTCTCAGGGTCTGAAATTAACCAAGAAGCCAATTAGATCTAAGTCTTCGGAACAAACCAACAGCATCCCCAAAATAGATATTAGGTTGTTCAAAATCCTCGATAAGAGCAGAATATCATGGATGGAGGCTTGTTATCTGATTCTTTTTTTTTTTTTTGCCAAAGACTATGTGTTTGTTTGGAATAGCGATTGAAATCTTCAAAAGCAGCTTTTCAATCATGATTTACGGTATATGAGGTAAATATATGAGAGGAGTTTTATCTCAATTTACGTGAAAGCTACTTATAAACTCTTCAATTGTGATCCCAAACATGCCTTATGGCTGTCGTTGTTCAATAGGAAGATGTTGCCAGTCTGCATTCGTTTTGTTCCAGCCTTTCTTTTTGTTTTTTTTTCAATTTAAATAACCAGCTAATAACTTTATAATATTCATTTACCGCATCAGCTTTCCCAATCAGCATGTCACATAAGCCAATTTAATGGATCTAGTACCACGTAGGATAAATTAACATCGTAAAATATAGCTCCAAGCCATTTTTAAACTTCAAAGACTAACGATTATAAACGAAAGAAATTTAGAGGACTAAAGTCACTGATTTCAAATTTAAATGACCAAAATTAAAATTGGGTGAAACTAAGGACCACAATGGTATTCACCCATATATTAATTATATATATCAACAAAATACAATATATTAGTTATGCATTTGTCTTTCATTAAAGCCAAAGCAAAATTATGAATTAAATTTGTACATGTCTTCAATGTTTTCATGCAATCATAATTGACATCTTTCATCAACGCGGTCGTTGGTTTTACTAAGATACTGGTTTTGGTTTTGTTGGTTTTTCTTTTTTCTTTTTGGCCAACGAAGATACTCGTTTTAGTAGAAGACAACTTGCCAAATTCGGAAAATCGTGACCAAAGGGATTTGAAAAATTGACTTAGGTAGTGAATTTGATTTGCATGAGTTTGAATCATTCTCATGTCCTAAGTCGTATCACTGCCGCCTTATTATCTTATTATCTGTATTTGGTTGGACTTATATTTAGATAATAAGTCCTTATTACGCAAGTTGAGGTAAAACTCCTCTCACATACTTACCTCATATATGGTAAATCACGATTTATAAGTACTTATTACCTAAAAATAAGCTATTTCAAACTAACATTATATCTGTAAGAAGGAAAGGGATAACATAACGTCGTAAGTGGACAAATCAGGAAAGTAATTAAGTTTGACCAGCTCACTCCATTTTCACTGCCACGTGTTATTTGATTATTGTACAGTTGAGCTTTTTTTAGGCCTACAGTATCCGCTGTCGGGAGCAACAAAAATCAATCCCTTCGTAACCTAGATATTTTAAAGGAGTTTTGGTATTGAACACAAGATTTTTTTTTAAATTATTAAGGATCTTAAATATCTATTAAACCATTTATTTTCACTGAAATCTCCATCTGTTTGCGGGCCCAAAAATGGGGGGAAAAAAAGTTAAGGACCTGGGATGGGCGGCTGGATAGTGGATACAGTCAAGGCTTGAGGCGGCCGTGAAAATTGAGAATGACGCGTGGCGGTGAATTAGTGGTGATCTTGTCGTCATATGTAATACAGTACGGACACGTTTTCATGTTTAAACGACCGTTTATGTGCTGCCAAATAATCAATAGCTGGGACACAGCTGTCTCCAAGTGTCCTCCTATACGTCTCAACCTCACCTTCTCTTCTTGTTTTTTTTTTTTTGATACATAGATGGCCAAGTTACCTTGGAGAGTTCATACAATCAAAAAAAACCATTACACGTCAAAAGATTGAGCATAGTCATTCCGCATGAACGGAATACAGCCAGAATGGGGAACCGGTAAGATGACCAACCGTTGACTTAAGTTGTGAGCGTCCCTTGCCAAGTAATCTGCACACTTGATCGTATCCCTTGGTGCATAGCGAAGCTCAACGTCCCATTCCGAGTAAAGCAAATCCCGAATCTTGTTAATCTCAAATCGAAGTGGATGGTGTAAGCCAGTATCCTGCATAACCAACTAGTATGTCTCGAGAGAATCCGTGTAAGCAGCAACCCTCTGGAATCCATACTGTTTGCATAGTTGTAGACCTTGAGATAAGGCCAAAAGCTCAGCAGTAGTCGGCGGGACAAATCCAAGTCTACCCTGAAAACCGAGAACCCATCTGCCTCGATGATCACGAACAAGCCCTCCGCATGCTGCATTGCGGTGAATGTCAACTGATCCATCTGTATCTAGACGAACGTATCCCTCCTGTGGCAATCTCCAGGAATGATCCTCTCCAGCATTGTAGCAAAAGATCTGATGCTTCAATGTGTCCGAAGCCGTAGACTCCATGATTTGGTATAAACCACCATGAATGAGTTCATTCGGTAGGGCACGAACTCCTTCCATGACGCCCCTGCACCTGTTTTTCCATAAAACCCAACAGATGATACTAAATATCCGGACCCATGGCCAGCGGTGAAAACAAAACTTCCCTGGGGAGCTCGATAAGTTGTCCTTAAGCCAAACCTGCAAATTAGATCGAAAAAAACTAAATCGGGAGTTAGGAGCAGTAAAATGTAACCACACTGATCTCGCTATCTCACAGTCACGGAGAATGTGTATAATGGTTTCTAGTTGATGACACTGAAAAGGACACTCCTCACTGACCGATAAACCTCTCATAGCTCTGAGTGAGTTAGTGGGCAGTCTCTCATGAATAACTTGCCAGAAAAACATCTTCACTTTCTCCGGAACAGGAAGTTTCCACACTTTATTCCACAGAGCCGAGCCATTCATATCCCGCTGGGTAGAGATGAATTTATAAGCAGCACGAACACTGAATTTGCCATCCGAAGCACTTCTCCAGCAAAACGGATCATCTCCATGTTCACATGGAGGGGGAATCTTGATTAGAATATTGACCAACCAGCCTGGGAAAAACTCCCTCCAATGTGAAATGTTCCATTCCCCATTTAGCAATAGAAAATCCTTTACTTTTGCACATGGATTTAAGGAATGGAAATTACGATCAACAAACTGAATCAGAGGCTCATTAAGCGGAGTCCATAGATCCCACCAAACATTGGCTGTAGTTCCACTTCGCAGGTTTCTACCAACTCCACTATAGAAAGTGTCCCAAACAGCAACAATGCTACGCCAGACGCTGGAGGAGTTGATCTTTTTACACACCATGGGATAATCGCTATCACCACACCCATACTTCCCTTTTAAACAACGAACCCAAAGGGCCTCTGGCTGGGTTAAGAGACCCCAACAAAGTTTCATAATGAAAGCAATGTTTTGTTTCTTAAGGTCTCGAATACCTAGTCCACCTTCTTCTTTAGATTGCTTGATCTGGTCCCAGGAGATAAGATGCATCTTTTGCCCTTGGTGACCCTGATTCCAGATGAAGTTACGACTAATCTTCTCCAACTCCTCTAAGGTGCTTTTGGGAAGCAACATCGTTTGCATTTGATAGCTCGGCAGCGCTGCTAGAACCGCCTTAACCAAGACTGTTCTGCCTGCAATGGTCAAATATCGTCCCTTCCAGCCCGTCAATCTCTTTTTTGCGCGCTGGACGATGGGAAGATAAACAGCTTTGGTAACCCTACTATGTAACAGAGGTATACCAAGATACTTGCCAAGATCACCTGTGATCCCTATTCCCAAGGAGTGACTTAGTTCAAGCGCCCTATTAAAATGAACATTGCGGGAAAAGAACGCCTTAGACTTGTCCAGGTTGATTCGATGTCCTGAGACTTGACAAAAGTCTAGCATAGTGTCCCGCATGAGGTCAATCTGAGCTGTAGTAGCCTCCCCAAATAGTATAAGGTCATCTGCGAAGAAGAGATGTGAAATTGGAGGAGTGTGGCTATTGAATCTAAGACCCTTCCAATGACCGTTCCTGACTTCCTGGTTGATCAGCTGACTAAGCCGCTCCATACATAGCACAAATAAATAGGGACTGAGCGGGTCACCCTGACGAACTCCTCTGGTAGGTGTAAACTCAGGCAACTCTGACCCATTCCAAAGAATCTTCATGGACACCAAGGAGGTACATGACATGATGAGATTAACCAATTCATCTCGTAGCCCGACACTAACAAGGGTGGACTGCAGAAACTTCCAATCGAGGCGATCATAAGCTTTCTCCATGTCAACTTTGATTGCCACAACTCCTTTCTTCCGTCGCCTACTTCGCATAGTGTGAATAGCTTCTTGGGCAATGATAACATTATCACTACTCTGACGCCCTGCTATGAAGCCACACTGTTGGGGTTGCACTAAGTATCGCATCGCCTTCTTCATTCTCTCAGCAATTATTTTAGTAATGATCTTGAAAACGACATTGCAGAGGGAGATAGGGCGAAAATCTTTCAAAGTCGTGGGATAATCAACTTTGGGAATAAGGACAATGTTAGTATGATTGATGTCCTTAACCTTCTCAGGTTGATGCCAAATTTCTCTAACCAAAGCACACACCTTATCTCCAATGTGGGCCCATTAGGAGTGGAAGAAGTGTGCTTGAAGACCATCTGGACCAGGAGCTTTGAACGCACCTATAAGGAAGGCAGCGTTTTTTATCTCAACATCCTCCACTTCTTTGTGGATTTGGTTATCATCATTTGGGTGTAAGGGGGGAAAGTTGGCATACCATTGTGTGGAGTCAGGTACCTGACAATCCTTAGTGTACAAGGCAGTAAAAAACTTGGCAGCCATATCTCTCAATATACTTGAGTCAGTAACCAAATTCCCTTCGTCATCTTGAAGAGCTTCGATACGCTGCTTTTTCCGTTTAATCACCGTGGATGTGTGAAAGAATTTGGTATTCTTGTCCCCCCAAGAAAGCCACTTACACCGGGATTTCTGGTATCAAAGCAGCTCTTCCTGGGCACACAATTTGCTATATTCTTGCCAGAGTTGTTTTTCAAGTTTAAAAAGACCATTAGATGATTTGGTTTGCCTAGCTCTATCTATACCTTCTAACCGGTGAAGAAGATGTCTTTTCCTCTTAGGGAGACTACCAAGCACATTGGAATTCCACTTAACCGCTTCATCCTCAAAGACCAATCTACCCTGCTGCCAAGTTCTATTCTCCCAGGATTTACAAACCACATCAGAGAAGCTATTTTCTGAGGCCCAGACAGGATGATAACTAAACCGTCGCTTGGTTCTCTGGATTGGACAATTATCTCCAGTGGAGACAACCACAAGCCTGTGATCAGATTTGTACCGAAGTTGATGAAAGACTTTACCCCTCGGATGATTGAACTCCCACTCCAGATTACCAAACACCCAATCCAGTCTTTCTTTCACCCCCTGTTTTTCCCATGTAAACCGGTCTCCAGTAATAGGTATCTCCAACAAATCCAAACTATGAATACAATTAGAAAATTGTGTCATAGCCCGAAGAGACGGAGCAGAACCTCCTACCTTGTCCGCAGGAGTCAAAAAGGCATTAAAATCCCCAATAATCATCCACGCTCCTTCCACAGTTCGACCAAGTTCATCCAAGGAACACCACAAATTTTCTCTCTTACTTAGCCCTGGTTCCCCATAAACAAAAGTAACAAAAAAGGAATCTACAGTTCTCTTATCCGACACCTTACAGTGAACCAATTGGGTGGTAGAGGATAAATACTCAATTTGAGTGTTAACATCATCCCATAAAATCCAAATGCCTCCTGTAAAACCGGTGGCCTCCAACCTAATCCAATTGTTAAAACCCAATTTACGGGTAACAATATCCGCCTTTTGACTACTAATACGGGTCTCAATCAAGGCTAAAACATCAACATTATTAGAATGAACTAAATCTTTGATAATGCGGGGGAAATTCCTGCCCCCCGCACCTCTACAATTCCAAGAGGCAATTATCATGGAAATAATTAAATTAGGAAGGAGGAGGAGGAACTTACTAGTTACCAGTGCCTCCATCAACTCGTGTTAACTGCTCCGCCAAACCCTGTTGGTTACCCACTTCAAGTGCTGCTTCCATAAAATCATCTCCAATGTCATCCTCCAAGGAATTGGATAATACATGTACGGGAGGTGTAATTGAGACAATACTCATGCTTTGCTCACATTTTTCTTTAATAAAAGCATCATTTAACTTTATATCTTTTCTTTGAGGCCCTTCTAATGCTTCTAAAGGTTGAGATGTAGGCCCTAAATGGCGCTGGGATGTTAAGCTAGAGGTGGGAGCAATTTGGGTTAATGATCCACCCACAATAACATGTTCTCTGCGGCCCACATTATTTTTGGGAAGTCCATGTCGATTTTTTCTCACCTCCTGGCCCATTACAATCCTTTCTTTATGCACTTGGGCCTTGCCTCCATTTCCTGGCCCATTATTCCTAGAGGGGCCCACACCACTTTGTTTATTATTATTCTTTCCTTTTCCTTTTTCTCTCCCCACGTGGGTCTGCCTATCCCTTCCTCCTCTATGCGTTGAAGCGTCTCGGATTTGAAAGTCTTCGCGCACGTCATCATCATCTTCACTTCCCATCTGCTGCGCTGTGCTGTGGCGTCCCATCGCCATGCCTTCATCGGGCTCGAGGTCGGCGAGGATGCTGAAACGTGAGTTGCCTCTATCAACTGCCAGATCACCGGCGATCCTTGGCGCAGAAATCTTCTCCGGCACGGCGTGCGTCTGCAGTCGGCCGTTACTCCGTCTGCTGGCCACCGTCACCCATTGTGACCTTTTCTCTGCGAGATGCGATCGACGGTTACTTCCCACCAACATCCAATCTCCAAAAAATTCATCCGGCTTGGGTTGATTTGGGTGGGGCGTGAGTTGGTTCCTTGTAGATTCGCCAGGTTGATTGTGCTCGGGAATAGAAGATCCAGTTTCCTTGTAAGTCGAAGAACACTGGTCTTTGCGGTGACCATAACGACCACAAGAGAAACATATAAGTCCCAGCCCCTCATATTCCACTTGGTAGACTGAATGAGCAGCAATTACGCGTGATACAAGCTTCTTCTGGAGATTGAGTTCCACACAGATTCTCGCGTATCGGCCTCTCTCAATTTTCGCATCTTCAGAAGTGGTGGTAGATGGGGTAAGCATATCCACCTTGACTGTTCTTCCGATGTAGTTGCCCAATCTGGTAATGAACTCCCTGTTGTAGCATTGCATTGGGATATTGGGTACTCTAACCCATGTAATAATTCGCCCAAACTGATTGTTGTATGGGTCAAAATGGGGGGACCATTTTTGCACCAAAATGGCATGTTGTTGCACTACCCATGGTCCTCCATACAATATCTGTTGATAGAGCTGACCCCATCCCTCTCTCTGTAGTAACCGAACCAGAAAATAATTATTAGGCAGATCCACAAGGTCAAAATGGGAGGTACGCCAGATCCTTGTGAGGTGAGCTTTCAGAGTGTAGACATTGTATTTTTTCCCTAATACAGTCAGAATTAGGGCAGCATTCCAGGGACGACACCATGTGTTATATTCCTAGGCTGAGACAGGGACAACCGGATGAATCTGCATAAGATCCTTCACTTCCTCAGAAAGCTCTGGTAATTCCCATTCCATGTTTATAGTTTCAGATAGAAGGTCCTCTTCTTCTAAGCAATCACTTCCATTAGCAATACCATTAAAGCCAAGAAGAGAGTCCTTGTAAGAAATAGAAGTAGCCTGAGATATCTGTCCAATGGGATTTTCGACTTCCATGGAGACTTCAGCTACTGGTGGAGGTTCCGTAGGCGTATCAGTGTCCATAGTAATGTGAGACGAGTTGTTTCTTGTTTTTTTATTACTACCGCTGGCTTGGATATCGGAGGGCCGATCCGGCGGAATATTCCGGTGGTCACCCATGTTGAAACAGAGGAAGCAAAGACGGTCGTAGACGCACTATTCAGAAGAGAGCAAACCCACAAACACCCCCTTCTTACCTCACCTTCTCTTCTACTCATATTTGCTGCTTGGTTTTCCTCCAATTAGCCATTAGTACTACACATGTTTAATTATTACTGCACCTCATCCTAAATAATTAAATATACCCCTCATGTTTATAAAGCCCCCTAAAAAAAATTTTGCGCAACAAACTCAATATAATCCTTCCCATCATGCTAATGTTTTTTTTTTTGCTCAAAATCAGACTAATGCATATTGGTTATACTATTTAGCATAATTTACTTCAAATACGGATGCATCAAATTAAACATAATTATAAATTAAATAGGGTTGATGTATAAATTTATCTCAAAAGTTTTCAACAAAAAATAATGTTGTTTTCGGAAGTTTTTTTAGAGTTTATTGTTTTTTCGAAAGTGTTAAAATGGAGTGATATTACCTTTTCTCATTGAAAATTCTAACCGTGAATGTTAATTTTTTAACCGGTAGGGACGCTTATATGTTTTGAATTTTTAGGGACATTAAATTAAAAAAAATTGGGGCAACATTATTCCAAAATGACAATTTTCATGACAAATTTACATATTAATCCAATTAAATATGATGTATAAATTGCTAGTGGTCCACAAATCGCTCTTTATTGTTCTCTATTCAAACAAACAAACAAATAAAACTGCTCATTTCTTTTCTTTTTTTTAATTAAAGGGGCAATTACTAACATCTTGAGATTACAGTTAGGATTTAACTCACACCATCCCATTTAAAGAATATATCTCATACCACCACTAAGTTGCAAGGTTGATTACTGAAATTGCTAAGCTGATGAGTAAGCTTTAGGGTCTGCTTGAGTTAGCATTCAAGAAATACATTTAGGTAAGTTGAGATAAAACTTCTCTCACATATTTATCTCATATACTATAAATCAGATTATAAAAATAGCTTCTATCGATAATTTAAGTATGGAGTTATTTTAATTTAATTTAATCAAAAGTATGTTCCATCACATGTGATAAGTGTCATACCTGTACACTCAATCAATGTAGAACACGTGGCCCAAAACGAAAAGATCAACTATTGGACTTAAAAGCCAAGACTAAGAATACGGAATCCAGCAAGTAGCAAAGCCAAGTGGTATGTTGGCAAAAAAAAGCAATGCCAAGTGGTAACCGTGGGATCTAACTGTCTCCAACCATTTCCGCGTACGCAGCGTAGCCAAAACCCCAAGAGGGCCCTCCCTCTGTTCCTTCGTACTTAAACCCAAACTATATATATAGCTCCTCCTCACTTGTTCCCATCCACTCAACACACCACGACACATCACATCTGCTCACTACTTACTTACTCTCACATCTCATCCAAATCCAATAATGGACTTTCTCAGAGAAGACCAATTCGACAATTTCTCTTCTTCTTCTTTGTCTTCGTCGGAGGTGAGCTCGTCGAGCGGAGAGCCGATACTGTTACTGGCGTCGGAGCTGCCCAAGAAGCGAGCGGGAAGGAGGGTTTTCAAGGAGACTAGGCATCCCGTTTTCAGAGGAGTGCGACGGAGGAACAACGACAAGTGGGTTTGCGAGGTTCGTGTGCCGAACGGCAACACCAGGATTTGGCTCGGAACATATTCCACAGCGGAGATGGCCGCTCGTGCTCATGATGTGGCGGCACTGGCTCTTCGTGGCAAGTCAGCTTGCCTGAATTTCGCTGACTCCGCTTGGCGTTTGCCTGTACTGGAGTCAACCAATGCGGCGGAGATCAGACTGGTAGCGGCTCTTGCTGCTGAGGAATTCGGCCGGAGTACGGATGATTCTGAGGTTTGCAGTAGCAGTAGTACAACGGTCAACGATGATGTCATCGGAGATGTGTCGAATGTACAGGACTACTGTGAGGAAGAAGCGACGATTATTAATCAAACTCCGGCAGTGTCAACGACGGAGTTTGATCACGAGCTCCGTCATTGGCTAGTGAGTATGGCGGAGGAGCCTCTCCGATCGCCACCCTCAGTTAGACCAGATGACTGGAGCTGGAATGACGTGGAGGTTGATCCTCTGGTCTCACTGTGGCAGTATTGACAGTTTTTTTGTTTCTTTGTTTTTGACACTGTAACTTGGTACTGGCTAGTTTCTGTAATGTAAATATTGTTGTCCTAGGGAGAATGACATTTTAGTTATTACAAAACAGTACTGATATGTCAATAAACTGATACAGTTTAACAAGATTGCAATATGTTTATTAAGCCCCAATAAACCTTGAATGAAAAAGTGAAAAAGCAATATTACCCATGCTTTTGTAAAAGCGAAAGCGTTCAGGGATTGATCGCAATTTTTCATGTAAATTAGGAACCAAATTCCAAAACTCTAGCCTCAATTTTTAAAATGGATATGGGGCAATTACATTGAGGTATTGAAAAAGACAAGTTATCACAACCAATTCTCATAGAGTTATCAAATTAATGTAAAGTTCTAATAGACATGTAAGAGATTCATTAAAATTGTAAAATGACAAGTTCACCTTAACTTTTTATTAATAACACCATGACTTGTCAATTATAACACTTTAACTTGTCATTAGTGACACATTGACTTGTTAATTGAAATACCATGACTTATTATTGGTGGCACTGTGACTTATCATAGTCTAACTTATCAAGTATAACACAATAACTTGTCATTGAGGATGGAAAAAGACCAAGTTAGGTAAGGCTTTGGCCTTCATAGGCCAAACTTTTCATGTAACAAGTTGGCCAAAGCCTAACTTATGACTTATCATAGGCTTCTTTTCAGCCTAAGTATGGTTTATACAAAGGCAAGGCCTAGCTTGAATCATATTAAGAAAGCCTACATTTTTTAAAATTTTAACTAGGTTAATATGACAAACATAAGCCGTCGTTGGAAAACAAGCATAGGCCTTCAAATAAGCTGAAAGCATACTGTATTTAAATAAGCCGAAAATAGTCCATATATAACTAAATAAATCAGTCCAAACTTACAATAACTAAATCCAAACTATCTAAAATACATAAACAGGTTAGACCTGAAGGCTTACATGTTAGGCTTTAATAAAATAGGCTTGTTTACATATTCAAAGCTTTAACCCTATATTTGGATGGAGAGAAAAGTTGGGAGAAAATAGGGGGAGGGAATACTAGGATTTAAAGCTTCCAAAAATGGTAAAGAAATTTACTATTTTTTAGAGTTTTCCCTTATAGTATTCGTTCCTCCCTAATTTTCTCTCCATCTAAACATAAAGTAAGGGTGTCTTTGGTTTGAAGGGAGGCAAGGGAAGAGAAGGGGAGGGGAGGATAGGGTAGGGAAGGGGAGTGAGTTACCTTGTTTGGTTTGATTGGAGGATAAAGAAAATGATGAGTATTTAATGATCCATTGTTTGATTTTAAAGAGGAGGGAAAGTGAGGGATGGTAACAATTTACCATTCTACCCTCACATATTAGTTTATATTTTTTATTTATATGTTATATAAATCAATTCACACCTTAATAATTAATATAATAATTATAATTTTATGTATCATTAATATGATCATATATTTGAAAATTTAATTATAAATTTTTTTATTTGTAATAATGTATGTTTATGTAAAATTATGATAATATATTTTATAATTATAAACTTTTATATTTATTATTTTTTATTTTAAATTAAATAAATAATAGTATATTTTTTAATTATTATAATATTTTTATTTAAAATTACAAAAAAATTAATAATTGTAATATTTTTATTTATAAAAATATATATTTTATTTTAAATTAACTTTATAATAAAATATTTTAATACTAATATTTTTTATATGGCATTAGTGGAATATCACACAAAATATGAAGGCAAAATAATCCAAAATTTTGGCTCCTCGAAAATAAACCGCTCCCCCCATTTGAAAAGGAGCCAACATATGGGTAGATGAGGGGAGGGGAGGAATGATTTGGGGTCCCCTCCTCCCAAAATTTTAAACCAAATGAGGGGACTCCCTCCCCTCAAACCAAACACACCCTTAGGGCCCGTTTGGTACAAGAAAAGTTTGAAAAGGGAAAGGAAAGTAAGGGAACTGAATGGAAGGGAAAGGAAAATTAGAAGGAAACTTAGAGAGATATTCTGTTTGGTAGACATGGGAATAGAAATGGAAGATGATAATGTTAGAAAAATTAAAATATGAAATATGAAATCTCCAAATTACCCCTTAACCTAAAGAAAAAAGCCCCTCCCTCCTTCTTCATCCCTTACCATCACCGAGACAACACCCTCAAGTAAAACAAAAAAGTTTCAGATCGAATTCGAAAGAGAGAGGCAGAGCAAGAGGGATGAGAGCTAGACTCGAAAGGGCATCAAAGGCTGAGACGAGCAACGAGGGATGAGGGGAGTGGTGCAAATTAGTGAGCAGTTGTAACCCCCTTTATAATTATATCCGAAATACGATATTAAAATGAAATAGAGACCAATAATAATCAAAACTCATTTAAATTCCCATCTATATGTAGGGTTTTCAGAAATTTCATTTATCAATTCAATTCACATGGTCTCATAGTCAATTTCAAATACAATTACATCATGCGGAATATCACATTTATACATATAAGAGTGTACAGCAAAATTCCCATCAACCCCCGGGTTCACATATCTATATTAAAGGTATCAAATTCCCATTTAGGGGCTTACACAATCATATTCCAGAAACTATTTACATCCCCAAAAATATATACAGTAATCCCTACTCAAAATGATTAACCAACATTTGCAAGTTTGAATATCCCTACAAGGTCCTGACCGCTCCTGGTCGTTCGCTTTTTCTTGGAGCCACTTGCCCTGTCTGAAATGTTAGTCAATGGAAAGAATGAGATTCAAGAGAATCCCAGTAATAACAAGTCACTCATACAGTGTATAAACACATAGCATATACGATCATGTTTAGCATCATCACAATGATATATGGCTCACACAACGTACGATAGCACTCATGGCTGTAAACACTATGCTTTGCTACGATCTCAAAGCATTACAATGTATCACAATGCATGACAAACATACATACAATGCTTTACACATAGTATAAGAGAAAGAGTCACTACCTTGTCCTTTCCTGACGTTCTCTAGCATAGTGGGCTCGCGAGTATAACAAATGTCAAATCCTATAAACCAATGTTAAGAGCAGCAGATTAAAAGTCTATTCCAATTTCTAACTTCCAGATACTTAAAGTTGGTTATCATTCATGACCTTTAGGTGGCTAATCAAAGCCTAAATATATGCCTAAAGACTTAGGAAAATACTTGACCAAAGACCATCTTTGGAAGTCTAAAATGTCATTTTTGGAGGTTGGCCACGACCCACAAATCCACTGGCCGCAGGCAAAAACAAGTTAGAAACATTTGGGCCATGGCACATAATCCGCTGGCCTCGGCCAAGAAAATCCTGTTTCTTGGCTGAACTTTCAAATATCATAACTAATTCCAGAAAATTCAAAATGAGGTGATTCCAAAGCCAAATGAAAGCTATTTAAGTCCTCTTTACTGGAAAAATATGAACCATTACCAGAAATCACCACACAATTCCAGAATTACACAAAATCCAACATTTCTCCAAAACAGAATCCAGTTGCCATCCCAAACTTTGGACAACCATAACTCACAGCACACAAAACGAAATAATACAAATTATATGTCCATGTTGAAGCTTGGGATATGAAATTTACACTACTACAAAAAACATTTTTAACGTCCCCTTTTTTAGGCCTTTTAACGTCTGAAAACAAGGGGACATCTATGTGAGCAACATAGTAAAAAATGGCAATAACGTCCTAGATAAAAGAACGTCTAAGGTTTGGACTTTAGAAGTCCCCATTTTAAAAAAGGATGTCTAAAGTGCTACAGTGACACTTTAGACGTCCCCACTTTAAAATGGAAACATCTAAAGTGGGGACTTTAGACATCCCCACTTTAAAGTGGGAACGTCTAAAGTGCTTTTTTTTAAAAAAAATCATTTATATTACATATATGGACTAAACAGTATTTAAAACCAGAAATCACAGATCATCGTCAATAAAATTACAAATTTAGTATCTGAAATCCAAATCCAAAATCTACACAATAATAACTTCAAAGCTAAAATCTCATAGGCAGAAGATGAAAATAATAAGAGGAATTAGTTGCAAAAAAATTATCTCCTTCTATTATTGAAATTTATTTTCTCATAATAATGAATAGAGAAGAGCAATGGGAGAGATGAACCTCATTTTTTCAGCAGGAACGTGGCCATGAAGCATGTTTCAGAGTCTTGATCTATAAGCCATAACAATATAAGTTAGAAGATAAAATAGAAGGGAAACTCAAAGAAAAAAGAGAAAGAGGATAAAATAATAAAAGATGGTAAGAAAGCATAACAAATCTGGAGGTGAGAAAAAAAAGAGAGAAAGGAAGAAGCAAGAGTAAAAAGAGCATATCAAGAAGAAGAAGCAAGAGTTAAAATACGTGGTGGTGGTGGCTCTTCTTGTGTTTGCGACGATGGGAAGAGATCTGGACTAAACTAGTATAAAACTGACAAATAAAGACTGTCAGTAAAAATTTGAATTGTTTTTTACGCCCCCAATTTAATTTAGGGACACTTAAAGTTATCTAGTTTTCTTTTTTTTTTATGAGTTTAGACGTGACTTTAGACATCCCTATTTGAATTAGGGATGTCTAAAGTCTTTTTTTTAAATGAGGGACGCCCTCATATATATATATGGACGCCAAAGGGTATCCTTGAATGGCGTCCCTTATGTATCAACAGGGACGCCCTTTGGCATCCCTATATATATGAGGGACGCCAAAGGGTGTCCCTCATTTAAAAAAAGTTTGTTTTTAAAACTTTAGACATCCTTAATGTATATAGAGACGTCTAAAGTGTAACTTTACATACTTTATACGTCCCTATTTGAATTGGGGACGTCTAAAGTAAGATTTTTTTTCTTACTTTAGACGTCCCCAATTAAAATAGGGACGTCTAAAGTCTGTAAAGTCACACTTTAGACGTCCATATTTGAATTGGGGATGTCTAAAGCTATTCAGTCCTCACCTATAATTACAAAACTGTCACTGTCTTTATTTTTTATGTCTCTTTTTTAAAGAGGGACGTCCTTTAGGGACATAAAACATATATTCTGTAGTAGTGTTAAGACTGGAAAGTTTCATAATTTTTAAACATTATTTGCCTAGTCAAAACGTCCACACAAGCAAACTTCCTAGAATAGACTTCCAATGGACAACATTTCTAGTTTTACGACCAATGTGTCCAATCCAATCCAAACCAATTTCAATGACTAAATACCACAACATGACACCATTTTCAACACAAAACACAACCTAATTCCACCAATTACATTCCACATAAAATTATACCAAAATCAGGGCAAAATTTCACAAATCACAAAACTCATCCACAAATCACAATACTTGGGTCAAAAGGCATCAAATACTCACCTCTTCCTCTTTCCCAAACCAATTCCTTGATTCTTCATCTTTCCCAATTCCCACAAGCTCTCAAACACCTCCTTTCAAAAATCTAAAACCATAGAGATGAATCTCTCATCACTATGAATAACATTAAAGAAGGGTATTTGAGCTAAAGAGGACAAATAGAGCACCATACCTTAACTTCTTTCTTTCTCTTTCCTCCCTCTCATGGATGACAATAGAGGGACAAGAGAGAGATGAGAGATGATAAAGATGAAGATGGGCAGATTTTTGGCCCCTAAAACGTCCAAATAAGGGAGAGAGAAGAGAGAAAGAGTGTTGAACTTTTAACCAAGATTCAAAGGTCCAAAAAGTGCCATGTGTCACACTCTTATTACATCTCCTATGAGCTTACATAAACACACACACATGAGATTCCACCCCTCATAATCTCATCACAATGAATCACAACCATTGATCTTTTAGTTACCAATGAGCTTCCTCTTCGGTAACCAATCAATTGGTCGGTAACTTTACCGTTTTGCCCCTGATTATGGCAATTCCCACTGAATCATCACCAAACACATCATATCTTTCTTTATCACCACATTATGTGCCCTCCCTCTATTTTAAGTCAATTTATATATTAATCCATAATTAAACTTAAATACAGGGTTTCGGCGTTGCTCACAATGTAATATCCCGATTTGTAATTAAGGCTAATGACCCCGATAATTATTGTAATTATCTTGATTTAAATACATTTGGGATCAATGTAATATGAATTTTGAGAATAAATACACGTAGTATTTAAGATCAAGGGTTGTGATTCCTTGACCGTGGGTCGGAATCCTATGTGTTGTGCTTTGGTGAGCTCATAGAGGGAATTGTGTAGATGGTGACAAGTGGCATGTTGGTGGCCATTGGATAGGGCACTAGAAGACAAACACCACTTTTTCTCTTTTCCCTCACTCTCTCTCTCTCTTTTCGGTGGAGTGTATGTGTGTGCAAGCAAGAAAAAGGCTTCATCATCATCATCTCCCTCTCATTTTCTCTCTCTCCTTCCTCCATTTCTGGCGCTGGTTTGAGCTTGGAAAGAGGAGAAGAAAAGCTTGATCTTTGATAAGAAATACTCCTCCTTTGCTCAAAACCTCTTCTATAATATTGTTCATCTCAATAAGAGCTACATTGTGATGGTTGTAGAATCTTGAGAAGTGGTGCTTGGTGATTTGCTCGAAATTGGAAGTTGAAGAATCAAGGTTCTTGATTGGGCAAAGTGAAGAGGTAGGAATTTAGAGCATTTTAAGGTATTGTTTGTGATTTTTGGCTAAGTTTAGTCAAATCTGGAATTTTGCCCTAATTTTCACCAAATGTGGATTTTAGGAGTTTCATTATGATTGATGATTGGAAATGATTGAGTTTGGATATATATGAACATTTGATGCATTTTGGATAGATAGAAATTGATTGGGATTCATTTGGGTCACTTGGGAAAAGTTGGAAAATCTGTTTTGTTAAGCTCTGTTTTTCGCTGTCAGTTTGGACGAGCGTTTTGAGTGACCAAATGGTATTGGAAAATTGTGAAACTTTCCAGTCTTGAAGTTCACATCCCAAGCTTCAAAATGGACATATATTTTGTGTCATTTCGTTTAGAATTCTGTGAGATATGGCTGTCCAAAGTTTAGAATGAAAACAGAACTCTGTTTTGGAGTAGTGTGTAGTTTTTGGTAAATCTGTATTTGTGTAGTGATTTCCAGTGAGGGGCTATATTTTTCCTTGAAAGAGGACTCATATACCTTTCATTTGGCTTTGGAATCACTCCGTTTCGATTTTTCTAGAATTAGTTATGTTTTTTCGAAGTTCAGCCCAGAGTCAGGAAACTTCTGGGCCGCGGCCCATGAGTGGCGGGCCGCGGCCCAAGCCTTTCTGACCTGTTTTGGGCCGCGGCCCAAGAGTGGTGGGCCGCAGCCCAATACCTTTTGACCATATTTGGGCCGCGGCCCAAGGAATGGTGGGCCGGGGCCCAAGCCTATGTTCCAGCACTTAGTGTTTTCGAAAAGTGACCTTCAACCTATGGTTTCCCAACCTTTTAGGCCTTTTATTAGAGGCATTTGGGGCCTCTTAAGAGTCCTAAATAATAACCAACTTAGTGTATTATGGAAATAAGTAATTGGAAGAGAGATTGATCAATTGTCCCTAATTTGGTATAGGATTTGATATCTGCCGAACGCGTGAGCCCGCTGTGCCAAAGATTGTCAGGAAAGATACAGGTAGCGACTCCTCTCTTATACTTTGTGTAAATGTATTGTATGTTTGTCTGTCATTCATTGTGTGGATGCTGCTGTTGCTGCTTTGTGATACCTTGTGCATTGAGATGCCTTGTGGAGCCTAGTGATACATCGTGCTTTGAGATGCTTTGTGGTGCCTTGTGCTTTTTGTTGCTGCTACATAGTGTTCACCGCGAAAGCGGGCGTTGTGCATAGTGATTACAGCGAAAGCTGGCATAGTGTTCACCACGAAAGTGGGCGTAGTGCATTGTGATTACAGCCGTGAGTGCTGTCGTATGTGGCGCGAGCCAGAGATCATTGTGAAGCTGCTGTTTATGATGAACATACATGCTTTATGTTTATATATCGTATGAGTGAGTTGTTGCTCTGGGATTCTTTAGAATCTCATTCCTCCATATGACTAATCTTTTCAGACAGGGCAAGTGGCTCGAAGGAGAAGCGACCAACCCGGAGTGGTTAGGATCTCTTAGGGACATTCAGGCTTTTGGGATAGTTGGTTATCTTCATTTTGGATTCGGGATTTCCGATTGTCCATTAAATGTAAATGATTAGTTGATCGTGTAATCCCCTTTATGGGAAAACTCTTGAACCCATATTATTTATGTAAGTAACCCGGGGTTTGCCGGGATTTTGGTTTCCGCACTTTGATATTTATTATGTACTCTGATTTCTCTGGTAATTATATCCGCACGTGAATGCGAGACCATGAATATATATATGTTTTGAAAAGATTTCGAAATACCCCATCTTTTGGATGTGGGATTATAAATTGTTAAACCATCTTATTGGTCTCTATTTCACTTAAATTTCGTAATCCGGATGTAATTACGGTGAGGGGGTTACACACAACACATACGAATCACATTCAAAACTCAAATCACATCATATTCTCCAAAAGGGTTTATTTATCAATAATCACCTCCACTTTTTGAGTCCTTAACCCATAATCAAAATTTAGGATCTTGCTAAATCAGGGTTTAGCAGTTCACTAATCTCAGGCTTATTCTCTAGCCTCAAGTCTCAGAACTTAGGGTATTACATCAGTGGTTTAATAACAAGACCTCATGGCTGCATGGCTAAAGCGAGGGTGAGAACGAAGGAAGAAGATTAGGGGCCAAATGAAAATTTTGCAGAAAGGAAGATCATATCTGTAACATCTCGAATTTTCCTTATACCTTTGGACTATTAAATGGAATAAAATGGTGAATATTCAAGATTATAGGAATTAAATATGAAAATAGAAAGGTGAACAATGCTTCTGGTGAAATTTCCTACGGGGCAGTGAGATTGTCACGTGATTTTCGATGATCAAATGATATCCATAAATTATGAAATTTTACATAGTGCAAGTAGACATCCTAAAATTTAATTTGATAGGCCATATGAATCATTTAAAACTATAAAAAAAAAGTTATAAATTTTTTAAATCAGCATAAAAAACTAGAAAGTTTCTGGAGCAGCATTCAAAGAAATTAATTTTGGAAATTTTGTGCTTCCAATTGGCAAAATTCTATATTTTTTCTTGACACTAAACTCAATAAAAATTTCTATAGCTTTTGGAATCACTTCGATACGAGGTCTACAAATTTAGTTATGATTTTTCAAAGTTATGGCAGAAAATCTGCTAGAATTTCTAATAAATCCGAAAATAAAGAAACAATGTGATGGCAAGTTTTAAAATTAAGAGGTACATGGAAATTCATTTGAACTGATGGAAGGATCTCCTAGAAGTCTTTTACATGGGCCAAGGAAGGGAAATATGATTTACATGCTATTGGGCTTATGGCATAAAGTTTGGATACATGAAAGTCCTATTTTTGGAATTTTGGAAACTAAAGAATTATGTTATAATTGTAAAGATTATAAAATAACATTTCCATCTCCTTCCTCCTCCAAAAACTAACGTCAAACAGCTCTAAAAGAGAGAGAATAGTTGCAGATTTTTAGAGAGAGAAAGAGAAGAGAACTTGCAAGGTAGGTCGATTTCTTCAGGGAATTCATACCTAATGTGAATAACCTTTTTCCTAAGCTTTTCTTACATGTTCTTTAAGGTGTTGGAAGCTCAATTTTCAATGTGAAGAAGGTTTAGGGTTCAGCCACCTTGAGAAAAGCCAGAGGGAGCTTAAGGTAACTTCCAAACCGTTGTATATTAACTATTCTGGTATTGTGGACAATTTAGTTGGTAAAAAATTGGATTGTCATTAGTTTAAAATTTTGGAAATGGATTGGGCTAGGGGTTATGCTAGCAAAATTAGGTATAAATGGTAGCCTAATGTAATAGTCAATAAAGTGGTTAGGCGTAGAAAGGAACACATTTGCGGAGTCGAATTTCAAAAACCCCAATTTTTTGGGAAATGTGTATATTTCGGCCAGGGATGTTATAGGACCTTATAATTGAATTTTCAATGATTTGATGGTTCCATTGAGTTCAGGATGGAAAATTAGGTAGGGTTTTAGTTGGTCATTTTTTTGGAAAAGTCCGAAAAAGCATAATTACGAAAACACCCTTGAAGCCCTTAAGTTGGGCTGTCAATGGCAATTTCATCTTTTGGCAGTGAATTTGGTAATTCCAAGTCCGGAAATGTATTCCTTAGGCAAAAATTTGTCAGAATAGCTTATGTCAAAATTTCAAAAAAAGACGGTTAGACTGGGTAAGGAGGGGCCGGGTCGGGTCCCCGGGGGCATTTTGGTAATTATTCATTATAGACCCATATAACCACCAGAAACACTATGGAAGTGTCTAAATTGTACATTTGGAATTGTAAGACCTGATTGATAGCCCAACCTATGACACGAAGTTCGAGAAACCTATTAAGGATCAAAAAGGGTGATTAAGGTAGTGAACTTGCCTCTCCTGCATGTATTTGGTATTTGTGCTGGTGTATTGATGCATGTTATTGCTTTGCTTGTTTATGTGAAACATATATGAACAATTGAAGCTCTGTTTCTATTTATACTATTGCCATAAGTATGTTGTTTGAAACATTGAGCAATAGATATGTCATTGTGTGAGTATGAGTTATGTAATGCAAGCATATCATGCATTAAGCACTTATCTTGCATGCATATAGGTACTCTTTTCCAACTAAGATTCTCTTGAATCTCACCTTCCCCTACCAACAGTTTAGATAGGAGGAGACGGAAGATATGTTGAGAGCAAGGAAGAAGACCGTACGGGGGGATTGCAGTGGTGTAATGAAGATAAGAAGATATCTCTGTTTTATTGGGATGGGCTTAGATACCCTAGAGCCCTGTGCGGCTATAAGGTTTGTAATTATTATGTACAAACTCTTATGAGGAATTTCTATAATCATGCATATATGATCAATATATTTATGTTAATTCTGTGTTGCCCATCAAACTACGTATCATATTTCATAAATACTCTACAAAAGATTAAAATATGATGTGAGGGATCGCATCTTCCCTTAAATATGGGAACATTTCTACCTGCCGGAACTTGCCTTCCTAAAATGGTGCATCCAAACGGGTCTCTGCCATGAAAGATTTGGCATCTTCCCTTTCTTTTCCAAATATTCATGTACCAAGCGGGGCCTTTAGTAGCAAGCTTGTCATCGACCTTCGGGATATTTAAGACCTATATGGCTGTTTGATGTGGTTTGCGGGGTGTCCTGGTATTATTTCGCATGTGGTCACCTCACACTTTACTCGTGTTGGCCTCCTTCCTCAGCGTTAGAATTCAAGTCGTGCATATGCTTTTGATCAAGTCATTGATCTTATTCTTTTTGTTTCTTCAATTTATGTTGTTGGTTTTTTTTTTCACACGTTCCTTTTAGTTGTGATTGGGTTCATATAATTTTCTCTAGTTTTATCATGTAAAGGTTCAAAAGCTTATTGCATAAAGAAAAGAGCTTGTGCATATTGCTTTTAAATAAAACGAGCAGGAGCTGCCCGTGCGCTGCACGGAGAGATTTAACAAAATGTTGAACGCTTTGACCATTATGTACGTTTTAAGGTAGGCCAATTTATTAGGTGAATGAGAAAAACCAATTATATAATTTTGAATGATATTGCTTATTCCTACAGGACTCGCTCAAAATTAAAGTACATCAAAGATGACAACAGTTCTAACAGTGAAGCATGTTGTCATTTATAAGTGTTTTTGCTTCATACAAGAATGCCAACAACATTGTTCTCATTTGTCACAACAAAAAATGATAACTACGGACCAACGTTTCGAAAAACTTCCGGGAACACAACATTCTTCGTAGTGTTAGTTGTACTGGAATCATTATCTCCTACAATAATCTTCAAACCATCAATGCATTTGACTCTGGATAATGCTACATATAATTGTCCATGGGTGAAAACTGGTTTGGACAAATAAAGGCCAACATGAGACAACGATTGGCCTTGACTTTTATTGATAGTCATGGCAAATGAAAGTGTAATTGGGAATTGCCGCCGTTGCATTCGGAATGGCCATTGAGATTCTGAAGGATTTAGATCCATTCAATGTATAAGGACCTTTTGATTAGGATTGGAACCATTAAGCGTTACTGCCTCAATAACCTTCTGCCCTAACATTGTCACACGAAGACGGGTTCCATTGCAAAGTCCTAATGATTGATCAATGTTTCTCAATAGCATAATGGGTGCCCCGAATTTTAATATAAGTTTATGTGGTGGCAAACCAGAAGATAAGATTGTGTTTAGGAATTCTGTGGTGTATAAGTTGTCAAAAGAGTTAGGGTCATCAGTTGACTTGCAAACGGTGTCACAACTTAAGAACACATGTTGTGCACCTGGCAGTAGTGAACACATGTGATCATTGATCTTTGCAACAATTTCAATCATTGGAGCTATGATTGTTTTGTTGTTGAAGTACTCATTGCAGGAGAGATTGTAAAGAAGGTCTTGATATGTTGCATTAACAATGGCATTGATGGATCATTGTAGCTTTGAATTATCACTTCATGTGGTATTTCGATATTCACAACACCATCTGAAGAATCTCCTAACTTTCCATCCCTAACATCTAGTAACCATCTGGAAAACCATTGAATCCTTTTGTTGGTATTAGTATGATTCCCAAGTAGTATAATTCTCCAGCTGATGCAAAAACATGAGTCATTCTTCCCACATCAAAACCTTTTTCTCGTCTCTTCCATTGTCGTTTAGCTCTATTGTATACGTAATGGTTTGGGAATTCTGAATACGTTAATGTTGATGCAATAGCGTCAGCAGGACAAATAGTGGTACACCAAAAAGCGTAAAATGTTAATTGTTATATTTTTCGTGTTCAGCGACATTACTTTTTTTGTTAAAAACCAAATTATAAAGTCAAAATGCCAGTCGTATAGAAAAGTTAGACCCCAAACTTTTTTGTTACTTTGTAAGCAGGGCCAACATACAAAAGGGGACATTAAATTGCAAAGGCTTTTTTTTTTTTTTTGTGAAATGATAAACTACATTGGAAGAAAAGAGAGGATGATACAATCGCGGTGAATTTGAATTGTTCTCAAGTCTGTTTATGTTAAGATGGTCCTAAAAAAATGACATAGAAATGTATCAGAAAAGGGTCTACGAGTTCATCGTATAAAAAGCTTTCATGATAGGTCTAGTTTTTTGTATGGGTGAACAAATGGCATTAGTACCTTATTTTACTGGTATTATAAGTTGGAAGTAAAAAGATGTGAAAGGAAGCAACTGTCCATTTATCATGTTATATGGTGAAATATTGATAAAGTGAATGACGGGATAATGTTGTCATTCATATGCATGTTTTAAATTTTTGTAAAGGTAAATGGTAATACTTTTTTTTTTGGTTTTTTGTACAAAGAATTTTAATTGATGTTACTGATTATGCAAAATGATGTAAATCATAACCTATTTAGCAAATTTCAAACTATAACTTAAGATAACTAATAGTCATGATCCTATAATGATGTTGCGAAACTATTAAGGAAACAGACATATAAATTCAAATTGAACTTCTAACTACAAAAACAGGGATGAACAGGAAGATTTATTACTCAATTGTTATTCTATTTATCGCAATGATTTGTTATCTCACTTCTAATATAAAGGTAAATTCATCCGGGTTCGAACTTAGCATAATTGCACTTTGTCTGTTAACGTGTGAAATTTTAATGACCAACAATAATTTATTTTCCTTGAAAAATGCACTCAGTAAAAGAGGCCATGGATTTGAAATAAAGTCTCATGAAGGGAACAATATTCACAAGCAACATATTAAAAGGAAAACAATTTAAAGAAGTTTGGCAAATCAACTATTGCAGGGAAGGTTGCCAAATCTGACAGTAGATGGTAAGGCAACTGAAATGTAGTTGATTGATGCACAGATAAGACATTGCTCTGATGAATTAAAACTGAGGCCACAATAGTTTCAATATTCTGTGTCGCATTTGGTGTGATGTGATGGTGTTAGTTTGGACTCATAAATGACTGTAATGTCTGTATTTTTCATTGGTACACCATCAAGTAAAAAGTAAAACAGGGCAAAGTGAGAAAAATAGGCCGCTATATAAGGGTGTGATTGGGGGAGCGTTTGGGTCCTCAAAAGCTCAATTGGTACCCAAATCCCAATTGGTAATTGGGAAAAAAAAAGAGTGTTTGGTGTCCCCAATTGCCAATTGAGCTTATGATGATTAAAATAGCTTATGTCATAAGCTTAACATTGGAGCTTTTACTGATATAGCTTTTGGGAAGGGTGAGAATGATTAAAATATTTTTTCAGTTGTGACCATTGTATTATCAGACTGATTGTAATTTTACCCTTAATGTACTTTTTCGGATACAAAAATTAATTTCAACTATTTTTTGTTGCTTTTAACCCTTAAAATATTTTTTCAATTGTACTCAGTGTGTTATCAAACTAATTGCAATTTTATCATTAATATACTTTTTCAGTTCTAAAAATTATTTGAAACTATTTTTTGATGCTTTCAATCCTTTAAAATATATTTCCATCCATTCTCTCTTACTATTATCACAAAAGTCACTTGTACTTAAGTCAATTCAAATAAGTTTTACTTTTGTAAAAGTCATTTATACAATCGTTGTTCCAAACATAAATCATATTACACAACTGAGCTTTTACCAAAAATAAAATTACCAAAAGCTAAATTGATAAACTCCATTTTTTCTATCGTTATTCCAAACACACACATATAAGGCATATAATCCACGTTTAGAAGGAGCAGCTAAAAGCACAGCTCATTTCCATTTTTGTGATCCAACAAACATAGTATAAAACATTTATTTTGTAATACCCGGAAATTTTCCAATATATGAAATTATACGTGCTAACATTCGTCCGGATTTTTGTCATAATTTAAAATGAAAGTAATCTCATTGCAAACTTTATTGTCTAAAGATATATAATATTTGTGTAATGATTACAAATCTCTATTTAGTTATATATTTTCATATGTTATTTGAGAATTGTGTCATAGTTATTGAGCTTAAAATGTCATTATTATTAATTGGGATTAAGAGTAAATATATTAAATTAGAATTAAAAAATGAGAATTGCTAAAAAAGATTTTATTGGCAACTTAATTGTCAAATGGGATCTGGAAAGATTTTCGCACACGTGAGAAAGATTTTTACACATGTAGGGAAGATTTTTGCATATAAATAGAAAAGAATTTTACCAACATCAAGGACATATAGGAAAGAATTTTACACACGGAGTATTGATTTCTTTTAGATGATTTGATGTTGGATTAATTGTTATTGATTATAGGTGCTTCAAGAAATTGGATGAAATTTGAAAATGGAAGTTTGGGAGAAAATTATAAAAATTACATATCAGTACCACAAAATTTTAAAAATTGTATCCCTGGTAAAAAATGTTGTGTTTTGACAAATTATTAGGTCTGATTTTTAGAATAGTTTCAGCGAATTTGAGACAAGAAAACAGAGGTGAGTGCCGTGAACCATAGACCAGAGGCTTCATCCATCACCTTCCTCCACCATCATACACTCTTCCAAGGTAGAGGCTTTATCTCTCTCCCCCACTACCAGACACAGCAGCTTCATACCAGATAGAGGCGCAGCTTCATACTTCTCTCCCCACATTGATGTTTTATAGGCTTATGTAGATCTCTTCCCACATCGAGGTTTCACGGGCCCTTTTTGAACTCCATGTCATAGCATAAATGTTAGTCCGACAGTTTACATACTGCACATCAAATTTGGAGTTGAAAACGCTCTACCCACTTCCTCTCTTTTTCCTAAACACCTCTAAGCTGCTAACAAAAATGTAGCAAAACAGTCAGATGCATGAAGCAGATTTGTGCACTACTACTTAAAGATACATCTATTGATAGGCGGAAAACAAAGGAGGGCTAACCTTGGGAGGGACCACCTCCCATCTTCAATGTGCTCCTCATCGCTTGAGAAATCGTTGGAACGACGATCTGCACACCTCTCAGAATGTAAACATTGGGCTTCTGACCAATGGTCATGCAGGCTGTGGGTAGCCAGTGACGATTCGGGTGAGTCTCATTGTGGTTGAGTGAACACAGTCAGTGCTACGGTGCTATTCTCACTATATGCTTGGTCATGCTTGTGAATCTGGGGATACGCATTATATAGAGGAGGGGAAACTGAGAACGAAATTCAAACTGAACTTTTGTGACAACTATTTTCCCTCTATTCATTTTGGCGCAGCACGAAGCCCAATGCTGGTAGCTTAAGCCGAGGAGCTGTACAGAACTTGGCTTATGAACAGTTCTTTAGCCTCTCTGCGTAAGGGAACACATTTTTATTATATATTGATTGTCATAATATAAAAAATAAATAATTTGCTTATTTTTTATTTATATAAATTAGTGGACTAATTTTCCTTCTGGAACTTATCCGTATTGCTTTAAAACATTAAAGTTGTTACATCACATACAATCAATCAATGTCAACACGTGGCCTCAACATACAAAGCCCAGCCAGGGAATAATAGTCAAGACTAGGACTCAGGTGAGCGGTATCAAAAGCAAGTGGCAACCGTGGCGACGAACAACAACCCCCCCCCCCCCGGACAAACCATTTCAGCGTCCGTGTTCACATCGTAGCCAAGTCCAAACGGTGGGCCCCATCTTTTCTTCCATAAACCCAAACTATATATAACCCCTCACTCCTTAGCCAATCCTCACTTCGCTTCTACTATCTACCACCACCACCAACACAACACACAGCACACAACTTCTTATTACTTACTCTCACATCTAATCCAAATCCGATGAACTTTTTGAGACAACACGCATTTGACGCTTCTTGTTCATCTTCGTCGGAGGTGACCTCGTCCAGTGGAGAGCCGATATTGTTTCTGGCGTCAGAGCGACCCAAGAAGCGAGCTGGACGGAGGGTTTTCAAGGAGACTAGGCATCCCGTTTACAGAGGAGTGCGACGGAGGAACAACGACAAGTGGGTGTGCGAGGTTCGTGTGCCGAACGGCAACACTAGGATTTGGCTTGGAACATATTCCACGGCGGAGATGGCCGCTCGTGCTCATGACGTGGCGGCACTGGCTCTTCGTGGCAAGTCAGCTTGCCTGAATTTCGCTGACTCCGCTTGGCGGTTGCCCCTGCCGGAGTCAACCAATGTGGCGGAGATCAGGAGGGTGGCGGCTCTGGCTGCTGAGGAATTCGGCCGGAGTATGGATGATTCTGAGGTTTGCAGTCGCAGTAGTAACCTGGTCAACGACGATGTCATCGGAGATGCTTCGAATGTACAGGATTATTGTGAAGAAGAAGCGACGTACATTAATCAAGCTCCGGCAGTGTCCACGACGAAGTTCGACGAGCTCCGTCATTTGCTAGTGAGCATTGCGGAGGAGCCTCTCCGATCGCCAGCCTCTTTTAGGCCATACAGTTGGAGCTGGAATGATGTGGATGTTGATACTGAGGTCTCACTGTGGCAGTATTGAGACTTGAGACCAATACTGATAGGATTTTTTTTTTTTGCCAATGTATACTTATAGGAATTACTGAAACTTATTTTTAGTCTGTGAAATATTAATTGATTCGTATTATTGTTTGGATTAAGTAAAAATAATGACTTTGGAAAATACCAATACAAAATAAAGCTGAGTCAGCATCACAAACTTGGATAGTTGGAAATGAACATGTTGCTTAATGAAAATGACGCAGGAAATAGCCCAGGAGCTTCCCCTAAACCTTTGACTAAGGTCAAACGTTTGATTATTAACAAAGTACAAACAACGTTGTTTGTTGGAGTATTTATTTCATCCGGTCCTTACAATAACATATCCTCTTTGGTTTTTCCGGTTTTAGGGAAAAAGATAAATAAATATCACTTAAATTTTAAAACAATAAATAAATGATTTCATAAATATTTGAGTTGATAATTATTATATTCTTTTTATCAATCACATTATTCTTATTATCAATATAATCAATTTAGAATTTTAAAATTCAAGTATTATTTTTTTTATTGTTTTCCCTTACTTTTATAGCTAATAATCACCTTTGACCAAAACAATAATTTTTTCCCTAAATAAACAATCCCCTTTGTTTTTATATCTCTCTAACTAATTAAATATCCTCCTAATTAACTAAACGATCATAACCAACATAGAATTGATCTAGTAATGTAAGACCTCGTTAAATCTAGAGCTGTTAAAGTGGGTCCAACCCGCGGGCCCGCGGGTTAGGACAGGGTTAGGGTTGGGAAAATTCCAACCCGCGAAAGTGCAGGCCACACAGGCCCGCACCGCATGGCCTGCGGGCTGATGTGGGCCAGCCCACGGGTTGGCAGGTTGGCCCACAAAATTTTTTTTTTTTTACATATAATAATTTCATAATATATATAAGTTGTCCACTCTTATCTTGATACTTTCCAATTTAAAGAGAAAAAATATTAACATCTCCCCTTCTTTTTTAAACAAAATTATTATATTTTGGTTGTTTGAGGATGAATTTATATTTTGCTTATAAACTTTGACAAATTTAATAACGTTATCTCTTAAATTGTGAATTATGTTTTTAAATTTTTATAAGAGGAATGATTGATGCTAGAAAAATAAATTTAATAACTCATATATATTTATGTCTCTTATTTTCGACTACCTTAAAAAAAGGATTTTTTTTGAAAAAAATATGCGGGCCCGCAGGCTGGCCCGCAACCCGCACACTGCGGGTTTTGCCAACCCGCAGAAGTGCGGGCAGCATGGGCCCGACCCTCGTGGCCCGCGGGTTGGTGCGAGCCATCCCACAACCCGCAGGTTGGCCCGTTTTTCCAACTCTAGTTAAATCCCTCTAAGTCTTAATTTTGAGTTCTAAAAAAGACACTTGTGTTGAGAGGGGGATGATCATGAGCCATGAAGTGAATGCCAGATTATAATATAAAAAATAAAATAAAACAATCATATACAAATAACAAATTTCATTGAGAATAATTTGTATATTTTAAAATATTAAATAATTTGAATTAAAAATTCATATTTCATTTTAATTTATTAATATGTTATTCTAATAATTATGTGAAAATACCATCAAATTGGAAGGGGGATATATATTAGAGGGATTATATTTTTAGGAAAATGAAAGAAAAATATCATTTGAATTAAAAAACACATCAAAATGTCTATTAAATTAGCAAAAGAATAAATATGTGATCTGGTAGGAATTTTGGAATTTAAAGTTTTGTTGTTAACAAATTAAGTATAGGAAATAACAACCTAAGAATAGCAATTAGCAATTTGGCTATAAACAGTGATAACTTGAAGAACTTAATTTGTTAATCTCTATATTTAAGTTGCTAATTGCTATACTCAAATTATTAACATCTAAATTTTAAAATCTCATATTCTTTTTGGATGACCTATTTATTCTTTTATTAATTTAGTAGACATTTTAAAGATTTTGTAATTTAAAATAGTATTTTTCTATCATTTTTTGTAGACTTTTTTTTTTCAGGGAAGCCCCATATAATAATGGCAGCTCATCACTAGGTCCATGAATATAAACAACGTACTATGGATCTGAGATTCTTTTTGCAAAAAAAAAAAAAAAAAATCCCCAGGAGGTTTGAGTCAAAATGAACAAAAACAATGTATTTAGAGTATAATTAGGAGGCGTAATAGAGATTATTATTGTGGAAACTGGAAAGTTTCCCGTTAATGATTTGAAACATAGGGCCCGCTCGCCTTCTACTTTCAACAAAATGTTAGGACTGCACGCCCAGCACGTGAACTTGTGAAATTACCCTGATCAAGTGATAATTGTTTATTTTTTAAAAAAAGGAAAAATTGAAGATAAATTCCTATTTAAAAAAAAATTGGGGTAATGGGACCTGGACCTTTAAGTCCCTGATTGTCAATAAAATTGAGGGGGAAAGGACCACTAGTGGAAAAATGACTTTTTAAACTGGTTATGCATTAGGTCTTATTATAGCAGGTCTAAAAAGTATATTATCTTTTAGATTGATTGTCTTAAAAGTATGATTTTTAAGACCGGATGTAGGAACATCAGGTCTTAAAATTTACTTTAAGACCGGTTGTGCCAACAACCGGTCTTAAATTAACTTCTAAGACTGGTTGTAGCTAAAACCGGTCTTAAATGTTTGACTTTTAAGACCTATTGTAGCTACAACCAGTCTTAAAAATTTTATTTTTTTTAAAAAACGTCTCTTTTATATACCCTACCCAACAAACCATTTCTATCCCATATTTCACAGAAGCAACGTAACACAGATTTCACAGAAGCAATGACAGCATCAAGATCAACAACAAGCACAAATGAAGGTGTAAGCTAGGTGACTTTAAATTAACTTCCAACAAATGGTAATTAGTGTAGAACACTTAATTTTGAGCCACAAATCAAATGATTTATCTAACAATTGGTGAAATATTGCAAGATATCAAGATTCAAGATCAAATGTGGACAATTCAAGCAACAAGCTTAAATCAGATTTCAGGAACTCCAAATGCACTCAACAACTGTCTAAAACTAAAACATAGCTTATGAATCAATTTTAATGTGCAATATGAAGGAGTGTCCAAACAAACAAATTTGCTCAGAAATGGATACAAAACTTTGAATGACAATGTCAGCAATAAAATTCAAGGATATATATAAGCAACGGCAGAAATTCCTCAGTTTTACAGAATACAAAGGGAAGAAAAAGTACAGAGGTCAGTCCCTCAAATCCCATGCCTCCTGTATCACCCATATCCCAGAAATTATCCTACACAGATATATACACCCAGTTAGAAATTCATACAGCAGGAGCAATATGTATGAGAACAATGTACAATGTAACGTTGGATTTAAAAACTCACTATTTTTGTAATAGCTCATAGATGAATTCAGCACAACATGTGTGAATGAAATCAATATCTTCTTTAGAAAATGGATTAGCAAGATCAAACATCTGTAACACCAAAACCAGACAAAACATTAACTTAATAACTTAAAAACAATAAAATAATACAAAAGTTCTGAAATATAAATTTACATCTTTAGAAAAATTAGTCATGCCTAGAGTGATAATATTGTAAATGTGTCTCAAAACATAAAAAGCACGTAAGTTGGACCCCTGTGGTTGCCTATAGCTCTGAAAAAAAACATGATATCATTAAAACAAGTATAAAGGTATGGCTTATTATATTCTTTAAACAAATCAATATATACTAACCTTTGGCGTGATCCATATAGGGTCCTTTAAGTCACGAACATTCTTACCACAAGCAATATGTAGGAATGTCCGCATAGCCCTATCATCATCAAAATCACAAAGATTACTTATTTTACACAAATTCCATAAGCTTTGCACACAAAAGGAAAAAATGCAAGAAAACTTACGAGTTCATGGTCTTTTTCAAATCATTCCCTGGTTTGAAGTAAAAGGAGCATAAGAGGATGACAGTGTAACAACTCTTGCATAGAAGAACCAACTGCCAATGATCAGTGAAAAATAGAGAAGACTATTAAGAAAATATAAGTTTCTTTCTTACCCATGCACATATGGAAACAAGAAACACTCAGTTCCAGTTTCACTAACCCTCTCTGATAAGTATGTATGTTTGATAGCAGCAGTCGTCCCTTTCTCTTGGATTTGAGCTGGGCACAAGAATCCAAATTTATCATTTTTGCCAAAGGAGACTAACCTACGGTGTATGTACCTACAATAATGCAAGCACACAAATTAAAGGTAAATAGTGAAATTTTTAAAATATTTACTTTGAATTGAAGAAACACTTACATTAAGAACAATTGGACAATCCCAATCATAAGATTTTGTCTATGAGCTACAAGGGACATTAAATCATCCATCTTAAGATAGCATGTCACCCCTGACTTGCCAACAACTGAATCCGTAGGCCAATCTCTTATTTTAAATGATGTATCATATGCCATCAAAATAACTTGTTGCATGATATTCAATGGAGGCTGTGAAACTTCTTGAGCGAAGTGAGCTAGACTTAGTAGGGCTTTGATCAAAGTTTCCTTAACTCGAACAGAAATGAGGTTCTTTGGCCACAAGATGAACGTACCCAAGACATCACTTACGATCTTGAAATCATCAGAAGGGATAGGGACAGGTGCATCTGCAATGATCACCTCTTCAACTGATACTTGGACTTGATCAGCTTTCATTTGTTGGTGGTGGATAGTTAATCCTAGGTTATGCACACTACCCTGTGTAACTAACCGTCTCAGAGGATCCTCGACAAAAATGTCACAAGGCTCAGTAATTTCTCCTACTGGACCCTTTGATGATAGCCCGATATTGCAACAATCCCCTTTAGTGCTTTGCTTATTAGGATCAAGTGATTATTCCTGGGAAGCATTGGTATCTTGTCTTAAGCTCATAAATACTATCATTTCATCTTTCATCTTGCTCATACGAATTTCTAGTAGTGCATCAAATGATGCTTCTGCCTCGGCCCTTGCTTCTGCTCTTGTAGTGGCCAACATAGTCTCCAATTCCTCCTTAGTCACGATGCTTGAGGAATGGCGTACGGGGGCTACAAAGTAATCTCGTATCCTTACTCCTCCTCTAACTCCCCTGACACGGCCTGGATGCTCATGTTTGCCAGCAGCAATAGTTAGTATATCATTCCTACCCCCCGACTTAAAAGATCCCTCAGGCTATTTTTTTCTCAGCTCCTCCTGTAAGATAATACAAAATAACAAACATAAGTAATGAAATATGTTTCTTATGTAATTAATAACATCAATGATATATACTTACAATTTTTTCACCTACTATACGAGATTGTTCACTCGTATAATACCCACTCCTCTTTTGGTAAGCAAATAACCATTTTTCTTCGCAATGAATTGGAGATGGTGGAGAAAGAGGAACAAAAGGATCAGACTGAAATGCTTCTTCCAATCTCTTCCGTTTGGCTGCCAACAAGTCTTTGTTAGCCTTTTCATAACCCCCATGAGACATTATATGAGGGCATTCATTCTTTCTACCACTCTCTTATGCTTGCTGCCTCTTTGCCTGCAAATAAGAAATTAAACAAAAGAAAAATGTTA
Source organism: Inga leiocalycina (assembly GCA_963242795.1). NCBI lineage: Eukaryota > Viridiplantae > Streptophyta > Magnoliopsida > Fabales > Fabaceae > Inga > Inga leiocalycina. The sequence goes on from OY725332.1 coordinate 42,287,278, forward strand.
CAATCAATTAACATAATTGATAAGTAAATAAAATGAAAAATAAGTCAACTAACTAAAGATTCTGGAGTAGTCCGAAGTCTAACAAATGCGTGCCAAGTCACTTGATCAAGAAATGTATACTTGTTGCATGGATTAGGACGAGGCTGGCCATCTTTCACCTCGATATGAATGTAATTGTTAGCCAAATTTGTCTTAAACTTGCTCCAGCACTCATAACAATACGTCATTGTCTGTTTGTACAAGATCTCACTCTAAGAAACGTCGTAGGTGAGCTAGAATGCATTCATTGAAGGAGTAAGTGAAAAATTTGTGACATATTTGATAATCATTACATGCAGAAGAGAATTGTATACCTAGATAGTGTCCCAAATATGTTGCTGCACCTTTCAATCGAAATTTCTCCACTCCTCTATTATGATGCTAGGCTTGTTGCGTCAAGGATGTCGACAAAACTCATATATTGGCTTGCATTTGGCCCGATTGGTTTCCAATATCTATCAAACTCAATCGGTATCTTTTGCCCTACACTCCAACTGAGGGAAATGTCTGTCAATCGTGTGCCACATCTACCCCTCCGTACAGACTGGCTACTAGGCTCACTATGATCTTGGTTCTGAGCATGATAGGCTCGCTTTAATTAACACTAGATGGCCGACTCTGAGGTGCACTAGTTGGCTAACTTTGCTGAGTACTAGGTGGCTGACTCTGATATGCACTAGCTGAATAACTCTGCTGAGTAATAGGTGGCTGACTTTGAGGTACAGTAGGTGGCTGATCGTCTACACTAAGATGTTGGGGATCCGTCATTTGTCTGTAACAACAACAAAGAAAGATAAATCGTTAAGCTATAACATGAGAAGACTATATCTATAAAAGAACTATATACATTATTCGGATAAAATCATAATTATAATTACTTTTGTTAGTTAACTTCAAAGTAGTATTATAAAGAGATATCCTCCCATATTCCCTCATGATGATCATTTCTTGTGCCATGCTTATTATCTGCTTCATTTTCTTCGTTTAATTCTGGTAAACCCTTGGAAAAAGAAGGAGTCTCAAGAAGATCATAATTTGAGCGACTTTTCTCATCAATATCAACAACCCTTTTTCCTTGGAGAGCTACAGACCATATTTTATTTGCCTGATCAGTAATATAGAACACTTGTTGAGCCTGATCTGCCATAATGAAAGGTTCATCTCTAACACTTCTACTATTCAGATATACTAATGTAAATCCTAACCTATCTATCTTTACACCATTATTGACATCAACCCACTTGCATCTGAAAATGGGAAATCTAATTTTAACATAGTCAACCACCCAAATCTCTTCATTAACCTCATAATAAGGTATGATAGCCAATATAGGGTTCTTATCTTTCAAACTAAAGAAGTGTATAGATTCAGCCACTAACACAACACCATTGTTCTGGACGATGCTTTTATCATCTAGGGACTTTGTGTAAAAGGTATAACCATCGATCACAAATAAAGTCCAACTTATGACATCAACCTCAGCACCATGTGCTAACCAATTTATTGTATCAGAAACACATTCTTCTCCATCAACCTTTTGTTTGAACCAATGTGCGAAAGTTATGTTATGCTCCCTAATTAACCTTTGTTTAGTCATTCGATTATTTTTTTTCTATACAATTTCGTTATAGGAATTCATGTAATATTGAACCTCATCAACATTATTCAAGATGTACAAGTGGACTTGTTGCAATTCATCAGGATCTACGCTTTATACTATTACCCCGCATCTACCCCCTTCTTGATCATTACATTTAAGAAGCCAAATATGTCATACATTTGACAAATAATGTTGACAAAATTCCATAGCTTCTTCAAAAACATATTTTTGAACAATAGATGCTTCAGGCCGGTTGGGGTTCTTCATATACCCTTTAGAATTCTCATAGTTCTTTCGATTGGGTACATCCATCAAAAATTTATATGGCCACACAACTTTAGCTCTCTCACTAGATGAACAATCAGGTGTACCATGATGTCAAAAAAAGAAGGAAAAAAAAGCTTCTCAAGCTGGCACAAGATCATATATCCTTCATTTTCCAATTCCTCCAATCTTTCCATGTCATTGACTTTACTACAAATAACATTAAAGAAGAAAAAAAGGCCAGTCAATATGTGTTGAAGATCATATTCGACAATGCCTTGAATAGCTACTGGGAGTAGTTGTTGCATTAAGACATGACAATAATGAGACTTTAGCCCTATTAACTTCAAGTCTTTCATCGATACAAGCTTTTTAAAATTTGAAGAATACCCTGAGGGAACTTTGGTGCCATGTAAACACTCACAAAAACTTCTTTATGGTTATTTTGGAATGAATGAAATTCATAATAATTGATGTTGGAATTAGTTTATTGTGGAGATATTTGATTGTTGGAGTTGATTTAGAAAGTTTGAATTGAGTTGAATGAAATTTGGACATTGGGTGTGTCATAGAGACCTAAGTGTTTGATTGTGGTTAGAATGGTATTTGGGTGTTTTAGAAGTTGCCAATGTGTTCCTTATGCATGAGTAAGTATGTATGAGCTTTGTGAGAAGTTTGGAAACCATTGGGATTGGTTTTAACCATCTGGGAAATTTCTGTCATGTGCTGCGATCTGGGCATTCTGATAGCCTCACTCGAGTGAGGGAGTAACTCACTCGAGTGGTGCGTCTATTTTCCCTTTTCTGCTTTGAGTTTTGCCTGGGTATATGAGTGGAGCTCGAGTGCACTTCTGTAATCGCGAGTGAAGTTGGTAGTCACTCGAGTGAGAAAGGGACTGCTTGAGTGATGCCGTGAGTTCTTGGTTAGGGTTGCGTCTCGAGTTGTCACTCGCTGGTGGATGTTCAAGAGTGTGTTATGGCATTTGGGTGAAACACTTGCTCTAACATTTGGTATCAGAGCGTAGGTCTTCTTGTTAAGGTATAACAACCTTAGAAGGATCCAATGGCAAGCATGGGTGAAGGAATTCTTCCCTACGGAGCATCCATCACTAGACCTCCAGGTTTCAATGGCGAACACTTTTCTTTCTGGAAAGCAAAGTTCAGAGTATTCGTGATTTCTACTGAATATGGGCTATGGGATGTGATTGAGAGTGGAAACTATCAACCTGCAAAGATTGTAGATTCTCAGAAAATTCCCAAGACGCCAGCGAAATATGATGAGAATGACAAGAAACTTATCACTCTCAACAGCAAGGCAATTCTGATGATACAAAGTGCTTTGAGCCAAAGTGAATACTTCAGAATTTGCACACTTCCAACAGCAAAGGAAATGTGGGAAGCTCTGGAAATAGCTCATGAAGGAACTTTAGGAATAAAGGAGAATCGGATCAACACCTTAGTCACTGAATTCGATCTATTTCGAATGAAATCAGGTGAGTCAATATCTGAATTCGAACTTAGATATACTCATCTTGTTAATCAACTTGCAGCACTTGGGAAAGTCTATGATCAACATACCCAAGTACGAAAGATTTTGAATATTCTTTCTAAAGAGTGGGAGGCCAAAGTCACTGCGATAGAAGAAGCAAAAGGAGAATCAATGAGATCAGTTGCTTCTCTATTTGGAAGTCTTTCTGAATATAAAAGTAAACTAAAGTTTAAATGGGAACTAGATGACATCGGTGACAAGAAGAAAAGAGGCCTAGCACTAAAAGCAAAAAGAGAAAATCAAGATGAGGATGAGGAGTTTGACGATGATGAAATGGGCCTAATCATAAAATGATTCAGAAATTTTTACAAGAAAGATCAAGGATTCAAACACTTTCAGAAAGGAGGAACTAGCAGTAAAGATCATATCATCTGCTACGAATGTGGAAAACCAGGACATATCAAATCAGAATGTCCAGAGCTGAACCAAAAGAGCAAAGAAAAGAGAAAAGGCAAATTCTTCAACAAAAAGAAGGCCTTTGTATATGCTATATGGGGTTATAGTTCCTCTGACGAAGAAAGTGATGAAGAAGAAGTAACTAATATATGTCTTGTTTCTCAAGAAGAAACAAAAGAAGAAGTAAATGATTCTGATACTACCTATGATGAATTACTTTCTGAATATAATGCCTTACATTCTGAATTCATCAAAGTAGTTAAAGAATTAGTTGTTTTCAAAAAGAGAAACAAAGTTCTTGAAATTGAACTTAAAGAAAGTTCAGAAAAGGATTATGAAAATTGTTCTTCTTTGAAAAAGAAAAACACTGATCTCACAAAAACTCTTGAAAAATTTACTAAAGGAAGTGAGATGCTAAGTGTGATTTTAAAAGCTCAACGATTTGTAAATGATCAATCTGGTATTGGATATGATCCAAAATCAGATAGAAGGAAAGGTAGAAAGAAAGCAAGAGGTAAGTCATATTTGAATTATTTCCAGCATTCTGTGCATACATCAAATCCTTTTACATTTTGTAATTATTGTAATAGAAAAGGTCATTATACCTCTTCATGCATTCATAAGAAGAAAAGAACGATAGGAACCTACAAATGGGTACCTAAAGGATCATATGTTTTGAAAATTTCTTATACTAACCCAAAAGGACCCAAAAAGAAGTGGGTACCAAAGACATAATCGTATTTAATTGCAGATGTCTCAAAGCATCCAAAAATAACAAGTGGTACATAGACAGTGGATGCTCTAGACATATGACCGGTGATTTTGCAAGTTTTACCAAATTGCAACTTAAAGAAGGTGGAAAGGTAAAATTTGGAGGAAATCAAATTGGAAGGATAACAGGAATTGGTGAAATCAAAAATGACAAAGGCATACAAGTTAAGGACCTATACTATGTCGAAGGATTGTGCCATAACTTGCTGAGTGTGAGCCAAAGTGCAGACAAAAACAACTGGGTAATATTTGACTCAGAGGAATGTCTAATTGTGAACAAGAAAGACTTACTACTTGATAAAAAGAATATCAAGGCTAAGCTCAGAGCAAAAAGGGAAGGTAACTGCTATACTCTAGATATTAATAGAAATGAATCTGAAAACTATTTTCTGAGTAATGCCGATAAAAGATGGCTATGGCATAAGAGATTGGCTCATGTCAACATGCATCAACTAGGCAAACTACTCAAAAAGGATTTAGTTCTTAGATTACCCAAAGTAAATTTCAAAAACGATTTGATTTGTGACGCATGTCAAAAGGGTAAACAAACTAAATCATCTTTCAAATTGAAAAATAAGATTTCAACAAATAGACCACTGCAATTATTGCATATGGATTAAGTTGGCCTAGCAAGAGTAAAGAGTCTTGGTGGCAACTTATATTCATTGGTCATTGTTAATGACTTCTCTAGATTTACATGGGTTATTTTTCTATCATCAAAGGATGAAACCTTTGAAGAATTTGTTGTTTTTGCCAAGAAAGTGCAAAATGAGAAAGGTATGTCCATTACAGGTATTAGGACAGATCACGGTGGAGAATTTGAAAATCAAGCATTTGAAGAATATTGTGATACTAATGGCATTGATCACAATTTCTCTGCTCCAAGGATACCTCAACAAAATGGAGTCATGGAGCTTAAGAATAGAGTGCTTACTGAAATGGCTAGAGTAATGTTAAATGAAAAGAACGTGTCTCAAGTTTTCTGAGCTGATGCTATGAGCACAGCATGCTATATTTCAAATAGAGCCTATATTAGAACAAAACTCGGAAAGACACCATACGAGCTGTACAAAGGAAGGAAGCCAAACATTGCTCATCTACACATCTTCGGTTGTAAGTGTTTCATTCATAATAATGGTAAAGATAACTTAGGAACATTTGATTCTAAAATTGATGAAGGAATTTTCCTGGGATATTCTAACCGAAGTAAAGCATATAGAGTTTTCAATAAAAGAACATGTGTTGTTGAAGAATCAATTCATATTGTATTTGATGAATTTGAATCCTCTGACAAAACCATTGATGAAGAGCAGGAAATTGTTTTAAATCAAGAAAATGGTCAATCTATTTCTAAATCTCTTATTCCAGAAGTTGATGAAACCAAGGAAGAAGAGTAGTCACTAGGACAACCTAGAGCCTGGAAATACAATAAAAGTCATCCCTTAGATCAAGTCATAGGAGATGTAAATGAAGGGATCAAAACTAGAAATAGAATCCTTAATGAAGTTAGTTTTTCTGCATTCATTTCTAAGATTGAACCTTCTAATATTGATGAAGCCCTATCAGACAATGATTGGGTTATAGCAATGCAAGAAGAACTAAATCAATTTGAAAGAAATCAAGTTTGGGATTTGGAACCCGACCCAAGGATCATTCGATCATTGGCACTAAATGGGTATTCAAGAACAAACTCGACGAATCTACAGTTATTGTCAGAAACAAGGTAAGATTGGTAGCTAAAGGCTACAATCAGGAAGAAGGAATTGATTATGAGGAAACGTATGCTCCAGTGGCTAGATTGGAAGCTATAGGAGTACTCTTAGCCTTTGCATGCATCAAAGGATTCAAACTCTATCAAATGGATGTGAAGAGTGCATTCCTAAATGGCTATATTATGGAAGAAGTGTATATAGATCAACCTCCTGGTTTTGAAGATATAACCAAACCTGACCATGTTTTTAAACTTAGATAAGCTTTATATGGTTTAAAACAAGCTCCTAGAGCATGGTACGAAAGGCTCAATAAATTTCTCATTGATCAAGGTTTTGTACGAGAAAAAGTTGATTCAACACTTTTTACAAAACGAAAACATGATGATATTTTTATTGTTCAAATATATGTTGATGACATTGTTTTCAGTACTACTAATGAATCTTTGTGTAAGGAATTTTCTGAGATAATGCAGGGAGAGTTTGAGATGTCAATGATGGGAGAATTGAATTTCTTTCTTGGTTTGCAAATCAAATAAAGAAAGAATGGAATCTTCATATCTCAAACAAAGTACTTGAAAGAGTTATTGAAGAAGTATGGAATGGATGAAGCAAATGGAACGGACACACCTATGAGCTCAACTACGTTGCTTGATGCTGATGTCAAAGGGAAAGACTACAACATCACAAAATACAGAGGAATGATTGGATCATTACTCTATCTCACAGCAAGCAGACCGGACATCCAATTCAGTGTTGGCATATGTGCAAGATATCAATAAGCACCATAGGAATCACATGCCGAAACTGTCAAACGAATCTTTAGATACCTTGCTAACACACCAGAATTGGGTCTGTGGTATCCTAAAGGAAGAAGTGAATATCTTGTTGCATATTCAGATTCTGATCATGGAGGATACAAGACAGACAGAAAGAGCACTAGTGGACAAGGTCAATTTCTTGGAGGATCTCTTGTATCATGGTTCAGCAAGAAATAAAATACAGTGTCTCTTTCGTCAACGGAAGCCAAATATGTTGCAGTCTCAAGTTGTTGTGCACAAGTGATTTGGCTAAAACAACAACTACAAGATCTTGGTATTTATCTCAAAGAAATACCAATCTATTGTGACAATACTAGTACGATAAGCTTGGCAAAGAATCCAGTTCAACATTCTAAAACCAAGCATATCGATGTCAGACATCACTTCATCAGAGATCATGTCCAAAAGAAAGGTGTGAAAGTGATATTCATTCCTACTCATCTTCAACTAGCTGATATCTTCATCAAACCTTTTGCAAAAGATCAATTTCTATACATTAGAAGAGAATTGGGAATGGTAAATCCCAATGAATTGTAAGTTATTTCAGTTTTTCATAATGTTAGATAATGTTATTTAATAATGTTTTGATTATTACTAACTTAAGCATCGGAGTATGTAGAAACTTGTTTTGCAGGAAGATTGAAACTCTGTTTTAAGAAATAAAAACAGAGGTTATCAGAGGATACCATCACTGGAGTGCCAACTTCAAGTAATGTCTGACAGTGTAGCATTACCCGAGGGACAACTTGAAGTAAATGGGCACATTACTCGAGTAATGGACTTCAAAAACTGGCAGTGAAGTCTCAAGTCACATGAAATTTAAATCAAACGGTTCATTTGGTGGAAAATAAACAGTCAAAAGGAGAAAAGACAGATTACCCGAGGGAAGCCTTGAGTAAACTTGAAATTTATTTGAGTAAGGCCTCGAGTGATTGCAGGTCTAGATCACAAATTTGATGAGAATCAACTCAAATCTGTTCTAAAATGGCTATTAAATGATCGAGGGAACATACATGGATAATTACAATATTATTCATGCCAGGTATGCAATTTAAATGAATTATTTTAGAATTTTCTATATGATAACTCGAGTAGGGACTCGAGTAAACTTGATAATTACTTGAGTATTGCCTAGAGTAACGTCGGGTTCTAGGTCTTTAACTGTCATAAACTCGGTCATTTCCACAAAATCTCCTCGAGTGAATCACCCAGTCCTCTCACAAAAAGTTTTCACAATCTCTTCCTTGCTTGATTTCCGTCAAAACCCATCAAATCTTAGCTCCAAAAACTTTCTATTCTACTCAGAATCACCTTGCCTTAACTCGCGACTTTTCACTCTGTTTTTCTGAGAATTCAATTTTCTCTGAATCAAGATGGTTAGAACCAAAAATCTTACTCCTACAGACTCTTCTGGATCTCCACAACTCTCTAACCCTCTTTCTTCTCCTCCTAGAAAGAGACGAAAGCTCACTCCTAGATCAAAGGCCAAAGTTCAACCGAAACCTCAACCTAAACCAAAGGAGAGAGGTGTTGTGATCAAAGAGCCAGTGGTCATAAGGGCTCAATCAAAGAAAAGCACCTCAACTGGGAGAGGCAAAAGCATAAAGTCTCCTTCTCCTTTACCTTCTGATTCTTCCACTCCCTCTTTTACTCCAAAACCCTCCAAAAAGCCAAAGTATGATGTACATGTTGCCAAAGCTATGGCTGGGATTCTTGAACAACTAGAGAAGGGCCAATCCTCCAAAAAGCCAGAATTGTCAGAAGAAGAAATCACTAAACCTCCAAAGGGGTTCAATGTCAGCAAATTGGAAGAATCTCAGAAGTACCTCAAAGTTCTTAAGAAGGAAGGTTTGCAAAACTCACAGTGTGGATCTCAAGGTTCTTCAGGAGGTATTGAAGTATGACCTAAGTCCCTTCCTTGAACCTTTTATGCCTTGACTATCAATTAAACTTCCTTTTTGCACTAAAATAGTCACTCATTTTTACTGCAATCTAGAAATCCTAGATGAACCTAATAGAACTTCTGCAGAGGAAGAAATGACCACAACAGTTAGAGGCCAGAAAATCCTTATCTCACCCTCTAGGATCAATGTTTGGTTAGGAATAGAAAACCCCCTGATGATATCTATTCCAAGCTTGAACCTAACCAAATTTTCACTGTCCTTAGACCTGGTGAGCTAGTGGGTCCTCTTAATTTTAAACCGAGCGACATGTGTGATCATCACAGGGTTCTTTGGTATATTTACTCTAGATCCCTTGTGAAAAAAGCCAATAACTACACCTACTTCTCTGACCGGGATTATAGGTGGTTTGCTTCTCTACTCCTGAAGGAACAAAAGGACTTAGGAGAATACATCTTCTCTGAGATGCAGAGATACAAAATAGAAGGGAAAACAACTACTCCTATGCCATATCCTCAGATCATTTCCCTTATTCTGAAGAAAAACAAGATATGGTATTTGGAGAATAAGGAGCCCATTGAGAGGATCACTCCAATTAGAAGAAACCAAATTGGGAAGCTTAATGTTGAGATTCCCCTCAAGAGTCCTCTGGAGTCTGGTCCTAAGAAGAAGAAGAAGACAGAGACTGAGACAAGCAAAATGGATGATACTCAGTCCTCTGCTCCAGCTGCCACTACCTCTTCACCCTCTTTCCTCAATGCCACACTTCAACATTTCATGGAGAATATGCTAAAGGGATTTCATATCGACATCGCCAACACCAATGCTGAGTTGATAACTCACATAAATGACAAGATGGCTAAATTGGTTAAGAGGACAGACAAGAGGCATGAGGAGTTGTTAGCAGAGCAGCGTGCCCAGGGTGAGACTCTGAGGTTGATTCTGGCAAGATTGGACTCTATGGGTCCTGGACCTTCTGCTGGTCCATCTTCTGTTCCTGAGGCATTCTCACCTCTAGAGAACATCCCCCCAGAGCATCATCATATTGAGGTTGAGCCAACTATGCCTAAGATCTCCTTTCCCAAACTTCCAAAGTTTAGCCCCCTTGAACCTAGACCCTCTGCACTCAAAATCCCCATTATTCTTCCTAGAGATATTCTATGCTCAGAGGATGATCATGAAACCAATGAGACTATCCACATCACCATTGAGGATTCACCACGCAGAATTCAGCCTGAACCCACACCTATACCTATTCCTTCCCCTACTCATACAGAGGAGATCTCTCCCTCATCCTCTGGTCATCATTCTGCAGATGCCACAGAAGAGGTTGAGAACACCACTGTTGTTGTGTATAAGTCACCTCTAGTTTCTTCAAGAGATTACATTCATATCCCTTCACTCAACCTTCTTGAACCAGAATCTTCCAGCTCCTCTTTTGATTCTTCTATTTTAGATGGCTCTTTGGTCCTTCCTGTCAAACCTATATCTGCAATCAAGCCTTCTAGTCCTACACTTGATTGATGAAGACAAAAAGGGGGAGATGAGCTTGAGTGATTTTGTGGTTAACTGAGCTTTATATGAGTATACATGGGATTTAGGGAGCTTTACATATTTGTAATTCAGTATTCTAATTAATGCAATTATAGTTCAATTTCAATACAAGTGCATTTAAGTCTTTTAGTTATATTACATTATGGACTAATGAGTTTATTATGTATGCAAGGTGAATATGTTATGTTTTTAAAAATTTCCAAAACACTTTGAATTGACACTTAACAAGTTATTTAAAAAATTATTTCAAAGTTACAATTGATTTCAAGAAGTGTTTATTTGAAAACTCAATTTCAAAAACTTTGTTCAAAATCACCAAGTTTTGTCATCATCAAAAAGGGGGAGAATGTTAGATCTCACAAGTTTTGATGATAACAAAGAATGGATGTGAAAAATACTTGATAAACAAATAAGTTTGAATAAAGTAATTATAGAGCAAATCATCACTTGAAGTAAGTATGGGAGTAATAAAGAAAGGCCAAGAGAGAAAGCTGAGAAACTTCATCATTGGCAAAATTTCTAAATGGTTACTCGAGTTAGAACTCGAGTAATGAGATAGAAACTTGAAGTAACCAGAGTCAACCCTTAAGTAACCTGCCACAAGGAAATATGTTTCTCTCGGCCTGCCAACGTTACTCGAGTAAGTACTCGAGTAACCAGAGAAATCACTTGTAGTTGCTCTTGGCCTGCCAACGTTACTCGAGTAAGTACTGAGTAATCAGGGAAATTACTTCCAGTTGCTCTCGGCCTACCAACGTTACTCGAGTCTGTACTCGAGACCCCTGCTTCAAGAAATATGTTGCTCTCGGCATTTCAATCCTGCCAATGTTACTCGAGGAGCAACTCGAGTAAATCACTGTGGTAAACAAAACTTGAAGGTATTACTCGATTAATCTGAAGTATTATTATCACACTTCACTCGAGGCAATACTCAAGTATGCAGGTATTCTATGTCAAAGACTTGAACTAGATTACTCGAGTTAGTAATCGAGTAATCTGCAGAATTATATACACAGCACTTGAAGTATCTACCCGAGTAAGCTATGCAGAAGATTGATGTTCACTCAAGGCGGTACTCGAGTAACCAGGTAAGAAAACTTGAAGTGCTCTCGGCCTTGGAATCCTGCCAACATTACTGGAGTGAAGCATCAAGTAATCTGAAGGTTATTTGAGAGACTACTCGAGTAGCTACTCAAGTAACCTGTGAAGAAAATTGTACTATATTCCAGTAAGTACTCGAGTAAACAGGTATTTCCAAGGTTTGTAAAATTTGTTTACTCCATGCACTACCTGAGTAATATGATGTTCATTTGTTGACTTGCTCTCTATCAATGATTTCACGAAGATACTCGAGTAATTACTCGAGTAAACTTAATGAATACTCGAGGGACTACTCGAGTATCCAAGTCCAGAAATTCAGAAATCATTCCAACGTTCAATGATTTGTTTCCTATGTGATTAACCCTTCATTGTATTAGTATTCTTAGCATATTCGCAGATAAACAATGAAGAGATCTTACCAAATAAGGAAATTCAAATGCAATGTTCAAACGCTACCTACTGCCACCTACCACAAACGGATATTTTTCAAAAACTGGAAAAGTCAATGGTGGCTGCGCACACTCTAACGGGCGAGAAGAAAATGTTCCAACGGTCATTATCAACACAACTATATATATGGGAACATCCAAACAGAGAAAACAACAAGAACACACACACGAACGCAATATCAAGTTCACGTTCAATACTCTGTTTTTATACACTTGTAATTCTGTACTTCAGTGATTCTTATTCACTCTGTAAGAGAGATATTTCATTCAAACTCAATATTTGTTGTTGAGGTAACTTAAGGTTGTGGAACCTTAAGTTGGGATTGGATTACAACTTGTAAGGGGGAGCGAGTGTCCAGGCGAAGGAACTTGCTTGTACCGAGGTGCCAAGAACCCACTGAATCTTGGAAATTATAGTGAAACTCTCAGAGATACTCTGAGGACTGGACGTAGGTCAAAGTGGTTATGGCTGAACCAGTATAATTCCTGGTGTACACTTCGGTGATATTTCTCCTTACTCTTTACTGCTTTATATTCACCGTCAAGTTTTATATTTGCAACGAAAATTTTTAGTATCACCCAATTCACCCCCCTCTAACATAACATTTGTGATTATGTGAGCTAAAAGGCTATTTGTGGGCCGAAAGGCTATATGTGAGATGTAAGGCTATTCGTATGCACTGCCATACCAACAGTCCTTGAGTCGCTAACAATGGTTCGAGTTAGGACGGTGTGCCTTCCTGGCGGTAAAAGGGGATGAGGGTGGAGTATCATTTGCGTTGTTGCTGTTTTGTGATGATTTGCTTATATGCTATGTGATTACGTGTGGTATCAATGATTTGTTACTACTGAGATTCTTTAGAATCTCACTCTTTCCAAATGTCTAACATTTTCAGACAGGGTGAGTGGTTCCAAGGATAAGCGGCCAACCAGGAGTGGTTAGGGCTAGTAGGGACATACTGGAGTTCGGACCGTTGGTTATCCGTTTTAGATTTTGGATTTTGGGATTACTTTGTATATGAGATGTAAATATGAATTTTTGGTCATGTAATCCCCATTTTGGGAAATCTTTAAACCCAATATTTATAAGTAACCTGGGGTTGCTGGGATTTTGGTTACGCACTCTGATATTTATTATGTGATATAACGGCACAAGTAATTGTATTCGAAAGTGAATGTGAGACTAGATGAATTCTGTTTTAAATGTTTTGTTTGTTAACCCCATCTCTTGGAGATGAGTGATTACAAAAATGATTTTTGTCTTATTGGTCTCTATTTCACTTAAATTTCATAGTCCGGATATAATTACCGTGAGGGGGTTACATTTACGCCATCCTTAGAACTTCCTTATATGTTGAGTAATGTCCCAACAATACTATTACATACGTTTTTCTCCACATGCATGAAATCAATACAGTGTCTTACATTAAGATTGAGCTAATATGGAAGATCGAAGAAGAAGGACCTTTTTTTCCATATATTTTTCTCATTTCTACTCTTTAATGACTTACTAAAGATAGTATTGATATTTTTCACATTTTTCTAAATTTTCTCCCCAGTCAATGCCTTCGGAGCATCTTCAAAATCTTAGCCACCAAAAAAAGTTTTTTTATCTACGATATGGGTGGATTTGTTTAAGAAATCTCTTATGGCCAAGGTATATCGTCTTTCTTCCATGTTGAAGTTGATGGTAGCATGTGCCTTCTTTAAAAATCGGACATGCTTTGTGGCCTTTAACGCTATATCCTGACAAGTTCCTATATGCAGGGAAGTCATTTATAGTACAAAAGATCATTGCTCGTATATTAAAAGTCTCCTTCTTGTTCGCATAAAAAACATCGACACCTTCACCACAACTCTTTCAAGTCTTCGATCAATGGTTCTGGGTAAATATCTATGTCATTTCTGAGTGGCTTTGGTTCTGAAATCAACATAGACAATATAATGTACTTTCATTTCATACATAACAAAGAAGATAAGTTGTAAATTACCAATAGAACAAGCCATAGACTATGTATACTTCTTAGGCTACCATAAGGATTCATGCTATCTATGCTAAGGCCAAGCTTGACATTCCCAGGCTATTCACCGAAGCTAGTAAATAATTGATCAATTTTCTACCATTGAGAAGAATCAGTTGGATGCTGAAGCTTTCCATCAGAAATTCTCTCATCCTCATGCCATCTCAAATTTTTGGCATCAATTTCATTGGCAAACAAGTGCTTGAACCTTGGTATGATTGGAAGATATCGTAACACTTTTGCAGAGGCCTTGTTTGATTTATACCTCAGAGTTTCACATATCGGACATTGCTCCTTCTCTTCATGCTCTTTTCTATACAATATGCAATCATTAGGGCATGTATAAATCTTTTTATACTTTATCCCTAGTGGACAGAGTATTTTCTTAGCATCATAGTATCGACAGGGCAACACATTATCATCAGTAAGCATGTCTTTAAAGGCCTTAAGTGTTTTTTAAAAACTCTTGTCGCTCCATCTATGCCATGCTTTCAAGCTTACCAATTTCAATACAGCTTTCAGCAATTGGTATTTTTTACACCCTGGGTACAACAGCTTCTCAGCATCACTGCACATATTAGCATATACATGTGATTGTTCAAAAGCCTCTTCTCCTACATCACGAATAATATCCTCTATCCAATCATCCAAATCCGTGTCATTATCATTACAAGCCACTCCTCCCTGTTGAGATGCACTTGGGATTTCTAATTATTTACCATGCCATACCTATACTATATACGTCTTATAAAACCCTTCACAAATTAAATGTGTATATATATGTGCAGCACTTAGTCTCTTCTCATTCAAACATTTCACATAAGGGCAATAAAACATCCCACTATCATTATCGGCATTTCTTTTTGCAAAGTCTAAAAAACCGCTCACCCTAATATCATATTCAACACTCGTCTGTTTAGCTTGTATCCAACTACGATCCATATATTCCAACACCTTTTTTTTGTTTTCTACTTTTTCCCCTGGAAAAGGCAAGAGTATGATGAGAGCATGCAATTATTACACCCAAGTACCTATTTTAACTACTACATAATGAATAGGTAGAAGAGAGCAGAGAGATAGAGATAGAAGAAGAGTAATTCGAATAGTACAATTCTTATTAACAATGCAAATTTGTCCAATATAATGGGTTGACTGCCTATATATATTGCCAGTACGAACAGTAGAAATAGAAAAGTACCATAGGTATTAGGGGTTTAATAATTAGAGACCTATTAGCAATTAGACACGGTTAAGGCCATGTTTGGCTGATGCCGCTCTTAAATGGCTAGTGCCACTAATGGTTAATCCCGGTCTTCTAATTTACTAACCTAACTAACTTTCAAAATATTCCAATTACAATATCATATCATATATATAGCAAAAATCAATTTGGTTGGCATTGTTTCAATTATTTAATGGCAAAGACTAATTGAATTACCCATCAATCACTCGAACAAAGGCTTTGAGGACTGGAAATTACACTGGAAAGATGAGTTTGGTATGATGAGGTGGATTGCACATTTTAAGAAAGGCTTTGAAGACTTTAAACTACAAATCAATAACCAAAAGTAATAAAATAAGCCTCAGCAGAAATAATAGAAACGGTGAACTTTAGCAATAATAAAACCAATATTCACAGACAATCATGATTGATTGAAGAGAAATCATCGTATATGTCTCATGATCGTTCATGTTTAATGAAACAGTTCTATGACTGGTGGTCTAAACGTATGTTAGGTGTAACGCCCCAAATTTCAATTAAGGGCTAATGATGATTATTATGAATAATTTTATGAATTAATGTGGATTTGAGATCCGAATTATTATTGGGAATGCCAACACCCTGTATTTTAGCATAATTATGTGATGAAATAATTATTTGGGCTAAAATAAGGGTAAATGGTGCATAGAAAAGGAAAAAGGATCTAATTATGAGATATGTGGCAATTTAAATAAATGTTCCAAAATCAGTGGAAATTTGGAAAGAAGGGAAAATCGTCGGGTAATTAGTTAGTAGTTAATGAAGAAATTGATTACTAACTAAAGAAATGAGGAGTGTGACCAAATGGCTAATGGTGTAGTTAGTGTAAACATGTGGTTACTTATTTGATGAAAAACAAGGAGATTTGGACACATGTGCAAGCTAATATGATGAGGAGTTGGTAGAAAAATCAAATACTACATTTTTAAATGATTTTCCTTCCCTCTCTCCTCCTACACTTCAGCTGCGTGAGTATGGGGCAAGGAAGACCCATCATTTCTCCTTCTTCTTCACTCTTCATCACTCTCATTCTCTCTCATTTCTCTCTCCCTCCATTTTCGTTGTTCATTTCTCTAGAAGAAAGAGGAAGTGCCAAGATAAGTTCTTGGCATTTTTGACCCTCTTAATGACCTCTAATGGAAAAATCCATTCTTCAATCTTGTTCCTTGCATTGAGAACTTTGATTTTGTGGTTGTAGATTTACCATTGGTGGTGATTTGAACTCTTAAGGAGATATAGAGTTTGGAGAATCAAAGAACTCCTTTGGAGAAAGTTGAAAAGGTGAGTGAGTTGAGCATTTTGATATAAGTTTTGTGGTCATTTGGTTAAGTTGGAATTTATGGGAATTTAGCCCTATTTTTGAAAATTAGGGTCTTGTGGTGTTTGAGTTGTTGTTGTCATGGATATGATGTTTTGAGATGTATCTTGGATAGATAGAATTTGATCGAAGCTTAAATGCCAAGTTTAACAATTTTGGGATTTTTGTTGAATATATGCCAAAAACAGAACATATAGATGGAATGAGAGTTTGGATGTTTTGATGATTCCATTGTGTTCCTTGTGGAAAATTGTGTGGGAGTAGTGTTGGATATGGATTTTGAACCATTGGGAACTTAGTTTTAAAAGTGGCAAGTCTTGGTTAGTGAAAAACTCTGTGCTGACAGTGGTCTTTCATGGACGTTTTAAAATAGCAAATGGTGTTGAAAAATTCTGAAACTTTCTAATCTTAAATTTCACATGCCAAGCTTCAAAATAGACATTGATTCATGTCAATTCGATTTGTGAGCTAGGAGTTATGATTGTCCAAAGTTTGATGTTAAATATGGGATCAATTCTGGAGCAGTGTGGAGATTTCTTGAATTCTGTATTTGTATGGTGATTTCTGATAATGGTCCATATTTTTCTAGTAAAGAGAACTTAAATAGCTTTCAATGGGCTTTGGTATCACCTCATTTCGATTTTTCTAGAATTAGTTATGATTTTTCAAATTTCAGCCAAGAAACAGAATTTTCCTGGCTGCAGCCAGAAAATTCTTGGCTGCTACAAGAAACCTTCTGGGCTGTTTCTTGTCACAACCAGAGGTTTCTTGGCTGCAACCAACCCTTATTTTCAGCACCTTGTGATTTTGAAAAGTGGTTTCCAATCTAATACTTCTCAATCATTTTAGGCGATTGTTAGAGACTTTCATAGCTATTTAAGGGACTTTAATGATAACCAAAACTAAGTGTTTTGAAGTCATTTGAGTATTGGAGTAAGTGATAATGTGTCGTCCTTAATTATGACTATAGGGTTTGATATTTGCCCGGAACGTAGAAGGCCTACGCCTAAACAATAATGGAAAGAACAAGGTAGTAACACTTTATCCTATATCATGTGTAATGCATTGCTTGTTTGTATTAATCATTAAATGAGCAAGGGGATGTGGCGAAAGCCCGGCCTTGAATATTGTTGAGGGGATGTGGTGAGAGCCCGGCCTTAAATATTGTTATACTACATGGTGATATATGCTTACTTGCTTTGTTTATTATGCATCATATACATAATTTGTTGCTACTGGGATTCTTTTGAATCTCACTCTTTCCAAATAACATTTTAGATAGGGCAAGTAGATCAAGAAGCAAACAAGTGAGCAAGGACGACTAGGACTGCCGGTGGTAGTCTTAGCTAGTTTCTTTTGGTTTTTGGATTTATTATCATTTTGGATGAATGTATGTATAATTGACTATAGAATAGTAATGTTTTGTAATCCCCGGTATGGCAAACTAAGATGGGCAATGATGCCCTACAAACTCTTGGATTAATGTTAGTATCTCGGGTAAATGTTGGGAATTTTGCTTATACTCTGATATTGTATATGCGACAAATCGAACATGCCTGTTGTTTTTATGAATGAATGAATGGAGATCTATTTGTACAAGTGTTGTAAAAGGTTTTAATTACTCTTGATCTCTTATTCAGTTATAAAACGAATTTAAACACTAATCACGACCTTGATGACGGGGAGGTTACATTAAGAACTCTCAATGAACAAGAACAATAACAATAACAATCAAGCTCTTTATAAGATATTGGCCAAACATGTATAACAATCAAGCTCATTATAATCCCTTTGTTAAATGAATAAAAAAATTTAAGAGCAACCGAACATGTCATACAAGTATCAGACAGACAAGAACACAACAAAATAGCAAGCACAATTTCAATAATTCATAAAAGCATGAAATTGAATGAAATATGAAAATTCAGCAATGATTACGCCAGTAAAAATTCCAGATTCAATGGATAAATGAGTGTGGCATTATTTTTGTTATACCAGTATCCTAGAAAGTGGAGTCAAGAACCAAGATTGTGACACAACGAGCCGACATTTCTTGGCCTTTGGCAAAATGATTTCTCTGAAAAAAAACACATAGATAGCTGAATGAGATTCCAGTGGTGGAGGCATGTGATAGGAAACTAGCGACATTTTCTAGTGTATTCTATCAAGTTATTTGTGTTTTATGTTTTATTATGTGTCCTAGGTTAATAGTGACAAGTGTCTATTATTGGTTATTGCAAGTTACTGGAAGTTCTATATATTTTGGGGTAGGTAGTTACTTTCAGTTATGTTGTCAGAACTATAAATATCATGTTATGAACTTTGTCAAGGATATGGATGAATAAATGAATTTATTATAGAGATAATTCTCTCTTCTTTTTCCTAGAACTAGATTATGGTTCTAGTTTCTTCTTCTTCTTCTCTTTTCTCTTCTTTGCTCTCTAGGATTACAAATTCTGGTTCTAGAGTTCCTCTTCCCTCTACTCTTCCTTATCTTCCCTAGGCCCTGTTTCTACTTCTATTTTATAGGTTCTAACATTTTGGTGTTAGGGCAGTTCTTTCCAAACCTGTTCGGTACAAGGGTTACCACATGCAACTCTAGTTATGATAAAGATCTCCTCCTTCCAAACCCCAACCCATAATCTTACCATAATTCTCCTCTACCCAATAATTCTTCAAACCCTTTGTCCACCAGAATTTTATCTCAATAACTAAGAGCAATCATAACCAAATTAAATAATTTGGATGCTGAGATGATTGCCTTGAAACATTAGAATCATGAACCATTGGTAACAGGTAGCAATATGATAGAATTGAAGAAGAATAGAGTACAGCCTTTTTCTGGACATTTTTTAAGGAAAATGTAGGTTCATGTGTTATTGATAGCAACTACAATTTTAGGGAAAAGAAAGAAATTTTCTGAAGTAGTTATTACAGTCAGTTATTAGTCAAATTTGGGCAGTTACCACTACATAAATTTCTGAAACTGACAAACAGCAATTACATGGAGATAAAGAGTTGTGTTTCAAATAAGAGGATAAATTTAATTATGGTTATAAATGCAAAACTACCTCCTTATTTCTTTCTTATCGCCTTAAGGACAACAATAGGAACGTAAAGTTACATCAAACCCATGACAAAACACAGTTCAATTCTCAAAGAAAAAAAGATGAAGAAAAAAACTACCTGTACTACTATAGAATATACATATTACTACCCTAAGAACATTCCTTTTTTAAAAAGCGATGCCAAAAACACTAAGACTTTAAATTTCGCTCTAAAACATTTGATTTTCATGCCATAAGGAAGCTTTAGGCATCCCCAGTTTGACTGGGGACGCCTAAAGCCACTAACGTGGGTGTTTAGGCGTCCCCAGTCAAAAGGTCACCTAAGGCGTCCCCAATACCAGTGGGGCACCTAAAATTATTTTTTTAAAAAAACAACGTTGGTTTAGGCTTATCCAACTTGGTTGGGGATGCCTAAACGTTCACATGCACTGGTTGACATGACCAGTGCATATGACTTCTGTTAGAAATTTAGGCGTCTCCAGCCAATTTGGGGACGCCTAAATTTTGTTTAGGGTCCCCAGTTTTGACTAGGGAAGCCTAAAGTGTACTTTAGGCATCTCTAGTCAAAACTGGGGATGCCTAAACTCCTGTCCATCTTAACCGTGACACTCTGCATCTAGCTCACTTTCCCTCTCTTCTTGCTCTTCTGTGACACTCTGCATCTAGCTCAAATGTGAAACCCTATCTTTGTTGCTCCTCCGGTCTTCTGTCATTCATGTTGCCGTCACCGGTGGCTATGCGTCATTCATCTAGTCACTTTCCTCACTTGTTCAGATCCCACTTTACGGTTCCTTCTTGCTCTATTCAAAGTTCTAATTTTCTATTTTCCACAGCCAATATTGTGCATTGTTCATTGCTGAAGGGAGTGAGCTTCGAGGATTGAATTGTTGTTTTCCTCAGCAATTGTGCATTTGAATCATTTTTAGGCATGAGTATATATATACATCTATTTTTATCAATATGTATCTGTATATTAGTTAGAGAGGGGAAAAATAAAAGACAGAGGTGTGTTTGTTAATTTCAGTTTATCCTTGATTTGTGTTTAATAAATGTGGATATTTAAATTTAAAAATTGAATAAATAGGTAGGGTTAATGTATCATAGATCAAATTATGGATTGTGATAATCTTGAGTGCCCATTAGGTGTTTAATGGATTGATTGAAAGAAAAGGGACTTATTTAAAGGAATGTTGTTAAGTATCTTGAGGGTGGAAAAAAAATATAAATACCATTGTGTATGATTGTGATTCAAACTAGTTTAATGATAAAAATTTAATGGATTAAGATGATGTTTGGGAGTTTATGGTTGCTAGTTTGTGAATATAGATGTTTCGTTATGAGTTAGTTTGGAGGCCTATAAAGTGTTTGATAAATTGTATGATGTATAGAATTTAATATTTGGGGTATATAAAGTGTGAAATGTTGGGTGAAAGAGCTTAATCAGATTAAATTCACAAGTATGTTAAAGTGGCATTAGCATAATTATATAGTATAGAAACCACATAGTATGAATCTTAAAACATGGAAAAAGATTTATATGCATCATGGTGATAAAGAAATCAAGAGGCTTGTTTGGTGAAATAAGTCTTATGGTATGCTTAAACAAGGAAAATGAAAGATAAAGACTATTGAGTTATTAGATAAAAAAAATTAATGTTATTGGAAGAGATTTGCTTTTTCTTTACAAGTATGAATGTGTGGCCATGCAATTTAATAAAGAAAATGACTAGTAAAATTATCGTGAGTTTTAGATGGATGTTTAAATCTTGAGAATAAATTAAGTAAAAGAATTATATTGAAGTGATGATATTGTTCTATTGGCTAGGTGGTTAGGTGACTATAAGGGTGATTGTTTTGGGAAGTTTTAAGAAGAGTGAATTATATCTCAGGAATACACCAGGTGAGCGAATAGCATCCCATTATAACTTTTATTTGAATTATTTCATTTTCACATTGATATTGTAAAAAATAAAGAACAAGGATCTTATTTAATGTTACTTGCTCTTCTTGAGTTTTCTATATAAATTTTTCTTGCACTTTGAACTTAAAAATGATCCTCTAATATGTAAAGTATTTGATAATTGTGATTCATGCATGGAGATGGTGAAAGGATTGTTTCTAAAAGGAAAGATGCTGAATTGTATTGAAAAGAAAGAATTTGGAAGATGTAGACCCCATGCATGGTTGAAAGTAGTTTTGAGTTCTTATTTGTAAACCTTTATGCTGGGATCACTTATATGAACATTGTCCTGAATATGAATTGCCTTTATTAGTTTAGTTTCGTTTAAATTAAGTTAAGATGATTTGTTATTTTGAATTTGGGATGTCTAAATTTTAAGGGGAAATGCTCTCAAAATTTTGAAAAACAAAATAGTAAAGGGTAATCCCAGTATTGACAATTATTCTAAACTTGAGTGTTAATGGGAATGGCATAGGTGGTAATAAAATAGATCATAGTTGGATAAATACTTTGAGAACAAGTGAAGAATATGAGAATTGGGTTGAAGAATTTATTGAATATGCTAGAAGGAACGCTCCAACAAAAAATGGGATGTATTTTTGTTGTTATGTCAATTGTTTAAATGAGAGAAGACAGGATGTTGAAGTTATAAGGGATCACCTACTTTATGATGGAATAAATCTTCGATACACAAGGTGGATATGACATGGTGAGGAAGTAACTGATTGTCCGTCGCACAAGAAGGAAGCTATGGATGTCATAGATGAAGATAGAATTGAGAGAATGATTCATGATGTTGAGGTGAAATCTTTTGCGCAGTCGCATGAATATGACAGCATACGGAGTAATACAGAGACACCATTGTACCCTGGGAGTAAGTGCACACGGCTGATAGGAATATTACATTTGGTTAACTAAAAAACAACTTGTGGGTGGACCGATAGTAGTTTAACATTGCTTATTAAATTGTTGTGTGATATGTTTCCAGATGATAATGTATTTCTAAATCGTATGTATGAGGCCAAGAAAATCCTATCTACAATGGGTATGAATTATAAAAAGATACACACTTACCCTAATGACTGTGTACTATACCAAAAGGAGTATGAAGGTCTGAGTGAGTGCCTTAAGTGTCAAATTGCACGATACAAAGTAAAGAAAGATGGTTGTTGTGGCGATGGGACAACTAAAAGAAAACCTTTAAAGGTTTTGTGGTATCTTCCAATAATACCATGTTTTAAGTGTTTGTTTGGGACTGAAAAAAGAGCGAGGAAGTTGATATGACATTCGGATGACAGAATACCTGACGGAAAATATCTTTGGCACCCAGCTAACTCTCTACAGTAGAAGAAAATAAATGAAATGTTCCCTGAATTTAGAAGTGAGCCGAGAAACCTTCGGCTTAGGCTTTGTACAAATGGCATCAATCTGTATGGAACTCTTAATAGCACACACAGTGTGTGGCTAGTACTCCTTGTAATATACAACTTGCCTCCCTGGCTTTGTATGAAACGCAAGTATGTGATGCTGTCTATGATGATTTCTAGACCAAAACAGCCAGGGAACGATATCGATGTCTACTTGGCGCCTTTGATTGAGGACTTGAAGAAGTTGTGGGAGGAAGACATAGATGTGTTTGATGCATATAAGAAGGAGTCCTTCAAGCTACGTGCAATGATTTTCGCCATGATAAATGACTTCCTTGCTTAAGAAAACTTGTCGAGGTATAGTGTGAAGGGGCATAAAGCATGTCGGATCTGTGAAGTAAACACTCACCTCTATCAACTTAAGCATGGAAGAAAAACGGTTTACCTTGGTCACAGGAGGTTCTTTATAGGTTCTACCTGTATCGTAGGTTAAGAAAGCGTTTTAATGGCTTGCCGGAGCATGGAATGGCTCTGAAGGCATTAACCGGAGAGGAAGTTTATAGTCAGGTTGAACGTATCAATGTCTTATTCGGTAAGAATCAGAAGACTACGAGTGAGAAGAACATATGGAAGAAGAGATCAATTTTCTTTGATCCTCCATATTGGGGTACTCTTGACATGAGATACAGTATTGACGTGATGCATGTGGAGAAAAATGTTTGTGATAGCCTTGTCAGTACACTTTTGCACATACCAGGGAAGACAAGGATGGGATTAGTGCGAGACTAGACCTTGTTGATATGGGAATAAGAGAACGATTACATCCACAACTAAGAGATGATGGAAAGAGGGCATACAAGGAGCCAGTAGCTCATACACTATCAAAAGCGAAGAAAAGAAGTTTATATGGATGTTTGCATGAAATTAAGGTGTCACAAGGGTATTCTTCGAATATGAGAAGGTGTGTGTCAATGGACGATTTGAAGTTAGTGGGAATGAAGTCCTATGATTATCATGTGATGATGCAACAACTATTACCAATAGCTATTATAGGCATTATGAAAGATGAAGTTCGAACTACTTTAACAAGGTTGTGTGTTTTCTTTAATGTTATCTGTAACAAAGTCATTGATACTGAAAAGTTGGATAAACTGGAAAATGCGGGTTATATTATCTTGTCCTAACTAGAGATGTATTTTACTCCAGTTTTTGATATAATGGCGCATTTGATTGTTTATTTGGTAAGGGAGATAAGGCTCTGTGGTCCAGTTTACTTGAGGTGGTGTACCCTTTCGAGCAATACATGAAGATCTTAAAAGGGTATTCTAAAAATCTCTATCGACCAGAAGCCTCAATAGTTGAAAGATATGTAGTTGAAGAGGCTATGGACTTTTGCAGCAATTATATATCAGGGAAGAAGGAACAATCTCAACATGAAGAGGGGAGAAGTGTAACCCCCTGCCTTTAAACACGTAATTATAATTCGATAACACATATTTAAATCGGATTAGAGACCATTGGATGCTTTAACCTCGTTTTAAACTTTCTGTCTCACAGTAAAATTTTTACAAAACTTTCAAAACTCTTTTTTTTCCATCCAGGTCTCAATGTCAATATTCGAATATAATTACCTATGCAGTTAATGTACATTCAATCATATCAGAGTGTATAACCGCATCCCCGGCAACTCCCGGGTTCTATGCTTAAAAACCTGAAGGTTTATAAGTATACACTAGGGGATTACACAACCAAAATCGGGGTTTTACAATTTCGGCTCCGTAAACGCGTTCCTTTCTACTCCTAACCACTTTATTAACCATTACATTAGGTTAAAACTAACATTAAAACCCAATTTGAGTAGCATAACCCCGAGGCCATATCATTTCCAAACTTTAAAACCAATGGCAATCCGGTGAAATTTCACCGATTAAATTGCCCACAGCAGCCAGAATAAGCAATATACGAAAGTTTGGAAGTTACCTCAAGCTCCCACAAGCTTTTCCTAAATATTGCTGAAAACCCTAAGTGCTCAACAACAGATTTTGAGCTTCCAAACCTTAAAGAACAAAGAGGAGTAGCTTAGGATCGGAGTTACACGCGTTAGAAGCTAAATCGTCGGAGAAATCGGCTTACCTTGTGATTTTTCTTCTCCTTTCTCTCTCTACAAACCTCAACGTTCTCACTCCTCATTCAGCTGCTGTGTGCGACAGAAATGAGCTGAGGAAGATGATAACATATTTAATTCCATGCTGATGTCATCTTTTATTGAGATGATGTCATAATTCCCATTTTCGGATTTTCTGGCAGATTTTCTGCCCAAACTTTGAAAAATCATAACTAATTCTAGAAAACTCAAAATGAGGTGATTCCAAATCCAAATGAAAGATATTTAAGTCCTCTTCATAGGAAAAATATTGGCCATTACTAAAAATCACCACAAAATTCCATAATTACATAAAACTCATCACTGCCCCAAAACAGAGTTCAGTTTCCATCCCAAACTTTGGACAGTTATATCTCCTAGTTCACAAAACCAAATGGAACAAATTATATGTCCATTTTGAAGCTTGAGATGTGAACTATAAGACTGGAAAATTTCAGAATTTTTAGATACCATTTGGTCATTAAAAACGTTCACACAAACGGACTGCCCAGAATAGAATTTCACTGGACAGAATTTTAGATTTTGCATCTTTGCTTCCATTGGTTCCATTTTCATACCAAACATCATTCCCACATAAATTTTCACAAGGAATCCATTGGAATCATTAAAATATCCAAATTCCCATCACACATTCTTCAAAAGTGTTTATTCAACAATAATTACATCCACTTTTGAAGTCATTAGCCCTTAATCACTTTTTGGGATATTACAAGAAGCAAGTGAACACGAGGACTGAAAGTAAGGACTATGCCTTATGAAGAGGTGTTGCAAGCACACTTGTATATCTTGAATAACATGGAAGAAGTTCAACCATTCATAGATGAACACATAAAGAGATTGAAGAACATGAATCCATGGAAGAATGACATGCAGATTGCTATTGAGCAAAACAAGACTTTCATAGAGTGGTTTCAGGAAAAGGTTTTGTGTAACCCCCTGCCTTAATTAGCGTAATTAAGATTCGATAATGCATAATAAAAATGGATTAGAGACCACTGGTTAATTCAAAATTCATTTAAAACTCCCTTTTCATAGTAGGGACTTCACAAAATTTTCAAACTTTCTCTATCCTGGTCTCAATGTTCAAATATCGAATATAATTACTTGTGCACTTATATCACATTTAAACATATCAGAGTTTATAACTTAAGCCCTGGCAACCCCTGGGTTTCATCTATATATATATATCTATAGGGTTCCAGTTCCCAATTAGGGGATTACATCGCCATATGTTCAAAACTATTTACAACTCAAAATGTCGTACAGTAATCCCTATCCAAAATGAATAACCAACATGGCCCGAACCAAATGTCCCTACAGGGTTCTAACCGCTCCGGGTTGTTCGCTTTTCCTTAGAGCCACTTGCCCTGTCTGAAAGGTTAGTCAAAGGAAAGAATGAGATTCAAGAGAATCCCAGTAGTAACAAAACATTTGTACCACACATAAGCACACAGCATATAAGCAAATCATCATACAACAACAGTAGCACAAATCACACTCCACCCTCATCCCCTTTTACCGCTAGGAAGGCACACCGTCCTAACCCAAACTATTGTGAGTGACTCATGGACTGTTGGCATGGCAGTGCATACATATAGCCTTATAGCTCATATAGCCATCCGGCTTTCACAATTGGCCCGTCGACCTTCACAAATAGCCTTTCAGCTTTTCACATAATCACACATATCACACCCCATCCACATCCCCTTTTACCGCCGGGAAGGCACACTGTCCTAACCCGAATCGTTGTTAGCGACTCAGGGACTATTGGCATGGCGGTGCTTACACATATCCATAAATGTCGCAGCATACGAATTCATCATAAATCAATGATAAAACACACATGCAATGCATCACATATGTTATAAAGAAGAAGTCACTACCTTGTTCCTTTCTGACGTTCGCTAGCATAGTGGGCTCATGAGGACGACAAATGTCAAATCCTAAAAACCAAAATAGGGACAATAGATTAATCTCTTTTCCCAGTTCTTAATTCCATAATACTTAAGTTGGTATTCATATGAACTATTTAGGTGGCTATTAAATGCCTAAATATATGCCCAAAGGGTTGGGGTAACCACCCCCAAAGATCCCTTTTTAGGAAGCAAAACGCTGAGTTTTGGTTGTCTCACTTGAGTGGAGATGACCTCACTCGAGTGATAACCCTCAACTTCACTCGAGCAGCCAAAAGTGTTACACAGGAAGTATTTTCCTGAGAGTAAACCTTAATATGTCTTACACCCTCACTTGAGCACAGAAAACCGCAATCGAGTGATAACCTCAAATGCACTCGAGCACCAAGAAGTGAGGCACAACGAGTGACTACCCCAGAGCAACCATAAATTCCAAAGTTTTAAACTTACTCCCTTACTCGAGCACAGGGAGTTGCACTCGAGTAATGACCTATATCACTTGTGGAAACAAAAGTGCACTTGTGACTTCTGCAAGAAGACTTAACAAAATTACATAGAATTTCATACTGTACTCGAGTGAGACACCTCCTCACTCGAGTGAAGCTTATCAGAAGCCAGATCGTAGCAACTGATATGATTTTCTAGATTTTCCAAAACTGGTTCCAATGGTGCCAACATTTATACCAAAGTTCATTCCCTTACTAAATTCCATAATGAACCTATTAGCAACCTCAAAACAACCAAAATCTTACCACAATAATACATTTTACTCTTCTAACCACATTGCAACCAAAATCACCTAATGACCAAACTTCCTCTTTTCAAATCCAAACCACAACCATTGACACCAAGACACTATTTGGCATTTATTTCATCACAAAACACTAGCTAATTCATACATTTCATAATTAGGCTAAAATCAGGGTAAATTCCAAAGTTCTCAAAACTCAACCAATGATCAAAGCAATCATACCAAAGTGCATTAACTATTCACCTCTTATGTCTTCCAAAGCCAACTTCTTGATTCTTCAACTTTCCAAAGTTTACAATCTCTCAACCACTACCAATGAAAATTCTGAAACCATAGATACATTAATAGAGAACACTTGAGCATTAAGAGGCATCTAACTAGCCAAAACTCACCTTAACACTTTCTCTTTCTTGCCTTGTTTTGGCGAAAATGGTGAATGATGAGGGAGAAGATGAGAGATGATGGTGAGTGTATGAAGATTAGATTTATTTTCCCACACACACCCATAACCAACTTGGAGGAGAGAGGGAAGAGAAAATGAGTTTGAAATTTTGACTTTGATCCTAGGTCCACCCTTTTGCCACTTGTCAAAATCTCCTTCTTCATATCATAAATTCACATGGACTTACATGCGGAGGATTCCGCCTCTCCCTCTTCCAATCCTAGCAATTGATCACGATTACCAAGGAGTCTCCTCTTCGATAACTAACCAATCGATCGCTAAATTTACCATTTTACCCCTACTTATCATAACATATACTAAACTATCATCAAACACATTTGCTTCATAATTCACATTATTTATTTCAAAAGTGTTTAATTAACATTAATTACATCACTTTGAAGTTATTAACCCTTAATCACAATTCAGGATATTACAATTTGCATGAGACCATTGTGTCTGAGATAATAGAGTGGCTAGCTGGGGGCCTTCATTTCAGATCATTACTTAGACCGGTTATGATATAAACGGGTATTCTTTCTATATAAAAGACCAAGATGACATAAGTACCATGCAAAATAGTGGGGTGATGGTAGAAGCTGAAGCCATACATTTTTCTATTTTGAAAGACAAAAACCACATATTAGCATCCATGGCCTATTATGGAGTGATAGAAGAAATATGGGAAATTACTTACAACAAGTTCAAAGTTGCTTTATTCAAATGTAAGTGGGTTAGTAATAATGCTATGGTAATAGATCATCACTTTGGATTTGTCTCAGTTGATCTTGAAAGAGTAGGTTATAGGGATGAGCCCTTCATTCTAGCAAGTTAGGCAAAACAAGTATTTTATGTAACAGATCCTGCAAATAAAAAAATTTCCATTGTACTTCAAAGTAAAAACAGAAGCATGGTGATCTGACCTTCAACCTTGATGGCACACCACCTTTCACAATTAATCCACCTTGAATAAGTGAAGTAGAATTGTAGATGATGAAGAATATGCAGTAAGAAATGATCATGGTGAAGGAATATGGGAAACAATATAGAGTAAGAGTTTAACTTAGAAAATATAACTGTGTGTTTTTTATTTTACTCTTGCTAAAAGTAGGTTATTTTTATTGCAATTTATGTACCTATCTGACAATAATTTTAGTGCTTATAGGAATATAGACAATTCTACCGACTCACAAAGTGATCCGGACAATGAAATGGATAGACCTAAACCCGTTATGAGAAGAAGGGTTAGAGGCAGCACAAAAATAGGAGCATTGATTGCACATCATCAACATTAACAGGAGAGGTTGCATATTGACTTTTATGACAATATGAAACCAATTGGTCAGGAGGAAGACCATTTCATTAGCTATTTAGGTTATTTGGGTAGAAGCAAAGTTCACATTATTTATGATAATTGGAAGTTGGTTCCACTAAAAACAAAAGACATGATTTGGCAACAACTTTTGGTATATAAGTTTTGATACATATGCATTTATAGCTTTATTCCTATTGCTTCAAATATAATTATCTTATGTTTTTACCTTACAGCAAACCTTCGATGTCCCTGACACCGCGGTGATGTACAAGGAGTAAATGAGGGAGGTTCATCTACGATGGAAAGATTTCAAGAACAAGCTTACATGAAAGTACATTTGAGGGTACCTGAGGGGTGAGGATCCATATCAGAAGTATTCGTATTTATCTCCAAAGGAATGGAGGTTGTTTATGGCATCACGAGAAGAACCTAACTTTTTGATAAAATTTCTTTCATCATAGTGTTTTATTTGAACGTAGTTCAAATTATTGATTCGGTGTTCATTGTTTTCCTTTCACAGGAATTAAGTGCAGTAAATACAGAGAGGCAAGCAGCTCATAAGTATCAATATTGCATGTCTTATGGTGGTTACCAGAAGCTTGAGTGAAGGATGATGGTAGAAGAGTTGGAGAAAATGAAGGATGCAGCCATATTAGATCCTACTGTTGTGGTCTAGGCCCCGCCACCTCCTCCACGTCACAAAAAATGGAAAGCAAGGAGGATTAAGGGTAGAAAGGACATAAATCCCACTATTATTGAGGTTTCCGTGAGGATTGTAAGTAGTTATAGCATAAGTACAAAATTTTTTCCATATTAAGAGTGCTTAATTTTCATTAATGATAACTTTTATGCTGCAGGATGAATTGGAAGATCATAGTAGCTAAGGTTTGTTCACTCCAAGTGGACGGATGGACATCTTGTCAATGACGATTGGGAAGGCAGATCACCCTGGTCATGTTCGAGGGGAGGTAGGGGGAGTTTGTGTCGTGAAGTATTTTAGCCGAGCCTCACATTCTTATTTGTGACAAGTTGAACCCAGTAGGGAGCTTGTGGCCAAGATTCACCAGGAAGTCGAACAAGAGCTTCAGGCCAACTTTCGTGACAAGCTCCAATGAGAGCTCTTGCCAGAGCTACATCTTGAGCTGTTGCCTAAGCTACGAGCTGGAATGACAAAGATGTTTGAATCGCAGATGGCAACTTCCAAGCGTAGAACTCAAGAATCCCCGGCCTTCCACATCACTAAAGGAAGTTACAACCCGCTGGAGGAACCACTTGGTGATCCCTCTCCCACTCCAACGCTAGGAGAACCTTCCATCTTCTATTTGGATGCCCCACTACTACGTGTGGTTATAGTACTCTCGTTCACACACAAGCTACAACCCACCACATCAGTAAATTCCACAGCATTTATGTAGGGAGATTGTGATGTTTGTTCGAGAGGGGGAAGAAGGTACAGCCATCCCTATTCCTGATGACGAGGTTGCCACGATAGGTCAGGTGAGAGAATCTTTTTTTCTTTTAGACTATAAATCTTATTGGCTTAGCGGCAACACCTCTAATGGTAGGAACTACCTCACTTTTACTTGAGATATGTTGGCATCCTACTAACAATATGTTTTTTTATGTTCTAAAAAACCGAGCAGGAAGTAGGAAAATAGTCCTTTTTAGCACGACTGCAGCATATCTATAAAGGCATTCACCAGATTGATTTGCATATGCCTCTAGAGATTGTGGGCCAGAAATTAGAGTATCCCTTCAGAATTGATAAAGAAGACCTTAAATAGTTCATTAAGTTGTAGGAGATAGATGTAGGATGGGTCAAATTTGCAATCCTATAAGTTTTTTATTTCCCATTTTTTCCTTCATTTAGTGAAGTGGTTTTTTGGTTTCATATATTCACTAGCCGATACATTCATCATTTTAATTCTATTATAGCTCCTTCCATCGTATATGCATTGACATGCAAAGCCATGATTTATATGGATTCTTGTGTCCTACAAATACGACAAGGGATAAGAATACAGTGCAAAAAAGGACTACTATGCGGGCTACACAATGGGAGAGAACAACTATCGTTGTTATCTAGCACCGATTGTTTAAAGGTACGCATTTTAATTTTGTCTATTTAAGATTTTTAATAAATAATTGCCTTGCCATCTAACTTCATTTTAATATGTATATGTTGTTATAGTTACCACTGAAGTTTGTGTGTTCTCTATCCTCGACTCAACATAGTTTATTGGTTTGATTCCTTATGAAAAAGGCTAGACAAAGAAACAAAAAATGTCTTCAACACATAAGTTTTTTTGTTTGTATTTCATTTATTCTTGATTCTTGACTTACATGAATTGTTCTAATTTTTGTTGATTTTCATTTTAATGATAGGGCAACATATACATATCTAATCCTTGGCGGGCCATGTGATCGTAAAGGTGGTAAAGACTCGAAATGATTCTATCCAAAGGTATATAGTTTCCAATCAAGTTCTTTTAATTGATGGTCGTTTTAGATATGCCGTTATTGATTTTAACCATTTGCTTTTGATTTAAGTGCCCTCAACATCCTGGCAGCTGGGAATGTGGATACTATGTCTTACTTTATTTATATAACATCATTCAGAGTGGCGTTACGACAGATTTTGAACAAGTAATCGCTTCTTCATTCTTAAAGGATAATATTTTTGGTGTTGTAATTCAATTGCAAATTAATTCATTCACTTGATTCATTATTTCATCTAAGCTTATTTTCTAATTTACAAATTTTTGAAAATGAAGATGCCTACTGTTATAAAGACATTAATTTGATTAGAGACTTTTTGGCTAGACATCTTCTTCAAAGTATATCAGAGTAAAGTCTTTATTTATATTAGTTAATTAATTAGTAGTTTGTATAGGACACACTTTTTTGGTGGTTCTATATATTGTACATATAATTAGAGTTGTTGCTGTTGGATATAGATTGTTGTGTAGTTTGTTAGTTAATTAGTTAATTAACTAGCAGTTTGTGTAGCACACACTTTTGTGGTGGTTCTATATATTGTACATATAGATTGTTGGATAACATTTTTATTAGATAAAGAATTATGTTGTAATTGTAAAGATTATAAAATAACATTTCCATCTCCTTCCTCCTCCAAAAATTGACGTGAAATAGCTCTAAAAGAGAGATGAGAGTTACAGATTTTTAAAGTGAGAAAGAGAAGAGAACTTGCAAGGTAGGTTGATTTCTATAGGGAATTCATATCTAATGCGTATAACCTTGTTCCTAAGCTTCTCTTTCATGTTCTTTAAGGTGTTGGAAGCTCAATTTTCAATGTGCAGAAGGTTTAGGGTTCAACCACCTTGAGAAAAGCCAGAGGGAGCTTGAAGTAACTTCCAAACCATTGTATATTAACTATTTTGACTGTTGTGGATAATTTAGTCGGTGGAAAGCTGAATTGTCATTGGTTTTAATTTTTGGAAATGGGTTGGCCTAGGGTTTATGCTGGCGAAATTGGGTATAAATGGTAGTTGTAACCTAATGTCATAGTCAATAAAGTGGTTAAGAGTAGAATGGAACACGTCTGCGGAGTCGAATTTCGAAAACCCTAATTTTTTTGGGAAATGTGTATATTTTGGCCAGGGATGTTAGAGGGCCTTAGAGTTGGATTTTTAATGATTTGATGATTCTATTGAGTTCAAGATGGAAAATTAGGTGGGGTTACAGTTGGTCACTTTCGGAAAATCCCGGAAAAGCATAATTACGAAAACACCCCTGAAACCCTTAAGCTGGGTTGTCAAGGGCAATTTCATCTTTTGGTAGTGAATTTGGTAGTTTCAAGTTCAGAAATGGATTCCTTGGGCAAAAATATGTCAAAATAGCTCATGTCAAAATTTCAGAAAAAGTACGATCGAACTGGGTACGGTGGGGCCGGGCCGGGTCCCCGGGGGCATTTTGGTAATTATTCATTAGAGACCCATAGAACCACCAGAAACACTATGAAAGTGACTAAATTGTACATTTGAAATTGTAGGACCTGATTGATAGCCAAACCTGCGGCATAAAGTTCGAGGAACCTATTAAGGATAAAAAAGGGTGATTAAGGTAGGGAACTTGCCTCTCCTGCATGCATTTGGTATTTGTGCTGGTGTATTGATGCATGTTATAGCTTTGCTTGTTTATGTGAAACATATGAATGATTGAATCTCTATTTCTACTTATGTTATGGCTATAAGTATGTTGTTTGAAACATTAAGCATGCAGATATGTCATTATGTGAGCATGAGTTATGTAATGCAAGTATGTCATGCATTAAGTACTTATCTTGCATGCATATTGGCACTTTTTTCCTACTGAGATTCTCTCGAATCTCACCTTCCCCTACCAACAGTTTAGACAGGAGGAGACAGAAGATATACTGAGAGAAAAGAAGATTCCATGAGGGGATTGCAATGGTGTAACTAAGATGGGAAGATGTCTTCATTTCACTGGGATGGGTTTAGATACCCTAGAGCCTTGTGCGGCTATAAGGTTTGTAATTATTATGCACGAACCCCTTCTGGGGAATTTCTGTAATCATACACATATGATCAATATATTTATGTTATTCCTGTGTTGCCCACCAAACTGCGTATCATATTTCGCAAATACTCTGAAAAAGATGAAAATATGATAAGGGTATGACAAGATCCCACCTATAACCCCCCGCCTTAAAAACCGTAATTATAATTCAAGAATGCATAGTTAAAATGAATTAGAGACCAATGGATAATTAAACCTCATTTCATTCCCTTCCTTCTAGTAGGGTTTTCACAAATTCTTTCAAAATTCCTTCCCTATCCTGGTCTCAATTGCAAACTCCAAATATAATTACCCTGTAGTTAAATCACACTTATATATCAGAGTGTACAACAAAAATCCCCGCAACCCCCGGGTTGATATAGATATACATATTAAGGGTTCAAACATTCCCATTTAGGGGATTACACAACCGTATCCTAAAATACTATTTACAGAATATACAATGAACCTCAATCCAAATATGACAACCAACTAAAATCTATGTTTGAGCTATCTACCCTTGGTCGTCTCCTTTCCCTTGGAGCTGATTGCCCTGATGGAAGGTTAGTTAAAGGAAAGAATGAGATTCAAGAGAATCCCAGTAGTAGCAAATCAATCATATCACACATGATCACACAGCGTGAAAGTAACCAAACAGCAGCAGCAATACACAACACACCCCACCCTCATCCCCTTTTACCGCCGGGAAGGTAAATAGTCCTTACCTGGACCGTTGTTAGCGACTCAGGGACTATTGGCATGGCGGTGCATACATATAGGCTTACGGCTCACATAGCCTTTCGACTTTCACAAATAGCCTTTCGGCCTACAAATTGCCTTTCGACTTTCACAAATAGCCTTTTGGCTTTCACATATCCGTAGGCTTTGTAGCATTTGAAATCATCACAAACCAATGATATAACACGCATACAATGCATCACATATAGTATGAGAGAAAGAGTAACTACCTTGTTCTTTACTGAGTGGGGTCAATATAGGCTACTTGCGATCAGGGCAAATGTCGAATCCTACAATTCCAAATGCATCATTTAGACACTTCCATAGTTTTTCTGGGGGTCTATAATGAAAATTTACAAAAATGCCCCTGGGGACCTGGTTTGGGCCCGCCTTACCCGGTTCGGCTGCATCTTTCTCGAAATTCTTACCTGGGCCATTCTAGCATATTTCCACCCAAGGAATCTATTTCTAGACTCAGAATCATCAAATTCAATGTCAAATTACAATTTGCCCTTGGCAGCCCCACTTTAAGGGTTTCAGGGACGTTTTTGTAATTATGTTTTTTTGGCCTTTTCCGAAAAAGTGACCAACTGTAACCCCACCTAATTTTCCCTTCTGAACATAATAGAGCCATCAAATCATTGAAAATTCAAATGGGCCTTCGAATATTGAGATACGCTAGCCACTCATGAGTTAGAAGGGCTTGCGACGATTGTGATTATGTGATGATGGTTTTGGTAGCAATCATATATGGAAACGATTGTATTTGTTTAATAATCATGAGGTGATTGTGTTTGTGCGGCAATTGTGAAATGGGCCGATTGCAGTTTGTGGCAACTGGGTTGCATTTATTGTGTAAGTTTCTTCTGAGAATCAGATTTGTGGTGCACCGGTTGTCTGCGTGGTCTAGAAGGGACCATCCAATGTGAAATGAATTGTGAAACGAAAGCTGTCGTGAAGAAGCATCTGTAGTTTGTGGATTAAGTGGTGTGACAAATTTCGAGGACGAAATTTATTGAACGAGGGGAGAAATGTAATACCCCGAATTTTGAGACTCGAGGTTAGAGAATAAGCCTGAGATTAGTGGATTGCTAAGCCCTGGTTTAGCAAGATCCCAAATTGTGATTAGGGATTAATGAACCCTTTTAGAGAATATAAAGTGAATTGTAGTCACTTGTGTTATGAGCAACGCCAAAACCCTGTATTTGAGTTCAATTGTGGATCAACATCCAAATTGACTTAGAATAGAGGGAAGAATTGAATGGGGTATTGTGATGGAAATGGGGTCATGTTGTGGTATTTAATCATTGGAATTGATTTAAATTGAATTGGACACATCGGTTGCAAAACTGGAAATGCTGTCCAGTGTGAATTCTGTATGGCCAGTCTTCTCGTGTGGATGTTTTTACTAGGAAAATGATGTCAGAAAATTATGAAACTTTCCAGTCTTAAATTTCACATCCCAAGCTTCAAAATGGACATATAATTTGTGCCATTTCGTTTTGGGAACTTGGAGATATGACTGTCCAAAGTTTGAGGTCGAAAATGGACTCTGTTTTGGGACAGTGATGAAATTTGTGCAATTCTGGAATTTTGTGGTGATTTTTAGTAATGGCCAATATTTTTCCTATGAATAGGACTTAAATATCTTTCATTTGGCTTTGGAATCACCTCATTTTGAGTTTTCTAGAATTAGTTATGATTTTTCAAAGTTTGGGCAGAAAATCTGCCAGAAAATCCGAAAATGGGATTTATGACATCAGCATAATAAAACATGACATCATCCTAATGTTAAAACACTTTTTATTCATCTTCCTTCCTCCAAACCGACGCCATATTCAGCTGAATGAGAGAGAGAACGATTGAGATGTCTAGAGTGAGAAAGAGGAAGAAATCTCGCAAGGTAAGTCGATTTCTCCGACGATCTAGCTCCTAACGTGTATAACTCCGATCCTAAGCTACTCCTTTATGTTCTTTAAGGTTTGGAAGCTCCTCTTTTGGTGTTTTGAAGTTAGGGTTTTCAGCCACAAGAAGGAAAAGCTAGTGGGAGCTTGAGGTAACTTCCAAACTCGTGCATATTGACTATTCTGGCTGTTATAGACAATTTAATTGGTGAAATTTCGCCAGGTTGTCTTTGGTTCTAAAAATGGAAAATGGGTTTGTGGGGCTGTTATGCTGCCCAAATTGATACTAAATGGTAGTGCTAACCTAATGGAATAGTCAATAAAGTGGTTTGGAGTAGAAAGGAACGCGTTTACGGAGCCGAAACCGAAAAACCCCAATTTTCCCCGGAGTACTTGTATATTTCGGTTATGGCTATAAATGGGTGTTAGAGTTGGATTTTCAATGATTTGATGGTTCCATTGAGTTCAGGAGCGAAAATTAGGTGGGGTTACAGTTGGTCACTTTTTCGGAATAGGCCGAAAAAGCATAATTACGAAAACGCCCCTAAAACCCTTAAAGTGGGGCTGTCAAGGGTAATTTTGTAATTGATATTGAATTTGATAATTCCGAGTCCGAAAATGGATACCTTGGGCAAAAATATATCAGAATAGCCCAAGTCAAAATTCCAAGAAAAGTACAGCCAGACCAGGTACGGTGGGGCCGGACCGAGTCCCCGGGGGCATTTTAGCAAATTTTCAATATAGCTTCATATGACCCTCAGAAACACTATGGAAGTATCTAAATAGTACATTTGACATTGTAGGATCGAATGTGAAGCCCCAAGTTGTTGGCACGTAAATCGAGGAGAAAAGACTGGAGGTAGGGAACTTATCTCTCCTGCATGCTCTGATAACTGTATTAATGTGTTGATGCATGTTATTTCTTTGCTTGATTATGTGGAACATGTATGAATGATTTAAAGCTATGTTTCAATATATGCTATGGCTATATGTGTATCGTTCGAAGCATTGAGCTTATAGATTTGTCATTATATGTGTGCATGAGTTATGTGATGCAAGCATGTCATGCATTAAACACTTATCTTGCCTGCATATTGATAATGTTTCCCTACTGAGATTCTCTCAAATCTCACCCTCCCTTACCAATAATTTAGACAGGGCAAGTGGCTCGTGGAGGGAGCGGCAGGACTCATTCGAGATGAGATTGTGTAATCCCCATTTGAAGAACTGTAATAGGCAATTGTACCCTGTATATCTTTAGCGAAGGTATGTACCCGAGATTGCCGGGATGATTATGTTGTGCACTCTGATATTTATATGAATGTGATTTATCTTCGCGTAGTAATTGTATTCGAAATGTGAATATGAGACCAAGTTTATAAATGATTTCGAAAGGTATTTTTGAAAACCCCATCATGTGATGGGTTAGTAAATGTTATTTGATTATTATTGGTCTCTATTTCATTTTAATCGTGTATTTCGGATATAATTACTGAGGGGGTTACATTAGTTTGATCATGTAAAGGTTCAAAAGCTTATTGCATAAAGAAAAGAGCTTGTGCATATTGCTTTCAAATAAAATAGTGCAGGACCCGTGCGATGCACGGGGTAGATCTATTGACTATTACAATGGAAAAATGAATAGTATATTTGACTATAATGTTTATAAATTTTATTTATACAATGTAGGAACAATTTCACACAACCCTTTTAAGGCTAATTCAAATCCTACATTCAGCATTACCGTGAACTTTGTTATCATTGATCACCCTCTACCTCCCTTTCTTGAGGCGATCGATGATCAAGGTTGAGTGTTGTTTTGCGTTCCATTTTGTGAATGGTTTTCTTATGTAACCTATTTACAGGTTATTGTATTCCAGATTTCATTCTTAAAAATAAAAATTCATACATTCAGTAAAATGTCAAATTAGGTAGTTACATCTTACTTTATGTTTATTTAATTATATCGTTAATATACCATATGTTCCCCAATTTTTGTCTTGAGTTATATTTTTGTTAATGTGTAACCATGTGTTTTGATGCCTACATTTGTTCATATTGGAATCAGAAGATCACTTGCCTCTAATTTGATTATATTTAACATGCTGCTCCTTGCGGTTGAAGGAGTCACTACTAGAAAAAAGGGTTTTAACGTCCCTTTTTTTGGCCTTTCAACGTCTGAAAACAGAGGGACATCTATGTGAGAGTCGTAGAAAATAACGTCATTAACGTCTGTAAAACAGTGGACGTAGAAGGAAGACTTTAGACGTCCCCAGAAGACCTGGGGACGTCTAAGGTCCACCTTAGACATCCCCAGTTGAGCCTGGGGACGTCTAAGGTGTCGCCAGCAGTACTATCCACGTCCCTTTCTTATTAAGGACGTTGAAAGGTTTTTTTTTTTAAAATGGACC
The DNA here is from genome assembly GCA_963242795.1 of Inga leiocalycina. Classification (NCBI taxonomy): domain Eukaryota; kingdom Viridiplantae; phylum Streptophyta; class Magnoliopsida; order Fabales; family Fabaceae; genus Inga; species Inga leiocalycina. The sequence continues at coordinate 42,326,603 of OY725332.1, forward strand.
TTTTATGCATATTGCATTGTCTGGAAAACATGTAAACTGCAGAAATAGAATTCCAACAACAGAGTAAAACAACAGCAGTTCAGCAGAATGAAAACAACAACAAACACAGTGATCAACCCAAGGCTACTACATGCCACACAAACTTTCAAACCACACAAACTACACAATAATCTATATCCATGTCTACTACATGCCTAACAAACTTTCAAACCAGACAAACTACACAGCAATCTATATCCAAGTCCCCAGTTTGTACAATAACCAAGACTAAAATCCAATCCATATCCAACAACAATAACGCTAATTATATGTACTACCACAAAAGTATGTCCTACACAAACTACTAAAGACTTTACTCTTCTGGTACACATTGAAGAAGAAGTCCAGCCATAAAGTCTCCGATCATATTTAAGTCTTCATATGAGTAGGCATCTTCATTGTCAAAAATCTGTAAATTAGAAAATAAGCTTAGATGAAATAATGAATGAAGTGAATGAATTCCCATTGAATCACAACACCAAGAATATTATCCTCAGAGAATGAAGAAGCGATTACTTGTTCAAAATCTGTCGTAATGCCACTCTGAATGATGTTAAACATATAAAGCAAGACATAATATCCACATTCCCAGCCGCCAAGTTGTCGAGGGCACTATAAATCAAAAGCAAATGGTTAAAATCAATAAAGGCATATCTAAAACGACCGTCAATCAAAAGAACTTGATTTGAAACTACGTACCTTTGGAAACAACCATCTTGGATCTTTGCCACCTCTACGTTCGCGTGGCCCGCCAAGCACTCGATACGTCGTGCATGCGCTATCATGAAAATGAAAATCAACATAAATTAGAATAATTCATTAAGTCAAGAATCAAGAAGCAATGAAATACAAACAAATAACTTACTGGTTGAAGACGCTTTTAGTTTCTTTGTCTGGTCTTCTATTTAAGGAATCAAACCAGTAAACAACGTGCGACCGAGGACAGACAACACACAAACTCCAGTGATAACTATCACAACATATACAGATTAAAATGAAGTTAGATGGCAAGGCAATTATTTACTAAAAATCTCAAATACACAAAATTAAAATGAGTACCCTTGAACAATCGGTGCTAGATAACAACTATACTCGTCCTCTGACAATGTAAAGCCCACATAGTTCGTCCTTTGTTTCAATGTATTCTCAACCCTTGTCGTATGTGCAGGAGACAAGAATCCATATAAATCAACTTTCTGAGAGTCAACGCATATACGACGGAAGGAGCTATAATAGAATTAAAATGATGAATGTATTAGCTAGTTAAAATCAACTTAACTAAATGAATCAAAAAATGGGAAATAAAAAACTTACAGGATTGCAAATTTGCCCCATCCAATATCTAGCTCCTCGAACTTCATGAACTGTTTAAGATCTTGTTGATCAATTGTGAAGTGATACTCTGTATTCTGGCCCACAATCCCTGGAGGCATATGCAAATCAATCTGGCGAATGCCTTTATAGATATGCTGCAATCGTGCTAAGAAGGGCCATTTCTCTGCTTCCTGCTCGTTCTTTTAGAACATAAAAACACATACTGTTAGTAGGATGTCAACACATCTCAAGTAAAAGTGAGGTAGTTCCATACCATTGGAGGTGTTTGTGGTAACAAGCCAATAAGATGTACAGGCCAAAGGATGAAAGATCCTCTCGCCTGAGCTATCGTGGCAACCTCGTCATCAGGAATAGGGATGGTTGTACCTTCTTCCCCCTCTCGAACACACGTCATAGTCACCCTACGCAAATGCTGTGGAATTTGCTGATGGTGGTGGGTGGTAGCTTGTGTGTGAACGAGAGCATCTGAAACTACACGCAGCACTGGGGCATCCAAAGAGAGGATGGCAGGTTCTCCCTGCGCTGGAGGGGGAGAAGGGTCACCAAGTGGTTCCTCCGCCGAGTTGTAACTTCCTTTGGTGCTGTGGAAGGCCGGGGATGAATGGGTTCTACGCTCGGTAGTTGCCATCTGCGACTCAAACATCTTCTGCATTTCAGCTCGTAGCTCAGGCATCAACTCAAGACGTAGCTCTGGCAACAGCTCTTGTCGGAGCTTGTCGTGAAGGTTGGCCTCGAGCTCTTGTGAGACTTCCTGACGAATCTTGGCCACAAGCTCCCTACTGGGTTCAACTTGTGACGAATAAGGATGTGAGGCTAGGCCAAAATACTTCGTGACACGAACTCCCACTGCCTCCCCTCAAACATGACCAGGGTGATCTGGCTTCCCAATCGCCGTTGACAAGATGTCCATCTGTCCACTTGGAGTGAACGAACCTTGGTTACTACGATCTTCCAGTTCATCCTGCAGCATAAAAGTTATCGTAAGCACCCCCAATATGAAAAAATAAGTTTGTACTTATGCTCTAACTACTTACAATTCTTGTGGCAACGTCAGCAACAGTCGGATTTACGTACTTCCCACCCTTAAGCCTCCCTGCTTTCCATTTTTTGTGACGTGGTGGAGGTGGCGGGGGCTGGACCACAACGGTAGGATCAGATGTGGCTGCTTCCTTCAATTTCTCCAACTCTTCTTCCATCATCTGTCGCTGAAGCTTCCGATAACCACCACGAGACATGCAATGTTGATAGTTATTAGCTGCTTGCCTCTCTGCATTTGCTGCACTTAATGCCTTTTAAAGGAAAAGAACGAACACCGAATCAATAATGTCAACTATATTCAAATAAAACACTATGATTACAGAAATCTTACCAAAAAGTTTAGATCTTCTCGTGATGCCATAAAGGACCTCCAGTCCTCTGGAGACAAAAATGGATACTCATGACATGGATCCTTACCCCTCAACTCCCCTCAAATGTAATCTCGTGTGAGCCTGTTCTTGAAATCTTTCCATCGTAGATGAACCTCCGTCATCCACTCCTTGTACATCTCCATGGTGTCAGGGACATCATAGGTTTGCTGCAAGGTAAAAACATACGTTAATTATATTTGAAGCGATAGGAATAAAGATATAATGCAGATGTATTGAAACTTATATACCAAAAGTTGTTGCCAAATCAAGTCTTTGGTTTTTGGTGGAACCAACTTCCAATTAGCATAGGTAATGTGAATTTTGCTTCGAGCCAAAAAACCTACGTAGCTAATGAAATGGTCTTCCTCCGGACCAATTGGTTTCATATCTTGATCAAAGTCAATATGCAACCTCTCCTGTTGATGGTTATGACGTGCTACCAATGCAGGCATTTTTGTACTGCCTCTAACCCTTCATCTCGCAACCGGTTCACGTGTCGCATCACCTTCAGGCCTATTCATTTCATTGTCCCTATCACTTGGAGAGTCACCAGAGTCGTCCATATTCCTGTAAGCACAAAAATCATTGTCAGATAGGTGAATAAATTGTAAGTAAATGAATAAACTGAGACGTAATAAAACAAACAGCACACATTACTATTTTCTAAGTTAAGCTCTTACTCTAGATTGTTTCCCATATTCCTTCACCATGATCATTTCTCACAGTATATTCTTCATCATCTACCAATTCTCTTTCTTCAATTGTTGTAGGTGGATTAATTATGAAAGGTGGTGTGTCGTCAAGGTTGAAGGTCGGATCACCATGCTTCTGTTTTTTACTCTGAAGTACAATGGACATTTTGTTATTTGCGGGATCTGTGACATAGAACACTTGTTTCGCCTGGCTTGCTAGAATGAAGGGCTCATCCCTATAACCTACTCTTTCAAGATCAACTGAGACAAATCCAAATTGTTGATCTATTACCACAGCATTATTGCTAACCCACTTACATTTGAATAAAGCAACTTTGAACTTGTTGTAAGTGATTTCCCATATTTCTTCTATCACTCCATAATAGGCCATGGATGCTAATATGGGGTTTTTGTCTTTCGAACTGGAAAAGTGCATGGCTTCAGCTTCTACCATCACCCCACTATTTTGCATGGTACTCCTGTCATCTTGGTCTTTTGTGTAGAAAGAATACCCGTTGATATCATAACCGCTCCAAGTAATGATCTGAAACGAAGGCCCCCAGGCTAGCCACTCTATTGTCCCAGACACACCGGACTCATGCAAAACCTTTTCCTCAAACCACTGAATGAATGTCTTGTTTTGCTCAATAGTAATCTGCATGTCATTCTTCCTCAGATTCTCTTTCTTCAATCTGTTTCTGTGTTCCTCTATGTACGGTTGCACTTCTGCCATGTTATTCAGGATATAAAGGTGTGCTTGCAACACCTCTTCACGAGGCATAGTCTTCACTTTAAGTCCTCGTGTTCCCTTGCTCCTCCCCTCTTCATGCCGAGATTGTTCCTTCTTCCCTGATAGATAATCGCTGCAGAAGTCCATAGCCTCTTCAACAACATACCTTTCAACTATTGAGGCTTCTGGTCGATAGGGATTTTTAGAGTACCTTTTTAAGATCTTCATGTATCGCTCGAAAGGGTACATCTACCTCAGGTAAACTGGACCGCAGAGCCTTACCTCCCTTACCAAATGAACTATCAAATGGACCATTATATCAAAAAAAGAAGGAAGAAAGTGCATCTCTAATTGGAACAATATGATATAACCCTCAGCTTCCAGTTCATCCAGCTTTTCAGTGTCAATGACTTTGTTACAGATAGCATTAAAGAAAACACACAATCTTGTCACAGTGTTTCGAACTTCATCTTTCATAATCCCTCTAATAGCTACTGGTAACAGTTGTTGCATCAACACATGATAATCATGGGACTTCATTCCCACTAACTTCAAATCGTCCATTGACACACACCTTCTCACATTCGAAGAATATCCTTGTGGTACCTTAATTTCATGCAAACACCCACACAAACTTCTTTTCTCTGCTTTTGATAGTGTATGCGCTGCTGGCTCCATGTATGCCCTCCTACCATCATCTCTTAGCTGTGGATGTAACCGTTCTCTTATTCCCATATCAACAAGGTCTAGTCTCGCATTAATCCCATCCTTGGTCTTCCCTAAAATGTGCAAAAGTGTACTGACAAGGCTATCACAAACGTTTTTCTCCACGTGCATTACATCAATACTGTGCCTCACGTCAAGGCTACGCCAATATGGAAGATCAAAGAAAATTGATCTCTTCTTCCATATGTTCTTCTCACCCGAAGTCTTATGATTCTTACCGAGTAAGACATTGATACGTTCAACCCGACTGTAAACTTCCTCTCCGATTAATGCCTTTGGAGCCATTCCATGCTCCGGCAAGCCGTTAAAACGCTTTCTTAACCTACGATACGGGTGGAATCTAGGAAGGAACCTCCTGTGACCTAGGTAGACCGTTTTTCTTCCATGTTTCAGTTGGTGGAAGTGAGTGTCTGCTTCACAGATCGGACATTCTTTATGCCCCTTCACACTGTACCCTGAGAGGTTTCCGTAGGCAGGGAAGTCATTTATGGTGGTGAACAGCATTGCACGTAGCTTGAATGACTCATTCTTATACGCATCAAACACATCTACGCCTTCCTCCCACAACTTCTTCAAGTCTTCAATCAAAGGCGCCAGGTAGACATCGATATCGTTTCCTGGCTGTTTTGGTCCAGAAATCATCATAGAAAGCATCACATACTTGCGTTTCATACAAAGCCAGGGAGGCAAGTTGTATATTACAAGGAGTACTGGCCACGCACTGTGTGTGCTATTAAGAGTTCCATACGGATTGATGCCATCTGTACAGAGCCCAAGCCGAAGGTTTCTCGGCTCGCTGCCAAATTCAGGGAACATTTCATCTATTTTCTTCTACTGTGGAGAGTCAGCCGGGTGCCGAAGATATTTTCCGTCGGATATTCTGTCATCCGAATGCCATCTCAACTTCTTCGCCTTTTTTGCAGTGCCAAATAAACGCTTAAAGCGCGGTATTATTGGAAGATACCACAAAACTTTTACAGGTTGCCTTTTAGTCTTCCCATCGCCACAGCCACCATCTTTCTTCACTTTGTATCGTGCGGTTTGACACTTAGGGCACTCACTCAGGCCTTCATACTCCTTTCTGTACAGTACACAGTCATTAGGGCAAGCGTGTATCTTTTTATACTCCATACCCATTGTCGATAGGATTTTCTTGGCCTCATACATACGATTTGGAAGTACATTATCGTATGAAAACATATCACACAACAGTTCAAGCAGCAATGTGAAACTACTATCGATCCACCCACAAGTTGCTTTTAAGTTAACCAAATGTAATGTTCCTGTGAGCCGTGTGTTCTTACTCCCAGGGTACAACGGTGTCTCTGCATCACTCCGCAGGCTGTCATATTCATGCGACTGCGCAAACGATTCTACCTCAACATCGTGAATCATTCTCTCCATTGTATCTTCATCTATGACATCCACAGCTTCCTTCTTGTGTGACGGACAATCAGTTACTTCCTCACCATGCCATATCCACCTTGTGTATCAAAGATTTATTCCATCACAAAGTAGGTGATCCCTTATAACTTCAACATCCCGTTTTCTCTCATTTAAACAATTGACACAGGGACAAAAATACATCCCATTTTTTGTTGGAACGTTTCTCCTAGCAAATTCAATAAAGTTTTCAACCCCATTCTCATATTCTTCACTTGTTCTCAGAGCATTCATCCAACTATGATCCATTTTATTACCACCTATGCCATTTCCATTTACACTCAAGTTTAGAATAATTGAAAACACGGGGAATTGCCTTTTACAAGCATGTTTTTCAAAATTTTGGCAGCATTTCCCCTTAAAATTGAGACATCCTAAAATCAAAATAACAAACCATCTCAGCTTAATTTAAATGAAACAAAACTTTAGCTTCTAGCACCAAGCACAAACATAATACACTTATATTTTAGCAACCAAATTATTAAATCAAGTACGCGAATTTAATGAAAAATTGAAAAAAAAAATGCAAGTACGCGAATTTCTTATATTAATGTCTACGTACACTAAGTTACAATAAGATTGCCTAATTCTAGCACTAAATATATATATTAATGCGTGTGTCTTATGGGAAAAAAAAAATATTGTGTGTCTACAAGATAATTTTTTTTGTATTTTTTTACTTTCTTTTTATTCTTTATTCTTTTCTCATTTCTTTTCCTTTCCCTACTAATTAAAAGCATTATCATGTGCCAAAACTAATAGTTACCATCATCAACCTAATCAAAATGCATAAACAGAGTAATAAAATAAACCTCTAACTAATCCTAAAAATATACTATACTAAAAATATAAAAAATTAAACACTTATTCAATTCATCATACAAAACTAATAATAAAAAGAATAATAAAACGCCCTGCATTTCTTTTCCTTTCCCTACTAATTAAAAGCATTTATCATGTGCCAAAACTAATAGTTACCATCAAGCACCTAATCAAAATGCATAAACAGAATAATAAAATAAACCTCTAACTAATACTAAAAATATAAAAAATTAAACACTTATTCAATTCATACAAAACTAATAATAAAACGCCCTGTCATCTTATTCAAAACGAAAATGCATGCTAACCTGAAAATTTCTCACAGCTTTGGAGGAGGCCGACGGTGGTGGAGAATCTGCAAACCAAGAATCTCAAAAACTGTAGCAGGGGAGCAAAGAAGATGGCCTGGTGACGGAACTAAGGAAGCTTTGGAGAAAGAAATTAAAAAACCAAGAAAGGGAGAGGAGACCGATCAATGGGGATGGAGTGATGAATTTGGGAGGACATGCAGCAGGGGAGTGGAATGGGAAAGGAGAAACAATGAAAAAACTGCAGCAATGGGGACGCGCGGAGTCTAACGGAGATGGGAGTGAATGAGTAAAGTTGAGAGGAGGAGAGATAGATGGGAGGAAGAAGAGCTCTCTGACATCCTCACATGCACCGGTCACTTCATAACAGGCGCATGTGAGGGAGGCTCTACAACGTCCCCAGCTGGGCTGGGGACGTCTATACATACCTTTAGACATCCCCAGCGGAAATCTAGGCTTTAGACGTCCCCAGCCCAGCTGGGGACGTCTAAAGGTAGTGTTTAGACGTCCCCAGCCCAGCTGGGGACGTCTATAGGTACCTTTAGACGTCCCCAGCTGGGCTGGGGACGTCTAAAGGATTTTTTTTTTATGACGTTTAAAGGTAATCAGACGCGCCAAAAGATAAAATTTGAACTTGACCATATTTTGGGCGTCCCTTTTTCAAAAAGGGACGTCCTTTAGGGACTTTATAAGTATCTTCTGTAGTAGTGAGTAGAAACATTTCTATGCTAAAGGTTATAAAACCCCATGTCAATTTGTAATCATCAAAATCGAAAATAAAGAGCAACCTCATATCACAAACAATGTATTGCATCAATCAGCTAAAAGAAAAAGAATAATCGAAGAAACAAACAAGTATGATGTGTGACTCACAACACACACCACAATTTCGATGACTGCTATACCTAATTCAGAACATTGCAAAACACTTCATTATAAACAACATTTGCTGTCCTGTTTGTTACTTTATCTGAATAGTCCAAAAGTAACATTTTGAGACCATCTTTATGTCGCACCCTTGAAACAGCAACATATAGTTGACCATGTGTGAAAACAAGTCTCGAAAGGTATAAGCCAACTAACATCAAACTTTGTCCCTGGCTTTTGTTTATTGTCATTGCAAAGGATGGCATAATGGGGAACTGACGATGACATAATGTGAATGGCAATGATGTGTCGGATGGTGATAAAGTTATTCTAGGGATTAAGACTTTAAAGCCAACATTGTCACCTGTCATAATCTTTGCCTGAATGACATGCCTCTTAAGGCGAGTTAGAATGAGCCTTGTCCTATTACATAAACCAATTGACTTATCAAGATTGCGCGTTAGCATAATGGGACAACCAACCTTAAGCCGCAATTGATGATTAGGAACCCCAGACATAGAGATCATATTCAAAAATTCCACAGAATGCATAGCAGTAATAGAATCCCGCAACACGTCCTACCTAGACACACTGTCAGCACTTAAGTATATCCTCTCATCACCAGGCAGTCTATCAATCATATAATTGTTAACCTCTTCAACTACTGTCAATCTTGGAGCCAAAATTGCATGATCCTTGAAGTAGTCACCATCACCCAAATGATCCAATAGGTTAGGATAAGTAGAATTTATAATACATTCTAGTGGAGATGAAGTTGGGTGTAAAAGAAATTCATCCGATATTGTTACCATATCTGTAGTACCATCAATTATTGGAACCTTTCCATCACCTATTGCAACAATCCAGTCTGCAAACTCCTGTATATCCATATTATTGCCTGCTCTATCTGAATGTATTAACCTCATGTTCTTTGTAAGTTTGAAGACCTTACAGTGCTGCCAAAGGTATGATGCATTAATTGTGGCCAAGACAATGTCCTCTTTACAACCTCTAGAAATGACTGGTAATATCTGTCTAAAATGCCCACCAAGTACAACGACTTTACCACCAAACGCCATTTCAGTTGCATCCAAACGGTCACGACTGCATATATCCTTTAGTGTTCGATCCAATACTTCAAAGCAGAACTTATTTCCCATTGGCGCCTCATCCCATATTATAAGAGATATATGAATGAGTAATTCTGCTAGATGCGAACCCTGTTTAATATTGTATACAGAATCTTTATTGATATTTAGTAGAATAACAAATTGAGAGTGTGTCGTTTTCCCCTAGGTAATAATAAAGCAGCAAAACCACTTAATGCCACAGTCAGCACAATTTTGCCATCACTTCTCAATGATGATGAGAGCGTTTTCCACAAGTATGTCTTTCCAGTGCCACCATGACCATAGACAAAGTACAAACCTCCATTCAAGATGTTGACGGCTGATATAACTACATCATAAATCTCTTTTTATTCTTCGGTTAAGTTTGCAACCAAATCTGGAACTTCCCTCCTCAAAGCATGGAAGTCAAAGTTTAACTTATCATACATGTATCTATTTGAAGGCCCATGATAAGAGGGTGAAGATGGAAATGGCATTGATTCTTACTCGTTAAGACTTCTACCATTCAAGTTAAGAAGATGTTCAATCCCTATCAAAACGGCATCTTCAAGTTCTTTGTTTGTCAAAAATAAACCTAAACAATGATAATAGGGTCAGAGGACATACAATGGCATATCAAGGAACCAGGAAAAATATGATGTAGTTCTTAAAGTTATATAAGTAATAAAGCTACACCGATTGTCATAAGTAAAAGCTCCTAAATGTATATTGCACTATATAGCTGTCTCTTGCTCATCCTTATATAGCACATCATCTGACATTAACTTCCATGACTGTTGCCACACAATCTCTAGTCTACCGAAAGAATTGCAGAACAGTAAAGTGCAAAACATACGACATACATAATCAGCAGTTGCCCACTTACCAGCCTCTTTAAATGCATCGATATACTCCCTATCACCTTCTAATAGTCCTAATGCATAACATACATCCCTGAAATTATTATATTCCACGACATCCACTGTTCTGATTTCTTTGTAAGACTTAGGTCCCCTCACCGTTGTCACTAACAATCGTAAGTAAAATGACTCGCTTATTCCTGGTGGAACATAATATAATCGTCCTATTGAAAATCCTTTCTTTTTTGGTGTCCACTTTTGTAGATGTTTCTTGAATACAAATTTGGTTGGAAACTTTACATAGGTCAGCACTTTTGCTTTATCAAATTCGTCATATGCAGCCATCCAGGCATGAAACATTGATTCTCGCACGGTTGGACGATTGACTACTTCTTCTATGTCATCAGCATCTTTATAGATAACATTTTGTTGATCTAGAAGGTGAAATGCAAGACGCTCAACATACGGATATCTGTAGTTTATGTCATAGGCAAGGATTCACCAAATAGCTTCACAAGATGATAAGTACCGAACATCATAATACATTTTTATCTCATTGTACACCACTTCCTATCCACACAACTGAGAATCTGCATAAAAGGCAACTGTTGCATGATTATGACCTTTACTAATGTATTTGATTAAATATTTGATGGGCTCTCCCTGCTTACATCTCTTAACATTGATATGAGCCTGATACTTTAAGAGCAGGTATGGATTATATGGTATAACACTTCTATTATCCAAAGGAATACCATTTTTCACAGCTTCCCTTCCATCATCACGTCTTCTATAACAGACATATCCATCTTCATGAATGAAAGTATCTGGTGTAAAATTTTTGGGAAAATATTTAGAACACTTCCCATCTTTCATACATGGTGAGTTCTTGTTGGCTATTCCACATGGTCCATGCATCATAAAATTACTCACAAATTCAAACAATGCTATGGTAGGCCACCCTTCTGGAACAACTTGTTTGTATTGCCAAGAAACAACAGGATATGTGCATGTGGTAGGCCACGCTTCTGGAACTTAATGGTATATATTGCTGCACAAGAAATTTAAGCAGCATTAAAAATTAAAGTCTCACTATACAAAGTAATTAGACCAGGAAATTAATGTATAGATTTATGTTTCAATAATGTACGTTACTAAGTAAATGCTTCTTAAATACATCGATAAAACATACTTACAGGCTTTTATTGGACCAAATAGATGCCTCTCTTTCAAATCCTTCATCAAGCAATCAAGTTTCATCTTAAACACTTTGCCTAGAAGCTCTGGAAGATTTTCAACCCTTGAACCAAAAGATGTCATGGCCCTAGTTATCTTCGGCCATTTTGGATTACACGTGAATGTTATAAATGAATCTGGATATCCAGCCCATCCACATATGGCAATTGCATCTTGGTAGTTATGCATAATATAGCAAGGTTCACCAGTAAAGGAAGATGGCAATATAATGCGCTTACCCCTAGCAGCAGCTTTTATCTCACCAACAAATATTGCATCAGTGAGACCCTTATACATCTCTGCCCGAAGGAGTTTTTGATTGAATCGCAATTATTGTAATCGGTATGCTTCCATCATTGTGTATGCATCAACAACAAATTGCTGGAACAACTTCCCTGACCTTAGTATAGTAGAAAATTCATTGTCACGCTCATGAACAACATAAGCAAAGTATTCTCTCATTGATACATATTTAACCCGACTGGTTGAAGCCTCTTTATTGCAGACGTGTGGTATATTTTCACTGTAACCACCATCACCAAATGGGAAAAGAAGAGGATATTACAGTGCTAGAAAGTCTAGATGTGTTTCCTTAATTCTCTCTAATAAACCTGACTTGTATTTAACAATAATATCTCATCCCTCATCAGTACTACCAATATCCCCAACAATTAAAGCAGCAACTTCATTGGGTGCCGAAGGCATATTGTACCTATTTGAATCAGTGCCTCTCTTATGGAGTAGTTTTATTCCTATGAATTGACCTTCATGGGAAATGACAAAATCACGTGCCATCCGGAATATTCTAACCAAACGGTTATCTCTGTCAAGTATTTGTTGAAGACCCCTTATAGTATCTTCATTCAGATTATGTTGATGACGATTCGCATGAGAACTACAAATCAAATCGAAAAAAACAATTATCATAATCAGATGAGTTTATAGGAAAATAATGCCGTACATGTCATAGAAAACCATGCATCTACATAAATAGGATACACTTACTTTACTGCAGACATTCAGTGAGCAATTTCATGCTCAGTGTCATAGATGTATAATTGAGCATATCTTGGTGTCCTACCATCAATTGGAAGAATACTGCCTATCATATGCATATTCTGCCCAGACATCCTATAGACAAAAGGTCCGCGTGCTGTACTTATTTCAGAATCAATTCGACCCCCCATGGATGTAAACGCAAACATAGAATTATATATTCTAATGTTCTGTCTGAATTCTACACAACGCCGGCTTCCACTGCTGAGCAAATCTTTTAGATATTCCGCGGGTTCCCTAATTTCAGGCAGTTTTATCTTCCCTTGAAGACAACACATCCCAAACTTTGGTAAATAATCTGGAATATCTTTATAAAGCCTTTCATTGAACCAAAACTTTGCCTTGCAGTAAGCACATATATAATCACGATCACCCAAATCTTCATACTTAGATAGATCTTCAAATCCCATTAGAGTGACATGAGTTAGAAATTTATAGAGACAACAAATATTAATAGAGTGTAGACACCTATATTATATTTACTTTGACCATACTAAACGTAGAAGTTGTAAATTAAATCTGTAATATGACTACCTCAAGTTTTTAAATTAACTCAAGTACAATATATTAAAAGCATTCACACAAATCTCACATTTTAACTCAATTTTTATAAAATTGAAATATTTCAGAACTGAAATTGTAAATGCCATCTAACAAAGTTATCACCATCCCAACAAACAATCTTTCAAGCAACGTATTTATGAATTAAAAACTCAAAGACAGTACAACAACTACATCTATCAAAAGTCTTATGAAGATACAACCTCCTTAAATTGGAATTTACTTATGGCAACAATACAAGCATAAATTAACGACGGCAACACCACAAGTATGTTGGACAATAATTAGAAACTCCATTAAGAACAAAGCATATAGAAAGAAAAATTGGTGGTCTTAAAATCTCTCAAATAATATTTGATTCAATTTCAATTCTAGTTACTGCGATTGAAACCATTATAGGTAATCCTATTATAGTTATATCCATTACTCTATCGTATTCACTACTAAACATTAATGGATACAATTTTTTTGTTATTTGTACAGTATATGTGGTTATACATAAGACATCATAATTTAAAAGCTCAGCATGTTCCTTAGGTTTGATCCAGAAATTATAAAATAAAACCAATCACAGTATGTTAACCTGAATAAAATTGAGAGGTTGTCACGGTTCAAAACTCATATACGTATGATCTAGTGGGTATTATAAATTATACGATGTAACCTATATGTAGAGTATAATTTGGTATACCAAACTGCAAGAATCCCTCCTGTAATATCCCAATTTTTGATTATGGGTTAATCATGATTATTATGGATAATTAAGAAGTTAATTGGGATTATTATGTATTTTATGACAATATTAATTAATGTCATAATTAATGAAAATTGGAAGAATGGAATTAATGTAACATGAAGTTGGTGTGCATGTGTGTGGTAATTAAAATCAAGGGTTGAGATTCATTGTACATGGGTCGGAATCCAATGCATTTAGCTTGTGTGAGCTTATTGTGGGAATGAAGGAGATGCTGACAAGTGGCAGTGTGGGAGTTGTTGAATGAAGTCACAAGAGGATAAAAGATTGCTTTTCCTCTTTTACTCCATTCCTCCATTTCTCTCTCGTTTCTCTCTCTTCCCTCCCTCCATTTCCGGAGGTCAGCTAGGCAAGAAAGAGAAAGAAGAGCTTGTGATTTGAGTAGGTAAATGATCTCATTTGCTCAAACTCACTTCCTTAATGTTGATCCTTAAGTGATGGACTTCATTTTGGTATGTGTAGTTTGGCCATTTGGTTGTGGTTGGTGATCACACAAAAATTGACTGTTGGTGGATCAAGAACTCTCTTTGGAGAAGTTGTTAAGGTGAGTGAAACTAATCCATCTATCTAAGTTTTATACCATTTGAAGTAGTTTATAAATTCTGGAAATTTTGGCTTGAATCCAAAAATTGGATGCCACTATTCATTTGGTATGTTTTTGGCATGAGAATGGTGTTTTGGAATGAGTTTATGATAGATAGATTGATTGGTAATGGAAATATGAAGTTTGGTTAAGATTGGTGTATTATTGAAATTGTTGCCCAAAACCCAAAGCATGATAATGGAATAGGATTTTGATGATTTTGAGTATTCCATTGAGTTTGTTGGGTGTTTTTGTGTGGGAATGGCTTTGGGTTAAGTTTTGAGTCCATAGGAAGCAATTGGGCAAGTGTGAGGGAAAGTGCCTCTGTTTCTGCGTTTTCTGCTATCTGTGGGATTCACTCGAGCAGAGAGGGGTCTGCTCGAGTGAAGGATGAATATCACCCAAGCAAAAGGGGTCTGCTCGAGTGAGGGATGAGTTTCACCCGAGCAGGGATGAACTCTGCTCGAGCGATATGAGGTTTTTCCCCTTTGTGCTTCGAGTTCGTCTGGGTTTTCATGTGCAATGCTCGAGCACATCGCTTTGTGCTCGAGTGAGCGAAGAACATGCTCGAGCAAGCATGGTCTGCTCGAGTGTTAGTGGGAGTTCAGAGTGAAGGATTTCTTTCGGGTCTTCACTTGCTGGTAGATGCCACGAGTGTGCTCTGACACTGGCGAGCATAGCCTTCTCACTCGAGCACTGGGGGTCATGCTCGAGTGAGGTTGTGCTTCGGGTGAGAGAGGTGCTCGCGGGTGAGAGGAGTGTGCTCGCGGGTGTGAGTTGTGTGCTCGAGCACATATGGCTGTGCTCGAGTGATCTTGTGCTTGGAGAGCTTTGTGTGCTCTCGGGTCCTCACTTCCTGGACTTCTCTCGCGGGTGCTCGAGTGAGGCATTTAGCCTTGTGCTCGAGTGAGGATTTTGTGCTCAAGTGAGCCAGTTCCTGAAAGCTTTCTTGTGCTCTCGGGTGCTCACTCGCGGTTTCACTTTCTCTTGTGCTCGAGTGCTGTCCGTACCAATGCTCGAGTGAGAGCATTTGTGCTCGAGTGATGTCCGTACTTGTGCTCGAGCATAGTCATCTGTGCTCGAGTGAAACAGTGTAAAATCTCAGTTTTGTGCTTCCAAAAGGGGATCTTTGGGATAGCTCTTCCTACCCTTTTAGGCTATTGTTAGGAGTATTTAGTGACTCTAAGGGAGCAATAATGATAACCAACTTAGCATTATAAAGTGGATTAAGTCTTGGAATAGAGATTAACTCTTCGTCCCTAATTGTGAAAATAGGATTTGACATTTGCCTTCCTCGGGAGAGACCGGCGTTAGGGCACTCACGGAAGGATCAAGGTAGTGACTTTTCTCTCATATCTTGTATGATGTTTTGGTATGCATATCTTATCATTGAACTTGTGAAATGTGTGCCATGATCCATTACGGCGCGAGCAGGTCAGCGTGAGCCGTATAGGGAGTGACAGTGGTCATCTCTAGTCGGCCGTTGGACTGCCGTCATAATCGACATGGATCTTTGTGAATCCGACCCGTGGGGGCGGCGTATGTGAAAACCAGCCGTGGGCTGTGTGTGAGTATCTTGCCTATGTGGCTTGCGAATATGATATGCTTTATATGGATCCCAGCTGTGGTGAATTATACTGTGTTGATTGTTGTGATGCAATACAACGTGAGCAATTCAGCGTGAGCAATCGTCAGGGATGACATGTGTCATACTAACCATTGCCGTTGTAACTGCCGTTGTAGTTGTTTGTGTGGATAGTGATTTGATTACATTCATTATTATTGTACATTATATGATTGACTTGTTACTACGGGGATTCTTTAGAATCTCACTCTCCCAAAATTAAACCTTTTAGACAGGGCCGAAGGATCGAGAGGCAAGCGGGCGACGAAGAGTAGTTAGAGCTCCTGTTTAGGAGTATATTTTGGAGATTATGGTTATCATTGTACATTTTGGAATGGTATATAGTGGATTTTGTGTAATCCCCAAGTAAAAGGGTTTGAATTGTAGGCTATGTACCTTGTGTAAATCTCTTTTTGTTATGAATGGAACCCGAGTGAGTCGGGAACTTATTTGCACTCTGATAATTGTAAATGGAATCCACCTGTTCAGGCCAGTATTATTTTGTATTGAGAACTTGGGACCATTGTGAATAAGTTTAGAAAAGTTTTTGCAAATCCAATTTTTGGGCAAATGAGTATCTTAATAAGTCCCATTTTGAAATATGGTCTCTAAGTACAACTTAATTATGAGTTTAAGAACTTAATTTCGGCCTAAGGTGGGAAGGGGGTTACACCTCCTATATTTTTAAAGCTTATATAGACCCTATTTTATATCAAATTGCATGTCACTTAAACCTCTCATACATGTTATATAATACCTCATCCAACCATAAGTTGACCATTACGTTTGACTACTAATTCTTTGTTTGAATCCAAATAACCCTCTTTTAAGACATGAAAATTAAGTACAAAAGTAAGAATAGTAATTGAGAGAACAAATTTAATGTAAGTAATTATTCTGTAAACAGACGCAAGATTCCTATACTTAAGCCAAACCACACCAGATGACATAGTATTATACCCTTCAATATATATTTTGTCCCGCAAACAATGTTATTACGTATACCGATGAGCGTGCAAAGTAAAGCCTTAAACAAAAGGCAAAGTGGGTTTAATACTATCATTTCCCAATTCAATATGGTCGCATACAATGTACTTAAGCCACTGTGTATGGTAGATGAAAATCCACACATTCCCAATTTATAATACTCATGTATATATACACAAAAACACCATAAAGTATACCTGTTATGGTAGATATACAAGCCTCCGTAATAGGACCAGCTTCATTAGCACTACGTCTTGAAAAGATAGACGCATCACCTACGTCTTAAAGCAAAACAGATCACACCACTCAGCACTATCCGTAGAAAGTAAAATAACTGCAGATAAGTCAATTTATATGATATGATTAATCTCACATGCCTGGATTGTTTGTGATGTCCGATAATACTGGTCGGCAGATTTGTGTTTGATGACCTATAGGGATAAAATTATCAGAACTTACATGTCCACAGCCTGCAAAATAAAAGAAAGAAAGCAAAAACGATACAGGTTCTGCAGGAGTAACAAAATCGGATGTGCAACCAAAGATTTCAAAATAACACTGGCAAAGCCTCGTCAAAAAACTTCCAGGTATACCTGGTGTTAAACCATGTCCACGTCTAATATCACCGGAGTTAGTACCACTTCCTTGCTACTTCTCCTGTTTCGCAATATTTGCATCATACGAGAACGTGCTATTGTAGTATGACCACCCCAAAAAAATATAGTCATGTCACTAACAGTTCAAAACTCAGCAAAATAAAAGCTTGAGAAATCAGTATGATTAGTGTCGAACGTTTTATTCATACCCTCTTTTGCATTTTCCCTATTATTCATGCTACTAAGAGTTTAAATCTCAGCAAGAATGAAGCATGAGAAATAAGTGAGAATAGTGCAAAAATTTTATTCATACCCTCTTTTGCATTTTCATTAGTGCTAATATGAACACTAACACATAACTTTCTCTTCCTCCTTCCCCTGACAACAGGTAATGCAGAAGTGAGCTGACCCTCCACGTTATCCATTGAAGTGTAAGGCATAAACAAACGACGAACCTATAATGAGACAACATCATTATACACTCTACATAAACTACATACGTTCATACACTGTCGAACAATGTTACCAGTAGGGAAACACAAACCTTACTCTTAAATGTATCAGTACCTAATGTATCTAATTCACTACTCTGTGTAGTTTAATGATGAGGAAAATATTGATCAAGAAGCGATACATAGACGAAAGACAAATACGAACTCTCCAATTTGAAGTGCTGAGTATAGTTTATAAGAGTGCATAATGGTTCACAAATTTAACAGTCTGGTGTAAATTAGCAACAGTTACGAATGTACTATATATAGTTGAAGGACCTGTATGTAGAAATGGCGGGATACTGAATTCAAATTTACGCTGGTTTACGGAAAGTAGCACATTGATTGTATCATTACATGTGTCTGCCCATAATTTTCGGCATAATATGGGGCATAACATGTATTTTGAATTCCAACCACATTAAAACCGTCCATCATCTATGAACGGTTACTTAAAAAAAACCATCCATACTCCTAAAGGGTTTAATTAGTTACACATACATATCTCTGACATGTTTGAATGCACACATGAAGACACGAACGTCCACACGAAACACCCAAGTTCAGACTATTGCCCTTTGAGCTATTAATAAGGTCGTAGAATTTTTAAGGGGTAGTATTTAATTTCAATCCGTTGGAATTCATAAAAGGAAGTTAGTAACTTATCTATTTACTATAGTACAAAAACACTACTTATACAGTGATCACAGGAATAATTTATCAAAATGAATCTGAAAATTAAAAAGACAAGACTGATCGTAAACAATATATAGCATATTGTAACCCTCTAATTCAGTCCGTCCTATCTAACCATGTTTTAACATTTTAATTGCTTGTTCCTATAATTCTATAATTTACTAAACAAATGAATAAACGATAATTAAACTAATCAAGCGTAACTATGAAAATACTTTATTTCTTTCTTCAGCCCATCACATGAACCTCAACTTCCATATATTATTTTGTATTGTCCTAAACTCCATCGGATAGTATATTTAACATAAGTCAGATCACATATTGCAACCACTATCAAATCAATTCATTGAAACATATAATTTTTATTAAATTCCATATCAAACGAATACAATTACGTTCTTAAAATACAACTAAATCACAAAAAATTAGTCATAATATAAAAGTACGCTAGTTTTTTTTAATCTTTCATCGGGTATTTTTGAAAACATCCTAGTCACATCGCCGATTTGTTTACCTCATCAATATTGTGGAGGAAATTTCAATAGGTGAAAATGATCGAAGGATTGACCAATATGAAACAGATATATAATACTTAGAGTAAACACCAACTCCCACATATGTCCCATATTATAGAACTGGAATAATAAATGTCAACTGATTAGGAAGGATACATTATGTATCTGAAAGCAATATATAATAATATGCTCACATATTCGCTTGCATTATTCTTGGTTTCTTACATACATCATCTCTGCTATAAAAATACGATGCAATACTTTTGTTGAGATCAAAATAGATAACACAAAAACTTCGCCTATCTTTTAACATCATTTCTCAGCCCACACAACTATTAGGCGATTGCTACGTTTAACTTCATCACCCATGTTATACTATAACACCCATACTTAACATAATCATTAATTAAATACTTTTCCTGATCTGAAACATTACAAAACCATTAAGTTTCTGTAAAAGACATTTTCTTTTTCAAAAGCTATCGTATACTTTTTTATGCACTAATTATTTAATACATTAAAATCTGCGCACCTAGACTTTTCATCATATTTGCTTTATATATTAAGGGTTAATTTCCCGAATAAGAAACATTATAACAAATATTAGGATTAGAAAACTATATTTATTTGCACATTGATGAATCTTTGTTTCAGTACCAATAACAAGACAAGGGCAATTTTTGTGCAAAGATTTATGAGCATTTTATTAAATTTACCATCGTGATTTAAGTTGTGTTTTGATACAGTGATCACTGTCTTTCATCTTTAATGACGTGTGTTTGCTGTACAATTTATTTTATAACATTTAGTAAGTAAAGTGATCTGCCTAATACCATTATTAATGCTTGTCCACCAGATAGATTTCAAGGAATTTTTTTTGCCATGATATAATAAGTAATTATATGCATAGCCTTCTCAAAAAATTCAACAAATAATTAATCACTCTATGTCGAAAATAATAATTACTTAGAAAATGATTCACGTACTAAACCACCATATGAAAGATCACTGAAAACACCACAAAATCCATTGTCAAACACTACTAAAACATCAAGGTTTCACAATATTGCTCATCAATACTTATAGAATCATGCTATGAGATCGGTTCAGTATAGATGTGTTATTTATACACAAATATGACAAACAGTATAGATGTCTTGCATTATGTAGTTAACAGATTTAGGTGGTCTTTATACTCAATTTCAGTGACATACATTTGTGCAATAAACTTATCAACACCGATGCTCTAATTGTCATTTATGCACACGTAGGTTGTTCACGCATCCAAAAGAAAGACAACCATAATACCACCATAAAGTTTTGGCACTTAAAAAACCAAGAAACGAAATATACTCACAGAGTGACTGTGGTCAGGAGGGTAGCCATCTTTATACAATGACATTTGAGTAACATACTACCCACAAAGAAGATTGTAATAATTAATAGGCAGATAAGTGCTGTTAAAACACAAAATATCAATAAATACAAATCTAGTAATGTAAATCTAAAAAAGTAAGCAAATGAAAGAGCTTTGAAGTTATACAATTATATACTCATTTCATTACACGATGTGAATGCGATATAAAGCTTTATCTACGTAGACTGACAAAAAAATTATTGCACATTGGTAGGTTTAAACCGTTGTTTCCATTCCTAAACTGTTTTTTTTACTGTGTTGTATGGTTAAGTCAAAACACAATGGGTGTCAGACGAACAAAAATTGTAATTACAAGATCAGGAATATGTCATAAATATTACATAAATTATTTCTTTGTATAAAATATTACATAAAACTATTAGCCAAACCAATTCCATACTGAAAAAACAACTTCCAATTACTTTTTACCACAATATGGATGATGTATAGACTAATACAAGGTATCCACTACATCATAAAAATAAATAGGTAAGATTGAAAACAAATTAAGATGTTCAACATGTATCCATTGCCTTCACACAAACACATTAAGAAAAAGAAATGAAAGCATATAATAATATCACTGTATAGTGAACCCTAAACGACCCAGCAAGACAGATAACTGTTCGTACACGAAAAAGCAGGGAAACGTGTTAACAACGGTGATTCAATTACAATGATAATCGTGTTCCTACACAACAATTACAAATTAAAATAATCTATTTTAGAGAATGCATTCATACAACATTTGCCTTTCAGAATTGATAGCCGAATATGTTACCATGAAAATCTAGTAGTCCCCACTGTCCGAAGTGTTCAGCTCCATTCCAAGTGCACCGTATAACCACCCAATCTCATCATCCCAAATACAAGTATGACATACCCGTCCACACAAGAGGCCACTGCATAGATAAACACGGGGATATGGTAGCACGTTGTGGTTAACAAAACCCGACATATGATATAGATACGCAGACAGTTGACTCTTTATGTCTGACAAATTCTTTACGGACATGGACACCGTTAAACGCGACATCGCTTCATTACCCATCTGCGTATTAGCATACAAAGTCCAGTTTGCCATTACTAAGAGTGAATGCATGTAAACAGCAGGCATGTACCCCAGATTCGCAGCTGCATCCATTAAGGCAAGGCCATTCTCGCCAAGGTCTGCCCTAATTATATACCTGCGCAATCCTTTTTGTAGCAAAACACATGGATTACCTTTGTGGAAACAATCAAGTAAAAACACAGCAACTTGAACGGGTTTCCTACTGTAGAATACATCATAATGTTCAATGGAGGCATTTCTGAAAAAATCTGTTGACTGTCCGATCCTCTTTAAGGAACTGCAGGAGTTGTGAAAAAGTTAGTAAGTCTTCAAATCGTACGCAGCAACCCGTATCATTATATCCAACAGAATTGCATACGGGAGAGCAAGTAGACGTGATTGGGAAGTATCATCGGAAACCTGCACAATATTATGCTCGGACGTCATAGACGTCGCACTTTGGCAAAGGTCAAAGACACAAAAAGAAAAACATAATCACCCAACACCAAATGAACCAAAAAGTTACTTGCACAGGTTCTGTGATAAAAGCATAGAACGCTATTTATAGGAACGACATGCTCCTCACGTCGTAGAATTTTTTATCTTTCGTAAGTTGCATGAATAACTTATAGTTGCACAATAACTTAACAATAAAAGCGCACTATGCATCATCACCCACGACAACCTGAAATATATGAGACTCGTTAGTTATATGCGTGACCTGGAAAAACACATTAATGCTAAATAATATTATTGCTTGCAATTCTGAACATGTCTAACTCGATAAAGGTGTATTGTCTTGTATATCTTGATTCTTTTGTTGCAATAACACTGTCAAACAACTGTTATCCTATTTAGATTTCATTTATCAAAACCAATTACAAATGTATAATGACCATATTTAATAAAAAAATTTGCATAATCTATTAATTAAATCCAATAGACGTCACAAAAGAAACAACAATTTCTCATGACAGGCTACCTATGCAGTAAAAACGAAAGTCATACAGAGTGGACAATATTGCGTATACCACATTATAGAAACTATAATCAAATTGATACCTAATATCTGAACTGAATAATAGATTTAGAGATATGATAGATAGATATGTTTGTTAGGATTACACCTTACAATGTACTATTTGTCATTTCTGGCCGAACGTACTTTTTAAAATGGCAGTTAATATATTGCATCATGTAAGTAAGTTAAGACTTTAAAACAAAGAATACATATTATTTAGCTAATGCCGAATCTATTTATATATTAAACTTATTGTTAAATTCATAGTGACTAACATTAGTCACAGAATTACTTTATTTAAAAATCAATAATGCACGTCACATCACCAAAAATCTTGCAAAATATATGGGCCACAGTAAAATATGGGAGCAACCATAAGATAGTACATGTGAAATTGTGTCATGAAGAGAACGGAGGATAACGTCCCAATCACATAAGCAAACCTGTGGTAGCTTCTGAACAACACAATAAACGATAAAGAATAGACAATAAGTACGGCTTTTGAAAAGAATGTGCAAACGTGATAACTGCGTCACCTAACCTCATTGTTAGGGTCAGACGAAGTTTTATCACGACTCTTAACCCAACAGCTACTTAGTTGCAACGTTGTGTTGGTTATAATTAAATATCACGTTATCGTTATAATCGTTATTGCTATAAACGTTAATTCCAGAAAAAATGAATTCAATGTAACAATGAATACAATATCTTAAGATGCACAATGGTGCCACAACAATAGCCAAACCCACGATCAGGAAAGGCATAATAACTGCAATCCCGCAGTTGACTATGTAAAGTTAGTTATGGAACCAACGTAGCCAACACCCACTACATCACAAATTAAACACATTGCTCCCATGAAAAAAAGCAACCGTCACACAGTAAGACACGTTACTACTGCCACAATCTGTATATAATCATTATATCTCCCTTCGATAACACTCATAGATGAACCACTTATATATCAGGGAATCCAGGAACGTTCACAAACATACCAACATAAACCATCATAGGAAGTACGTCAAGCACTCATTCATTGCTATTCCATTATTCACTTATATTGTCTATATAACACAACTATAATTTCCTGGCTCTAGTTACATCATGTCAACGAAGGTAGATATTTGGTTGAAAGATTTGGCCCCAGGTCATTGCGACAAAAGAATACTTGTATCGGCAATCAAGGTTTATACGGAACCAGTACACACTAATGGAAGAGTAGACACGCTCCTGAATTTCATTCTAATGGACAAACAGGTATGAATTATGCACTTTATATCCAAATAGTAGACTATCTCAGTAGAATGTATATAAAAATAAGATCGGACTAAGAATGTATAATATGATTTAATAATTTGATGATGTTTAGCTATTCATAAATAGCTGACAAAAATCCATGCTGCCATCGTTGATGACAACATAATTCAAAAATTCAGCAACATCGTAAAAGAAGGAAAGCATTACTATTTCAAGAATTTTGACCTGTATAATACCTACATGTACATGAGGGTATCTGACCATCCATTAATCATGGTGCTTAGAGAAACAACCGAAGTTTTGCTGTGTGAATATAGAGACATTCCACGTAATGCATTCTGTCTGTCACCACTCTATACATTGAAAAATTTGGAGACATCAGATGTCTATATGTTAGGTACACAGAATTTCTGTTTTATGTTGTTTGTAATATAGCGTGATTGATAATACTGCTATTCCTGATACATAAAGGCTAATCAGTCATTATGTATCATTTAAGATGTGTTTGGAATGGTGCACAAGAATCGACGCTTCAAACTTAGCAAGAGAGGAGAATCGTTCAAGGCATCTCTCAAGCTCAAACTGTCAGATCTAAGGTAAATGTAATTTGATGTATATATTGTGGTACAAATCAGCGTATATTATAAGCAGCATAAAATTTTTAACAATGGAACTAACCAATTATTTCATAGAGGGACCAGAATCACATGTATGCTCGTAGATAATGTGGTAGAAAGCTGAAGACATGGTCTCTTCGATAATAATTCAATTTGCCATAACATCAATGATAAACGGTATCGTCATCTTTGTACATTGAATAAATATAAGAGTAACAACATTGATGAGTTCTTAATTTTTTACATAAAAAAACTAGTGCCAATCAAATCTTGTGTTGTGTGATGTGTAGGAAAACTTTGCATCAGGAGCTACCGTAATATAACCAAGGTCATTATCAACCCCATTGAGACCGGACACATAAACTACAAATACCTCATGGGAAGCAATAACGGTGTGCTATTAACTGCGTCAACATCAAACTGAAACTGTCGACTGAGAAACTATGTCTAAACTGGATCAAAATTTACTTTTTAATTAGGTACTCGTGTATAATGTTTAAAGTGTTCTTAGGCTACGTATAACACTATTTGTGAAATCGTATCATATTGCATTAGCGTTTCTCTCAGATTGTTTCCATAACATCTTTCATTATAGATACAGGAAGTGGAAAGGCATATTCAATATATTAAATGAATTAAGCACATTTGTAGTTAGTCTGCATTTTATTAATAAGTCATGGGAGCGGTAATATGAAACCAAATTATCGTAATCATATCACCGTTGTTTTATTTTTTTTCCTCATTCATATTAACATTATTTATATTAGTTCAATCCACCATACACCGGATTTAATTTGGCCAACAAAATAAGATGTAACATCAAGCGCTATACAAATGTATAAGGAAGTAATGTAGGACCAATCTATACAATACAATGCTCGCATGTATAACGAATCATTATCTGTTAAATATCAATTACATAACAAATGTCAGGTTAGTAAATGATATATGATTGAACTTTTTGCCAATCCATTCGAATAGTCTATCCTAAATCATTTGAACCAAACGTGTGATCCAAAAAAGAACAAACAATTAGAAACAATACATAAAGTCATTCAGTCCATCTTAAGTTTTAATTTATTAGTTTCTTGTTATATAGTTTTGTTAGTCCCATGAGAACAATCAGTAAATGTAACTTAAACATCTGGCCATCACTACTCTAAAGTTTTGAAACATGAAAACTTTTGAAATTCATCACCATAGTACAATCCCCTAACTCTACTTTAAAATTTACATATCGATATACAAACATCAATTATATGTTTCTTGTTATATCCAATTGTCGGGTATTTCATCATAGAGGATTAAGGTAACATGGCCAAGCTTGAATGTAACACAGTCAAACCTAAAGAACAGATAAAGAGTATAGTAAAGCGGCCCAATGCGGAATATACTCTGATGTAATCGTTAAAATTATCAATACACACAAAACAAACAAATTAATGTTTGGATCACAATATAACAACGACTGCTATTACATTCAATATCATGTATGAGAGCCAAATAGAGAAATTTCCGTAGCCATTTGACTTCTTTAATCAGACATCCAATGTACCTACCAAATAAGGACATTAGTAAAAAATAATAGAATTTCATGGTAATTTAAATTATAAACTGTCACCCACAATAAGTCTTACATACAAGATAAATCTTCATAACTCTGAAAAGAAGTAGTGGATTGTTAAATTACTAAATCAATCTCACGCGACAACTTGAAGATATGTGACTGAGCTACCCTTTTCATACTTGGGATAAGTGGGGAGTGCTCCTACCATGTGGACTTCCAGATGAGATCCAGACATTCCACATGTGAGTTTTTTAACTAGTTAGTGTATGTAAAAAAATTGTAGTGAGTACAAAATGAAGAATAAAGATAAGCTCTTAGGTGATAGATTTTAAAAAAAATTATCTAATCAGGAGGGTAACCAACTCCATTCAAATATATGAAACAACTCAATCGTTGTCAGGTCGTGTGAACGTGTGCGGCGGTTTCAGTCCGGATTGTCACACGATAAGTTATTTAAGATGATCGTCACAGTATGAGACTACAAATACGCTAACCCTTGAATTTGGGCAACACACCACTACAAACGTGTTCACCTTTCATCTGAGGAATACACCAAACAAACAATGACTAACCATCCTAGTCGCCTAATGAATCTACCAACGGACCTGCTTCTCACCATCATGTTCCTCATGGCCGAAAGGAGTCTGAAGGATTACTATCGCTTCAGAAACACATGTCGGGAACTTAAAGCCTTAAGTGAGTCCAGGCTCTTCTTTAAAAATGCCTCTTTAAAAAATATAAACATGCTAGACTGGTTAAGACCAGTTCAGGAATATGCATTTTTGCTAGAATGTTTTCACCGTGGCAATCTGGAAGTTTTATTTAGGAAAGGACTGCAGAATTACATGCGATCAGGAGATACAGACGTTTCCGGTCTGGCACTAATCAAAGAAGCTGTAGAAAAGAGGCACAGAACAGCAAAATACATGCATTCTCTATTAGTTTTATCCAACTGAAAAAGTTTCAAGGGTAATGCAATAGCAAAAGATGCAATCTAATGGATGACAGAAATGCTGAAATCAACAACAATCAATTCATTAAGGGAAGAAGTAAAACACCCACTTGAGCTGCTGTTATGGAACATGCACCCTGATATCATTCCCATTCCGATGCATGATTTATGTGATAATGTATCGTGCACAAGAAGCTGTGACATGTGTGCACTGGACCGTGAGGTACTATGGGTGTATAATGTACTTTACCTCCTTCATCACGGACATGAATATTAAAAAACAACGAACTGAAATTCATTGTTATCACTATCTACTATGAATCTCTAAATCGACTCTAGATGACCCTGATATCATTCCCATTCCGATGCATGATTTATGTGATAATGTATTGTGCACAAGAAGCTGTGACATGTGTGCACTGGACCGTGAGGTACTATGGGTGTATAATGTACTTTACCTCCTTCATCACGGACATGAATATTAAAAAACAACGAATTGAAATTCATTGTTATCACTATCTACTACGAATCTCTAAATCGACTCTAGATGACTTGTAAAGTACATAAATGTGCTAAACGTATTGGAGCATGAATCAATATGTAATGAACTACATACGGTGTTCCACGGAATTTCTATTCTAGTAGTTTAAAGGCAATTAACACCCGTACGGTATTCGAGTGTCCAAATCAATAAGTCACACACACACATGTATAAATATAACAACCTTATAAAGAAGAAAAAGTTTAGTTATATAAAATCAACAATTTTTTAAAGGCAACTAATGTAGTCCATCCCTTATACATACATCGCCATGTCTACACAAAGGCACAATATTCAAACAAAGTAGCCTTTATCATATGCATAATAAAGGTATGCTAATATGACAACCAAAGGAAAATACAAATTGATAATATCATTCAGTAGTCACGTACAAATGGCTATCTACCAATATTTTACCCAATAATATGATGCTATGTTTCATAACGAATACAACTCAAGAACACAACATTAAACAAAATTACATTTACGTGAATCAAAAAAACAATTACAATAAACCAAAACAGTAGACAGCTCTCAATAGGTAACATGCATGTCAGAATTTTGAGGGAAAAAAAGTTTAAACTAAAAATCTCCATACACTGTTAATTTTGTTCAAAACCCTATTACAATCTACTATTACAACCTTAATTTTTGTAGATTATTTATTAAGCAACAATAAACAATTACTTGACCGGTACCTTTGACATGTACTTAATCTTCCTTTTCCAAAGCAGCCTGATTATAAATTACAATTCTGGATGGCCAATAAATCATCAATCATGACATGGACACCTGGCCCGCAATTGACCTAGCATCAAATAACTGACTTTACTACTACAGAATGGAGGCATCTAACCATGGTGTAGAGATAAACCCATTTTAGTACCTATCCAATTAGGTCTTGACATCTGAACCTTCCACATGGCATCTGGATGGTCCACATATACATTTTTTTGGCTATTTATTATTTAATAAAAGCATCATTTAAAACAGTCCTAGCTGAGAGATTATTTTTATTTTAGAGTCTATACCCATCAAAATATTGTTTCCTCAAAAAATAAGTATTAAAAAAGAGAGTGACTATGCAGTCCCCATCACTAAACCCAGATGGAAGGAATTCACTTCTCTGCATATTTTAGATAAGAAGGGAAGCTCATTCCTTTAGAGTCACATTTCATGCAGAACTACATATATTAGAGTCAGATACATATATGTTCATAACGCATAATCATGTTACTGTACATACACAACCTAGTAGTAAACTGATCGTCCACAATCAGAACAAAAGTCAATATTTGTGGTAGTTACATCCTCAAATTTAGACATTTTCTATACACTATCCATAAGTGAACCATAGAAAAGCTTCAATGTACTTAATTTCGTCTCCTGCAGCTACAGAAAAAAAGGTAAATTTTTGTGATAATTTGTCTATAAGAATAGCTTATAGAAATCAACCTAACGTGGACAACCTGAAATCAAGCCACTACGCACATCCGCCAAAAAAGATGGGGTCCACGTTTAAATCAACGTCCACCTTGATGTAACCATTGTGCGAACATGCTACTTATAAACTAAAACGGTTTAGCAATCACATCCATACAAAACATACATCAATATTATAGCATTACCTTAAATAGTTTATTCGTAGCACCGCAATGCAAAATCACAATGACACCAACATTCAATATACACTGCTGGAAATACCAGATGACATCATACTAACAATTCTTCTTATGGTGGCGGATTTTCATCTCGATGATTACTACGCGTTTTGTTGTACATGTAGCAAAATGAATCAGTTAGGTTCTTCCAGCATGTTTTTAGGAATGCATCAATGATGAATATAAATAACCCTACGTGAATGTGAAAATTATGAAGTCATTATTCCTACGTGAATGTGAAAATTATGAAGTCATAGAGCAGCTAAAAGAGGCTATAAACCAGCCATCTATGTACAATCACTACTGGTCATAAGAAACTGGAACCATTTCCAAAACACATCAGACGGTGACAAAGCGACACTTGAAATGACACAACTTTTAAACAATCACGAACTGGAACACATGAAGAGTAGAATAAAGCCATGGCTAGAAGCATGTGCATGGAAAATGCATCCAGAGGTTCTCGCACTTGAAAAACACGTTTTCTGCAGGGACCAAACATGCATACCGCATTGTATAGAATGTAGGTGGGACATTGAGGTAGACTGGCTGTATGACAGGCTGTACAAAAATGATGATCCTTTTGAGCTAATTGAAATAGACAGCCGATACAATACAGTATCATTAGCATACGTACTTCCTGCATCTTGTACAATTTATAATGATAGTTATGTTATGTTTGTAATCAGAGTATAATGCATACGGGTTAGGTAGTATGCTGTGTCTTCATCAATTAAAGTACAAAAACATCGATCCATTCCAACAATTAGACGCCATCGACCATGAATATAACTAATACTGCATTCGAGTCAAATATAAGCTATGAATCTATGATTGTTTATATTTTCAATAGATGTATATACACTAAAAAAATACTTAGTTGTGTACTAAGTTTCGTTATGTTAGAATATTTAAGTGTGTATTAGTGAAGCACATTACTTGGAAAGGATAAAAAACAGTAATTAATACATGGTAATTTAGATTTCTAATTAGATCTTAAAAAAAGGACAATATGGGATTATATCTGTAACTGATGGAGTAGTAACCCTACACCTTTCAGTATTTCTATATTATGATTTGCAACAATTTATGCCCATCAACACAAAAGATTTATCCATATTTTACTTGAAAAACAAACGTACGCTTATCTTACCCCGTAGGTCTATCATTTTCAAATAATCATTTAAAGCTTTAAAACAATATAATATGCGGCCACATTTAAACTTAGTAATGTTTAACTCTATCATCCTACGTGGTTTACACGTAAGACACATTGTATAGATACATTAGTTGAGAATCAATAACTAACATCAGAAATATTATTAGTACATATTGCTTCTCAACCGACATTTTTAATAAATAATAAGTGAAGCATAATAACGTTTAATTCCTCGTTGCACATAGCCAGAAAGCCAAAGAGTACCGAACCAAGCTGAACGACCATAGCTAAGGTACTATTTCCTTTTTTTTTGGCAATTTAAAGCAGAGGTAATTAGTCCATGTACACATCTAAATAATGTACAGATGAGCTATCGCTCTTCTAATTATGCAACGTATAATAAGAATCATTTTGTTGTTGGTATAAATAGAGTTATAGGTTCAATGAATACAGCACATGAACACCTTCCCAATCGATCTATTAACTATTGATTGCACATAATAAATTATGTGTGTAATATATAAACGAACGAAATAGAGAACATTCGGAGCGACTACGATATTGATTTCACACCGTTTGAATATAATGTCATATACAGTAAATTAATTAAGAATCTTGGATAACAGTACACAACAGAAGTAAAGTCAATACAAACAAACTCATAGATCGATAGGATAGAAACTAATATTCCCAACACAAAATACACCTACATTGCGCTGTCAACTATCATAAGAATTTACTTATTACATCCATACAAATATTTGTATTGAACATGCTCAGGACAAAGGTGATCGACAATAACATTTGTTATGTTGCGATAACTACGAACATATAGTCTGCCTGCAAATAGACGAAGGTGAATATATCAGCATCCATACAAAATGCAGCAGCATGAAGATCATGTGAAATATGCAGATCAGTGATTTTAAACACTAGGTAACTTAGCTCATCGTTTAATTTCACGAAGACACAGAATTGAATTAGCAACAAAGTCAATTTATTTGGAAAACACATTAACTTTTGTCGAGTCATATCAGCCACATCATCGAAAAGAACACAACAAATGCCGTTACCCCTAATATAATAACCATATTGTCGTTAGTATGTATCGGGTTCAAACAAACAAAAAGAAAATACAGTATACAACAGATTATTCAAGAAACGTAATACCTGAGATCAAACAACCTAAAAGACAAACTTGCAAAAAAGGACTCTCCCTCCTCAAATAGATGGTAACGACCATGGTTCGATATCAACCCAGCAACATCTGTATATCAAGTACAAGACTCACCAGCATAAACACAAACCATAATATTTATTAGTATTATTAGCAACAACGTTGTGCACCAACTGTTAAATAACCTGTCAGACATCCAATGGCAAGTTCCAAATGTAGGAAAGTAAACATAGGATCAGCATTATGAGCATTCACAGGTATGTCACGACCCTCATACATAACAACCTGTGTCCACTTATTGAATGCAATAATATATGGATGATCAATAAGCTTAATACTGCAATAGTCTCTGAGGACAGTGAAACCATTAAAGTAATACCTGAAAGAGGCAAGCTTCACCCAAGAGGGGGGTGAATTGGGTTATGTGATAAATTTTTAGCTAGATGTGGTGATATGAAGTAGATGTAGACAGAGTAGAGTTGAGAAGATTAGGACACAGAGAGTTAAACTGGTTCGGCCTAAAAACCAGACCTACATCCAGTCCTCAAAGATCAAGACTTACTGAGATTTTCATTATGCTTCCAAGATTCAATGGGCTCTCAGAATGCCTCAAAACAACAATAGTCCTCGAACGGACTGTGAGCAGAAATATTCTCACACTAAGAAAGTTCTCTCCCCCTTACAACAAGTCTTACGTGAAGAAAAACAACCTATGACCTTTCTCACTTGCTTACATATACAAGTCTTATGAGCAGCAACGTTCTCTCCTGCTTACACCACTGTAAGTCTTACGAGCAGCAACGTTCTCTACTGCTTGTATCTTATAAGTCTTATGAGTGGAAGGTTTTACTAGGAATTCTCTCAACTGCTTCTCTCGTAAGGATATCTACCCTCTCAAGGTCCCAATACCTTGAGATCAAATGAAAATAGAATTTGAAATGTATATAGACTCTCTTACAGAGAAAGTATGATAAACACTGAAGAACAATATGAATACAGAGAAAATATGAATAACAGAGACTCGTGAATTTGCTTATGTGAATTCTTGTGCTTCGTTGTTTTTGATGATCTCTGGAACTCTGTATTTATAGACGTTTGATTTTTCCCGTTTGAATAATGATCATTGTGGAGCGGGGCATGTTACTGTGGAACGGCATGCGTACGTTTGAAATCTTTGAACACGGTAGGTACGTGCTTGTAATGACATTGTCTGCCGTTGTTTGACTTCCTTCCCGTCTGTTTATTTCAAACGTTCAACCTCCTGTATCACACTTATAATACATTCAAAATGATGTTAAATAATAATAATAAGTGATAATAAGATAAATAAATATCATTAAACCATATTCGGATTGAATGCTGTAACACTGGTGCATTTTGTCTTCTGGCAGAGTATCACTCGAGTATGGATGGGCTTACTCGAGTGAACTCACAAATTTTCTCCTTGTTCTTCAGTTTTATACTTGCACTTCCATATGATTTCAGAGAGTTAATTTTCTCACTCGCGAGTGATGTGGGGCCTCACTCGAGTACAACTCCTTCTGCTCGAGTGTCCTTGTTCATTACACTAAGAGACCCGTCTCTGAACAACACTCGCATACCATTTTAGCAAGAGTGAGATTTTGCACTCGTAGGTGATGTGGGCCCTCACTCGAGTACACATACTCCTACTCGAGTGAGAAGAATATTCTCATGTAATATACTCTTGTTATCAGTACTTGCATCAGGATTTGAGAGAGTTGAATTTCACACTCGCGAGTGCTGATGTGTCACTCGGGCATATGAAGTCTCACTCGAGCATACTTGTGCTTCTCTGACCTTCATGACTCTCGGCCAAACACTTGCAGTCCCTCACTCACTAGTGCTCGAGTGCAAATCATCTTCATGCTCGAGTGTTGGTTATAATGCTCGAGTGCATCAGTAAGGATGACAGTAATTTCTTTCGGCCAAACACTTCTTGTCCAACACTTGCATGTACTCGAGTGAGAAAGAGCCAGATACTCGGGTGTTGTCTCCAGTGCTCGAGTGCATCAATAAAAATGACAGTAATTTGCTCTCGGGCAAACACTTTTTGTCTAACACTCGCATCTGCTCGAGTGCAAAAGAGCTCCATGCTCGAGTGCTAGCTCTGTTGCTCGAGTGTATCAGTTAAATTTGACAGCAGACATTACAAAACTTTGCCATATGCATTTGGTAACTTTGTAATCATTCTTTAGACTTATAAAACCATGCTTTGCATACAATTACCTTTTATTATCATCAAAACTTGGGATCTAACAATACCGCCCTCCTTCCCTAACCATAGTTATGAAACGGCTGAAAATATCTTCGTCAATAACGAAGGCATGGATTCTATCCAGCTGTAATCAAACAGACCATAATTATTTTAGAACCAAGCAGTACATATCAAAATATATGCCGACCATTGAAAACACATTTGAGCAACACTAAAAATAATTCAATAACAGATTTTAATATCTACTACACAGTACCTCTCGATCCATTAGCACAAAATTGAGTGTTTTAGCTGGACCATAGCAGGTCATCACAACATCCCAAAATACACGAACAACAGAAACACATATAGATCAATCATCACAAGCAACACCAACAGAATTAAGAGGTAGCAACATTTGACGTGAATGAGATAACCAAAAAATAGGATAGGCCAACAATTTAAAACTGAGGCTAATGAAAAGAGAATAAAAGATAAATAAACTACACACTAACGTAAATTCATAATACATATATCAGATCCAACAGAAAAAAACAAATAGTTGTTTTACGTAGTAGGCTTACCTACAGGGAACATGCACAACCACAATGAAACATGGTCAGTACGTACCATATCACAAATTTATAAGGTCAAAAAATCAACCACAACTGTACACATTAATTCAACGTGCCATGTATACTATGGCACAATCACACGACCAAACCCACGATCAAAATACAGCATAAATAGTTTGAATATGACGGATACATTTACAGCCCACGCCATCATTAATTGAAGATGACGGTTAAATATTCAATAGAACTTGTTATGGCATTATATTACGGTGCACAAAAAATGTCTTCATTACTCAGCAGTAAAAAGAAAAATTTTAAATATATCACCATTTTGATCCCACAATAATACGCATGCACATTAATAGTAGTAAACCAAATGCTCTAGTTTATTATTAAAATAAAACACCCTAGAACAAATACAAAGAAATAAATACCACAAAACAATTTATAATTTATTTAGCTTCGTTAATGTCCATATAAATATGAAATTTGCGTTACATTTAGAACTATGAAGAGTTGATTAAGTTATGTACAGTTTAAACTTCACGGTCGAGGCACACAAATGTGTTGATAAGTGGTCAACAGTTGAAATATCTGAAGCAATAAATCTGTTGATAAATGATTAAATTGGATAGAAGCAATAAATTGCAGTGACTATACCAACATCGAATAATATAATTAATGAATTCAAACTAAAATAATATATATGTATATGATATTGCTACAAGATAATTATTTTATAGAGAGAGATTATCTTATTATGATAGCCACTCAGAAACTAAACATAAGACAGCTAATTTTTTAGGGTTAAGGTGTAAATTTATCAATGAAGTTCTTTCTGAGGAGCACTTGGCACAAATACCTTTTAGAAGAGGCAAAATTACTAATGAACAATTAAGAAGGGGCAAAAATACCAATGAACAATTAAAAAGGGGTATCCACCACAAAAACCGTTAAATCCGTACTAACGCCGTTAGGGTTATCTTCTCTTATAATTTAATACTGCTAGTACGGATTAGCGGCGTTTAATTAAAGGGTTGGTAAATTTGTACCTTAACATTTTATTTTAAGAAATTAATGAAGAAAACTGACTTACTTACCAATATATGCATGATAATATTTTTCTTCATATCAAATCAATTAAAATAAAAATCAGTTAAATTAAAATATTCGTATATACTCCAATGATACACAATATATGATATTATTACTAAATATTATAGTTTCATCAGTATATAAAATAATACAACATAACATTAGCTTATATTACATAAAGCTATCCAATTTAACAGAGTACAGAATACAATAACTTTGATATACCAATACACATCTAGTTCATATTTGTCAATACCATTTTAGTCACGTAGAGAGATACATAAATACCATTTAAACTTAAAAATTAAAAGTCAGATTTCTCAACAATAAGAGTAACGCGATTGACAAAAAGAACATACAAATTAACAACTCTATTTTCTTAAAGACCACTAATTTAAGAATTTGAAACTCAATCAGAATATATTTATCTTATTTCCTTTTAGAAATTTCGGAGATACACAAACAGGAAAGCTAATAATAATGTTATAAATTATGTGTTTTCAAATTTGACATAAATATAAATAAAGTTGTGTACACTTAATCATTAGTGACAAGCATAACAAATGGGACCGCCGTATACAATACCAGTTACACGAGATACACAACTGAACATACGCACCCCTATATATAATTCCGTTATCGAATACGAAACATACTTGAAACTGCCATATATCTCACGTTCTCAAAAGTCATACAGTGTGCACCACTGGTCACCACAATTGCACTTCTTCGTAAACCACCCATACACCTCCTTAAAAAAAACACCATCTCAAAAAATGCCTACACTTCGTGCCAAGTTTTCCCCTCACTAAACAATATAAATATTACATACACTCAACCATTTATTACACAAGGAACAGCATTGTAACCCCGGAACATACATCCGGTAAGATGGCAGACGTCCCACCAGACCAATACAGACAGAAAAAAATGAACCCCAATGAAGATTCACCGCTGCTGAAACTGCCGATCACGCTATTAGTAGATCTCATGAGCACAATAGCAAAGACCAGTTTAAAGGACTATTATCACTTGAAGAATTCATGCAGACTTCTAAGGATGGTAGGCAACTCATCAGAATTTTTTAGGAATATATCGGTGGAGAACTATGATCATTTCGGATGGGCAGAAAGCGAGCAAGTTGTCCATTTTCTATTGACATGCTTCCATAA
Source organism: Inga leiocalycina (assembly GCA_963242795.1). Lineage (NCBI taxonomy): Eukaryota > Viridiplantae > Streptophyta > Magnoliopsida > Fabales > Fabaceae > Inga > Inga leiocalycina. Next base: position 42,363,519 of record OY725332.1, read on the forward strand.
GAGTAATCCATTCAGTCTATTCATTAGAGGTCTAAGATACTATACCAGAACTGCAGATACAGGAGACATAGGACTATCACAAATACGAGAGGCTGCAGTCATGAACAACTCTAACGCAAGTTACTCTTTTGCCATATTAGCGATGGCAAAATGGAGTAAATTCAAGGATACACAAGAAGGGAACAAAGCTATAGAAAGATTTGAAGCCATTATTGACTCAAGGCAGATATCGTCAATTAAAGAGCGATTGACAGCACATCTACAATCAATGAACTGGGGACTTAACAGGAACATATTCAACCGTCCAAAATTTAGATTCTGTGAGAACCAGCCATGCCAGGCTGAATGCAAAATATGCATATTCGACGCAGAAGTAGGATGGCTATATCATATAATGCACGAACTCGAAGGGCCAGTTGTTATACCACATGAGATTGAAGACATTGATGATTGGCTTGATCAAGAAATCAATGAGGTAGCAAAAAATGATGAAGGCATCGATCCACACGCTTAGATCTCGATAGTTATAGCGTACTCAAGTAATTGTCATACATGAATTTCTGTTATTAATAGTTGTTGAATCAATGTAGCAGAGACTTCATCCGTATGTTAGTTCTAACGTACCTATGTTATATTTGAATCAGTTTTTAGTTCATATATTATGAAATGTGTGGTTTTGGCAAATGCCTTGCACTCATTTAATAGCAACACACATAATAAAACAAATACACGACATTTAATCCTTTATATCAGCGAGTTGTATATAGCGTGGAATTTGTAACAATATCTGATATGATTAACACCATAATTAAATAATCCTTTTATAAGAAAGAGTCAAATATATACAACATAAATATATATAGCTGAAAAAAAAACAAAAAAATATCGAACGCTTGCATATGTTTTATTTAATTATATAATTGGACTTTATAATAATCTTATCACTCACAATATTAATCCTTGCTTTTGTTTGAATAGAATAACGGTTAGTCAACATTGGCATCCTCATAACAAAATATATAAAATACAAATACTTTCTATAAAGTATGCATATCATATAGAATTAATAAAAAAACAAACATATCTAAGAAGTACTGTCAACCAAGACATTTCACAAAATGCACTTAAATTAATTTCTTTTTTTTTGGGCTAAATTGTAAAAAAAGTTGACCTTAATTTCTTGTCGTACTAACGACGTTAAATTATGAGAGACGTCAGGTAGGCAAAACCGGAAGATATACAATAAAGTGAACAACAATCGTACTTACAAATCATTTACATCACATTTTATATATAAATCATGGAGATGAACGGTGAACAATATTAACTACATACACTCGTGCTTAAAATGCTAACGACTCCAAAGCACAGTTCAAAAATACGTCATCATATACATCTATTAAAAGATAACAATGTTGCTTATAGAAAAATATAAAGATATGGTCAGCTATTACAGGAAGTCAGGAACAACTCAAAACACGAAAAAATTAGTTGTACTTTATGTGTATAAATAACTAACTCAATGATGTCATAACGTATCCTTGAATGGATTTATTATTCCACGCAAACAAAACGGTTGTGATTTTGGCTAGTAAAAGGATTAGAAATATGTAACAAACGCAATACCCATGGTGTATATAGTATTCATATGGATCTCATTACTTCATTTCGCGTTACTAATCATATGAACCACGCTTACGATTCAAACAATAAACATGAACTCAGAACATTGTAAGCATCGTGGACATTGACATCATACCTATGATAACGCCTCTTTGATATTCTATGTAATCAATTTAGCAAAGAAAAAACACCGCATAAATTATGAAAAGAAACTACTATGCATATCCAGATATAATAGAATGATTTACTGGTCTCGTGTCTCATCATCACGAACAAAGTTTGCTAACACCATCCAAAATGAAAGCATACATGTTCAGCACACACAAAACCCCTAATCACAATCTATAATGCAATCACACCAAGAGTAAGTGTTGGGTATATAAATCTAAAGTTGCAAGACACTACTACCTATAAATCCCCAAGTTATGGCTGCAGTCGGAACATATCACTCATTAGGTGTAGCAACAACAAAAGTTATAAGCACATTCACTGTTTGAAGACTATTCCAGACGCTCAAACGTTTTAATAAATTTGTCGGAAAGAAAAGAACAATAATGGACATCGCACAGTGAAACAAAATTTGTATCCCGAAATACAAATAATACAACCAAGATGTTGAAAAACTACCCTAGTTCACTGACAGACACAATGACTTTATATATAACAATCCATTATATATACACACACACACACTCATATATCTTACAAATCAAACACAACTATTCAAAACTAGCAGTATACAGTCATTTTTTAGAGAATGAACAGACTTCAATTTATAATGAAATGTATACACCTAAAATTTCAATCCAAATACTCGGACTGATTAACCAAATAAAGTACACATAGGAAGCGTAACACAACACAGTTACTGAATGTAAACATGTCTAACAACAACTGACCACAGACAAATTAAGAAAAGCACCTCCTAAAGTATGTCATAGTAGCATAGCCTGCTACTCATTTAATGTCAAAGTATACCAATCAAGTTTGGTAACAAAGGCATACAAACCCAATACATAAACGAACAAAATAGTCAACATTCAGAAAAACAGCAACATTGATTGCACACTGTTATCAAAAAATGACAAGCACAGTTACTCAATTAAAAAAATGGGATCATACATCCTACATTCTAGGATAATAGTATACAGCAGAAGTAAAGTCAATCAAATAAACCCATAGATCAATAAGATACGAAACAATATTTCTAACACAAAATAAACATAGACTAAGTTGTCATTGGTTAGCATCTAAGCAAGGGAATAATCCCTGTAAGAAACAACCATTCAAATTATATCACCATATCCATGTCCATACATAAAAGATTAACATAAGAGCAAAGTCTTCAAGTTCTACCCATATATTCAACATCAATTTAAAATAAAACTAACAATATATCAGTTGTCCTTAATGTCTACTCCATCTAAAAATCCCATACAGTATGACATCTGAATCAGTTGGAGCTCAGACGGTGAGGTAGAACATCCCCACATTTGCATACACATACCATCGATGCACCTTTGTTAGGGTCTGCTTGTAAAGAAAAAATGTAAGCGTTAGAAGCTGGGATGTATATAGTTATAAATCAACACACATAGTTGTTTCCATCTCAGTAAATTTTTCACCATAAAGTCATCAATTGGTCTATACTTTAAAGATATAACATGTACCTTATACAAACGTCTATCACTGAAACTAACAAAGCAAACAAATACGACACAACGACAGAGCCAGTATATACCAAAAAAGCTAAGATATGACTTACCTTAAGATACCAATCCAACTCGGCATCGATTTCGCAGTACACACAAAATCCATGGTGCAGAGTACGATCAATACCCAACAGACCATCATATTTGTTACTACAGACAGATAATCCACTAGAACATCTATAACGATTATAATAAAAGACCCTATCACATATCAGAAACGGCCCATCCTTCAGAACATGACAAACAGACTGAACAGTATCCCTCAAATGACGGCGACACGTTGCTACCAACCCACGACGACATAGCTCAGACCAATACCTCCAGGCTACCCGAATGGCAATATCCCCATTATCCCTTTCCCTAGCACTAAACGCAACTATTGCAGCAACGTACATGGCGTGTACATGCCCCGCCTTTACTGCTGCTCCGAGAATTTCAAATCCAAGCCTTGAACCCTTTGCACCACAGAGATATTGGTACATAAAAAGACGGAAAGAAAGATCGACATTTCCTGATTCCTCACACCGTTTAATGAAAGAAGCTCTTCTTGGGTCTTCAGTACGGACAAATATCTTCAAAGAACCGAACTCAAGCTTAGATAAGATCCTTCAATTCATCCAGAAAGCGTTAAAAAACTTACAGGTCAACGACAAAGAGATGAATGAAATCAAGCTCTGGGCCGCAACGTTCTCAACAATAAAATCGAGTATTTTAGTCGGTAACATCATCAGCCTGAGTCACCCCATCCGAACTAAATGATGAATGCGAACCCTAAAACATAGTTTGTTCGAAGGAATATGTCTAAAATAGAGGAAGAAGAAAACGCGAGAACGGATGAGGATATGTAGGTTAAATAATAAATTTATGAACGCCAATTGTGGTCGGCGGTTATAGTAGAGAGAAATCAATACTTCAATAAGTATATACCTATCACACTAGATATGATATTTGTAGAAGATTATTTCCTTATAGAGCAAGATTCTTTCACTGTGAGACGGACACAATATTTTCAGTAAAAAAAAAAGATATGACCACAATATGATATCGACGGTTACTGAGGAAGGTGCGTACTAAAATATACATGTATATAAATGTGTGTGTACAACATGTATTCAACAAATTTAAAATTAAAATTAATATAAATCATATACTATATCTAAATTATATTATTAACAACATATTATGATTATAACATATTCCTTTCTTCTTCTTTTTTTTGTATTTTCTTTTGAAAGCCATATTTTTTGGAAATTTAAGAGAGAGAGAAAATGAAATTCAATAAATACGATCAAAATTTAAAATATAATAAAAAGACATGAAATTTATAATATATTGGATATTATGAACATACATGTATGGTAAATCTTTGTTTATATATAACACTATTTTTAGGCAATTATTACTGTTTATTCATTGTTGAAAAAAAAGGAGGTTTTATTCAAAGTAAATGTTAAGTAGTCAAACGGTCAAACCTAACGGTCAACTATCAATTGAGTGGATAAAAAGCAAAATATCAAATATGTAAAGAATGATTATGTATTTTTTATTTTGATTTCAAGAGATGTCTATATACATTGTCAAAATAGAGGGGATGTTTTTGTAAGTTAGGCAAAATAGAGGGGTAGTCAATGTATTGACTCCATATTTTTATAACGGATAGAATAGTAGTTTTCATCAGTAAAATTTAATTTTTATATTATACACTACTATAGTGAGTGATTTATGTACCTACTTAGCTTTGTAAAACAAATTATGCAAAAGTCTATTTGTAAGCTCTAAAATAATTAAATATATGTATTTGTCCAATAAAAGAAAGAAATATACTGTCGATGCCTAAAAAAGGACGTTGAGAAGACAATGAAAGCAACCCACCCGCATATATGGCTTTGTTTGGTTGGAGGTTAGGTGTAACCCCCTGCTTATAAACATGTAATTATAATTCGATATCACTTAATTAAGTTGGTTTAGAGACCGCCGAACAGTCCAAAACTCGTTTAAAACTCCCTTTTATGGTAGGGACTTTACAAAATTTTCAAAACTTCTTTCCTACTCCGGTCTCAAATTCAATTATCGAATATAATCACCTGTGCAGTTAATTTACATTCATTCATATCAGAATATCTAATAGCAATCCCGGCAACCCCCGGGTTCCATTCATTCACTAGAAGGTTTAAAATTCCCATATAGGGGATTACACAACTGTAATCTGTTACTAAATACAGCCCAAAAATAATTTACAAGATTCCTGTCCAACAGGTTTAACCAACACATCCAAAAGTAAATGTCCCTATAGGGTTCTAACCGCTCCGGGTCGTACGCTTCTCCTTAGAGCCACTCGCCCTGTCTGAAAGGTTAGTTAAAGGAAAGAATGAGATTCAAGAGAATCCCAGTAGTAACAAAACATTTATACCACATATAAGTACACAGCATGTAAGCAAATCATCATACAGCAGCACAAATCACACTCCACCCTCATCCCCTTTCTCCGCCGGGAAGGCACACTATCCTAACCCGAACCGTTGTTAGCTACTCAGGGACTATTGGCGTGGCAGTGCATACACATAGCCTTATAGCTCATATAGCTATCTGGCTTTCACAAATGGCCCGTCGGCCTTCACAAATTGCCTTTCGGCCCACATAATCACATATATCACACCTCATCCTCATCCCCTTTCTCCGCCGGGAAGGCATACAACCCTTGCCCGATCTGTTGTTAGCTACTCAGGGACTATTGGTATGACGGTGTTTACACATATTCACAATGTTGCAGCATACGAGTTCATCACAAATCAATGATAATACACATCACATACAATGCATCACATATGGTACGAAAGAAAAGTTACTACCTCGTTCCTTCCTGACGTTTGCTGGCTCAGTGGACTCACGAGGACGGCAAATGTCGAATCCTATAAACCAAATTAGGAACAATAAATCAATCTCTTTTCCAAGTTCTTAATTCCATAGTACTTAAGTTGGTTATCATTTAGACTCTTTAGGTGGCTATTAGAGGCCTAAACATATACCCAAAGGGTTGGGAAAGGCTATACCGAAAACCACCTTTGAAAAGTGCAAAACACATATTTTTAGGGTTGGGCCGCGGCCCAAAATCCATGGGCTGCGGCCCAAAACTGTCCAGAGACGCTCAGAAAAATTTGGGCCGCGGCCCAAGAAAATCCAGTTTCTGGCTGAACTTCCAAAAATCATAACTAATTCAGGAAAAATCAAAATAAGGTGATTCCAAAGCCAAATGAAAGCTATTTAAGTTCTCTTTCAAGGAAAAATATTGGCCATAACTAGAAATCATCACAAAAGTCCAGATTTACCAAAAACCTAACATTGCACCAAAACAGGGTCCAGCTTTGATGCCAAACTTTGGACAGTTCAAACTCCCAGCTCAAAAAGTGAAATGACACAAAATTTATGTCCATTTTGAAGCTTGAGATGTGAAATTTAAGACTGGAAAGTTTCATAATTTTTCAACATCATTTGCTCAGTCAAAACGTCCACACCATCTGACTGTCCAGAACAGACTTACATTGGACAACATTTCCATTTTTGCACCAATGGTTCCCAAATTTCAAATCACATACTATTTTCACACAATTTGGCTCAAGGAACACATTGGAACCATCAAAATGACCATATTCATTATCCATGGGCATGTTCTACCACAATCACCACATATCACCTTAACATCTCCAATCAACACACACATTGCAATCCATTCCAACCCAAAATTCCAAGCCAATTCCAAATGCACAAAGACACTCTATGACACTAATTTCCACATTAAACACTAACCAAGTCATGCTTTTCAAAATTTACCAAAAATCAGGGAAAATTCCAAAGTCCTCAAAACTCAATCAATGATCAAAACAACCATACCAAAGTACATCAACTACTCACCTCTTATGTCTTCCAAAGCCAACTTCTTGATTCTTCAACTTTCCAAAATTCACAATCTCTCAACCACCACCAATGAAAATTCTGAAACCATAGGTTTAAAGCTCTCAACTTCTTGCATAACATTAATAGAGAACATTTGAGCATATAGAGATGTTCACTTACCTCAACTCAAGCTTTTCTTTTTCTCTTTCTTGCTCAAACTCAGCGAAAATGGAAGTTAAATGAGAGAGAAAAGGAAGGATGATGATGATGCAGTTTTCCTTCACACATACACACATATAGCCGACCTTGACAAGGAAAGAGAGAGGGAAGAATATTTGACTTTGATCCAAAGGTCCTTATTTTGCCACTTGGCACCATCCTATTCTTCCTACCATGATTTCATGTAAACTTGCATGCATAGGATTCCACCCTTTGGTCTTTCAATCTTAGCCATTAATCTTGATTACTAAGAAGTGTTCTCAATGGTATCTAACCAGTCGGTCGGTAAATTTACCGTTTTGCCCCTGATTATCACAATGCACGATATATATACTTCAAAAGTACTCAATTAATATTAATTACATTACTTTGAAGTTGCTAATCCTTGGTCACAATCCAGGATATTACATTAGGTTAGGTTGGGGTGGGGTTGATTTTGTTTGGTTGGAGGTTAGGTTAGGTTAGGTTGGGTTAGGTAGGGGTAAAAAAGTGGTGTTTGGTTGGAAGGATGTTAGGTTAGGTGTTGGATGTTTTTTTGTCTTCTAGTGACAACCTAACCTAGGTTCTGAAACCTCCGAAATTGGGGTTTTTCCTAGGTGAAAGAATATTTGTCTTCAATTGTGACTAAATTGCCCATGACAATTTTTTAAAATTCCAACACTGCCCTAATTTGACCTCCTGATTCAACGAACTTTCTAAATAATAATAATTTTATAAATAATTATTTATATGCTTACACGAATAATTATTTTATAAATAATAATTTCATATAAATAATTATTATTAATAAATACATTATAAAAGAAGAAGGAAAATATGTAGAAGGGCATTTTAACCTTCTCTAACCTAACTTAATTTAAATAAACCTCACTTAACCTAACCTTCATTGAACCAAACAACATTATAACCTCTTATAACCTAACTTAAGTAAACCTCACTTAACTTAACCTTTGTTGAACCAAACAAAGCCATATAGGTATTAAATCCTAATATACCAATCAATTCCCATTAACCACTCCACCAATAACATATTACAATGTATAACAGGAAAGTAAGGTTAGATCGTAATATAATGGACTCACCTAAGATAAGTTATAAAAATGTTATTTAAAAATGACCTTTCAAAAAAAAGGTAAGGAAGAAAAAGAAAAAAATATGTTTTACCTACAATATGTTATTAATAAGTTAGATTTGATAAAGCATAGGATCTATATTAATTTTTAGATTAAGTTTCAAAAATACATTTTCTTCACAACAACCGTTTTAAACATGTCTATTTTGGTGTGCATCTATTAATAGAAAGGCTAAAATATACTTTTGATCCTTTATGTTTGCCTCAAGTGTCATTTTAATCCCGTAAGTTTGTAAAGCATACTTTTAGTCCTTCAATATTAACATCGTTAGTTTCATCTAATGGAAAACGTTGACTCATCACAATCATATTATTGTAATTCTAATTGGTTGCCACATCAACTCAAATTTTTTTACAAATCCATATTTTAATTAAAATAATAATAATACTAACAAAAAATTCCGAGTTTTTAATCAATTTAAAATTCTAGGTCTTTATCAATTTTTTTTCATCTCCTGTCACTAGACATGAACTCTCTTCTTCCTCCATTAATCTTCCAATGAACTCTAACCCTATACTTCTACTTCTTATGCCAACACTTCTCACCGGGACGGGTACATAAACCTAGGCAAGTTCACTTTCCCTTCATATTCTACACACCTATGGAGTAGAAGTTAAATTTAGGTGGCCCTCCCTCATTAAACCCAACTTTATTGATAGGATTTTTCAGTTGTAATGGAATTGGTATTGCTTAAACTAAGGTTGGAATCAGAAGATTTGTTTAGCATGGAAGAAAATTTGTTTGTTGTTATATACTATCTATTGCGGAAACGTCGAAACCAAAATATATTTGATCGAGTCAATTCCAAAGCATTTGATTTAGTTGGGAAAGCCAAAGATATTCTATCTCTCCCTAGCCTCCCCAGGTTTCCATAGTCAAAGAAAAAACATGTTAGAGATAGAAGCATTCATGGAGGAAGAAGAGAGTTGGCGGTAGAATGAGGGTTTCTATGTGGAAGGGAGGCGGAAAAAAGTAATTAAAAATCGACAAGTTTTTCTATTATTATTATTATTATTGATACAGTTTCTGCTATTATTATTTTAATTAAAATATGAATTTGTTAAAAAATTTGAGTTGATGTGGCAACGAATTAGGATTAAAATAATGTGACTTTTATAAATCAACAATTTCTATTAGATAAGACTGACGGTGTTAATATTGAAGGACTAAAAGTATACTTTACAAACTTAAAGGACTAAAATGACACTTGATGTAAACATATAGGACCAAACGTATACTTTAGCCTAATAGAAATAATCAAGATGTTAATTAATCTATATATATCAAAAGTATTATTTATAACATCTATTAATATTCATTTGAAGTAGCAAAGTTTTTTTTTTTTTCTTTTTCCTTTCATTAATATTAGATGTACGTGCAAAAAGAATGATATAATTAATTGAAAATCAGTCTTTTCTCTAGTTTGACATTAATATAAATATAAGTGTATTTAAACTTCTTGGCTGTCACGTACCCAAATTGGACAAATCCATCTTTCCATTAGGGATGCCAGAAAGTTATAATGGAAACACCCCTATAGTGCTCTATACACTATGAAAAGAGACCTACAAAATAGAACTTCCTATAATCGCTTAAAGAACACTGCTAAAAATCCAGGTTGATATGAAATCCAGTCAAAGAACAGCAGTAGTGAATAGCTACAACTTCCCTCCTGCATTATAGAAGTTGAGTACTAAAAGTATGATCCCTAAAACAGTCTGATTAATAATAAACACAAAACTATAAGTTACCTCGTTAACATTATCCTATAATAAATTCATACATATACACTGCTGTATGAAGTACATTAAGGATATATAGATCGCAATAGTTATGCGTTTTCAGAAAGGTAATTTATAAGATTTGTAATTGTACACAAGGATAGATATTAATTTATACCAATATATCCGCACATTTGTACTATGTGTGCATTAATTAATAAAATATGAAGCAAAACAATTAGCATTCACAATATCAAACTAACGGGATAACGAAGAAGCAGAGATAATGAGAAACACTGTACAAAGACAACAATGAGAATACACATTCATCACAAGTTGAGGCGTACGAAAATATCAGTACAAGCAAGCTAGTATAGATAAATTATCAAAATTTTAGAACATAGATAAGAATATAAAACTAATAATAGAACAAACTCATCAGATAGCCAGATATAACATATGGCGATTGATCCGTAAATACTCTGGAATGTTATTTGACAACACCTGTCAGAAAACATAAAAAAAAGGAAATAACTACCGTAAATAAGCAAGAGTAACCTAGAAAACGAAATGCATAAATGAAAAAGAAAATACAGACAAGAAGCCATAACACACTTTATTAGATTAGTAGATCAAAAAGAAAACTAATTAATATAACTAACAGAATAAAAGTACAAACCGAATAAATAGATGTACACAAATAAATCATATACAAACGTGTACACAGTTGAATAAACTAAAAAATAGTAAATTAAACATGACGCATCAAAACATATAGTAAAAGAATTACCTCATAAAACCATATCAGCTCCATATCAACCCTACAACTAACGCAATATTCTGGAGTAATAGCATCATCTGGATCCATCGTGATATGCATGTTATTCCTACGAACAGAACCCCTCATCGGACAACGAAAACCCAGACAGTATTGAACTCTGGGAAAAATGAGGTAAGGGCGCTGGGGAAGAACATGGCGGACTGATGAAAGTAAATTCGTCTGCCGTTGCCGACACGAACGAATCAACCGTCGACGGCATAAATCCCCCCAGTAATCCAACGCAATCCGCCAGGCAACTGGACCACAGACGTCTCTGGCACTAAATGAAAGAACAGAGCATACATACATGGCGACCACATGACCACTACGCGCGGCCTTCCCCAACATAGCAAGCCCATTCATTCCGTCGTTAGGCCTTACAAGAAAGTGGTACATACCACAGCAGAACTCCAGATCAGTGTTTCCAGCTTCCCTACAGGCTGCCAAGAATTTATCCCTTCGAGCACTTCTTGATTCCACATAGATTCCAAGAGCAGCAAAATTGACGTAAGATAATATCATTGGCAAACCACAAAAAGGAGTGAAAGCCTTGCAGGTCCTAATCAAACTTAAAAAAGATACATAGCTATCAGAAGCAACCTTAGCAGCGATGATCTCCAGTATTTCCGGAGGAAGCATTGTCAGCACAGTAGCATTCATCCTCACCAAACACTCAGAGGACCCAATTCGAAGGTCAAAACAGAGATTTGACAGTGAGAGAAAATGACAGACCCTTCTTTTACCTACCCACAAAAAATACGATGGCCCTTTTATGGAAAAAAGTGAAATATTAACTGTGGTGTGTTCGGCAGCAGGTGATGCAATGGAGTAAATGGAACACAGACGGTTCGACTGGAGGAGTTTTTCCAGAAACCATATCAACGATTCACATGGGCACAAGGCGATGAGAAAAAAACATAACCGTTGATCAAAGGCAAATCAATCATCAACCTCGAAGGTACTTATACAATACAATCTGAAAATCAGATAGATTACTACACGTGTATGTCGAAGCATATCATCGACTGCAACTATCACTTCAACAATACAAACTACACAGACCATCATTACGAGAAAAAATAAAATTAATGTACCATTAAACACATTACTCAGAATTCAATTAGCGACTCTCCTGTACTACATCCAACCAATCGAAAAAATAAAACTAAACTGACTTTTAGATAACACATTATTAACACTAATTAGTCCAACTCAGAACAATAATCTTATTTGCATTTGCCCGAAACTAATACTCCTGAGTAATAACCTCTCATAGAATAAAATAATAGAGTAAATATACCTATATAGCATGATAAAAAAACCAAGTTACCTTTCTTATACTGTATTTTTTGTTTTGCCAGTACCGTTCTTATTCTGTCCAAACAAACATCAAATCAGTCTTAAACTTAGAAGCAGGTGCCAGTATATACACAATACGTACCAAATGTAAGGTCGGTTGTAATTTAAGAAATGTGCCTAACCACAAAGTTTCAACGTACCAAATGGTTCCATCGCGATATGTGTTGACCAATATTTACCTACAAATGCAAAAATCCTGATAGACAGTACATAGGAAATATAAACGCAACTTGATTATGCCAATTCTATGACAGCTCATTATTTGAACCATGCAACATCATCTACTAAACCAAACAGACATTAAATGCAAGGGTGGAAGGTAAACAGGATACAAGGGCATGACGGTGCCCTTTTTACTTGGAGACCATAGTGCTTCTTTTTAATTGCATGATGTTCCAATTACTTTCTGATGTAATATGAACCATGCAACACCAGAACTGATGAAAACAATCATGTTATCAACCATACATTAAATATTCGCCCTTGCATAGGTATATTTCAATTACTTTCATAGTGATCCAAATTTTTTTTTCTGCCTAGTTAACCAAGTTTCATTGATCATCAGTATACCAGTCCAGAAATTGATGTATCCTATAAATGCTTTCTATGAGTTGCCATCTAGTTTTGACAAATTAGTAATTGAACAATGTTTAATAAATACGTGTGTGTGCTTAATCAAGCCATATTTCACAGCGGTTCAACGTCCTTTCTTGGTGCCAGTTTATACACACTACGTACCAAATGTAAGTGAAATTCTTTTACTTTTCCAAAATATACCACAAATTGATAAAGTGAGCAATACATGTATTACAAAAAATATGCAGAAATAAAATACAGATGAACTATTAAGAAAACTTAAAAAGAAAAGTAATGTATGTAAAAGATAGTTTTCAATTCAAGTAAAAAGCAAATAGATGATAAAGTGTACAACATAAATGCTGACAAAATAAATTAATTTCAGCAACATTTTATGAAATAACACTTTCGGTGGTTCACATGATAGACCTTTAAAGTTACCTGCTTTTTATTTCTTGAACTTTGGAAAAAAATAATTATTATCAGATAACTAACTCATAAATAGAAATTTTAAATCATAGATGTAGAAAGTTGATCAAATCCATGAAAAACGTATGATATAAAATAAGCTGTATTTGTCAATTGATACGGAACATACAAATATTGAATATTCTCTTTCGGAAAGTTGAATCCAGAATAATATAGGTAACTACATGTTATATATCAATTAACTCAACTAAGTCATCCTTGTATAATATGATAAATATATAAAATGAGTAGCACCAGGATAAATGATAGATGCATTAACATAAAACATTGTACATTACAACAATCCAAACACGGACCAACAAGCCATCGTTCTGTAAAGAAACTTGGTAGAAAGAGTTCAAGAAACCAAGGAACAAACAAACGCTAATCACTTGTCCTCACGACGATTCTTCTTTCTGGTGCCAAAGACCCTCAGAGTCTTATCTCCGTCGACACCACATGCATGCAGCAACATCAGCATCACCGTCAGGAATACATTTCGCCTCAACTATAAGAAAACAAATAAACAATAATTGGTAACACTTCATGGCTTCAGATCATAACTTGAAAAGCAAACACCTCACGGGGTTCCAATGTATCATACATTTTAATTTCCTCCTTCCAGAAGACCTTGCGCAAGACATAACATCACTAGTGCTAGAACATGGTTCAGGTAGTTGAGCTGTCTCCTTTTCAGCGGAAACAATATCTGACGACCCTGCTCCCTCAGAATTCATAAGGGTCATATCTATATCCTACACACAAGCACACCTTATTGGCAGATAATTGACGCCAATACATGGTCTATGCAAAGCGCTGCACATTGATAAAAACATAATGAGGAGTTGAAACAATAAAACCAACAACATCACACCTGATCATCTTCACACTCAGCAAGACTGATATCCTCTGCATCATGACCCTCCTTACAATCAGCAATGTACGCTTGCAAAATCTCAGGGTCTGCAGTCAACCTAACCACAACACACGACTCTGACCTCTGTTCTACATAGTCATATGGTATCTTAACCTTGCAGAGATACTTCTTTTCAACTATCTTATCCATAAATTCAGCAAGAAAGGTGTTTGAAGAATCATCCTCGTAAAAAACAACCAAACTCTAAAGACATCAAAATTTCACACAAACCTGTCGTTCCTTGCCAAGGCCCTGACGAATACTGTCTTTCAACTCCAAAGCAGAAGAACCAATCATCCTAGAAACCTCACGATCAAACAATACAAACTCACAACTGCCACTGTCATCAACAACTACAGTGTACAACATAAACCTACCAACAAATGTTTCAAAATCATTGATCAGCTAAGGAAAGTAATCAGAGACCATAGAGTAGTACAAGAAATTCATGAATGAAACCAATGAATTAAAAAAGCACTACCTTGGAACAACAGCCTTAACAATACCAACACACTTCCCGCAGTAGTAGCCCTCACCATCAGGCATAACTTTTTTACCATCAATCTTACAGGACGTGTAATACCAGCCTCGAGAAAGGTTAATGTCAACAATGTCGACAATAAGAGTAACCACAGCATCCTGAACCGAAACGAAACGAAAGGCCACTTACTAACAAAAACAAAATAAAATATAAACAACACAAGAGTTCACACATGATGAAGCGATACGCTAGTAAATCTATAATAATAACGTATACATCATGCAATTGAGAAATTATAACTTCTACTCATAAATGAAAAGGCCACAATTTTAAAACGGTCTGAAGATCTCACTGCAGGTCCTGAACGCAAAGAAGAGATGGTCCTTCGATCTTTAACACCGAGGAGATCATCTGCAAGACCTAAAGCTGCTTGTGAGGAGATATGATTTGGCATTTGTTCACAATCAACTCCGGCAGTCTTCAATCTAGATAGTAAAAAACAGAAATCAGATTCGAGAAAAATGAAGACAAAACCATCAGGGACAATTCAGAACATGACCATAAACAAAAACCTGGCAACAAAATGATCAACCTCATCCATAGTAGGTTGAACGAACATACGCGAAGCATACATAGAGTTAGACAACTTGTTCTTCCCTATTGAAACAAACATTAGATCAAACCGCTGTTTAATATATACATATTAAGCAGATTACAAGATAGCACAGTGACGTACGCTGAAACTCTTTGACCTTACACCACTGTAGGACAAAAATAACAGGTTCAGATTCATGGCGAGCCATATATTCCAACAGCTCATTTGCAAAACCACCCCAGAGTGTACAAGGAACACGGTTCATCCTAAAATATGCATTAGACAGAGTGGAATGACAGTTTAGAGCCTTCATAATCATACATGGCAGAAAACTCAAACAACAAATGTTGAACCCAGTAAAAAAATATAGAAGATAGTCTAATGTACTCCTCATTTATTATCTCAATCTCAACCCGAGTTTGCTTTCGACTATCGACAGTACTCTCATCCCGAGAACCCACTCCAGCAACCATGACAATCACATCTATTACAAAAGCAACACACACAATAGATGGTAAGTAAGCTGAAAATCATAAACGAAGTGCAAACTAAGCAGAAAGTGACACTCACCCACTAGAAAACGATCGTCATAATCATCCGACAAAATTTTAACAAAAGGAACAAACTTGAAACCGAATAGAGGAATGCATCCATCATCCTTGGTCGGACGAACAACAGTTTGAAACTGAAAGTTAATTCGAAAAGGATGTTCTGTTGTACGGTAGGACCCCATCGATGGAGCAACATTAAAACGGGACATAACGCACATTGCACCTTCACGTAAGCTCTTTACATGGCACTGCACAAAACCACTACGGACAGTAGCATGAATCCGATCACCCTAAAGGTTGACAAAATGAGTAAGTACTAACAGTGGGGAAAAAAAAGGCAACGACTTAAACAATAAACATATATTATATAACACAAAAAGAAGCTAACCAAGCACAAAATAAGCCAGAAAAACAGAAATATGGAGGCTTACCTCAAGGTCCTGCAACACAAGCTCAATAGAAGCCACATCACCTCTGTTGAATCGACTAGGCATTTTCCATAAACGAATTATACGAACACAGAGCTTCCAGCCCTGGCGACTAGTGTTTACGTCCCTTACGCGATCATATACAGAAGCCATGAGGTAAGCCTACAGAAAAAAAAACAACTATCGAAACACTACAGTCCATAGTATCGAAATCAATAGGTATTTATAGAGGAGAGATTGGAATAACTAACCATCCACGTCGCCAAAAAGTCCAGAAGAAGACAAGCTTAAATACCTGCAACAAATAGACACGAGACCAAAAGAAACCCAAAAGGAACTGAAACAGAAGAACGTGGAAAGTAACCACCAGGCAGTTGCGTAAATATGTATCCGATGGCCTTGAAACAATCACAGTGTAGATGAAATAGGGCGATATGAGGAACTGCGTCTGAGGAACAGAAGTATGTGGGCTCATAGCATGAACGTGTTGCCAGCTAAACCACAACCACGACCAACAGCAAAAGAACCGAGCAAGAAAGAACCTTATTGAGGAAGAGAGAGAGTAAAATCTGATGACGTGGAAGCACAGGAGACCAACTTTAAACCTTCCTATTATATATATATAGATTGTCATAATATAAAAAAATAAATAATTTACTTAATTTTTATTTATATAAATTAGTGGACTAATTTTCCTTCTGAAACCTATCCATAATCTTGCTTTAAAACATTACAGTTGTTACATCACATACAATCAATCAATGTCAACACATTGCCCATAAAGAAAAATCATTGTCAACACGTGGCCTCAACATAAAAAGGCCAGCCAGGGAATAATAGTCAAAGACTAGGACTCAGGTGAGCGGTATCAAAAGCAAGTGGCAACTACCCCCCCCTCCCCCCAAAACCATTTCAGCATCCGTGTTCACATCGTAGCCGAAGTCCAAACCGTGAGTGGGCCACATCTTTTCTTCCGTAAACCCAAACTATATGTAACCCCTCACTTCTTACTCCTTAGCCAATCCTCACTTCGCTTCTACTATCCACCACCACCACCAACACAACACACAGCACACAACTTCTTATTACTTACTCTCACATCTAATCCAAATCCGATGGACTTTTTGAGACAACACGCATTTGACGCTTCTTGTTCATCTTCGTCGGAGGTGACCTCGTCCAGTGGAGAGCCGATATTGTTTCTGGCGTCAGAACGACCCAAGAAGCGAGCGGGACGGAGGGTTTTCAAGGAGACTAGGCATCCCATTTACAGAGGAGTGCGACGGAGGAACAACGACAAGTGGGTGTTCGAGGTTCGTGTGCCGAACGGCAACACTAGGATTTGGCTTGGAACATATTCCAGGGCGGAGATGGCCGCTCGTGCTCATGACGTGGCGGCACTGGCTCTTCGTGGCAAGTCAGCTTGCCTGAATTTCGCTGACTCCGCTTGGCGGTTGCCCCTGCCGGAGTCAACCAATGCGGCGGAGATCAGGCGGGTGGCGGCTCTGGCTGCTGAGGAATTCGGCCGGAGTATGGATGATTCTGAGGTTTGCAGTCGCAGTAGTAACCTGGTCAACGACGATGTCATCGGAGATGCTTCGAATGTACAGGATTATTGTGAAGAAGAAGCGACGTACATTAATCAAGCTCCGGCAGTGTCCACGCCGAAGTTCGACGAGCTCCGTCATTTGCTAGTGAGCATTGCAGAGGAGCCTCTCCGATCGCCAGCCTCTTTTAGGCCATGCGGTTGGAGCTGGAATGACGTGGATGTTGATACTGAGGTCTCACTGTGGCAGTGTTGAGACTTGAGACCAATACTCACAGGATTTTTTTTTCGCCAATGTATACTTATAGGAATTACTGAAACTTGTTTTTAGTCTGTGAAATATTAATTGATTTGTATTATTGTTTGGATTAAGTAAAAATAATGACTTTGGAAAAAAAACCAATACAAAATAAAGCTGAGTCAGCATCACAAACTGGGATAGTTGGATATGAACATGTTGCTTAATGAAAATGACACAGGAAATAACCCAGGAGCTTCCCCTAAACCTTTGACTAAGGTCAAACGTTTGATTATTAACAAAGTGCAAACAACGTGGTTTGTTGGAGTATTTATTTCATCCCGTCCTTACAATAATATATCCTCTCTTTTTTTTTTTTACCGAAATAATATATCCTCTTTGGTTTTAGGGAAAAAGACGAATAAATATTATTTGAATTTCAAAATCTTAAATAAGTAATTTTTTAAAAATTTGAGTTAATAATTGTTATATTCTTTTTGTCAATCATATTACTCTTATTGTCAATAAAACTAATTTAAAATTTTAAAATTCAAGTATTATTTTTTATTTTTGTTCCTCCTTACTTTTATAGCTAATAATCACCTTTGGCCAAAACAATAATTTTTTCCCTAAATAAACAATCCCCTTTGCTTTTATATCTCTCTAACTAATTAAATATCCTCCTAATTAACTAAACGATCATAACCAATATAGAGTTAATCTAATGATATAAGGTCTCACTAGATCCTTCTAAGTCTTAATTTTGAGTCTTAAAAAAGACACTTGTGTTGGAAAGGGAAGGTTACGAACCCCGAACTGGATGCTAGATTATAATATAAAAAAAAACTAAACAATCATATACAAATAACAAATTTCATTGAAAATAATTTGTATATTTTAAAATATTAAATAATTTGAATTAAAAATTCATATTTCATTTTAATTTATTAATATTTTATTGTAATAATTATGTGAAAATACCATTAAATTGGAAGGGGGATATATATTAGAGGGGTTATATTTTTAGAAAAATGACAGAAAAATATCATTTGAATTAAAAAATACTTTAAAATGTCTATTAAATTAATAAAAGAATAAATATGTGATCTGGTAGGAATTTTAGAATTTAAAGTTTTGGTATTAACAAATTAAGTATAGGAAATAACAACCTAAGAATTGCAATTAACAATTTGGCTATACATAGTGATAATTTAGAGAACTCAATTTGTCAATATCTATATTCAAGTTGCTAATTCCTATACTCAAGTTATCAACATCTAAATTTTAAAATCTCATATTCTTTTAGATGACCTATTTATCCTTTTATTGATTTAGTAGACATTTTAGAGATTTTGTAATTAAAAATAATATTTTTCTATCATTTTCTGCCGACTTTTTATTTCTGGGAAGCCCATATAATAATGGTAGCTCATCACTAGGTCCATGAATATAAACAACGTACTATGGATCTGAGATTCTTTTTGCAAAAAAAAAAAAAAAATCCCAGGAGGTTTGAGTCAAAATGAACAAAAACAATGTAATTAGAGTATAATTATGAGGCGTAATAGAGATTATTATCGTGGAAACTGGAAAGTTTCCCGTTAATGATTTGAAACATGAGGGCCCGCTCACCTTCTACTTTCGACAAAATGTCAGGACAGCACGCCCAGCACGTGAACTCATGAAATTACCCTGATCAAGTGATAATTGTTTATTTTAAAAAAAAGGGAAAATTGAAGATAAATTCCTATTTAAAAAAATAATTGGGGTAATGGGACCTGGACCTTTAAGTCCCTGATTGTCAATAAAATTGAGGGGGAAAGGACCAACATACTCAAGAAAGCTTATATTTCAAAAAAGCTCACTTATATTTCTAAGAAAACTTAATTGCATTTCAAAAAAGCTCACTTATATTTCTAAGAAGCTCATTTGCAATTCATGACAACTCATTTACATTTTGCGAAAGCTTATTTGTATTTTTACTTCATTTGCATGTTAGAGGAGCTCAATTGCATTTGATGGAAGCTTATTTGCATTTCCAAGAAGAAGAGTTTCATATTACTTAATTTGCATGTTAGAAAAACTTAATTGCATTTCAAAGAAGTTCACTTACATTTCAGCAAAGCTAATTTGCATTTACATTTTTAGGAAGCTCATTTGCATTTGCTTTGTTTTCATATTAGGGGCGTTCATTTGCATTTCATGAAATTTCATTTGCATTTCATGAAAGCTCAGTTGCATTTGTATATCAGGAACTTATTTTCATTTTTACTCCATTTGCATATTATGGAATGTCTCAATGCATTGAACGCTTTCTATTGCCTGAGTCTAGAGATCTTCACCGCCATCAATGGCAACCACGTGCGTCCATTAACACCAGATTCAAGAATAGAAATTGAAAGAAGAAGAATAAAAAATAGCAGACAAAAATCGATGGAAAAAAAACCAGTACAAGAGTAACCATTAACAGAACAAATTGAATAAAATCGCAGAGAAAAAATCACCAAGGTGGAGGAGAATGATTCTATTAGATATACAAGTGAATGCCAACAGAGGGAGAATGATTCCAGATTTGAAATTGCAGAGGTCGCTAATTTCACTGCCGCCACCGCCCTTGTGTTCTGCTAGATGCCAAAGGAGGGAGAACAATTCCATATCTGAAATAAGATTATATTTATGGAATGTCATATGCTTTTTAACGAAGAGGAGTAGATGGTGTAATGCCCTAAATCTTAATTAAGGGCTAATGATGATTATTGAGGATAATCATTGAATTAAAATAGAATAATTATGTGTTTTGTGGCAATATTAATTAATATGCCATGATTAGAGGAAATTGAAAGAATGAAATTGTTGGGCAATTAGTTAGTAATTAATAGAGAAATTAATTACTAACTAAGAGAAAAAATGAAATATGTGATTAAATGGCTAATGGAGGGATTAGAGTAGCTAATTGGTTGCTTATTTTATGAGAACCAATGAAGTGGTGACAAGTGGCAAGCTTATAGGATGCATGAGTGTTGGAAAAGTCAATGCATTATTTTAATGTTTTCCTCTCTCTCCCCCCTCATTCTCACTGAATTAGTATGGGAGGGAGTATCATTGCATCTCATATCTCTCTCTCTCTCTCTCTCTCTCTCTCTCTTGTTCGTCAGCCATGGTTAGAAGAAAGGTAAGTAAATGACCTCAAATGTCAAAGTTCACTTCATTAATATTGTTCCTTGGAGTGAGAGCTTCAATTTAATGATTGTAGTTTCTCCATTGGTGGTGATTTGAGGAGCCATGAAAATCTGGTAGTTGGAGAATCAAGAAGTGTCTCTTGGAAAAGTTGAAGAGGTAGGTGAATCAAACCTTTCTATCTATGTTTCATACCATTTGATGAAGTTTGGAATTTTGGTAATTATAGCCTTAAATTCGAAAATGAGTGTCATTGGGAGTTTGGTATGTTATTAGCATGAAAATGGTATCTTGTGATGAGTTGTGGATAGATAAAAAGGGATTTAGGATTGAATGATTAAGTTTAGTAAGTTTGGAATTTTAGATGTTTATATTACCCTAAACCAAAACATGTTAATGGAATGGAATTTTGGTAATTCTGTTGATTCCATTGAATTCCTTGGATGCTTTTGTGTGGGAGTAGCTTTGGTGGAAGTTTTGGGTCCATTTGGATCAATTGGGCAAGTGTTAGAAAATGTGGTCAGTTTAGCAGCATTTTTTGGTTTCTAATAAAATCACTCGAGTGATCTGGGGTTCACTCGAGTGTGGGATGAATATCACTCAGGTGAGGTTGAGTATCACTTGAGTGCTGTGTGTATATTCTGTTTCTCTTCAACTTTCTGTTGTGCTTCTGTGATCAAAATCCAAAAGTGTGACTTGACACTCGCGGGTGCCAAGCCATCACTCAAGTGCTCTTGTCCCTGCTCGAGTGATGTTCCCTTCTGAAAGTTTATTGTGCTCTCGGGTGAGCACTTCCTGGACCTCACTTTGGGGGACTCCGGTGAGCATTAGGCTTCCACTCGAGTGATTATGTTTGTGCTCGAGTGCAGCGAGCAACGCTGGGTTCTATTGTTTCTTTGTGCTCTCGGGTATTCACTCACTGTTGTTCACTCTCTAGTGCCCGAGTGTAGACCGTACCATCACTCAAGTATCTGTTCAATATCACTTGAGTGAGGCTATCTTCACTTGAGTGTCTTGGTGAAAAATGTCAGGTTTGAGCTTTCAAAAAGGGGATCTTTTGGGATAGTGTTCCAACCCTTTAGAGCAATTGATAGAGATACTCATGGGTACTAAAAGAGCAGTAATGATAACCAACAATAAGTGTTATTCAAGTAAGGATTTGGAATAGTGAATAACCCTATGTCCTTGATTTGGTTATAGGGTTGGGTATTCGTCCTGATCATAGTTTGATATCCCCTCGGATCTCGAGTAGCCGATGCTGAAGCATACGTAGAAAGAATAAGTGTAGGGAACTTACCTCTCCTGTATGTATTTGATAATTGTGTTAGTTGTAATACCCCGAATTTTGAGACTCGAGGCTAGAGAATAAGCCTAAGATTAGTGGATTGCTAAGCCACGGTTTAGCAAGATCCCAAATTGTGATTAAGGGTTAATGACTCCAAAAGTGGATGTGGTTAGTGATAAATAACCCTTTTGGAGAATATGATGTGATTTGGCACTCGAATATGATTCATGTGTGTTGTGAGCAGTGCCGAAACCCAGTATTTGAGTTCAATTATGGATCAAAATCCAAATTGACTTAGAATAGAGGGAAGAATTGAATGGGGTATTGTGTTGGAAATGGTGTCATAGTGTGTTTTGATGTCATTGAAATTGGTTTGGAACTTTGGAATGGAAATGTTGCAATGTTAGGTTTTGAAATGTGAATTGTGTTGACATGTTGAGATTGTTGTGAAAACATGTCAATGAGATGTGAATTTGATTGATTTGGTGTTTCCAATGGATTCCTAGTGAAAATTTATGTGGGAATGATGTTTGGTATGAAAATGGAACCATTGGAAGCAAAGATGCAAAATCTGAAATTCTGTCCAGTGAAACTCAATTCTGGGCAGTCTTCTCGTGTGGATGTTTTGACTTAGCAAATGATGTCAGAAAATTATGAAATGGCACATATAATTTGTGCCATTTTCGTTTTGGGAACTGGGAGATATGACTGTCCAAAGTTTGAGGTCGAAAATAGACTCTGTTTTGGGGCAGTGATGAAATTTGTGTAATTCGTGATTTCTGGTAATGGATAATATTTTTCCAATGAAGAGGACTTAAATACCTTTCATTTGGCTTTGGAATCACCTCATTTCAATTTTTCTAGAATTAGTTATGATTTTGCAAAGTTTGGTCAGAAATCTGCCAAAAATCTGAAAATTGAGAATTATGACATCATCATGTTACATTGATGACATAAGCATGAGATATGTTATTAAACGATTTTTTCCTTCTTCCTCCTCATTTTTGACGCTGAGAACAGCTGAAATAGAGAGAGAGCATATGGGATCTTTAGAGAGAGAAAGAGGAAGAAATCTCGCAAGGTAAGCCGATTTCTCCGACGATCTAGCTCCTAACGCGTATAACTCCGATCCTAAGCTACTCCTTTATGTTCTTTAAGGTTTGGAAGCTCCTCTTTTGGTGTTTTGAAGTTAGGGCTTTCAGCCACAAGAAGGAAAAGCTAGTGGGAGCTTGAGATAACTTCCAAACTCTTGCATATTGACTATTCTGGCTGTTATAGACAATTTAATCGGTGAAATTTCGCCGGATTGTCTTTGGTTCTAAAAATGGAAAATAGGTTTGTGGGGCTGTTATGCTGCCCAAATTGATACTAAATGGTAGTTCTAACCTAATGGAATAGTCAATAAAGTGGTTAGGAGTAGAAAGGAACGCGTTTACGCAGCCGAAACCGAAAAACCTCGTTTTTCCCTGGAAAACCCATATATTTCGGTCTGGGCTATAAATGGGTCTTAGAGTTGGATTTTCAATGATTTGATGATTCCATTGAGTTCAGGAACGAAAGTTAGGTGGGGTTACAGTTGGGCACTTTTTCGGAAAAGGCCGAAAAAGCATAATTACAAAAACGCCCTTGAACCCCTTAAAGTGAGGCTGCCAAGGGTAAATTTGTAAATTGACATTGAATTTGATAATTCCGAGTCCGGAAATGGATTCCTTGGGCGAAAATATGTTAGAATAGCCTATGCCAAAATTTCAAGAAAAGTATAGCCGGACCGGGTACGGCGGGGCCGGGCCGGGTCCCCGGGGGTATTTTAGTAAATTTTCAATATAGCCTCATATAACCCCCAGAAACACTATGGAAGTGTCTAAATAGTACATTTGACATTGTAGGATCGAATGTGAAGCCCCGAGTTAATGGCACGCAAATCGAGGAGAAAAGACTGGAGGTAGGGGACTTACCTTACTTGCATGTATTTGATAATTTTGCTTGTGTAGTGATGTATGTGATTGCTTTACTTGATTGTGTAGAGCATATTTGAATAAATGAAGCTCTGTTTCTGTTTTACTGTGGCCATAGTTTTGTTACATGAAACATTGAGCATGCGGAAATATCATTATGGGGCATGCATCTAGATAAAGCTAACATGTCATACACATAGCATCTATCATGCATGCATTATGGTATCTATTTCCTACTGAGATTCTCTCGAATCTCACTCTCCCCTACCAACAATTTATACAGGGCAAGTGGCTCGTGGATGGAGCGGCTAGGACTCCTCTGAGATGAGATTGTGTAATCCCCATTTGAAGAACTGTAATGGGCAATTGTACCCTGTGTATCTTTAGCGAAGGTATGTACCCGGGATTACCGGGATGATTAAGTTGTGAACTCTGATATTTATATGAATGTGATTTATCTTCGCGTAGTAATTGTATTCGAAATATGAATATGAGACCAAGTTTATAAATGATTTCAAAAAGTATTCGTGAAAACCCCGTCATATGATGGGTTAGTAAATGTTATTTGATTATTATTGGTCTCTATTTCATTTTAATCGCGTATTTCGGATATAATTACGGAGGGGGTTACATTAGTGTATTGATACATGTTATTGCTTTGCTTGATTATGCGAAACATACATGAGTGATTGAAGCTCTGTTTCAACTTATGCTATGGCCCTGAGTATATTCACTAGTGGAAAATTGACTTTTTAGACCGGTTAAAAAAGACTTTTTAGACCGGTTGTGAAATAGGTCTTGTTACAGCAGGTCTAAAAAGTCTGTTATTTTTTAGACCGGTTGTTATAACCAGTCTTAAAAGTCATACTTTTAAGACCGGTTGTTCTTATAACCGGTCTTAAAGGTCACCTTTAAGACCTGTTCTGCCCGCAACGGGTCTTAAAGGTCAGACCTTTTAAGACCGGTTGTGCTTACAACCAGTCTTAAAAATCCACCTTTAAGACCGGTTATGTGTCACAACCGGTCTTAAAGCTTCTATTTTTTTAAAAAAACGTCCCTTTTATATATATACACACACTAGATGCTCCAATTTTAACTGCAGTACAGAACAATCACAAATTTCAATTTCAATTTCAATATTCAAAAGTAGCAGTCTATAGTAGCAACAAATTTTCATACAAGCCAGTCACACATTGATGATTCATTTGCAGCACTTTAATTACAGTATGGAAAATATGGCAGCATTTAATGTAAACTCCATTGGCTTAATTTCAGCCCAAATGCACTTGTAGTTTTAGTCCCTAAGTCACAAGTAGAGTGCAAGCAAATTTGTCAAGAATTTAGCCAAAGATAATGACCAACCTTAGTTTAGCACTAAATAACACCAACAGTGCAATTAGACAATAAGGAGGACCAAATGACAGCAGTAATGAATCTTGAAGCAACAGAGAACAATGCAAAATGCAATGGATGAAATGGAGTGCATGTATTTGTCTATCTATATGCAACTCCCTAAGTATGAAGTAAGTAACAGATTGCACAGAAGCAACATAACATATTTCATAAAAGCAATGACAGCAGCAAGATCAACAATAGCACAAATAAAGTTGTAAGCCAGGTGACTTTAATTAAACTTCCAACAAATGGCAATTAGTGTAGAACAAGGTTCAAGATCAAATGTCACAATTTAAACAAGTTAAAATCAGATTCTAGGAACTCAAATTCATTCCATTTCTTGCAATTTCAATGTGCAACATGAAGTTGTCTAAAACTAAAAACATGAAGGAATGTCCAAACAGAAGAATTTGCTCAAAAATATATGCGAAACTTTGAAATGACAACGGCAGCAATAAATTTCAAGTATTGATACAAGCAACAGCAGAAATTCCTCAACTTTACAGAATATAAAGGGAAGAAAAATTACAAAGGTCAGTCCCTCAAATCCCATTCCTCCTGTATCACCCATATCACAGAAATTGTCTTACACAGATACATAAACCTTGTTAGCAATACATATGAGAACAATAATGTACAATGTAACGTTGGATTCAAAAACTCACTATTTTTGTAATAGCTCATAGAAGAATTCAGCATAACATGTGCGAATGAAATCAATATCTTCTTCAGGAAAGGGATCAGCAAGATCAAACATCTGTAACACCAAAACCAAACAAAACATTAACTTAGTAACTTAAAAACAATAAAGTAATACAAAAGTTCTGAAATATAAATTTACCTCTTGAGTAAAATCAGTCGTGCCTAGAGTGATAATATTGTAAATGTGTCTCAAAACATAAAAACCATATAAGTTGGACCCCTGTGGTTGCCTACGGCTCTGAGAAAAAACATGATAGGCATGGTTTATTACATTCTTTAAATAAATCAATATGTACTAACCTTTGGCATGATCCATGTAGGGTCCTTTATGTCACGAACATGCTTACCACAAGCAGTGTGTATGAATGTCCGCATAGCCCTATGATCATCACAATGACAAAGGTTATTGGTTTTACACAAATTCCATAAACTTTGCATACAAAAGGTAATAATGCAAGAAAACTAACGAGTTTATGGTCTTTTTCAAATCATTCCCTGGTTTGAAGTGGAGGGAACATAAGAGGATGACAGTGTAACTACTCTTGCATAGAAGAAGCAACTACCAATGATCACTGAAAAAAAAGAAGAATATTAAGCAAACATAAAAAATTATATAAATTATAAAATATCAGTTTGCTTCTTACCCGTGCACATATGGAGCCAAGAAACACTCAGTTCCAATTTCACCAAGCCTTTCTGATAAGTATCTATGTCTGATAGCAGTAGTGGTCCCTTTCTCTTGGATGTAATGGGGGCATAAGAATCCAAATTTTTCGCTTTTGCCAAAGGAGGCCAACCTACGATACATGTACCTACAATAATGCAAGCACATAAATAAAAGGTAAATGGTAAAAATTTTAAAATATTTACTTTGAACTGCAGAAGATACTTACATTAAGAATAGTTGGACAATCCCAATCGTAAGATTTTGTTTAGGAGCTACCAGGGAAATCAAATCATCCCTCTCAAGATAGCATGTCACCCCTGACTGTCTAACAACTGAATCCGTAGGCCAATCTCTTGTTTTAAAGGATGTATCATATGCCATCAGAATCACTTGTTGCATGATATTCAGTGGAGGCTGTGAAACTTCTTGTTGAGTGAAGGGAGCTGGACTTGGTGAGGCTTTGATCAGACTTTCATCGGCTTGAACAGAAATAAGGTTTGTTGGCCACAAGATGAACGTACCCAGGACATCGCTTACAATCTTGAATTCATTAGAAGGGATAGGGACAGGTGCATCTGCATTGATCACCTCGTCAACTGACACTTGGACTTGATTAGCTTCCATTTGTCGGTGGTGGACAGTTGATCCCAGGTTATGCACACTACCCCGTACAACTAACCGTCTAAGAGGATTCTTGACAAAAATATCACAAGGCTCAGTAATTTCTCTTGCAGGACCCTCTGATGACTGCCCGATGTTGCAACAACTCCCTTTAGTGCTCTGCTTATTAGGATCAATCGATTGTGGCTGGGGAGAACTGGTATCTTGTCTTGAGCTCATAAACACTATCATTTCCTCTTTCATCTTGCTCAACCGGGTCTCTAATAGTGCATCAAATGATGCTTCAGCCTCAGCCTTTGCTTCTGCTCTTGTAGTGGACAACATAGTCTCCAATTCCTCCCTAGTCACAATGTTTGAGGAATGGCGTACGGGGGCTCCAAAGTAATCCCGTATCCCTACCCCTCCTCCAACTCCCCTGACACGGCCTCGATGCTCATGTTTGCCAGTAGCAACTATTAGAATATCATTCTTGCCCTCCGACTTAAAAGATCCCTCAACTTGTTTTTTTTCTAAGTTCCTCTTGTAAGATAATACAAAATAACAAACATAAGTAATGATGTACGCTTCTTATGTAATTAATAATAGCAACGATATATACTTTCAATTCTTTTACCTACTATACGAGATTGTTCACTCGTATAAGACCCACTCCTCTTTTGATGGGCAAATTGCCATTTTTCCTCGCGACGAATCAGAGATGGTGGAGAAAGAAGAACAGAATAATCGGATTGAGATGCTTCTTCCAATCTCTTCCATTTGGCCGCCAACAAGTCTCTTTTAACCTTTGCATAACCCCCACAAGACATTGTATGAGGGCAATCATTCTTTTTACCACTCTCTTGTACTTTTAGCCTTTTTGCCTACGAATAAAAATGATACAAAAGGAAAGTGTTATAATCAATGAAGATAATTGCTAAGTAAATAAAACGAAAAATAAGTCAACTAACCAAAGATTATGGAGTAGTCCGAAGCCTAACAAATGCTTGCCAAGTCGCTTGATCAATAAATGTATACTGGTCGCATAGATTAGGACGAGGCTGACCATCTTTCACCTCGATATGAATGTAATTGTTGGTCAGATTTGTCTTAAACTTGCTCCAGCGCTCATAACAATACGTCATTGTCTTGTTGTACAAGATCTCACTCTGAGGAACGTCGTACGTGAGATGGAATGCATGCATTGAAGGAGTAAATGACAAATTTATAACATATTTGATAATAATTAATTACATACATAAGAGAATTGTATACCTGGATAGTGTCCCAAATATGTTTCTTTACCTTTTCATCGTCATTTCTCCACTCCTCTATCAAGATGCTCGGTATATTGCGTGTAAGGAGGCTGACAAAACTCCTATACCATTGGGCATTAAGATTGATTGGTTTCCAATATCTATCAAACTCAATCGGTATCTTTTGGCCTGCACTCCGACTGAGGGAAGCGTCTGTCAACCATGTGCCACATCTACCCCTTCATACAAACTGGTTATTATGCTCACTATGACCCTGGTTCCGAGCATTGTTAGGCTTGCCCTGATTAACGCTAGCTGGCTGACTCTCCTGAGCACTAGGTGGCTGACTCAAAGGTGCAGTAGGTGGTTGATCCTCTGCACTAGGATGCGGGGGATTCGTCATTTACCTGTAACGACAACAAAGAAAGATAAATCCTAAGCTATGACATGTGAAGACTATATCGATAAAATAACTAAACATATTCTTTGGATATAAATCATAATCATAACTACTTTAGTTAGTTAAGTTCAAAGTAGTATCATAAAGAGATATCCTCCCATATTCTCTAGTGATGAACATTTCTTGTGCTGTGTGCATTATATGCTTCATCTTTTTCGTGCAATTTTGGTAGACCCCTAGAAAAAGGAGTCTCAAGAAGATCATAATTTGAGCGAATTTTCTCGTCAATATCAACGACCCTTTTTCCTTGAAGAGCTACATACCAAATTTTATTTGCCTGATCAGTAATATAGAACACTTGTTGCGCCTGATCTGCCATAATGAAAGGTTCATCTCCAAAACTTCTACTATTTAGATCTACCAATGTAAATCCTAACCTATCGATCTTCACACCATTAGTGACATCAACTCACTTGTATTTGAAAATGGGAAATCTAATTTTAACATAGTTAACCACCCAAATCTCTTCAATCACCCCATAATAAGGTATGGCAGCCAATGTAGGGTTCTTATCTTTCGAACTAGAGAAGTGCATAGATTCAGCCACTAATACAACACCATTGTTCTGGACGGTGCTCTTATCATCTAGGGACTTCGTGTAAAAGGTATAACCGTTGATCATAAATGAAGTCCAACTTATGACATCAACTTTAGGACCACATACTAACCAATTTATTGTATCAGAAATACATTCGTCTCCGTCAACCTTTTGTTTGAACCAATGTGTGAAAGTTCTGTTATGCTCCCTAATTAACCTTTGTTCAGTCATTCGACTATTTTGTTTTCGTACAATTTCTTTATGGGCATTCATGCAATATTGAACTTCATCAACATTGTTTAAGATGTACAAGTGGACTTGTTGCAATTCATCAGCATCTATGCTCTTTACTGTTGCCCCGCATCTACCCCCTTCTTGATCATGACGTTTAGGAAGGCCAATATGTCGTACATTTGACAAATAATGTTGACAAAATTCCATAGCTTTTTCAGAAACATATTTTTGAACAATAGATGCTTCAGGCCGGTTGGGGTTATTCACATACCCTTTTAGTATTTTCATAGTTCTTTTGATTGGGTACATCTACCGGAAATAGATAGGGCCACACAACTTTATCTCCCTCACTAGATGAACAATCTAGTGTACCATGATGTCAAAAAAGGAAGGAAGAAAAAGCTTCTCAAGCTGGCACAAGATCATATATCCTTCATTTTCCAATTCTTCCAATCTTTCCGTGTCAATGACTTTACAATAAATGGCATTGAAGAAGAAACAAAGTCTAGTCAATATGTGTTGAAGATCATATTCGGCAATGCCTCAAATAGCTAGTGGGAGTAGTTGTTGCATTAAGACATGACAATCATGAGACTTTAGCCCTATTAACTTCAAGTCTTTCATCGATACAAGCTTTTTAAAATTTGAAGAATACCCTGAGGGAACTTTAGCACCATGTAAACACTCACAAAAGCTTTTTTTCTCAACCTTAGACAAAGTATGAGCAGCTGGAGGACAAAAGTTTCTATTACCATATGGCCTTAGATGTAAATCTTCTCATATTCCCATTTCTTGCAAGTCTAATCTTGCCTTCACGCCATCCTTAGAACTTCCTTGTATGTTGAGTAGTGTCCCAACAATACTATCACATACGTTTTTCTCCACATGCATGAAATCAATACAGTATCTGACGTCAAGATTGCGCCAATATGGAAAATCGAAGAAGACGGACCTTTTTTTTCATATATTTTTCTCATTTCTACTCTTTGATGACTTACCAAACATAGTATTGATATTTTTCACCTTTTCATAAATTTTCTCCCCAGTCAATGCCTCTGGAGCATCTTCAAACTCTTGGCCACTGAAAAAAGCTTTTTTTAATCTACGATAAGGGTGGCTTCGTCTAAGAAATCGCCTATGGCTAAGGTAAACCGTCTTTCTTCCATGTTGAAATTGATGGTAGTATGTGCCTTCTTCACATATCGGACAAACTTTGTGGCCTTTAACGCTATATCCTGACAAGTTTCCATATGCAGGGAAGTCATTTATAGTACAAAAGATTATTGCTCGCATATTAAAAGTCTCCTTCTTGTTCACATAAAAAACGTCGACACCTTTATCCCATAACTCTTTCAAGTTTTCGATCAAGGGTTCTAGGTAAACATCTATGTCATTTCCAGGTTGCTTTGATCCCAAAATCAACATAAACAATATAATGTACTTTCATTTCATATATAACAAAGAAGATAAATTGTAAATTACCAACAGAACAGGCCATGAACTATGTATACTACTTAGGCTACCATAAGGATTCATACCATCTGTACTAAGCCCAAGCTTGAGATTCCTAGGTTCTTCACCGAAGCTAGGAAATAATTGATCAATTTTCTGCTATTGAGAAGAATCAGTTGGATTGCGAAGCTTTCCATTAGAAATCCTCTCATCTGCATGCCATCTCAAATTTTTGGCATCAATTTCATTGGCAAACAGGCGCTTGAACCTTGGAATGATTGGAAGACACCACAACACTTTTGCAAGGCCCTTATTTGATTTATACCTTGGAGTTTCACATATCAGACATTACTCCTTCTCTTCATGATCTTTTCTATACAATATGCAATCATTAGGGCAAGCATGGAACTTTTTATACTTCATCCCTAGTGGACACAGTATTTTCTTAGCATTATAGTATCGACAAGGCAACACATTTTCATTAGGAAGCATGTCTTTAAAGGCCTCAAACATTTCTGAAAAACTCTTGTTGCTCCATCCATGCTGTGCTTTCAAGCTTACCAATTTCAATACAGTATTCAACAATTGGTATTTTTTACACCCTGGGTACAGCGGCATCTCAGCATCACAGCACATATTACCATATGCATGTGATTGTTCAAAAGCCTCTTCTCCTACATCACGAATAATATCCTCTATCCGATCATCCATATCTGTGTCATTATCATCACAAGTCACTTCCCCCTGTTGAGATGCACTTGGCATTTATAATTGTTCACCATGCCATACCCATATTACATATGTCTTACAAAACCCTTCACAAATTAAATGTGTATATATATTTGCAGCACTTAATCGCTTCTCATTCAAACATTTTACACAAGGGCAATAAAACATCCCACTATCATCATCGGCATTTCTTTTTGCAAAGTTTAAAAAACCCCCCACCCCAACATTATATTCAATACTCGTCCGTTTAGCTTGTATCCAACACCTTTTTTTTGTTTTCTACTTTTTCCCTTAGAAAAGGCAGGATTGAAAAGGCTCACTAGTTGTGATCCATTAACACAGAATTCAGCTCAAAACAGAATTCACAATCATTATTATATAGCTTTGCTTGTAAGTCAGGAGGAAAGCAAGAAATGGAATAAACAAGAGTGTTGACTTTTTTACTTCTTTGAAATATAAGAAAGATTTTGGCCACAAATTTATATGAATGGGGTTGAAGAAGTTAGATCTCAACCCCATTCATGCATATTGAATGTGTAATGACAAGAGCTGGCAACATTGCTCTTATAATCATTTTCTATCACACTCGCACTTCAAGGCCAAAAAATAGTCAAATTAACTGCAAATGTTAAATTTAAGGTAAGGCACTGACATTGGCATTCAATATATGTCAATCAAATTTATTCGGTCACCATCAATACAGGATTCAAAGTTTTAATTAAATTGAATCCCTTTCACCCAATTCAGGGGTTTGTAATAATACTTTGATTAAATTTTCATGAACCTATTTGATATAATAATCAATGAAAAAGAAATAGATGAAGCTTAGGTCCATTTATTTATATCCATTAGGTTAAATTCCTCGATTCAATCAAAACATATGCACCTATTTTTAAAATAAAAACTCATATTGATAACATTTCAAAATGTGAATTGCTCATAACATAATTTAACATCTTTGAATCATAGGAACTTTCTCACATCATAAGTCTACACCCCTATATTCCCCAATTTCCTTCACATTGGTTTTTTATGTCTGCTTCCTTATTAGTAATACTATTATAGTAATTAAGGTTAATTTTTATCAATACAGTACAACTAAAAAAATAACAGTTAACTTATCAAATGTCTTAAAATGAAAATTATATACTAAATGTCTTAAAAATAACGCATTGTATTTAAAAACAAACAAACTTGTAATTGGAGGGAGGCCAACGGTGTAGAGGGAGAGGGATATATAATAAACCAAATCCTGCCTAAACAACCTGAAATTAGTCGTCTTCTGCAGAAAAAAAGCATCAAAACCTCTTAGACTAAGGCCAAAATAAATATTTCACCTTTAAAACCTCTCAGACCAAGACCAAAGGAGTAAATATTTCACACTGTTCGACCTCCCATCATCATTATCCTAAGATATCACCTAAGAAAGGTACTATGGTTTCTTGACATGTACATATATATTATTCCCTCCTTTACTTAATAAAAATACCCACATTAATGAATTGTCACTTGTCAAGCACAGAAAACACACGCACAAAAGAGAGCTCTACATACCTTTCTCGATACTTGCCAGTAACCGTAAAAGCTTGGTCTTGTTGGTAACAAGTATGGTGACAATCTTAGGAGGCTTGTTTTGGTTTGCAACAAATAACTGTCATTACCAAAATCAAAATAAGTATTCAATCTAAATGGCAATTTGAAATGTAGAATCAGATCATATTAGCTTCTCATATTCAGCTAAAGAACGTTCTTCCAGCAGAAAATTGTTAAGAACCAATGACAGTCACTCAAGCACTCACCTTGACAGCAATATCAATCTT
The DNA here is from genome assembly GCA_963242795.1 of Inga leiocalycina. Taxonomy (NCBI): domain Eukaryota; kingdom Viridiplantae; phylum Streptophyta; class Magnoliopsida; order Fabales; family Fabaceae; genus Inga; species Inga leiocalycina. The sequence continues at coordinate 42,398,063 of OY725332.1, forward strand.
TACATTTCAAAGAATTGGATTAATAACAATCTAATTTCGCAATTTCAAAAATCATGGTTATATTAAAGCAGAAAAACATACAAGAGAAATTATTGCATCCCTCACTTTCCCATTTATTTCCTTGTAGACCTGGTAACAACACAGCAAATAAGATTATCTTGAAATTAGGCAACATTAAATTGAAACAAAGACAATGCAATCGAAATTTAATTAGCAGTAGTACTACAAGCCTAGTATGACTCCATGACATGTAATCATTACAAAAATAGATAGAGAATAGCCAGAACAAAGTGTCAAGTTAATTAGTAACAATACCAGCTCACGGAAGCAAGTCAATCCTTGAGTTGATTTCTACAATATCAAAAGCTCACATACTTGAGTTGATTTCTACAATATCAAAAATAGATAAAGAATCAGCTCACATACTTAAGTTGATTTCTACAATATCAAAAGCTCAATCACAGCAATATCAATCTGGAACGAGTTAAGTGCAACAACAATAGCATTCAACAATAACCAAATTAGTACTTAGCAAGGCCAAAAATTTTGATTTGGGTCAGCTTTGAAGTTATAAAATCTATGCAATATCTCAATATATACATATAGGGCACTCATCAGGGACTAGCTTTGAGAGGGTTTTAAACACCAAACACACCAAAAAATTTATATTAAGCTACTGTTTTGTTTAGTTTATCCCCTTCACCAGCCTAAGCCGATGACTAAATTGGAGGTAACCGCTTCTATATAGTAATTGTAGAAAGGGAAATGTAGAGGACAATGAAGCATACCTCAAAAAGAGATTGAAGATGAAGATGTCCCAGAAATGCAGTGAATAAGGGACAACAGCACCCACGACGACAACAACAAGTAGCTGAAGCAATGTATGACAGCAATCGAAGAGCGACGACGGACTTGATTCAGAATGGGATCAGGTAAGGGACGGGGAGTCGACAGCTGAGGAGAGAAAAGATTGGGATCAATTTGCTTGGGTGATTCAGAATGGAAGGGAATTTAAAATGGAAGAGGGTGGGAGTGAGGGCGCAGTGTGAAAATAAATTGGTGAAGCTTTTTTAGACCGGTTAATAGGGAAACCGGTCTAAAAAAAGGGTTTTAAAGACCAGTTGCCTAACAACCGGTCTTTTTTAGACCGATTCTCTCAGTTACCAATCTAAAAAATAAAATCCTTAATTTTTTAGACTGGTTAGTATAGAACCGATCTAAATAATCTTTTTTAGACTGGTTATTATAATAACCGGTCTCCCAACTTGTTTATAATTATGAAAATGCCACCGCGCATTTCTTTTAGACTTAATCCACTACAACCAGTCAAAATGGGCCGGTCTAAAACGCGTTTTTTCTACTAGTGATTGTTTGAACATTGAGCATGCTGATATGTCATTGTGTGAACATGAATTATGTATTGCAAGCATGTCATGCATTAAACACTTATCTTGCATGCATATTGGTATTGTTTTCTTACTGAGATTCCCCAGAATCTTACCCTCCCCTACCAATAGTGTAGATAGGGCAAGTGGATCAAGATGGAGCAAGTAACCAAGGGCAGCTAGGTCTCTTTATGGGTGAGTGCATTGGTAGTTGGTTATCGTCATAAGTTGGTATAATTGTATATGTTTGGTCATATATATTCAGATGACAGATTGGATTGTGTATTGTGAATAAGTATTGTGTAATCCCCATTTGAGATATTGTAAAGGGCTTATGTGCCCTATGAATCTTTAGTGAAGGTTTGAACCCGGGATTACCGGGATTATTATTGTGCACTCTGATATATTATGAATGTGATTTATCTTCGTGTAGTAATTGTATCCGGAAGATGAATGTGAAACCATGTGAATTCGCTTTTGAAATGTATTTATGAAAACCCCGTCTAGTAGATGGGTTAGTAAATGTTATTTGATTGTTATTGGTCTCTATTTTACTTTAATTGTGTATTTCGGATATAATTACGGCAGGGGGGGTTACAAATGGCATATTATAGATCTAACTCTTTCTTATCTATCAATTCTTGTTCAAGGTTGCATATCCCTTAAGCCCTTTATGGTAAGGAGTTCCATTAAGCATAACCACAAAGTCAAGAATGTATTGATCTATCCCAAATTGCATGGCTATACTCGATGTGTGAGTTTCTATAATATACAAATTTGTATACAATTTCGTTCTGTACGCATGAAATGGCAAAAGAAGAATCCCCATTTTTTTAAAAAAAATTGCCTCAAAAGTTAACGATTATTTAATAAGAACTGTTATATATTTATACACTATATGTGACGGTTGTTTCATTCAACCCATTAGCATTTATAGCAAATAAATAACGGTTGCTATATATCACCCATTATGTATGCTAAACTTTTATATAATAGTTATTTTGAAATCACCGTGATGTATGTTATAGAGCTTTATAACAGTTGTTTACTTGAGACCATTATTTATTATGACAGCATTATGCATAGCATAACCTCACTACATCTCAATACATAACAAGTATTATAATATATAAAGAATAAATCACGGTTTGGAATCATAATGTATCTATGCCAAACTTTTATAACACCCACATATATGACAGTTCGAAACCATTATGTATGACAATTAATAATCATCATACATCACAATTTCTGTAGTAGTATTTACACACAAGGACCCAATTATTTTAGATACCATTCCCTAATTAATTTTTTAAATAGGAATTTATCCCCGATTTCCCCTTACAAAATGGGTAAAAAGTCTTATTTGAAAATCAAGAAAACCATTTTTATTTACACATGTGGTATATATGTGTTTTTTTTTATTAAATCTTAAAATTTAACTCTTTTAACACTGAGTCCTTGTAACTTTACTCTGATAACATTGTTAGCCCATGTATAACAGCTAATTGTGCTAACATAAGTACCTAATTAAAAATTAAAGGAAACTATATGTACTTCAAGAATGGTTTTTTCTTGAAAATTTTGGGCATGTTTGAGAAAGAGGTGGAAAAGCACATTTACGTAAGTTGAGACAAAACTCCTCTCACAAACTTTTCTTGTATACCGTAAATCACGTTGAAAAAGCAGATTATATAGCTAATCCAAACAGGCACTTTATAGATGAGGATGACTTGATTTGTTTCTAGACACAAAAGTATTGATACTCTAATTAATACTGTTGTTGTTTTTGAGTTGCATCCAATAAAATTTATGTTCTTGTTTGTGGTGTATTTTCACTTTTAAGATATTTTTTAAGGTGCAATTTTTAGGGTTCAGGTATATTCAACACCTTGTAGCATTTTTTTAAATGCATCCATTGCCATAAAGTATTTTGTGGTGTATCTAAATCCTAAAATATTTTTCTAAACACATCCAATGCCCTAAAATGAAAATAAATTATTAGATGCAAAATTGCACAAATACTTATTTTAAGGTGATGTTCACATATAAAAAAACTTCAGGGTGCTGGATGCATCACAGAATATTTTAAAACACTGGATACAATTAGAAAAATATTTTAGGGTGATGAATGCACTGTAAACCCCTTTTTTTGTAAAAAAAAAAAAATCAGCCAACTTCATCCTTTTCACTCTTTTTTTTCTTTGTTTTTTTAAAACAATCCTCTTTTTCTTCTTCGGATGGTAGATTTAGAAATAGCCTAGATAGTTCTTCTTTTCTGCCTATCATATACTCTCATATGTAAATCCTTTCTTTTACTAGCACTAATATCATTTTGCTTTACTTAATGAAAATCATGCTTTTAATTTTTAGAGACTTTACATAAGTTTTTGAGCATTTGATACCTTTTTTTCAAAAAATATCTTTCGTGTAAATTTCTATACTAAGTCACTATTATTTATTATGTTTTTTCAAATGATTTCCTTTTTTTTACAAAAGGGTAAATATTAATTTATTTTAATTTTGAGACCATTTTTGTGAAACAAGGAACCCTTTTTCTTAAATAAAAATTGATGAGATAATTAAGAGTGATTTATGTTTTTTCCGATAGTACATAAAGTCAAAAGGTATACATACGATTTAGTTCAATTTACATTTCTTAATAAACTATTGAATCAATAATTAAGGGGTTAATATAATATTTAGTTGTTTAAGCCTGCCTTCATTTTGTTTTTAGTCCCTAAAGTTTTATTTTATTTAAAACATTAATCTTTATAATTCAATAAAAACCTGGACCATGTTACCTCTAGAGGTGCGAAAACCCATAGTTTAAAACTTAAGAGATCAAAACTAAAATAATGACAAATTTGACCAAACAACAATGGAAAAATAACTTTTTAAACCGGTTCTGGATTAGGTCTTGATACAGCTGATCTAAAATGTCTATTACTTTTTAGATACATCCGGTCTAAAAAGTATTCTTTAGACCGGTTGTAGCTACAACGGGTCTAAAAAGTTCCATTTTTTTCTAAAATATTCCTCTTACAAATTAGCTCTACCCAGCAAGCCATTTCAACGACATCCCAGATTCCACAGAAGCAACAACACATTATCACACACAATTAGAAATAATGACAGTAGCTTTACTATACCCCACATTTCACATAAGCAACAACAATAAAAATAATTAAAAATTAACACATTGTCACACATAATCAGAAGCAACAATTTCATTTATAAAAAATTATCATCATTCTTCCTACCCATATTCTCAGCGACAATATCAACACATTATCATCAAGCATTTTAAAACACATTCTGAATCTACCGAGATAACAATGGCCCACAATTTAACAATGACAGTAACAAAATCTCAACTTTGTACACTTTCAATTCCAAAACTTTTAAAGAAAATTAGAGGGAAGAAGAATTCCTCAGTATGTACAGAAAATTCCTCAATTTTACAGAAAAATAAAGGGAAGAAAAAGTATAAAGGTCAATCCTTCAAATCCCATGCCTGTATCAACATCAGACCTGTATCACCTATATCCCAGAAATTGTCCTACACAAAGACATAAACCCAGTTAGATATGAAAACCACAAAACTTTATAATTGCACACATCATGTAATTGCATTGAAATGGAATTGCACACAGCAACACAGTAATTTAGCACACAGCATGTAATGGCAATTAAAACAACACTTTATAATTCATACAGCAGAAGCAATACATATGAGAACAACATAACATTTGATTCAAAAACTCACTATTTTTGTAAAAGTTTATAGATGAATTCAATACACCATTTGCGGATGAAATCAATATCTTCTTTAGGAAAGGGATCAGTAAGATCAAACATCTGTACCACCAAACCCAGACAAAACATTAACTTGCTAACTTAAAAATAATAAAAGTAATACAAAATTTTTGAAATATACATATACCTCTTCAGTAAAATTAGTCATGTCTAGGGTAACAATATTGTAAATGTGTCTCAAAACATACAAACCACATAATTTAGACCCCAGTGGTTGCCTACAGCTCTAAAAAAGAACATGACATCATTAAAACAAGTATAAAAGCATGGCTTATTAAATACATTCTTAAAACAAACCAATATGTACTAACCTTTAGGATGATCCATGTAGGGTCTTTTAACTCACGAACATGCTTACCACAAGCAGCGTGTAGGAATATTCACATGGCCCTATCATCAAAATCACAAAGGTTGCTTATTTTACACAGATTCTATAAACTTTGTACACAAAAGGTAATAATGCAAGAAAACTTACGAGTTCATGGTCTTCTTCAATTCATTCCCTGGTTTGAAGTGGAGGGCGCATAAGAGGATGACAGTATAACTATTCTTGCATAGAAGAACCAATTGCTAATTATCACTGAAAAAAAGAGATGAATATTAAGCAAATATAAAACATTATATATATTATGAAATATAAATTTGTTTCTTACCCATGTGCATATAGAGCCAAGAAACACTCAGTTGCAATTTCACTAAGCCTCTCTGATAAGTATGTATATCTGATAGCAGTAGTGGTCCCTTTCTCTTGGATTTGAATTGGCCATACGAATCAAGATTTATCGCTATTGCTAGAGGAGACCAATCTACGATTCATGTACCTACAATAATGCAAGCACACAAATCAAAGGTAAACGGAAAAATTTTTAAAATACTTACTTCCAATTGAAGAAGATACTTACATTAAAAATAGTTAGACAATCGCAACCGTAAGATGTTGTCTAGGAGCTACCAGGAACATTAAATTATCCCTCTTAAGAAAGCATGTCACCCTTGACTTGCCAATAGTTGAATCCATAGGCTAATCTCTTGTTTGAAAGGATGTATTATATGCCATCAGAATCACTTGTTACGTGAAATTCAAAGGAGGTTGTGAAACTTCTTGAGTGAAGGGAGTTGGACTTGGGGCTGTGATTGAGGTTTCCTTAGCTCGAACAAAAACAAGGTTATTTGACCATAAGATAAAAGTACCCAGGACATCGCTCATAATCTTCAAATCATCAGAAGGGATAGGGATAGGTGTATCTACAATGATCACCTCTTAAACTGATACTTTGACTTGATCATCTTTCATTTGTTGGTAGTGGATAGTTGATCTCAGGTTATACACACTCCCCTGTACAACTAACTATCTTAGAGGATCCTTGACAAAAATGTCACAAGGCTCAACACTTTCTTTCGTAGGACCCTCTGATGACTACCCAATATTGCAACAACTCCCTTTAGTGCTCCACTTATTAGGAGCAAGTGATTGTGCTTGGGGAGCACTGGTATCTTGCTTGTGCTCAAAATCATCATCATTTCTCTTTCATCTTGCTCAACCGAGCTTTTAATCGTGCATCAAATGATGCTTCTGCCTCAGCCCTTGCTTCCACCCTTGTAGTAGCCAACATATGCTCCATTTCCACCCAAGTCACCATGCTTGAGGAATGGCATGAGGGGGCTTCAAAGTAATCCCTTATGCCTACCCTTCCTCCAACTCCCCTGACATGGCCTGGATGCTCATGTTTTCTAATAGCAATAGTCAGGATATCATTCCTCCCCTCTGACCTAAAAGATCCTTCGGCCTTTGTTTTTTGAAGTTCCTCCTGTAAGATACAGATAACAAACATAAGTAATGAAACTTGTTTCTTATGTAATTAATAACAACAACGATACTTACAATTTTTTCACCTACTATATGAGATTATTCACTCATATAAAACCCACTCCTCTTTTGATAAGAAAACAAGCATTTTTATTCGTGTCGAATAAGAGATGGTGGAGAAAGTAGAATAGAAGGATCTGAGATGCTTCTTTCAATCTTTTCCGTTTGGCGCCAACAAGTCTTTTTTAGCCTTTGTATAACTCCCATGAGGCATTATATGAGGGCAATCATTCTTTCTACCACTCTCTTGTGTGTTTTTCTTGTGAATAAGAAATTAAAAAAAAGGTCACAATCAATTAAGACAATTGATAAGTAAATAAAATGCAAAATAAGTCAACACACCAAAGCTTATAGAGTAGTCCGAAGCCTAAAAAATTCTTGCCAAATCACTTCATCAATATATGAATACTTGCAGTATGGAGTAGGATGAGGCTTGCCATCTTTCACCTGAATGTAATTGTTGGCCAAATTTGTCTTAAACTTCCTCGAGCGCTCATAACAATACGTCATTGTCTTATTGTATAAGATGTCACTCTGAGGAACGTCATAGGTGAGTTGTAATACATGCATTGAAGGAGTTAGTGACAAATTTGATAATCATTACATGCAGAAGAGAACTTTATACTTGGATAGTGTCCCAAATATATTGCTTCACATGTTTATCGACATTTCTCCACTCCTCTATCAAGATGCTAGGCTTGTTACGTTCTATATTAGCTTGCATTAGGCCTGATTGGTTTCCAATATCTATCAAACTCAATCAGTATCTTTTGCCCAGCTATCCGACTGAGGGCAATGTCTCTCAACCATGTGCCACTTCTACCCATTTGTACAAACTGGTTATTGGGCTTACTTTGATTCTAGCTCGGAGTATTGCTACGCTTGCTTTGATTAACACTAGCTAGCTCGCTTTGATAAGCACAAGGTAGCTTTGACGCCTCTACACTAGGACACCTTGGATCCTTTATTTTCCTGTTAAGACAACAAAAAAAGATAAATCCATAAGTTATGACATGAAAAGACTATATCTATAAAATAACTATATACATAATTCGGATATAATTCATAATAATAATTATTTTATCTAGCTAACTTTCAAAATAGTTTTATAAAGAGATATCCTCCCATATCCCTTCATGATGATCATTTCTTATACCATGTTCATTATCTGCTTCATCTTCTTCGTTCAATTCTAGTAGACCTCTGGAAAAAGAAGGAGTCTCAAGAAGATCATAACTTAAACAAATTTCCTTATCAATACCAACGACCCTTTTTCCTTGGAAAGCAATAAACTACATTTTATTTTTCTTGATCGGTAATATAGAACACTTGTTTCACCTGATTTGCCATAATAAAATGTTCATTTACAAAACTTCTACTATTTAGATCTACTAATGTAAATACTAATTGATCAATCTTCACACCACATTGACATCAACCCACTTGCATTTGAAAATGGGAAATTTAATTTAACATAGTCAACCACCCAAATCTCTTCAATAACCTCATAATAAGGTATGACTGCCAATCTAGGGTTTTTATCTTTCGAACTAGAGAAGTGCATAGATTCAGCCACTAACATAATACCACTGTTCTGGATGGTGCTTCTATCTTCTAGGGACTTAATGTAAAAGATATAACCATTGATCACAAATGAAGTCTAACTTATGACATCAACCTCAAAACCATGTGCTAACCATTTAATTGTATTAGAAACATATTCTTTTACGTCAACCTTTTGTTTGAACCAATGTAGAAAAGTTCTGTTATGCTCATTAATTAACCTTTGTTCAGTCATTTGACTATTTTCTTTCTATACAATTTCTTTATGAGCATTCATGTAATCTTGAACTTCATCAACATTATTCAAGATGTACAAGTGAACTTGTTGCAATTCATTAGGATCCACACTCTTTACTGTAGCCCCGTATCTACCCCTTCTTCGTTACGACGTTTGGGAAGCCCAATATGTCCTACATTTGACAAATAATGTTGACAAAATTCCATGGTTTCTTCAGAAACATATTTGTGAATAATAGATACTTCAGGCCAGTTAGGGTTCTTCACATACCCTTCTAAGATTTTCGTAGTTCTTTCAATTAGTTATATCCATTGGAAATAGATAAGGCCACACAACTTTATCTCCTTCACTAGATGAACAATTAGATGTACCATAATGTTAAGAAAATAAAGAAGGAAATCTTCTCAAGCAGGCACAAGATCAGATATCCTTCATTTTCCAATTCATCCAATCTTTCTGTCTCAATAACTTTACTATAAATAACGTCGAAGAAGAAACAAAGTTTAGTCAATATGTGTTGAAGATCATATTTGACAATGCCTCGAATAGCTACTAGGAGTAGTTGTTGCTTTAAGACATGACAATCATAAGACTTTAACTTCAAGTCTTTCATCAACACAAGTTTCTTAAAATTTTAAGAATACCCTGAGGGAACTTTGATGCCATGTAAACACTCACAAAAACTTCTTTTCTCATCCTTAGACAAAGTATGAAAAGTTGGAGGTCAAAAAGTTCTCTTACTATATGGCCTTGGATATAAGTCTTTTTGTATTCTCATTTCTTGCAAATCTAATCTTGCCTTCACTCTATCCTTATAACTACTTTATATGTTAAGCAGTGTCCCAACAATACTATCATATACATTTTTCTTTACAAGCAATGAAATCAATATAGTGTCTTACATCAAGATTGCGCCAATATGGAAGATCGAAAAAGACAGACCTCTTTTTCCATATATTTTTCTCATTTATACTCTTTGTAGTCTTACTAAAGATAACATTGATATTTTTCACATTTTCATAAACTTTCTCCCCAGTCAATGCCTTCAGAGCATCTTCAAACTCTTGGCCACCAAAAAAAGCTTTCTTTAATCTACGATATAGGTGGCCCCATCCAAGAAATCTCATATGGCCAAGATAAACGGTCTTTCTTCCATGTTGAAGTTGATGGTAGCATGTGCCTTCTTCACAAATTAGACATGCTTTGTGGCCTTTAACGCTATATCCTTATGAGTTTTCATGTGCAGGAAGTCATTTATAGTATAAAAGATCATGGTTTGCATTGTAAAAAAATCCTTCTTGTTCACATCAAAAACATCAACACCTTCATGCCACAACTCTTTCAAGTCTTCGATCAAGGGTTCTAGGTAAACATCTATATCACTTTTGAGTTGTTTTGGTCTTAAAATCAACGTAGAAAACATAATATAGTTTCATTTCATGCATAACAAAGGAGATAAGTTGTCAATTACCAATAGAATAGGCCATGAACTATATATACTACTTTTCACCGAAGCTAGGAAATAATTGATTGATTTTCTTTCATTGAGAAGAATCAGCTAGATGTCGAAGCTTTCCATCAAAAATCCTCTCATCCGCATGCCATCTCAAATTTTTTGGCATCAATTTCATTAGCAAACAATTGCTTGAACCTCGGTATGATTGGAAAATACCACAACACTTTTGCAAGGGCCTTATTTGATTTGTACCTCAGAGTTTCTCATATCGGACATTGTTACTTCTCTTCATGCTCATTTCTGTACAATATGCAATCATTAAGGCATGCATGGGTCTTTTTATACTTCATCCCCTAATAGACACAATATTTTCTTAGCATTATAGTAAAGACAAGGCAACACATTATCATATGGAAATATGTCCTTAAAAGCCTCAAGCGTTTCTAAAAAACTCTTGTCACTCCATCCATGTCATGCTTTCAAGCTTACCTATTTCAATACTGCTTTCAACAATTGGTATTTTTTATACCCCAGGTACAGTGGCTTCTTAGCATCACTACACATACTACCATATGCATGTGATTGCTTAAAAGCCTCTTTTCCTATATCACGAATAATATCCTTTATCTGATCATCCAAATCTGTGTCATTATCATCAAAGGTTATTCCCCCTGTTGAGATGCACTTGGCATTTCTAATTCGTCACCATGCTATACCCATATTATATAACTTTTAAAAAATCCTTCACAAATTAAATATGTATATATATCTGCAACACTTAGTCGCTTCTCATTCAAACATTCTACACAAGGGCAATAGAACATCCCACTGTCATCATCAACATTTCTTCTAGCAAAGTCTACAAAATCCCTCACCCCATTATCATATTCAACACTCATCTGTTTAGCGTTTATCCAACTACGATCCATATATTTCAACACCTTTTTCTCTCTCTTTTCTATGTTTCCCTTAGAAAAGGTAGGAGTATGATGAGAGCTCGGAATCATTACACTCATAAGTACCTAGTTTAACTACTACATAATAAACAAGTACATAACAAATTGTATATTATAATGCATTTGTATAAAAAAGATCAATCGCTTCAATTAATTAATGGCAAAAACTAATTAAATTACTTGTTAATCACTTAAAGAACAGCTTTCAATACTGGAAACTACACAACAAAGATCAGTTTGGTATGATGGGGTAGATTGCATGCTAGAAGAAAGACTTTGAAGACCAGAAACTATATAGCAATAACCAAATGCAAAATAAGCCTCAGGAGCAACAATGGGCAAGATGAACTTTAGTAATAATAAAACCCAAATTCATAGATCAAGTTGAACTAGTAATATCTTACAGAAGCAAAGAAAATCAAAGTTTTGAGCAGCTATACAAAGTGAAAGCAAATGGGCTCTTGTACTATGACTAATGCCCACATGTTGAAATAAGCTAATTTATATTCTTCTGTGGTCATGACACTTTAAATTTCAGCCTCTAATTTTCATTTAAAACACATTAGATTAGTAAAGCAACAAATATAATTTTGAAGGTCCCAATGAAATGCATTGAATAAATTGAGCAGTATGACATCAGTATAACATTTAGCATACACTCTCCCAGAAGTTTACCCTGTTAAAAATACAACATATACATATAAAGGTTGAAAATACTACAGTTCCACTACATATCCATTATCATGTTGACAAAAAATCCAGATCATGGTCATAACTCATGAACTTAATTCAAAACAATTTAGTCAAAGGAATATTACTTTGCCGTGTCAGTATCTTCAACTACAAGTTATAGAGCTCGTTTTACAATAAACCAGTTGCATTATAGTTCACAACCACACAAAACTATCACAGTAGCTCAGAATCCAAAATGACCAGATTGACAATAAGCTACCAAGGCTCAAAATAAATAGCAAGTAATAGTCACAAAAGTAAAACTCTTGATAGTTTGCAATCAGACGCAAAAACCTACTGCAGAAGTGAACTAGAATTCACATAACAATATTCATCACATAGATTTTAGTGACAGCAAGTTTTAAGCAGCACTGTCCACACTCAATGTTTAAATGACAGCAACATTGCCCTTTTGCAGCAAGTGACTGTAACCCCCTTCTCATCCAAGCCCGAGATTAAGTTCATAAATACATAATTAGGTGGAATTATAGGGCGTAATATGATTTGGGACTTATTAAAATTTCTTTTTCCCAAAACGAGGTTTTCAAAATCTTTTCTAAAACCTGTTCACAATGGTCTTATATTCACATTACAAACATACAAATAGCCTATACAGTACGATTCCATTCATAAATATCAAAGTAGAATGCAAATTCCTGACACACTCGGGTTTTATTAATCAGTAAAGGGGTTTATAAGGCACAATACCCATTAACAGTTTCCCATAACAAGGGGATTACACAAATACTATTCTATGATGCAAAACATACATGTAATTCCCAAACAAATATCCAAATAATTTGTACATGATAACCAATTATCCAAAATAAAACTCCTATCCTGGAGCTTTATCCGCCCTTCGTCAGCTACTTCTCTTTTGAACCTCTAGCCCTGTCTGGAATTTGTTTTAGTAGAGTGAGATTCTAACGAATCCCCGTAGTATCAAATCACTCATAGTATGCAAAACCACAAAGCATGAAAGCAAATAATCACACAACACATAGCAATTACAACGGTAGTTACAGCGGCAAGGGCAGGTATGACTTGTGTCACCCTTACGTTTGTTCACGTTAAAGTGCTCACACTGTATTGCACAACCACATGTTCATATCACATATATCACTACAGCTGGGATACATATAAAATGTTTTACATACACACAGCCACATTGGTTGGATAATCAAACAGGAATTCACAATTCCATAACGTAGCCTCGGCAATTGCAACGGCAAATACAATGGTAAGGGTAGGTGTGATAACCATCACCCCTTACGACTGCTCATATTGAACTGCTCACGCTGTAATGCCTATGGCCGATAACACATTCAATACAATGATAAGTCATACATACCAAGCATCATGCACAACATGAGAGAAAATTCACTACCTTAGTCCTTCCGTGCGTGCTCTAGCACTGGTCTCTCTCGAATAAGGCAAATGTCGAATTCTATAATTCATTATTAGGGACGAAGTGTTATTTTCTATTCCAATACTTAAATGACTTCACAACACTTAGATTGGTTATCATTAATGTCCTTTAGTAAGCTACAAATGCCACTAACAAAAGCCCTAAAGGATTGGAAGAACTATCCCAAAGATTCCCTTTTAGAAGTTTAAGAACTGAATTTCCATTGTTTCACTGGAGTGAAGAAAGCCTCACTCGAGTAATGATGGACTTGCACTCGAGTTCTTAAAAGCACACTCGTGTGAGTGCTTAACAGCAAGCACAGATAGAAATGAGAAACTGATCATTACACTAGAGTGATGGACTTAACACTCAGGTGATATCCTTACTCTTACCTGAGTCCTAGAAAGTGAAGCACCAGAAGTGATCACCCAAGAGCAGAAAGGAATGACAGAAACCAGAATTGATTATTACACTCGAGTGACAGCATAATGCTCACCCGAGTCCCCAAAAGTGAGGTTTAGAAAGTACTCACATGAGAGCACAAAAACTCTTAAAAGGGAACATCACTCGAGCATGAACCTTGGCACTCGAGTGATGGCTTAACACTCGCGAGTGCTAAGACACACTCTTGAGAAATTAACTGCGAGTGATAACCCAAGACATAAGTTTATTGTGTCAGATACACCCACACTCAAGTGAGACAAGGTTCACTCAAGTGATAACCCGCAACACCCGCAAGTAAGACAACACTTTTGCCTTTTTGCATGGAAGTGCAACAGAAAACTGAAGGGAAAAACAAATATGCAACACTTCACTCGAGTGAGATCCTAGACCACTCGAGTGATGCATACTAGAAGCCAAAATCGCAGCAAAATGACAGCATTTTTCTAAAATTTACCCAAGTGATTTCAATGATCCCAAATACTAAACCAAGGCCACTCCCACATAAAATTGCACAAGGAATCCAATGGAATCATAAAAACTACCAAATTCCTATTCCATTATCATGCTTTGGGTTTAGGCTTCATCCAACACCAAAATCCTAAAATCATCAAACTTAACGTTTCAACCTCAAACCAATTCTATTTATTCAAAACACATACCAAATACCTATTCCATGACCATAGCATACCAAACTCTCCATAACCATAATTTTCAAAAATAAGGCCCAAACATTCTAGAAATTCAAAGCTTTATCATTTGGCAAAAAACATAAATAGAAAGGTGTATTTCACTCACCTCTACAACTTTCCTAAAGAAGTTCCTTGATTCACCAAACTTTAGATTTTCTTGAGTGCTCAAACACCACCCAATGAAAAATCTAAAACCATCAAAATAGAGCCCTCAACCTAAGGAACAATATTAAAGAATTGAGTTTCTACATTAGAGGTTATTTACTCACCTTAATCTCAAACTTTTCTTCCTCTTGCTTCTTCGACAATGGCGCCAAAAATTAAGAGAATGAGAGGGATGAGAGCTTGAAGGAGAAGGTGGGATGATGATTTTTGTCATTCCCATGCCTTGCTTCAGCAAAAATGAAGGGAAGGAAAGAGAGAAAAATAATAGAATAATGAGTTTTGACTTTTCTCAACAACTCTTCATCATATAAGCTTGCCACATGCCCTCCTCTCATTGGTTCTCATAAAGTAAGTAACCAATTAGTTACTCTAACCATTCTATTAGCCATTTGGTCACACATCTCATTTCTTCTTAGTTAGAAATTAATTTCCTCATTAATCACTGACTAATTAACTGACAATTTTCCATTCTTCCAATTTTTTCCTGATTTTGGCACATTTACCGAAATTGACACAAAACCCAGAATAATTAAATCTTTAAAACATAATTAATTCTCAATAATTATCATTAGCCCTTAATCAAAATTTGAAGCATTACAATTCTCCCCCCGTTCAATAAATTTCGTCCCCGAAATTTATTGCACATTATGGGGCATAAAATTCGGAAATCACTTCTTCATGTCCGCTTCTGCTTCCCAAGTTGCTTCTCTTGGAGACATTCCTTCCAGACTACCTTCACAAATGGTAAGCTTCAATGTCTGAGCCTTCGCTCTTCTCGATTGATGATTCGCTCTGACTCTACCGTATAAGTGAAGTTATCTTGCAATTTAACCTCTTCATATTCAATAATATGTTCAGGGTTTGGTTGGTACTTCTTGAGCTGTGAGACATGGAACACGTCATTAAATCTGCTCAAATTCAGGGGTAGTGCTAGCTGATATAGCACCAGCCCAAATCTTGCCAGAGTCTTGAATGGACAAATATACCTCAGACTCAGCTTCTTCTGTTTGATTGCTCTCCTGATACTTGTGACTGGAGATAATCTCAAGAAAACATGATCCCCCACTTTAAACTCTAGAGGCCTTCTCCTTTTATCAGCATAGCTCTTCTGTCGACTCTGTGCTATAAGGAGCCTCTTTCTGATGACTCTGATCTGCTCAGAAGTTTAATCAATAAGATCAGGCCCATACAACTTCTTCTCAGATAGTTCTATCCAGCACAACGGTGACTGGCACTTCCTTCCATACAGTGCTTCATACGGAGCCATATGAATGCTTGCATGATAGCTATTGTTGTAAGCAAACTCGACCAGTGGAAGATAGCAGTTTCATTTTCCTTTGAAGTTTAGGACACACGCTTGCAACATATCTTCTAACGTCTAAATAGTCCTTTCTGACTGTCCGTCTGTTTGAGGATGGTAGGCCATGCTAAACCTCAACTGAGTACCCATAGCTTTATGCAGAGTCCTCCAGGATCTGGAAGTAAACTGAGGATCTTTATTAGAGATAATGTTCTTCGGTGTACCATGAAGTCTCACTATCTCTTTGATGTATATCACAGCCAGCTTATCAGAAGAGTAGCTAGCATTGATAGGTATGAAGTGCGCTGACTTCGTGAGTCAATCAACAATTACCCATATCGCATCATAGTTCTGATCCTAGGTAGATCCACCACTAGATCCATAGTCACACTCTCCCACTTCCATTCTGGAATTTCTAGACTCTGAAGGAATCCTGGCGGTCTCTGGTGTTCAATCTTCACCTTTTGATAGGTAAGACACCGCACCACATACTTAGTCACATCACTCTTCAACCCTGGCCATCAATACATAGATTTCAAGTTGTGAAACATCTTGGTCATACCGGGTTGGAGAGTATACTGACTCTTATAAGCCTTATCCAGAATTTTCTATCTCAAGTCAGCCTTCAGTGGAACATAGATTCTCTTCTCGTAACGCACCAGTCCACTAGGTGACAAATCATAATCCCGAGTCCCTCCTTGCTCAATCATAGCTCAAATAGACTGGGCTTGCTTATCATGTATCTGAGCCTCTTCAATTTCAGTACTCAGGCCATCCTCCTTTTGGACCACATTATAACTGGCACATAGGATGTTATTCAAGATATTCAAATCCCGAAATTCCTCTATCAATTTCTTCTCTTGGATCATCATCATTGCCACTAGCACCACCTTCCGACTCAAAGCATCCGTAATGACATTAGCCTTACCCAGATGATATTTGATCTCCAGGTTATAATCTTTCAGCAACTTCACCCACCGATGCTGTCTATGTTTAACTCTTTCTGATCATAGAGATATTTGAGACTCTTGTGGTCGAAGTACAATTCCACTGTCACACCATACAGGTAATGACACCAAATTTTCAATGCAAACATTATTGCCGCCAGCTCCAGATCATGAGTGGGGTAGTTCATCTCATACGGTTTTCAGCTGTTGAGAGGCATAGGCCACCACTGTTCCCTGTTGCATCAAGACACACCCTAACCCCTGCTTACTCGCATCATTGTACACGACGTAAGTCTCACTAGGATCAGGTATAATCAACACCGGTATCATAGTTAACCTCTCCTTCAGCTCGGTGAAACTCCGCTCACAATATTCATCCCATAAAAATGATTGATCCTTCCTTGTGAGCTTGGTCATCAGCAATGTAATCTGAGAGAAGTTCTGAATCAACCTCCGATAATAACCAGCAAGACTAAGAAAACTATGAATCTCAAAAATAGTTTCTGGCCTCTTCCAATCAAGTACTGCTTCCACCTTACTGGGATCCACCGAGACCCCTTCTCATGAGATAACATAGCCAAGAAATTTTACTTCTGTAAGCCAAAACTCATACTTGTTTAGCTTGGCATAGAGTTTCTTTTCTCGCAAGATTCTCAGCACAATTCTCAGATGCTGCTCATGCTCTTCTCTACTCTTAGAGTATATTAGAATGTCGTTGATAAACACCACAACAAACTAGTCAAGATACTGTCGGAAGACGTGGTTCATATAATCCATGAATACCGCCAGTGCATTAGTCAACCCGAAGGGCATCACAAGGAACTCATAGTGCCCATACCTCGTTCTAAAAGTAGTCTTCGGAACATCGGCTAACTTCACACGTAACTGATGATATCTCGACCTTAGATTAATTTTGGAGAATACACACAAGCCAGATAATTGATCTATTAGGTTATCGATTCTCGGGAGAGGATACTTGTTCTTGACAGTAACTTTATTCAACTCCCTATAATCGATACACAACCTAAACTCCCATCTTTCTTTTTCTCAAGCAATTCTCAATTTGCTTATTCAACTACACCATTTCATTCAGGCCCATACAGTATGGGGCCTTTGACATCGAACCAGCTCCAGGCACAATCTTAATTGGGAATTGCACTTCCCTTTTCGAAGGCAATCCGCTAAGATTGTCTGAAAATACCTCGGGAAACTCTCTTACCACGGGTATACTCTCTAGAGTTTCTTCTGTCTTTCCTTGTACAAAAAAGAACACCATATACCCCTGGCTTCCTTTCTCAAGATATTTCTTGGCTTTAGCCGTTGAAAGAAAGTTCAAACTGGCATTCACGTTAACATCCCTCTGTGGAGTAGGATAAACTATCTTCTTATTACCACAATCAAGTAGCACATTATTCACTATTAACCAGTCAAAACCCAAGATAACTTCTAGTTGTTGAAGTGAAAAACAAATCAAATCAACCACGGACTCAAGTCCCTCAACAACTATCACACAATTGAGACAAGCTTCAGCCGTCATAGCCTTGACACCTATTGGCATCGACACAACCAAATCAAACAACAATTTATATATATGCAAACCCAGGCGCTTTACACAGTCATAGGCAATTAAAGAATGACTTACACCCGAATCAAATAAAGCTTGGAACTCATTACCACCGAGAAGAATTTTATCTTGGATTAATTCAGGCAACTTCTGGGCCTCCTCATGTGTCATTGCGAACACTCGACCCTGATTCCTAGGCGTTTGTTCCATTTTCAGTCGTGGGATCTTAGTAGATATGTGACCCGCCTGTTTGCAATTGAAGCAAATCACTTCCCCCGTGCAAGTTCTGCTGGATGATACTTTCTACACTGATTGCATATTGGTCCCGCTGGAGGTTTTTGATTACCACAACCCCTAGATTGATAGGGCTTCTTGCTATTGGCCCCAGATGAGGACTCTTGTCCCTTCTGCTTTTGGGAAGTATTGGCTTTGCTAGGCTCACTATAGCTGCTACTACCCTTAGCTGGGTATAACTCTCTCAGATTATTCTCAGTTATTCTGCACTCTTCCACCACCTTGTTGAAGTCGATAAATAAATGAGTGGCCAACCTCTTCCTCAGCTCACGCCTCAACCACCGGATAAGCATATCGGAGCTCCACTCATCATCTTTATGCTGAAGGTAGGAAGAGTATCGAGATAGTCAGATGAAGTGGGATAAGTACTCAACAAAGCTTTTCGTATCCCCTTACTTGATGGCTAGGAATTTAGATTCCTTCTCAAGCCTCACCGACTTGGGGAAGTACTTTCATTAAAATTTTCTTGGAACACCTCCCAGGTCAGTGGTACATTCTGGCTTCACAATGTCATGGCGATATTCCGCTATTACCAGTTTGCATCCCTTTCTAATTTATACACTGCCAGTTTCGCTTTCACCTCTATTATACATTCGAGGACTTCAAATATCTTTTCTAACTAGTTCAGCCAGTCCTCAGCAGCCTGGGGTTCAAATTTCACTCTGAACATCGGAGGCATGTTCTTTCAAAACTTTGAGACCCAGAATTATAGATCTCTACCCTCTCAGACCGGTAACCCTTATGACTCTTGATTAGGTATCGTGCAAGATGGGGACTTGTGAGATCGAATGGACCACTCAGCTATCTCCTTATAACGAGTCTTTATTGGGGTCTCTTCTTGGGTCTCCTCACATGTAGATTGGACCCTTTCCTCATTACGTTTGGCCCTTTCTTCCCTGAGCTCTTCTCTTAGCTCAGCAATCATATCTCTTTATTCTCTTATCAGATTCATCATCTCTCACATTGGATCAGGTGGATTGTCATTTAATTCTTCTACCTCTGGATTCACTGGTCTAAGTTTAAGGTGAACTATTCTGTCCTTTAACTCTATAAATGATTCACCATGTCAGTACCATAGCAAATGTATACACATAGTCCTTAAAACTTATATATATATATATATATCCACAAATAACATAAATACTCATGTGTATACAACAAACAATCCTAAGTCATCATTACAACTAAGGCATAAACTATGGCAACTATCCTAGCAAATCCTACCCTTGCCAAGAACTACAACTCTGATACCATAAATGTAAACCCCTTCTCATCCAAGGCCGAGATTAAGTTCATAAATACATAATTGGTGGAATTAGAGGCCGTAATATGATTTAGGACTTATTAAAATTTCTTTCTCCTAAAAGGGGGTTTTCAAAAACTTTTCTAAAGCATATTCACAACAGTCTCATAGTCACATTACAAATATACAAATGGCCTGTACAGTACGACTCCATTCATAAATATCATAGTGCAATGCAAATTCCCGACACACTCGGGTTCTATTAATCAGTAAAGGGGTTTACAGGGCACAATGCCCATTAACAGTTTCCCATAACAAGGGGATTACACAAATACTATTCTATAATCCAAAACATACATGTATTTCCCAAACAAATATCCAAATAATTTGTACATGATAACCAATTATCCAAAATAAAACTCCTATCCCAAAGCTCTATCTGCCCTTCGTCACTTGCATCTCTTTTGAACCTCCAGCCTTATTTAAAATTTGTTTTGGGAGAGTGAGATTCTAAGGAATCTCCGTAGTGTCAAATCACTCATAGTATGCATAACCATAAAGCATAAAAGCAAATCATCACACAACATATAACAACTACAACGGCAGTTAAAGCGGCAAGGGCATGTATGACTTGTGTCACCCTTACGTTTGCTCATGCTATATTGCACAACCACATGTTCATATTACATATATCACCATAGCCGGGATCCATATAAAATATTTTACATACCCACAGCCATATTGGTTGGATAATCAGACAGGAATTCACAATTCCACAACGCAGCCTTGGCAATTGCAACGGCAAATACAATAGCAGGGGTAGGTGTGATAACCATCACCCCTTATGACTGCTCATATTGAACTGCTCACACTGTAATGCCTACGGCTGATAACATATACAATACAATGATAAATCATACATACCAAGCATCATACACAACATGAGAGAAAAGTCACTACCTTGGTCCTTCCATGCGTGCTCTGGCACTAGTCTCTCCCGAATAGGGCAAATGTTGAATCCTATAATTCATAATTAGGGATGAAGTGTTATTCTCTATTCCAATACTTAAATGACTTCACAACACTTAGATTGGTTATCATTAATGTCCTTTAGTAAGCTACAAATGCCACTAACAAAAGCCCTAAAGGGTTGGAAGAACTATCCCAAAGATCCCCTTTTAGAAGTTCAAGAACTGATTTTTCACTGTTTCACTCGAGTGAAGAAGACCTCACTCGAGTGATGATGGACTTGTACTCAAGTTCTTAAAAGCATACTCGTGTGAGTGCTTGACAGCAAGCACAGATATAAACGAGACACTGATCATTGTACTTGGGTGATGGACTCAACACTCGAGTGACATTCTCACTCTCACCCAAGTCCTAGAAAGTGAAGCACTAGAAGTGATCACCCGAGAGCAAAAAGGAATGACATAAACTAGAATTGATTGCTGCACTCGAGTAGGAATTCAAATCACTCGAGTGATAGCCTAATGCTCACCCAAGTCCCCCAAAGTGAGGTTCAGAAAGTACTCACCCAAGAGCACAAGAACTTTTAAAAGGGAACATCACTCGAGCATAAACCTTGGCACTCGAGTGATGGCTTAACACCCTCGAGTGCTAAGACACACTCTTGAGAAATTAGCTGCGAGTGATAACCCGAGACGTGAGTTCATAGTGTCAGATACACCCACACTCAAGTAAGACAACACTTTGGCCTTTTTGCACGGAAGTGCAATAGAAAACTGAAGGGACAAACAAATATGCAACACTCCACTCGAGTGAGACCCTAGACCACTTGAGTGATGCATACCAGAAGCCAAAATTGCAGCAAAATGATAGCATTTTTCCAAAATTTACCCAAGTGATTCCAATGATCCCAAATACTAAACCAAGGCCACTCCCATATAAAGATTCAGCAAAGCACAGAATGACACACCCTTTTTTGTAGAGGAGGCAAAACTCACACAATGTCGCAAGGGAGGAGGACCACCATACGCAAATCTCCAATGCTTAGTTTTCACCTTTCACAGCCATGCCACAATCGCAAAATGTCACAAGCTCAGAGGAAGCAAAACACAAGAAACTTCTAGAGGCTAAAAATTCAGCAAAGCACAGAATGGCACACCTTTTTTTTAGGAGACATAATGCACAAAACGTCGCAAGGGAGGAGGACCACCATGCGTAGATCTCTAATGCTTAGTTTTCACCTTTCACAGCCATGCCACAATCGCAAAATGTCACAAGTTCAAAGGAAGCAGAACATAAAAACTATCGCCAGGGGAGGAGGGGGGAAAATTTAGGTTGGGAACTTTAAGATCGGTTATACTAAAACTCGGTCTTAAAAGTCCTCTTTTAGACCGGTTACATTGATCTAACTAACCGATCTTAAAGGTAATGACTTTTTAAAATTTTTTCTCTGCTCATCTTTTTAGACCGATTCTAATGAACAATTGGTCTAAAAAGTTTATTATTTTAGACCGATTTTTAGATGTAATCAGTCTAAAAATATATGAACATATTATTTTTTTAGCTGCTTTTAATTTAGAAAATATATTAGACCTGTTATAAGTAGAACCAGTCTAGAAAAGTGTATTGCATGTTTTTTTTTAAAAAAATTAGTTTAACTTTTTAGATTGGTTTATTTTGTTTAAAATTAATTTAACTTTTTAGACCGGTTCCTTATAAAACCGGTCTTAATAATATATTTTAGATCAGCTTGTAAGGAACCGGTTTCACAAGTTTCTCATAATTATAAAAATGCCAATGATCATACCTTTTAGACTTTATCTGCTATAACTGATCTAAATGTGTATATCTAAAACGCCTTTTTTGTACTCGTGAAATATGGTATTAGTCTATAATTTGGGCATTAAAAAAATCAACACAATTCAACCAAACCATAACAATGAATCTAAAGTCAACCACACTTAAGATTTAAGATCGAAGACTATGAACCATTGAAGACAAGTGACAAAAATCTGCAATGGTAGAAACGTGAGAGATGAGAAGAAAAGAGAAGTGATGGAGATGATAGAAATGGTTAGGGCAAAAAGCATCCAGTAGAAGTCACAATGCATTAAAAAAAAGAGGTAAGGCCATCGCTTTGCACAGGAGAAGACAACAAAGGAGGCAGAAAGGGACATACCCTACTTGTTGCTTTGAAGGGATATATCCTATTTGATTCATATTAGTCTAAAAAATGACGTAAATCCAATATATCGGGTGCTCATCACCTAATATAAATAAACACTACACTCTTTTTATCTTTTTAATGTTCACTTTTGAAGTATACTTTTTCATCTATATGCCATTTTATAATTCCAATACAATACTCCATCTGGTCATCATACACAATGGGAAGAATTGATAAAAGGTCCATGTTTGCATATTTTATTGGCAAAAGACCTAATATGTTTTTTTGATACATAAAAAGGACCATTTGCATGATTTTATACACAGACTAGAACACGAATTCAAGTCCTTATGCCCAATTAAAATTTTTAAACAGGAATTTTTCATAGATTTTCCATCAAAAAGCTACAAAATTTTTGAAATATTAATTAGTGTTATAAAAATTATAGAGTACAAGAAATAAGAGTGAATAACAAGACTAAAAATTGGTAGAAAAATTTTCTTTTTGTTTATAAAGAAATTGACTTGTTATTCACTTTTCTTAATTTCTTCTACTCTCTGCCTTTTATAACAATTATAATAATATTCTTAATAATTTGCACAACCTTACTCGTAGATAGCCATATAAGAAAAGACTAATATACATTTGGTTCTCTAAATTTACATCAAATTTTAGTTTAATTCCTTAATTTTATAAAGTATATTTTCAGTTTTATAATTTTAACACAGTTAATCTCATTAATAGAAAATGATGAATCAATGAATTTAAAATATAATTTTTTTAATATAAAATTATAACATTTTTAATATAAAAGTGTTATATTTTATCTTTAAATTTATATTAGGACAAAACTTAGGTCAAGTTCATTATATCTATTGTTAAGTTCTTGAGTCACACATAACTATATGTATTATTTTTGTCATGTGAATTTATAATTAAATGATAACATTTTAAAAATAGGATACATGACCATGTGTGATTGAAGAATTTAACATAATATAAAGAAATTGACCCATGGTCTTTTATATTAATACTTATAACTATAATATAAAAGTATTATATTAAAGAATTAAAATTTAACCATATTTTGTTAGTATTTAATTGCAAAATCACTATTCCATATTCTATTAATTAGATCAATAGTGCTAAGATTAAACAACTAAATATATACTTTAGAAATTTAGAGGACTTAAAGTGAAAGTTATTATAAACTTATAGGATCAAACATAGTTTAATCTATTGAGGGGAAAAAAAACAAAACAAGAAAACATAGAAAAAACTTAAGTGAAATATATTAACTACCCCTCTATTTTACTTAAATTACAAAAATCTTCTATCTATTTTGAAAAACCTAGATAAACCTCCTGTAATATTAAAATGCATGTTATACAAACCTCCATCATATTTTTGAAATTTCATTTGGATCCATCTAGTAAATAATTAAATTTGAAAAATAAAAAATAAAAATATGGAAAATGAAAAAAAATAAAAACTCTTAAATTATTTATAAAAATTTTAACCCAAAAAAAAAAAAAGATTTAGTAACAGTAAAATAGTAAAAAAAATTTATTTCAATAAAAATTTTAATTAAAAATATTAATAACAGTGTTGAGAGTTTGGATTTAATGATATATTTTTAAAATAGATAGGGGGTAAGTATAATTACGGCAATATGTAGGTTACGCTATTTCACTCTAAGGGTCTGTTTGGCAAAGCGGCAGCAAGCTTTCACCGTGCGTTTGCAATTTAAAAATCACAATGGCTTCAATATCTGAGTTTGGCAAAGCGGTGGTCTCCAATGCACTTTTTATAACATCGTGACTTAATTAAAAAGCTCTGGGTCGTGGCTTTTTTCAATGTCTCCTGTGCGTTTCAGAGACAAAGCTCCGCTTCGAATCGAAGGTGTTTGCACAGAAGAATAGAGAAACAGAGGATGGAGACGAACAAGTTTTTTCCTTCTTTCATACACTTCTGCTGGTGACTATCAGCAAGCAAAACTTGAGTCTAATTACCAGGAGACAAAAGGATGTAAGAAGGGGAAGAAAATACCAGTTCAGATTGCGAGGCTGCTAGTAAAAGAGTTCTAAGCGTTTGGAATAGAGAGTGCAGAAATACTTGCGTTTGATCTTGAAGCACATGGTCAGGAAACAGAGGCGCCACTGAATCTCGACGTCGACAGCTTCGACCTTGCTGGAGCAGTAAGGGCAACAACCAGGGGCCTTTTGCAATCCGAGCTCTTTCTATTCCTCGTCGTAGATGCAGAGGATCCACATTTTTTGCCGGCGGGTGGCTCCGTTTTTAGTTAAATACTCTGGTGTATCTTTTTTTAAATTATAATTTCAGTTATTTTAATTAAATTTTGTTTATTTTCCTTACTTCAAGTATATATACAGACCAGAGCAGCAAGTAATTTTCTTGCAGACAATAATTTAAAAAAACACAAACACACTTACAAAAATCAAAATATTTACTAAAAAAGAATGAAGAAAACCAGAATGATTTTCAGTAATTTTTTTCCAGCAAATAATTTAAAAAGACACAAACACACTTGCAAAAATCAAAATATTCTTACATCATATGTATGTAATATTCAATAACATTCATGCCTTTTTCAATCATTTTGCATCTAAACGAGCTTTTCAAACTCTAGTCCAAACAGGTTAAAGGTTAGAAAAAAAAGTCACTTTTGCCACCGCTAATCCAAACACAAATCACATTTACATTTTCACTTTTAATCCTGCCTTACTTTTTTAAAATTCAGATGGAAAAAAAAACCACTTCTCCACCGTTAATCCAAACGGGCACTAAACACTCTGCTGCCGATGAAATTACCCCCTTCTTAATCGAACGGTCATAATTGAAAGGGAATGCCCCACCTGAGCAACGGTTGAAATAGATTCGTTATGATTTGGAGAATATATATATATATATATATATATATTCATAGTAATGACGCGGAAAGTACCTTTTTCCCGAAAGGAGTGCCAGAGCCTGGAAAGGAAAGAAGGTAGAGCCAAAATTTATATGGTAAGTGCCATAAACCCTATTTCCCAAATTCCCAGCGTTTCTTCTGAACGGCGTAGGACATCATCATGAGAGGCACAAAGCGTTTTGCTGCGTCCGACCCCAACCCCGATAGCAACGAGACCGCCGTGAGTTGATTTGCAATCAGTTTATCTGTTTTTCCTGCTCTGGAATTCATGTTTGTGAAGTAGCTTGAAGCTCCAGCTGCATTTGAATTTCACTTGTGCTTTTGTTCTCATTGGCGTTGGCAACTACCAACTTGATGCTTACTTGCTACAGCTTGACATTTTTGTGTTTCCTTCAATCTCTCGCGCTTGTGCTTTAATTGCAAAGAAGAATTTTTTTGGGGAAGTGTTCAACTATGAGGATTAAATGCAAATTGGTATTTTCTTTTTAATTAGCATTGAGTGTCCTTGGAATGGTTTTGAAGTGCTTATATTTAGTGCCTAGAATTTATCTTCCCCCTTTTTTTGTATTTGAGAACTGCCTTTGTTAAGAGAGAACAGTGGTATTGGCGTATGATGAATGGAAGATAGAGGCCAAGAAAATTAAGTAGTTCAACCTTGCATGTAAAAATTGAGCAATCATCAGATGATGGTGTTTCACATACGATTTACTGAGAAATATGTGTTTTTAATCTTTTAATGCTTTGGAGCATTAGGATGATGCGGATTGATCACGAGATTGTGAAGATTTTCATTTCATTTTGGCACAAAATTTACCTGAAGTAGCTTTCTTTGGATGAGCGTGGTAAAACTATGCATAATGTGTTTTTGTCCTTGGGGTTTTCCTTTTTTTGGTGTTGCTAGCCTGTTTATGTTAAATAGGGCCTCATGCTTTGTGACTTTCTGTTGAAGCTTATTGTATCTTCATTTCAAATATAATGCAGTTCCAGAGTAAAAGAATAATGGAGGGATCTCCTTTTGGTTTTCATAGGGCAGAACCATCCCAACCACCCGTGGGGTCTACACAGCCATTGGATATGAAAAGGGCTGAGTCATCACAGCAGCATGTGAGAGCTCTAAATAGTCATTTTGCAAGGTCCATCCTTTTTTCATGTCATCAGACTTGCTTTTGCATTCATATCCTCTTCACACACACACGCACGCACAGACCCTCTTTGCAGGACCCAAAAAAAATCCTCTTGGTACTTTGACTTCAGCAATTATGTTATCTAGTTTGATAGTTATCATACAAGTTCACATCTTATTAGCTAAATTTCAGCTTGAACGATATCACGTTCCTAAGGTTATGAATGTCATATGGCTACTTACCACCAACGTGCATAACTCATATCTCTACGTATTGATCTTCAACTTTATAAAGTTATTAATTTTTCTCATTTTCATGCTGTGGCTTTTCTTATGAATAGCTGGATTCAAACTCAACTGAAGAATCATCCTGATGAACTTTGGGAAGATGGTGTTAGAGATTACTTAACTCACGCTGCAAACATAATGGTAATTTTTCATATGATTTAATGCTCAAAAGTTGCATAAACTATATCACTTATATTTCTAATGTACTCAGCTGTATTCTGTCACAGGTCTGATTGAGTCCTGCTGTTACTACTTTTGCTTGTGTGCATTGTGAATTAAATTATGTAGTTGTACACCCCGCAGCATACATCTGTGATGTTAATTGTTGACTTATGGCAAGAATTTTAAGTTTCAAAGTTATATTCCTTGTTAATTTAAGATGGCAAGTCAGTTTCATCTGTGACTTGTGTGCCAAAAAGAAGAGATGTCCATGTTGATTTGTTTAAAACCAGATGTGGTTCTGTGCGTTGTAGAGTATGAAGAATGAGTTGCACTATTCACAGCTTATGAATAGTGTGACTTTATATTGACAATTCCTAATATGAGACATCTGCATTGCTTATTGTGCCAACTTCGGAAAGATTGTTTTGGTCGGCAGCTAGTCAAGTGTCTAGTCAAGGAGTGATAAGATATGATAAATGTGTTGAAATCTTTGCAGAATCAGACTGAGAAAGGGTCATTTATGGTTGTTGAGATACTGCCTGTCTTTTTTTGTTCTACCATGACATGGAATATGTGTCTTGTCACCAAGCACGTATTTATTAGGCATCCAATAACTTGGATGTTTGTACTCTCCTGCCTTTCTAATCATATGAATGACGGGCTGAGACTGAGGATACTAGAGAATAGGTGTTGCTCTTTTTGTGAAAGATTGTTTGCTGCTTCTATAATTTGAGCTAGTTTTGGCAGCTCCATAGGCAAGCATCATGTTGCCATTGCAGCACAATAAATGTTAAGCATATGCCATGTATTATTTCAGGAAAAATTCAGTGATGTTGTCAACTGGATTAAATCAAATGCTGTCAAGGGAGAGAATTTGCCTCCTGCTACAAAGTCCCTGGCTGCAAAGAAATCGTTTCCTGAAGTGGTCAGCAAAGAAAATAACATCTTTGGACAGAACGCTGTGTTCCCTCCTGTTAGTACTGCGACAAATTCTACAATTTCATGGAACCCTCCTGGAATGTTCTCCAACAATCAAACCCCTGTTTTATTTGGTAGGTCTTGTTATATTCTAAAGATTTACCCATCACATGCCTCATAAGGCTGTTTTCTGTGTATTAGCAACTCTAGATTGGGATCCTACTGGTGATTTGTTAGAATGATTGTGGTTAGTGCTTCAATGCATACCCCAAGTAGAAATTGTTAAAATTTGATTATATGATTAAAAATTGTGAAGCTTAGATCAGTCAATTCCATTCTTTATAAGAATTATATCTGCTGGTCTGGAATTCTAATGATGGGAAGTAGTTTTTTTTTTTTTGGTTACAAGCCTACAAAGAACATTCAGAGGCTGACTCTATGAACAGCCCCACTGAAAAGAGAACATAATCCCAAAAGGCTAGCTTTGTAGGAGGAGATCTTTTTATATGAGCGTCCCAGTCAGCTAGCCTGATGGGAAGTAGTTTTTGCGAAGTACTTAACATTATGATCCATCTATCTTTAGAGGAGAGCTAACTATTTATCGTTTGTACAAATGCCAATATCAGATGTAGAACTTCAAATTGCATTTGCATTTTAATTTGTAAAATGAGATAAAGGACCCCTTAGTTATCAACTGGCATTCGTTCTATTGTGGTTTAAAGCCATAGCATGAACTTTAGCAGAATATCATGTCACTATTTTTTTTTTTTTTTTTGAGATTGACTGTTGAGCCTCTGCTCACTTTTTAGGTAATCAAAGTTCAGCTCTCTCTAAAGGTGATGCTACTGATGATGTGGATGAAGGTAGAATTGGGTGCCTTTTTTCTTTTTCCTGGGAACTTTCTCCTCGTTCGTTGTTAAAATAGTTCAGCAAATCTACTTCTAATGCTTGGTGGAGTCAATAACTGTCTGACTGTCTGTTGTTGCTGTTGTGCCATATGCCTGTATGAATGTTAAGTGATAATGTACGGTTCTTTCTCTACATATACAATGCTCATGATGAGAGAAAACCTATGCTGAGAAAACAGTGGCATCTGCTACTTTAGTGAGGTTATGATGGACTATTTGCCACAACTAAGCGAAGTTTTATAAGACATGAAAGAAAGAAGGATACAAAGGCAAAGTAGAAGGGTGACATTGGAATTGTCAAATTTTATAAAATAAAATATGTACGTACAAAAAGTGCAAATGAATACTCAAAATAATAAATTTAACCTAGTAATTCACAACATATTAAATTTGAAGTATTGAACAATTCACTAGCTCAGTAATTCATTTGTAATAAAGTGAAGCCTAATTTTTGTAATTTAAGTACAATACATGTTTATTGTTGGGTACAGCCTTGGGAGCTTAGATAAATTATGGATCTTGTGAGTTTGTTGTGATTCATATTTAAAGAATATCACATTGGTATTGCTTGCCGCACGGGAAACACGTAAACTTTTTTGTATTTTTATTCTTCTTAATACTATTTGTTCCATTGCTGATGTTATTTTGTTGTCCCCAATAATTTCCGGTGTTACTGTCTGCTTCCTTTTTTGAGATTGATGATAAAATGGAGACATTTATGGCATATATATTGACCTTTGAATACTTGATTTTTTTCCCCTTTGTTTTGTGACATCTATAAACTCGTACCATGTTATGACCTTGATCATCTGAAAAAGGAGATGATTATTAAATGCTCTTTGTTTTGTTACAGAGGAAGAATTGAAGCAGCCTAGCAGCCCATCTGTGAAGAAGTCAGAAGAGAAGGGAGTAGTAGTTGTGCATGAGGTGAAGTGCAAGCTTTACGTGAAGGTATCATAATAGACTACGTTATATGATGACCCCAGTGTAAAGTTTCGTTTTAGCATATATGATCGATAAATCTTTGCAATGCATTTTTAGACTGCTGGGCATGTGTTGCTTTGACTTGGTTGCATGATGTTAATGACAATGATTTTGTGTCTTTCATCCTTGATATGTGTAGTCAACCGATCCAGATGATAAGGATGTATGGAAAGATAAAGGAATGGGGCAATTGTCCATTAAATGCAAAGAGGGTTTCAGCAAGGCTACCAAAGAGTCCAAACCTACTATTGTTGTTAGAAATGAGGTTTGTTCGTTTCATCCTTTTTCTTATTGGTTTCGCGTCTGAATCTTTAACCCCTGTGTTTGGATGGAGGGAAAAGTGAGAAGAAAATACGGGGAGGAAATTCTAAGAAGAAAACCTCCCAAAATAGTAAATAAAATTACTATTTCTGGGAGTCTTCCTCCTAGTATTCTTTTCTCCCTAATTTTCTTCTCATCCAAGCATAGGGTAAAAGTAATTGATGTAAATGTAAGTTCTGTTTTTCCCCAAGAAATTCGTGTTTCCGGTTTCAAATTATTTTACTTCTACTGATGACAGGTTGGAAAAATCCTTCTTAATGCTTTGCTCTACCCGGGCATTAAGACAAATCAGCAAAAGAACTCCCTTGTTGCGATATTCCATACTTCGGTAAGGAACATGGGATGCAAAGCTGCTCATTATGATACACATGCATTTGCAATATATAAATTTAAATTAGCAAATTTTTCTAAGAGAACTCCACAGAAAAAATGCATTTGTCCCTTATTCATCCTGCTATATGCTCTTTTATGTTTCTGACACGATTGACCAATTTGCTGTTCTCTTCTTCCTTTTAACTCCTTTGGTGCTTAATATAGGATCTAATTGGGGAGTTGATTTCTAAATGCAAGACTTATTTCACATATTTATCAATTTTCCCCCAAATTAACTTTATAGATATTCTCTCAACAATGATCAAGTAGAAGAGGGAGCGGGGGGAATTAAGGAAGATGATTAGGGTGATTTAGAAAAAACATATCATATATATTTTTTTTTTTGACTGAGAAAAAACATATTATATTAACTAACTTATCAAACATTCTCAATCTACTCAAATAAATTAGTTAATTAGGTCTTACATTAAAGACTAGGGGAGTACTTACTATATACATGGGCAAGGGTGGATATCCTTTACTACATCTAAAGAAGAGGCACATCATTGGTTTTAAAGAGAAAATAATTGAAATGCTTAATTTTAGAATCATGGAAAGGATCAGGGAAAGCATCTGTCTTTCTGTTGGGAAAAAAAAAATACATACTAAAATATTTTCCTTCCATTGGGTTTATTTACACGAGAACGGTTCCTTTCTGCTTATATTATAAATATATACTATTGTTAATTCTCAGTAGTTTCCACTCACTTAGGTTCTCTACTCTCTTAGCAGCTTCCCTTTTCTTCATGTGCTTGAATTTACAATTGGCAAAAACAAATGTGAGTCCTGAGATTTTTGCAGGATAACTTGGATGGGAGTGGTGGAGATAACAAGAGCATCGTCGCCCGCACATTCTTGATCCGGATGAAGACAGAAGAAGATAGGAATAAACTGGCATCAGTTATCCAAGAATATGCCCCTGAATCTTGAGGTAAAAAAGAGGCATGGGGATCAAAATATTGTGTTCCCTTGAGACCTTTTACTGTAATGTTATTGTAGTGGGAGCGAGCTCCAATTTTCTCCCTTACAAAATCTAATTTTGTTCTGTTTTTTTTTTCTTGTTCTCTTTTTCCTGGGATGCCTCATTAGCTATCGATCCTTTGTCAACCAAGCATGCACCATAAATCACCCCCTCCCCCCCACTTTGTTAGAGAGCATGCACACATGTTCGTCATTCTCCTGTCATACCAGCAATGAACGAATAGGGGAAACTGGAAATTAAGGCCGATGATTCTTACTGTGCGATTCCTTTTCACTAAGCTCATATCGGTCTTGTGTTGGCAGATCAATGATAAATGTCTAAACTTTTTAATATCATGTTTTTCTTTTATTTTAAAAAAAATGCTAATACCATGGCCATTAGCTTTTGCTGTGTAGTTACGAAAATAGTACAAAATGGTCATACGAGTACTATGGTTGTTGAAGGAAAACAGTTCAAACTGATGCACTTCTCTGAGCGACTTGCCATGCATCCAATTTTATTTCTGTTCTAAAATAATTAGAAATTAGAAATATCTAACTTTGTTGAGTACGGAGTATTTATTATTGAGAACCTTTTTTTTTTTCTTTTTTTGAATTAAAACCTAGAATTCATTAATCCAATAGAGATTAATTCAAAACATCCCCCAAATAGAGGGACATCCAAAAATCTCTTATCAACCACCGCCTACTAAAAGAGGAGGTGGAGGGTTAAGAAAGATTGCAAAATTCTCACTACTATTATGAGCAAATTTAGCTAAATAATCGGCTTGAAGATTTTGATCTCTAGGGATATATCTAATAAGGACATAACAATCTCTAGACAACCATAATCGAGCCTCATCAATGCCCTCTCTAAAATGATGTCTAGGATCACATCCCCTAGTGATTAAATTAACAGTTTCAATACAATCAGCTAGAGGTGGTAATATGGGTTGGGATCGTGGGCTGAGCCCGCCCAACCTGACAAAATGGGCGGTTTGGGTTTTATAAAACTGGGACCATATTGATGCGGTCTTTTTGAGCCCGAATCTATATGGTCCCAACCCGTGATGGGTTGGACCATCGGGTTGGTGGGTTGACCCATATATTTTTTTTTAAAAAAAAAAAGAACCAAGAGGGAAGAGCCATTAACCAAGGTCCAACCCCTAACAATTCAAGACTGTCACTCCAGAGTCCAGCCCAGTACTCCCACTCCTCAGTCCTTACTCCTTAGCTTAGTCAACTCTCTTTTGTTTTTGCTTGAAACAGTCTCTCACTCCATGTCTCTCTCACGGCTCGCACTCTTAGTCTCAGAAATCAGTCTCAACTCTCTTTAATTTGCAATGTATTTTTAATTTTGTTATGTTTAGGTGTATAGAAAAAACAATCTTATTGTATAAAAATACAATATTAGTATATTGTTAAAAAAAACTAAAAAAAAAATATGGGTTGGCCCGCCCAACCCGCGTTGGCTAAATGCCAACCCATATTGATGTGGTCCTTTTAGGCCGAACCTATATGGTCCCAACCTATGGTGGGTTAGCCCAAACCCATTGGGCCGGACCATATTACCACCTCTACAATCAGCACAAAGCATAACACTTTAAAAATTTCTATTCCAGCAGATTTGGAGTCCCTGGATTATGGTGATAATTTCAGCAATAGCCGAAGGAACCTGTGTAAGTTTGCACATGTAACCACACACCTAGCCACCGTCTTCTCCTCTAATAACAACCGCACTTGCACTCTGACTCGAATCGAGAATAGAACTGTTTGTTTCTAGTGTATAAAATCCCTGTCCTCTCACCATTCGGCCTCTAATTCCATTAATAGCTTGAGAGCAAAAATTGCAGTGAGCACCCAACTCCATATCCCAAGTCGCCCGGAAGAGACTTGAGTGAGCATTATGATACTCAATATCGGCATCATCTCCAAAAAGCTTCTGGCATCTGTCTACCCATATATCCCAACAGACATAACCAAACAAAGTTGCCCAACTGAGCTTCTTTGTGAAATCCCGACCCGCTGCATGCTTAAGGTTCCACTTTATACACTCCGTGTGCTGCAAATTATTGAAATTATCCCACATACCAGACTTAACTCCATGCCCTGGATCACGTCTTTGACCCTACCAGGAAAATATTTGGAACCCGCCCCCTGCAATTCCAAACTAATATATTTGTATTAATCATAGAAAAAACAAAGAGAAGAAAAAAGAACCTGATCAAGGCTACTATTTCATAATATCCGAATCTGAAGGTACCATGACTTCCCCAACTACCATGCTTTCTGTAATTTCATGATTTGTTGTAGCTTCAGCATTTGTTGTTGCAACCTAATTCGCAATCATGAAGGAATCATCGGTACAACTCTGCAATTGTTGATCATCGCACATGTTAATCTCCATTGTCCCATCCGTATGTTGACTTATTTGATGTACTTCATTCGCCTGCAAGCCACTACCTTGGTTCTTATTCTCGTCCGTTCCTTGCTACAATGGGTTCAATTCAAGTGTTTCATTATGATCTAATATGGCCTTGTTTTCCTTGTGTTGCATAGCCTCCACTAACTGACTCATTTTAGTCGACCCATTATGAGATATAGACCCACACACCAATTTATGCCCCTTCCATTTCCGGCTTGCTTTCTATTTAATAGGCCCAGAGATTTTTCGGTCCATGAGAGTTACCCCCCCCTTTTTTTTTGTGATATTCAAGATTGGGCCTAACTTGGTATTTTTCGTAGGCCCATATCCCTTAACGTCCTGGCCCATCGGTTCAACAGACTCCATCTCCATTTCTGGTTGACACCCTTTTCCTCTGCCCGATCCGCATTTCCAGCGTCTTCCTGACTAGATAGCTTCGTCATTTCCGTCTTCCCTGTCGCGTTATTGAGAACCTTTTGATGACACGACATGATATGAGATCCAATATGAATGTATATTTTAATGAGTAAATTGTTGGAAAAATTGTAGCATAGACAAAAAAATGGGCAAATTTCATTGGAGGACCGGTGTAGTCAATTAATATCAAATGGCCCCGAATAAATTCTGGGGAGAATTGGAGGTGAGGACTTAGAAAAAATAGTATTTCCTCGTATCCTTTTTATAAGCAACTTTTTACTTGATTGCATAAAATGGAATAGCGGTTACGATTGGTTAGTCATGTCTTTTTCAAATATACTTTTATTTATGAAAAGCATATAGGAGCGAGAATGGATAAAAATATGAAAGAAAATGAGTAAAAAATATAAGAGAGAATGATAATAAATGATTGAATGAAAAAACATTAGTGGTGAGTGGGAGATAATTAGTATAAAGTTATGTATTTAATTGGAGTAGAAAAGGAAAACAATAGTTTAAATTTGAGATACAAAAAGAAAATTGTTTATATTAAGGACCAGCTCTATGAGAAAGAAAATTATGTATAAAGAGGACCGGAAGGGGTGTTTATTAGAAAAGACCTTTAAAATTGTAATTATTTAGAAGGATTAAGTAAATTTGAAAATACTAAATTACCCTGCTAACTAAATCTCTATATTCTCTCTCACCCACATCTGAAATATTTTGACGGTTAGGACAAAGCAATTGAAGCTCACCCTCCCCTTTGAATTTTGCCAACTTAACTTTACAGTCGAACCATTTCAATAAGTGAAGGCAGAATGACTCTTGGAAAAAACTGATAGCAATCTCAACCTTGCATAGTGCATTCTTCAATCTTTTATATTAATGGTCAAGATTATGTCGAATAGGCATGAATATCCTTTTGAAATTTTCGATCTCTCCATAATCTCATATTCTTCTTCGCCATTTTTTATTCTTTTCTCTAATTAACAAAATGTGAAAGAAAAACCAGCGGGAAGAAAAGACCCTTTGAGACCTAGTCCTTACCTTTTTCCCTTTAAAGACAATCTTAGGGAAAGAACAAACTTCATCTAAAAAATGAGCCTTCCTTATTGTCCATTTGTCTGTGTGGAAATGGCAACAGAAGCAGGAAGATGATGAGAAAAGAGATAATGTAGGGTCAAGGGCAATTTTGTATTTTAAAACTTATATTTTGATATTTGGTCCTTTTAAATAATTACAATTTTTAAGGTCCTCTATATTAAATTTTATTTTTTCAAGATTCTTTATATTAATTTTTCCTAATTTTTTTTAATATAATACTGAATATCATTCCTCAAAATACATAAACAAAAGGGATCTATAGTAACTTATATTCTTTCATCATGTTCCACCTCTTGGTTGGAAGGTAGAGGATGATCAAATATACAAAAATTACCGGAAATGGTATGAGTTAGTTTTGCCAATCTATCTTCTCTTGGAACATTTACAAAATTAACCTACCAATCTCTATAAATAAGAGTCCTAATCTCATTTACAAGATCTCTAAATGGATAGTCAAAAGCACAACCTCTGACTGCTAAATTAATAGCCTCTTTACAATCTGACAAAAGACATACTTTACGAATACATTTACTCCAACATAAGTAAAGGCTATGTAACATACCGATCAACTCGGCTATGGTGGGCAGAACACCAATGAGTTTGCAGGTAAATCCACAAATCCATTTATTATCGGAGTCTTTCACAGTCCCAGCACACCCACTTCTACTATCACTTAAAATTGAGCCATCTACCTCCAAGATGAAAAAATCTTTAAATTCATTCGTCATGGTTCCTTGAAAAGTACGCTCTAAATTAATGAGAATTCCCTTACACATCATATCTTGGTAGCACTAGCTCTAAAGAAACTAGAGTATGCCTTCTGATCGTCGCCTTGACTTATTCATCCAAATAGCTTATTGTATCATGTCACCCAAATATCCCAACAAACATACCCAAACAGAGTTGGCTAAGGAACTTTTTTTGTATATCCTTTATCAGCTTTATGGGTCAAATTCCATTTAACCCATTCAATACCTTTGAGGGAGACAAAAGTACTCCATTGGTCTTGAGCTACCACTGCTTTCCATATGTCTAATGCGTTTGAGCAGTCTCTTAGAAGATACATGGAATCTTCCTGCTGGGTGCATGAGAATGGATAAGAGTCTGACTCTTGGATTCTTCTACTTGCTCTCAATTATGCTCTGTGGGCCCTTCCATGTGAGAAAAGCCACATGAACGACTTGATTTTCTCTAGAACAAGCCATCTCCATAGAAGTTTCCATATGCTATCAGCATTTCTATCGGTACCTGCAAAAAGAGAAAAATAGGCAGATTTTACAAAAAATTGACTATCAGAGGATGGTTTCCAATAGCACATATCCTTTCCTCTATCCTTACAGGGGGTGAGTATAGGTGATACAGTCAATGATCTCTAGTCTGAACCATCTCTGAAGCTTCTGTCTATCCCATTCCCGCCCTTGTGTCACATAGTCCACAACCTGTTCATTTTGGTTTATCGTTCATTCAAGACCTGGAAAGGTGTCGATTAGAGGGATATTAAGAGTATATCAATTTTCAAACCAGAATGAAGCATTCTTCTCGTCGTCGAGTCTCTTCCCCATGCTTTTCCTGAAATGGTCCCAAACAATACATATTCCTTTCCAAGTAAGCGAAGAACTTTTCTTTTTCACCACCTCAAGCAAAGCTTGCCCTCACAATTATATTTGGATTGTAAGACTTTGACCCATAAGGCATTTGGATTACAAATAAGTCCTCAACAGAGGTTCATTAAGAACTCTTTATTCTAATTTCTAAGGTTCTTGATCCCCAATCCACCCTTTTTTTTTTGTCTCTTGTGACTACTTCCCAAGATACCAAATGTGTCTTCTTTGTGTCATCTTGTTTACTGATGTGTGCTTTTGTCTCTAAAGCAATTAATTAATAATTAGGATAACCTACTAATCTAATATAGTGGCAACCTAGGTCATTCTCCCAAGGAGCAATCTATGCGTTTTCTCTAGAATTGAATTTAGGTGATAAAAAATGCAATGGAATGGACCTAAACTAAATGCAAGACTCTATTACCTAAATGCAATTAAACTAACTAAATGTACTAATGCAATTAATTCTAAAACCTATATGAGAATGAGATTAATCTATATGAATTGGAATGCAATTTTTGGGGGTTTTATGAAAAAGGAATTAAAATGCTAAGCAAAGAGAATAATTAAAAGCAAGACAATCAATAAGGGTTTAGTTCAATTATGATGGTGAAGGGGACAACTTAGGATTCACATGGAATTAGCTTTCTTAACCATTCAATTTATTAAACCAAAGGGAGGTTCATGAAAAATTGGAATTAATAAATTTAATCACCTAATTAAGACATGGGAAACCCTCAAACTCAATAACACCTAATTCACTAGAAAACTCATAATGGAAAAAGTGGTGGTTAATTAAATCCATTAAAAACCAATCACAATTGTTTAAGATAGTTTTGGATATTATGTTCACAATTGCCTAATTAAACAATTCGACAATTAATCACCTAATTAAACAATTAAGAGATTAAACCTAAATTGACAATTAAATTAATAATAAAAACTCAATTAATAATCTAATTGACAATCAAAGGGTGTGCAAACAAAAATGCCAAAAATTATTTAAGAACAAATCAAATCCAAAATATCAATTCAATCCAAATAAAAAATAAGTCTACAATTTAAAATTAGATTGTTCTCAATTAATACAACCCAAAATCATTTAAAATTAAACAATCTCAAGTCTTGGATCAAAAAGATAAAAAGAAAGACACTCCTTTATAATCTTCATGTATAAACTCTTGGGCTCTAGTTCCTTCGTGCTCCTCCCAAGAGAGCTCAAGCAGCCATCACCGCCTCACGCACTCCCAAATTCTCTCGTGAAGCCACGGCCATTAAATTGATGGATAAAGGTGAAGATTGATGGAGGGTCAGTGTGGGTCCCGTGGTTGAATATGGCATAGATGAAAAGTGTTAATGGAGAATGAGAGTGGTGTTATGCGTGAGAGAGCATGGCCAGATAGTGTGATGAGAAGAGATGAAATAGTGACCCCGTGGTTCTTCTGGGTTCAGCGTCTGCAGTGCGTGATTTGCTCCAGCGGCTGTGTCTCTGCGTCCTTGAGCATCTGTGACGGTTAGAGTAATTAAAAGGGAGGAGAAGAGAGCTTTTTGAATACCAATTTGGACTCATTAAAATTCAAGAAGCCCAAGAAAATCCAATCATTAGAGACTATTTTAGTTTCTAAGAAAAATTCTGCATCTTAGACAATCTGCTTTTCTTTGTTATGCAAGAATTAGATAAAATTGTGATCTATCATATATTTGAAAATATTATCTAATAATAAGATAGCAATCAGAATATTAATAATTTAAGCTCAATAATATCATAATCAATTTAGATTTATATTATTTCCTAAAATTAGCTAACTATCCAAATATTATCTAATAAATCTAAATTAGCCTAAAATAATCTCCAAAATAAATGAATAAGGTGGGACAAAATATATTAAATTTGGGATTTATCACTTACCCAACAGAAAGTTCCTACTTTTACGTTCCAAATCGTTAATCGATCCCATAGGAAGAAGCATGGTTTGCATATAATATGAGGGCAAGCAGATAGTAATGCTTTAATAAGGGTAGTTCTCCATGCCATGTTTAAGCATTTACTTTTCCAACTCGAAAGGCGCTTTTGACACTTTTCAATAAGAGGAGCATAAGTCACATAAGACGCCCTTTTGTGGAGAAGTAGGATCCCCAAGTACTTACCCAAATCCCTCATAAGTCCAACACCTAACCTCTAGCTCGTACTTAGGGCTTTGCTTCTATGGATATATTTTGAGAAGAAAACCTTTATCTTGGCTCTATTCATCTTCTGACCAAATATTACACAAAACTTGTTAATACACTCCAACATAACATCTATATGTGAATTTGAAGCTTAACTAAAGAGAATGAGATCATTAGCAAAGAAAATATAGGATAGCTTAGGGCATGTAGAATTCAGCTTGATAGCCTCCCAATCCCCTTCATCAACTGCATATTGTATGATATACTTCAATCTTTCCATACATAAGGTGAAAATGTATGGAGACATGGGATCACCTTGGCGGATACCCCTAGATGGGGTAAAACTGTCTGTAGCTTCACCATTCTAGAATACTTGAAATGAGGAATTGCTAATATAGCCCATAATCATTTCACTTATCTTATCATCCAAGCCTAGAGCACTTAGAGTGTCTAAAATGAAAGGCCACTCTAATTGGTAGTAGGCCTTCTTCAGATCCACTTTTATTGCAAGCCAACCATTATTCCCCTTTTTAATTCACATAGAGTGACTAACCTCTTGAGCTATAATGATATTGTCACTACTTTGTCTCCTAGCAATAAAGCTACTTTGATGATGACCAACCACCTTATCCATGATTGCTTTAAGTCTCTAACTAATAATGTAATATCCCA
Organism: Inga leiocalycina; assembly: GCA_963242795.1. NCBI lineage: Eukaryota > Viridiplantae > Streptophyta > Magnoliopsida > Fabales > Fabaceae > Inga > Inga leiocalycina. The sequence goes on from OY725332.1 coordinate 42,438,622, forward strand.
ATTTTTGATTAGGGGAAAAACATGATTATCGTGGATAATTATGTATTTAAAATTGAATTATTATGTGTTTTATGGCTATTTTGATTAATATGTCATAATTATTGAGAAATTGGAAGAATGGAATTATTGGTCATGAGTTGGTAATTAAGGGAGAAATTAATTACTAACTAAGAGAAAATGAGATGTGTGATTAAAATGGCCAATGGAGAGATTAGGTAAGTTAATTTGTGACTTATTTGGTGAGAGCCAATGGTAGTGTGACAAGTGGCAAAGAGTGAGTATGGGAGAAAGTCAAATAGAAATTTTTTAAATTCTATTTTCTCTCTCTTCTTCCCTCTAGATCGGCTGACAAGAGAGGGAGTAGTGTGTCATCATTTGCTTCTTCTTCCTCACTCCATCTCTCACATTTTCTCTCTCCCATTTCGTGCTGCCATTGTTGATGGCAAGGGAAGGAAGAAAGCTTGATCTTTGAGTAGGTAAATGATCCCTATTGCTCAAACTTCCTTCATTAAAGTTGATCCTTGAGTTAAGAGCAACATTTCTATGGTTGTAGTTTGTCCATTGGTTGTGGTTTGTGATCACTTGAAATTCTGGACTTGGGTGAATCAAGAACTCTCTTTGGAGAAGTTGATAAGGTGAGTGAGACCTATCTATCTATCTATGTTTCATGCCATTTGAAATAGTTTGAATTTTCTGGAATTTTGGGCTCATTTTCGAAAATGAGGGCCATTGGGAGTTGGTATGTGTTTGATATGGAATTTGTATGTTTGGAATGCATTTTGGATAGATAGAAATTGATTGGGTTTGAAATTGTTAAGTTTGGAGATTTTGAGAGTTTGGTGTTTAATGTCACCCACAACCAAAGCATGATAATGGAATAGGATTTTGGTGATTTTGACATTTCCATTAGATTCCTTGAGTGATTTTGGTGTGGGAATAAGCTTGGTTATTAATTTTGGATTCATTTGGATCACTTGGGAAAAGTTGGAAATCTGTTTGGTTTGAGCTCTATTTTGCGTAGTAATTTTGTATGAGCGTTTTGAATAACCAAATGGTATTTTAAAATTCTGAAACTTTTCAGTCTTAAAGTTCACATCCCAAGCTTCAAAATGGACATATATTTTGTGTCATTTCGTTGAGTATTCTGTGAGATATGGTTGTCCAAAGTTTGGGATTGAAACAGAACTCTGTTTTGGAGTAGTGTGTAGTTTTTGGTAATTCTGTATTTGTGTAGTAATTTCCAGTGATGGGCTATATTTTTCCTTGAAATAGGACTTATATACCTTTCATTTGGCTTTGGAATCACTCCGTTTCGATTTTTCTAGGATTAGTTATAAATTTTGGAAGTTCAGCCAAGAATCAGGGGATTTCTTGGCCGCGGCCCAAACCTTTCTGGCCTGTTTCGGGCCGCGGCCCATGAGTGGCTGGCCGTAGCCCACGGCCTTCTGACCATATTTGGGCCGCAGCCCAAGGAAGGGCGGGCCGTAGCCCACCCCTGTGTTCCAGCACTTAGTGTTTTCGAAAAGTGACCTTCAACCTATTGTTTCCCAACCTTTTAGGGCTTTCATTAGAGACATTTGTGGCCTCTTAAGAGTCCTAAATGATAACCAACTTAGTGTATTATGGGATTAAGTAATTGGAAAAGAGATTGATCAATTGTCCCTAATTTGGTATAGGATTTGATATCTACCGAACGCGTGAGCCCACTGTGCCAAAGATTGTCAGGAAAGATACAGGTAGCGACTCCTCTCTTATACTTTGTGTAAATGTATTGTATGTTTGTCTGTCATGCATTGAGTCGATGTTGCTGCTGCTGCTACCTTGTGATACCTTGTGCATTGAGATGCTTTGTGGTGCTTTGTACTTCATGTTACTGCTACATAGTGTTCACCGCAAAAGCGGGCGTTGTGCATAGTGATTACAGCGAAAGCTGGCATAGTGTTCACCACGAAAGTGGGCGTAGTGCATTGTGATTACAGCCGTGAGTGCTGTCGTATGTGGCGCAAGCCAGAGATCATTGTGAAGCTTTTGAACATGATGAACATACATGCTTTATGTTTATATATCGTATGAGTGTCTTGTTACTGGGATTCTTTAGAATCTCACTCTTTCCATATGACTAACCTTTTCAGATAGGGCAAGTGGCTCGAAGGAGAAGCGACCAACCCGGAGTGGTTAGGATCTCTTAGGGACAACCAGGATTTTGGGATTTTTGGTTATCTATTGTAGATTTGGGATTACTGTATATAAATTGTTCATAGTGAATTTTGTCTTGTAATCCCCATTGGGAAAATAGTAAACCCATTCGATATATATAGAGTAACCCGGGGGTTTGCCGGGATTTTAGTTTCCGCACTCTGATATTTCTTATGTAATTTGATTTCTCAAGTAATTATATCCGCACGTGAATGTGAGACCCGAAATTATTACGTTTTGAATTGATTTTGAAATACCTCATCCCGAGTTGAGGGATTATAAATTGTTGATTTCACTTTATTGGTCTCTATTTCACTTAAATTTCGGAATCCGGATGTGATTACCTTGAGGGGGGTTACAAATAACCTTAGTGACAATCTTGTAGCTTACATTTTAAAGGGAAATGGGTATGAAATCTTTAATTAATTTTGGCTTCTCAATTTTTGGAATAAGTACTAGGTTGGTATGGTTGATATTTTTAACAGTTGAAGGGTTGTTAAAAATATCCTTTAACAAAGAAATCACCGAACCTCACAATATATTTTAGTATTCATGATAAAAGAAAGTCTAAATACCATCCAAACCAAGTGATTTGAAAGCCCCAAGATAAAAAATTTCTGCCTTTATTTCCTCGTATGACACATTTGCTTTTAGTTTCTCCAAATCTTCCATAGATTGGGTAGGGAAACCATTACTTGTTTGAGGGGGATGGAAGCTGCTTAGTTCACTATTAAAAAGGTCTTTATAATACGATAAAGCCATTTCTCTTAGCTGATTCTGATCGAAAACCCATTCCCTAGTGGAGTTTTTCAGTCCCTTAATTCAATTCTTTCTTCTTCTAATAATAGTTGAGTAATGAAAAAATTTAGTGTTGTGGTCTCTTTAGCTAACTATATCATGATTTTTGAAATCATAATAATTCTTCTTGAGCCAAGGCTTTGTTATATTTTTTCCATAATTCCTACTCAGCCTGTAAAAGATGTTGGCTATCTGCTCTAGATCTAGCTCTTTCAATCCCTTCAATCTTGTGGATGAGCTTTTGTTTCTTTTAATGAAAGTTACCCGCCTTAAATTTATTCCATTTGCTTGCCTTATCTGTGAAAGCAACCATCTTCTCTTGGCAACTACTTGAACTCCAGCCTTCCACCACTTCAGAACCCCTCTTCTAAGAGTCATGCCGCTTGACATTTAAATGTTGCCTTTGGATTTCAAAAAGCTCTTCTAGGCTAGCACTTAACCATCAGAGGTCTATGGTCTGACCCGTATTTGTTTAGATAGTGAATTTTTGTCAGAGGATACAGGCTGTTCCATTGATCATTTGCAAAGCCCCAGTCTATATGCTCCTTCAAAAAGTTCCTCTCCTAAGAAAATCTCTCCCCTACAAAGTCAACTTCAACCAGGGGAGACTGATTAATACACTCTGCAAACTGGCGCATAGCTTGAAAATTATGACCCAACCCCCCCTTTTTATTTGACATAAATAAATAAGTATTGAAGTCACCAACCACAAACTAAGGGTCTATAACAACATTACTAAGCGAAATAAGGTCAACCTCCACGGGTGATCAGGGGTGATGACTGAATATTTCCAGTAAAGGGGGCCAAGTGGGGGTTTGAACCCACTCACCCTTGGCCACACCAAAAGAATTTTTACCACCAGGCCATTGAAACTCTTTGATTATTGATCCTCCCTTCCGTTGTTTTCATTCTTCAACGATCCCCCATACTTTAGAGTTCTGTTATTTTCCTTTTTTATTTGGACTTTTTTTTGTTTTTACCAAGCTTGGAGGCTGAAGCAACTTGTAATCCTCTGTGGATGTTGACAATGTTGGTGTCAACACCTCACACCATACTGATTGTTAGTGACAGCACCTATTAAAACACAATAAATAAATAGTTTGAGTCACGTCCAAGGACGCTGTCCTTAGAAGATATTCCACAACCCCCTAGTAGATCAGGAAGCAGCACTCTCCTGGATAAAACGAACCCTTCCTGCATAAAGTATGGTGACAGAACTACAGAAAGATATCAGTGTAACTCAGAAGAAGGAAGAGAGGAGAGGAGCTCGGGGACCTCTGTCACTACTAACCGTGCACCTAACATTGCCTTTTATTTGCAGAAACACGTGACCGTTGAGAAGTTATAATGACCATTAACAACGGTTTAATGACAATTAAAACGACAATTACAAAACATGAGTTAATGGCAATTTAATGTAATAAAACCTTTTAAATGTCATTAAAACTGATCAATTAAAATTCCAACGGTCATCTCCAATGGTTAGTTCAAGACTCCTCTTATAAGCCTTTTTACTAACTCAAGCTCATATTTAATTGTATACTAGGGCGTTCCCAATCTTGAGTTATATGAGACTTCTTCCTTTGACACACTCACACACAATATTTACAACAATCCCCCACATGTGTCTATAAAAGATCATAGTCCTATTAGCTGAGTTACACACATGGATATAACCATTGTATTTGGTGGTCCTTTGAACTTAAAACCAGACCTAGACTGATAATACTTGGTACACAGAAAAGTTGGTAGTCCTATGAACTTAAAACCAACATTTCTTGGGCGTATACTAGAGGCATTAAGAGTTAGATTATACCACCCACATTTTCCATTGTTAATGCGGTTTTGCACTTTAAAACAGCCATGCGCGTGTTCTAGTATTTAATGAATGTTCTAGAAATTTTGCCATGATCTCATAGGAGAGGCCCCACTCCTCATTCGTATAGGTGATTCCATGAAATGTATCTGCAATGAGCACATCATCCCGTAGGATTATGAAATCATTAAGAGCTTTCGCTCAGCCACACCAAAATGCATTCTAGCACTTTTTCTTGCCATAGGAAGGTACTGGTCATTTATTTTAGTGCTAACAGAACTAACAAACGACTTGTTCTTACTCATTGAACCTTCTTCATGGGATCACCAATCACAGAGGTTGGGTTGCCATCGTTGTTAATTCGTATTGGCTTTAGTCCCATTCCCCTCGGCTAATTTAATTCTTCCCGAGGTTTGTTAATGAATCCATAGGTCAACTCTTTGACCTCACAAAATCGATTGAGATAATTCCAGAATTTTTAAGCTGGCTTATTCACATAATATCTCAAACAATTTTCACTTACACCATTGCTCTTTCTACAATGGCTATTGTTATTTAGCAATCATAACTTGTCGACATAAAAATCGGTTTTACACCCAAAATTTTTTTGCTAAGAGGTTTTCAACAACTTAACCTTCAATTGCAGCTAACTTTAGAGTAATAAACTCTAGCTCACACAATATTTTAATTGTTGCTACTAGTGGATTTTCTCAGATAAAACTGAAATTCAGTTAGAATTCGTGTATCTCATATAATGGGAATTCACCGTATATGATACCAACATTTATGGTACCTCTCAAATATTTCATTTCCCTCATAGGGCTGCATATTTATATATATGCTCAATCATCATGTAGCATAAGCAATATAACACATATTAACATTAATGCAACAAATTCTCAACAATTTGTGCATACCTCACATAAGCTACAAAATCGCTTCAAATAATGTGTTAATATCATAAAAAATATTCACATATAATATATCCTTACACTAAGATAATTATACAGCCTCAAATTATGAAAATTACATTTATCTATCATATATAAATGATTAAATTTTCATGCCACGTAATGCTTATTTCAAATAACAAAAAAATTTGGTAATTCACAAAATTTGCTCTCTATAACAAATAACAAAGCCTCCATATAATTAATTTTAAACCGCAGCTTGGCTTTATCAAATGATATTAGAAACAATTTACAACTTTAAAAATTTATAAGGTATCCCTACATGTTAGGCACCCCTACACTTTCCCTACACTTTCAAATATCTTAAAAATATTTCACAGCTTTATAATAATAATTCTAATTAAATTAGAATCTCACCACATATCCCCTTTCATTCTAATTACATTAGAATTTCTCCAAAAACTTCCACCGAAAAAAACTCACAAATGTATGTCATGTTAAACATTGTTCCATATCACCAATGCATATGATGCAACAGTTTTTCAAATACTACATTTATTTGAAAACCCACAAGCTCACATTTAGTATAATTTTATTTTTCATGAGTTTTTCTCAAAACCCATAAAATCACAAAACCAATTTAATTTCAGATATTATTAAAAAAAAACAATACATTATTGCAAGACTACCGTTAAACTGTTACGAAAATTAATGGCCAATAACCAGTATAATGACAATCATCATATCCATTGTGAGATACAGTGTATTCACATTGCAAATGTTCAACGTTTTATTGCCTATCCCTTTTCGAAAGAATTTTAAAAAAAAATGTTATGAGCAGGTCACATGTTTATATCAACCATGAAGAGACACATAGGCATTGCAATATTCAAAAGCTCATTTAGCAATTCCCGCAAACAAAACCACCACAATATCTATCTATAATAATTTTTTTTTTTTGCTAACCATGATAAGAATCTCATATTATTCAAACATACTGAACATGGTCAGAGAAGTAAACATTAAAATAGAGACACACCTGTTTCTGCCATATTCTCCTCTATGGCCGTGAGTGCTGAGTAATCATGCATCAAAACTATAATGGTGAACAGTAGGCACACCTTTCCCTTAAACTCCAACTCATTCAAAGGTTGATGCTTATAAATGCATAATAAAAGAGTGTTTCTTCATAAGTGTTATGAAGGAAAGCATGATTCTGATATTTTATCATAGGGATAAACAAAACTATGTTGAGCTACTCACAATAAGCAGTTGCTTTCTTTTCTCAAAGAAAATTAGATTGCCATAGGACCAATCCGTTATTGTAGATCTATACCTGAGTAGCTCGTGTGTGTGTAATTTCAAAGACAATCAATCCCATGAGGAAGCTATTACACAAATCAGTAGCTAATGGCTCACAAAATACACACCATTTTTTAAAACATATATTCTCATCAATTATCATGTTAATTATCAAATGAAAGAGTTAAAACATTACCTTCTGCCAATGGTATGGTAATTCACCCACGATCCTCATGTGAGTAATGTTAGATCTAGAGCGATTATATGCTACAGACTTTAAAATATGCTGCCTACCATAGATGATTTCCATACCCACAATTTTTAAAAATACCAAGTAATATCTTGTAAGATTGTTAGCGTCAGCACCTCACACCATAGTGATTGTTAGTGGCAGCACCTGTTGAAACTAGTGTTCTGTAACCCGGACCGGACCGGCCGGTCCGGCCCGGAAACCGGCTAGTAGACCGATCCAGTCCGGGTTACTATTTAAATTTTTTTTTATTTTTCCTTTAGTTTTTATACTATAAACATAAAATCTTCAATTTTTCACCGGTTTGGCCCCGGTCTGACCCACTAACCCTTAACCCAGTACCTCGACCGGTTCAATACCCGGTCTGGGTTTTAATACCTTGGTTGAAACACAACAAACAAATAGTTCGAGTCATGTCCAAGGATGCTGTCCTTAGGAGATATTCCGCAACCCCCCTAGTAGATCAGGAAGCGGCACTCCCAAGAATAAAACAAACCCTTCCTGCATAAAGCAGGGTGAAAGAACTGCAAAAAGATATCAGTGTAACTCAGAAGAAGGAAGAGAGGAGAGGAGCTCGGGGACCTCTGTCACTACTAACCGTGCACCTAACATTGCCTTTTATTGGCAGAAACACGTAACTGTTAAGGAGTTATAATGACCATTAATAACGGTTTAATGACAATTAAAACGACAATTACAAAATATGAGTTAATGGCAATTTAATGTAATAAAACCTTTTAAATGTCATTAAAACTGGTCAATTAAAATTCCAATGGTCTTCTCCAATGGTTAGTTCAAGACTCCTCTTATAAGCCTTTTTACTAACTCAAGCTCATGTTTAATTGTATACTAGGGTGTTCCCAATCTTGAGTTATATGATACTTCTTCCTTTGACACACTCACACACAATATTTATAACAGACAAGGTGCCACATATGCAACATTTTAACACCTTTGTGACACATCAATGTGGTCAAGTTTGACTGACTAACAATAGGGACCGAATTATTAAAAGTCCAAACTTCAAGAATTGAGTCACGACGAGTCAAATTATAAAGACTAACGATAAAACCATAAGCATTAAATAATTAATTTTTCCTTTATTGTATCATCAAAAGTCAAAGAGAGGCGGATTATTGAAAAGTACTGTCTTTTTTTTTTTTTTTTTTTGCCAACGAAAAGTAGTGTGTCTGTGTATATGTTTATGCGTGCATGCATATGTACTATCAAATTATACAGTATTTTCATATGGTATTTTAGGGTAAAAGACTATTTTTACTTTTGAACTATTTCTTTGTTTTTTGTTTGGACAAAACTTTTGAACTATTACGTTTCAAGTATTAGTTATCATCAAATGTTTATGATAAGAATTGGAGATTGAAGGAGAAGAATTAAGAAGAATTGGAGAAGAAGAAGAAAGCAACGAAAGAGACCTTGAGAGGATCTTGAAAACACTTCATATCGTAACTGATACATCGTGGTGCAAGTTCGACAAATATATCCAAAAAATAATAACTGAGAACGTGTTAATGTAATATCCCAAAAAGTGATTAAGGGCTAATGACTTTAAAAGTGGATATAATTATTGTTGAATAAACACTTTTGGAGAATATGTGATGGGAATTTGGATATTTTAATGATTCCAATGGCTTCCTTGTGAAAATTTATGTGGGAATGATGTTTGGTATGAAAATGGAACCAATGGAAGCAAAGATGCAAAATCTAAAATTCTGTCCAGTGAAATTCTATTCTGGGCAGTCCGTTTGTGTGAACGGTTTTAATGACCAAATGGTATCTAAAAATTCTGAAATTTTCCAGTCTTATAGTTCACATCTCAAGCTTCAAAATGGACATATAATTTGTTCCATTTCGTTTTGTGAACTAGGAGATATAACTGTCCAAAGTTTGGGATGGAAACTGAACTCTGTTTTGGGGCAGTGATGAGTTTTATGTAATTCTGGAATTGTGTGGTAATTTTTAGTAATGGCCAATATTTTTTCCTATGAATAGGACTTAAATATCTTTCATTTGGCTTTGGAATCACCTCATTTTGAGTTTTCTAGAATTAGTTATGATTTTTCAAAGTTTGGGCAGAAAATCTGCCAGAAAATCCAAAAATGGGAATTATGACATCATCTCAATAAAAGATGACATCAGCATGGAATTAAATATGTTTTCATCTTCCTCAGCTCATTTCTGTCGCACACAGCAGCTGAATGAGGAGTGAGAACGTTGAGGTTTGTAGAGAGAGAAAGGAGAAGAAAAATCATAAGGTAAGCCGATTTCTCCGACGATTTAGCTTCTAACGCGTGTAACTCCGATCCTAAGCTACTCCTCTTTGTTCTTTAAGGTTTGGAAGCTCAAAATCTGTTGTTGAGCACTTAGGGTTTTCAGCAATATTTGGGAAAAGCTTGTGGGAGCTTGAGGTAACTTCCAAACTTTCGTATATTGCTTATTCTGGCTGCTGTGGGCAATTTAATCGGTGAAATTTCACCGGATTGCCATTGGTTTTAAAGTTTGGAAATGATATGGCCTAGGGGTTATGCTGCTCAAATTGGGTTTTAATGTTAGTTTTAACCTAATGTAATGGTTAATAAAGTGGTTAGGAGTAGAAAGGAACGCGTTTACGGAGCCGAAATCGTAAAACCCCAATTTTTCCCGGAGAACATGTATATTTCGGCCAAGGCTGTAAATGGGTCTTAGAGTTGGATTTTCAATGATTTGATGATTCCATTGGATTCAGTGGGCGAAAATAGGTGGGGTTACAGTTGGTCACTTTTTCAAAAAAGGCCGAGAAAGCATAATTATGGAAACACCCCTAAAATCCTAAAAGTAGGGCTGCCAAGGGCAATTTCGTAATTTGACATTGAATTTGATAATTCTGAGTACGGAAATGGATTCCTTGGGCGGAAATATGTTAGGATAGCCCAGATTAGAATTTCGGGAAAAGTGCAACCGGACCGGGTATAGCGGGCCCAGGCCGGGTCCCCCGGGGGTATTTTTGTAAATTTTCATTATAGACTCATATGGAACCTATTCTAAGTGTTTGAAAGTAGGAATTAGGGGTAGGAAATTAATCCACCATTCTTGATTTTGTTTATAGGCTTTGATATTTGCCGCCCTCGTGAGCCAACTGCGCTGAAGGACGTCAGGAAAGGACAAGGTAGTGACTCTCTCTCTCTTATACTATGTGTAATGCTCTGTATGTGTGTGTTATCACTGTTCTGTAATGAATCTTTGATGTTGCTGCGGTTACAGCTGGTGATGGCTGTCGTTTACAGCGTAAGCTGTCGTTTACAGCGCAAGCTGTCGTTTACAGTGTAAGCTGTCGTTATTGTGATTACAGCGTAAGCTGTCGTGATGGTGATTACAACGTAAGCTGTCGTGATTATGATTACAGCGAGAGCTGTCGTATTGTGTATACAGCCGTGAGTGCTGTCGTCTGTGGTGAAAACCATGTATCTCTGAGATTGCTGCTGCTGTTGCTGTTTGTGATTTATATACATGCTTTGTGTTTATGCATTGTGTGAGTGGTTTGTTACTACTGAGATTCTCTCGAATCTCATTCTTTCCTATGACTAACATTTCAGACAGGGCATGTGGTTCAAAGGAGAAGCGGCCAACCCGGAGCAATTAGGGCCCTTGGGGGTATATAGTTGAGTTGGAAACGTTGGTTAAGTATTTTGAACTTGGGATTACTGTATATTCTGAATCAGGAACACTACATTCGATTTTGGTTGTGTAATCCCCTAGTGTATACTTATAAACCTTCAGGTTTTTATGCATAGAACCCGGGAGTTGCCTGGGATGCGGTTATATACTCTGATATGATTGAATGTACATTAACTGCACAGGTAATTATATTCGAATATTGAAATTGAGACCTGGATGGAAAAAAAAAGAGTTTTGAAAGTTTTGTAAAAATTTTACTGTGAGACAAAAAGTTTAAAACGAGGTTAAAGCATCCAATGGTCTCTAATCCGATTTAAATATGTGTTATTGAATTATAATTACGTGTTTAAAGGCAAGGGGTTACAGTTAACAGAAAAAAAAACCCCCCATTTAAGTACCTAGGAAATGACGACCCTGTCCTTGTACAAATAACAAGGCGCATTAGTTTATTAGAGCAATATGGCCTTTGAAATATCACCATCTCCATTCTCTACCAACTACTCCCTTACTAATTGTTGTTTCTTTGATTTGCTTGAAGAATTATTTTTTTTTATTGTTGGTTTTTGTAAGGGGGAAATGACAAAAATAGAACTTTAAAATTGTAAAATTTTAAATCAAGTATTTTCTATAAAATGAATTGTTAATTGCTTATTAAATTTTGTTATTTACTTATCAATTTTTTATAACAAATCTGATTTGAAATTTTGTAATTTTAAAGTTCTTTTTCTGTCATTTTCCTTTTTATAAATGATTTCTAATTTTTTTGTGAAGAAAGAGATTTTCTGTGTGGATTTGGATGAGGAAAAAGCATAGAAGGAGACCTTTTCTTTTGCATTTTTTGGCTGTAAGGACATTTTTGCCCTTTTTGATTTTATGAGTCATCAACTAAAGAGTAAAATACTCTTACCAGCATCTGTTTTGCCTTAATTACACAAACATTTTCTCTATTTTAAAAATATACATTTTAGTCTAAGCCATTAATACTGTTAAAGGATATTCTAAAAAGATTCTTGAAGTATATTTTTTAATTAAAAACCATATTAGAATAAATATTTTTTACTAATTTACTCCTCGTAATATCAAATCCTTAATTTATCTTTTAACATTGACATTTATTAGTGATATATTTAATATTTTTACTAAATTTATAAAAAAAATTTAAGTAATTTGTTTAACAAACGCATGTTTAATGAAATATATTTTAGCCAACACATATATTTAAAATATTGCATTATAAATAAGTTGAATAAATAAACGAGATAAAACATTTAAATTTATTACAAAAAATATAAAATTTATATTTATAAAACTAATTAACTTTGTATATGGTAATCAATTTAATAGTATGACATAAAAATTGAAAATATAATTAAAATTATTTTTTTAATTTTGGATAATAATATGTGATTAAATGATTATTAAGTACTATTTATGTTAAGGATGGACATTTTGGTCAAATTGATGAGTTCGTGTTGTGATTTAACAGTTAACTAATTGTTGAGTGAATGGAAGTTGAATATCAAAACTGCAAGAGAGGTTCCTGCAATATATATTTTGATTTTAACGGTAATTCATATAGGATTATAAAATATAAGAGAGGTCTTTGTAATTTAGATCTAAAAAGCTTTTTTTTTTTTCTAGTAGTGAAAGTAAATACTGGGGGAGATTGATATATTTTATTTTTAAGTAAATGAACAAAGTATATTGGATTAAGATGCAAATCACTCCAAAAGTATTTGTGAATAAACAATGTTGCTTTGAAAGTTTTTTTTTTTTGTCTTAATATTGCTCCGGAAATTTTAAAATATAGTAATGTCATCTTGAAGTTTAAAGATGATAAGTTTGACCATTTTATTTGACGGTAACTCCAGCGTGGCACTCTCATGTGGCACCCAATGATCTACTCATAGCCACATCAGCGTTTTTATCCCTTCCCTCTCTCTTATTGGTCGCTGCTCAACCCCACTTCTTCCTCTTCATCATCATCCTTACGAACACGGCGGCACCGGAGAGGTGAAGAGTGTTGCATCTTCCACTTCATGTGACTTGATCGATCCCTCTCGCACTCTTTATCCCTTCCGTGATCTTGATCTATGAGCTCGATTTGGTCCTGGAAGCTTGAACCCATGCGTAGCTACAGAGTCCGGTCAAGGGGAGATTTCATCTTCAATCTCGTTGATTGCCCGTTGGGGATTGGGGGAGAAGATTGAGTGCATTACGTAATCTGCGGTTTCTATGGGAAACATTAGTTTCTTTCTATAATCGGCGCCAGAGGTTTCTTGCTTGTATGAAGAGAGGTCCTCTGCTCAAACCACTTCGCCCAATCCTCTGTTCTCTCTTGATCGCAAACACCATGTTTGACCCCTTCTTTTCTCTTTCAACTCTATAAAGAAAACTACTCATTTCCTTCTTCTGACTACCCAAGATAAGATCTTTTGTTTTTTTGAAACTCTAAATATAAACTCTCTCTATTCTCTACTCAAATCCATTCTTGGACTTATTCTTTGTTGGGTACGAATTTCCACTCTCTTTTCTCTCTTCATATCACTGCTTGTTTAATTGGTTCCCTTTGTCCACTAATTTTCATTCGTTTGTTGCTAGTGAATTACACTCTTAGCAATCTTTTTCTTTCTTCAAGCAGTCATCCTCAAAATATTTTATTTCCAACGTCATCTGTACTCTCGATGAAAGGATTAAAATTTCATGCTTACGCTTTGTTAAGAGTTTGCTAAATGGTTCCAATTTGATGCTTGTTCCGTTATTTTAAAAAACCAGGTTCTGCATAAAAAGAAGATGGAGATAGTGTTTCTCCCATTGTTCTATCCCAAATCTTGATAGATCTCGTAGAAAGTTTTGGATGTTGCTATGATTTTTGGATGATGCTCTGTTTTAGTTTCAGCACTTTGGATGGCTGCGAAGTTGGAGAAGACGAGTGTAAAAAAAATGAAACTAAAAAGGAGAACTGTCGTACCGGGGTAAATCCATGTTCGGATCCGGGTCAAAATTCTAATACTCCATACTTAGACTACTAGAGCCTAATTGTGATTTGCACAGCAAATCACCAGAGAGAATTGCCAGAAAACTCAATGGCGGGGTGAATTGTAATTGAGGAGGCACACCCTATTTATAGTGGTTTATGGAGGCCACTTATTAGGAAACGTGTGCACTCCTTCTTATCCTCCAAGACAACAATTAATTGATTCTCAATTAATTCCCTAATTATGGTGATTTGTTTCTCATTTATCAAATCCATAATTATTGTTGAATTAATCCCCAATCTGCATTTAATGCTGATTTTATTCTTATTTGATTAGACTACTTATTTCCTAATCAAATAGTCCGGGCCATCAAGGGTGGACTTGGACCCAAAGTCTAACATATCCCACTCGCACTTGATGGGCCTCCCATCGTACGTGCGTTACTCTTTCTTATTTCATACTTGGCGTTTTCCGTGACTGCGTGAGCAAAAACGTCTTTAAGATTTGGTTCTTGTGATACTAGAAATCCCTCATATTGGATCAGTATCCAAGGACACCCTTTATATATAACCGTAAGCTATATGTTCATTGCATCATATGCCCCAAATTCTCTCATTCATATTACTCATGGCATATTTAATCCCTCTCGAGTTAATATGTTGATTAACTTAGATTGCCTTCTACGCACATAATATCCGCACTTACTAGCTACATATAGAGCTAGTAAAGGGTCGACCACATATACTAGCACATCTTATGTATCTAAGAGTAAATCTTCCTTTTTGACTAAACATCAGTCCATCTTGACTTGGTCGCTTTCCTAGTTTTCACTCATCTGACCGAATCGAGTGTGATCATGGAGCTTTAGCTAAAATAGCTGTCACCAAACCAAGCTTTCATGATGCTGTCTAAGTTTTAAGGGCATAGTGGAAAGAATTTTTCCTTCATAGGACTCACACTGTAGTGAACTAGGGATCTTTCACCTACATCCCGTGTTACAGTTTAACTCTTAAGCACATGCAGTATGAATTGCATGCTACGGTGAGGTGTACGTCGATTTCTTTATCTTTCACCGTACAAACATTAGTTCCAAAATGTACTCAACATTCGAACTTAGAACTTTTTTTTTCACAATATCTCTTTTACAATCTCATTTGTGAAAAAAAGTTCTTTGCCTGGCTACAGGTCTATATTCATGCTTCGATCCATTTTCTGTGTATATACACACATGTAGATCTCATCTCAGTCTAATCGAGGCAACTCAAATGCAAATATTCTTCTTAACCATCTCATGGTGATCATTTGCTCGTCTTACCCTCCCATGCCCCAGCAAAACATGGGAAGATGGTTGTTCGTGTGAGTGAACCAACCTTTTCTAACCTATACGACATACAAACTTGTATACCTTACATGTATTAACTCATAACATACATACTTTTTCTTTTATCTTCATATAAAAGAAGTTCACGACCTTACATTTTATTCACACCCAAGATTTTCATTAACTCAATGAAAATCAAGTATGGGCTCAGTAAGGGGATCTACCAACATTCTGTCAGTAGAAGATCATTGAACTGTCACTTTTCCTCTTTGAAAGCATATCTCTCGTAGAGATATATCAAAAAGTATGTTTCGCCTTGTTGTGATATTTAGGATCCTCATCATAAGATGTAATCGCTTGGATCCTTCTATCCACCATTCATTCCCAATCTCTCATGGCACTTTGAATGATGGCAGAACATGCCCTGTGTTCTATTTCCAGGGATACCAGGAAAAAATACTTTGTATATTTCCTTACTCCATCACCATTTGCCTAGGTCTTGTATTGGAGTATCCTTTCAAAGGAAAGTTGTTGTCTTGACAACTTAATCCATGGTTATTCTCATAACCCATTTCATAGCAGGACCAAAAAGCAACTTCCAAGTCTAACCAAAAACATTCGGTCTTATGTACACCAATGTGTACATTCATATTACCAACTATAGTCTTACATGGGACTCTATCCACCTTTCTTATGTTGGATTCCTCATAGGACATGTAACCTCTTTAGGTTTATGCCCTTAACTTCAGGGGTATCCATGGGTTTGCAGTTTGACATCCTCAGATGTCTAAGGATTACACTTGTACATGTCTTAGATGGAAAAAACTGTATCTTTCTTGTGCAACTCCGTTTATCTTGTCAATCAAGATATTTGTTCAACCCATGACTTTCTCAACTCAGAATTTAAGGATTCTCTGATTCTTTATTCCTTTAACTCCCTTGACACTTGTTTCATATGTCATTTGACAAAGGATGACTTCACTAAGAATCATCACTAGACTATTTGGGACTTATGTAGTGTTCTTCGATTATTTTGAAGTGGTGAGGCTTTCACCTTGTGAAAAACTTCAAATACTACTATTTGGGTGATTTTTTTTACGAAGCTCTTAAGCTGCTTTATGTAGAGTTCATCATCCAATTTCCAAAAATTCCAAATTGGAAGGTGGTTTTTACATCATCTTGATGCAATTTCAAGACTAAGCTTGTTATCATAGCCAAAGTTCAGAGTTAAAACGCATAACAGACAACCTTCCATTGTATTACCCCTTAGCCACTAAGTGTTTTATGTTCTACATGCCCCCATCAAATTTGAGAACATACTTGTTCCCAATCGTCTCTTGACTAGGTGACAAATTACCCAAACACGTATTTGGCTTGAAAAGAATCTAAATCCTCCTGGATGACACTTTGCAATTCATCTTAGTAGGTTATTCTAGTATCGTTCAGACACTTATAGGTAGTTATCATCACCTTCTAAATGATGAAGAGAGCATTCAATCCATTAGGGAATCTATCCCTTATAGTCATTCGCTAGATGACAATTTGCTCCGAGGTGGATTTCATAGGATTCTTTTCTTATGTATGAGTGAGGGAATTCTCTCATAACTTACCTTTTACCTCTTTCATTGTGAAAATGGTCTTAATCCTCCCACTTGGATCAGTGAACTTAGAAACACTTGGTTATTCCATGTCACTTGTGAACCTCTTAAAGAGATTTATTATGATTAATGCTTATTTCCTGCTAGAAAATCTGGACTTTATGAACGTTGTGTCCCACGGTTTTCTCTCAGTCACTAAACCGCCATCATTTTCACTAATGAAGACGTGTCATGTCAAATTCTCATGTCATTTCACAAAGAGATACCTTGTATACCTTAGCCCTAATCTTCCTTACTCATAAGAAGAATTTTGAATATAAAGTTGATGACCCTTAAGGTCTTAACGAGCTTGGCCCTGGTCTAAGGCCCATCCATGATTCATAGGGTAAGGTCGTGACTGACATAGAGGGCATTTGGTTAAGTGTGAATATAATAGCTATGAGTCCACCTACCAACATATGGCTAATAGCCTCATTGATGCCATTATATTCATAACCAAATCAAGGAGAGGTATATCTCTCCATTTCAACAACTCTATTATGTTGAAGGGTTCTAGGTATTGATAGTTGCCTAATAATGCCTTTCTTGTACACAAAGCAGTTTGAACTAATCACATAGGTGTCTTTAACCCTTGTTAGTTCAAAAGGTCTTATCCTTTTAGTTTAACTGATTCCTAACTAGTTCAGCCATTATCTAACAGCTTCACACTTACCAAAAATCAAGTAAACATTACTGTATTTCGAGTAAACGTCCACAACGTTAACGAAACATCAAGCTCTTTGTGTTTTGCCCTCACGTTCATTGGTTTACTAACGTCATAATTTGCCAATTGCAGTGGATTTTCTAAAAAATGTTTCTTTATCTTTCTTACCAGGTAGAATGAGATCTCAACTTATTCATAAGGGTATTAACCCTTTAGCACATGTTGTTTAGCAAATATTTTTTTGCTAGTTTGATCATTCCCTTTGATCAAGGTGTACATGTGGCAAGAAATGGAATCTTTTATCCCTAGAAAGAAACATCAAAATTCAATGAAGGATTTGATAATCATAGTCCCATTGATCCTTAACTAAAGAGATAGCAAAGATGTGATTTTGTCAGTTGCAATTGCATGGAGTGAATTAGGGTGGTTTATCTATGCAGAGTTAACGTGCAAATTCAAATCCCTTGATTCTATCTCTTTATTGCTTTGCATTTGACATGAAGCCATATGCTTCTGTGAAACATCCACATCTCATGTGGATTGCTACTTTCACAACCCTTAAAGGTTTATCAATGTAGCATTTTTATCTTTGCAGAAACCATTGACCTCTTCTAGATTAAGTTTATCTCATAGGTTTCTTGCCCTTAGGTATGGAGGATGAATCCTCCCATTCTTTAGCTAAGTTCGTCTGACTGATTGATCTTGAATCCTTCAGTCTTTCACACTCAAGTTCAATGTGGCGAATCATATTGCTGAAGGTTACAATATGCATATCAGAGGTAATCTTTACTTTTGTATATGCCCACTCACTGGAAGACATGGCTCACTCCAACTTACTGGGAGACATAGCTTTCTCCCACTCACTGGAAGATGTCTTATCACAACATACACTTGTTGTTTGTTAAAAAGAACTTGGCATTTAGTTTTGTCTCAACTTTTTAGTTTGACATCTGCCTCAAGTGTTGCATAAACAACATGTTATGACTTAGTACACTATGTTAAAACTTAACTTAGTTTTAACTTTATGGAAGAAGATAACCTATTTCACTATCTTCCAACACTATCTACATGGCTTGGATAAGGTTACATTGCTCATACCAGTATCAGTTTAAGCAATGTTGTTCTTTCTATACTTGATAGCATAAACCTTTTGTATCCTTCAGTTGCTTCAACCTTTAAATGCTGAAGACTAGTCGGTAGGATGTCCCTGACATCTCATTCTTCTTGAATGAAAGAGATTTGATAGTTTCTAACTCCATAGATATCTCTATTTGAGCTTGTCTTCATAAGCTCAGTCAAATAGACTTGGTCATAATTGGTCACTCAGATGATTATGGTATACAAATCTTATTTGTTCAAATAAGACAAAGGATAATTAGATAATAAGTTCACTAGTTTCATATTCAGGAGACAACTATGTTGACTCCCATCCCAATTATGCTAGTTAGCTCATAACCCTTTTAACCAAAATCTTTATTGAACACATTCCCCTTTTGGATTTCTAGACACATTCCAGAAACTCCCACTCAATCAAAGAGCAGTTATATTAACAAGATAATAACACAATATCATCTAACTAGCATGAATGTTCAAGAAAACAAGAGAATATACTGAATTCAATTCTAAAAACAAAGAATTTAATAATAAATTCAATGAAAAGAACATTCAATAAAAACTTTTTGCCTCTTATTGTTGTCTCTTAACTAGGTTCTCCCCCTCATAGGCCCTTCTGACCATATTAACTCATATAGCGTCTAGCTACAATGTCTAGCTCCTCTTTACCATGTTTACATCCACTCATTTGGATATATTTGTAGCATACCTCCCACTTGATGAGATGATTCTCACATCTCTATCTGTCTTGTCCTTTGTCACAACATATGTGATAAAAGGTTAACTTTTAGAAGTCACTGCTTCAATCCCAATTGAATCAATATGGTTAAAAAGCATAGGAAGACTTGTTATTATTCAATAATTATTGAATAATTTCAAGTTACTGCAATTTTCAGGTTTTATCTCTAAGAGTTTGAGTCAAGGTTGGATAGGATTTTATATTCAAAAAACTTATTTGAATAATCCCTTACTTTTAAAGAATCTTGCAGCATTAACCTTATGTTATAGCTGAAATACTCTTAATAAGTAAGTTAACCTATCCCAAAAATAATAGAATCCACAAAGACTCAATTTTAATATTTTTTGGGAATTTCTAGGTGCATGTAAGCACCTTTTTGACTCAAAACAGATCTAAACGTACTTCAAATATATATAAATTATATATCAAATTGAAGCTCTTAAATTTAGGGATTTTTAGGAACCAACCGCGTCTCAATCGGAGGTCCCATGCACCGTCATGCACCCCTAGAAGGTATCTAGATCAAAAAATCTGAAAATTCCAGTGTTAGCCACTCTCGACGGTGACGCGTGACCTACACGTGCCGCCTTGCGGCCACCTGCCGGCGACACGCGCCGGCTCCCAAGACTCCAAGCACCTGTCAATTTTTTCGGGTCAATAGTCAACGAATGACTGTTGACTTTGACCAGTGTTGACCATTGAGTCAACGTTGACTCGTCACTGCTGACGTGTCTCGGTCGACATGGTTGGTTAATAGATGACGTGGTCTCGTTGACCGACGTTGACGTGGTACTGAACGCTGATGTGGCGCCCTTTCATTGGTGCCACATGACATTGTTGACCAATGATGTGGCGTTGACTGCCACATCATCATCTTCAACCTCCAGCCGAGTTGACCCGACCGGTGGGAGCTCCGGCGGGTCATCGCGACCCACAAACTTCGGGAGGCCATATCTCCCTCATTTTAGCTCCATTTTTCACGTTCTTGGTGTCTTTGGAATTGTAGTTCAGGGAACTACAAAACTATGGTGTTTATTTGATCTTAAAACCTCTATTTTATTGATCAAATCACGAGTGAAGTTGCGGCGGTGACTAACGATCTGTGAACTTCTTTCCTTTGTTTCTCCCTCATCCGAACTCCGTTTGACGCGTTCTAACCATCGTTGGAATCGTCTCTTTGAGATCTACACATCCATGGTTTCTTTTGGGGCAAAAACACTCAGTTTAGAACACCCCATTTTTTTTTGATGTTGACGACACGGTATAATGCGACCTGAATGTGTGTCCTTTGTATCTCAAAAGCTTTCCTAGCTTTTGAGGGTTAAAAGTGTCTTGCTTTTGGTTCCACATAGGTCCCAAAGACTCACCTTTAATCAAATCGAAGATAGGAGGAAGAAGAGGAAGCGTGAATATGTATATTTGAAAATGACTAGAGGCGAACATATTCGGCCAACAATCATGAACCCAGTATTTTATAGCCACGCTCATACATACACATAGAACATGAGTGAAAGAATCATGCATATTCGTGTTTAAATGAATATATAAAAAAAATGAGACTCAAGAACTCTTATAGAGCCAAATGCCAGACTTTACATTCATGTTAATATTGAATTCTAATATTGCAACGAAAGCACAAAAACATTAAAAACATCTAAGAAGCATGTTAACAATATTTTGACATGCAAACTTTATCGATTAATGCAACATTCACATATTGCAAAAAAAAATGCTATAAGCATATTTTAATTAGCACAGCGGAAATAGATGGGGATATAAACAAATTATATCGTATACTTTATTCATATAGAATAAATCACACAGCCATAGGATCATCATGCTCTGAAGCCAATGTAAGAAAAATATAACTAAAAAGAAGAACTGGCGTGTAATATCCCAATTTTTGATTAAGGGATAATCATGATTATTAATGATAATTATGAATTTATTGGAATTATTATGTGATTTATGGCTATAATAATTAATGTCATAATTAGTAGAAAATGGAAATATTGGTGCATATGTGTGGTATTTAAGATCAAGGGTTGAGATTCCTTGACCGTGGGCCGGAATCTAGTGTATTAAGCTTGTGTGAGCTCATTGTGGGAATGCATGAGATGTTGACAAGTGGCAATGTGGGAGTGGTTGGATATGAGCACATGATGACAAATGATCACTTTTGCTCCTTCTCTCCATTTCTCTCTCTCTCTCGTGCTCTCTCTCTTTTCTCCCTCTCCATTGTTGAAGGCAAGGAAGAAGGGAAAAGCTTGATCTTTGGGTAAGTAAATGATCTCCATTGCTCAAACACCATTCATAAATGTTGATCCTTGAGTAATGAGCTTCATTTTGGTGTGTATAGTGTGGCCATTTGGTGCTGATTTGTGCTACACGAAAATTTGGAAAGTAGTGAATCAAGAACTCTCTTTGGAGAAGTTGATAAGGTGAGTAAAACCAATCTATCTATCTATGTTTCATACCATTTGGAATAGTTTCTAAATTCTGGAAATTTGGGCTTGAATCTGAAAAATGAGTGTCACTGTTCATTTGGTATGTTTTTGGTATGAGAATGGTGTTTTGGAATGAGTTTATGATAGATAGATTGATTGGAGGTTGAAATGTTAAGTTTAGTAATTTTGGGAAAATTGATGATTTGTGTTGATTCAACCCAAAACATGATAATGAAGTTGGATTTTGATCATTTTAATGGTTCCATTGAATTCCTTGGGTGTTTTTGTGTGGGAGTAGCTTTGGGTTGGTATTTGGGTTCATTTGGATCACTTGGAAAGGTTTCTGGAAATGCTGTCATGCCTTCTCGTTTTTCTGGTTTCTGATAATCGTGCTTGAGGTGAGAGTGTGTGTGCTCGAGTGAGGGAAGAACATCACTCGAGTGAGAATTTTGTGCTTGAGGTGATTTCCGTACTTGTGCTTGAGGTGAGGATTTTGTGCTCGAGTGAGCCTTTTCTGAGAAAGTTCTTGTGCTCTCGGGCATGTGCTTTCTGTCTTCACTTCCTTGCGCTTGAGGTGATTTCCGTACCTGTGCTCGAGTGAGAATTTTGTGCTTGAGGTGATTTCCGTACTTGTGCTTGAGGTGAGGATTTTGTGCTCGAGTGATCCTTTTCTGTGAGAATTCTTGTGCTCTCGGGCATGTGCTTTCTGTCTTCACTTCCTTGTGCTTGAGGTGATTTATGTACTTGTGCTCGAGTGAGGATTTTGTGCTTGAGGTGATGTCCGTATTTGTGCTCGAGTGAGACCATTTTCACTCGAGGTGAAGCAGTGAAAAATGAGTTTTTGTGCTTCCAAAAAGGGATCTTTGGGATAGTTCTTCCAACCCTGTAGGAGTTTTGTTAGGAGTATTTAGTGACTCTAAAAGAGCAATAATGATAACCAATTAAGCATTATAAAGTGAATTAAGTCTTGGAATAGAGAATAACTCTTCGTCCCTAATTGTGAAAATAGGATTTGATATTTGCCTTCCTCGGGAGAGACCGGCGCTAGGACACGCCCGGAAGAGCTCAGGTAGTGACTTTTCTCTCATATCTTGTATGATGTTTTGGTATGCATATCTTATCATTGAACTTGTGAAATGTGTGCCATGGTCCATTACGGCGTGAGCAGGTCAGCGTGAGCCGTATAGAGAGTGACAGTGGTCATCTCTAGGTCGGCCGTTGGACTGCCGTCGTACTCGACATGGATCTTTGTGAATCTGACCCGTGGGGGCGGCGTATGTGAAAACCAGCCGTGGGCTGTGTGTGTGTATCTTGCCTATGTGGCTTGCGAATATGATATGCTTTATATGGATCCCAGCTGTGGTGAATTATACTGTGTTGATTGTTGTGATGCAATACAATGTGAGCAATTCAGCGTGAGCAATCGTCAGGAATGACATGTGTCATACTAACCATTGCCGCTGTAACTGCCGTTGTAGTTGCTTGTGTGGATGATGATTTGATTACATGCATTATTATTGTACATTATATGATTGACTTGTTACTACGGGGATTCTTTAGAATCTCACTCTCCCAAAATTTTAACCATTTTAGACAGGGCTGAAGGATCGAAAGGCAAGCGGGCGACGAAGAGTAGTTAGAGCTCCTATTTAGGAGTATATTTTGGAATTGTATATAGTAGATTTTGTGTAATCCCCAAGAAAAAGGGTATGAATTGTAGGCTTTGTGCCTTGTGTAAATCCCTTTTTATTTTGAATGGAACCCGAGTGAGTCGGGAATATATTTTGCACTCTGATAATTGTAAATGAAATCAACTTCTATAGGCCATATTGTATAAAAATGGGAATATGAGACCAATGTAAGTGAGTTTAGAAAAGTTTTTGCAAATCCGATTTTGGGCAAAATATTTCTTTAATAAGTCCCAAATCAGTTACGGTCTCTAATTCCACATTAAATACGTTTTTACGAATTAATCTCGGCCTTAAGCGTGAAGGGGGTTACATGGCGTACCGGGGCAAATCCATGTTCGGATCCGGGTCAAAGCTCAAATATTCCATACTTGTGCCCACACAATTATTAGACTACTAGAGCCTAATTGTGATTTGCACAGCAGATCACCAGAACAGAAAGATGGTAAGAGAGACGAGAATTGCCAGAAAACTCAATGGCGGGGTGAATTGCAATTGAGGAGGCATACCCTATTTATAGTGGTTTATGGAGGCCACTAATTAGGAAACGTGTGCACTCCTTCTTACCCTCCAAGACAGCAATTAATTGATTCTCAATTAATTCCCTAATTATGGTGATTTGTTCCTCATTTATCAAATCCATAATTATTGCTGAATTAATCCCCAATCTGCATTTAATGCCGATTTTATTCTTATTTGATTAGGCTACTTATTTCCTAATTAAATAGTCCAGCCCATCAAGGGCGGACTTGGACCCAAAGTCCAACAACGAGGGATGCAAATATCTAACAATGGAGGTTGAGTGATGAAGATAAGGGAGAGAACCGAAGGTTGAGTGATGAAGATGAGGGGAGGGCTTATATTTTTCGGATGAAATAAGGATGATTTAGGGTATTGTGTTTTTTCACCTTTTTAATTTATTAAATGGCTGCCACCTACACGTCCAACTCAGCAAGCCACGTCACTACAAATTGGTCAAATATGAGATTTAACGGTTAAATTTAATATTTTTTCACGTCCACATGAGGATGGTATTGCTACGTTTTAATATTTCTATGGTAACATTGAGACCAAAAATTTTTTTAGAGCAGTATTACTTCTTTACAAATACTTTCGGCCATCTGGAATGGATTTACACCTTATCCCAAATATATTTTATTATCCTATTTGTAATACTCTACCAAATAAACTTATTGTAATTACTGTTTGTAAAAAAAACTTATTGTAATTACCGTTGCATTATAATACTCCTACCGTCCTAACAATTTTATAGGATAATTATACTTAGGTCCTAAAAAAGAAAATAAATGAAGAGATGGTTTCTGGAGATTGTAAAATTAAAAAATAGTCTCATTAACAATTCTATAAATCTATATTAACAATTTAATAGGATCATTTTTTCATTTTACAACTTTTAGGTATCATTCTTTATTTCTCTTGTTTTTTTTGGACCTCAATGTAATTCTCCCTAATTTTATTACGTTTCCAAGCATTCGATGATCTAAACGGGGCATAACTGTTACTGGTGGGTCATAAATGTTTTTAAAATTTTTAAAAAAAGTGTTTGGATATCTCTGTCCATAAAAACTAAGGCTGAGGGCATTTTCGGAACAATAGAAATTAGCATTCATCATCCTCATTCCTCATACCCAGCCCTCTTCCGCTTCACATCGCACACCACTCGGCTCCTCTTATCTGTCTCCACTGCTTTTTGGGTTTTAGCGCTGATGTCAGAGTTTTCTTCATAGGTTCATTTTTCTCTGCCTTCGCCTTTCGCTTCCGTTAGAAATTTTAGAATCTTGGATGGTTTTTGAGGAATCTTAGTTTAGTTCTATTCGCTTTCCATTTTAAATTAAGGTTCATGTTCGTCTACCGTTATTGTTCTTCCTCATTTTCCCTCGATGGATATCTTTTGTGGTTTCAAATCTGTTACCAATGTTTAGCTCTTATTGATTCAACTGTTGAATAAGGACTGTTAAAAATTGTTGTGGCATGAGATTTTGCGACTTTCTGAGTTATTGCGTCTGTCAATGAATTTATCTCCTTATTAATGGATTGCATAGTGCCGTTGCATAGATATAATGGATTTATTTCAATGGCCCATTCAAATGGCAAGAGAAGAAGACTTCCTAAGAACATTACTCCTTGTCCCCGACGGCCCAAGCAACCCCCAGAATTTGGTGTTAACTTATTCCTGAAGAAGAGTAGCAGAATTTCAGAACCTGTTCATCAGGAGGATTTGGGCCTCAATGAAGGATTAAATATGGCTAATGAAGAGGAGGAAGAAGAAGATACTCATGTTGTTTGGGAAGCAGATGAGATTGAAGCCATTTCATCTCTTTTTGAGGGTAGAATTCCTCAAAAACCTGGGAAATTAAACAGAGAAAGGCCCCTTCCTCTCCCACTTCCCCACAAAGTTCGACCCTTAGGATTACCTACACCTAGAACACAAGTCAGGTTGACAGATCAATCTGTAGTTTCTCATAGTCCATCAATATCTAAGAAATTGTATAAAGACCCAAGTTTCTTAGTTGAGCTAGCCCGAGAGATATGCAAACTTGGTCCAGACAAAGATGTATCCGTTGTTCTTTGCAAGAAAGCACACTTCCTAAGTAAGGGTTCTCTGTCCTTGACAATAAGGGAATTAGGTCGTATGGGATGTCCTGGGAGAGCCCTGCAAACATTTTGCTGGGCTCAAAAACAACCTGAACTCTTCCCGGATGATCGGATTTTAGCTTCAACGATCGAGGTCTTGGCTCGGAACCATGAACTTAAAGTCCCTTCTGACCTCAAAAAATTTACCCAGATGGCGAGCCGGGCTGTACTAGAGGCGATGGTTAGGGGTTTTATTAAAGGAGGAAGCCTTAAGCTTGCCTGGAAGCTCCTAGTATTTGCCAGAAAAGGTAAAAGAATGTTGGAGTCTGGTATTTATGCAAAGCTAGTACTAGAACTCGGAAAGAACCCTGATAAACACATAAAAGTCATGCCCTTGTTAGATGAACTTGGTGAAAGAGAAGAATTGAATCTGAACCAGCAGGATTGTACAGCTATAATGAAAGTGTGCACCAAGATGGGGAAATTTGATGTAGTGGAGAACCTGTTTAGCTGGTTCAAAAGCTCTGGCCATGATCCGAGCATAGTGATGTATACTACTGTGATTCACAGTCGTTACAAAGAGAGCAAATACAGGGAGGCATTGGCATTGGTTTGGGAAATGGAGGCTTCAAATTGTCTCTTGGATCTTCCAGCTTATCGTGTGATAATAAAGCTATTTGTTGCTTTGAATGATTTATCCAGAGCTGTGAGGTATTTTTCAAAACTTAAAGGAGCAGGATTTTCTCCTACTTATGACATATACAAGGACTTGCTTCAAATTTACTTGGTGGCTGGGAGGAAAGCAAAGTGCAGAGATATTTGCAGGGAGGCTGAGATTGCAGGATTCAGGTTGGATGAACATGTAGTGTTACAGAATTTGCAAGGTGATGGAGCAAAGAAACAGGAAGCTGTACCAATCTCATACTCATAAGCATATTGCAGTGTCTGTTGTTTTGTATCAAATCTGACTCTCTCCTACATTATTGTCTGAGTGATTATGATAAATAATATTCTATGACCCTGTACATTCGCCACACAATCTCAAGAATCATGTGAAATCATAGAATTAGTGTATTGTTGTTGCAAGAGGAGGAGGATATTTTTACCAAGCTATATAATATGGGGGGAAAAAAATCAAATTTCACCCTTTTCTCTAAATTTACTCATAAGGGTAATATTAGTAGAAAGGTTTCGTTGCATTTATATTGATAGTGCTGGTAATGTGAGCTGGCCCGTGGGTTGCTGGCCAGCCCGTACGGGTTGGGACCTTTGGCAGGGTGGGCGGGCTACACTAGCCCAATAAGGGTATTTGAATGTAATATGAAAATAAAAATGTCAAATAAAAAATATGAGGAATTAATTAAACACGACATCAAATGAAAGGATAATAAGGGTATTTGAATTTATTTTATTTAAAGAAGAAAAAAGCGGGCCAGCCCTCTTTAACCCACCAGCCTGGCGAGGTGGGCTAGCATGAGCTGGCCAAAGCCCAACCCGTTTTACTAGGTCTAATTTATAATGTAATACAAGAGTGAGACAACGGATTTACTTTGGTTCTAACTATAAGACCACAATTCATTTTATTTTCCAAATTTATATTTTTTTCTTTAAAGTATCCCTATCGATTGTAATGATAACTGAGTTTCTATAAAGGGGTGGTTATCAATGTAATTAATCCCGGACTGGCTGTAACATCCTGAATTTCGGTCATTAAAATTCCTTATATTTAAAGGAATAAAATAGTGAATTAAAGAGCGTATAGAATGATAAAATAAGACAATTAAGGGTCACAACATTATTATGTGGGGACACAAGTTATACGAGTTGATGTTTGCTGCCGGTGAGTTTTCCCGTATAGCAGTCTTGTTGTACGACATTTTTAAATAGGCAAATGAGGCATAAAAATTATGAAATTTTACAAGATAAAAATATGCATCCTAAGCTTTAATTTGATAAGTCATGTGTAATTTTTGGAGTTGTATGCAAAAAGGTATGTATTTTTGAAGTTAGCCTATAAAAACTATTGATTTTCTGGAACAGGATACAAAGAATTTAATTCTGGAAATTTTGTGCTTCCAATTGGTAAAGGGTTATATTTTCCCTTGAAACTAGACTCAATAAAGGTTCTATAACCTTTGGAATCACTTTAATACGATATCTAAAAAATTAGTTATAATTTTTTAGAGATTGGGCAGAAAATCTACCAGAAATCCGAAAATAAAAAGAAAATGTAATGGCAAACTTGTAATTTTATCAAACAAGCACCAAATTAATTATTTTTCAATTAATTGAAGTTAATTTCAATTAATTAAGGAAAATAAAGGAGAAAATATATTTGAAGTATTTTGGTCAAATAAATATGAATTTATGGAAAATTAAAGCAAAATTGCAATTTTGACCAAAATTGTGACATAAAGTGTATACGTAACTTGAATAAGATTTGAAGCCAATTAAGACCAAAGGGAAGGACCCTTAGGTGTCTCTTACATGTAACAAGAAGAGGGAAATGTTATTATATGCTAATTGAGCTTATGACACAATTGGATGGGGATAGAAATTAGTACATGAAAATTCAAAGTTTGGTATTTTTGGAAATTAAATAAATAATTAAAGTATCATATAAGATATTATACAAACACTTATGCTTCATTATCTTCCTCCAAACTAATGTAAAGCAGCAGCCATAGAGAGAGAAGGAGCTTGTTGAGTTCTAGAGAAGGAAGGAGCAAGAAATTGCAAGGTAAGTCGATTTTTCCAACGATTTAGCTCCTAACCGGCGTAATCCTTCTCCTAAGCTTCTATTTTATGTTATTTAAGGTGTTTGAAGCAAAAATTATGTGTTAAAAGGGAGTTAGGCTTTAGCCATAAGAGGAAAAGCTAAAAGGAAGAAGAGGTAACTTCCTAATCTTCAAATATTGGTTGTTTTGGCTGCTGTGAGTAACTTAATCGCACTACAAAAAAACACCCGATTTCCGACGGAATTTGCCACGGAAATTTTTCCGTTTTTTGACGGAATTTCCTGTGGCAAATTTAGCCACGGAATTTTAGATGAAATTTTTTCTATGGCAAATTTCGTTGGAAATTTACGTTTTTCATCGGAAATTCCTACAGAAAAAGTAAATTTTATTAATTTTTTAAAATAATATTTATAAAATTAAAATATTAATTATTAAATAATTTTATTTAACCTTAATTATTAAAATTATATTATTATTTAAGATTTTCTACTAAAATAATATTTATGATATTATTATGATATTAGTTATTATTTTATTTTATTTAAAAATAATATATATGTTATTAATATTATATTTATAATTTTGTAATAAAAATAATATTTATAATATTAAATTATTATTTATTAATTTAGTTTTAACTTTAAAAATTGTTTAATTAAATATATAAATATTTTAAAAATTTTTATTAAAATTTTCATTATTTTAAATAATATCATATTTAATTAATAATTAATTATATGTATGTACATATATATATATATATATATATATGATAATATTATATATAATAATATATAATAATATGACATAGGTTCATTTCGGCGCAACTAAAAAAGACTCTCACGCTAAGGTGTTGATAGCTTGAGGTTGCAGGTTTGAACAGGAGGAGAGGTATTTTTAGGAATTATGAGATGCAAACATGTGGCAGCACGAGGAGGAGACACGTAGTGGCCAGAGGAGAGGGACATGTGGCGACCAAGGGCGGCCAGGGGAGAGCGACACGTGGCACACTGAGGAACAAAAACGTGGCATTTGGAAATTTAAAAATAGATTTGGAATTTTTTTTTAAAAAACTTTTGCGACGGAAAGGAATTCTGGTGGAATTTCTGTAGGAAATTTTTTATGGAATTCCTTTCCGTCAGAAATTCCGTTGCAAATTTGTTTGTCATGCACCTATTATCGACGGACGGAGTTTGTCGAAAATTCTGTTGGAAATATCCGTCGGAAATTCCATCCGAAAAGCTAATTTGGTCACAAATTCCATCAGAAATTCAATGTTTTTTGTAGTGCCGGTGGAATTTTGTTGTATTTGCTCCAATTGTAAACTTTGGAAAAGGGTGTGTCCTAAACGTTATGCTGCCAAAATTGAGTCTAAATGGTGGTTTTAACGTAATTAAATAGTTAATAAAGTGATTAGGAGTATAAAAGAATAAGTCTGCAGAGTCAAAACTCAAAACTCAAAACTCAAAACCCCAATTTTCTTTGAGAATTTCAGGTTTCAGCCAGTGCTGTTTGGAGGGTTTAGGGATGGATTTTTGATAATTTGATGATTCCATTGAGTTCAAGAGGAAAAATTAGTGGGGATATAGTTGACTACTTTTTCAGAAAAGCCTGAAAAGCATAATTGCGAAACACCCCCGAAACCTTGAAATAAGGGCTGCCAAGGGCATTCTTGTCTTTTGGTAGTGAATTTGCTAATTCCGAGTTTGGAAATAGATTTCTTGGGCAAAAATATGTCATAATAGCCTAGGTCAAAATTTCAGGAAAAGTACGGCTGAACCGAGTACGGCAGGGCTGGGCCTGGCCGGGGCCCTGGGTGCGTTTTGGTAAATTTTCAAATAGGCTTATATAACCACTATAAACACTATGGAAGTGCCTAAAATAGCACATGGATGGGTTTTAACCTAATTCTTGTACATTGGACATTTTAGGACCGAGTTGAGAGCCTGAGAGGTTGACACGCTTATTGAGGTACAAAGTTCAATGAGCCTATTTAAGGACAAAAAAAGGGTTAAGGTAGGGAACTTACCTCTCCTGCGTGTATTTGATATTTGTGCTGGTGTATTGATACATGTTATTGCTTTGCTTGATTATGTGAAACATATATGAATGATTAAAGCTCTGTTTTTATTTATGTTATCACCATAAGTATGTTGTTTGAAACATTGAGCACGCATATATGTCATTGTGTTAGTATGAGTTTATGTAATGCAAGCATGTCATGTATTAAGCACTTATCTTGCATGCATATTGGTACTGTTTCCTACTGAGATTCTCTCGAATCTCACCCTCTCATGCCAATAATTTAGACAAGTGAATACGGAAGGTATGTAGAGATCAGAGAAGAGAACTACATAAGAGGATTGCAGTGGCGGAACAAAGACAGGAGGATATCTCCGTTTCACTGGGACGGGTTTAGACACCGTGGTAGCCTTGTGCAGCTACCTTAATTGTAATTATCACATACGGACCGTTATGAGGATTATTTGTAATCATGCACATATTATCAATATTTTTATGCTATTCCTGTGTTGCCCATCAAACCATATAATAATATTCAACTGCAAGTCAAAATAAAGTAAGGGTGTTACACCGGCCACTGAACTGGCCGGAGTACTGGGTCAAGGGTTTGACCAGAGTCAAATTGGAGCTAATCCGGGCTAAACCGATAAGAAATTGAAGATTTTAAGGTTATTACTATGAAATTCTAAAGTAAAAAAATTGATTTTTTTTAAAAATAAGAAATAAAAATACCGAACTAGACCAGTTTTCAGACTAGACTGGTTTACCGGCCAGTTCGCTGGTTTCTGATTCGGTTTGGGTGTTACGAGTGTAAATGGTCTATTAAATAGTGCAAGTGCACACTGTCGTAATCAAGTAATAAAGAAGTGAGTAGAGTATCGTTCTCACGAGGATTGATCACTAAATACCAAAATGAGTAATTTTATTTCTATTTAGTCGATCGATTAAGTGGTGATTGAGAGTACAAAATAAAAGATGATTAAATATGAATGCAAATAATATGCAAACAACTATGCGAAAAAGCCCTAGGGATTAGATTTCACTTAGCAAATTTTGGATTGAATCACCTATATATTCTAGCCTAATTTATTCAACATGATTGATAGTCGAGTTTTCCTAATTTAATTACTAGCCTCTTCCAAGATCAAGAAATTATATAATTAATTGCTAATCCAATATATTCATATATGAATTTAAGCAATTAATTATGCATTAAGATTTATGGAACTCAGTAACTCATATGAATATATTCCTATTTCATATGCAAGTCATGGTTTTAATTATAGGATCTATACACATACATCTCCTTCCGGTCTCAACATGCATATTGAAATCATTCAAAAGATGGCCAGTCAATCAAAATCATTAAGAATAATAATTAAAATTCAATTATGAAGGAGAAATTCAAACTAGATTTAACAAGTTAAGATTCAATCTGTCATTAGTAAGCTACGTCATCACCCTAGAAAAATGGAAATTTAGCTCATGATGAAATTAAAAACAACAATAAAATAAATTGAAAACTTCATAAACATTACAATAAACTTAATTATTCAAAAAAAAAAATACAACCACAAGATGCATGAAAATAGAAAAATCTAGCCTTCCATGTAGAAAAATACAACCACAAGAGGCATTCAAGAAACAAATACAATGCATGAAATTAATTCTTTGATAGCTCTGATATGCTTATCCTGGGCTTGAGGCGTGAACTAAAAAAGATATTAGTCACTCACCTGTTTACTGACTTCAACAAGGCGGTGGAGAAGTGTAGGATTGTTGAGAACAATCTGAGAAAATTGTACCCAGTTAATGGTAAAGACAGCTGTAGTGAGCCTAGTAAGGCTAATGCTTCCTAGAAGCGGAAGGGGCAAGGATCCTCATATGGGGGTGTTAAATTCATTTTCTTCTTCAGTTTTCATGATGCGCTTCATGACGAGAGGCAAGAGTGTTGCCTCACTTGCAAGTGCTATGGGTTCTCACTCGAGTGAGCCTCCTCTCACTCAAGTGAAAGTGTATTTGACACTATGAACTCTCGTCTCAGGTTGTCATTCGCATTCAAATTCAAGATTGCGCTTTAACACTTGTGAGTGTTAAGTTCGCACTCGAGTGAGGTCTTCTTCACTCGAGTGATCCTCTTCTTTGAAAGTTCTTGTACTCTCAGGCAAACACTTTCTGTCCTCACTTTCTAGCACTTGAAGTGCAATCCATACCATCACTCGAGTGAGGCCTTATTCACTCGAGTGTCTGTACCAACACTCGAGTGAGGTCATCTTCACTCGAGTGCGGCAGTGAAAAATTAGTTTTTGTACTTCCAAAAGGGGATCTTTGGGATAGTTCTTCCAACCCTTTAGGAGTTTTGTTAGGGGTATTTAATGACTTTAAAAGAGAAATAATGATAACCAATTAAGTATTAAGAAGTCATTGAGGATTGGAATAGAGAATTGACTCTTTATTCCTAATTATGAATAAAGGATTTGACATTTGCCCTACTCGAGAGAGACCGGCGCTAGGACATGCACGGAAGGATCAAGTTAGTGACTTTTCTCTCATGTTGTGTATGATACTTGATATGCATGTTTATCATTGTGAATGTGTTATCGGCCATATGGAATTATAGCACGAGCAGTTCAGCGTGAGCTGTTGTAGGGGGCAATGCTCATGATACCTACCCCGGCCGTTGTATCTGCTGCTGTATGAAATCGTGGATTCTTGTTTGAGTATCCAACCCGTGGGGCTATGTGTTGTGAACTATTTTATATAAATCCCAGCTATGGTGATATATGTGATATGTTCATGTGGATGTGCAATATAGCAAGCAGTTCAGCGTGAGCCATTGTAGGGGGTGATGCCCATGATACCTACCCCGACCGTTGCAACTGTTGTTGTTATTGCTGTGTGTTGTGGATGATTTACTTTCATGCTTTGATGTTGTGCATATTATGAGTGATTTGTTACTATGGGGATTCTTTAGAATCTCACTCTCCCAAAAACAAAAATTTTTAAACAGGGCTGAAGGATTCAAGGGAAAGCGAGCGACGAAGAGTAGTTAGAGCTCCGGGCAAGGATTTTTACATTTGGAATATTTGGTTATCATTTTGTAATCATTTGGATACATTTTGTTGGGAATTACTTGTACATAGTGGATAGTATTTGTGTAATCCCCTAATTATGGGAAACTCTATAGGCAATTGTGCCTTGTAGACCCTTATTTGATGAATGGAACCCAAGTGTGTCAAGAAATTATGCTGTACTCTGATACGTATGAATAAAATCAACTTGTACAGACCATTTGTGTATTGAAATGTAAATAAGAGACAATTGTAAACCAGTTTTGAAATGTTTTTTCAAAAACCCTGATTTTGGGAAATTTACTTTCTTTAAGTCCCAAATCGTCTATGATCTCTAATTATACATTAACCACGTGTTTATAAACTTAAATCTCGGTAATGCCTCGATCAGATACCTTATAACCCAACACGATTCCTTCTTTCACCATGAGATAGCATTTCTCCCAATTTAGAACCAAATTTGTCTCCACACAACATTGCAAGACTTTTGCCAGATTTGAAAGACATTGATCAAATGATTCTCCAAAAACTGAAAAATCATCTATGAACACCTCAATGAACCTTTCCACTATGTCTGAGAAGATCGCCATCATACTCCTTTGAAATGTTGCTAGTGCATTACATAGACCAAATGGCATCTTTCTGAAGGCATAGGTACCATATGTAAAAGTTGTTTTCTCTTGATCCTCTGGTGCAATTGTAATTTGATTATATCTTGTGTACCTTTCTAGGAAACAATAATATGCTTTCCCAGCTAGTCTGTCAAGCATCTGGTCTATAAATGACAGAGGGAAGTAATCTTTTATGGTGGCTTTATTGAACTTCCTGTAGTCGATGCATACTCTCCATCCAGTCACCGTTCATTATGGAATCAGTTTATTTTTCTCATTAGGCACCACTGCCATTCCACCTTTCTTTGACACAACTTGAACTGAACTTACCCATTGACTGTCAGAGATTGGGTAAATTATACCAGCATCTAGCCACTTTATTACCTCCTTTCTCACCACCTCCTTTATATTTGGATTGAGTCTTCTCTAGTGCTCAACTGATGGCTTGTAGTTGTCCTCCATCAAGATCTTATGCATACAAATTGAAGGACTAATCCCTCTTATATCAGCTATTGACCATTCAAATGCTGTTTTATACTCCCTTAGAACTCTTAATAACTTTTCTTCTTCATCAGGAGTAAGAGATGCTAAGATGATTACTGGTAGTGTTGAATTTCCTCCCAGATAGCATACTTCAAGTGGGATAACAGTACTTTCAACTTCAGTATTGGTGGTTTCTCTGTTGATGGTATCATCTTACTTGGTCTTTCCCCCAAATCTTCAAATGTTTTCTTGATAAAAATTGGGGAATTTGCTTCAAGGTACTTAATCTGCTCTAAAACTTTTGGATTAGTAGATTTTGATACATCTACCATTCCCATTACTAATGGTTGATCCATAAAGATTTCGTTCACCATGTCTTTGGTGCAGCTGGTCAATGTTTCAACTTAGTAAGTCACCTTCATTTGGAAAGGACAAAGCCTTGAAAATGTTGAAATATACTTGATTATCTTGAACTCACAAAGTTAACTTCCCCTGTTGCACATCTATTAATGTTCTCCCTGTTGTAAGAAATAGCCTCCTAAGAATGATAGGAATTTCTTGGTCTTCTTCCATGTCATGTATTATGAAATCAGCTGGGAATATGAGTTTGTCCACCTTCACCAGAACATCTTCTGAGACACCTCTCGGATGTTTTATTGATCGGTCAGCTAGAAGTAGAGAAACTGTGGTCGGCTTCACTTCTCTGAGACCAAGTTTGTTGTAGACAGATAGAGGCATAAGGTTTACACTTTCTCTAAGGTCACAAAGTGCTCTTTCAAAGTGACATTGAGCTATGTTGCAAGGTATGCAAAAGCTTCCTGGATCTTTCAGCTTTGGTGGTAATTTCTTTTGGAGAATAGCACTGCACTCTTCAGTAAGTGCAACTGTTTCAAATTCCTCAAGCTTACACTTATTTGAAAGAATATCCTTTATGAATTTTGCATAACTGGCCATTTAGGCAAGAGTGTTTACAAAAGGAATGTTGATATGTGGCTTTTTGAAAACCTTCAGAAACTTGCCAAACTGCTTATCTAACTTTGCTTTTGTGAGTCTCTAAGGGTTTGGAATTGGTGGTACATATAGAAGAGGATTATTTGGAAAGCTGATTCTTCCTGGTATTACATCATCCTCCTTCTGTTATTGTACTTCCTCCTTCTGTTCTTCTATGCTTTCTTTCTTTTCTCTGTCATCCTTCTTTTCAATTAAAGAATCTTTCAATTCTTTCCCACTTCTTAGTGTAATGGCCTCCACATATTCTCATGGGTTTCTTTCGGTGTCACTTGATAGAGTTCCAGGTTGCCTGGAATTTAGCATATTTTCAATTTGGCCCATTTGGATCTCTAAGTTCTATATTAAGGCTTCTTGGTTTTTGATTGTTGCATCAGTCCTAGCCATGAATTGAGATGTATTCATGGTTGTTGAGCCAGTGCATCCTCCAAATTTGCTTTCTGTTGTGGTGGATTTGGTTGTTGAAAAGCTTGCTGCTGGTAGTTCCTTTGCAACTTTAATGCATTTTGATTATTCCTCCAACTAAAGTTTGGATGATTTCGCCACCCTAGATTGTAGGTGTTTGAGAATGGGTCATTCCTTTGATTTTCGATGAAATGAGCTTGCTCCGGCATGAATGGGTTTCCTTCTTGACATTGCGTGCTTACATGAGGCTCTCTACATCGATCACAAGTGTTAGTAGGAGTACTAATTGCTTGGTTTGTCAATAAGTCCACTTGCTTGGATATAGATGCAACTTGAGAAGACAAAGTTGTAAGGACATCCAGCTCATGCACTCCAAGTGCTTTCTTTAAAATATTACGTTAAGAAGGCCATTGGTATGTATTAGCTGCCATCTCATCAAGTAGATTGTAAGCATCATCTATATTTTTTCCCATTAAAGATCCTCCAGCTACAGCATCTACAAGAATTCTAGAGATGTGTGTCATCCCACTATAAAAAGTTTGCAATTGCCACCAATT
Organism: Inga leiocalycina; assembly: GCA_963242795.1. Lineage (NCBI taxonomy): Eukaryota > Viridiplantae > Streptophyta > Magnoliopsida > Fabales > Fabaceae > Inga > Inga leiocalycina. Next base: position 42,475,644 of record OY725332.1, read on the forward strand.
TGGTAACCTATGATGAGGATTAGTGCTGGGAAAACGGGCCGACTCGGCCCATGACGGGCTCGGGCCTAAACGGGTCGGCCTGTTTAGGCCAGAGTCCAAATCCGTACCCTCTTAGGGCGGCCCTACCCGTTTAAGTTAGGCTCGCAGGCCGGCCCACGGGCTTTTGGCTCGTTTACATTTTTTTTTGCCATTCCTTTTTTGTTTCTTATTCTCATAAAGACTAAAATACCTAATTTAAAATATAAATATCATCAACACTAATTTAAAACATAAATATTATCCAAGTTTAATAGAACACAAATACTAAAACTTAAGTCCAAACCATAATTAATGTTCATAACCAATTAAATAAGTTCGCAGCCACAATCAAACAAGCCTACAAGCTTCAAATGTCAGTAATAATATAACACCTGATTTGGATTTTGGCGTATACATGCAAAAAAAGAAAAAAGAAAATCAAAGAAAAGAAGCTTCAAACGATGTCTGAGTCAATGTGAGAGCATTTTTGATATGAGGGTTAGGTTATGTTAACTCTACCTCTGACCAATGCTTACTGCCTATTGTCTTGTGCCCATTTTTTTTTAAAATTTAAACGGGCCTAAAAGGGCTGGCCCTCAGGGCTACAGGGCCGGTCCTACAGGGCTTGCGGCCCTGCAGGGCCGGCCCTTTTAGGCCCGCTTCCATTTTCAGCCTCCAAATCATAGGCCCCGCCCTTGACGGGCTCTGGCCTAAACGGGCCGGCCCGACGGGCTCGGCCTGAATTCCTGGCTCTAATGAGGACATCTCCTTAGCAACTCCTTGTATCTTTCCTATGCTTCATAGAGGCTTTCTTGTTCATGCTGGGTAAATGAGGCAATTTCATTCCTCAATTTGGCAGTTTTTGCTGAAGGAAAATATTTCTCCAAAAATTTCTGTGCCATGAGATCCCATGTAGTTTTGCTTCCTATTGGTAGTGATTGTAACTAGCTCTTAGCCTTATCCCTAAGTGAGAAAGGGAAAATTCCAAGTCTAATGGCATCATCAGCAACACCATTATGCTTGAATGTGTCACATATTTCTAGGAAGTTGGCTATATGTGCATTAGGATCTTCTGTTGGTAAACCACCGAACTGATTTGCTTGCATCATCTAGATAATTGTAGGCTTGATTTCAAAGTTATTAGCTGCTACTGGTGGTCTTCTGATTCTAGAATTTGTCCCCATGATTGTTGGTGTTGCATAGTCACAGAGTGTTTTGGTATCTATTGTTTCTCCCTCTGGATTTGCCATCGGATTGATTAAGATTGAAGTAGACTGCTTTCGAACTTTGATTTCTTTGACAAGTTCTTTCGATCTCAGAATCAAGAGGTTGTAGTTCAGTCTCCTTCGATCTGGTCATGCACCAAGCAAAAACCTGAAAAGAAACACAAAACACCAAAAAGAAAAATAAATATAATATAAAGACCAAATCAGTATTAAAATTACTTAGTATTGATATTAATGACTACAATCCCTGGCAACAATGCCAAAAACTTGTTACGAGTATAAATGGTCTATTAAATAGTGCAAGTACACACTGTCGTAATTAAGTAATATAGAAGTGAGTAGAGTATCGTTTTCACGAGGATTGATCACTAAGTACCAAAATGAGTAATTTTAATTCTATTTAGTTGATCAATTAAGTGGTGATTGAGAGTACAAAATAAAAGATGATTAAATATGAATGTAAATGATATGAAAACAACTATGAGAAAAAGCCTTAGGGATTATATTTCACTTAGCAAATTTCGGATTGAATCATTTATCTATTCTAGCCCAATTTATTCCACATGATTGATAGTCAAGTTTCCTTAATTTAATTACTAACATCTTCCAAGGTCAAGCAATTCTATAATTAATTGCTAATCCAATATATTCCTATATGAATTTAAACAATTAATTATGCATTAAGATTTATGGAACTCAGTAAGACTACACAACTTATGTTAATATATTCCTATTTCATATGCAAGTCATGGTTTTAATTGTAGGATCTATACACATGTATCTCCTTCCGGTCTCAATATGCATATTGAAATCATTTAAAAGATGGCCAGTCAATCAAAAGCATTAAGAATAATAATTAAAACTTAATCATGAAGGAGAATTTCAAACTAGATTTAATAAGTTAAGATTCAATTTATCATTAGTAAGCTATGTCATTACCCTAGGAAAATGAAAATTTAGCTCATGATGAAATTAAAAACAACAATAAAATAAATTGAAATCTTCATAAACATTACAATAAACTTAATTATTCAATAAAAATACAACCATAAGATGCATGAAAATAAAAAAATCTAGCCTTCCATGTAGGAGGTAAAACCTTCCATGTAGGAGGCATTCAAGAAACAAATACAATGCATGAAATTAATTCTCAAATGATGGTATGTAAGTGGGGAAGAGAGGAAAGTAATGGATATGAAATGGTTGTGTAAGTGGAGAAGAGAGGAGAGTAATGGATATGAAATAGTTGTGTAAGTGGAGATGAGAGGAGAGTAATGGATATGAAATAGTTGTAAGTGGAGAAGAGAGGAGAGTAATGGATATGAATTGGTTGTGTAAGCAGAGAAGAGAGAAGAGTAATGGATATGAATTGGTGCATAAAATGTGAAGGAGAGGATGATTATATATAGGGAGGAATGGAGTATAGTAGATGAAGTAGTAGATAAAGTAGTAGGTGAAAAGGAAGATGAGATGGTAGATAAAATGTGGTAGATGAAGTATTAGATGAAAAGGAAGATGACATGGTAGATCAAATGAGGTAGATGGAATAGTTGGTGGAATGCTAGATGATTCCTGCTCTTAATTTCCAAACAAAATTCGAAACCCTTGGAGATATAACTGAGTTTTGGTCTCAACATAAAAGTTGTAGAGCTCTCTTAACTTTTTATCCATATAAAGAACGTCCCAATCCAACATCTAGAGCTCTAGATATTTCCTAAAAACTGAAAGAGGGTCTAATTTAATATTTTTCAAGGAATTCTATTTCATGCCAAAATCATTATTTATTTATTAATTACACCCAAATTTATTAAATTGTGCTCAAATATCATCCACCAAATCATCATATAAGGAAAAATTAATATGAAAATATTTTACTTATCACTGGGTTTAAGAATAGTGGTGGTTATAATACACATGATAACAGGATATTTTTGGAAAACTAACACTAGTATTTGTTATAAAACTAACTTAACTAATTTTTTTAAAATCCACAAATTAGTTATCTAGCTCTTAAGGAACTGAGGGAGTAATTCCCAAATAATGGTTATATGAAACTGTTTCCATTACTTGTAAAACGCCCCCAAACAAAGAAACATTTCATTTTGCTAAATTTCATTCTGTTTCATTTCATTAATAATAGAGAGTTTCATTTATCTTTTGACTAGCTATGCTCGGGTCTATATGTCTAGTCTTGTGCTTGGTCACAACTAAGTACTACGGAACTCATATTCCGATATAATCTAGCTCATAAATGTGTTCAAACACTCTAAAGTATGATATATTTACATATGTAGGATTTTTATCTTTAGCACTCGAAACATGTGTGATATTATCTATAAGAATTATACCACAATTTTGCATTTTAATTTGATTTTATTGTTATTTGGTATAGAAGGTGAACCCATTAATAATATAGCTTGTGTAAGAAATCACAAGTTTGCACGGACCATTTGCCAAGAACTTTAATTTCTAAAAAACTGAATTATGATAAACATTATACTTGCCCTGTGTGTACTCTTTTGACCATATGCTCGAAATGTTTATTATGTTTTTTGGCATACCAACCTTCTACCCTCTTGGGGTTGTTCCTCCTTAGCTCATCCATATACTTCTCTATATATTGTTCAACCTCTTTAGAGCTGTGCAGCATGTATAAGTGTGCTTACTTCTATTGTTGGTCTGAGATAGTAACAACCTTTTTGCCCATCATCCCTTCCCCACTTGTCCTTTATTCATGTCAAGACATTGGAAGCCTAATATCACCCATATTTTTAAGTAGTTGGCAAAAAATTCGGCAAAATCTTCAAAGATATATCATCAACAATGCAACTCTCTGAATGACTTCGATTTTTCACATACCCTTTCAACATTTTCATGATACGTTCAATTAGCTACATCTACCTTAAATAAGTCGAACCAACATGAAACACCCTACCTAACTCTTCAGTGGATTCCTATTTTATTTTTGACAATCCATTTTAGATTACCATAGTAATTAAAAATTGAACTCATATCTAGTAGATCCAATTTTTTTTTTCATTTTTACTTATGAGACACGATAACCCTGTTGGTAAGGAATATTGCCTATCTAACATGGTTATTATCCTTTGAATCCCCTTTGTCCCACTTATTCACAATTCATGATAGCTGGGCCTTGAGCCAACTTTTGACATGTAAGTTCAACTCATCAAGTTTTAAACATAAATTATAAAACCTAGTTCACAAGTCCAAAACCCAAAGACTTAAAATAAACCCTAGACCTCTGGCCATTCATATTCATTAGTACATTTCAACAGAAAAAATGAAATAGAATACTCCCTCTAATTCTTAATATAAGATATATTATTTAATTTAATTAGATTAATGAATTTAGTTGATTTAGTTAATATGGCAAGTATTTTCTAAATCACCTTAATCATCTTCCTTAATGCCCCCATTCATCCTCTCCTCCTGGATTATTGTTGATAGAGTATCAAAAGTGATAAATTCATAAATGATTGATAAATATGAAAACCATGTCTTATATTTAGGACCAATATAAATTCCCCAAATATGTCTTATATTAAGGGCTGAAGGAGTAATTAAAAATTTGACAAGAGCAACAATATGTAAATCCCCAAAGGTGGCAATAACGTTCATCAAAACAATAAACCATCTCAGGGTAAGGCTACTCTTGATAGTAGCTTCAAACCTCTGGTGCTTTCCCAATCATGCCTCCCTCAAGCACTCACCTAAAAAACATTGAAAGTTATAGAGTGAGACTACTGTCTTAGTAATATCACTAGTACAAAATTCCCTTTTTAGACTACCACATTTAGATTGGTTATAGCGGATAAGTTCTAAAAAATTTGACCGTTGGCAGTTTTATAATTATATAGAACTTCTAAGACCGGTTCTTCAAAAAATTAGTCTTAAAAAATTATTTAAACTGGTTATAAATAAAACCGGTCTAAAAATATCAAAATATTTAAAAAATTAAAAATTTGAAACTTTTAAGTCCGATTATTAATAATAACCGGTCTTAAAGGTAAAAACTTTAAGACCAGCTTTCATAAAAACCAGTCTTAAAGATGAAAAATTTAAAAATTAATTTTTTTCACCCTTTTAAGACCGATTTTTATGAAAATCCGGTTTAAAAGATGAGCATTTTGCCTGTTCTTTACTCCCGTGCCCAGATCCCGCTCTCTAAACTCTTTCTTCTCTTGTCACCATTTCTTTGTGAGCTTTGTCCCTGCTTGTTCTGAACTCCTCCATCTCTCTCCGTCCTCATTTTCTCAACTCTCCTCCGTCATTACCACTATCGTTGCTTTATTCCTCGTTGATGTTCTTTGATCATTGTCACTCTCCTCCGCCCCCACCTCTATTCTCCATAGAGACCATTCTCCTCTGTCGTGACTTCCTTTTGTCAGTGTCATGAATTTGAGGACTTCATTTTAACCTCAGTCGACATCACCATGACTTTGGGTAGAAGCTCACTCCTTGGTCTTCAATCGGGTTAGTGTTCGATTAATTAAAGCCCTCAACTTTCAGCTTGTATTTGCTTATTCTCAACAATATTAACTCTGACAATATAGTTTGACACAAAATAATTGTAGAAAAAAGTAATTAAGGTGAAAGGGAAAACTGTGATGACTTTATTTCTATGTATGTTTTTCTTATTTTGGACCAAAAGTAAATAAGATGCTTTGACTTGTGATATTTGGCTTGGAGTAATACCATTCTAAGTTCTGTTTTAATTTTGTGTGATTGTTTGATTGTTAGTGTTATTGGTTTGTTAAAACAATACTAGTTTCAAATAGTGTATGTTAAAATTCATTGAAATCTCTAAAACTCTATGGTTATTATTTTTTAGTCCATCCTTTTGCTGTTGGATATAGGGTGATACAAGTGTTGAGATATATATATATGGATCATAGTTGGATAAATGCTAAACGAACGAGTATTGAATATGATAATGGGGTGAGGGTTTTTTAGACTTCGCTAGAAGAAATTCTGATAATGGTAGTGGGAAGTTTTATTGCCCTTATGTAGTATGTTTGAATTAGAAACGACTAAGTGCTATAGATATATATAACATTTGTGAAGGATTTTGTAAGAGTTATACAGTATGGGTATGGCATGGTGAAGAATTAGAAATGTCAAGTTCATCTCAATAGGGGGAGTTGCATTTGATGATAATGACATAGATATGGATGATCGGATAGAGGATATTATTCATGTTATAGGAGAAGAGGCTTTTGAGCAATCACATGCATATGGTAATATGTGTAGTGATGCTGAGACGTCGCTGTACTCGGGGTGACAAAAATACTAATTGTTGAAATCAGTATTGAAATTGGTAAGCTTGAAAGCATGACATGGATAGGGTGATAAGAGTTTTTCAGAAATGCTTAAGGCTTTTAAGGACATGTTTCCAGATGATAATGTGTTGCCCTCTCGATACTATGATGCTAAGGAAATATTGTATACACTAGGGATGAAGTATAAAAATATCTACACATGCCTTAATGATTGTATATTGTATAGAAAATAGCATAAAGAGGAACAACAATATCTGATATGTGAAACCTCGAGGTACAAATCAAATAATGCCCCTACAAAAGTGTTGTGGTATCTTCCAATCATACTAAGGTTCAAGCACTTGTTTGCTAATGAAAATGATGCAAAAAAATTGAGATGTCATGTGGATGAGAGGATATCCAATGGAAAGCTTTGACATTCAGCTGATTCTTTTCAATGGAAGAAAATTAATCAAGTATTTCTTACCTTCGGTGAAGAACCTAGGAACCTTAGACTTGGGCTTAGCATGATGGCATAAATCCTTTTGGTAACCTGAGCAATATACATAGTTCATGGCCTATTCTATTGGTAATTTACAACTTATCTCCTCTGTTATGCATGAAACGAAAGTACATCATGTAGTCTATGTTGATTTTGGGACCAAAACAACCCGGAAATGACATAGATGTTTACCTAGAACCCTTGATCGAAGACTTGAAAGAGTTGTGGGACAAAGGTGTTGATGTTTTTGACGCGAACAAGAAAGAGGTTTTTAAAATGCGAGCCATGATCTTTTGTACTATAAATGACTTCCTTGCATATGGAAACTTGTCAGGATATAGTGTTAAAGGCCATAAAGCATGTCCGATTTGTGAAGAAGGAACATGCTACCATCAACTTTAACATGGAAGAAAGATAGTTTATCTTGGCCATATGAGATTTCTTAGACGAGGCCACCCGTATCATAGATTAAAGAAAGCTTTTTTTGGTAGACAAGAGTTTGAAGATGCTCTGAAGGCATTGATTGGGGAGCAAGTTTATGAAAAGGTGAAAAATATGAATGTTATCTTTGGTAATACTATAAAGAATATTAATAAAAAAAATAAATGGAAAAAGAGGTTTGTCTTCTTCAATATTCCATATTGGCCCAATCTTGATGTGAGACACTGTATTAATTTCATGCATGTGGAGAAAAACGTATGTGATATTATTGTTGGGACACTGCTTAACATACAAGGTAGTTCTAAGGATGGCGTGAAGGCAAGGTAGATTTGCAAGAAATGGGGATACTAGAAGACTTGTATCCAAACCAATGGTAAGAGAACTTTTTGTCCTCCAGCTGCTCATACTTTGTCTAATGATGAGAAAAGAAGCTTTTGTGAGTGTTGATATGGCATCAAAGTTCCTTCAGGGTATTCTTCAAATTTTAGGAAGCTTGTGTCGATGAAATACTTGAAGTTAGTAGGGATAAAGTCTCATGATTGTCATGTCTTAATGGAACAACTACTCCCAGTAGTTATTCGAGGCATTGCCGAATATGATCTTCAACATATTTTGACTAGACTTTGTTTCTTCTTCAATGCTATTTGTAGTAAAGTCATTGAGATAGAAAGATTGGATGAATTGGAAAATGAAGGATATTTGATCTTGTGCCAGCTTGAGAAGCTTTTTCTTCCTTCTTTTTTTGATATAACGGTACATCTAATTGTTCATCTAGTGAGGGAGATAAAGTTGTGTGAACCTATCTATTTACGGTGGATGTACCCAATTGAAAGAACTATGAAAATCCTAAAAGGGTATGTGAAGAATGCAAATTGGCCTGAAGCATCTATTGTTCAGAAATATGTTTCTGAAGAAGCCATGGAGTTTTGTCAAGAATACCTGTCAAATGTAAGACATATTGGGCTTCCTGAATGTCATGATGAAGAAGGGGGTAGATGCAGGGCTACAGTAAAGAGTGTTGATCTTAATGAATTGCAACAAGTCCACTTGTACATCTTGAATAATGTTGATAAATTTCAAGATTACATTAATGCTCATAAAGAAATTGTCTAGAAAGAAAATAGTCGAATGACCGAATAAAGGTTAATTAGAGAGCATAACAAAACTTTTGTACATGGTTCAAACAAAAGGTTGATGGAGAAGAATGAGTTTATGATATAATTAAATGGTTAGCACGTGGTCTTGAGGTTGATGTCATAACTTAGACTTCATTTTTGATCAATGGTTATATGTTTTACATGAAGTCCCTTGATGATAGGAGCACTATCCAGAATAGTGGGGTTATGTTAATGGCTGAATCTATGCACTTCTCTAGTTCGAAAGATAAGAACCCTAGATTGGCAGCAATACCTTATTATGGGGTTATTGAAGGGATTTGGGTGGTTAATTCTGTTAAAATTAAATTTCCCATTTTCAAATGCAAGTGGGTTGATGTCAACAATGGTGTGATGATTGATCAGTTAGGATTTACAATGGTTGATCTGATTAGTAGAAGTTTTGGAGATCAACCTTCTATTATAATATATCAAGCGAAACAAGTGTTCTATATTACCAATCAGGCAAATAAAATGTGGTCTGTAGCTCTCTAAGGAAAAAAGGTTGTAGACATTAATCAGGAAATTTGTTCAATGAATGATCTTCTTAAGACTCCTTCTTTTTCTAGGGGTCTATAAGAATTGAACGAAGAAGATGAAGCAGACAATGAACAAGGCACAAGAAACGATCATCATGAAGGGATATGGGAGGATATCCCTTTATAAAACTACTTTGAAGGTTAGTTAGCTAAAATAATTATCATGAACTATATTTGAATTATGTATATTGTTATTGGTATATATAAAACTACTTTTTTTGATGTTGTCATAGGAAAATGAAGGATATGAGGTATCTTAGTGTAGATGCTCTAAAGCCAGCTAGGGATTATCAGCCTAAGAAAAATGTGTATAAAGTATTTTGGCCATAATGAATAAGTATTGATGACTATGATGAACTTTGTTTTCATTTCAATTAGTTTGGGTCGCCTGACAATTTTTTTCTAAAAAAAAATCACCATTTTAGACCAGTTATTTCCACAATCGGTCTAAAAAATACATTTTAGACCGGTTGTTTCAAAAACCAGTCTAAAAAGTTGAACCTTTTAGACTGATTTCTTTGATAACCGATCTAAAAATAATTATTTTTAGACCAGTGTTATAAATAACCGGTCTTAAAACTCTTTTTTAAGACCGGTTCCTTAACAGCTCTAAAAAGTAGCAAACTTTTAAGATCGGATGTATCAGACCTCATCCAAAATCGATCTAAAATGTCGTTTTTAACTGGTCTTAAAAGTGATTTTTCCACTAGTGTATAATTCCTACCCACCCTACCTACTAGCACCACATGTGGGGTGCTAGGTGGGACTAACAAGTATGGTAAAAGAAATCAAATCCAAATAGCAAATAGATATATACATATATGTATTAATCGATAGCATGTCATAGCAGTTTAGTAGTCAATATCGTTATCTTGTATTCAAGCCCCTATACCACACTTATATCTTCCTTATTCCCACCAACTGAACCCATGGGCTAAGCATTAGGCCATGTGATTAGTGACTCTCACGAGCTCTACACAAGTGCTCTGTAGACTAGTCAAAGTACTATATAGCATATAGTTTTCAAAAAAGTATTATAGAGCACACAAGTTTCAAACAATGGATATCTCTTTGTTACCTGCTTACTTACCCCTGTAGTGGTATGGATGCTTATTTATCAAGTTCTCTTTCAACTTCTTCACAAGGTTCAAATAATGGCTTGAGAAAACATTATTGAATCTACATAAATTTGACTTCTATCTAATGCAATGTTCTAAAGCCCGGACCGGTCGGGGTACTAGGTCAAGGGTCAGTAGGTTAAACCGGAGCTAACTCAGGGCTAAGACGATGAAAAATTGAATATTTTAGGCTTATTAAAATGAAATTCTAAAGAAAAATATAAAAAAAATTGATTTACAAAAATAATAAAAGAATCTTGGACCAGACCGGTTTACCGGCTGGTTGGCTGGTTCTCGGTCTGGACCGACCGGTCCAATCCGGTTTTAAGAACCTGGATCTAATGTTGAACACTATAATTGTGCATGTTATTTGGAGGAAATTAAAAGAAATTATGTTTTGCACCATGGCCACCACCGTCACCCTTAATTTGATCACTAAGGAGGTATTACAAGCAATATCTTTTGCATCAATAACTTTCAAGTCCACAACATCAACCTCGTAGTAAAATGACACTTATATTGATCAATTTTCATTTTCTTCTCTTATTTTAAGTGCTGAAGGTTGGACAATCATCATGAAAAAAAAATACAAATATAGAAAAAAGTGTTTTATAAAACATGGATTTGTTTTCAAGGACAATCCATCTAGCACATCCTATGACAAAAGGAAGATCCTAATTGTAACCCCCTCTGTAATTATATCCGAAATACGCGATTAAAATGAAATAGAGACTAATAATAATCAAATAACATTTACTAACCCATCATATGACGGGGTTTTCACGAATACTTTTTGAAATCATTTATAAACTTGGTCTCATATTCACATTTCGAATACAATTACTATGCGAAGATAAATCACATTCATATAAATATCAGAGTGCACAACTTAATCATCCCGGCAATCCCGGGTACATACCTTCGCTAAAGATACACAGGGTACAATTGCCCATTACAGTTCTCCAAATGGGGATTACACAATCTCATCTCGGAGGAGTCCTAGCCGCTCCCTCCATGAGCCACTTGCCCTGTCTAAATTGTTGGTAGGGGAGAGTGAGATTCGAGAGAATCTCAGTAGGAAACAGATACCATAATGCATGCATGATTGATGCTATGTGTATGACATGTTAGCTTTATCTAGATGCATGCCCCATAATGACATTTCTGCATGCTCAATATTTCATGTAACAAAACTATGGCCACAGTAAAACAGAAACAGAGCTTTATTTATTCAAATATGCTCTACACAATCAAGTAAAGCAATCACATACATCACTACACAAGTAAAGATATCAAATACATGCAAGTAAGGCAAGTCCCCTACCTCCAGTCTTTTCTCCTCGATTTGCGTGCCAGCAACTCGGGGCTTCACATTCGATCCTACAATGTCAAATGTACCATTTAGACACTTCCATAGTGTTTCTGGGGGTTATATGAGGCTATATTGAAAATTTACTAAAATACCCCTGGTGACCCGGCCGGCCCCGCCATACCCGGTCCGGCTGTACTTTTCTTGAAATTTTGACATGGGCTATTCTAACATATTTTCACCCAAGGAATCCATTTCCGGACTCGGAATTATCAAATTCAATGTCAATTACAAAATTACCCTTGACAGCCCCACTTTAAGGGTTTCAGGGGCGTTTTCGTAATTATGCTTTTTCAGCCTTTTCCGAAAAAGTGCCCAACTGTAACCCCACCTAATTTTCCCTCTTGAACTCAATGGAATCATCAAATCATTGAAAATCCAACTCTAAGACCCATTTATAGGCCAGACCGAAATATATGGGTTTTCTAGGGAAAATCAGGGTTTTTCGGTTTCGGCTCCGTAAACACGTTTCTTTCTACTCCTAACCACTTTATTGACTATTCCATTAGGTTACAACTACCATTTAGTATCAATTTGAGCAGCATAACAGCCCCACATACCCATTTTCCATTTTTGAAACCAATGACAATCCGGCGAAATTTCACCGATTAAATTGTCCACAACAGCCAGAATAGTCAATATACAAAAGTTTGGAAGTTACCTCAAGCTCCCACTAGCTTTTCCTTGACTTGGCTGAAAACCCTAGGTGTTTTAACACCAAAAGAGGAGCTTCCAAACCTTAAAGAACATAAAGGAGTAGCTTAGGATCGGAGTTATACGCGTTAGGAGCTAGATCGTCGGAGAAATCGGCTTACCTTGCGAGTTCTCTTCTCCTTTTCTCCCAAAACCCTCTCAACTCTTTTTCTTTATTTTGGTTGCAGAATGGCGTCAAAATGCTGTAGGAGGAAGATGATGTTGCTTTAATAATCTTATGCCTATGTCATTGCTTATGTCATCAACAATTTTCCATTTTCGGATTTTTTCAGAAATTCTGGCAGATTTCTGTCCAAACTTTGAAAAATCATAACTAATTCTAGAAAAATTGAATTGAAGTGATTCCAAAGGCTATAGAACCCTTATTGAGTCTAGTTCCAAGGAAAAATATATAATTTTGCTTAATGGAATCACAAAATTCCCAGAATTTCAATCTTTGCATATTGTTCCAGAAATTTCACAGTTTTTCTGTGCTAACTTCAAAAATTCATATCTTTTTGTGTATAGCTCTAATTGAGTCATATGACCTATCAAATTAAAGCTTAGGATGTCTACTTTTATCCGGTAAAATTTCATAATTTTTTCTTATCATTTAGTCTTTCAAAACCTTATGATAAGCTCACTGCCTCATAGGTGATTTTACCAAAAACATAATTATATTCCCCAAAATTCACCATTTTACTTTCTTAATACCCCAAAGATATTAGAATCATTAGGGGATAAATTTGAGCTCCTGCTAAATTGGGGCTTAGCAGTCCACTTAATTTAGGCTTATTTCCAAGCCTTGAGTCTCAAAATTCGGGGTATTACACTAATATCACCCTTTTTGCTCTCATATGTTTTAAGAGGGAGATTGAAGTGGATATGAAACTCAGTTTTCTTCAGCAGATCCAAGAACCTTTTGATATTTTTTTTATTAATTTTTACCATCAGAATGTGTAAGGAAAAAGTTCACCAACATTATCATAGCGATATTATTTCTTTCCTAATTTTTTGTGTTTCCAAAGTTAAAGTTGTATATGATGTTGAACTTAGTTCAATTGGTAGTCTTAGATTATGTCCTTCTTTTTTTGGTCTTTGTATAAGTACTTCATTGGATATTGTTTTAACTATAGTAATGGATTTTGATCTTTTATAAGAAAATATATAATTGATTACGTATTAGAATATTATATATATATTTCTTCAATCCTAAATGTAAGACCTAGTTTGTAGCTTGATTGTTATCCTAAATATAATATCTTTATCCATTTTATCTCTTAAATTTATTATTTTTTCTCAAACTATAATTTGCCTAACTTATAGATGGATATGTAATATAATATTATATAGAAGTATTTTAGAGAGATTAAGTCACATGTGTTATAATTAAGTAATTTACTTTGCTTCTTTAATCTCCCCAAATTATGTAAATAAGTTTTGCATTAAGAATTAGAGGAGCATATATTTTTTAATTTTGTGTTTTAAAATGCAGGTTCATTGTAGTTCAACTAGCAAAAGCATTTTAGAACTATCAACAAACAGGTTGAAGTTCATGGGGAACTACAGTAGGCATAACAAACCCAACTATACTAAAAGCTCATATTGTCAGACGATACTATGAAATAAGTGGAAGGGTAGAGTAGGAAGCATGAATTTCCGAAGAGGATGAACCCATTATATATCCCTCTTCACACAATATTAGCATGAGCAAACGACCCCACTGCATTGTCACAATGGAGAGGAAGCAAGTGTGAGGGAGAAGGACAACATGAGCAAACTCCTACCTCTTCACCCCAAACACAAAATTAAATATATATCTAAAATAATGAAATTCGAAACTAGTGACGGACAATACATGGAATTCAATAAGCCTCAAAAATTTTTGGTGCAAGCAATTTAGCAACGGAAGTTGCCATGGAAATTAGCCACAAAAAAATTATGTGGCTAATTCTATCATTAAAATTATTCCAGGTGAAATTTGCAACATAAACATTATGTGATTAATTCCATGACTAAAAATATTCCATGTGAAATTAGCTACAAAATTAGCCATGAAAATAAGCAACAAAAAGGGTTTTCACATTTTCTAATAAATATGCTTATTAGGATTTAAATTTATGCTTTTTTGAGTTTTCTCCTTATGAGGTAAGAACGCTTATCATCTCAACCAATAATTTATTAGTTTGCTTTTGTTAGTGCTTAGTTTATTTAACAAAATAGCAAGTACATTTTTATTGATGCTTTTTCTCCTTTTTGAGGATTTCCAATGCCTTACACTAAAGGGGTCCTTTTTCTTTTTTCTTTTTTTCTTTGCCAACAAAGGGGTCCTTTTTCACATGCTACCCGTGTGCCTCTAAATGTTTAATATCCAAACACTTTCGCTCCTATCTCCCTTTCTTCATTAAACGTAACAATAACAAAATTATACAAGTACATGTACGTAAAACAAAATATCTGTCAGGCTACAACTATAGCATGCTAAAATCAAAATGTCAGAATAATAGTTTGTTTACATAAATGACTATGAAATTTGTTTTACAATTGTGATCACATCTATATGGTTAGAAATCTATATTTTTAAACACTTCCTTATATACAATATTCTTCGTAGTGTTAAATTTACCAAGTTTGTAACATCTCACTCTAGGGTCACTTATCAGAGCTATTTAGTCATTCAAGAATCACATGTAACTCAAATAGTACTCTAGGTTAAACTTAAAACCCAACACTAACCACGAGTAATGAATTTTCCTAAAATTTTGAAAATTCATAACTAATTCAATTTAACTCTAAATTTAGTGGTCCAAAGCTCTATTTTTAGCTTCATGTAAAGTTCTTCAATGTAAAAATAAGACCTGTTTTAACCAGTGTTCTATTCAATCTAGAAAAGCTTAGTTCTAAAATCTGTACAGTGGAAGTTTTGCAGCAGTTCTCAGCTTTCTTGGGTCAATTTTGAAAACTCATGTCTTTTAATCTACACATCTAAAAATTGTGAGCATGGACTCATTGTAAAGATCTAGATGTGTGTTATAATATGGGAAAATTTCAGGGCCTAAATCAAAAACAGTTACTCTGACTCTGAGCAATCACAAAACCGTGGCTCAAATGAGCATACTAAGTAATTATCAAGTTAATTCTCATGCATTTTGGCCATGACCTTTACATGGCACTTACCTTGGGCGGGTGCTAAGTATCCATACTCTGCCTTATGGAGGTTAGATACGAGCCCTTGTGTAACTCAATTTAAATACCTTAAAGTAGAATAAACTTTAATAATTTAAGCTAATAACACAAATATATATATAATCAGCCACAAATATAATTAATTTACAAAACAACCATAACTAATAGTTTCCTAAGAGTCTCCATCTTCATAACTCTTCCTCTGGCATGCTCTTTCCTTATTAGGAACTAGCTCTTATTGTTGGTATATGGGGGAAATGGGTGAGATTCGGGAGAATCTCAATAATAAATATTAACTCAGTATATAATATGTAAACTAAGCATGTAAATAGCTAATATAAGAACAACACCTTACAAGCACATACACATGACCAAAGCACATACACATGACCATGGCACAAACTCAAGTAAGGATATGACATGTTTAAAGGCCTAACCGTGGCATACATGGTAGATGAACATACAAGCAACCAAGCACAAACTATATAAGAGTAAGTTTCACTAGCTTTTAATTTGCTTATTCTTCCAAATTACCTCCTTTCACTTGTTCTTTCTTTACTTTGCCTCCTTTTTGGCCTTGAAAGCAAATATCAAATCCTATTAATTATTCATGTAGGACAGATTAATGCTTAAACCTTGGTAAATAACTATTGCATAATAAATTTCTCCCCATGATCCTAACTCTCCTTTTATTTAGTTCTTTAATTTGTTTAATCTTTATCTTTAATTCTTACTTTTAAATTATTCCCTCATGATATTCTCACAAAACTTGGCATGAGGAATTTACTTTTAAACTATAAAGTATAAAACTCAGGCTCTTTCTTATCCAAACAGTGGCGGGACAAAATCAGAGCTTAGGGAGAAGGCCTATAGAACTTAATTCTATAATCCTCAATCACTACGAAGGATCCTCTAGGCTTACATCTGCAATTTAACAACTTAAGACCATTATACTTCCTCTCACCAAAACTATGCTGTCCGAATTAGGAGAGAGAGGGAAAAGTGTGCGTATTTTATTTCCATTGTTACCCAAACACTTCATAGACACCTTTAAGCATGATTTAACCATCTAAAATAGTTTTTCAACATTTAGAAGCATTAAAAACAAATGCTAAATCAGTTTCTAACTTCAAAATTAAAGCATCCCCCTTGATATACTTCCAAGAATTTTCTAGCTTCAAAGACAAGGTTTGAATCTATATTTTAAAGTCTCTAGGTGCATAATTCAATTATCTTTTACTTGCATGTAACTTTAGCCCATGCCATAACATTGCAGCAATATATATATATATATATATATATATAATGGCCCAATTTTAGACTGCACAATTCGGATAGCACCATTGGAAGTAATTGAATCACCCATATTACCCTTATCGTTGGTACAAGATATAGCTTATATCTAGTTGTACTTACTTTAATTAAATACAATTCCAACACATAGTTTAATATCAAAACAGTGGGTTCCTTCCAATTTCTACTTCTAGTTCCAACTTATCATGTTAAACATATAAATACTCAATATTAGTTGTACTACACAATTTCCTTTGCCCTGCCCTTTGATGCCATTAACTTTTCTTGCCATTCAGACAGCATCACTTTTAAACTTTGAAAATTCCAGCTTTAATAATTTTATTCTAGTCATCATTTTGTAATATTCATACATGGTTTAGCAATCTATAACACTTAACATTTGGGGACATCGTCACACAGTACATTCCCTATAAAATCCTGCCTTATAAATTCTTCCTATCATGCCACTATAGCATACACGGACACAAAGGTTCTATATATATATACACCTTTTTCTTTATTATTCAAACACTTCTCACATCCTTTAGGGATGGGTAGGTATGGGTTAAAGTCATAAAATTTTCAGATATGAAACCATGGTCAAACATTTCAGTCTTTATCATATAAAGACATCTCATCATATGCAATATCAAATATTGTCTGCATAAGCTTCAATCTACAGTTAGATACCACTATCCCACTTGATCGCTAATTTTCCCCCACTAACTATCCAATTCCAATCATCATCTTCTTCCCCAAATCGAAATAACAACAGTAAAATGAGGGTGGAATGATGATTAGGAGACTTACCTCAAGCTTTTAATCGTTGTGCATGTAATAATCCCCTTCTTCTACCCCCTTCGACCTCCGCTGCAACTTCATCTTTGCCTCTTCAGTTTCTCTCAACACTTTCGCCCTCCTATTACTAAAATAAGGTCAAAAGATGAAGAGTGGGAGCAGCTGGGTGTTTCATTTAATGGGAAAAATGGGTCATTTAATTACTCTCTGGTCCAAGGTAAAACTTATCACATAAGCTTTGTTTTATATCATCTTAATGGGTCATACAGACCACATTCTCCAACTCATCCACTTAGCACATCTGGGCCTCTCACTTGGGCTTAACCATGGCCTGGTTTCATTTTTGAGCTTGAGGTAGTAAAATTACCAATTTACCTCTACACTATGGGTACTAAATTATCAAATAAATTCTATAAATTATTCTGGGACACTTAATAAATATTTTTGGCCTTTGTTAGCTTCTTTACCTTATAAAATATCATCTCTAAAATTTCCGGCACAAAAATTTTCCTGTAACTATTTTTCCTTGAATCTCTAGGAAAATAGGCCTTTAATTCCAATAAATTAACTTTAAAATTATTTTGGACACTTTTAGGGAACTAAACCTCTTCATAATTTCCTAACTCCCCCAAATTAATATTTCATAGTATTTCCTCAATTTTTCTAGCTCTTTAACATTTTCAATAATATATAGCCCTTTTCCTTATGATATACTTAAGACATTTGGTTCAATTGGGCTTAATAATATACTTAATTCACACTTATCATTGAACTTCTTGGGCCAAAATTTGGGATGTTACATAATTCATCTTCTCCCATAACAATCTTTAGACCATCCATGCTTTTTACTCTAGACAGTGCAACATATTATTAGCCATATGTGAAAAATGATTTTGACAAATACAATCCAACATGATGTAAAGATTGTCCTTGACTTTTGTTGATTGTCAAGGAAAATGAAAGTGTGAATGAGAATTGTCTCCTTTTCATACAAAATGGCCATATAGATTTGGAAGGATTCATGTCCATTCTATATATCAGCACCTTCCTATTTGGTCTTGGACCATTTAGCATGATTGCCTCAATAACCTTCTTCTCTATGATAAACACACGAAGACGTGTTTTGTTGCATAGTACTGATGCTTGATCAATGTTCCTCAACAACATTATAGGTGCCCCAACTTTAAGTAAAATTTTATGTGGTGCCAATCTTGAAGAAGTGATTGTGTTGAGAAATTGTGCTATGTATAGATAGTCAAAACTGTTAGAATCTTTAGTTAATTTATAGAATGAGGCATGACTTAAGAACTCATATTGCTCATCTAGTAGCATGGAGCACATGTGATTATTGATCTTTCTGACCATTTCAATAGTTGGTGTGAGGATTGCTTTGTCATTGAAGTACTCATTCACTGTTAGATTATCCAGAAGATCTTTATATGTTGCTTGCACAATTGCATTCATTAGATCATGGCAATTTGATATCAACACTTCATTTGGGATTTCTATGTCAACAACACCATATATGGAATCTCCTAAATTACTATCACCAACATCTAGTAACCATCTTGAGAACCATTCTAATTTTTTGTTGACATTGCTATCATTGGATGAATTCAATGGCATGTTTTTTGTCAAATGAAAAATAACGCATTGTTGCCATAAGTGTGAAAAGCTGATGCAGGCATTAACTATAGTTGCTCTTGTTCCTTTAGGAATGAGAGGAAGTATTGTCATAAATCTTCACCTATAAGATGCATTTTCCCTCAAAAGGTAGATTAAGAATGCATTATATACTTCAGAGTTTTGTCAAATGTTTCTATACAGTAATATTAAACCATAAGGGGCTCATCTCATATAATTAATTTTGTGCTCTTAATTAGATTTGCTAGCACTGAATTTTGCCATATTGAACACAATGAGAACCCTGTTATTTGTATTATTATTGCAAACCTTGAATGTATTGTCATTCTAGAGAGTAGTAATGTTGTAGCAATCTCACTAGATGCAATAGTAAGGACTATATCTCCCTTAGCATGGAGGGTTAAGGCTAATGCATTGCTAAAAAGCATTTTTCCAATGCCACCATACCCACAAACAAAGAAAAAACCTTCGTGAGGTAACTGCAATGATGCCATTGCTTTGTCATATATGTCCCTTTTATATGAATTCAAAGACTTGAATAATGACTCAACCTATGACTTTAAAGATTCTCTATCATAACTTGGCTCCTGAATGATAAGATAGTTCCTCATGTCAATGTTTGGTAATTCATTTTGTATCAGAAGAGTGTTGAAGTCATGCAAAGTAATGTAAATACATGACATGTAGGTGAATTCATTATGACGTAGGAGGGCATCAATGTCTTTTAGTGTAGCATGTTCCTTTTTACACGTAGGTATGTGCACATCTGGGTATTTTCAAAGATTGAAGCTGTCAATACATGACATAATAATTAGACAACAACATAATACTAAAAATAAGTTTCATTTGACATGTTTATTCATCATACCAACTTGAATTTCTTTGAACATTTGCAAGTAAAATAAATCATATCTTTTGAAAGTAGTTGAGAAGTTTCTTTCTACACATAATAAGGACGTAGCAAAGAAACACAAAGTAATATTGTGACAAATAGCTTCCTTAATAAATGGCTTGATGCCCCAAAATACACTTCTATAATTACAACAACATATTCTCTATCATAATCCAATAAACCACATGTAAAACATGCCTCTTTGAAGATTTTGTGTACAACACCATCAACTTTTTTTATCTAATCAAAAGAAGAGGCCCTAGACTTGTGTTAGAAGAATACGCATGTAATATTGTTCTCTAGCTGGTGATGGTATATGAGACATTCTTCCCACAATAAATCCTATTTCCCTTCTCTTTCATTGGTGCTTATACTCTTGATATACATTGAGGGGGATATTTTTGAGGGTTTCATTTACAGTGTGCTTCTTCATGATGGATACTTTTGAGGGATTATGGGCAGACAAAATAAGGTGGTTGTGGCTTTGGGGAGAGTGGAAGCTCCACTCCTTGAAGCTCCATCTCAAAAAAAAAAACAGGAAAGCAAGTTGGGCTTCATGGTGATTTGGGCTACACAAAACATAAAAAGTGGAAAGCTTTCTGGGCTCAAATGGTGTTTAGGCCGTCCACATTATATTAGAGAACATTTAATAATAAATAAATAAGTAAAAAGGAAATGAAAAACGTCAAGATGTCACGTGGTGCTTGGAGATCCAATGGGAGCCCATATGGCTGGCACTATTGGCCAGTCCTTAGCACGTTAAACATGCTGAGATGGCGCATGTCACAGGTGGAGGGCACTATGGCAACAATGCCCAAGAGGGGTTTTGTTATAATTTTTCAATTTTTTATTATTCCTCCTTATTAAGGTGTGTGAAGGCACATTTAGGGTCTGTTTGGTTGGAGGGAAGGGGATAAAAATGAGCCCCTCCCCTTATTTGGTATAAAAATTGGAGGGGAGGGGCCTCAAAGAAGGCCCTTCAAATCTCTCTCATCCCCTCAATTTTTGTTCCCTCCAAATTGGGGGGTTTTGAAAAGGATGTAAAATGAGCCCCTTCCCTTCCATCCCCTCCCTTTGAACCAAATAGGCCCTTAATCTCCAATTGAGATATGTTGTTTCTAAAAATTATAAATTCATTATCTACATTTGGGCATGCTATTTTCTTATTTTGAAGCACATTTGAATATGCAATAGAGGTTTTTAGTACTACTTTTAGCGATTTTTGCATGTTTAAAAATGTTAAAATATTTGCAATAATCATAAAATAGTACAAATTAGATAGAATTGTATGATTTTATCATCAAATATATTGTCACTAATTAATTAGCCACAAAATTACCTCACTAAGTCAAATTAGCGATGGAATTCCATTGCTAAGTCAAATTAGTGATGGAATTCCTTCGCTAATTGACTATTTTTTATAATGGTTAAATATGAAATTAAAGAGTTTTGAGAGCACTAAAACAAAAGATTTTGTTCTTTTGGATAGTAATTCTATAGAAGAGCTTATAGCTGAGTATGAACTAATTAGTGGAAAATCATAAAAGAAACAAGTTATTGGTTAAAGCCTATGTGTTGATCAAAACAAAAATTGTTTTGGGGAACATAAGCCTTTAATTGTTGTATATGTTAGGGATTTGCTCATATGAATTTAAGCCTTGACAGATAACCCAAAAGGAGTAGATCCTAAAGGGGATCAAGAATAAAATAACAAGCAAGGTTCTTCTTGCTGAAAAGGAACAAGAGGAGCAACTAGAAGTGAATCTGAAAGATGAACCTAAAGAAAAACATGAATCTTAACAAATTCAATGTTTAGATTCGAATCTAGAGAAGCCTTAAGGAGGTAATAGAGAATGATTAGATACTAAAATGGCAGTATCAAATCAAAATGAAATGGAATCTCAAGCGGAGAATTTTTGTAATGCCAAAACTCCAGATCCCAGTGGATCATTCAAGATAATGATGCATCTAAAAAAGAGAGCCCACCTTTGGATGTAATCAGAACCCTAAGCTCAATTCAACCACCAATATATGCTTGAAACTACAAAGACTAGAAGAGCAAAGATGTAAGGCCCTTATGTTATTTCCTCATTTTTCAGAGTGTTTGCGCGTAGTTCACTGGGTACACAGGAATAGCATAGATATACTAATAATATGTACTTGATCACAGAAATTTCCCACAGGGATTATACATAATAATTACAAATAATGTAACTGCATAGGGCTACTTCGGTATCTAAACATGTTATAATGAAACCCAGACATTTTCCTATCTTCATTCCACAACTGCATTCCTCTCATGCAGTTCTCTTATTTGTTCTTAGTACACCTCCTGTTTTCACCTGTCTAATTGGTTGGTTGGGGAGAGTGAGATTCGGGGGAATCTCAGTAACCAACAATACTAACAATGCAGACAAGATGAACACCAGTGTATGATATGCTTGCCTTACATAGGCTTATGTTCACATAATGACATTTCTGCATACTCAATGTTTCATGCAATATATCTAGGGCCACAATATAAACAAAAACAGAGCTTCATTTATTCATATATGCTTCACATAATCAAGCAAAGCAATATAACACATCATACATATCAAATACATGTAAGTTAAGTAAGTTGATCACTACCTCTTGTCTTGAGTTCTCCTCTTGTACCTTTTCCCAACCATTAATGATGCTTCTTCTTTGTCACCTCATGACCCTAGATATATAATCATGTCATTGGAGCCATGATAAATGAGTGTCCAATGGGGCTACATGGGCCTTTAGGACATATCTGCTATATTTGGCCCAATACTTATGACAATTAAACACAATTTCCATAAATTCGTAGGTTAACCTAATCTAGCAGTTTTGTTGATCAAACTTTGAAAATTCATAATTAATTCTACAAAAATCCAAATGGGTTGGTTTTAGGTTCCATAAAAAGCTCTTTAAGTCATCTTTCAATAAAAAGTATCACAGACGATTACATCCACACATTTCCCACAAATTTGTCAAACTCAGACTGTTACAGATTTCGTTCCAGAATCAAGGTCAAAATTTGAAAAAATATAACTTTCAATCCACTGGTTCAAATGGATTATATTACCTATCAAATTAAAGCCCATGATGTCTACTTTAATCTTGTAAAATTTTATAGCATTTGAACCAAGTTTGACTAATTAAAAACACGTTGCAAATTTAGGATGATTTAAACACAAACTTCCAAAGTCATTATAGATCATCATAAAACCTCTTTTAACATCATAATCATCATCATATGAGCATCAAACCCTAAAAGACTCCCTCTGATCAACCAGATTCATCCCATACAATTTTCTCTAATACCAACAAATCTAACACCCTTGTTGTCAAAGCATTTGGACGACTTAAGTGCAATAATATCTTAAGAAAAGAGACTGGTAATCTTTTGTAAATAGCATGAGTCCCAAATTCAAGCAGAGTGTGAAGCTACACTTGAGTGGGTTTTCAAAAATCTTTTTGTAAAAGCGTTTTCATATTTGGTCTCATATTATTTTATAATTCATTTTTAGCCATCCGTTTTAGGTTTATTTCTTCATATTAGAGTTTTTACCGATATGTTTTCTATTGGAACCGAAATTACTATGATTAATTAACGGTTCTATATGGATGGTTGTCCGCTATCAATTTGGATGTCACTATACGTTGCATATTTATAGACACTTTGCTTACATGTCTAGTGATTTGCCAGTACAGGACTGACTTCACTTAGATACATATTAAGTATAATTTCCAAAAATAAATAACCAACAGAAAAATTAAATTCTAAGTCTTTCGCTTCACTCTGTTGTGATTACCTTCTAGCTGAGAAACTACCCGCCTGAGCAAAAAAATTGTTTTTGGAAAAATATGGTGAGATTCAAAGAATCTCAGTAGTAATAGATATAGCTCATATAAGTTGCATAATTGCATACATATAACATGCCATGTCAACCAAAGTTTCAATATAATCATTATATTCAACATTCAGAGATAAATTCACAATATGTGGAAAGCATAAAGTTACCAATCCATGTTATGCAGTAAGCATAAAGTTTAAGTAATTCAAGAACTTCCATCCCTTGCCACAGAGCTGAGAAATTCTATTGAACCTGAGCCTTTCTCATATGAATGCTTAAAATTTATGATGGTACAAGCATACATATAACATATCACATAATATGTGAGGGATAAGTTACTACTTGTTAATTTTTCCAAATTCACATAATATGTGAGGGATAAGTTACTACTTGTCAATTTTTCCAAATTTCGACCTCGGTTGACATGCTTTGGGTGTCCCGGGAAGACGTCAAATGTAATACCCCAAATTTTGAGACTTGAGGCTAGAGAATAAGCCTGAGATAAGTGGACTGCTAAGCCCCAGTTTAGCAAGATCCCAAATTGTGATTAAGAGATAATGACTCCAAAAGTGGATGTGGTTAGTGATGAATAAACCCTTTTGGAGATTATGGTGTGATTTGGCACCCGATGTGATTCGTATGTGTTGTGAGCAACGCCGAAACCCTATATTTAAGTTCAATTATGGATTAACCTCCAAATTGACTTAAAATAGAGGGGAGGGCGTGTAATACCCCGAATTCTGAGACTTGAGGCTAGAGAATAAGCCTGAGATAAGTGGACTGCTAAGCCCCGGTTTAGCAAGATCCCAAATTGTGATTAGGGTTTAATGACTACAAAAGTGGACGTGGTTAGTGATTAATGAACCCTTTTAGAGAATATAAAGTGGATTGTAGTCGCTTGTGTTATGAGCAACGCCAAAACCCTGTATTTGAGTTCAATTGTGGATTAACATCCAAATTGACTTAGAATAGAGGGAGGAATTGAATGGGATATTGTGATGGAAATGGTGTCATGTTGTGGTATTTAATCATTGGAATTGATTTAAATTGGATTGGACACATTGGTTGCAAAACTGGAAATGCTGTCCAGTGTGAATTCTGTCTGGGCAGTCTTCTCGTGTGGACGTTTTTACTAGGCAAATGACGTCATAAAATTATGAAACTTTCCAGTCTTATAGTTCACATCTCAAGCTTCAAAATGGACATATAATTTGTGCCATTTCGTTTTGTGAACTAGGAGATATGACTGTCCAAAGTTTGGGATGGAAACTGAACTCTGTTTTGGGGCAGTGATGAGTTTTATGTAATTCTGGAATTTTGTGATGATTTTTAGTAATGGTCAATATTTTTCCTATGAAGAGGACTTAAATATCTTTCATTTGGCTTTGGAATCACCTCATTTCGATTTTTCTAGAATTAGTTATGATTTTTCAAATTTTGGGCAGAAAATCTGCCAGAAAATCCGAAAATGCCAATTTTGGGAATTATGACATCATCAAAAGGCAAGATGACATAAGCATGGAATTAAAACATCTTCTCATCATCTTCAGCTGCTCATTCACGCACAGCACCTGAACATAGTGTGAGAAAGTTGAGAGAGTTTAGAGAGAGAAAGAGAAGAAAAATCACAAGGTAAGCCGATTTCTCCGACGATTTCGCTCCTAGCGCGTATAACTCCGACTCTAAACTACTCCTCTTTATTCTTTAAGGTTTGGAAAGCTCAAATTTGGTGTTTTGAAAGTTAGGGTTTTCAGCCATCTTTGAGAAAAGCTAGTGGGAGCTTGAGGTAACTTCCAAACTCTTGTATATTGACTATTCTAGCTGCTGTGGGCAATTTAATCGGTGAAATTTCGCCGGATTGCCATTGGTTTTAATTTTTGGAAATGGGTATGTGGGGCTGTTATGCTGCCCAAATTGGTACTAAATGGTGGTTGTAACCTAATGGAATAGTCAATAAAGTGGTTAGGAGTAGAAAGGAACGCATTTACGGAGCCGAAACCGAAAAACCCCAATTTTTCCCGGGGAATTGAGAATTTCGGCCAAGCCTGGTTTGGAGGGGTTAGAGATGGATTTTCAATGATTTGATGATTCCATTGAGTTCAGGAGTGAAAATTAGGTGGGGTTACAGTTGGTCACTTTTTCGGAAAAGGCCGAAAAAGCATAATTACGAAAACGCCCTTGAAACCCTTAAAGTGGGGCTGCCAAGGGTAAATTTGTAAATTGAAATTGAATTTGATAATTCCGAGTCCGGAAATGGATTCCTTGGGCAAAAATATGTTAGAATAGCCCATGTCAAAATTTCAGGAAAAGTACAGTCGGACCGGATACGGTGGGGCCAGACCGGGTCCCCGGGGGCATTTTAGCAAATTTTCAATATAGCTTCATATGACCCTCAGAAACACTATGGAAGTGTCTAAATAGTACATTTGACATTGTAGGATCGAATGTGAAGCCCCGAGTTGCTGGCACGCAAATCGAGGAGAAAGGACTGGAGGTAGGGAACTTATCTCTCCTGCATGCTCTGATAACTGTATTAATGTGTTGATGCATGTTATTGCTTTGCTTGATTATGTGGAACATGTATGAATGATTTGAAGCTATGTTTCAATATATGCTATGGCCATATGTGTATCGTTCGAAGCATTGAGCTTATAGATTTGTCATTGTATGTGTGCATGAGTTATGTGATGCAAGCATGTCATGCATTAAACACTTATCTTGCCTGCATATTGATAATGTTTCCCTACTGAGATTCTCTCGAATCTCACCCTCCCTTACCAACAATTTAGACAGGGCAAGTGGCTCGTGGAGGGAGCGGCAGGACTCATACGAGATGAGATTGTGTAATCCCCATTTGAAGAATTGTAATGGGCAATTGTGCCCTATATATCTTTAGCGAAGGTATGTACCCGAGATTGCCGGGATGATTATGTTGTGCACTCTGATATTTATATGAATGTGATTTATCTTCGCGTAGTAATTGTATTCGAAATGTGAATATGAGACCAAGTTTATAAATGATTTCGAAAGGTATTTTTTGAAAACCCCATCATGTGATGGGTTAGTAAATTTTATTTCATTATTATTGGTCTCTATTTCATTTTAATCGTGTATTTCGGATATAATTACTGAGGGGGTTACAGGGCGCATTGTGGAAGAAAAGGAATGATATGGTGTGTTTGGTGGTGATTCAAGAGGAATTGCCGTAATCAGGGGCAAAACGGTAAAGTTACCGGCCAATTGGTCAGTTACCGAAGAAGGAACTCATTGGTAACTTCAAGATCAATGGTTGAGATTGATTTGTGTAGAGATCAAAGGGTGGAATCATGTGCGCTAGTGCCTATGTGAGCTCATGAAAATGGATCAAGATCATGACAAGTGGCAAGATTTGGACCCTTGGATCTTGGTCAATTTGTCAAATCTTCCCTCTCTCTTCTCCTCCCTTATTTGGACGGTTTTTGGCCCTAAAAATTTGCTCCCTTCTTCATCATCTTCATTTCATCATCTTATCTCTCTCTCTCTCTTGTTTCTCTATGGCGTCCCAAAGCTAGGAAGAAAGAGAAAAGAATAAGGTGAGATTTGGCTTGTTTCTTGTCCTCTAATGCTCTAATGTCCTTTTATAATCTAATTCATAGTGATGAGAGCTTCATCTCTATGGTTTTAGATTTGTGAGAGGAGGTGTTTTGTTGTTTGAGCAAAAGGGGAAAGATGAAGAATCAAGGATTTGGTTTGGGAAAGAGGAAGATGTAAGTATTTGAAGCCTTTTGATCTAAGTTTTGTGATTTGTGGATGAGTTTTGTGAATTTTGAATTTTTCCCTGATTTTGTGTGATTTTCAAATTGGATGATTTGAATGGTGAATTGTGGTTAAATTGATGCCATAGTGTGTTTTGGTGTCATTGGAATTGGTTTGAGAACTTGGAATGAAGAGTTACAATGTTGTGAATTGTGTTATGGTTGAGTGATGACATGTTGTGATTGTTGGAAAAACATGTCAATATAATGTGAATTTGGTTGATTTGGTTCTTCCAATGGATTCCTTGTGAAATTTTGTGTGAGAATGATGTTTGATATGAAAATGGAACCATTGGAAGCCAAATTGCAAAAACTGGAATTCTGTCTTTTGGAGTTCTGTTCTGGGCAGTCAGATTGTGTGAGCATTTTGAATGGGAAAATGGTCTCTAAAAATTCTGAAACTTTCCAGTCTTTAATTTCACATCTTAAGCTTCAAAATGGATATATAATATGTGTCATTTCGTTTTGTGAACTGGGATTTATGTTTGTCCAAAGTTTGAGGACGAAACTGGATTCTGTTTTGGAGCAATGTTGGATTTTGTGTAAATCTGGATTTGTGTGGTGATCTCCAGTAATGAGCCATATTTTTCCTATGAAGAGGACCTGAATAGCTTTCATTTGGGTTTGGGATCACCTCATTTCGATTTTTGTGGAATTAGTTATGAATTTTTGAAGTTGCCTTGGCTGCAGCATAAAATCCTGGTTGTAGTGCAAAAGTTTCTGTGCACGTTTTGGCCGCAGCCAGAAACCTTCTGTTCACGTTTTGGCCGCAGCCAGAAATTCTTGGCTGCAGCCAGAACCCTTCTGTGCATGTTTTGGCTGCAGCCAGAGGGTCTTGGCTGCAGCCAACCCACATTTTCAGCAATTTGTGATTTTGAAAGGTGATTTCCAACCTAGTACGTCCCAATCCTTTAGGCTTTCGTTGAGCTTATTTTAGCCACCTAAAGGGTGTGAATGGTAACAAACTTTAAGTGATATAAAAGTAAGGATTTGGAATTGAGATTGACCCTATATCCTTGATTTGGTTTGTAGGGTTCAGTATTCGTTTGGATCGCGAGTAAGCGAAGCTGGAGCATACGTGGAAAGAAAAGAGTAGGGAACTTACCTCTCTTGCATGCTTTGATATTTGTGTTTGTGTATTGATGCATGTATTGCTTTGCTGGATTATGTGAAACATGTATGAATGATTGTAGCTTTGTTTCTAGTTATGCTATGGCCATGAGTATGTTGTTGAAACATTGAGAACGCAGATAGGTCATTGTGTGAACATGAATTATGTATTACAAGCATGTCATGCATTAAACACATATCATACATGCATATAGGTATTTGTTTCCTACTGAGATTCTCTTGAATCTCACCTTTCCCTACCAACATTTTAGACAGGGTAGGTGGATCGAGGTTGGAGCAAACAGGCAAAGGCGAAGAGGACTACTTCGGGTTATAGATTTTGGTAGTTGGTTATCATAGTTGGGATGTACATTTGGATATTCATATTTGGATTTGGATGTGTGTATATGGATGTATATTTGATTATGTATAGAGATGAGACTTGTGTAATCCCCATTTGAGGAATTGTAAAGGGCAAATGTGCCTTATGAATTTTATGTAAAGGTATGAACCCAGAAGTTGCCGGGATGAGATTGTTGTATACTCTGATATATTTAAATGTGATTTATCTTCATGTAGTAATTGTATTCAGAATGTGAATGTGAGACCAAGTTATAAATGATTTCGAAAGATATTTATGAAAACCCCGTCTGGTAAATGGGTTTGTAAACGTTATTTGATTGTTATTGGTCTCTATTTCACTTTAATCGCATATTTCGGATATAATTACGGAAGGGGGTTACATCAAATCCTACAAGTTATAATTTACAGACGATGAGTAATTACTTAGTCCAATTCTTTCATAAATCATTCTCTTATGTTGGTTATCATTAGGGTCTTTGCATTAGGCCCAATGTGTAGCTAATAGGCCCACACTAATTTCAAGTGCTTGTCTTAATCCTTGGAAGTTAACTTTATTACTAAATGACATTACTTTTTCATTTTCGCATAATTACCCAAAATCTGACAAATTTTCAGTTAACTTTGAAAATTCATATATTTTTCTAGGAAACTCCAATTGGGGTGGTTCAAAATTCTCTGTGTCACTTATTAAGTCTATTTTAAAGGAAAAATGCTTCCCACAGTCTCCTTTCCACTCAAAATTTAAGTTTTGAATATTTCAAAAAATACTCAACAATATCACAGAATATTTGGTTCAAATAAGAGCTTATACTTATCAGAACTCGAATTTGTGATCTGTTCTTGATTTCGGCTGCACCTCCTCTGAGTAGATGGAATCAAACACCTCTGATTGAAAATCTGAAACCATAGAAATATTGCTCTCACTAAGAGGAACAACATTAGAGAGGACTCCAGAAGTTGGAAATGCCGAATCGGAAGTGAAATCGGCTCCGGAGCTCAAGAACTTTCACTATTCATCCTTTCTCTTTCCTCTAACTTTTTTCTCATTTTTTTAATGATTTTCCCTTATTTTTATGGCTGCTGCACAAATTAATAGAAAGGGAGGAGAGTTAATTGGTCAATTTCCTAATTTATCCTTGGTTTGTATAAAAATTACCAAGATGTCATTTAGTTGGATTTCAATTGTCCCATTTCTTTTTTCTTTCCTCCACTCTAGATAATTGACCAAATTATGCCTTTGGGAAGGGAATAATGATCATTAAAAATATCATCCATTTCCTTAAAATATTATATTTAATTGCCATTTCAACACATATTAAACTTTTGACTGTCCCAATTTCATTTACTTGGCCAATATTGCTTCTTTCTTGATTAATTTGGACCAAGTTTTTAATTCTCTTGCTCCCTTCCTTGTTTGGATGTCCCACTCACAAGAAAAAGGGAAAAATACGGATTGTGGATTTAATTTAGCCAAATGACTATTTTGCCCATATATTTTTATCATTGCCTTGTTAATTTCGCACCTTGCTTAAAAGTTGACAGAATTTTCATCAAAATTTAAAAATTCATATATTTATTTATAGATATCTAACTGCAGTGGTTCCAAAGGCTATGTAACTCTTATTAAGTCTATTTTTAAGAAAAAATATTTTCTTTAGCCAACTGGATGCACAGTATTCCAGAATTATCATTTTTTGGACACTTAGGCCAACTTCTAACATTGATTTGAGCCTTTCTTGGCATCCCATGGGTCTTTAAATGTCCCTTGTTTGATTCTTCATCAACCAAATACCAAACTTTCATGTAGAACACGTCATATTCACGCTTTCTTGGGCTTCAAAGCCCACCTTTCATGGTGCGTTATTATTGTATAGCAGTATTTTGGGCTGCAAGTGCTTTTTAATATTTACTTAATGATTTTATGCGTTATTATTGTATAGCAGTATTTTGGGCTTCAGGTGCATTTTAATATTTACTTCATGATTTTATTAAAAATTGGGATGTTACAAACGCAAATACTTCATTCGAGGTAAAAGGAGAGTAAACAAAAAGTTTAATCTATAAATAGGTTCAAGATAATCCTAACATAATAAATTTGGCTACTCACATTCGAAACAAAACCAAAATCAAACATCTTAACATGGTTCATTTAATTCACGCGGGCTACCAGATTGGTTTGTTGGAGTTCAAGGTATTCCACGATTCCTGCAATTGGATATACTACATAATTAATATTTTTATCAATCATCTAAACACATTATAATTAATATATTTTTTATATAAAAAATATGCACGAATAAAAATAATCACGATGTTATAATTCTAATTTAAATAATAATATGATAATGAATGATGATTTGAAATTCAAACTGTTGTGTGTAACTACATAATAAGCTCATTAGTCATTTTGTTCCATAGTTCTTATAAATCGCGCTTGGTTTTATGTAATGTCGACAAGCAGCCAACGCACTTCATTAATGATTATACATTGTATAATCTCTCATATATGTTGATACATTTTTCCTTTTCCTAACAATCCTTTAGAAAAATAGTGTAACTAAATATGTGTTTTTGGAGTAAATGTTAAATGTATATACAAACCACTCAGTTTCTAATAAATATTAGATCCAATTTGTGTAGCTTAGGTATTTGTAGTTTTAGATACATAGATGAATGTGAACAACAAGAAGAATCTCATCGTGTTTCCTTTGCTATCCCTTTGTATTGTTTCAGTAGGAATTTCACAAAATAACTTTTAAATTCCAGAGAGATGGTTGAGTTTGGGAAAAAGTTGCAAGAACGACGAATTGAAGAATGGCAAGGGTACGTTTCTATAATCAAGTCTTTGATTTGAGAGTTACAAAAATTGGTGTAAATTAGTCCACAATCCTCTGTACTATAACTAGGTTTTATATTCACGGATATTCACAATCTTCATATATTTTTCTTTTTAGTTAAGATATTACATAAACTACAAGCTGATGAAGAAGAAAGTGAAACATTATGCTCAACAAATTCAGCTCAGAACACGAGATTGCTGGCATGTGCTCAGGGATTTCTCAATAATGCTTGATAATTCGGTTTGTTCTCTGTATTTCTAGTATGCATAATCAGGCATGTCAGGCAAGAGAGAAATTGTGAAGCTGATATGCTAGCCAAGCATGCTTTAGTGATGTCTCCCGGATTTCTCTTGGTTCCTTTAGAAGATTTTTGTTTCCTTATTTTTTTTTTCAATGTAGGTTAGCCTTTACAGATATTTTTCAATATAAAAAAATATGGAATTGATTCCTATATTGGGTTACAGTTGTTTCATTCACTGTTTTGTCTCAATGCAGATTGAGAAGATTGTGCCTTTTATTTTGAAACAACAAGGGATTTTGGCAAGAAAGAAAGATAGTGAAGCTTGGGGAGCAGCATGAAGCACTTCAAAAGCAATATGAAATAAACAAAGCATCTGAACTACGAGCAGCATACAGAGCAGCTGGACAAGATCTCTTAAAGCTTCTCTATTACGTAGAGATCAATGCCGTAGGTTTGCGTAAGATTTTGAAGAACTTTGACAAGCGATTAGGATATAAACTCACTGATTACTATGTCAGAACTCGTGCCAATCACCCTTACTCTGAGCTGCAACAAGTACTCAAGCAAGTGGGTAATGATGTGTTTAGTTCATCAAGCACATAGTTTTTTCCATTGTAACTACATAATCAAATTAAGCATGAATGAATGTTGACAATGTTGAACTTGTAGGGGATTGGGACTATTGTGGGACCCTTATCTCTCAATCTTCATGAGCTTCAACCTTGTCAGGGAAGCTATTTATCAATTTATGACCAACCTAATCTTCCTCTCCAAGTTTCTTTGGCTATCTATGCCTCATTCAATGGTTTTTCATGTTCCATGTTCATTTTATACATTCTTATACAATACTTGTATATGAAATGACTGATTATCATTCAAGATAAGTTGTAATTCATTAGGGATAATCATTTTGCAGATACTTATGCTTTTCTTTAATTTTTAATTTTGTACCTATACCTTTTTCTCTTTTTACTAAATCCTTTAATTTTGCTATATTAACATTGTTAGCATTTTTAACTTTTTGCTATTGGAACTGTTTGCCACAGAATAGGAGGCAATGGTGCTAACAGAGCAAAGTTACAAGATTTAATCTTAAGAGAAAAAAAGCACAAGTACCAAATTAAAATTTGAGGGAAAGTACATGTATCTACAAAAAGGTTTTCCCATTATTCATCATGTCCAGTGGATCTTATATTTTGGATCATGTGATGGTTTCCATAAATGCAGCGGTAACAAGGCTGACGAGCTTGACAAACTTTTTGAATTTTATGGAAAAACATGCACGGATCATACATGAGGATCTACCTTCAGCACATGATGAACAAGTTGGAGATGAGAGACACAATTTTATGTCTCTTTTACTGAACTTGGTAAACACTTTTTTGTATATGGTCAATACTTATATTATTGTCCCAACAACAGACAATTACTATATGCGCCTCGGTGCTGTAGCAATAGTTTGTGGTGTTGTGACTGGGGCTGTGGCTATTGCTCAGATATTTTCCTTTGTATACTTTAGTGCTTGGTCAACTAAATCTTACTTTAGGCCTCTTGTATTCCGTAGCATTGTTCTTTTTCTATGCAACACCATGTATGCTTTGGCCTATGAACTTAATTCACTGTGGGTTCTCTCTTATTTGGTCGTCCTTTTTGTGGGTAAGTATTCCACTTTCTTTTCACCTCATTAATTGATGAACGTAATAATTTCTAATGATATTAATATTTCATACCAAAACCTTTTTAATATGACATGAGGCCTTCATGTTGGATTGTAATTGCAGATTTTGTTCAACTAGAGCTGTGAACCGTCTTTATATCAGTGATTGTGTGCCAGTAAAAATCCGAATGCAAGCGTCAGCTGGTTTTGTTAGTGCTAGTGCTCTTGGAGTGGCCTATGGTCCTGTTCTTGCTGGATTACTTCAAACCAAGTTTGAGATTTTTAAGCTCGCCTTCAATCAGGAAGCCTTGCCTAGGTGGGTCATGGCTGTTGCTTGGCTCATATATTTAAGATTGTTGTGGTTCACTTTTAAGGAACCCACTCATGATACTGAACAGAAGCAAATACCTCATCAACCTAAAACTTCTGGTATTCAACTCATATTTAATCACCTATTTTGCTAATTATTTTTTTATTTTTCTTACAGTAATGTTCTTGTTTGATCATTAATCTACATATCAATCCTCTAACACACACATTTGATCATCTTTAGAGTTCAAACAATGAAAACTGTCTCTAACAAGAATATATCAATTTCTTGCTCTATTACAAAGAGAGACAAAAATTGTTCATGCATTATGGACCATAAATTTTGCTGTAGTTGTGCTTTGGATGATAAAATGGGAGATCACAACATTCAAAGAGTAGCAAAGTTTAGATATCGGGAATCAATTATACTTATGGATAGAGTCATTTCACATAAAATACAAGTTGGGTGGCTCAATTAGAGAAAGATTATTGGAGTTATCTTTGTTAATAAAGTGCTTGATAAGATGAAAGGGAAGTTTTATTGAACTATTGTATGGTAGTGAATGTTGGTCACTATGTGTAGTCATACACAAAAAATAAGATTCAAGAAAATCATATTAGAGGAAGAGTAGACGTGGTGGCACCCATTGAAAAAAAATGTTAAAAAATCGTTTGAGGTAAATTGAACATGTACAAAGAAGGTAGTTGGAGGCACTGGTAAGGAGGGTAGACTAAAATATATGGACTCCTCTAAGAGGAGGAGGAGGAAGACTAAAGAGAAAATGAGTCCTTTTGGCTAATAATATATTTAAAGATTTGGTTATTGATAGAGAAGAATGGCATCATACGATTAATGTAACTAACCCACGTAATAAAATAAAGCTTGTTATTGCTGTTGTTGTAATAACATGACATTTGAAGGACAATCAAGAGATCCAATCAAATGATGCTACATATTTTATTGACTTATAAAATAAAGCACTATCATACATTCATATACTGTTCGCTACCGAAAGTGTAAAGATCGCTTCAAGTAATAAAGTGATAAGTAAAGATCGTTCCCACGAGAACTATGATGAAAGTAAGCTAACTAATGTAACCATATGTTTAATTAGATTGAATGGAATCATTTGAAATTGATTAAGTTAAACCAAAACATGTTGTTGAGGTGAAAAAAAATTTAAAACTATTTTTAAACTAAAAATTTATAAAAGTGAATGATTCTTTAAATTCAAATATTAAATGAAACTTAGGATTATTTATCTCTCTTGTATTTCAAAAGCGCTCTCTCAAATCTCCCCAATATATGCTACTTAATGCAAGATTATACTAGCCAAGGATACTAAATTACCTATAAGTGCTCTCTCAAGTCTCCAAATAGGTGTGTTTATTTCAACTAATTCATTAATCTCTTAATTAACTAATTAAACCCTGATTTTCATTGCATATCCTATTTGGCTATGTGAGGATAATGAGTGTACCTCTACTTCATTCACAAAACTATCCATTCAATTCATAAATTTCAAGTTCTCATACGATTAAACTCAAGTTCTATACTTAATCTAACACTCTCAAGCTTCAATCAAGTGAACCCAACAATCTCATTGGTGGCCAATTAATAAGAAGCATTAAGCAAAGAGCAAAATCAGCATAATCTCATCATTAATCATAAATATAAAGGGGAAATGAGTACTTAATCCATACAAGGGA
The DNA here is from genome assembly GCA_963242795.1 of Inga leiocalycina. Lineage (NCBI taxonomy): Eukaryota > Viridiplantae > Streptophyta > Magnoliopsida > Fabales > Fabaceae > Inga > Inga leiocalycina. Next base: position 42,511,686 of record OY725332.1, read on the forward strand.
TCAAAACAATCCTAAAAGAAGAGATACTTAGCTACTCATGTCCAAATGTACAGAGAAACTAAAAATAACAACTGAATAAACCATAGAAAAAGGGAAAAAAGAAGAAAAGAAATGAAACCAAGGTAAAAGTCACAAAATTCCTCTTGGAATCATCACCCAAGCTCCAAAGCTCTCTAAAATCTCCTCTCCAAGATGTCCCCTTGCGTGCTTCAACTTCCCAGAGTGTAGACTATGTGTTTTTGATGTTCTTCCCTAGGTTAAGTAGTGTTTTTTCACTTTTGAAATCAAAACGTGCAGTTGCACTTTTTTAGGACTTGTTACAGCAAGTCTGTCAACTTGCCGTAGCCAGTTACACAGAGAGTCAATTTTCCCTAACTTGTTGTAGCCAGTTACACAGAGAGCAAATAGGGATGACTTGCTACAGCAATTTTGTCAACTTGCTGAGGACAGTTACACATAGAGTAAACTTCTTGAGAATATTTACTTGCCACAGCTAGTTGGTCAACTTGCTGAGGCAAGTTGCAGAAGTTCCTTATATCTTTGCATTGCTCCACACCTCCTTTGCTCTTTTACTTGATTCTTGGTTCTTATAGGGCTTCAACACTTGTCTTCATCCTCCTACAAAAGAGGAAGGATTTATAAATTCTCAATTGAATCACAAATATAACAAGAATTTCTTTGATTTTTGCTTGATACTTTGATATGAACATTTTCTTCTATACACTTCTTTCAATGTACATTTTGAACCCAAAAGATAGGTAAAAAGAGAAGAAAATGTGTTGGAATGTTATGAATTTCTAAGAGTCAACACACCTCCAAACTTAAACATTTGCTTGTCCTCAAGCAAAACTTGTATCTTCACTAAATTCCTCAAGTCTTAGTCATTGATGCTTAAATAAATTTGTCCTCATTAGCTGCTCAAAAAGTTATATCAAACAGGAAACCAAGAAAACATGCAAAGATGAACACTTTATAGATTTAAAACATGCTTTTCTATAATTTTGAAAGTGTGTGTGTGTGAATGGAGTTAACATGTATTCCTTTTGAACTTGATAAAGTTAAAAGCAACACTTCAAGTCATATACCCATATTCAAACAATCAATTTCATCGATCATTCTCTAATTCCTTCCTCTTTCTTTTAATTCACTCCACTTGACTTAGAAATCAAAGGAACCTTTTAGTTTGTATTGGGGCCATGGGTTTAGGTTCTTAAAAGAAAAGGTAAAGTATAATCAACAAATATCTCAAGATAGATGATAATCACTCAAGGGGTTTCTTCCTTTTCTCATTAAACATACTCCGCCAAACTTGAACTAAACTGATATTTTCCATATCATCCTTTTTGTACTTTTCCCCTTTTTTTTATCATTTTTTTCCTTTTCTTCCCTCTCTCTCTCTGTCTCTCTGTTTTTTTTTGTTAAAGCTTATTTAGGCTTAATTTCTATACATTATGTACCCTTCTACTTTCTACAATCCTTTTTCCAATCATTTAAAACTATACACATCACATTCCACAACCCAATCAATTTTCATCTATCTCAAAGTAAGGGAATTATGGTTTTTCACATTGGCTAAGGTAAGTAGATGCTAGGTTTTTCAAAATAAATCACTAATTGGTTTTTCAATTAGGCACAAAATTAAGGGTTCAAAACAGGAATAACATCAAATTGGTAAGCTAGAAAGGCTCAATCGCATTTTATGAAATGCCTTAATCATTTTTCTAAATATCATGAAATAAATCAAAAGCTTTGAAGAATTCCAAAGATTATTATGGAATTAAAATTTTGAAACAAAGGCATATAACTCAAATTGCTACAAAGCCCTCAACAAGAACATCCAAAATAAATTCAACTCCAATAGTGGTTTTTTTTTTGCTTAAAAATTCCCAAATAACATGATTTATCACTACAATGCATTCATCTACGCACATTAAAAAAAAATTTCTATTAAATATAAAAGAGTGAGCAGTAATTTATATCATTGGATCATCCAAATAACCTTGAAATATAACCTAGCAATTCAGTTCTTTTTTCACATTCTTCACAAACAAACATTTAAGCATGAGAAATCCCAAACATTCCAAAAATTTTCTTTAAAAAATTTTTCAAAATTTTCACTATGCACTTATCAATTTTCACCCCCAAACTTACAACTGACAATGTCCTCATTGTCAACTAAAAGGAAGGGAAATAAAAGAGCTAGCACCTGTATAGATTCATATCCATATCAATAATAAAGAAAGTAAGGCACATAGTGGCCTGAGCAAAACCTATACATGCTTTCACCTATAACCGTCAATATCCAACAAAAATACTGTCATGGTGAAAAGTGATCTATACAACCTGTCAAGGATCAATATGGCATAGATGATTTTGTCAAAGTATTCACAGCAAAAATATTAATCATCCCACAAACGAGCCATCAGAGGCTACCAAAAATATGGCTAAACATGTAGTCATCAGAAAATGTCCCAAAAGGCATGTAGTCGATCATGTTATCATTCAGATCAAAACAATCATGTCAGTGAATCCCTAAGTCTCTAAGTTAAACAAATCCTTACTAATCATAATGACCATCAGTAGTCACCACACACATAGTCATACAACAATGGTTAACCAACCATTAGTAGTTGATCGAAAAACAAGCAGATCATGCACAGTAATATACAACAAAAGTCCTAATATAAATAGAGAAATCTTACATCAAGAAGGTGAAAATAACACCAAAATATGAGATAGAGCTAGACAAAACATCCTAATAGCCTCCAGAAATAATAGCATCAATCATTATCATCAGAAGGCTCATAGTCAGAGTTTGAATGCTCCATGTGTGACTTTCTTGAACTAGATCATGTCTTCCCCATCTCCTCATCGTCACTGTACTAACCTCAGCATCTGTTCTATGGATTTCATCATTGTCACTATCATCTTGCAGGTCACTATCCTCATTTTCTGTCCCATCCCTACGGCAGTGCTCCTGATCATTATTTTTTTAGCCTCAACAGCAGGGGGCTCATGCACAACAGTACTCAAGAGTGCAAGGACATCCATAGGCAAGCGCTGATAATAAGATAGGCGAGTAACAAGGGAAGTGAGTTTTCCAATGGCAGTGCACAGTGTGTTCTCCAACTTATCAATATGATCAGTAATGGCCTCAAACTGTAATACAAGCTTCGAGCAAGGTCCTTCATGCCGAGCCTTTTTTCTCTCTCTCAGTTCAAGGTATTTCTGTGACTACAGATTGGTATAAGTGAATGGGAGGGTAGGCTCAATGAGGGGATCATTAGGCAATTGTTTAACATTGGCTTCAAGGAAAAATGAGGTAATGAAGTAAGGGAAAATAAGGCTTTTGTAATGTTTTTCCCGACACTTGTATAGGGTGTAATACATAATGTTCCCAATATTGATAGGCTGGCTGGTTTTCAAAAGGAAGATGTGGAGGGCTAATTTACTAGAAATATATGTTAGATGGGTAGTGGGCTTGATGTTATTAGCTACCAAATACAGCCAACATTTAGCTTCTGGCATTAAGTCACATCTAGCAAGATATTTCTTTTGACTGAATCTCACAAACTATGCATCCTCACCGTTAATGACCAGCTCTTTTGCTATGGCTTCATATGGAAATTCATCCTTGTTAGCAGTGAATTTTTGATACATACATTTATCATCTGAAACCTTGGGAAACTTGTAAAAGCGATTGATGGCGTCAGCATTGATGAGTAGCTTCTGCCCACGCAAGTCAACACGCCCATGATAAATGATATACTGAATGTAGTACTGCCTTACAAAGTCAACATTCACACTCTGCTTTGCTTCCATGAGTTTCCCTAGCTTTTGGCCAATGGCTTGTTTATAGAATACATATTTGATTGTCTTCTTAAACTCTTGCTTTTGGTGCAACTTTCTGCCAGTGATCTTGTTTTTAACATCTTTTGAGGTTTCAGAAGGGGGCACACATGATCTAGGCTAGGGCTTCTTTCCGGCCTTTTTCATAATCTGCACACAAGAGAAGGGCAAACAAACCAAAACAAAAAACACACTCAACAACATAGAAAATAGGAGAAAAAGAAACTAATTTATCCTATCCTGACCCTAAAAGAAAAGAACCCCCAAACTTAGGATCTATCTAATTCCACAACTTTTCAATTAGTATGCCAAGCCTACCCTACACCTCAGTACCTTCAAAATTCAACCAGAGCTAATCATAATGAAAATTGTAGATAGTGAAGGCTTAATTGAGTAACCCATTTCATTGTGGCAATTATAAAGAGTACATTGATGTCTAGCATAATGCATTTAGAAATCAACTAAGGCATATAAAGTGAAAGTGCAAAATCATGTGTGTTTTTATGCAAAAAGGTGATCAGCAAAGAAAGCTTAAAATTAAAATCACTGAAAGTACCTAAAATAAATTTATTTAAGAAAACAAAATTTTTTGCCTTAGTATAGATTCCATTGCCTCAAGATAGAAGTGAATGTGCACCATTGCATACTTCAGAACTTAGAACTATCAAAGTGATAATAACAAATTCAAATAAGAATGTTCAAAGCATCAATGAAATGAAGACAAATGGCCACAATCAAAGATAGGTCCAAAAACACAAGGATGCACTTCCATTTACACTTCAGTATATAAAGGTTTATTTCCATGTTTCATAAATGTTTGTTCACCTTTTAAACCCAAATCAGCAGATCATAGATTCCAGAACTTCAAAAATTCAGCTGCATGGCAGTATTGAATTAAAAAATCTTGTTTAGCACAACATGGAAAATGTAACAACTTGTACCATAAATTTCAAAACCTATTTTAGCAAGCCATTATCAACAATTGTGATTCTATACTCCTTAAATGCAGTTCACAATTCAGTCTTAAGTTCTAGTAGAAGAGGAATTTCCAACTAGCTAACACATGAAGGCAAATCAAAAAAGTTTGGAAAACAATTTTCATGTGAAAGAAACTCTTAGAGGTGATATAATGTTAAGAATAAGTTGTGAAACCTATGGAATTCAAACAAAATACCACCTATAAAAACAGAAGCTCCAAGGTCATTCACAGATTAGTATGCACAAGATGATTTAAACACTTCAAAACTCAGTTTAGTGCAACTTGAAAATGGAAATGCAATTTCCAAAGCTTTTAGGTTCTTTCTACATGCTTAGCTATGCTAGGAAATTAAGATGCCAAATGATTTATATTTGGGACTATTAAACAAGAGTCATCAATAATTGCTAGCATGATGTTCTTAGAGCAATTCTCATTACTGAAATTCACCTCCCAGCAACATGCATTCAGAGTCCACAATGAATAATAAAGCTAATGACATTCCTCAACTACAAAATGGCTAAGTCCAATGCTTCATCGATTGAAGCCTAAAATCTAACACTTCATGGAATTAAGCAGAACTAGACATGACTGCCATTTTATTACAAATTTACCATTACAAACTGAAGTTCTGTTACATCCAACAGGTAATCAATCATTATCACAGATCCCTCTCTAAACTACTCAAGTGCCAAAACTCAAAATAATAGCTAGGGATGACAATAATTACCTCAACTGAAGCAAAAGGATGGTGGAAGAACAAGAGATTGAACACAATGAAAGGAATAAGGCAGCCACAAGGGTACTGAACTCAAACTTGATAGGATTTAATGAACAACTGAAAATGATGGAAAGTGAAAGCCTTCAGAAGCTCCAATAGCTGTGAGAAACAGAGGGCCGAGACTAAAACTGTGATTTCAAGGTTTTAATGCCAACCTTGAATTGTAGATCAAAGGTACACACGCTGAGAAGGCCAACTATAACGGGAGAGAGATAAAGAATGATGGAGTATAGAGGACGAGTAATAGTGTCGGTGAAGACTAATTTTGGAGACAAAAAATAAAGGGAAAGAACTGCAATCCAAATAGAGTGTGAGAGAGATTGAGAGCGGACGATGGCGATGGAGGGAATTAGGATTAGTAAGGGTCATGGTGGAGATAAATGGCATTAGAATAATACAGGGGTGAACCGCTGGCAGTGAAAATGAGAGAGCAACGGAGATTAGAGTGGGTGTTTGACGGAGAAGGAAATAGGTGAGTGGCGAGAGAGGGGGGCGACGTCGATGATGAGCCATAGTGGTAGGAGGTGGGAGGAGATGCGATTTGGCAGACGGTGAGCTACGGTGAGGTGTGGATCGATGGAGGAGGTAGATGACAGTAGGAGAGGGAGCTGATGGGAGACGGTAGGAGATGGAGCAATGAAGAGAGGAGGATAGCGAAAGGTGGTGTGGGTGGGTGTGACGTTGAAGATCGAGAGAGAGCTGAGGGTGAAACTGAGAGAGTAAGCTGAACGTGAGAGGCTAGGGTTTGAGGGTGAGCTGAAGCTTAGAGTGAGCTGAGGGTTTGGGTTAGATGTGGGTGATGGAGATGGGAGTAACATATGGTAGCTTTGGGGAATTTACAAATGAGGAAGGAAGTTGGGAATTTTAAAAATGGATTAGGTCCACATGTGGGGTAGGTTCATAAGGATAATTTAGGAATAAAGAGAAAGAATATGGACAATGAGGGAGGCTAATTTTTTTTATTTTAAATTTTAAATTTTTTTAAAAAATGAAAAATAATATACATAATTTTTTTATTGAAGATACTACTGGCTGTGGCAAGTTTTGACACTTGCTGAGGCCAGTCTGACAGAGAAGGGCTCTAGTAGAACACTGGAACTCTGGCTATGGCAAGTTTCAAAACTTGATGAAGCTAGTCTGATAGAGACAAATGTAGAACACTGGCTACGGCAAGTGTAGAAAACTTGTCAAGGCCAGTTACACATAGAGCAAATTTACCAACCAAATAGCTAACTTTCTATGGCAAGTTGTCACACTAGCGGAGGCAAGTTTTGTTGTCATGTGATTCTGCACACCAAACATTCCCATATCACCTTTAAACCATCAAACATGCTACCAAACATTCCCATTTCACCTTAAAACCATCAAACATGCTCTGTACCAACATTTAGGAGCAAAATGAAATTTGAGCAAGACTTTAGACCATCCAAGACAATAAGGCACAAATATAAGCACATTCATGGAGAATACCACAACATATCACTTTCAATACTCAAATTACATCAAATAATGGTCACAAGTGAATTTCATGATAAAGAATCAACTAAATGATCACAGTAGCATCAGAGTACTCCAAGTTAACCAATCATCATAAATACACTCCAAAATCACATATATGAGCTTAGAGTCAAATGAACTTCCTTGAAATGAATTCCCTTGTAACTTATAAATTCCTCCTCTCTCATTGACATTCCTATGAGCTTCAAAAAACAAGTTCCAAGATTGGGGTACCTTTCTTTCCTACAAAACACAAAGATCAAACATAAATCTACCAAAAACATACTAAAAACATAAAAATGACAAAAGTGAGTTTAGAACTTGGGTTGACTCCCAAGAAGCGCTTAGTTTATAGTCTTTAGCCTGAATCTTCATATTGGTTATTCTTCATTAGATAGGTAGATAGTGGACACAAGCCCATCCACATCTCCTCCTCACTAATGCTTCAACCATTGACCATTGACCTTGAATTGCTCCCCATCTTGGCCTTTCAGCTTCACAACACCCTTGTCAAAGACTTGAACTATAGTGAAAGGACTAAACCATCTAGACTTCAACTTGTTAGATCTCATGTTTTGATGATAACAAAAGAATGGTTTGAAAAGGAAATGTTTAATAATCAAGGTTGAACTAAGTAAAGAAAGGAATAAGCTTAACTTGAGGAAAGCATGGAAGTAGTGAAGATTGGCCAAGAGAAAATGCTAAGGAACTTGATCAGAAGTGCATTTTCTAAGGCATTACTCGAGGCGCTACTCGAGTAATGAACCAAAACTTGAAGTAACCCAGCAAAACTTCCAGTTACCTGCCCTCATTACTCGAGGAGCTACTCGAGTAACCAGGTAAAAACTTCCAGTTGCCATCAAGTTTTCTCCATGATACTCGAGGAGCTACTCGAGTACCTTTGTTTCCCAAAATATGGACCTCTCGGCAGTTTGTACCACTGCTAATGTTACTCGAGGAGCTACTCGAGTAACCAGGTCAAAAACTTCCAGTTTGCCTTCAAGTTTTCCATAGTACTCGAGGCGGTACTCGAGTAACCGTGTATTTGAAAATGTGGAGCTCTCGGCACTTTGTACCACTGCCAATGTTACTCGAGGAGCTACTCGAGTAATGGTCTAAGGTAAATGAAAACTTGAGGTTTGTACCCGATTAACTTGATTTCTTCTTATATCATCATCCTCGAGTACTTACTCTAGTATACAAGTTTTTCATTGTTTATTTTAAGTGGATTCCTCGAGTAAGTACCCCAGTATGCTCAAATATTTTCAAAGGAAACTTCAAGTCATTACCCGGGTAAGTTATGTTCAAATGTCTCAGTTACTCGAGGTGCTACCCGAGTAACCTATGCAAAAATGAGTTCATTACTCGAGTAAGTACTCGAGTAATGAGGTAAGTGCTCTCGGCATTTTAATCCTGCCAATATTATTGGAGTAGAGCATCGAGTAATCAAAAGTTTTTCAAAGGATTACTCGAGGTGTTACCCGAGTAAGTCATAAAGCTCTGAGTTCATTACTCGAGTAACTACCCGAGTAAATAACTATTCCAAAGGTTTGAAAATTAGTTTACTCCATGCACTACCCGAGTAATCTTATACTTGTTCATTAACTTGCAGTTGATAAATGATTTCCCGATGGTACTCGAGGAGCTACTCGAGTAAACTTCAAGGATTACTCGAGGAGCTACTCGAGTAAGCTTATCCAGAAAGTTTGAAATCATTCCAACGGTCATTATTCTGTTTCCTATTTGATTAACCTTTTATTATATTAGTGTACTTAGTTTTTCAACAGGAAAACAGTGAAGAGATCTTACCAAATAAGGAAAGTCAAAAGCAATGCTTAAATGTCACCGACGGTCACCTACCGCAACGCATGTTTTTCAAAAACACTAGAAAAGTCAATTATTGCTGCGCACGCTCCAACAGACATGAAGAAATATGTTCCAGCAATCATTACCAATGTAACTATATATATGGGAACCTTCAAACAGAGAAGTACAACTAAGCATCCATACGAACGAATCATTAAGTTCATTACTCTGTTTTCACATTGAAATTGTATTCATATGCTTCAGTGATTATTATTTACTCTGTGAGAGAGATATTTCATTCAAACTCAATATTTGTTATTGAGATAACTTAAGGTTGTGGAACCTTGAGTTGGGATTGGATTACAACCTGTAAGGGGGAGTGAGTGTCCAGGTGTAAGGAACTTGCTTGTACTGAGGTGCCAAGAACCCACTGAATCTTGGAAGCTATAGTGAAACTCTCAGAGAAGCTCTGAGGACTGGACGTAGGTCAAAGTGGTTGTGACCGAACCAGTATAACTCCCGGTGTACACTTCGGTGATATTTCTCCTTACTCATTACTGTTTTAATTATTTTGACTGAATTTTATATTTTCGAAAGAAATTTCAGTATCACCCAATTCACCCCCTCTCTTGGGTGAAACGTTTGATCTAACACAACTTTCCTGGAAAGATCTTCAACTTATAATTGTATAGAAGTAGTCGTTGAACCTGCTCAAATGACATGAAGACAATCTTCTTGTCATGCCACTGCTTGGTTTTCTCCTTGTAAAGCTTTGAACTCTCATAAGCATGAAAACGAAATTCTTCAAGCTTATTAAGTTGTAAGAGTCTCTTTTCACCCACTTCTTTCTCATCAAAATTCAAATTTTTGATAGCCCAATATGCATTATGTTCTAACTCCACAGGAAGATGACAAGCTTTTTCAAAAACTAATTGATAGGGAAACATACCAATAGGTGTCTTATAGGTGGTGCGATAGGCCCATATTGCATCATCTAACTTCATGGACCAATCCCTTCAAGTGACACCCACAGTTTTCTCAAGGATTTTCTTGATTTCTCTATTAGAAATTTTAGATTGACCATTTGTTTTGGGATGGTAGGCTAGAGACACCTTATGCTTCACTCCATACTTCTTCAAAAGAGATTTAAATTGATGGTTGCAAAAGTGGGTGCCTCCATCACTAATAATAGCCTTTGGAGCACCAAATAGAGTAGAAATATGCTTTTTTCCTGAATTTGACCACCACTTTAGCATCATTTGTTGGAGAAGCAATAGCCTCAACCCATTTAGACATATAATACACCGCTACAAGGATGTATTGATTATTGATAGACTTGGGAAAAGATCCCATGAAGTTAATCCCCCATACATCAAATAATTCCACTTCCAACATGTTGTTGAGTGGCATTTTATTCCTCCTCAAGATATTACCAAAACTTTGACACCAGTCACAAGATAGGGCAAATTCATAAGCATCCTTGAACAAGGATGGCCAGAAAAATCCAGATTACAAGACTTTGGTAGCAGTCTTGTTACCATCAAAGTGGCCTCTATATTCAGAGGAATGGCAACACTTGAATACATCTTATTGCTCGCTTTTTGGAACACATCTTTGAATCAACTGATCAGCATAATAGTAAAATAGGAAGGGTTCTTCCCAATGATAGAACTTGACATCATGTAAGAACTTCTTCCGTTGGTGATAGCTTAAGTCCTTAGAAATGATTCCAGTCACAGATAATTTACTATGTCAGCATACCAAAGGGCTTCAGAATGACTCACTAAAAAGAGTTGCTCATATGGAAAAGTTTCATGAATGGATAGACCCCCATCATGTTGAGCTTCAATACTCAACCTAGACAAGTGGTCAGCAACTTGATTTTCAGAGCCCTTTCTATCAACAATCTCAAGATCAAATTCTTGTAAGAGCAAGACCCATCAAATCAACCTTACTTTAGAGTCCTTCTTACTAAAGAGGTACCTTAGTGTGGAATGATCAGTATGAATAACCGCCTTGGCACCAATCAAATCAGGCTAGAATTTATCAAAGGCATATACTACGGCCAAAAGCTCTTTCTCAGTGGTGGTGTAGTTTTCTTAAGCATCATCGAGTGTCTTGCTTGTATAGTAAATAGGATGGAAGACTTTATCCTTTTTCTGCCCAAGTACAGCTCCTACAGCATAGTCGCTAGCATCACATATGACTATAAAGGGTAAACTCCAATCCTGAGCCATGATGATAGGAGCGGTTACAAGTCTTCTTTTAAACTCATCAAATGCTTTCAAACATGTATCATCAAACTTGAACTCAGCATCCTTCTCAAGCATAGAACGGCTTAGAGATTTTGGATAAATCCTTTATAAACCTTCTATAGAATCTAGCATGGCCCAAAAAGCTTTTCACACCTTTAACATTAATAGGTAGAGGAAGTTGTTCAATCACCTCTTTCTTTGCTCGGTCAACTTCTAAACTATCCTTGGAGACACGATGGCCTAACACAATGCCTTCCTTCACCATAAATTGACATTTCTCCTAATTGAGCACAAGATTAGTGTCTTCATACCGCTTCAAGACTTGAGCTAAGTTGGCTAAGCACTCTTCATATGAATCACCAAGAAAACAAAAGAACTCCCTTCCAGCTAGTTTATCTAACATTTGATCAATGAAAGGCAATGGGAAGTGGTCATTACGAGTAGCCGTATTGAGCTTACGATAGTCCATGCAATCCCTCCACCTAGTAATAGTATGAGTAGGAATGAGTTCATTATGGGTGTTAGCTACTACAGTCATACCGCCTTTTTTGGGGATGCATTGGACTAGGCTCACGCAAGAACTATCAGAAATAGGGTATATAATGCCAGTATTGAGCCATTTAAGAAACTCCATCTTCACTGCTTCCTTCATAATGGGGTTGAGTCTTCTTTGATGTTCAATGGAAGGCTTGTGATTCTCTTCCAAAAAGATCTTGTGCATGCACATAGAGGGGCTAATGCCCTTGATATTAGCAATTGTCCACCCAATAGCTCTTTTATGAGCTTTTAATACTTCAACTAACTGCTTCTCTTATTAACTAGTGAGATTTAAAGCAATAATCACGGGAAGAGTGTTATTGGAACCCAGATAAGCATATTGCAAATAAGATGGCAATACCTTCAGCTCAAGTGAAGGTGGTTCCTCTAAAGAAGATTTCACTTTTGGTTTATTAGTTAAACCCAAATCAAGTGACTCAACTTGCATCCTCCTTTTAGGATAAGGAGTTGATGCATCCATAATAGCCTTGCATTCTACAACATCAGAATCAACATCAAGAAGAGCGGCTTCGAGTGGATCTTCAATCATAGAGTCTCAAATTCATCTTATGTCACAAGACCAATCATATCAAGAAAGAAATAATCTTTATACACATAAGGAGTCTTCATCAATTGATTCATATTAAAGGTAACTTGCTTATCAGCCACCCTTAAAGTCAACTCACCTTTTTCCATAGCTATCAGAGTTCTAGCCATAGCTAAAAATGGTTTTCCTAACAACAAAGGCATTTCTCTATTCAGATCAAAGTCAGGTACAATAAAATCAGCCAAAAATATGAACTTATCAACCTTGACTAATACATCTTCAATAATCCCTTTAGGATAAGACAAGCTTCTATCGGCCAATTGCAAAGTAACCGTGGCAAGTCTAGCTTCACCTAATCCCAACTTTTTGAACACAGACAAAGGCATAAGGTTGACATTATAATCAAGATCACATAAACCATTCCCTAAGAATTTACCTCCAACATGACAAGGTATAGAGAAGCTCTCAGGATCCTTCAACTTAGGTGAAAGTTGCTTGATAACATCAGTGAAGCTTTTGGTGACGGCCACCGTCTCAAACTCATTAAACCTTCTTTTCTTTGAGAGGACATCTTTGATTAATTTGGCATATTTGGGCATTTCCTTTAAGGCTTCCGCAAAGGGGATGTTGATATGCAACTACTTGAACATCTCAATAAACTTCTTAAATTGCCCATCTTCTTGATGTTTCTTGAGCCTTTGTGGAAAAGGGGGTAGTGGGATATATCATGGGGGAGAAGTATTGGTCTTTCTCTTCTCTTCCATATTTTCAGGAGTAATGGGTTTGCTTAGCACCACATCATCTTGATTCATTTCAGTTTGCTTCCTCTTCTTGCTGTCCTCTTCTTCGACCATAATGTCTTCAACAACCTCTTAATTAAGGGTAAGATCTTACACAATATGGTCCTTTGGCTTTGTTGTAGCCTTTGTAATAACCCAATTTGAGATTAAGGGCTAATGGATTTGAGATTGATTGTAATTAGTGTAATTAAACACTTTTGATATAAATGTTCATAGGGGTGATTTAATAAGCATAGTGAAAACCAGGGGTGAAATGGTAAAATTGGAAATTTACCAACCAATTGGTCAGTTACCAAAGAGGAAATTCATTGGTGATTAGAGATCAAGGGTTGAGATCTATTAGCTATGGGTCGGAATCCCATGCTTTGTGTTAGTGTGAGCTCATAGAGGGAGTGAGCAAGATCATGACAAGTGTCATGTTGTGGACCATTGGATGGTGCTTGAAGACAAAAATCCACTTTTTCTCTCTCTTCTCTCTCCTATTCGATTTTTGTGTATGGTGTTAGGTAACAAGTTTTGATGATAACAAAAGACAATTATGTGCAAATCATAGTTTTATAAGTTTAAGGAATGTTTTCAAAGTGACCAAATGCATATAGCAAAGTTCTATGGTGTTTGCTGTTAAAATTAACTGGTGTACTCGAGCATGAATCAAGCACTCAAGCATGGAATTATTTTATGCTCTAGCAGGTGCGAGTGATAGCCAGAAAGTGTTTGCCTGAGAGCATGTTACTGTTATTTTTTACTAATTCACTCAAGCACTGAGGATAGTACTCGAGCAGAAGAGTCTTTCTCACTTGAGCACATACGAGTGAAAGACTGCGAGTACTTGGCCGAGAGCAAGTCCTGCCATTCTTCCTTAGTGCACTCGAGCAGTAAGATCAATACTCGAGCATGAACTTGCCTTGTACTCGAGCATTAGCGAGTGAGAGATTGCAAGTGCTTGGTCGAGAGTCATGAAGGTCAGAGAAGCACAAGTATGCTCAGTGAGGTTTCATATGCCCGAGTGACACATCAGTACTAGCGAGTGAGAAATCTAACTCTCTCTATTCTGATGCAAGTGCTAATAACAAGGGTATATTACTTGAGAATATTCTTCTCACTCGAGCAGGAGTATGTGTGCTTGAGTGAGGGCCCATATCACCTGCAAGTGTAGAATCTCACTCTTGCTGAAATGGTATGCGAGTGCTGTCCAGAGAAGAGTCTTTCAGTATAAAAAGCAAGGCCACTCGAGCAGAAGGAGTTGTGCTCTAGTGAGGCCCCACATCACTCACGAGTAAGAAAATTATCTCTCTGAAATCCTATATGAGTGCAAGTTTAAAACTGAAGAACAAGGAGAAAAATAGCAATATCACTCAAGTGAGCCCATCCATGCTCGAGTGATACTCTGCCAGAAGACTAAATACACCAAGTCTCATAGTGTTTAATCTGAATATGGTTTAATGTTATTTATTTATCTTATCATTACTTATTATCATTATTTAACATCATTTTGAATGTATTATAAGTGTGATACAGGAGGATGAACGTTTGAAATAAACAGACACGAAAAAAGTCAAACAACGACAGACAACATCATTACAAGCACGCACGTACCTACCGCATTTAAAGTATTCAAACATGCGCGTGTCATTCCACAGTAACAAGCCCCGCTCCTCAATAATCATTACTCAAACGGGCAAAAACTGAACATCTATAAATACAGAGATTTAAAGATTGTCAACAACAACGAAGCACAAGAATTCACAAGCATATACACGAATCTCTGTTATTCATATTTTCTCTGTATACATATTGATCTTCAGTGTTCATCTAACTACTCTGTAAGAGAGTCTTTATACAATTCAAATTCTATTTTCATTTGATCTCAAGGTATTGGGGCCTTGAGAGGGTAGATATCCTTACGAGAGAAGCAGTTGAGAGAATTCCTTGTTAAACCTTCCACTCATAAGACTTATAAGATACAAGCAGTAGAGAACATTGCTGCTCGTAAGACTTACAGCGGTGTAAGTAGGAGAGAACGTTGCTGCTCATATGACTTGTATACGTAAGCAAGTGGGAAGACCATAGGTTATTTTTCTGCACATAAGACTTGTCGTAAAAGGGAGAGAAATTTCTAAGTGAGAGAATATTTCTGCTCGTAGTCTGTTCGAGGACAATTGTTGTTTTGTGGCATTTTGAGAGCCCATTAAATCTTGGAAGAATAGTGAAAATCTCAATAGGTCTTGATCTTTGAGGACTGGACGTAGGCCTGGTTGTTAGGCCGAACCAGTATAACTCTTTGTGTTCTAATCTTCTCAACTCTACTTTGTCTACTCTATTTTCATATCACCACATCAAGCAAAAATTTTATCACGTCACCCAATTCACCCCCCTCTTGGGTGAAGCTTGCCTCTTTCATATGGGCAAGAGGGAAAATGTTTCATCATTATCATCCTCACCATCTCTCATCATCATCATCCTCACCATCTCTTATCATCATCATCTCTCTCTTTCTCCATTTTCGGTGATCAAGAAGAAAAGGGAAGAAAAAAGGTGAGATTTTGATGTTTTAGTTGATCTCTAATGCCCTACACCTCTTCTCTAATATTGTGCACCTCATTGAGAGCTTTATCTTAGTGATTTCAGAATTTGGAAAGGTAGTGGTTTGAGTGTTGGAGTAATTTAAAAGTTGGAGAATCAAAGTTCTTGTTTTGGCAAAGTGAAGAGAAGTAAGCATTTGAGGCTTTTTTGAGATATTTATTGTGATTTTTAGATAAGTTTGAGAAATTCTAAAATTTGCCTTGGTTTATGTCCATTTTTGAATGTATGAATTTCATAGTAGATGATGTTGGAAATGGTTCATTGTGAAGCTAGTTGAGTGTTGAAATAGTTTTGAAGTTTGGAAGTGTGTTGATTCGAATAGGGTATTGTGTATGAATTAGAGACTCAAGAGTTAGATTGTGATTCAAATGGTTTTGGGTGTTTTGGATGTAACCAATGTGTTCCTTAGGCAATTTTAAGTGGTAATGAACTTTGTGTGGAGTTTGGGAACCATTGGGATTAATTTTGACCAATCTAGGATTTTCTGTCATTTGCTACAATCTGGGCAATCTGATAGCATCACTCGAGTGAGGGAGTATCACACTCGAATGCTGCAGTGTATTTTCCCTTTCTTTTTGCGTTTTGCCTGGGTTTTCATGAAGGAAGCTCGAGTGCACTTTTTTAACCCCGAGTGATGTTGGTGATCACTCGAGTGATGGATTGAGTTTATGGTTAGGGTTGCTCTCGGGTCCTCACTCGCTGGTTGGTGTTCAAGAGTATGTTCTGACACTCACAAGTGCGGGCTCCTCACCCGAGTGCCAAGGGTGGTGCTCGAGTAAGCTTGTCCCTCTGATGTTGCATGTGCTCTTGGGTCGTCACTTTTTGTGTTGCACTTCTGGGGACTCGAGTAGAGTTGGGGTCATCACCCGAGTGCAAAGCCTTATGCTTGAGTGTCGTGAGCACTTTTTGGCCAAGGTCGTTGCTCACTGTCAAACACTTGCGAGTGAGAGCATTTCTCACTCGGGTACAAGTCTCTCATCAATCGAGTGAGGTCAACTTCACTCGAGTGAGTCAGCTGAAAATCAGTGTTTTGCCTTCTAAAAAAGGGTATTTAGGGTAGTTTCTTCCAACCTTTTAGGCATATGTTTAGGCCTCTATTAGCCACCTAAATGTCCTAAATGATAACCAACTTAGAGTATTATAGAAATATGTATTTGGAAAAGAGATTGATTGGTTGTCCCTAATTTGGTTATAGGATTTGACTTCTGTCAGACTCGTAAGCCATCTGTGCCAAAGAACATCAGGAAAGATATAGGTAGTGACTCTTCTCTTATACTTTGTGTAAATGTATTGTATGTTTGTTTGATATGCATTATGTTGCTGCTACTGCTTTGTGATGCATTGAGACACTTTATGGAGCTTTGTGGTACTTTGTGCTTTGTGATGCTGTTGCTTTGTGATACCTTGTGCCTTGGGATGTTGCTGCATAATGATTACCATAAAAGCGGGCATATTGTTTACAGCGAAAGCTAGCATAGTGATTACCGTAAAAGCGGGCATAGTGCATTGTGATACAGTTATGAGTATTGTCGGTTATGGCGTGAGCCATGACTCATAGTGTTGTTGCTGAACATGATAAACTTACATGCTTTGTGTTTATATATTGTATGAGTGATTTGTTACTAATGGGATTCATTAGAATCTCACTCTTTCCAATGACTAACATTTCAGACAGGGCAAGTGGCTCAAAAGGGAAGTGGACAACCAGAAGTGGTTAGGATCTTTTAGAGACTATTGGTTTGGGGTTGGTTATCTGTATTTAGGTTTAGGATTACTTTGTATATGAGATGTAAATATGAATTTTAGTTATGTAATCCGCATTTTGGGAACTTTGAACCCATTATATATATATATATATATGCAAGTAACTCGGGGTTGTCGAGATTTTAGTTACGCACTCTGATATTTATCAATGTGATTTGATTTGTCAAGTAATTATATTCGTAAGTGACTTTGAGACTAGGGTGAACTATGTTTTGAACTATTTTTGGGTTACCCCATCTCTTAGATGAGGGATTATAAATGATGATTTTTGTCTTATTGGTTTCTATTTCACCTAAATTTCATAAACCAGATGTAATTACGTGAGGGGGGTTACATCCTTACCCTACTTAGAATATCAGGTAAAGTCTTGCACTTTGAAGAGTAAGAGCCTTACCATCTTCTTTACCTTCTCGCTTAGGATTGGGAATTGTATTACTTGGCAAATCATTTCTTGGTTGAGCACTCAGTATGAAGCAATTTGGCCCATCTGTATCTCAAGATTCTTGATTACTATGTCATGAAGAGAAACTATGCCAATTAAGCCTTCTTGAACTTTGAGAAGTTACCTTAAAAGTTTATTTGTCTCAGAATCATCCTCTTGTGGCTTTTGTGGTTGCTCAAAGCCCAGTGGGCACATTGGCTTACTAGTAGAAACATAGTGATTAATTGGATTCTTACTAGGTCTATTCCTCCAAGAGAAGTTGGGGTGGTCCCTCATACCCTTATTATAGGTATTAGGGTAAGGGTTACCATGTGGATACCTTTGATTATTGTTCTAATAACTCACTGACTCCATAGTATGATGACATTCTTCATAGGAGTGGGCTTCTCCACATATTTCACAAGAAGGACTTGGAGCTTGGATATCATTCAGATTCTTAGAAGAATTTCTCTCAATCTTCAATTCAAGTTGATCAAATCTCTTAGCCATTGCTTCAAGTTGAGCAACAATTTCCTTAGACACATTTGAACTATTCAAAGTACTTAGGTCCTTATAGGTTCTATAGCTCGAACGTGATTTTTTAGATTGTTGCAAGGAACTACAAGCGATGTCTTCATACAACTGTAATATATCACAAACTCTCATCTTGCCAATTCCCCATTAGAGGCATTGTTGAGCATATTGGAAGTGAGCACATCTAATCCAGCCGTAAAGGCTTCGAGCAAGACATAGGTCTTCTGTTCAAGGTTGGGACAACTATGCCACAACTCCTTGAATCTCTCCCATACTTCATGAGAAAGTTCTCCTGGCTGTTGTAGGAAACCCAAGAGTTCAACTCTTTGAACTGCCTGTCTACCCCTTGGAATGAACCTTGTCTTGAATTTAGATGCCATTTCATCCAAAGTAGTGATCGAGTTAGGAGGTAGAGTGGTAAGCCAAGCTCTTGCCTTCTTGTCAAGTGATAGGGGGAAGAGTCGCAATCTGAGCACATCCGAAGTTACTCCTTGAAACTTGAAGTTCTCACACACTTGTACAAAGCGTGTCAAATGGTCAGTATGGTCTTTATTCTGAGTTCCCGAAAACAAGCCAATCATTTGGAGCATTTAAAGCATGATTGGTTCCAACTCAAAATTCTGAGCTTGAATAGTAGGAAACTGGATGCTAAATTGATAGGTAGAGCTTTCTTGTTCCATGTACTCAACCAATGTTCGCTCTATGTTATCATCATTAGAATTGGCCATATTGTAATGTGGATGAGGACAAGGTAGAGGTCTCAGTTGTTCTAGTACTGGTAATGGTGTAGTTCCTTGGATAGGTTGCACAGGATGTGGAGTCTCTGGTTTAGTTTCAAAATCTTCCAAAAAATGCTCTTTGACAACTCCGTTAAGAACAACTTCCAAATCAGTTTGCATACAGAGATCAAGTATCAACAAGTCAAAAATCCC
Organism: Inga leiocalycina; assembly: GCA_963242795.1. Classification (NCBI taxonomy): domain Eukaryota; kingdom Viridiplantae; phylum Streptophyta; class Magnoliopsida; order Fabales; family Fabaceae; genus Inga; species Inga leiocalycina. The sequence goes on from OY725332.1 coordinate 42,530,968, forward strand.
AAAACAAGTATCAAACTTATCAACTAATAGAACTAAACTAAGAAAAACAAGAAAAAGAGTTATAGCTATAACTATACTTAAAACCAAAGTAAGTTAAGAAAGTGAAATAAGAAGAGGAGGAGGATTCAAGCGTAATCAAGCACATACTTACACTAACTAACTCAAGACACTTTAGTCAATAGTCCCCTACAGTAGCACCAAAAACATGTTCACTACCGAAAGAGCGTGAATTACTTCAAGTAATAAAGTGATAATTCAAGATCATTCCGACGAGGACTATGACGAAAGTGAGCTAACTGATGTAACCATATGTTTAATTAGGTTGAATGGAATCATTCAAATTGATCCAGTTGAACCATATCATGTTGTTGAGGTGAAAAAGAAATTTAAAACTATTTTTAAACTAAATATTTACACAAGCGTATGATTCTTTAAATTCAAGTATTAAATGAAACATAGGATTGTTTATCCCCCTTGTATTTCAAAAGCACTCACTCAGATCCCCCCAATATATGCTACTTAATGCAAGATTATACTAGCCAAGGATACTAAATTACCTATAAGTGCTCTCTCAAGTCTCCAAATAGGTGTTTATTTCAACTAATTCACTAATCTCTTAATTAACTAATTAAACCCTGATTTTCATTACAAATCCTATTTGGCTATCTGAGGTTAATAAGTGTATCTCAACCTTATTCACAAAACTATCCATTCTATTCACAAATTTCATGTTCTCACACGATTAAACTCAAGTTCTACGCTTAATCTAGCCCTCTCAAGCATTAATCAAGTGAATCTAACAATCTCATTGGTGGCCAATCAATAAGAAGCTACAAGCAAAGAGTAAAATCAGCATAATCTCATCATTAATCACAAATATAAAGAAAAAATGAGTACTTAATCCATATAAGGGATCAAAACAATCCTAAAAGAAGATATACTTAGCCACTCATGTCCAAATGTACAGAGAAACTAAACATAACAACTGAATAAACCATAGAAAAAGGGAAAAAAGAAGAAAAGAAATGAAACCAAGGTAGAAGTCACAAAATCCCTCTTAGAACCACCACCCAAGCTCCAAAGCTCTCTAAAATCTCATCTCCAAGGTGTCTCCTTGCATGCTTCAGCTTCCCAGAGTGTAAAGTGTGTGTTTTCGGCACTCTTCCCTAAGTTAAGTAGTGTTTTTTTGCTTCTGAAATCAAAACACACAGCTGCACTTTTTCAAGACTTGCTACAGCAAGTCTGTCAACTTTCTGTAGCCAGTTACACAGAGAGTCAATTTTCCTTCAAATTCTTGACTTTCTATAGCAGGTTTGTCAACTTGCTGTAGCCAGTTATAGCGAGAGCATAAGAAGAGTACTTGCCACGGCTAGTTTGCCAACTTGCTGTAGCCAGTTACACAAAGAGCAAACAGGGATGATTTGCTACGGCAAGTTTGTCAACTTACTGATGCCAATTACACAGAGAGAAAGCTTCTTGAGAATGTTTACTTGCTACTGCCAGTTGGTCAACTTGCTGAGGCAAGTTACAGAAGTTTCTTATATCTTTGCACTGCTTCACCTTGTTTGCTATTTTCCTTGATTCTTGGTTCTTTTAGGGCTTCAACACTTGTTTTTATCCTCCTACAAAAGAGGGAGGATTTATAAATTCTCAATTGAATCACAAATATAACAAGAGTTTCTTTGAGTTTTGCTTGATACTTTATATGAACATTTTCTTCTATACACTTCTTTCAATGTACATTTTAAACCGAAAAGATTTGTAAAAGGAGACGAAAATGTGTTGGAATCCTGCATATTTTATTGACATATAAAATAAAGCATTGTCATACATTCATATACCATAACTAGAATGCTAGCAAAATAAGATTGTCGGAAGAGCTTCTTTAAAAATAATAATTTTGATTATTGGTTTGTTTATAAAATTTCTTCTAAATTGTTATAGTATACTGAAATAATGGAGAAAGGTAGTTTGTTTTGGCTTGAAGGAATCCTTCTACAATATTTTTGTCTATCTGTCACTCAAACTTGTAGTAGAAACACCTATCACAACATTATCTAGTTACTTACATAGATGTGAACTCATTCTTATTAGAAGCTAAGAATGATTCCCTTGCAGAAGGCCTTAGAAAGCCACTGATGATTACTTCAAAAGATGAAGTAGACGAGGAAGGTGTGTAGGAGAGTGAAGAAGATCTAAAGGAATCTCGCATGCTAGCTAATTCGAATGGATCTAAATACAGACTCCTTACACCTTTTGTAAAGGTTTGTGTGTAACTTTGAATCTTGAATAATCAATCTATATGACGTCGGATTTGTGGCAACCTATCATGCTAAAATAAAAAATCATGTATCAAAATTAGCTATTTGTAATTGCTGCATAATTTAACTACAACTTGTACTCCTCTAATCCTCTTTATAAGTCACTTCCAACATATTTCACTAGAATAAAAAAAACTCTTAAATCTCCTTAAATTAGCCTTAAATTTAACAACTTTACAACTTTACCTCTATTTAATATATGTAACATCCCAATTTCTGATTAAGGGCTAATGATAATTATTGAGAATAATTATGTGGGTTATGGCAATAATAACTAATAAGCCATAATTATTGGAAATTGAAAGAGTGAAATTGTTGGGAATTAGTTAGTGATTAATAGAGAAATTAATTACTAGCTAAAAGAAAATGAGATGTGTGATTAAAATGATCAATGGCTAGGATTGATTGTGTAGTGGATCAAGGGGCATAATCATGTGTATGTGTGTGCATGTGAGCCCATGAGAGTTGGAATGAGATGGTGACAAGTGGCATGTGGTGAGCCCTTGGATGAGACAAGAGACACATCACCATCATCTCCATCTCCTCTCTTCTCTCTCTCTCTCTCGTTTTCTCTCTCTTCTCTTCCTTCCTCCATTTTCGCTGAAGGTGCTTGGGAAAGAGAAAGGAAAAATGGAATATTGAGGTAAGCAAATGGCCTCATTAGCTCAAACTCTCTTCTCTAATGTTAATCCTTGAGTTGAGAGCTTCATTGTGGTGGTTGTAGCTTCTCCATTGGTGGTGATTTGAGGATCACGAAAATATGAAGCTTGGAGAATCAAAGAGTGTCTTTGAGAAAGTGGATAAGGTATGTGAAACCAATCCTTCTATCTATGTTTCATGCCAAATGATTATGTTATGAATTTCTGGAATTATTGCCCTAATTTCGAAAATATGGGTAATGGGTAGTTTGGCATGATATGGCATTGGAAATGGTATATTGGTATGAGTTTTGAATAGATAGAAGGGATTTGGGATTGAAATGTGTGAGGTTAATGATTTTGGAAAATGGATGATTATATTGCCCTAGGCCAAAGCTTGTTAATGGAATGGGATTTTGGTAATTCCATTGATTCCATTGAATTCAGTGAGTGATTTTGTGTGGGAGTAGCTTTGGTAGAGGTTTTGGATCCATTTGGATCATTTGGGCAAGAGTTAGGAAATGTGGCAAGTGTTGCTGCGTTTTCCTGGAATCTGATAGATTCACTCGAGCAGACAGGGGTGTGCTCGAGTGAGGGATGAATGTTGCTCGAGTGAGGAAGAACCTGCTCGAGTGATATGTGAGTTTTCCCTTGTTTTGCTTCGAGTGCACCTGGGTTTTGTGTGCAATGCTCGAGCACATCGCTTTGTGCTCGAGTGAGGGAAGAACATGCTCGAGAGAGAGCATGGTCTGCTCGAGTGAGAGGTGTGTGCTCGCGGGTGTGAGTGGTGTGCTTGAAGGGATCCAGTGCTTGGAGAGCGTTGGGTGCTCTCGGGTTCTCACTTCCTGGATTTCTCTCGCGGGTGCTCGAGTGAGGCTTTTGGCCTTGTGCTCGGGTGAGGATCTGTGCTCGAGTGAGCCAGTTCCTGAAAATGAGAGTTGTGCTCTCGGGTGTTCACTCGCGGTCTCACTTTCTCTTGTGCTCGCGGGTATGGGCAGCGTGCTCGAGTGAGCCCCTTGTGCTTCGAGTGAGCTTGTGCTTCTGGAGTGGGTTTGTGCTCTCGGGCATGTGCTTTCTGTCTCACTTTCTCTTGTGCTCGGGTGTTGTCCGTACCAATGCTCGAGTGAGAGCATTTGTGCTCGAGTGATGTCCGTACTTGTACTCGAGTGAGAGCTTCTGTGCTCGAGTGAGACAGTGAAAAATATCAAGTTTGAGTGTTCAAAAGGGGATCTTTGGGGATAGTCTTCCAACCCTTTAGAGCTATGGATTAAGGTGTTTGAGGGCACTTAAAGGGCAATAATGATAACCAACCTGAATGTCTAAAAGTTAAGGAATTGGAAAAGGGATTAATCCTATGTCCTTGATCTTGGTTATAGGACTTGATGATTTCCTGAGCGTGAGCAGCCGGATCTGGAGCTTACGTGGAAAGAGTGTAGGGAACTTACCTCTCCTGCATGTATTGATAATTGTATTTGTGTATTGATGCATGTTATTGCTTTGCATGATTATGTGAAACATATGAGAATGATTGTAGCTCTGTTTCTATTATACTATGGCCATGAGTATGTTGTGTGAACATTGAGCATGCGGATATATCATGATGTGAACATGAGTTATTGTGATGCAAGCATGTCATGCATTAAATACTTATCTTGCGTGCATATTGGTATGTGTTTCCTACTGAGATTCCCCAGAATCTCACCCTCCCCTATCAACATTTTAGACAGGGAAGGAAGATTGAGGATGAAGCAAGCATCCAAGGACGAAGAGGACTCGTTTTGGGTGAGAGCTTAGTGTTGGTTATCAATACGTTATTGGGATTGTGTAATTGATTGTATGGATCAGTATTTGAGAATGTATTCGGATAAGTTGTGTAATCCCTATTGAATGAGTTGTATGGGCTATTATGCCTTATGAGAATTGAGCGAAGATATGACCCCGGAATTGTCAGGAATTTATATTGCGTACTCTGATAATTGTATAAATGTAATTTATCTTCGCATAGTAATTATATTCGGAGTGTAAATACGAGACCGGGTTTAAAATGATTTTGAAATGTAATTGTGAAAACCCCGTCTGGTTGATGGGTATATAATTGTTGTTTCGACTTATTGGTCTCTATTTCACGTTAATTGCATAATCCGGATATTAATTACGGCAGGGGGTTACATTTTGGTATCAGAGCTACAGTTCCTGGCAAGTATGGGAATTTGCTAGGATAGCTCTCTTAGATCTCTACCTTGGTGGTAGATGATGTTATGTGATAGTGATTATGTATACACATGTGTGATTGGTTATTGTGGACACAAGAGATTTGTGGAATGTGTGTATACATTGTTGGTTAGTCTTGAGTGACGAATCATTGTGTAATCGAAAGATATGGTGATTCGTCCGAGAATTTGAGGTGTAAACCCAGAGGTGGTTATAGTCAAACCATCATCTGATTTGAAGCTGAGGAAAAATGGTTTCCGAGGCGTGTGATATTGATGTTCTAGGTATCAGGACTAACCTAGATGTTGGGTATGTAACCCAAGGTGGTATGATGTTACATGTGGTAATGTCATACTGATCTTATATGTGTAAAGACCTTAAGACCTAGGGGACCGGTGTGCCTTAGGCTGGCCGAGATGTTTGAACTTGCATATAGGAGTATGGTGCTCCGTGGAAATGAGGGAAGTGATTTCCCGGTTCAACTGAGGTTGAAAGTTTGAAAGATGAGATGTGATCTAAGGATTAGACTCAATAGCTGGGTTGATTCTTAGGAACTGGATTTGACCTCAAGGGTATGTGGTACCAGGGTATGGTACTAGAAGTGAATTGAGATGTGTCTCAGGTATTCTGAGAGTGTTGGTTGTTAATCCAGCACAAGGAAAAAGTTATCTACAGAGGATTCGGATCGGAGAGTGCTATCTACGGGGACTTTTGATAGGAGAGGGCTACCTACGGTGAAATTCGATCGGAAAGGGCTACCTACGGTGAGATCCGATTGGAAAGGGCTACCTACGGAAAACTCTGACCGGAGGGGCTGACCAGTCAATGGACTGAGTGAAGCACCGAGTGCAGTAGCGTAGTGTGGAGCCACCATGACGATGAACCCTAGAGTGGAGCCACTGTGACGATGAACCCTAGAGTGCAGCCACCTTGATAATGAACCGTGGAGAGCAGTTTCCGTGACGTTGAATCGTAGAGTAGAGCCGTGAGAGCCCATATTCTTAACGATGAGTTGATTATGGCTTTCAATGATTCGAGATGAAACAGGCACGATTTGGTACAGATGTGAATGTTGTCAGTTGTAGTAGGAGATTCCTATGGGACTCCTGTTAAATCAACTTGACATTGTGAATGCACAGATGAGGAGAAAGACCTCAGAGTGCGCAGCGGAAGCGTGGGAATGTAATATGTTTGAAAACTGTGTTGAGCAATGGCTCGAGGTTGCTGTGAGAATGATATGATAACTATGGCTTCGGGAGGTAAAACTTCGGGGTCAAGTCGTATTGTAAAGAGAGGTCTTGAAGGATCTCAGTATGTGAAAAGAATTTGAGATGTTGAAGGTGAAGTGGTTAAGACGCCCGGTTCCAGCTTGTTACAATTGTGCATTGTGAGTCCTGGGTCGACGTAGTGTACCCAGCCTCTCCGCACCCGATTGGTGGGAGAGGGCACTAACCGTTGTGGCCCGGTGGGGTGAGACGGCGGTGGGGTGTGACGGCTATTTGTGAGTCTCTTACCTGCGGCCGCATAGGGTGATTCCTATGGCGGAGGACCGTGCCTTCGGGGCGGTAATTTACGGGGGACAGGCTATTTGTGAAGGCCGACGGGCCGTTTGTGAAAGCCGGTTAGCTGTATGAGCTATAAGGCTATTTGTATGCACTGCCACGCCAATAGTCCCTGAGTAGCTAACAACAGTTCGGGTAAGACTGTGTGTTTTCCCGGCGGAGAAAGGGGATGAGGGTGGAGTGTGATGTGGAAGCCGAAAGGCTATGTGTGAGCACCGCTACGCCAATAGTCCCTGAGTCGCTAGCAACGGTTCGGATTAGACTGTGTGTCTTTCCGGCGGTAAAAGGGGATGAGGGTAGGGTGTGATTGTGGATCTACTATTGTGAGCCTGAATGGCTATGTGTGCACTGCCACGTCGATAGTCCCTGAGTAGCTAACAACGGTTCAGGTTAAGACTGTGTGTCTTCCTGGCGGAGAAAGGGGATGAGAGTGGAGTGTGATTTGTGTATATTGTGACAACTGTGATTAAGCTGGGATTGAGGTGTGTTGTAGCAGAGCAGAGCTAGTTCAGCTGATGGCTAATTCGACTACATGTTTGGGGATTTTGTTGTGAGGGGAATTACCCCGGCATGGCCAGCCTGGCTAGCCACCACGTTGGTTGCACCGGTGTTGACCCAAGGCCGAAAGGCAGTGCGTAAAATTAGAGTCTGCAATGCGGGTTGTGGCGAATGTGACCTGTGTGAATTGTGTTAAGGTGCAATGCAGCGTGTGCAGGTCAGCGTGAGCCGTTTAGGGTTTGACGCTGGTCATCTCTAGCTCGGCCGTTGAACTGCCGTTGTAGTTGCTTTGGGTGGTGCAAGAGCATGAAAGTGGTGTTGGGAGATTGAGACTCTCAACCGGTCGCCTGGATAGAAGAGACTGAGATTCTAGGTGGACCATTACTGTCAGGTACTTTGGATAGAAGAGATTGAGATTCTGGAGTGACCTGAATCTGTGATATGTGTTGTGATGAGAATGCCGGAAGGGCAATGTGTATTTGTATAAGTGGCGAAAGCTACGTATTATTGTGTATACAGCCTTGGGTGCTGTCGTCTTGTGACAATCGTCACGCATCAATGTGAATCTGTCGAGAACATTGTGATTGAGACCCAAAAGTCCCGAATGGGTGAGGGTAATACCGTGGAATTTGATACGGTAATGTGATTGTTACGAATACCCGAAAGTCTCGGTTACCACTAGTGGAATCATTGGTGGGTGTACGGGTGAGGGTAATGCTGTGAAAGTGGATACACAAGCACTTGTGCGGAAGCGGAATGTTTGTGTATACGGCTGAGGCTGTTGTTTGAAATGAGTTGGTGGTGTTTACTCCCGGAAGGAATCACTAGATTGAGTTGAGCAGGTTGGTGGCTTATGTCACCTAACTGCCGAGATCTTATGATATGGCTCATGAATTAGAGTCACCGGATACTGAGATGCGCTAGCCACTCATGAATGAGGAGGCCTTGCGATGATTGTGGTTGTATAGCAATCGTGATATGGGCCGATTGCAGGTTATGGCAACTAGGGTTGCATTTATGGTTTAAGATTCTTACAAGAATCAAGTTGAGACGCTCCATTGTGTCCATTGTGTAGGTGGTCTAGAAGGGACCATCCAATGTGAAATGAATTGTGAAACGGAAGCTGTCGTGAAGAAGCGTCCGGAGTTTATGCCCTTAGTGGTGGAACAAATTTCGAGGACGAAATTTATTGAACGGAGGGAGAAATGTAACATCCCAATTTCTGATTAAGGGCTAATGATAATTATTGAGAATAATTATGTGGGTTATGGCAATAATAACTAATAAGCCATAATTATTGGAAATTGAAAGAGTGAAATTGTTGGGAATTAGTTAGTGATTAATAGAGAAATTAATTACTAGCTAAAAGAAAATGAGATGTGTGATTAAAATGATCAATGGCTAGGATTGATTGTGTAGTGGATCAAGGGGCATAATCATGTGTATGTGTGTGCATGTGAGCCCATGAGAGTTGGAATGAGATGGTGACAAGTGGCATGTGGTGAGCCCTTGGATGAGACAAGAGACACATCACCATCATCTCCATCTCCTCTCTTCTCTCTCTCTCTCTCGTTTTCTCTCTCTTCTCTTCCTTCCTCCATTTTCGCTGAAGGTGCTTGGGAAAGAGAAAGGAAAAATGGAATATTGAGGTAAGCAAATGGCCTCATTAGCTCAAACTCTCTTCTCTAATGTTAATCCTTGAGTTGAGAGCTTCATTGTGGTGGTTGTAGCTTCTCCATTGGTGGTGATTTGAGGATCACGAAAATATGAAGCTTGGAGAATCAAAGAGTGTCTTTGAGAAAGTGGATAAGGTATGTGAAACCAATCCTTCTATCTATGTTTCATGCCAAATGATTATGTTATGAATTTCTGGAATTATTGCCCTAATTTCGAAAATATGGGTAATGGGTAGTTTGGCATGATATGGCATTGGAAATGGTATATTGGTATGAGTTTTGAATAGATAGAAGGGATTTGGGATTGAAATGTGTGAGGTTAATGATTTTGGAAAATGGATGATTATATTGCCCTAGGCCAAAGCTTGTTAATGGAATGGGATTTTGGTAATTCCATTGATTCCATTGAATTCAGTGAGTGATTTTGTGTGGGAGTAGCTTTGGTAGAGGTTTTGGATCCATTTGGATCATTTGGGCAAGAGTTAGGAAATGTGGCAAGTGTTGCTGCGTTTTCCTGGAATCTGATAGATTCACTCGAGCAGACAGGGGTGTGCTCGAGTGAGGGATGAATGTTGCTCGAGTGAGGAAGAACCTGCTCGAGTGATATGTGAGTTTTCCCTTGTTTTGCTTCGAGTGCACCTGGGTTTTGTGTGCAATGCTCGAGCACATCGCTTTGTGCTCGAGTGAGGGAAGAACATGCTCGAGAGAGAGCATGGTCTGCTCGAGTGAGAGGTGTGTGCTCGCGGGTGTGAGTGGTGTGCTTGAAGGGATCCAGTGCTTGGAGAGCGTTGGGTGCTCTCGGGTTCTCACTTCCTGGATTTCTCTCGCGGGTGCTCGAGTGAGGCTTTTGGCCTTGTGCTCGGGTGAGGATCTGTGCTCGAGTGAGCCAGTTCCTGAAAATGAGAGTTGTGCTCTCGGGTGTTCACTCGCGGTCTCACTTTCTCTTGTGCTCGCGGGTATGGGCAGCGTGCTCGAGTGAGCCCCTTGTGCTTCGAGTGAGCTTGTGCTTCTGGAGTGGGTTTGTGCTCTCGGGCATGTGCTTTCTGTCTCACTTTCTCTTGTGCTCGGGTGTTGTCCGTACCAATGCTCGAGTGAGAGCATTTGTGCTCGAGTGATGTCCGTACTTGTGCTCGAGTGAGAGCTTCTGTGCTCGAGTGAGACAGTGAAAAATATCAAGTTTGAGTGTTCAAAAGGGGATCTTTGGGGATAGTCTTCCAACCCTTTAGAGCTATGGATTAAGGTGTTTGAGGGCACTTAAAGGGCAATAATGATAACCAACCTGAATGTCTAAAAGTTAAGGAATTGGAAAAGGGATTAATCCTATGTCCTTGATCTTGGTTATAGGACTTGATGATTTCCTGAGCGTGAGCAGCCGGATCTGGAGCTTACGTGGAAAGAGGGTAGGGAACTTACCTCTCCTGCATGTATTGATAATTGTATTTGTGTTTTGATGCATGTTATTGCTTTGCATGATTATGTGAAACATATGAGAATGATTGTAGCTCTGTTTCTATTATACTATGGCCATGAGTATGTTGTGTGAACATTGAGCATGCGGATATATCATGATGTGAACATGAGTTATTGTGATGCAAGCATGTCATGCATTAAATACTTATCTTGCGTGCATATTGGTATGTGTTTCCTACTGAGATTCCCCAGAATCTCACCCTCCCCTATCAACATTTTAGACAGGGAAGGAAGATTGAGGATGAAGCAAGCATCCAAGGACGAAGAGGACTCGTTTTGGGTGAGAGCTTAGTGTTGGTTATCAATACGTTATTGGGATTGTGTAATTGATTGTATGGATCAGTATTTGAGAATGTATTCGGATAAGTTGTGTAATCCCTATTGAATGAGTTGTATGGGCTATTATGCCTTATGAGAATTGAGCGAAGATATGACCCCGGAATTGTCGGGAATTTATATTGCGTACTCTGATAATTGTATAAATGTAATTTATCTTCGCATAGTAATTATATTCGGAGTGTAAATACGAGACCGGGTTTAAAATGATTTTGAAATGTAATTGTGAAAACCCCGTCTGGTTGATGGGTATATAATTGTTGTTTCGACTTATTGGTCTCTATTTCACGTTAATTGCATAATCCGGATATTAATTACGGCAGGGGGTTACAATATACATTATACTCTATAAGAATAAAGTCAATACAATAATAAATGAAAGGTACAATTTTTCATTTATATGAAAAATTTAAAAATGTATTTAAGAATAAGGTTAGTTTGATAGAAGCATCAATACATCGATCTCTACAAGTTAATACAAGGTGTTGAATAAGGTATAACCATGTGACTCTTTGAGGCAAGTGGGGCAGTAATATAATATACTACTTTTCAATTACATATGATTTGCTAAAGCACATGAAAATTTGATATGATGCTTGAACAATTCTTTTTTCTCTTTGAACATGAACAGGTCCAGTTGGTGACATATTTCATGCTTAAGTTTGCTATGGAGATTTTACTTTCAGAATCTAGTGTCATCACATCATACTATTTCAACTAGTCAACAAGTTCCATTGCAATATTTCTTGCTTGCTGTGACTTGACTGTTCTACTTGTCAACATTATTTTCGAGAGCTACTTAAGTAACATGTTTGACGAGAGGTGATGTTTTCTTAAATAATATTTTTCGTGTTTAGATGTGAGAGAAAACTAAATAATACTGCATTATTCATGTTGATACTAATGGATCAATTATTATGATGCAAGCAAATTATGTTAGCATCTAAAATAATGGTTTGCATAGGAATGCTTTTGAGCTTCAATGTGTTTGTTCTATACTCTAAGCCACAATACATCTGTGCGGGTCTCCTTTTGGTTATTGCTGTGGAAGTACTTGAAGGTTAGGTTTTATTTCATCTTTTTAATTTTTGTTACTAACTTTTAAGTAAAAGGGAAAATATTTGTAAATTTTATCATTGTACATGTGGGTAATACCCTAGCTACAAATATGACGAAAATATGTTTTATTTTTTAAAAAATAGTAACCTAGACTAATAAACTATAAAACTTGAAACTTTCTAAAACATATTACCTCCAATCCTAAATATATTTTGTAGTAGTGATGCCATTCTACTCTATTAACAACCAAATATTTGAATAGATACTTAACCAAAAGATCCCACATAATAACTTTATTGTGTCTCTTTGATCTACCTCTACCCTTTTTCAGATGACTCCATACTGTTTGTTCAACTCTCCTCACTGATTGGCCCATCCAATGACCTTCTTTGGACGTATCTGAACTACTTCAAATGATTTTCTACCATTTTCTTTTCAATAGATGCCACTCCAACTCTTCCTCTAATATATTCATTTTGAATCATATCTTTTTTTGTATGACTAGACATTGAGAAGAACTAAATAAGGAAATAATTAAAGGAAGAAAATAAAACTAAAGAACATCTAATAGCAAGTTGTAGCTAGAATCTCACACTTAAATCACTAATAGCCAAAGGAGAATCTTCCAAGTAAGAGAAATGTTTCTCTATAAAATTCTATATATTGCATATTATTTTACATGTACTCAACCTCAATATTTACAGAGAAAAAGAAGACAAAGGCTCCCTAAAATTTAGAACTACTAACACATGACTTGAGGAAATAACAGACCTAAATATGTTTAATAAAGTTATTTAAACTAAAATACTTGGCTTAGCAAATAATCCTAACTAACTCTATTTACTCCTAACTTGCGCAGCACTTAACTAACACTACTACAGAAATCATGATATATGACGGTTATTAAATGTCATACTTCACGATTCTGAACCGTCGTATATGTTGGCTGTATAAAAGCTTGGCGCAGATACATTACAGTTCCAAACCATTATTTATATTGGACCTATTATAATAGTTAAAATATAATACCCATTATGTATTGAGGCTTGGCATGGTTCTTATATGCCTATTGCTATAATAATAATTAATGGGCACATGTAAACAACCATCATAATATATGGTAATGCTTGCATCATACATAACGATTCCACTTTAACAACCGTTATATATAGTTTATATAAATAACAGTTGTTAGATAACAACTGTGATTTATGGTGTCATATGTAATGGTTCCGCTTTAGTAACCATTATATATAGTTGACATAAATAATGGTTGTTAGATAATAACTATGATTTATCGAAGCTAAATTTGTTTTCTAAAAAATAGAGGGGTTCTACTTTGAATATCCCCCTTACATTTACATTTGTACAGAATGAATCTCAATATATATTTACATTCATTCATATACAGAACAATACAACAAAAAAGAATATATTTACAATCATTTATGTACATGTATGCACTATTAAAACCAAAACTTTAAAACAAATGAATAATCAATATCTAGAAATGTACAGTTATACTATGTATTATTACTCTCCCACTGATGTTGCACAGATGTCACTAACTCTTCAGCAACTTCTTCTATTTGTGAATTGTTAAACATCGTACAAGAGGCATCAAAATATTATGCACAAAAGGAAACAAGATAGAAGTTAGATGATGTAACATATAACTGACCTAATGTATATACGAATGAATTGAGCATATAATATAACTTTATTGTATCAATATTTTTAGGACCATGGGTGATAATGTCTTTCATGTATTACATCACGCGGTACCTATAATGGTTGCTCTTATTCGATTGCTTTAGGCACTATAGAGAAATGAGAAGAAAAAATTGTTAGTAAGTCATATATATAAACTGTATGTATGCTTCAATTTAATATTATAGTCATTAGTGAATAATATATATACCTTCAGACTCATCCACTAAAAGGCATATCAAAAGCAACCATTATTGAGGTTGTAATTGCTGTAGTTGAGACCATTCTGCATGCGGTACATGTACACCTCTCTAAGAAGATACAATAAAAAATTATATATATATATATAGAAACATGCAAGATGAATTGAATTATAAGAGATGATGAATGAATAATTTATTAGTTGAAAATCTCCTACATGTATGGTCTTGTGTCTGGAACCCTGCTCATGGAGTCATAGTATAGAATCCTTTTCCGCATTAGATTTATGACTACAAGCATCCAGTGGTTCCCAAGTAAAATAATAGATTACACCATCAAGACAATTATAAAATAAATTAAAACTAATTCAAAGAGAGTTAATGATATTCCCACCCTTAAATGTAAGGCACCAATAAGTAAGTGTCACTTCTGTCTGGCACCCTCTTAAGGAATTCATCCCTTAGAAACCTCATGTGCTATTGCTTGACATCTTCCCTCATGCCCTTACCCTGGTTATTGATTAGGTTTGGGCAAATGAACTTGATCTTATCTTGGAGGTACAGGGATGAGGTAGTTATGGTACAGGTGCCTGAAATGTTGAAACCAACATATCAAAATGTAATTAAATAAGCAGCCAACTATTCAATCATAGTTGAAAACATACCTCATAAAAAAGGTGACAGACATTAAACTTGCCATGTCCTTGTTCAGGATCTTAAAAACAAGCTCTTTGGTTATAGCTTTCGATTGGCTTGGAAGGTAGAATACCTTATCCTTAAATGTGATCATTGGACATAGGTTTAAAGCCCCTCAGAGGGACTTCCAAGCATATTGAAGACCAATAGTCATATTATGTGACAAAGACTTCTTCCCCAATTGATCAATGGGAGTGGGATTCTTCCTCTTCTTGAACTGATTGAGGGGCTTGGATGATTGGGGGCTTGGAAGCGAATTCTTGGACTGATTAGGGGCTTGGACTTATTAGTGGGGGGCTTGGTGGCTAGGTTCTTATGAGCAGTTAACTTCTTTGGAGTGGGGGGTTTCCATCTAAGTAGATGGTGAGGCCATACAATGAAGCTGCCTATAGGCCCTCCCACTGTATCTATGTCTTTGGTAGGCATTGGGAAGGGATAGCTAGGGTTGATGTTGGTGTTGATTTTCACCTTCACATGTATAGGAGGGATAGGCTTGTTATGAAGCATGTTATCCTTTATGAGGTTGAACATACTGCCTGTAAAATATGTTTGTTGAAGGTTTAGTAGGCATTGTGATAATCAGGGGCAAAACAGTAAATTTACCTACCAGTTGGTCAGTTACCGAAGAAGAGACTCATTGGTAAATTGAAGATCAATGGTTGAGATTAAAAGTCAAAGGAATCAATGGTTGGGATTTAACTATGGGGTGGAATCCTATGTAAATGAAAACATGTGAAATCAAAGGGCTGGAACAAGATTGTGCCAAGTGTCATCATGAAGACCCTTGGATCAAAGTTAATATTTCAAACATATTTTTCTCTTCCCTCTCTCCTCTTAGTCAGTTGTTGTATGGGAAAAGGAAGAAGTTGGATCATCATTCTCTTATCTCATCTCTCTCCTCATTCTCTATTTCTGGCGAGCTTGGACAAGAAAGAGAAAGGAAGGGTTTGAAATCTAGGTAGGTCAATGACTTCACATGTTCAAACACTCTTCATTAATATTGTTCAAGAAGTTGAGAGCTTGACTTCTATGTTTTCATAATTTTTAAAAGTGGTGATTTGGTATTTGCTCAAATCTGAAAGTTGGAGAAACAAAGATTTGATCTTACCAAGTGAAAGAGGTAATGATTTGATGTATTTTGATGGTTGTGTTTTGAATGTTGGTTAAGTTTAGAAAATTCTAGAATTTTTCCTTGAATATTGGTATTAAATGCAAGTGGGGATTGGAGGGAATGTCATAGTTGAATTTGTAGCCTATGATATTTTGAGTTGGTTGGGATTGATTTAAAAGTAAGAAATGAAAGTGTTAATGATTGAGTTGTTGAGTGGAATATGGAAATTTAAGAACAAATTGCATTTGGGGTGTGATTTTGGATATTTTAAGGTTACCAATAGGTTCCTTATGGAATTTTAGGTGAGAATGAGCTTTGGTGCAAGAATATAACCTATTGACATCAGTTTAGGTCACTTTAGAAAACCATACCAGTTGCTGCGTTTCTGGCTTTTGATACGTATCACCCGAGTGAGGGATGAGCTCACTCGAGTGCATCAGTAGGTTTCTATTTTCTTTGGTTTCTCAGTGGTGTTTTCGAGTGGAAGGGTGAGAGTACACTTCCTGACTTGCGAGTGAGATATGATCCCACTCGAGTAAGCATAGGTATGCTCAAGTGAAGGAGTAAGTTTAAGACCTGGGAGTTTATGGTTGCTCTCAGGTAGTCACTCGTTGAGCCTCACTTTTAGGTGCTTGAGTGCACCTGAGGTCATCGCTCGAGTACAGCTTCTTATGCTCAAGTGAGTGTGAGAGATATTTTGAGGTTTGCTCTTGGGCAAACACTTTCTGTGTCGCACTCGCTGGGACATGAGCACGGGTGAGGGCAACACTCGAGTGAGACCTTATTCACTCGAGTAAGGCAGCCCAAAATTAGTGTGCTTTACCCGAAAAAGGTATCTTCAGGGTAGTTTCTCCCAACCCTTTGGGGATATGTTTAGGCCTATAATGGCACCCTAAAGAGTCTAAATGATAACCAACATAAAGTACTATGAAATTGGAAAACTTGGAAAAGAGATTGATGGGTTGTCCCTGATTTGGTTTATAGGATTTGATATTTGCCGCCTTTGAGAGCCCACGGTGCAGAAGAACATCAGGAAAGAACAAGGTAGTGACTCTTCCTCTTATACTGTGTTCGAAACATTGTATGTATGTTTGTCATGCATTGAGAATACATTGTGATACTTTGTGAATACATAAAAATCCTAGCGAAAGCTGACGCATAGTGATATATTGTGATACTTTGTGAATACATAGAGATCACAGTGAATGTTGACATATAGAATGTACAGCCATGAGTACTATTGTTTGTGGCGTGAGCCATGATACGTTGTGATGCTGCTTAACATGATCATATATGCTATTTGTTTGTGCACTATATGAGTAATTTGTTACTACTGGGATTCTCTTGAATCTCATTCTTTCCAATGACTAACATTTCAGATAGGGCTAGTGGCGCTAAAGAGAAGCGGGCAACCCAAAGTGATTAGAACCCCACAGAGTATATTTGATTTTGGAATGTTGATTATCTACTTTTGAACTTGGGATTACTGTATACTTTGAGATGTAAATATTATATATGATTTTGGTTATGTAATTCCCTAGTGGAAACTTATAAACCCTTAGATTATATATGCATAGAACTCGGGAGTTGCCAGGGATTTAGTTATCTACTCTGATTTGTGTAAATGTAAAAGTAACTACACAGGTAATTATATTCGAAATTCGAAATCGAGACCAGGATGGGAAAAAGTTTTTGAAAGATTTTGTGTAAATCCTACTACAAAGTAGGAAGATAAAATGAGTTTAAATTATCCGATGATCTCTAATTCAACTTAATTATGTAATATCAAATTATAATTACGTGATTAAAGGTAAGGGGTTACAGTGCCCATTGCAACTGTATGGTGTTCATGGCTATCAGTAAAACACTCAAAATCCGCCAAACCCTCAAGCAGATCATGGGGGGAAATGTGTGGCTGCCTCTTGTACTTGGGCTACCATTTCCCTTTGATACTTCATAGTATGCTCCTTTATCAACTGTTGTATGAGAAACTGTATTTGTTCTTGTATTCCATCACATTGTTTCTGGAGCTTTTCATCTTTGTTATTTCTTCGTGGTTGCTAATGACCATAATATTTTGTCTTGGTCAATCTAAATTTGTCACCCCTAAGAAGATCGAGATGGTCAGGCCCCAATGTCTTCTCCAATACATCCTCATCTGCAGAAAGGCAGCCCCCTATATTGTAACTTCATGGGCCATAGCTTGCTGTGCATTTAAGAATAATTTTAATATTGACAGTTAAATGAAGACATTACTTCCATAAATCAGGGACTAATATTAATACTTAGAATTTTATTGACAACCTCCTTCACTTGAGGATCATCATTAGAGCCATCTTTATTTTGCCTTACCACTAACCAAAGTTCATAATGGGGAGGTCAACTACCATCCCCACTCTCAATAGCCAACTTTTTAGCAATCCTAGCATACCCCTTTCTCCCTTCCTTATAGGGATACTTATTGTTCTTCACCTTCATCCTATTCACCCAGCTTAATTCCTATGAAAATGCATAATACTCAAGTTAATATGAAACAGATACATGTAGGTCTTATGAATTGCGAATAAAAAATACCTGGAATGTTGAGTCATGATGTGAGATGATAAATTTCTCCAATCATCCGGTTTAATGGTGGACTAAAGATCCACAGGAGCTTCTGTCTCCTCACCCTCTTCAGGATTCTGTAAATACACCTTCGTCAGTACATGATGGAATGTGCACAGTGTATTGCCAGCCGTCTTAATTACAAATTCCCTGATGTAATCTCCGTATACATGATGTATACTGCAAAACATATAATTCAAGTTAACATTTTTTATAAGCACGTAGCAACTAATTAGCAGGCATATATATCTTACCTTGATATTGTCCCAAATAATGCTTGTAAAATCTCTCTGTACCCTAACCAGTTACTCGATATGATAGGAACGTCGGCCTTTTTTGTTAAGTCAATATAGCTGTTGAAGTATGATGACTCAAGAGGTTGACTGTCATTATTCCATTTGACATGAAATTTTTGCCCTAAAGATTTTACTTAGTTTACAAAAGTCAAGGTGCAATGACCCTTCTTAACAATATCCTGTACTTGTTCTACTGCCTCTTTTGGGGTATCATTTTTGGGTTTCACAGGGACAAAATGATAACAGTGAGAATACCAATACTATGACCATTAAAACTAGAGGCACTTCTAGAACTAGGGGCATTATCACTGTCACAAAAAGTAAAACTAGCCATTTTAATTTGCAAACAAAACTCATTTAGTCAGCCACAGGGAATAAAGTAATGGGTTTTCTAGAAAAACACGATGGATGACTAAGGTCAAAACCTACCTAGGCAAGATGAAGTAAAAAATAAGGAGAATGCAAAATGTAGAATGGAGAATGCAAATGCAAAAGAGAAATCATATATTAAAATAAAAAGAACAAAGCAAGTGAAGGAATGCAACCTAACTAAGGCTCCAAAACGAAAAAGCTAGTTAGGGCAATCAAAGTGACTCACGTGATTGTCAAACCAAAGTTCAAATAAAGTAGTGGAGGATATGGTTTGCCTAGATGCTACTATCGACGACTGGAAAATTCATCTGGAATTGAGGGGTTTAGAGGATGGTGGGTAACATTCGATCAAAGACAAGCGTGTTAAGTGTAATAACTTGGGAAAGTGAAGAGGCATGAGATAACGAGTATCTATTTTAAAAGATTTGACAAAATTTGCTCATGGTTATAAGTTTAGGACTGTTATGATTGGTGGCCTTTTCTTACTTTTCTTAATTTATGACAATAATGAACCTTTGAATGAAAGTTCACAGTTTTAACATCACAGTCATTCAGTTTTGTAAATGGTGACAGTGATTTCTTAATAACTGTGAAGTATTTGACATGGTATTCTGAAAATTGACGGGTTTTACATAATAACTATAACTTATTTGACCTTTTTTAATAATATTTAAACTTGAATATTCAACCTTATATAGTATAATCAAAAAATTAAAAAAAGGAAAAAAAGAGTGTGAATAAACGAGAGTGTAAACGAGAGAGGTCAGTCCCCCTTGCTACTATTATCTATGCATCCTTGCTCTCCCTTATAATCGATTCAGAACAAAAGTCACACTACAAAAATATGTCATTTGGTAGCGGTGGAATTGTAGCCGTTTTAAATAATTGCTACATATTTTAATATTTGTAGCAGTTTTAACCAAAACCCCTACAAATTTGTAGCGGCAAGCTACACGCTAAGTGACACGATAGATTGATAGCATTTTTTGTAATGGTTAGGTAGAAAAACCTGCTACAAATATGGCATGAATTTCCCGAAAAAACTTATAGCGTTCAGTTGTAGCAGTTAATAAATAAAAACTGCTAGAATATTCCCACCATATGGTGTGTCCAAGACGCACCAACAGTGTAGTGGTTATTTGTAGCGGTTTGACCAACAAAACTGCAACAAAATTCTGAACGTAGCGTATTTGTAGCGGTTATAAGGTTCTAACTGCTATAGAATTTCTGAGGTCTCCAAATTTGTGGCGGTTCTGTACCATAACCGCTACAAAACTTCAAAGGTTTTTGTACTTTGTAGCGGTTATTGTAAAATCGCTACAAATTTTAGCCGTCCTAGGTGCTTTGTAGCGGTTTATGTAGCCGTTATTACAATAACAGCTACAAATTTGTGGCCTATATATGCACGCTGCCTTCTCCATTTTCCGTTTGCTCATTTTGTTTCCTGAAGTTTCTATAAGTGTTTTCTTTTAAATTGAGCGTTCAGACATCTGTGAAAGAGTTTTTGCTATAGTATTTCTCAGTATTGTACTTGAGGTACGGAGAAAAGATGTATTTTATTTGTATTTGTATTTTTATTATATATTTGCATAATAATGTGACTAAAATATTTTTTTTTTGAATTTTTACAGTTGATATGGCTTTAAGAGAGGATAAGGGGAAGGCACCTGAGGTCCCCAGACTGATTTTGTAGGGTGGCAGCAGCAGAAGGAGGGGGCAGCGCGGAGGAAGGGCGACTGCAGCATTGCAGCCCATCCCCCCACAGGAGTCGGCCTTACCACAGGTACCGAAGACGATCCCACAGGAGACAACCACACCAAAGGTGCCTGATTTGGGGGAGGCAGATATCAGCGTCGAGGACTATGAGGTGGAAGACTTCAACATCCAGATTAGGATCAGGGAGATGGAGCAGTTCCTCGATGAGGAGGAGGATCGGGAGCAAAATAACCCACGAGGGTCGTCTTCACAGTCCACTGGGTTTGAGGTACAGGTCCAAGGTAAATAAATATTTTTATTTAATAAATTATTTATTTAAATTTGAATTACAATTTATCTAACGTGGGGTAAATTATGCAGATGAGCAGGGGAATGTGTTGACGAGGAGGTTGGATGTGGCCGGTCTGAATAGCATGGACCAGATACTGCGAGTTATAGTGTCGTGGAATAAGGGCACGAACCAGTCCATTGATAATGGGGGTCACCTGTTCAACCGCTTCCTGAACAAGCTGGGCTCGAATTGGATACAGTTCCCCCTTCACTTCAGGACTTGGAGGCACGTTCCAAAGGGGCCGAAGGACCTGGCTTATGAGGATGTGGTTCATGTAATTAATAGTATTTAATTAATATTTTTAATAGGATTTTTGTAATTATTGATATTTAAATAATTTTTTTGCAGCTGCAGTTTGCCGTCCAGCCGAACCGAAAGAGGTACACCCTGATGAAGATGGGTGACGACTGGAGAAACAAGAGGAACTGTCTCTTCCACACTGTGGATAAGGATGAGATGATGCCTCTGGAGCAGCTGATCGAGAGGGTCCCAGACGGCATCCCGCCGAATGACAGGGCGAGTTTTGTCCAGTTCAGGAGGAGCTCTGAGAGGCAGGTAATGTATTTGTTAAATTATTTATATATAATTTTGTAACTGTTAATTATTAAATTATAATTTAAATTTAATTAATTTTAAATGTTTTATATTTTTTTAATACATTTAATATTGTTTTTTTTCAGGTGCTTTCTCAGAGGAACACTAGGTGCCGTGGGCAACAGACGATCCACCACACAGCAGGATTGAAGACCTTTGCTGTCACGTATAGCGAGCTGGTAGCTTTTCATAATATCAGACTTTTAAATAGTTATTTCATAATACTAATTGAATTTTGTAATTGTTTTAGGAGAGGAAGGCACAGTAGGAGAACCGTGAGACGGACTATGGGGAGTTGTACGCGATCACATACAGACATCATGACGGGACTCCGACCTCTCAGCAAGCAGAGGCGACCATTGTAAGTAATTTCATTATTATAATTTTTATAAAACCAACTTAATAATTAAAAATTCTAATAAGTAATTGTTTCATAAAATGGCAGGAGCGGATGCAGCAGTCGTAGGCTAAGCTGTGAGAGACCCAGGGTGAGGAGTCACAGGGGTCAATGGACCCGACGGCTCCTTTGAAGGTGGGTCTGGGTCAAGCTGAGCACCCTGGATTCATGCAGGGGATGGGGATAGGCACCAGAACTAGCATGGTCTATGGCAGGAGCGGCGCCTCTGAGGCTAGCAGCTCTAGAGGGGTCAACGTCCGAGGGATGAGTCTGTTAAGCAGCTGTGGTTAGATTTAGAGCGGAAACAGGCTACCATGGCTCAACAGCAACAGCAACAACTATTAATTACAGGGAATTCATAAGTCTTGTTAAGCGTCAACTCAGGATCCATACACAAACATCCTCAGAAGTTGACAAAAGTGTCCATAGAGAATTCCCGAGGTGGTTTGCTCGCAGAATACTAAATGACCATAACCCACACTCACCAGATTTCAGAGCTATCGCAATCAGCCCTCTTGATCATGCAAAAAGGTTTACAGCATACAATGTCAATGGTTTTAAGTTTTGCACGGTTTCACAGGATCAAGGATTGCAAACTCAGAATTCGGGTGTTTATGGCACATTTGGGACAAGGAGTTATGCGAGCAATAGTGACGCCAACATGTAGTTCGGAGGTGTCCCTTATTATGGCAAGCTTCTTGATGTGGTCGAACTTAATTATCAAGGCCGTTTCACCGTGATGCTGTTCAAGTGTATGTTGACAAATACCACTACTTCTCGGGGATTGACAACTGACGACTTAGGGATCATATCAGTCAATTTCTCACGGCCGATTCATACTGGTATTTCTCAAGATGATGAGCCGTATATTCTTGGTTCAAAGGCATATCAGGTTTATCATGTCGAGGACGAGAGGCATAGGGATTGGAACATGGTCGTTCATTTAAAGCCACGAGACCTTTATGACATAGGTGAAGACGATAACATCGCCTGCGAGAGTGAGCCATTTTAGCCAGCCGAATTTGAAAACTACTTCCCTGAAGGCGATGACAATTTACCTCTACTGCGGTGAGTTTTTTTACTTCCACATCATTTAAATTAAATTTTTAAAATTTAATAATACATCCCTAACAATAATTTTTCTACATAATTTCTGTAGGGATGGTGAGGATGACTAATCAAATTCAAATTATGTTTTTGTCTTTAAAAAAACTGGAAAAGAATTTTTTTAAAAAAAATAAATTAATATTTTTAACGGTTATTAAACCGCTACAAAAATAAAAATAACCGCTACTAATTAAAACTGCTACAAAAATAAAAATAGTCGCTAATAATTAAAAACCGCTACAAAATGGATACATTTACCACTACAAAATGGTACGTGGATCCCTATAAATACCCTTACCACAATTTATTTTAGACACTCTCTCATTTCTTTTCACCTTACCCTTCTTTCATTTTCTCTCATTTACAAATTTTTTTATATGAGTTGAGGAGCTGAACAATACGATCAAATATGGTAACAAATTTTTTAATTTTCTTTTTCAATATTTCTTTCCTTCGCATAAAATTTATTCTCACCATTTTTTTCCAGATATTTAAGAGCTTTATCTCATTTTCATCTATTTTTCATAAAAATTTTTTTTTGCCAACTTCATACACAATTACGTTGTAGTAAACAACATAATAGTTCCTTATTACCTACGTATCCTTAATAATATTATCAATACAATTTTTATACTTATCCAACTAAATTAAATTATTCCTTCTAATTTATAAATGAATTAAACTATTGAATAATAAGCTAATTAAATTAGATAAACTACTAAAAAAATAAACTATTTAATTTAATTTTAAAAAAAACAGAAACAAATGATCGTATTTGTTTTTTAATTTTCTTATTTTTTATAGCGGTTATTAAATCGCTACTAATTAAAGCCCCTTTTTAAACTAAAATTAATTTTTTTGCATCATTTTTGAATTTTCATGAAATTAGTAGCAGTTATATAACTGTTATAACCACTATGAATTTCATAAAAATTTCAAATTAGTAGCGGTTTATTAACAGCTACAAAATAGAAAAAAAAATTTCATTTTTCTTTTCCCGCCTTGAAAATTTCAATTTTTTATATTTATAGCGGTTATATAACCACTACAAATATCTCTGAAAAAATTTACGACTTATGGGGATGTTGCAGCGGTTGGGTTCAACCGCTATAAAGTAAGTAGCGGTTATTTTCCTTGAGTAGCGGTTTTAGATAACCGCTACAAAACCACTACTAATGTTGTTTGTAGTGGTTAAAACAGCTACTAATACTCATTTTTAACCGCTACTAAATCACATGTTTTTGGTAGTGTCAGAAGTTAGAATAGAAGTAGATGGCTAAATGGGTTTCATAGGTTATCCAGTAGATCGTGTCCTTTAGAATGAAAAGGGTAACATTTAGAGCAAAACGTGTCGATATAGATTGCCACAGTTAACATAAGTAATGGTTGTTTACTGTAACACCCTTATTTCTAACCAGTCAGATAAGCTTTAAACATAATGAATTTGAATAAGCCAGGCTTCAATCTTAAGAAGAAAACAACTTTGAAAATAGTTGAAATCCTAGCCCAAACACAGGGTTCGAACCTATAAATGAATAGGCTTTTCTGAAAAATTTAAAACTTTATAAAACAGTAATTTAGTGGTTCAAATACTTCATTATGACTTATCAATCCTTTAACCATATTCATAGATATCATAGTATTGTTGTGCTCTTATCCTAGTCTATCTTTAGTTAACTATGGGCTTATAACATACAATTGCCCATCTCTGATTCAATTTTCATGTATGGTACTATTACCGTTAGCTATACTATGCATGCACTACTATAGAAGACACTTTTAACTATCCTTTTTATACCCTTTAGATGACAGTTTTCAAAGGAACATATATATGAGTGTCATTGAAAGCTTTAAAATAGATGACTATTTAAAAACAGTCATTGTAGGATACTTTCAACTATAATTTTATAAAAATAGTAGTTGTAACCCAGAGGCTACAATGACTGTTTTCTGAAAACAGTCATTGTAAGTGTCCTACAATGACTATTTTCAGTAAAACGGTTGTTGTTTGTTAAGACATACAATGACTGTTTTGATAAAAATAATCGTTGTATGTCACTTACAATGACTGTTTTTAGAAAATAGTCGTTGTAACTCGTTTTTAAAAAAATTCTTGATGAATTTATGCCTCAATATTGACAAAATATTTAATTAACCTCAAAATTAAATTTACATATTCCTGTCATAGGGCATATCAGCTAAGAACATTATAAATGGGAGAAGAATTTTTGAAGTTTTAGAATACTGTTAATTTAGTTTCATTAACCATAAGCACAAAAACTAGCATGAATAATGAAGCATGACTTAATATTTGTAAGTTTAATCTTTAAAGCAAGCCCAACATATCAGGAAACAACTCTAGAGACTTACAAAGGTTCATTGGATGCTTTTGCTCTAGCCCTTATAAGGAAGTAGGTAATTCCACTAGGTATTGCTGAAAAGAGACCAAGTAAGATGGCAAATATATGATTAAATCCATTAGAATTTGCATTTCTTCCTTCCTCAGCTTTAGCTAAATGCCCTAGAAATTCCACAAACAAAAATTAGATATATGTTTAGGATATTTACCTTTTTAGCTGAATCTATGAGATGTAGGTTAGGCCATAACGCTCAAATTTATCAACAAGAAACAAAATTATATCGGCATGTTACTTTCCCCTCCCTTGAAAGATAGTTAAACTACATAGCTCTTCTTGCCATTATTTTGGAAAGCGCTGACTTAAATGGTTATTATACTTGTTAAAGAGGGAGCGGTACAAAAAAATTGAGAGCTCTGTTCTTAGAAAGACTCTAAATGAATTGGCCCTATATTTGAAAAATAATGTTAGATAGAAAAGCATGGCTCAAAATAAAATTGGCTTTAAATATTAGCCATATATATAAGAATGAGTCTGATTGATTCCTTCCATAGTTGAACAAAGACTTGAGGAGAACATAATAAAGAAATAAGTCTAAGTTCATTCCTTTTTCCCACTAAAACTGTATTGATAAAAGTCAAACCAATATAGTAATCATAAACTTCTATTGCAATCAAAACCTCTTGCTTTTTGCAACCAAATTCTAAAATGTTTCCTTCTAGTGATTTCAGTCATCATGCAAGTGGTGAATGCATCATGCAAAGAAAAGCCCAAACCAGTATGGAACATATCATAAAAATTACTGGAAAGAACTTCCATCAGGAAGTATATGGTAGATGAAAGGGTCATACAAAGTAATCCCTAGAGTATCTAGACCCACTTTATACCCATAATATAAATTGTGTTATGGATGATGCCTCTGACTCAAGTGACTTCGTTACTTCATCCTGCAACCAAAGCCCACATGTATGTTAAAGAGATTACGTTTAGAGCATCATTTTCCAATTAGTCAAATTTCTATATTGGAAAAAACAATTGTTCTACCAGACCATCATTTCTCAAGACTTCAGCATAAGCAATATGCAATGAAAGAAAAATCTGAAATGTTCTTTAAGGTCTAAGAAATATAATCTCCAATCAATGTCATTTTTACTGTGTTAAATTGGTTTCATAAAAAGGATAAACTAAATTTGAGTATTGTACTTTCCTGAGCACTATTCTCCGTACATGTAAAAAATATTTTTGGATTCCAATTGATAAAAGCCAAATCTCAATTACTTATTCACTAAACAATTCTCCATCTGTTTAATTGGACGCATAGTAGCATATTCACGCAATTTTTTTAGAATTTGGATATATGTGATCCACATTCTAAAAGCATAGCTTCGCTACCGTTATTAAGCAGTTGAGCTTTAATAAATCATCCTATAAAGCATGAGCCAATAGCTAGTATAGAAAACAACTAGTTTGTTCAGCTTTTAGAAACATGACGAAAGACTCCAAAATAGTTAAAACAATGCTGATAATGGAAAAGGCTAATCCATCATATGAAAAATCCCATAAATGGAAGCTTGATTGAAATCTCTTAGACGAAATTTATCGATAAGAGAAAAATCAAATGTAAAAAAGAAAAAGAAAACCCACTTGCTTGTCCATATCAGGAAATAAAGCACTAAGGTGGTCGATGAGAAGCATTTGAGTAGAAGGAAGATTAGGCAAAGTCCTCGGTGAGGAGAATCGAACAAGAGAATACAAACAACAAATCCTCTTAGAAATAGGTAGAGACGATATAGGTAGGTCTTCAAAATAGGTGGAGATCATGTAGGAGGTTGGAGATGATGCAGGAGGTCCGTTTGGGGTTGGAGAAGGGGCTAAAGACAGAGGTGTGAGAGAGACCAAAGGATAAAAGAGGCGGAGCCACTACTTAAGAGGAAGAGAGTTTACTCTAGGTGAGGCTTTAAATAAGCTTTCAACGGCTGTTTTTAAAACCAGTCATTGAAAGTAAGCTTTCAACAACTGTTTGTATAAAAACAGTCGTTAAGAGGTTAGCCAAAATTTCAAAAATTCCACCGCCTCCTTTTTTACTTTTGTTTTTCTGAAAACAGATGTTAATTAGTGACGTTAAATGTACTATTTGTAGTAGTGATGCTTGTGCTTATACTATGCTACTACTACAAGTACTATTTTCACTATGTACATTTCTATGTTTATGTATATACATATATATACAAACATGTAGCCACATGAGGCTACCAAAATATCCTAACTCTTAAAAAATTATTATACAGATCACCAACACTTAAACCACATATTATTTTAACTCCTTTAGCTCCAACCTTCTTCAAGCTTCACCAACAATAATGCTCTTGCCCTTAGAAGTACTTGCTCTTGTTGTATTCATAGAAGAAAGGGGTGAGAGTTGGGGGAATCTCATTGTAAAATGTTATCTCAATATATAATGTGCAATGATGATTAATTATGCATGTAAATAGCCAAGTAATAAAAACACCTTACAAGCATATACATATGGCCATGGCACAACTCAAGCAAGGATATTACATGTTCAGAGGCATATATGACAAATAAACATGCAATCAACGAAGCATAAATTATATAAGAGAAAGTTTTACTACCTTTTGCCTTCTCTTCCAAGTTACCTCTTTTTGCTAGCTTGACTACTTTGGTTTTGTTCCCCCCTTTTTCTTGATAGTTGTTGAAATATCCTATCAAACATTTATGTAAGGGAAGCTTAATACACAAAGTTTGGTATACTCACTTTTACAATTTATCTCTCCCCATAATCCCAAAATCTCCTTATTTTATTTAGTTCTTTAACTTTGTTTCTTTCTCTTAAATTCTTAACTTACTTATGCTTTGAATTTTAAATCCTTCCTACATGTTGTTCCTACTCATTTTCTTATTAGGAATATATTTTTTGAGGGCCAACTTAGGAAATTCTAGCTCCTTTATTCTTAATGAGTTGCTATACAAAAATAGAGGAAAATGAAAAAATTGCATAGTTAAATACTAATGTTTGTAAACACTGTGCAAAACCCTTCGGACATGATTGATGTATAATCCCCTAGCTTATAAAATTCATTCCTCATCATAATACCTTAACATAACAACTATTGCCTATAGTAGTTATCTTCCTTTAATTAAAACAAACTTAAAACTTGCTATATACCTAGCATAATCTGCCTCTTAATTTGTCCATAATCCTCAAATTATCCCCTAAACACATTTTCTTCAAAATTGCAAAATCCCAAATTTATCACAATCTGCTAGTAATCTTTAGGCAACTTTAAAAAAATCTTATCTTAGGCTAGAAAGCTCCAAATGAGGTGGTTCAAGTTTCTATGTGAAGCTCTTGAAGTCTTATGTACAGGAAAAATATTATCCTGTGTCAGCTCATAAACTTAATCTCTCAAATTCCATGTTTACATTTTCTGCCCACTATGAGAATCAAAATTTTCCCAGATTTTCTATCCAAACTTTAAAATTTCATAACTTATAATTGACACTTCCAATTCCTAAGTTATAATACTTGATTGAAAGCTATAAATGTATAATTTAAGGGAAAAATAATCACATGCCACATTTGAAATATTCCAAATTTTGGGCCTCGAGACTTGAGGATATACCTATATCAAGCAAACGACTAAGCCTAATTCAGGAATAGTCCCAAGAATGAATGTCGAGAGATAGAAAGACTCTAGGGACTATGTGATCCAGCCCAACTGAGTAGGGAGCCCAGTATGTGTAGGCAGTAGGATCAAAGTGTAGGTGCTTATGTGAATAGGACATATATACGGTGCCATTGGGTTGGTAGAAGATGCCACCTAGCTATGTCATAAGGTAAGGGACGAATTAGTGGGGCGAAATAGGCCGGTGTAGGTGTACACCTAGCATTTTTCAAGACAGACATGTGTACCCTGTGTTTTCGAAGTAAACATTGGTATGTGGCACCATGTGGGGCCCAAACACATATACTTTGACCTGGCATCATTTATCAGGCCTCGATATATGTAAAGCAATCCTGAGTAAGTCTCGAGTGGAATCCTGAGTGAGCATCAATAAAGCAACTTTATTAAAGTAAGTAATGATGACACACGTTTTATGTTGGCCAAGTGATAAAATGACAAGTGTCCTATAATCATTGCAAAGTACAATGCTACTTTTGTGTTGGCCAAATGAGGAGGTGACAAGTATCCCTTATCATTACACTCACTTTAATGCCTTTTGTGTTGGCATCTCCTCATATCACCACATGTCACCTGAGTTAGGGAAATCCACAAGTCTCTAGTCTGGTTACCTGACTAACTTTCTCGAACACCATGCCAGGAGTTTGGGGAAATTGTCAAGCCTTCCCTTCCCCTGACCATTATCTCCCACCTAAGAGAGAAAAAATTGAGGACCAATGGTTGCACGACACATGGCACTCCTAAGCTTTAATCTTGTTACACTTGGCATGCTAAAAAGAGATCTCATTGCTTGATTAAATCTCATCCCTTCATTCTCTTTTAAGAGACCATTTCGGTCATGACTAAGAAAGAAAGAGAAAAGAGAAAGAGTGGATAGTAATTTTCCCGGAGTCTTGGAGCTGATTCCGACCCTAAATCGCTTGGTAAGCCCTTCAAAAAACTTCAACTCATTTTAAGCTTCAATTCTATAGTCTCAGAATTCTCGTCTGAGGTGTTTTGTTTCTATTAGCTAGCTGGAGTACCGTCAAAATTTCAAACCACTTGTAAAACGCGAAGAGGTAAGCCTCGGCTTCATTTTGAACCGATTACTTCTTGTTTTTGGTTAGTATTTCTTGACTCTTGTGCCACCTTTTTTTCTGCCAAGAGGATTTTTGTAGCAAAAAGATGTTTTTAATCATGTGCAAGGTAATATATGATGCTTATTGATGTATCAGACTTGTTGGTGGTCAAAAACACAAACTTGACTTTTGTGAATTTTGGGGAGCAATTTCGGTCAGGGGCAAAATCTGGGAGGATGAGTTTGATTTTGGTATTTTTGAGCTTTGCATTAGATTTTACGTGAAAAATTGTGTAAGAAAAGGCTCTGATTATAATTTTTCAAAGACTGGTTAGAAAGCTCAAATACTGGAAACTTAGTCCATGAAGCTACCAGTACGCTTTTTTTTTTACAATTTTGTTGTAGCAAACATTTCACTATCCAAACTTCATCTGATGATGAAGATAATTTCCAGATTTAAAGTACACATAAAAACCTTTAATTTGATAGGTATTTTGAAGGATTTGGATAAGTACACTATGAGTTATGAGTGTCTGAATTTAGACCATCGAAACTAGTCATATTTTCTAGTAGTAGGGATAAAAAGGGAAACTAGGATGTGTGTGTGGTCAGGTGGCTACTGGTAGTATTTTTTCCTTAAAATAAACTTAATAAGGGTCACATAGAATTTTGAATCACCCTAATTGGAGTTTTCTAGAATTAGTTATGATTTTTCAAATTTCATTGACAAATCTGCCAGCTTTTGACAATTGTGTAAAAATTCAAAGAAAAGGGTTTTTGTAATAGAATTGGACCTTAAAGGGTTAAGTTTAGCATTTGGGGTTAGTTTGGGCCCATTAGCTACACATTGGGTCTAATATGTTAGATCTCATGTTTTGATGATAACAAAAGAATGGTTTGAAAAGGAAATGATTAATAAACAAGTTTGAACAAAGTAATAACAGGAACAAGCATCACTTGAAGTAAGCATTGGAATAATGAAGAAAGACCAAGAGAAAAAGCTGAGAAACTTGATGAGAAGAAAGTTTTCTAAGGCATTACTTGAGGAGCTACTCGAGTAATGAGACAAAACTTGAAGTAACCAAAGGCACCTTCCAGTAAACTGCCAACGTTACTCGAGTAGGTACTCGAGTAATAGTGTAAGTATTTTCAAGTTGCTCTCGGCTTGCCAATGTTACTCGAGGAGCGACTCGAGTAACCAGATAAAAACTTGGAGTTGCTCTCAGCCTGCCAATATTACTCAAGGCGCTACTCGAGTAACCATGTGAAAAACTTCCAGTTGCTTTCAGGTTGCCAATGTTACTCGAGGAGCTACTTGAGTACCTCTGTTTCTGAAAATGTGGAGCTCTCGGCACTTTGTACTACTGCCAATGTTACTCGAGGAGCTACTCGAGTAACGCACTGAAGTAAGTAAAAACTTGAAGGTGGTACCCAATTAACTTGATATAATTTTATCTCATTTTCCTTGAGTCCTTACTCTAGTATGCAATTATTTAATGTTCTATTTTAAGTGGATTCCTCGAGTAAGTACCCGAGTATGCAGAAATATTTTCGAGGTAAACTTCAAGTCATTACCCGGGTAAGTCATGCACAAAAAGTACATTTACTCGAGGTGGTACCCGAGTAACCCATGCACAAATGAGTGCATTACTTGAGTCGGTACCCGAGTAATGAGGTAAGTGCTCTCGGCCTTGAAATCCTGCCAACATTACTGGAGTAGAGCATCGAGTAACCAAAAGTTTATTTGAAGGTTTACTCGAGTTGGTACCCGAGTAACTCATAAAGTTATGAGTGCATTACTCGAGTAGGTACCCGAGTAAATAGCCATTTCCAAAGGTTTGAAATTTAGTTTACTCCATGCACTACCCGAGTAACTTTGTATTTGTTCATTGACTTGAAGTTAATTTAAGATTTCCCGATGATACTCGAGTAAGTACTCGAGTAAACCCAGAAAGTTTGAAATCATTCCAACGGTCATTGTTTTGTTTCCTATTTGATTAACTTTTCATTATATTAGTATTCTTAGCATTTCAACAGATAAACAATGAAGAGATCTTACCAAATAAGGAAAGTCAAAAGCAACGCTCAAATGTCACCGACCGTCACCTACCGCAACGTATGTTTTTCAAAAACTGAAAAAGTCAATAGTGTTTGCGCACGCTCCAACGGACATGAAGAAATATGTTCCACCAATCATTACCAACGTATCTATATATATGGGAACATCTGAACAGAGAGATACACAAGAACACACTTACGAACATATCATCAAGTTCATTACTCTGTTTTTCATTATACTTGTGATTCTATGCTTCAGTGATTCTTATTTACTCTGTGAGAGAGATATTTCATTAAAACTCAATATTTGTTATTGAGGTAACTTAAGGTTGTGGAACCTTGAGTTGGGATTGAATTACAACTTGTAAGGGGGAGCGAGTGTCCAGGTGTAGGAACTTGCTTGTACTGAGGTGCCAAGAACCCACTGAATCTTGGAAGTTATAGTGAAACTCTCAGAGAAGCTCTGAGGACTGGACGTAGGTCAAAGTGGTTGTGGCCGAACCAGTATAAATCCTGGTGTACACTTCGATGATATTTCTCCTTACTCTTTCCTGTTTTAATTTCAACGTCAAACTTTATATTTGCAACGAAATTTTTAAGGTCACCCAATTCACCCCCCCTATTGGGTGAAACGCTTGCACTAACATAATATAGTGACCGTAATGATAACAAATATAAGAGAATGGTTTATGAAAGAAGTAGACTAAATAATAACTCATCGCTCATAAATTATAATTTATAGGATTTGACATTTGCCCGGGATGCCTGAAGCACATTAATCGAGGTCAAGAATTAAAAAAATTATTAAGTAGTAACTTATCCCTCACATACTATGTGATATGTTTTATACATGTTTGTACCATTATGAATTTAAGCATTCAAAAGAGAAGGGTTTAGGCTCAGTAGAATTTTCCAGCACTGTGGCAAGGGACGGTTGTCCTTGAATTGGTAACTTTATGCTTTTCACATATCATGAATTTATCTCTGAATGTTGAATATGTTGCTTGTATTGAAACTTTGGTTGACATGGCATGATATATGTATGCATTTTATATAAGTGATATATGTTACTACTAAGATTCTTTGAATCTCACCCTATTTTTCCAAAAACCAATTTTTAGCTCAGGCAGGTAGTTCCTTAGGTAAGAAGGTAACCACGAGCGAATGAAAGCCAAGAACTTAGAATATAATTTTCTGTTGGTTATCTATTTATCTTTTAGAATTGTACTTAATCTATATTTAAGTGAAACCAGTCCTATATTGGCAAATCAAAAGACGTGTAAATAAGCGCTTGTATATAAGCAAACGCATAGTGACATCTGAACTAGTATTGGATAGCCATCCATCTAGGGCCATTAATCAATCGTAGTAGTTTGGATTCCAGCAGAGAATGTATTTATAAAAACTTTGATATGAAGAATTGAACCTAAAATGGATCACTTAAAATGAATCATAAATTAATAGGAGACCAAATCTGAAAATGATTTTCAAAAATATTTTTTAAAGACCCACTCAAGTGTGGCTCCACACTTAGCTTGAAGTTGGGACTCCTATTGTTTATAACAGATTGCCAGTCTCCCTTTTTAAATATATTGTTACACTTAAGTCGTCTATACCCTTTAAAAGTGAGGGTGTTACATTTGTTAATATCAGAGTATAAGTTCTTGGCTCTAGGATAAACTTCTCTGCTGATGTAAATAATATCCTTGTTGATACGTGGATAATCCTGAGTGATACTAGGATTAAGAAGTATGGGTGATAGCTAAACTTAGAAGAAATAGAATTTTCCCCGACCACTAAGTGGCAAACTAATTTAGAGGAAGGGGTAAAGCTGTATATAGAGAATGAAATGGAGCAGTAGGGATGAATACCCAACATAAAAGGGTATGAGCTCTGAAGAATCTGATGCCAAGCTGGTCTGTGACCTGGATTCTAGTGGAACTTCATGGTTAAGCTTGCTCAGGTGAGAATAATTTTGAGATGGGTGACCCTATGGGAAGTTAAGTTGGTAGGGTTATGGAGACTTGAGGAATAGTGATTGTCTTAAGATTTCTCTGTAACTATAGATCATCTTAGTTAGATGAATTGTATTTAAAGGCATATAGAATGAGAACATTGAACCTCCGGATTAAGGTTGAATCTTTAGTGAAGTTTGAGGTTAATACTTGAATATTGTAAAGAATAGAATTAGAGCTATAAATCATGATGATTTCTAGAATGCATATTGGGTATTATTGAGGACTCAATTAACATTAAGGTTATAGATCCAGTATAAAGTTAAGAATAATTGGATTGTGATTAAAGAATTTATTTTAAGCCTTAGGTTCTTAAGAACACTAAATGGCTCACAGTTGTTTGAGGCATAGAATATAGTTAAGGACACTTAATTGATGACTGGGCATGACCTTGAGGTTAAGAAGCAATGAAAGAATGTTATATATTGCTTCTTTACCTAGAATGATGTTTTAGTAATCTGAACAATAACTTGAGGTGATTCGAGGTATTAAGAGAATGATTTAAAGAATATGCTAGAATCTAGAAGCCTCTGTAAGACAAATTGAATTTGAAGTAGAAGAATGTGATAGATGCTTAACCATATACCTCAGTGAAATGTAACATAAGAATCAAACAATAGTTAAATTGACTCCCTATGTATTTGAATTGACTTGAATGAATTCAGGTACCAAAATGAATTGAATGAATTAAGGTGCTAGAATAAATTGATATTTTTGGAGATTGCTAGCTGCTAATCCAGCATAGGGAAAGATTGTGATTACAAATATTCCCACAAAAAGAATGAATGAGAGTATGTTCCCCGATAGAACACAGTAATAGAAAGAAAGAGAATAGCCATGAACTATGGTCTTATAGTCAAGACAAAGAATAAAATGTACAATTAGCTTACAGATTCCCTGTATGACCTAGGTAGATTACCCCGGTAGGTAAGCAAAGTAGAATTATGCCTAGAGCTAGACTGATATCGAAATTCCATACAAGAATGACCCCAGATCAAATGGCAAAATATAGAATTGTTCGAGAAAAGGGTTTGTGACTTGGTAAGTCACTATGGGGTGCTCTTGTGCTATCTTGGAAAGAAGGACAGAAAAGAGAATTAAGAAAGAATGGGATCAATGGTATAAAGGAAAGCAATTCTTTCTTTTGTTTCTTATGTAATGGTTCTGCACATATGGGTATACCATCAAATATATTTGTGTTATGAATATATGGTAGGCAGTAAGACTTACTAGGCCAGTGTGTTCTTAAGCCATCAGACCTGATAAGCATTCAATGAGAAGCCCTAAGTCCTATTAGACCAGTGTGTCCATAGGCTAGCAAAGGCATTTCATATGAAGCCCTAAGTCTATCGGACCAGTATATCCATAGGGTGGCATAACGCATTCAGAATTAAAAGGGCATAAGCCCATGGTCGTGAGACCAAGAATACCAGACATTGTCCCGAAGAGGTTATAAAGCCTAAGAATTACGGACAGTGCCTTGGAATGGCTATAATAGAATGAACTTTGGTTCCTAAGAATTTCCTAATGGACTGTGTATCCTGTGAATGCCAAACATGACCAGTTAGGTCTCGTGAATGAATATAAATG
This sequence comes from Inga leiocalycina, assembly GCA_963242795.1. Taxonomy (NCBI): domain Eukaryota; kingdom Viridiplantae; phylum Streptophyta; class Magnoliopsida; order Fabales; family Fabaceae; genus Inga; species Inga leiocalycina. Next base: position 42,566,654 of record OY725332.1, read on the forward strand.
TTGAACTTGACTGGTAAGGTCTTGTGAATGAATGTGAATGCTTGAGAATGGATAGTTTGTTTTGCATGCTTCGTGAACATTACATAAGGGTATGAATGGCTTGGGTAGCAAGACTGGACCCTGGAATATATATAGAATAAATGACCTTCTAGAATTGTTGTCTGGTTCCTGAGTTTCTATGAAAATTTAATTTTGAACTGACCAATGTACCTACTATTTTCATGAGTTGTATGAACTGAATTGTAAACAAAATTGTTTTTAAGAATTGAATTTCTTAACTGAATTTTTTACCAGTTTGTAATGGTCATTGTTGAACTATGTTGTATCAAAAGAAAGGATCCTCAGAAGAACCCAAAATAGTGGGAGTAGTACAGAACTGGAAGAAGCTAGAAACTATTGTAAAAATACTCAGTTTGCTAGGTCTTGCTAGATGAATTTAGAATTTTTCTTGAATTTATTTGCCATTGATAATGCTCACTTGAAAGAAAGAACTAAAAGAAAGAACTACATGAAAGAACTAAATGAAACAATGAATTACAGAAAGAATTTCTTAAGTGGAATAATGTCTATAAGAGGATTTCATGGAGCTTAGAAGGGGTTGAAACTTGCACCAGTAGTGAATATTCCCAATCCTAGAATGCAACCTTTGTATGGTCTATAAAGAAATAATAAGGAAACTGATGTGGTTTGCAGAGAATTGTGACTCTTATGGTTTGCAGTGAAGCGACCAGTATGATCTATAATAGAATAAGAAAAAAAGAAAGGATTGGGAAATGTCTTGGTAAAGCAAGACGGAATGGTGGTATGTGCCTCTCAAATAGTTGAAACCTCACTAAATGAATTACTCCACTTGTGAATTGAGCTGGCAGCGATTATTTGCTTTGAAAATATAACATCACTACTTTGTATGGTGTGGTTATGAAAATATACTGCGACCACAAGAATTTTGAATATTTAAAAATCAGAAAAATAGAATATGAGACAATATAGATGAACGAAAAAATAGTGACGCAACAACCGTCACTGATGCTTTGAATTAAAAAGAGAGGCAGTTGATGGTCATGATGATATAGGAACAGAAACTGATAGAAGTGTCTACAAATTTGAATTGTTGAAGTCAGATAATACTTCCTAGCTATCGTGTTAGTCAAGAAGAAAGTAGTCTGAGAGCTAAGATTGAAGAAGCTCTGACGTAGGATAGATGAGTAAGATCTAAAAGAATAGAATTGCATGAGAAAACCTCCAGAATGAGGTGTCCTCTAGAATTTGAGGTTTCAATAGATGTAGAAGTAAAGAAATGGAACCCTCACTACAATGGTCCTTTTGAAGTATTATTAAGAATCAGACCGAAAGCAAATTTTAAGGATGAAATTTATTGAACGAAGGGAGAATTGTAATGTCCTGAATTTTGGGCTTAAAGACTTGAGGATATGCCTATATTAGGTAGACGACTAAGCCCAATTTGGGAAGAGTCCCAAGAATGTCTAGAGATAGAAAGACTCTAGGGGACTATGTGATCCAGCCCTACCAGGCAGAGGGCCTAGTATGTGTAGGCAGTAGGATCAATGTGTCGGTGCAGATGTGCACAGGACACATATACAGTGCCATTGGGTTAGTAGAAGACGCCACCTAGCTATGTCATGAGGTAAGGGACGGATTAGTCTGGTGAAATAGGTCAGCGTAGGTGTGCACATGGCATTTTTCAGGGTAGACATGTGTACCTTGCATTTTTGAAGTAAACACCGCCATGTGGGCACACACACATATACTCTGACATGGCATCATTTGGCAGGCCTCGATATACGTGAAGCAATCCCTAGTAAGTTCCAAGCGAAATCCTGAGTGAGCACCGATAAGAAACTTTAATAAACTAAGTAATAATGACTCATGGGACATACCTTTTGTGTTGGCCAAGTGATAAAATGACAAGTATCCCATAATCATTGCAAAGTACAAGGCTACTTTTGTGTTGGCCAAATGAGGAGGTGACAAGTGTCCCTCATCATTACACTCACTTTATGCCTTTTATGTTGGCATCTCTGGAGAGCGCCACATGTCACTTGAGTCAAGGAATCCGTAAGTCTCTGGTTCGGTCACCCAACTAACTTTCTCGAACACACTGCTGGGAGTCTGGTGAAATTGTCAGGCCTCTCCCTTCCCCTAACCATTTATCTGCCACATAAGAGAGAAAAAATGAAGGACCGATGGTTGCAGACACAAGTTGTGACACTTAGCAAGCTAAGAAGAGATCTCATTACTTGATTAAATCTCATCCCTTCATTCTCTTTTAAGAGGCCATTTCAGCAAAGACTAAGAAAGAAAGAGAAAAATAGAGAAAAAGAAAGAGAAATATGAAGAGGAAAGAGAAATAGTAAATAGTGATTTTTCTAGAGTTCCAGAGCCAATTCTGACCCCGAATCGCCGTTATCGCCTGGTAAGCCCTTCAGGAAACTTCTACTCACTATAAGCTTCAATTCTATGGTCTTAGAATTCTCATCTGAGGTGTTTTGTGTCCATTAGCTAGTCGGAGTGCCGTCAAAATTTCAAACCACTTGTAGAAACATGATGAGGTAAGCCTCAGCTTTGTTTTGAACTAATTACTTCTTATTTTCGTTGATTATTTCTTGACTCTTGTGCCACCTTTGATTTTTGGCCAAGAGCATTTTTGAAGCAAGAAGATGTTGTTAATCATGTATAAGGTGATATATGATGCTTATTGATGTATTAGAATTGTTGGTCGTCAAAAAAACAAACTTGATTTTTGTGATTTTTGGGGAGCATTTTCGATCAAGGGTAAAATCTAGGAGGATGAGTTTGATTTTGGTATTTTTGACCTTTCCATTGAATTCTACATGAAAAATTGTTCGGAATAGGCTTTGATTATAATTTTTGGAAGACTGGTTAAAAAGCTCAACTATTAGAAATTAGTCCACGAAGCTGCCAGTGTGCGTTTTTTCTGACAGTTTTTTTGTGGTGAAAAGTTCACTATCCAAACTTCCTCTAATAATGATGATAATTTCCAGATTTAAATTAAACATAAAAACTTTTAATTTGAGAGGTATTATGAAGGATTTGGATAAATACACTAGGACTTATGAGTGTTTGAAGTTAGACCATTAAAACTGGTCAGATTTTCTGGTAGTTAGGTAAAAAGGGAAACTGGGATGTATACGTGGTCAGGTGGCTACTGGTAGTATTTTTCCCTTAAAACAAACTTAATAAAGGTCACATAGAATTTTGAATCACCCCAATTGGAATTTTCTAGAATTAGTTATGATTTTTCAAAGTTCAGTAACAAATTTGCCAGCTTTTGGCAATTGTGTGAAAATTCAAAGAAAAGGGTTTTTGTAATAGAATTGGACCTTGAAGGGTTAAGTTTAGCATTTGGGGTTAGCTTGGGCCTATTAGCTACACATTGGAATTAATGTAGTGACCTTAATGATAACCTCCATGAGAGAATGATTTATGATAGAAGTGGACTAAGTAATAACTCATCGCTCATAAATTATAATTTATAGGATTTGACATTTACCTGGGACGCCTGAAGCACATTAATTGAGGTCATGAATTGGAAAAATTGTCAAGTAGTAACTTGTCCCATATATATTTTGTGACATGTTATATGCATGTTTGTACTATCATGAATTTAAGCATTCAAATGGGAAGCGTTCAAGCTCAGTAGAATTTCCCAGTGTTGTGGCAACAGACGGTTGTCCTTGAATTGGTAACTTTATGCTTTCTGCATATCGTGAATTTGTCTTTGAATGTTGAATATGTTGCTTGTATTGAAACTTTGGTTGACATGACATGATATATGTATGTATTTTATATGAGTGATATATGTTGCTACTGAGATTCTTTGAATCTCACCCTATTTTTCCAAAAACCAATTTTTAGCTTGAGCAGGTAGTTCCCAGGCAAGAAGGTAACTACAGGCGAATGAAGCAAAGAACTTAGAATTTAATTTTCCATTGGTTATCTATTTATCTTTGGGAATTTTCCTTAATATGTATTTAAGTGAAGTCAATCCCGTATTGGCAAATTAGTAGATGTGTAAATAAGTGCCTGTATATAAGCAAACGCATAGTGACATTCGAACCAATAGTAGACAGTCGTCTATCTAGGGCTGTTAATCAATCGTTGTAGTTTGGGTTCCAGTAGACAACGTATTGGTAAAAACTTTGATATAAAGAAATGAACCTAAAATAGATGGCTCAAAATGAATTGTAAAGTAATAGGAGACCAAACCTGAAAATGATTTTCTAAAATATTTTTTCACAACCCACTCAAGTGCAGCTCTACACTTTACTTGATGTTGGGACTCCCGCTATTTACAAAAGATTTCCGATCTCCCTTTTTAAAGATATTATTGCACTAAAGCTGTTCATACGCTTTGAAAATGAGGGTGTTACAACATTACCAAATTAACCTTATGAAATTTATCCATTTTCCTACTGTCTGAATCCTGTAACCTAGAATGTTCCCTGTTTTCTAACCAAACTTCCAAAAATCATAACTTTTTCTCTAGCTATCCAATTGACACGTTCTAGGAATCATTTTAAAGCTTTATATGTATACTATTTCCTTGAAAAATTTCATAAACATTGGACATGCTTTGGTTAATCAAAATAGAGTACAAAACTAACTGATTCCCAGAAGATCACAGATTTGACAGTATGACTTAATCACTCAAGAACTCCACCATTTTCACTCTAAATTGAGCTCTTAATGATTCTATTACTTACTATACATTTTAAACTCTCAAAAACTCAAAAGAAACCAAAGAAAATTCCACTCAAAACTCTCAACTTTGACTCTATTTTCCGGTGACTAGAACAAGATGAAGAAGTTGACATGAAATCATGGATTTTAATGTATGAGTTGTAGAAGGATAGAGAAATGAAGGAAGGAGAGAGAATAAATGGAGAAGATATTAGAAATACTCTGTATTATTCATTCACTAATAATTAATCATAATCATCAATCTGAGACTACCTCCCTCTTATATATATGTTGTCCCTTTAACAATAACTAGATGTTAACAGTAACTAGCCACCGTTAATAACCAACCGACTACCTATTCCTACCCTCAAGATGTTTATAGGCTTATCAGAGCCTTTTATTACTCTACTAATACTTTAGGTGTTTATCACCTAATCTATTACAACTACACATTAGATTTGTACTCTAAACCTCAAGGATTTTACTCTATACAATCCTACTCTCTTGCTCTGTGTTCAATGTTAAGATGAAAGAACTAAAGGACCTTAAAAATCCATCCTAAAACTGACATGCAATACTGGAGTTTAAGCTTTACAGTGACATATTTCTTTTTCCAGCAACACATAACTTTCAGCCACCAACAATCCTCAAATCACTACCAAAATAAACCAAAAGAAATAGGGAAATGGTAGAAGAGACTCACCTCAACTCACTTCCAAGTTTGCATGTGCAAATTGCTGCCTCTTTCAAGCTCCTCCTCCTCATGATCTCTCTTTCTCTCTTTCGGCCCTCTCTCTTTCTCTTGCTCTACTTGTAATGTTTCAGAATACAAAATGAGGTTGAGAGGAGGCTGACGATTTATTTAATGTGGTGTGTTGTGCATATGAGGAGGCTGAATGGTGTGAGTGGTTATGTGTGAGTGTGTAAGGGTGCTAAGTGTCCTTGAGTATAAGAGAGAGCTAATGTGTGTGGGTTATGTTTTATCCCATTGGGCTTACTCACAAGTCTTTACATGTCATACTCTGCCTAATTTAAAATTCCTTAACTTTCTTAGGTTCTATAATTTGGCTTATCTATTGTCCAATTCCGGTTCTCGAGTCCGAATAATAAAGTTACTAACTTTTCTCAATTTTCTAAATTGGTATTGGCTTATCTTAAAATATTCATAAATTAATCCTTAATTATTTTAAAGGATTTTCTCCTTAATTAGCTTCTTCAAGCCTTAATATAATTTCTTCGAAATTTTCAAGCCAAATTATGACCTCTAACTATTTTTCCTCAAATTTTTGAGAAAATAGGCTTTTAAATCCCAAAATTAACTTTAAATTATTTGGGCCATTTTAGGAAACTAAGCTTCTTTATAATTTCTCTAACTCTCCATAATAACATTTCATACTATTTCCTCAATATATCTGGGCCTTTAAATAATTTTTATATTTATCTTTAGCATTTTCATCGTAATGTGCTTAAGACATTTGGCTCAACTGGGCTTAGTAATTTACTTAATTTAGACTAATTCTTTATATTCTAAGCCCGGAATTTGGGATGTTACATTTACTAATACATGTGAACATTCCTTAAATGAGTAACGGTTGTTTACTAATAACCGTGAAGAGACAATTGTTTTTTTAATATTTTTGGGTTACATTGCCCTAACGATTAATTTTTTTAATATTCAAAAAATAGAAAAGCAGTAGTGGTTTTCAGTCATCACCATTATCATTGTCTTCCGCCTCCTCCTATCCCTCCCCCTCGCTCGGTACATCATTGACGTCTGAGAAAGGAGATGAAGGGTCTGACTACAAGTGATCATATACAACCTGATTGTGATGAAGGATGATGTCCAACTTCCTATTCAAACTGTGGGCATGCCTAGTGAGTCACCTTATAGAGCGGTTAAGACTAGCTAATGCTTGCAGTAGAGCCTCCATTTGAGGAGGAGGAGGAGGAGGCAATTGTGGAGGAGGAGCAAGCATGGAGATGAGGAGGAGGTCGAATAGAAAGAGCTCTCTGGTGTCTGACCATGATGACGAAGAAAAGGATGAGGTTGTGGAAATGTGCTTTTTAGAAAAGTACTATGAACACTTCATTCTAAAGTATTTAACTTTAAGAGAACTGGTACTTGGTGTCGGACCAAACGAGGTTTTGAAAAGGTACTTTTTAGATTTGTACTTTACATAAAAGTTCTTTATTAAGAAATGTCTTTTTTGTCGTTCATACTTTTTGGTCAATTGACATAACCGTTATGTATGTATTTTTTATGATATAAGGTTGGAAGACGAATCATTTGTCAGTATTACATTATGGTTGTTTCAAAAGAACTGTCACTTTTGTCACTAATAAATGACAATTATTAACTACAACTATTATTTTTTTGCTTTCGTGAATTCAACATCACAATACACAATGGTGCGCATAATTAACCATTACTTTTAAGTGTTATGCATCCTTGTGCGAACTCCGCCTCAACATACATGATGTTTATCAGCTGTAATCATTATAAATAATAGTTACAGCTCAAATCTGTAGTAGTGTAACACTGAAACCACTACTAAATAAACTAAAATAAATATGGGTAAAGTGGCATTCAACATCTTCATGCTATTTCTCAATGACATCTAACACTAATTAATCTTATTTGTGATGCATCTAACACCCTGACATTATATTTTTTGTGAATCCAACACCCCCTGATGTTATTCTTAAGTTACATCCAATTTATTTATTTTAGTTATGGTTTAAGGTGTTATATGCACTATAAATAAGATTAGGCTACTAGAAGCACCAAAAAAATAACATCATGATGCTAGGGGAACCAAAAGTAAAATCAAGGTGTTAGATGCAATTGAGAAATAACATTAGAGTGTTGGATGCTACTTTACCCAATAAATATTAATAAAGTAAAACCATACTAATTCAATTCCACAAATTCCCTCCGCCTTGACTCCTTACTTGGTAATCTATTAAACATTCATCTCAGTATCCCAGTCTTTTTTGCCCTCACTTTAGGTTCATGTTGTCCCTTTAAAGCACAACATCAAAGATGGCTAAATTCAATAAAGAGCTTGTTTTGTCATCTTTCTTGTTATCCCATATATATGTTCTACTCTTTGATTTCGAGGGAGAGGGGGTGGGGCATTGATACATGGTATTAGTAAGGGAAACATTAACTAGGTAATTAGGAAGGTTAGTAGTCTATAAATTGGGTATTGGTAATTGTATTGGGTATCAAAATTGAATAAATATTTAACCTTTACTCTCTCTTTCTCCCTTTACCTTATTCTTTTTATGGGTTTTTTTTCTTATTTTTTTTCTTGTTTTTTCTCTCTCTTTTGGAGGTGCCTTAGATTGAAGGGCTCTAGTAACATATTAGTTTTTTAGTGATTAGGCATGCATTAAGTTTTACTACTACAAAATATACTTATATCGTCAGTTTTTTGGTAAACGGGTGTTAGAAAAATGCAATGGCATTTTTGTAATATTTTGAACTATTGTAATGTCGATTATCTAAACAATCGATGTGGCAAGTCTTGGGTGGATAAAAACTTGTGGAAAAAAAGCTAAGAAACAACGTCACTTATACAAAAAAAATGTTGTTTAGTCCAATGTTGGTTTTTATAATATTCGACATCAAAAGTTCAGTCAGTTGAAATTTTAACCTAGCTGCCTCATGTTTTAATAAATAATTTAAAATCAATTTTTTCAAATGAAATAAAGATTTCACATTGGTTACTAAAGTGATTTTTGAAATAAAATCACATTCTTAAATTATTATATTTATTTTTTTATTATTTATTATACATTTATTTTCTTTTTAAAATGTCAGCTATATGCTTGTATTTGTTAGTTATGATTTTATTCTCTAAATAAAATAAAATAAATATTCTCCACGCTTCTCTCCACAATATTGGCTCATCTCTCACCAAAACTTTATAATCAATGCTAGTTATATTAATAATTGATGTAGAAACTCTTTAAAATTATTTTTAAAAATACAATTAGAGCCCACGAATCATTATCATGATGATTGATTATTTTTAATCTGACGTCCCATTTTCTCCTCTTGCTCTACTTCGACTACAGCCCCAACTCTCCTCCTTTCTTTTTTTTCCTTCTTTCTCTGATCCCACATCATTGTTACAAGCTCTACCTGTCTCAACTCACACTTAGGGCTACGATCAAAACTATCCTTTTCGACCTACACTAGTGTTGTTGTCATCTCCAGCTACAAGATTAGCCATCGAATTTAATTTAGAGCAACCCTTATTTAGATGGAGAGAAAATGAGGAAGGAAAGAAAACTAGAAAGAAAAATGGGGAGAGAATGGTGTTTTCCCTTGTTTGGATGAAGGAAGAAAAGTGAAAGAAAAGAAAAATTGGGAATGAAAAGAGGCGTGGGACCTACGTCACTTTCTCTCCAACTTTTCTTTCTACATATGAAGAAAAAATGGTAACAAAACTCATTTTCTATCATCTGCCCTCACATACATTAATAAAACTCATTAATAAAGGCCGCACATGCATGTATTTAAGAATACATATTCCTTTTCCGACCATGTCCCTTATTTTCGTATTTATTTATTTATTTATATCTTTTTATTATATTTACTTGTAAAAAATTTAAAAAAATTATCTACTTGTTTTTTTTTTACCTTAAAAAATAAATTTTTTTATGGATCAAGATCTCAAGATATTATATGCCATTTTAACCCTTTCACTTTTTATTAATAATTTAGATAATTTATACTTTATTTATTTCCTATTATTATATTTAATTTTAAAAAATTATCCACTTTTAAAAAAAATTGGTTTTAAAATATAACAACATGAAAATATATCTTACCAAATAATTCGGTTTTAAATTATATGATGATGCTAATGTTAATATGATGCATTATGATATTTAATTTTATTTTAAATATGATTTATTTTTATATAGAAGGTTATCTTAGTCATTCAAATATTTACTCATTTTTTCCTCTCTATTTTGTTCCGTCCATCCAAACTGTGGGATGATAACATTTTCTCCCTGATTTTCTCTTCTCTCCATTTTCTTCCCTCTCAAATTTTCTTCCCATCCCAACAGAGGACAAAGGTTTAACACTTTTATTTCAAATAGGAGATGTAACACTCTCACCTTCATATCTCTTTCTCCGTCGTGTTAAGTTATACTGTGGGTTTCTTCTTTAGATCTATTTTGTAACTCCTTGCCTTTATACACGTAATTATAATCCATAATTCAGAATTTTAAATGAAATAGAGACTAATAATCATCAAAAGACATTCCCAATTCCTTCTTGCGGAAGGGTTTTTAACAAAACATTCAAAAAACTCTTCCCTATCCTTGTCTCAATTTCAAAACTCGAATATAATTACCTGTGCAATTAATTTACATTTATACATATCAGAGTGTGTATAACCCAATCCCCGGCAACTCCTGGGTTCTATACATATATAAACTAAGGGTTTATAAGTCTCCACTAGGGGATTACATAACCAAAATCAATTGTAATATTTACATCTCAAAGTTCATAAGTAGATAATCAACATCCCTTAAATCAAATATACCCCGTAGGGTCCTAATCGCTCCGCGTTGGCTGCTTCTCTTTAGCGCCACTAGCCCTGTCTGAAATGTTAGTAATTGGAAAGAATGAGATTCAAGAGAATCCCAGTACTAACAAATCACTCATACATTGCACAAACACATAGCATATATGATCATGATAAGCAGCATCACAATGTATCATGGCTTATGCCTCAAACGACAACACTCATGGCTGTAAACTCTATGCGTCAGCTTTCGCTACGATCTCTATGTATTCACAAAGCATCACAATGTATCACTAAGCATCAGCTTCCGCTGTGATCTCAAGGCATCACAATGTATTCTCAATACATGACAAACGTACATACAATATTTCACACACAGTATAAGAGAAAAAGTCACTACCTTATTCCTTCCTGACGTTCTTCGGCACTGTGGGCTCTCGAGGGTAGCAAATATCAAATCCTATAAACCAAACCAAGGACAACCCGTCAATCTCTTTTCCAAGTTTTCCAATTTCGTAGTGCATTATATATGTTGGTTATCATTTAATCTCTTTATGTGGCTATTATAGGCCTAAACATATCCCTAAAGGTTAGGAGAAACTACCCTAAAGATACCTTTTTCAGAAAAAGAACACTGATTTTGGGTTAACTCACTCGAGTGGAGATGATCTCACTCGAGTGATAACCCCCAGATTCACTCGAGTCCCCAAAAGTGCCACACTGGAAGTGTTTGCCCGAGAGCAAACCTTAATATGCCTTACACCTTCACTAGAGCACAGGAAACTGCGCTCAAGTGATGACCTCAAATGCACTCTAGCACTAAAAAGTGAGACACAACGAGTGACTACTCGAGAGCAACCATAAATCCCAAAAGGTTAAACTTACTCCCTCACTCGAGTGAAACCAAGATCACTCGAGTGATAACCTATATCACTCACGGGAACGAAAGTGAACTCTTGAGCTTTGCCCGATAAGCCAAGCGAAATTGAAGGAAAGAAGAGAAAATGTTTCGCAGCACTCGAGTGAATTCTCCCTCACTCAAGTGTTATTCATCAGAAGCCAAAAATTGCAGCAACTGATATATGTTCCAGATTTACCCATTTCACTACCAATAGTCCTAAAACTTGTACTAAAGCTCATTTTGACTCATTTTGACACAAGGAACCCCTTGGTAACTACAAAACAACCCAATTCCCACTCAATTAACACATTCTCAACTCTAGATCACAAGATCACCCAAAACCAAAATTTGCCAAACTCCCTCATTCCACTTCAAATCAAACTTAATGGCATTATAACACATCCTAACATCATTTTCTATACCACACCATTCCAAACTCTTTCATAATTCAATTCTCATGAAATCAGGGCAAAAATTCCAGAATTTCCAAAACCAAACCAATGACCAAAACAATTACACCAAAACATATTAAATACTCACCTCTTCCTCTTCTCAAAGTTAGTTTCTTAATTCTTTAACTTCCCAAAGTTCACAATCTCTCAAACACCACCAATGAAAATTCTAAAACCATAAAAGTCAAGCTCTCAACCTCTTGAACAATGTCAATGAAGAGTGTTTGAGCATGTGAAGCCATTTAGGGCACCTACCTCAAGTTTTCTTCTTTCTCTTTCCTTCCTTGTGCAGCGAAAATGGAGAAATAGAGAGAGAGAGATAAGAGATGATGATGATCACTCAATTTCCCTTTTCCCCATGCACACTACCAACTTGAAGAAGGAGAAGGAAGATTTTGAAAATTTGACCTTAATCCAAAGGTCCATAACTTGCCACAAGTCAAAATCTTGTGCTTCCTTCTATGATTCCATGTACCCATACATACTAGATTCCACCTCTTGCTTAACAAATCCTAGCCATTGATCTCAAGTTACCTATGAGTTTTCTCTTTGGTAACTGACCAATCGGTCGATAAATTTACCATTTTACCCCCTGATTGTCATGACGCATATATCATAATCTTCAACTACATTTCACATCACAACTCACATTATTTACTTCAAAAGTGCTTAGTTAACATTAATTACATCACTTTGAAGTTATTAGCCCTTAATTACAATTTAGGATATTACATATTTCACTATGAGGTTTAACACTCTTAGATCTTCTTGTCCTTCAAAAATGCATTCAAAGGTTCGCACCTTATATCATCAAAATTAAAAGCTTCATATCAGACACTTCTATTATTTTATTGATCAACCCTGTTATTCATTTTTTGTTTGGTGCTTCTACTAATGGAAGATGAGACTGTAAAATTGTATAATATTTCTTTCGAAAAAACAACATTCAATATTGGTTAAAAGTTAACTGATGTCAAAAGCATTTTTTACATTTCTTATTTAATCAACGAAAATTTTGAAACAAACAACATTGCTTGATTTCTATAACTAATGTGAAAAGCCATTTTTAATCGGCATAAATAGCCATTTTTTAGTAGTGTTTGTCTTATTATCAAAAGTGTTTGTTTTATTATAAAAATGTTTAAGCTAATTTGATATAATTAACTTCCATTAACATTATAGTTTCATTTTATTTTTCCTTCTCAAACTAAATAAAGGGATTCCTAATGTAAATGTGTTAGTTTGTGAGTAATAAGCAGTGAATTATTGTAGGAGTGAACTTGTCGCTGCTTTCCTGAGTGATGTCGTCGAGGCTATCTCTAGGAACATACAATGGAGGGTTGCTTTCAACAGAGGTTGGCACATTAGCCAGAGTGATAGTTGATCCAACCATTATACTTGCAGGCTTGTTGGGTGTAAGTTGTAATATCTTATTTCCATAAATGATCTGATAAGTTTTACATAGCGCATTCGAACCACTAAGTAATATTCTTTTGCAAAACTCTTTTTGTTCTCAACCTCAAGATAGGATTCAAACCTGTAGTTGAGTGGTTTTTTCTTAAAATTTTAAAATCTTGTGGAAGCATATTGTAGTGTTCACAACTTTATTATTACTCATCAATTCTTATCTTTATTTAATTCAATCAAAGTGATTCACTGCTCATTTATTTAGCCAGATTATTCTTCTGCTTATTCTTAGCTCATTATCGTGCTAGGGCAATTCTCCATTTGAATATGCATATGCATGATTATACAATCATTCTCAAAGTACAATAATTAATATATAACAAGCCATCAAATAACATTCTTCAGTTTTCCATCACTTCTTCCATTGCGTGACTCTAGTACATTCCACTTCTATGCTTAATATACATATATGTTTGGTGAGGGAGGAGTGAGATTCGAGCGAATCTCAGTAGTAAACAATGCTAACTATGCATGTAAGATAATATTTTGTGTATGACATGCTTGCTTACATAAATTTATGCCAACATAATGACATATGCATTCTCAATGTTTTACACATCATACCTATGGCCACAACATAAGTAAAAATAGAACTTCAATCATTCATGTATATTCCACACAATTCATCAAAGTAATAACACATGCCAATACACAAGGACACACATATCAAATACATGCTAGTCAGGAAAGTTTAACTACCTTTTGTCTTAAAGTCCTTCTTTCGTTCCTTTTCTTCCAACAATCAAGGTTGCTTCCATTGCTTCTTCTTTGTCACCTCATGGCCGTAAATACATAACCACATGACTTGTTAGAGCCATGCAAGTAAGCCATGTCTTTAATTCTCCCAATTCCTTTCAAAAGCTACAAGGTCACTGGTCAACCTTAATCTGCCGGCTTTCTTTGACCAACTTTAGAAATTCATAACTATATTTAGGAATCTCTAATTTTGTTGGTTCAAAGTCCCATGTGACCCACTTTGAGTCTATTTTAAGGAAAAAAATGCCTCCCACTGCCATTTGTAAGCTCACATTTCCAGAATTCCCAATTAACCATTACTGCCACAGAATCATTCCAGTTTTAAATGTCTAACTTCAATAAATTATAACTCCTAATATACAGATCCAAATGGATAAATGATATATCAAATTAAAGCTTGACATGTCTACTTTTATTCTGGAAAATATCACATTTATTGGAAACATTTGATTATTCAAAAACATGCCACGTTCCAACTAACTCGTAGGGAACCTAAACTAGCAACACAGTGTTAACTTCCAGTTTTCAGTGTTTTATTTCAATGATCAGGAATTTATAGCAATAGGCTATTCCTACACAATTTTTTATGTAGAATCCAGTGGTGACATCACATTTACCAAATTACTACTTGTACATGTCCTATTCTGACTAGAAATGGCAACACAGTCCAACAATCACCAAGTTTCCAATTTAATCATCAAACAAGTCTAGTTTCATCATTAAACATCATATGACACCATGTATATGATCAAAACAGCATGGAACCTCAAAACCATAAGATAACCAAAATTAGGGCAGCAATACAAATTCCATAAAACTCAACCAATCAACAAGATGTTAGGTTCAAATTAAAGCTCAAGCTCGCCTCTTTCACTTTCCAAAGCTTGTTCTTGATTTCTCCAACTTTGGCTCGTCTTTGACAACTTAAAACACCTCCATTTAAAAAACAAAAATCATAGGATTATAGCTCTTATTGAGGAGAACAATGTTTATGAAGGAAATTTGAGCACAAAAGGTGATTTACAAGGTGAAAATTGAGCTAGGAAGATTACACTACTACAAAAGGGACTTTTAACGACCGTTTTTATGCCCTTTTAATGACCGTTTCAAGGTGACGTGTATGTGAGTGTTGTAGAAATTTTCAAAATAGATGACCATTTTCAAATGGTTGTAGTAAGAGACATACAACGACTGTTTTGTTAAAACAATCATTGTATTTGCCACATACAAGGATTGTTTTAGAAAAATAGTTGTTGTATGTCTTTTTCTTAAAAAAACTATTATTTGATTTTCTACCCCTCAGCATTGAAAAACTACCAATTTCCAAACATTTATATTTTGAATTTGGAAAACACTCAAATGAAAAATGCCATTCCCTCACAAAACAACAGCATTGTGATTCAACAGTAGCACTTTCATGAGGCTTTTATAATAAATAGGGCAGCACGTGAATCAAATTGACTTAGAAGCCATGTAAAACATGTACATCCTTAAATCTAAAATGCTTGAACATCCAAAGTCTTCTCTAACAAATTCATAGTACTCAATATAAACAAAAAAACTAAAAAACTAATAAGAGACAGTATTTAAGTATGGCAACATAATATACCATTGCACTAAACCACTGTACTATGTAAGAAACCTCTACACATCATCCTCTATGTGTTGTAGAAGATATCTTGACAAAAGGTCTCGAATCCAATTAATGTCATCGATTGTATAGGCGTCCTGAATTCTGAAAATCTGTTTGCAAATTGGAGAATAAGTTAATATAAATCAATCAATTGAATGAAATAACTAACAATAATTCAATTACAAGAACAAAAATGAAATTCAGTTGAGAATCAAGAAGGGATCACCTATTCAAAATTGGTAGTAAGGCCACTAAAAATGATGTTATACATATATAGTATAACATAAAAGCCGCACTTAGCTTTCCCTGATTGCTGGGGGCACTATACATCAAAAGTAAACGGTAAAAAAGAATAAAGGCATATGTAAAGCAATTGTCAATCGAAGAACTTGAATTTATACAACTTACTTTAGGCTAGAACCACTTTGTCGGGCCACTTTTACCTTCGCGCTTCTCACCCATTATATAATATGTCTTCAGTGCACTATAATTAAAATGAAAAATAGAAAACATTAAAAAATTTGAGTAAAATGAAAAATCAATGATTTACAAACAAATTAACTTACGTGTTAAAAATGGTTTTTATCTATTTGTCTGGCTTATGACCCAATGAATCAAACCAAAAGATAACATTGATGAAGGGATAAGTAACACAGACTCCAACGATAACTATAATCACATATGTAGATTAAAATAAGGTTACATAACATGATACTTCTTAGCAAACTGAATATGTATAAATATATAAAATTAAGTTACTTGCCTTTTAACAATTGGTGCTAGATAGCAAGGCAGCTAAGTCTGTCCAAATATATAGCCCACATAGCTCATCATATCTTCCAACTTAACATTATTACACCTTGACAGGTTGCCAGGATATAAGAAGACATATGAAGTGTCGAGTTCTCTTTTGACACACATTTTGCGGAAGCAGCTACTAAAGAAATAAAATGAGAAATGATTTGGTAAATGTAGAAAGCAAAAACTCCTAAATATCAATGCATTAATTAAAGTTAAAAATAAAAAATAAACTCACTTGATTGCAAATGTGACCCATCCTATGTTTATCTCCTGTAAAGATAGGAACTCCCTAATATCTTTGCTATCAATTCCAAAATTATATGAGATTGTACAACCCAAAATCCCACAAGGTATCTACAAGTCAACCTTATTAATTTTTGTATGAATATTTTGTAGTTGTGCCAATAAGGGAATTTTGTCACTGTTTCTTGATCCTAGTAACACACAAAATAAAGATTATAAGTACGATGTCAAGGATCAAGAAACAATAAGGTGTTTCCTACCATTTGAGGGGTTGTCACCATCTGAACAAGATGTTGACACCATAGGATGAAAGATCATATTGCTTGACCTAGTCTGGCAACCTCTTCATCGAGAAACAGGACATCTACACCTTCCTCCCCCTGTCGAACACTTGTGACATTGACCTTACATTGATCGTCTCAAATTTGCTTATTATGGTGGGTGGTAGCATGCATGTATACAACAATATTGGCAACAACATGCAGGTGTAGGACATCTAAATAAAGAGAACAAGATTATCCAGCCTCTAATGAAGGACCAGGGTCGCCATGTCCAACCTCTAGCAGATTGTAATTGCCTTTGGTACTGGGAAAGATTGGGGATTCATAGGTAAGAGAAATAAAAGAATTAATTAAACTAACTTAAGGAAAAACTCAATGTTATATTAAATGAAATTATTTACAAACCTGAGATCTAGGCTCCTTGTTACACATCCTGACTTGAATATGAGACAACACCATCGAATTCATCTCACCACGTAGCTCACACAACAACTCTTCTTTAAGCTCATCTCAAAGTGATTGGCGCATTTGCACCTCTAGCTCTGCTCGGACTTCCTCTCAAATCTTGGCCACAAACTCTCTACTTGGTTCACTTTGTCCATAAGGTTGTGAACCTCGTCCAAAGTATCTTGAGAGACCAACTCCGCTTGGCTCCCCTCTAACTTGACTAGGGTGATTTAGCTGCCCAAGCGTCGATGCTAAGATGTCCATCCTTCCAGTTGGAGTAAAGAAACCTTGGCTATTCTGCTCTTCAAGTTTATCCTACAGTATACAATAGAAAAATAAAAATTAATTACATAAAATCTTCTAAGGAAAATGAAACATACTTAAATATACTTGTTATTAAATACTAACAATCCTTTTAGCGATGTTAGTAACGACTAGATTTATATATTTTTCTCCCTTTATCCTTCTTGCTTTCCATTTTTCATGACGTGGGGAAGGAAGCAGCTCCTGTACGACAATACTAGTATATGATTTGGCTGCTTCCTCCAAGTTTTTCAATTCAGCCTGCATCATCTTCTTTTCTAGCTTCTGATAGCCCCCACATGACATATAATGCAGATAATTGTTTTAAGCTCACCTTTCTTGATTTGATTGACTCAATTCCTATATAAACAAAGAGTGCAGAAAAATAAGTTAGTGAGGTCAAATAAGTTAAAGTAAAATGTTTCACACTAAGATGAACAACATATATATACCAGAAATTTGGGATCTTGCTACGATGCCACAAACAACCTCTAATCATTTGGAGAAAGAAATGAATACTCTTTACATGAATCATCATTGCTCTTTGACCCTCAATGTACTTGGTTGTAAGCATAGACTTGAAATCTTTCCATCACTGACGAACTTTCCCCATCCAGTGCTTGTACATCTGCCTCGTGTTGGGGACATCATAGGTTTACTACAAAGAAAAATATATAATAGTTATATATGAACAAATAGGAATAAAGATAAATATAAAAATGCAACTTTATATGCCAAAATTTGTTCTCAAATCATAGCCATCTTGTCTGTTGAAACTTTCTTCCAAGAAGAAAATAGAATGCCAACTTTGCTCCGAGCCAGATAGCCAATATAGCTAATGAACGTGTCTCCCTCTTCGCCGATTAATTTCAAATCAGCATCAAATTCCATGTGCACCCTCTCTTTTTCTTCCGCATGACATTTGACTAATGATCGCAACTTCCTGCTTCCTCTAACAATTTTCTTAATAGGTAAGCCACCTGAGTCGCCCAAATCTGAACTTGCTATGTTCCTGCTTAGAAATGAAGGTGAGATATGATAAGTAAATTGTAATTAAATGAATACTTTAAACAATTCAAAATCTTACTTTATGTGTTCTCCCAAATTCCTTCACAATAATCAATTCTAGTTGCATATTCATCATTATTTACCAAATCTACTTCAGTTGGTTAGGTAGATTTATAGTGAAAGGCGGTGTATCGTCAAGATTCAAACTTAGATCACCATCCTTCTGTTTTTTACTTTGGAGTACAATAAACAAATTTTCATTTGATGAATCAATGACATAAAACACTTGTTGTGCCTAGCTTGCTAAAATGAATAGCTCATCTTTATAACAAACTCTTTAAAGATCAATTGAGGTAGAATCTATTTCAACAGCATTATTGTTAACCCACTTGCATTTGAATATAGGAACTCTCAACTTAGTGTAGCTTATCTCTTATATGTCTTCAATAACTCCATAATAAACCATGGATGCCAAGATGGGGTTTTCGTCTTTCAAACTGGTAAAGTGCATTGCTTTGGCTACCATCATCACCCTACTATTTTGTATTATGCTTCTATCATCCTATACTTTTGTGTAGAAAGAGTGCCCATTTATATTGAAACCACTCCAAGTGATGGCCTCAAAAGAAGGCCCCCAAGCTAACCATTTGATTATCTCATACATACTGATCTCCTGCAAAACCTTTTCCTTGAACCACTCTATGAATGTCTTATTTTGCTCATTAGCTATTTGCATGTCATTTTTTCTTGGATAGATCTACTGTAAACTCTTTCTGTGCTTGTCTAAGTACAGCTGCACTTCTTTTATATTATTCAAGATATACAAGTGTGCTTACAACACCTCTTCACGATGTATACTCTTCACTTTGAGCCCTTATGTTCCCTTACTTGTACCCTTTTCATGACGAGATTGGGCATTTGACCTTGATAGATATTCTTTGCAAAAGTTCATAGCCTATTCAATAACATATCTTTCAATAATTGAGGCTTTAGATCAATAAGGATTTTTAGAATACCATTTTAAGTTCTTCATGTATCGTTCAAAAGGGTATATCCACCTAAGATAAACTGGGCCGCATAGTCTTATCTCCCTTATCAAATGAACTATTAAATACACCATTATATCAAAGAATGCAGGAGCAAAATGCATCTCTAGTTGGGATAGAATAGTATAACCCTCATTTTCCACTTTGTCTAACTTTCCAATGTCAACAACTTTGCTACAAATAGCATTAAAGAAACTGCACAACCTTGCTATCGTGCTTCATACATCTTCTTTCATAATGCCTCTAATAGCTACTAGTAATAGTTGTTGCATTAAGGCATGGCAATCGTGGGACTTCATTCCTACTAACATTAAATCTTCCACTCATACAAGCCTGCTTATATTAAAAGAATACCCTTATGGCACCTTAATGCCATGCAAACACCCACACAAACTTCTTCTTTCAGCTTTTGACAATGTATGTACTGATGGCCCTATATCACTCCCTTACCATTATCTCTTAGTTTTGGATGCAGCCGTCTTCTTATTCCCATTTCATCCAAATCTAGTCTTGCACTAATTCCATCTTTAGTTTTTCCTGGTATATGCAAAAGCGTACCAACAAAGCTATCACATATATTTTTCTCTACATGCATCATATCAATACTGTGTCTCACATCAAGACTACGCCAATATAGAATATCAAAGAAACTTGATCTCTTCTTCTATATGTTCTTCTCGCCCATAGTCTTCTGATGCTTACCAAAACTAATATTGATTCTTTCCACTCGACTATAAACCTTGTCTCCAATTAATGCCTTTAAAGCCATTCCATTCTTTGACAAACCGTTAAAAGTCTTTTTTAGCCTACGATATGGGTGGAAGTGAGGAAGAAATTGCCTATGACCAAGGTAGACTATTTTTCTACCATGCTTAAGTTAATGGAAGTGTGTGCCTGCTACATATTTAGGACATGCTTTATGACCCTTCATACTATACCCTAACAAGTTTCTGTATGCAGGGAAGTCGTTAATCGTGGCAAAAATCATTGCACATAGCTTAAAGGACTCTTGATTATATGCATCAAACACATCTATGCCATCCTCCCACAGCTTCTTTAAGTCCTCTATCAAAGGTGCCAAGTAGATATCGATATCGTCCCCTGGCTGTTTGGTCTTGAAATCATCATAGAAAGCATCATATACTTGCATTTCATACACAATCAGGGAGGTAAGTTGTAAATCACCAGCAGAACCGGCCATACACTATATGTACTACTAGAGTACCATAAAGATTGATTCCGTTTGTCAAAGCTCAAACTGAAGGTTTCTTGACTTGTTGCCAAATCCTAGAAACATTTCATCTATTTTTTTCCATTATGGAGAGTCTGTTGGGTGCCAAAGGTATTTTCCATCATATATTCTCTCATCATAATGTCATCTCAACTTCTTCACTTCTTTCACATTAGCAAATATTTGTTTAAAATGCGGTATGATTGGAAGATACCATAAAACCTTTAAAGGATGCCATTTGATTGTCTCTTCACCACAGCCAGCACCTTTCTTCATTTTGTATATGGAAGTTTTACATTTTGGACACTCACTTAATCCTTTATACTCCTTTTTGGATAATAATCAGTCATTAGGGCAAGCACGTATCTTTTTATACTCTATTCCATCATAGACAAGATTTTCTTGGCCTCATATATATGATTTAGAAGTATATTATCCTCTAGAAACATATCACACAACCATTCAAGTAATAATGTGAAACTACTCTCAATTTAACCACAAATTGCCTTTAAGTTAACCAAGTACAAAATACCTGACAAGCGTGTATACTTAGTACACCCAAGGTACAAAGGTATCTCTGTATCACTCTGCACGCTACTATATATAGATGATTGTGCAAAACATTCTACCTAAAAATCATGAATCATTTTCCCCATTCTATCGTCATCTCAAACATCCAAAACTTCCTTCTCATGGGACGCACAAGCAGTTACTTCCTCACCATGCTATATCTACATTATGTACCGAAGATTTATTCCATCACAAAGTAAGTGATCCCTTATATCATGAATATCCTATAGACTCTTATTTGAACACTTCACACATGGACAAAAATACTTCCTATTTTTACTAGGCGCATTCATTTTAGCAAATTCAATAAACTCTTCTACCCTATTCTCATATTCTTCACTAGTTCTCAAAGTATTCATCCAACGATGATCCATTTTACTACCGCCTATACCATTTTCAACAATACTCAATTTTAGACCAATTATCATTGTAATATGAATATGGGTCAAGGAAAGGGATGTCTTACTCATTTTTTTAAAAATTTTAGCAGCATTTCTCTTTAAAAGTAAGACATCCATAAATTCAAACAATAACCCAATTAACAAGACCAGAACTCTGACATACCAGAGAGGATTTCGACATTGGTTAACAAGAAGTAAGCATAACTAGTGTAAATGCTAAATACAATGATACAAAATTCATGATAAGAGCATTGTCATATAGTTAAAAGTCCTTAAATAACAACAAATAAATTAACTATTTCATGCTTTTTAGATAAATTTTTTGTGATACTAATATTTGTATATGTAATATGCTAGTAAACATGAACTTTCAAGAAAAAATAAAAACAAGGTCTTATATTTTGAATCGGTAGTATTACAAAACAAAAGGATGGTTTATTATACAACGGTCCCAAACCATTGTAAACTTTATAAATTGTAGAATTGAAATTTGAAAGGAAAAAATTTGTTTCTTTTGGCAAAATCAACTTGATACAATAAGTTATGAAAGGAGAAAAAAAGATGACGCTAGTAGCATTAGAAAAGTAAAGAGGCAGCTAAGGTTGTCTCATTGACCTTTCTCTAAACCCAACATATTTTTCTACTTTTACTTGGATTTAAATTTATTAATTTATGAACTCTTCCATTAAAAGCATCACCAGCCCCAATAATGCCAGCTTAACCAAAATTCAAAAAAAATAAAAAAATGAACTTTAATACATAAAGCATATATAAATGGTAGTTCCACTAAGTACCTCTATATATATATGTACACATATATTAGTGTGGATTATTATAGTTCCATATATGTTGCTGACCTAAATCTAAATAACTGGAAGTAGGTTTGAATGAGCAAGTTGGAAGGGAGGATTTTATCCTAAAAACACAAAACAAAAGCAGAACACACTAAAGACAATGAAGGAATAACCAGGAAAGTTTTAATTTTTTTGCCTATCACTGTAATTCATAGAAGCTAAGATTTTTTTTCTTTGTTTTAGATGCCTTGTAAATCCACAGTACACAATACAATACTCACCTCTAATATAGCATTGTTCAGTTCATATTACAGTAATACAATACTCCTTTCTACTCAAAAAATACAAAATATCAAATTAAGAACAAGCAATAGACAACTAATAAAACTAATACAAAACAGCCAAAGAAAATAGAGGAATTACCTTGAAATGAAGGCAGAACTAACGACAGTGGCTGGTAGAATGAAATGAAGGTGGCGAATAAGAGAGGGGGAGGGAGAAGGAGCAGAGGTGCGCGAGAGCCACTGACGGAGTATGTGCGCAAGAAAGGGGGACAGTGTGAGTTAGACACAATGCAACCACAACTTGAGAGGAAGGGTGTGGGATCAAAGAGGTGGCGGTAGAAGGAGGAGCGAGACATAGCTTGAGAAAACCTAAGGAAAATTCAAGTTAGCTTTTATATCATTCTAATACAACCTAAAGGAATCGGGTACTTTCCTTTAACTAATTCGCACTGAAACTCATACTTTATTCCAAATGAGGTTTGTATCCCTATTTACACTTGCATTTGAGTCATTTAGCCCTTCAATACATTTTGGGATTCTTACTAAACTTGGCTTAATCGCCTACTTCATTGAAACTCATTCTCAAGCTTCTATCCCAAAATTTGAGATATTATGTAACGCCCCACTTTTTATCCACTAATAGTCCTTGTATATTTGCGACATTAAAAGGAATAAAATGGTGAAGTTTGGAACACATGAAATGACAAAAACACCCTTAGTTAAGATTACACGAATATTGAGCTAAAACAAAATATAAAGTGCAATTTTTGTATGCCAAAAAAGCCCATTATTGAAGCCCAATATAATGAATAAAAGAACACAAGTCTTGGGCCCAATTAATTATGATTTCTGCTCAAGAAGAGAAAAAAGAAGGCTTAATTTAATTACAAAAATGTAATGGCAAAAATGGTAATTTTGCCAACACAATAAGCTAATTTTTGTTCTCATTCCCTCTACCATTTTGGACGTCCAAAAGAGAAGCAAGAAGGGAAATGGATGATTGAAATACTCGTGCCAAAAGTTGAAAGCATTTTACACCAAGTAAACATGAGGTTGAAAAGTCAAAAATAGTGACTAAACATAAGGGAAGCAAGAGAACCTTGGTCAACATTTTTTTTCCTTCGATTTGGAGATGTATATAAGTAGGAAAAGAGGAGGGAAAGAAAAAATCAGCATTTGACCATAAATTAAAGCAACTATGAAGTATTTTTGGCCAAGTAAAAGGAAGGAGGAAAAGTCAAATTAGCATATGTGAAATTACAATTAAATAATATATTGAAGGAGGTAGATTGGTGATAATTCAAGACACCTTTTTAGCTCTCCAAGGGCCATTAATTTCGGTCAAGTGAAATAGAGAAAGAAAAAACATTATAACCAAGGAAAAAAAAGATCATGATGACCAAGTAAAAATGTGCATGCGTTTAAAAGGCAATAAAATACAATAAAAAAAGGATGGAGAGGATATTTTAAAAGAAGCTTTTCTCTTTCTCTTAGCCTCATTTTTTGTTAGTTGAAACTAAAATAAAGAGAGAGGGGGGGGTTGATCAAAGTGGTGAGATCAAGAACAAAGAGGCTAGGGTTCAAGCGAAATCCAAGGTAAGATGCTTGAAATTCAAGTGATTTTTCCTTCCAAACTCCTCAGAACTTCCTCTAACCTCTTCTTCTCTTTGAAATCTATGGATAGCAAGCTAAATCAAGAGTATAGAGAGAGAGAGAGGGTAGAGGTGATTAGAGGGAGAGAAAGTGGTGAAATCAAGAGATAATCTCATAAACTTAGTCCTCTTATGCTATAAGCTGTTGTTGTTGGTTTTGGCTTGGTTTTAGTTCTTTTGTAAATTTAGGTTGATGAAAACCCTAGGGGAAATGCTTCCAAAATTTCCTCTAATCATGTTTACTTAGTGTTTAAGTAGTTAATCATGTGATTAGAAGTGGAAAGAAAGTGATTAAACAAGAGAAATCAAGAAAACACATTTTCTCTCCTAAGAACCTTAATTTGGTCCAGCTATTATTCACTCAGGTTAGTGCTAGAATTTTGAAATTTTGATGGTTCCATCAGATTTAGAAGGGAATTTTGTGTGAGAATATTGGTGTTCATGATTTTTGAAAATTTGTATACAAATTTAGAATTTATTGAAGCTGCAAGTGTTTGAATTACCTCCAGTGAGGCAGTGTTGATGTGTAATAGATTTCATGGGTCAAACCTAGTCCAACAAATATGAAACTTGATAGGATTAAAGTAGGCATATAGAACTTTAACTTGATAGGAAATTTGTAATATTTGGAAAAGTACATTAAAAGATATCAATTTTCAAGTTGTGCCCTGTTTCTGGAAGGAAATCTAGGATAGTGCAGGTTTGGTGAATTTCTGGGAATGATATGGTTACAATGGTCAAAACTGGGTATTTTTCCATGAAAGTAAATTTAGGGAGCTTCATTTAGGCTTTGAAATCAATCCAATTGGATTTTCCTAGAATTAATTATAAATTTCCAAAGTTGACTGAAAATCTATCAGTTTTTAAAAATAGTGAAACTGCACTGTGCAGAATTATAATGTCTAGAAATTGTTATAACTGCATTGGATAACTAGTAGAATTTGATTTAAAGAAAGTAATAGTTTAAGTAATAGCTAGTTACTTGTAACGTTAATTTATAGGAATTTCCAAAAGCTCAAGCAAGAACAAAAGTTTAGGATGAATATTGGAACTGGAAAAGGACTCAGGTAGTAACACTTTACTTCATATACTATGTACCAATCTATATGCAACTTGCATGCCATCTTCTATAACATAACAATGCCTATGGCACATGACCTAGCTGTGATTGGGAAATCTAATGATGGTACACACGGATAAGCCAGGGGATTCAAACAGTCGTTTGACCTTGGACAAGAGTTAAGCCAGGGTCTAAACATGTCGTTGGACTATGGACACGAGTTAAGCCGGGGTTGCAAATATGTCGATTGGCCTTGGACAATGTGCATACAACATGAGTTAGTATCTTACTTGACATGGTGTATTGCATATTTATTATTGCATTCTATATGTTTGATTGCCTGTTGCACTGAGATTTGCTTGAATCTCACCCTTTTTCAAATTGGAAAACCTTACCACTAAGGCTAGCGTCTAAAGGGTAAAGGCAGCAGCTACCGGTGAATAGGTCCTAGTGTGGGCAGAAATTGCTATTAGTTCTTTAGCATTGCATTTTTATTTCTTTTTAGGTGCTTTGTGCACTTTGTATATATTTTTCAGACCCTATAAGGGAATTCCTATATTATAAACAAATACTTATGTCAATATGTTTTTGCTATTTCTATATGCCTTACGGAACTATGCGATTGATACTCTGCGATATCGAAATGTTAAGACGTCTGACATTTTTGGTATTAGAGCTTAAAGTGGTTCTGGTATTTTCATAATAGTATACTGAAATGTTAAGGGGTCTGACATATTACATAAGTAAACTCCTTAATCTCACTCTCCTTCCTTCCCTCCTCGTTTACTTAGCCTCTATTATCTCTCTACCTACAACTCCCTGTTCTGATTTTCTTCCTTCTTCCTTTTCCCATTATCTTTATATTTTATATATTCATAACTTCTTGTTATATATATATATATAGATTGAAGAATTTTGTTTTGGAATGTCAAAGCTACATCTACCTACTATCTATTATACTATATTGTCTTTTTGTTAATAACAAGTGTCTTTATTTTATTCTCAACCAAAGTGTAGAATGTTGTTGCAAGTATTAATTGTTTGGGTTGTTAGTTGAGCAACACCTAAAATGTTTTATTGAAGTAAATACATAATATGAACTCTAAAATAAAGAGTAGCAATGGAAAACTTATCAATAGTACCTCTAGCCATAGCAACTCTGCACACTATATCTCACAACTTGAGAGCTAGAAAAGATAAAAGGAAATTAGAAGAAAATAAATGAAGATTCTTCTAACAAGAAGATGAGGCACAACGATAGTCTAGGCATAGTCGTCACCTATTATAGAACCCTTAAGGAGCAAGTAAGTGTATTTTCAAAGTACAACTCTAAGACTCGGCCTACACTATTTATACCCTCCTATCAAGGTTTGTAATAGCTTTACTGATTAGGTAGGTAACCCAAAACCAAATCTCTATCCAAATCATGTGTGGGACATAATTAGAAGATATTTTATCCAAAATATATTAAACTAATAATCTTTAAAGCAATCCGCTAATATTCAGAATAACTTCATAATATCTAGAATATTCATTTGATCATAATAATCAACTAGTATATCCTTTATATGATCGAAGAATAAATATATATCTAGATATAATATAAATAAACAAAAGGGTATAATATTATCATTTTAATAAAATATCTAACATTCTCCCACTTGGCTCCCAACCTAATGTCATTTGGTGAGTATAGTTCATTTAATTAACACTGCAAAAATCATGGTGGTAAGTCCTCTTTGATCAAGTATTACCTTCCATGCATCACAAATAGCATCATTACTTAATGGGTCAATACTTCATGAATAAACGTTAATGTCTATTCAGTTCCTATCTTAATATTTATTAATCTCAACAATCATAAATGTATACAAGTAAAAAAATATAGAGATGATAACAATAAGTGAAATTTCATTACTTTACATGCCTTGTTTAATCTAGTAATGGCTTAAGCCCCATATAAGGTACATACAAGACAAAGCCCTTTGGTTTTTTCCCTTTAGTCAAAGGATCAACTAGCATTTCCTTTGTATTGATGTATTCAACTGAGACTTGACATCCTTTACTCTATCTTTTAAGGATAGAAACTTGAAGTCAACAAACCTACTTCGACTTCCTCTTTTTCTGTTATGGCTATGGCCACTATAGCTTTATTGTCATAGTATATTTTAATTGGCATAGAGATTGAACCCACAATCTCAAGCCTAGTGATGAAATTTCTTATCCAGATTCCTTGTGTACTTGCTTCAAAACACGCTATGTACTCAACATCACGAGTAGAGGGAGCAACAAGTGTTTGTTTGGCACTACCTATGATTTGGCTCCTTCTCCTAGTAGGAAGACATAACCAGTAGTAGATCTCTTTGTATCTTTACATCCTCCTATATCAGAATTTGAGTACCTATTCACTTCAAGATTGTCTTTTCTTCTATATGTAAGCATGTAATGCTTAGTACCTTGAAGGTACCTAAAAATTTTCTTTGTAGTTAAACAATATTTTTCTCTAGGATCACTTTGGTACCTCCCTAACATACCTATAGTAAAAGCTATGTCAAGTCTTGTGCAAACATGTGTATACATTAGGCTCCCTAGCGCTGAGGCATATGGGACATTTTCTTTCTCTTTCCTTTAAGGCTCATTCTTGGGACATTGACCCAAACTGAAAACATCTCCCTTTTCAATAGGAGCAATATTGGGTGAAGAGCTCTCTATTCAAAATTGTTCAAGAATTGTATTAATATAGGTTTCTTGAGATAAGCTTAAAAGGCCTTGATGTCTATCTCTATGGATCTTAATGCTAATGACATAAAATGCCTCACCCATATCCTTCATGTCAAAACTCTTGGATAAAAATGGTTTACCTCTTGTAGTAGTCCCAAGTCATTTGTTGCAAGAAGTATGTCATCCACATGCAAAATCAAAAATATGGTCTTGCTCCCACAAATCTTATGATATATACATGCATCCATAACATTTTCAATGAAGCCAAAAGATGTAATAACTTTATGGAGCTTCAAATACCATTGTTGTGAATCTTGCTTAATACCATAAATTGACTTCTTCAACTTGCATACTAATTTATCCTTGCCTTCTGCAATGAACCCCTCAAGTTGCTTTATGTAGATTTCTTCCTCAAGCTCACCTTTAAGGAATGTAATCTTGACATCTATTTGAAGTAAGTCTAGATAAAAGCGTGCAACTAATGCCATGATGATACTAAGAGAGTCTTTCTTAGACATAGGAGAAAAAGTTTCTCTATAATTGACTCCTTCCACTTAGTAAAACCTTTAGCAACCAATATAGTCTTATATCGATCAGTACTACTTTGTAAATCCCTTTTGGTTTTGAAACCCACTTGCAGCTAATGGCTTTAGTCCTACTAGGTAACTCTATAAGTTCCCAAACATGATTGTTTACCATGGCTTTCATCTTATCAGTCATATTATCATATCACAAATTAGAGTTTATGTTTTGCACAGCCTGAGTAAATATTAATGGGTCATTTTCAACAATTACCTCACAATTAAATTCCGTAAGATCACTATGTAATCACTAGGTAATACCGATTTCCTTTCTCTTGTTAACATCCTTAATACAACATCATGAGTTAGTTCATGTTGCTCATTTAGAACATTCTCTATCAAATTTTATGGTTGTGTGATAGCTTGATCATTCTGAATATGTTCCTCATGTCTAGTATCGTCAACTTGATTCATTGGAATCACATGACATTCTATGACAAGTCTTGTTGAAAAGATGTCTTCATTCATAGATGCTTCCTCACCATTTTTGTCGATGGTTCCTTCTATGTAATTACCTTACAGATTACTCCAACTAATCACATTGTTCTCAAGAAATCTTGCATTCCTAGATTCCACAAACCTCTTATAAGGTGTAGGATAATAAAACTAATATGTATCACCCCATTTTTATGCACCAATATTCCTTGTAAATATTTGTAACATTTGATGGAATAAAATGGTGAATATGGAACAATTGGAATGACAAAAATACCCCTACAAGAGGCTAAACAAAAATTGGGCCAATATAAGACATAAAGTATAATTTTTGTCTTCCAAAAAGCCTATTCTTGAAGCCCAAAATAATGAATGGAAGAATAGAAGTCTTGGGCCTAATTAATTATGATTTTTGGCCAAATAGAGAGGAAAAGAAGAATGCCCAATTTAATTACAAAAAATGTATGGGCAAAATGGTCACTTGGCTAAATTAAAATTAAAAGCCAATATTTTTCCCTTTTCCTTGGGTGTTGGATTTCCAAAAATGCAAGAGGCGAAGGGAATTGATGATTGAAATACAAATGCCAAGAGTTGAAACATGTTAGCCAAGCAAAAAGGTGAAGTTTGAAAAGTCAACAATTCTATGCAAATGTTGTAATATTTGAGGAGGTAAATTATGATAAATCAATAAGCTATTTATTTCCCCTTTTCATGATGCAATTTTTGGTCAAAGAGGGAAATTAATTACTTGGACATTCGACATGCTATGTGTAATTATTCTAGGCCAAGTAAAAAGGTAATAAGCAAAAAGTAAATTTCACATAGTAAATTAACATTATAATATATTAATTACAAGGAGGTGGACAAAGGAAATTGAAGAAGCTCATGTGGTTACTTTAAGGGCCTATTTACGTCATTTTAGCAAGAGGGAAGAGAAGGCATTTATGGTTAGGTTAGAAAGGGGTCAAGCTTAAGCAATTGGCATGTGCTAATTGCAATAAAATATTATATCATTAAGGAGGTGGAAGAGATATTTTTCCGAGCTATTCTCTTTCCTTCAAGCCTTCATTTTGTCCAAACTCAAGAACCAAAAGAGAGAGTGTGTGTCTTGAAACATAGGAAGCAAGAGAGTGCTCAAGAGAGTTCAAGAAGCAAGAATCAAGGTATGTTAGTGTGAAATTCAAGTGTTTAAGTTCTCTAGTTCATGTATAACTCCCTCTAATCTCTATGCCACCATGAATATCATGTGTAGCAAGCAAAACTCAAAGGAAAAAGAAGAGAGGGACGAATAGAAGGGAGTAGAGAGAGAAAGCAAGGTAACTTTTGTAATATCCCAAATTTTGAGACTTGAGGCTAGAGAATAAGCCTGAGATTAGTGGACTGCTAAGCCCCGGTTTAGCAAGATCCCAAATTGTAATTAAGGGTAATGACTCCAAAAGTGGATGTGGTTAGTGATGAATAAACCCTTTTGGAGATTATGGTGTGATTTGGAACCCGATGTGATTCGTATGTGTTGTGAGCAGCGCCGAAACCCTGTATTTAAGTTCAATTATGGATTAACATCTAAATTGACTTAAAATAGAGGGGAGGGCGCATTGTGGAAGAAAAGGAAGGATATGGTGTGTTTGGTGGTGATTCAAGAGGAATTGCCGTAATCAGGGGCAAAACGGTAAAGTTACCGACCAATTGGTCAGTTACCGAAGAGGAAACTCATTGGTAACTTCAAGATCAATGGTTGAGATTGATTTGTGTAGAGATCAAGGGGGTGGAATCACATGTATGTGAGGTTTGTCAAGATGGTGACACTTGGCACAATTTGGACCCTTGGATCTTGGTCAAAAGTTCAACACTCTTTTTCTCTTCTCTCTCCCTTATTTGGTCGTCCATGTGTGTTTTTTTGGGGCCAAAATCTGATCATCATCTTCATCATTTTCATCTCTCTCTTGTTCTCCATTTTCGCCAAGAGCAAGCTAAGGAAAGAGAAAGGGAAAAGCTTGAGTTTTGGTAAGTTAATGCCTTCATATGCTCAAGTGTCTTTCATTAATGTTGTTCATGAGGTTGAGGGCTATATTCCTATGGTTTTAGATTCTTGATTGGTGAAGTTTGATGGCTTGAGGAAATTTGGAAAGATGAAGAATCAAAGAATTGGTTTGGGAAAGAGGAAGAGATGAGTATTTGAAGCATTTTGACCTAAGTTTTGTGATCATTGGTTAAGCTTTGTAAATTTCGAATTTTGCCCTGATTTTCATGTGATTTTTGATTGGATGAATTGGATTGTGTTTTATGATGAAAATGGTGTCATATTATGTATTGGCATCATTGAAATTGGTTTTGAATTTGAAATGGAAAGAGATTGTAATGTAGAGTTGGTATTGTGAATTGTGTGACATGTTGCAATTCATTGTGAAACATGTCAATATAATGTGAATTTGGTTGATTTGGTATTTCCAATGGATTCCTTGTGCAAATTTATGTGGGAATGAGGTTTGGTATGAAAATGGGAAGCATTGGAAGCAATTGTCAAAATCTGGAATTCTGTCTTTTGAATTGCTGTTCTGGGCAGTCGGTTTGTGTTGCCGTTTTGAATGGGCAAATGATGTTAGAAAATTCTGAAACTTTCCAGTCTTGAAGTTCACATCTCAAGCTTCAAAATGGACATATAAATTGTGTCATTTCGTTTTGTGAACTGGGATTTATGTTTGCCTAAAGTTTGAGGTCGAAACTGGATTCTGTTTTGGAGCAATGTTGGATTTTGTGTAAATCTGGATTTGTGTGGTGATTTCTGGTAATGAGACATATTTTTCCCATAAAGGGGACTTGAATATCTTTCAATGGGCTTTGGAATCACCTTGTTTCAAGTTTTCTAGAGCAAGTTATGAATTTTTGAAGTTTCCTTGGCTGCAGCCAAAATTCTGGCTCCAGCGCAAAACTTTCTGTGTGTGTCCTGGCCGCAGCCAGAAATTCTTGGCTGCAGCCAAAATGTTTCTGTGACGTTTTTAGCCATTTTTGGCTGCAGCCAGAACCCAATTTTCAGCAATTTGTGATTTTGAAAGGTGATTTCCAACCTAGTACGTCCCAATCCTTTAGGCTTTCGTTGAGCTTATTTTAGCCACCTAAAGGGTGTGAATGGTAACCAACTTTAAGTGATATAAAAGTAAGGATTTGGAATTGAGATTGACCCTATATCCTTGATTTGGTTTATAGGGTTCAGTAT
This sequence comes from Inga leiocalycina, assembly GCA_963242795.1. NCBI lineage: Eukaryota > Viridiplantae > Streptophyta > Magnoliopsida > Fabales > Fabaceae > Inga > Inga leiocalycina. Next base: position 42,599,206 of record OY725332.1, read on the forward strand.
TCGTTTGGATCGCGAGTAAGCGGAGCTGGAGCATACGTGGAAAGAAAAGTGTAGGGAACTTACCTCTCTTGCATGCTTTGATGTTGTGGTTGTGTATTGATGCATGTATTGCTTTACTGGATTATGTGAAACATGTATGAATGATTGTAGCTCTGTTTCTAGTTATGCTATGGCCATGAGTATGTTGTTGAAACATTGAGCACACAGATATGTCATTGTGTGAACATGAGTTTTGTATTGCAAGCATGTCATGCATTAAACACATATCATGCATGCATATAGGTATCTGTTTCCTACTGAGATTCTCTCGAATCTCACCCTCCCCACCAACATTTTAGACAGGGTAGGTGGATCGAGGATGGAGGCAAGCAACCAGGGGCGACGAGGCTTCCTTCGGAATATTTGAGTTGGTAGTTGGTTATCATAGTTGGGATGTATATTTGGATATTGTACATGTATATGGATTTGGTTATGTATTTGAAACGAGTATTGGATATTTGTATATGTATGAGAAAGACTTTGTGTAATCCCCATATAAGGGCTTGTAGGGGCGAATATGCCCTGTAAGGCTTTGAGTTAATAAATGGAACCCGGGAGTTGCCGGGATTATATTGTGTACTCTGATTTGTTATAAATGTGATATTCCGCGTGATGTAATTGTATTCGGAATGTGAATGTGAGACCAAGTTATCAATGATTTTGAAAGGCATTTGTGAAAACCCCGTCTGGTAGATGGGTTTGTAAAAGGTAGTTTTGTTTATTATTGGTCTCTATTTCACTTTAATTGCGTATTTCGGATATAATTACGGCAGGGGGTTACAACTTTAAGAAACCTTAATTCTCTTGTTGAATATGTTGTTGTTATGGTTGTTTATTGGCTTGATTGGCTTGTTTTGGTTGGTTTTTGAAAATTGGGATGAGAATATCCTAAGGGTTATGCTGCCCAAATTTCCACTAATCATGGTTAATGAGTGTTTAAATGGTTAATCATGTGCTTACAAGTGAAAAAGGAGGTGTTTAAAGGGTTAAATCAAGAAAATCATATTTTCCCTTTTTCTTTGTAAAGTTTTGGCCAGCTACAGAAATAGGGGTAAGATCTAGAATTTCATCAATTTGATAGTTCTATAGTGTTTAGAAGGGAAAATTGTGTAGGGTATATATTAAGTGTGAAGTGTGAAAATCATTAGAATGTGAAATGACAAGATTATCCCTAAAACACTAAATAGGGGATGCTAAGGGTAAATCTATCTTTTGGAAGTGAATTTGACAATTCTGAGGTCAAAAATGGATTCTACACGCAAAATTGTGTATGATTAGCCTGGGTCATAATTTTTGGAAAAGTACAGTTGGACCGGGTACAAAGGAACTTAAACCAGGCTTAAGGGGCATTTGGTAATTTTTGCAGTTTTAAGCTAAGATAACCAACAAATTGAGTTTAAAATAATACATAAATGATTAATAACTCAATTCTTGTAAATTTAAAATTTTAGGACCGGACAGTTAGCCTGAGCCGGAATAGAGTTCAGGGATAGTTTAAGAGCCAGAAAAGGGTTTAAGGTAGTAACTCTATCTTTCATACAATATGTGAACTTGTATATACTTTGTGTATTCCACCTTCTGTGATGTGTATAATGCACACACATTATCTAACCAATGCGGGAAAAGCACAAGTACCGTCCATGGGGAAAAGCACAAGTACCCTAACAGTCCAAAGGGGATCTAGTTATGATACACAGTGCCTATAAGGTACATTGCCTAGTCTGTGGTCTTGAGCCCAACTAAGATACAGACAAGTAGGGGTTCTATCAATAGTTGGCCCTGAATATGTGCACATACAAATTTTTATGATTACAGTGTTATTATTCTGTTGCATTATATGATGCTTGGCATATTTATTTGTTGCATTTTATATGACTGATTGTAGTTTACTACTAAGATTCATTTGAATCTCACCCCTTTCAATATCTAAAAATATTCCAACAAAAGCTAGCCGCTTTAAGGGCAAAATGTTAAATACCGGCGTGTGAGGGTACCAATTCAAGCAAGGGCTACCTTTGGTTATCCTTAGTTTTATTTTAGGAGTTTTGGACAATTTGTAAATATTTTTCAAACCTTATGGGGATTTCCTGCATTGTAAACAAGTACTTATTATCAGTATATTTGTGTTATTTATATATGCTTATGGAACTATACCTTTATTACTCTGGCAAATATTGAAATGTTATAGGGTTTAACATAATAACCCTTAGGCCTTTTAGCATAGCCAACAAAATGGGCTTTAATGGTCTTAAGATCCAATTTCTTCTCTTGTGGGTTATACACTGTTACTTCTGTAGGACACCCCTATACTTTAACATGAGTTAGGCTGGGTTTCCATTCTTTCTAGATTTCAAAGGGCGTCTTAGGCACGGCTTTTGTTGGAACCCTATTAAGTATGTATACGGTAGTCACGAGTGCTCCTTCCATAAGGAAACTGGCAATTTGGAGCTACTCAACATGCTCCTAACCATATCCAACAAGATCCTATTTCTTCTTACAGCTGCACCATTCATTTTGGGTGAGCCAGGCATGGTATATTGAGCAATTATGCCTTACTCTTGAAGAAAATCTGTAAAAGGACTAGGCACTTGTCCTTCACTAGTGTATCTACCAAAATACTCACCACCCCCAATCTAATCTCACAATCTTGATTGGTTTCACAATATGTTTTTCTACTTCATCTTTGTATTCCTTAAAGACATCTAGTGCCTTACTTTTGCAATGAAGCATGTAAACATACATAAAACGTGAATAATCATCAATAAAAGTAATGAAATATTTTTGACCATGTGCAGTTAAATCATGACAACATATATCTGTGTGTACAATCTCAAGTAATTCATAACCTTTCCTAGTCCCTTTATGTGACTTCTTAGTCTAATTTCCCCTAATGCAGTTCACACAAGAACCAAGATCTAAATGATTTAAAGATGGAATAACTCTATCTTTAGTTAACCTCTTGATTCTTTCAGTGGAGATATGTCCCAATCTCCTATGCCACAGGCTAATCGAATTCTTATTGATGACACTTCATTTAATACCACATGTAATAGATAAAGGTTAAGGTAAATTAGAAACAATTTTAAATAAACCATTAACCACAACAATATCTAAAATTGGAACTGAATCTTTACTAAAACTCATATGATCTTTTGAAAGGTTTAATCCATAACTGAAATGAATTAACTTAGACATAGAAATCAAATTTCTCTTATAAGAAGGAACATAAAATGTCTCAAAAGATCTAAAACATAATCATTAGAAAGAACTATTCTAAATGTTTTAACCGCTTTCACAGCATCTCCACTCTCACTGCCTGAAAAAACTTTTTCCTTGTTGGGGTGTGGAGGTCTACTGTTTAGAAAGCCCTACATGGTATTCGATATGTGGATCATGGAACCGGTATCAATCTACCAAGTGTCATTACTAACAGAAGTAAAATGAGATTCAAATGCAGCAGAAGATGAAAGCATACCTCTCTTTTTCAGCCAAGCCATGTACTTGAGACACTCAGTCTTTTTGTGCCCCTTCTTGTAATAGAAACACTTCGCATCCTTCTTGTTTGCTGACTTAACATGAGGAATTTTTTTTTGCTCTTATTCTTATCATCCTTCCTCCCCCTTCTAGCTCTATCCTTAGAACTTCCACCAAAATGAGCTTCTTTATGTGCTAGCTTCCCATTCATTAGCAGCCTAGTCTCTTTCTGAACACACATGGCCGGCAATTCATCCACTAACCATTTTTCCTTATATGTGTTATATGAGATCTTGAAAACGTCATATGAAGGAGAACAAAACTTCAAAATCAGTTGCACTAAAAATGGCTCAGTAGGTTGTATATTAAAGGGTTTGAGTTGAGAGGAGAGATCCCTCATCTTCATGATATGTTGTCTTATGCCCCCAATACTTTAAGCCTCAAAGTACATAATTCAGACATGATGGGTCCACCTGCCTATTTATCTAACAGTTTGAATTGCTTGTCCAAAGTTTCTAGGTACTATTTGGTAGTTTTGCATTCGAGGATAGCACCTTAAATATTCTTTGAATCCTTTGTTGAATGAGCATAAGAGATAGGCAGTTAGACCGCTCCCACTAATTATAATGGTTTCTTGCATCTTGGTCAATTGAGTCATCAGCTAGTTTTTGGGGTTCATCAAACCTTAAAGCAAGATCCATATCTATACAACTGAGGTCCAATAAAACACTATCTTTCCAGTTGAGATAATTAGTACTATCCAAGATCATTTTTGTTATTCATATCAGTGACAATCCTAGTGGTAATAGGAACTGCAAAATTATAAATTCACTCACATAGTAATTTTTTGAAGCTAACACAATTACTGTGCCATACATGATAAAGTCAAATAAAGCATGCAATTACAAATACATATCGCTAGCATCTACTCGTGGGCAAAGAAAACTAGCATACATGTATTTGTCTCAAATTGATGAAACTAGATCGCAATTATTTTTTCTAATATATGTGGGCTACTTAGAAAATACAATGCTATTCTATTTCATCCTAACTAAATATACAATCATAAATATCTACCTGTAGGAAAAGATAAGTTATAATCTCATATCTAATTACAACCAACATTCTATAATGCCATATGAAATTAAAATGTGCATGCAACAGAAATAAGGATGTTGTGGCTACTCCCCAGGAAAAAAATGCATACTAATCATGAATATCATGAGCATTCAAAACATAAATATGCACCAAAGCCTAATGATAATTATTTTAAACAATTAATCTAATCAACAAGTGGAACTAGATAACTGAAATTCTCCCACTATTGCTTGAAATAATGTCAATATGTCTCAACTCAGAATATTCACCAAAGATCCAACAATTATATAAATGTCCAAAATCAACAATATAAACATTTAGACAACTATTCACAAAAGAATAAATTTAAGCAATAACATATGCTAGAGATTGTGTGGACAATTATAATGCTAAATAAATAAATCAGAATAATAGCTTAAGGAATAATATTTATTTAACTCTACTAATCTCTGAGAAACTAAAGTAAATAACTTAAACAATATAAATAAGGCCCAACATAAAAGTCCAAAAATAGAATGAGTAAAAACATATCACTGCCCCAAAGGACAAAACCAAATAATTATTGTTTAACCAAAAATAAAACCCAGGCCTACCAGCAAAATCACTCAAGCAATTTCTCAAAAGGTCCAGCAGGTTTTCGAAAGCCCAAAAGCGATAATCAATTAAAGCAAGAAAAACAAAATAAAAGATATTGTGTAAGCCCAAAACATAACCTCAACCCAGGATGATGAACAGATATATCATAAATTAAACAAAAAAAAGTCCAAAAGTGTGCCAAGCCCAGTCAGCGCCTATAAGTGAAACAACGTGTTTTGATAGTGCACAGGATGATGTCTTTTTCAAGCGTCTTCTGTAACATACTGAAATTTGGTAACCGGTGTTGCTTCGTGTGTGTAATTAGTCAGATAAAATATACCAATGTCTATGTACATTTGGCACCATCTTTTTGACAATCAAGCATACATGACGCCATTTACTACTACTTACATAGGCACTTAGCGTTTTTCAAGACATAGGCTCACACTTGGTAGCTCCCTTAAACACAAGCACATGTGACACCATCTTAAGTATACACCACATAAAGTAGCTTTATATCTACCTTTCTACTTTTGGGTTGGTGCCAACATGGGATGCCACCTAGGTCTATTGCCTTTTTACCTACCTTTTGCTTGTAGGTTGGCTTAATGACAAGGCGCCACCTAGCTCCCTTATGTAACACATGACTAATTAGCCAGGACAACTCATCGGTCTTCAGTTAAGCCACATGTTCGTCCTCCCCTGACACTACATATGAAAGGTAGATGAAATCATCAGACTTCCCTTTCCTTAACAATCAAGGTCAGCCAAGAGGAAGAAAGGAAGAGTTGGCCGAATTGTAAGAAAACACATGGTATCTTGCTAGGTCGGACACTTAAACTCATATGGCACTTAATCCTAATACTTCCTAACTCCTTAAATTTCGGCCAAGAGGGAAGAAAATAAGAGAAAAATAGTAAGAAAAATAAAAAGGAGAGAAGAGCCAAAATCTTGAAGAACACAAGTGAGAGAAAGTGTTCTTGAGCAATTTTCATCCCCGAATTCATGTTTCTAGCTTGTAGAGCCTTCACCAATCTTGTTCCTCCATGAGAGCAATGTTTCTATGATTCTAAATTCTTGATAAGAGGAGTTTGGTGTTGTCTAAAAGGTTCAGGAGTTGGGTGTAATATCCCAAAATATGTATAAGGGCTAAATGACTCAAAAGCAAGTAGAAATAATGAAAGAAACTGGTCTGTGAATTTAGAAATGGATTCAATTCCAACACATAGAAAGAAAGTAGCCGATTCCTTTAGGTTGCATCAACATAATGCAAAACCTAACTTGGAATCAAAAGAAAAGGGAAATGGTGTCTAGAAAGAAGAAATAAAGAGATATAAAAGAAATAATAGCAATATAATTCATATTGTAAAAACTAAGGGCAAAAGAGACATTTGCCACTTGATCTTGAGGTTAAAATTGGAAGACAAGATGAAAGGCTAAGATTTGATCTCAGAAAGCTAGAGTAATCATGAGTTCCAAAAAGTAAATTACCCTCCTCACACATGGTTAAAATTGGTTAAAAGGGCAAAGAAAGAAGAAAGAAAGTTTGGTTAAAGTGTCAACTCTTGTGAAGAAGGCTTTGGTCAAACTTGTACCTATGTATATAAGATCAATTGGTTAACAAATTTCCTCTTCCATTGGACTCTTAAATTTTGTCCAAGACTAAGGAAAATAGGAAAAGAATATGTAATCAAAGTCAATCCCAAATTCATTAACCAAGTTAAAAGAAAAGAAAAGAAAAGAAGAGAAGGATGAAGAGTCAAGGTGACCTCAAATATTTCCAACTTGGAAAATTTGACCAAAAGCAAGATATCAAGAGCAATTTGGTCACCATATTTCTCTTTACTTTGAGAGAGGATTTTCGCTCAAGTAAGAGGAAGAGGGAAGGAGAAGTGTTGACTCAGCCAAACTATGGTTTAGTCAAATTAACTAAACAACCTTTTCAAGACACCATGTAAGTGTGACACATCACCTTTCTTGGCTTTTTAGAGTGAATTTCAGCCAGGTAAATTCATGGGCTAAAAGTAAATGAATTAAACACAATTACACACTCTCAACCACTCTTAAAAGTTGGCCAAAGTGAGAAAAGAAGAGAGAAAAACTTGGAAAAAGAAAACGGAAAGAGAAAGAAGATCAAGAAGCAAGGTAAGATCTTTTAGCTGGATTTTCACTTCCAAGATCACCTTTAGCTCAAATTCTCTTCTTTAACATTGTTCCCTACACTGAGAGCTTCAATTCTATGGTTTTTGTTTCTCAAAAGGAGGTGTCTTGTACTGTCTACAAAGTGTCAAAGTTGGAGAATCAAAGAACTAGCTTGGGCAAGTGATAAAGGTGAGACTAAGCTTTAATTTGAACTATATATTATGTTGATTGGTTAATTTTTATGGAATTCTCTTTGCTACCCTAAATTTGGTCAATATGTGTTCTTAGGGTTGCATGATGCCATGTCCATATACATGATGTTCTATGATGTTTAAGACTAGTTGAGTGAGAAATTTGCAAACTTGGTTGATTGTTGTATGGAAGGTCAATTTTGGTCAGAACAGAGCATGTAGAAAGAGTGGGATTTTGGTAAATTTGATGTCATCAATGGATTCTACACAAAAAACTATGTAGGAATAGCCTCTGGCTATAAATTCTGGATGATTGGAATGAAATTCTGGAAATTGGAAAAGTTAACATAGTGTTACCAGTTAGAGTTTCTTCCAGACAGATGGAATGTGGCATGTTTTTAAATGATCAAATGTGATTCAATGAATATGATATTTTCCAGAATAAAATTATACATGTCAAACTTTAAATTGATATATAATTTGTTCCTTTTAGATCAATAGACTAAGAGTTATGAATTATTGAAGTTAGAGATTTAAAACTGGAATGATTCTATGATAGGGTTAATTGATTTATGGTTTTGGAATTTTGCGCATGTAATTGGCTTAAGGAGATATTTTTCCTTCAAATTGACTTAATGAGTGACACATGGAACTTTGAACCACCTGAATTGGATATTCCTATAAAGAAATATGAATTTTCAAAGTTTGTTGAAAATTCTGACAGCTTTTGGAGAACATGCGAATGTAAGAAACTTAGGGCCAAGTGTAATAAACTTGAACTCCAAGTCTAAAACCAAGCATTTTGGGCTAGTGCGAACACATTGACTTTTCATTTGGCTTAGTGCACTAACCCTAAGGATAACCAACTTAAGTGTCTTGAGTGATCAAAGAATTGAAATAGGTAATAACTTGTTCGTTCATGAATTCAGTTTATAGGATTTAGTAGTTGCTTGAGGCGCCCACAAGATTAGGAATAGAAATAAAGTTTGGAAAGGCTACAAGGCAGTACCTTATCCCTTATATCATATGTGCTACTGTGTATGTATTCCTTATCATTTGCTTATATGTAGGACAGTTAGTCCCTAAGCAGTAAGACCCATAATTATAAGTTGTACAAGGAGTTACCCTGGGCTACAGCATAGGGGATTACCCTAGCCTGCATATCTTGTATGGGGTATAGGCCCTGGGCTACCAGTTCATGGTCACCAAGCACTGTGGTTCTGTGATTTAGGACCAATTAGGCCCTTTGTTTGCTGCATACTGTAAGTGTTTTCTTTGATGGTTTGCTTTATATGGTTAGTATTCTGCATATCATATGAGTGATTTGTGTTACTACTGGGATTCTTTTGAATCTCACCATTTCCAACCAATAATCTATAGCAAAGGCTAGCAGCTCCAAGGGCAAGAAGGTAACAGACAGGTGAAGCGAATGCTGAATGATTAGAGTCCCATTGGTTATCTTTCATTTCGGATAATTGTAAAATTTGTAAATATAACTAAGTATAAGTAGTTGTAGCAGTACCAGTAACAATAGCACTAACCGCATTAGTTATAACCTGTTTATTAGTACATCAACAAATGCGCTAGTATTCTAATGCAATAAGTGAATTAGAATCGAGCAACCAAATGCTAAAAGCCTATAAATTAATCACCATTGCGTGGGCTATTGCCAGAGAATGCTCTGTATTTTAAATAAAAGGATTTGAAACTGATGAGAGGTAATGAATTTGCAAACTGGTTTGAGACCACACTTAAAGTATTTTCAAAAGTTTTTGAAAAACCTACTTAAGTGCAAGTTCGAACCCTGAATTAAAGTTGGGACTTTAATAACTTACAATAGAAAAATGTCTCAGGTTTGTAAACATTACATGACTAGAACTCATCTAAACGTTTTAGAAATACGGTGTTATATTAGGAGAATCATGAATCAAGAACGGGTTATAGCACTGAATAGAGGTAAGCATAAGCTCTTATTTGAGAATAGTATCTTGAGATTTGGTAAGTTATCATGAAATTGATATACTGCTCTAACTTTTGGTCAAGGTAATCTTAGGGTTTTATTGATCTTATAGACATGAACAAGATGTTAAATAAGGCTTAAGCATGATAGAAAGAAAGTTTAGAAAGTCTTGTGGTAAAAATTGTTAAAATCACTTTGTTTGAACATATGGTGCATTTCAGCCAGGAGCAGGGCACTAGGAGAGATTGTGATTTTGTTTATTTTGAGGTTTCCAATGGGTTTAGAATGAAAAATTGCGTAGGAAAAAGGTGAGAAATTAATTTTGGAGGCATTAGAATTGAAAGTGGAATTTTTGACCTAGAAACCCTAAGTTTCGGTCATGACATGTTCATAGGGGAAGAATTTAAGGGTAGAAATGGAGTCTAAATACAAAATTATGTGGGAATAGCTAGAGGAAATAATTATAGAAGAGTTGGATTGAAAACCCTAGAATTGGAGTTAAAGGTTATTTGAGGATAGTACTACCAGATTGAATTTCCAAGAAGTGAGGTTGCTTTGAGTTCCGTTTTGATTGACTGAATCATATCCAATTATTATGACATTTTACATGTCAATAGTAGACATGTCAAGCTTTAACTTAAGGTATAGATTGCATTATTTGGATTTGTAGTTTGTAAGTTATGAATTGTTAAAGTTAGGTTATGATATGTTGGTCGTGGAGTTTAGGATCTTAGCACCCTCAATTGGCCTTAATTAATATTTTGTTTACAGAGTACTTAAAGAGATTTACATAGGAACTTGAACCACTTAATTTGGAGCTTTATAGATTAAGATATGCATTTTCAAATTTGTCTAATGGAATTTGGCAGATTGAGGTCAATTCTGGAATTTCTAGTTCTTGAAGGGAATTATGATTAATGGGAACATAAGGATTAGAAACATGTCTTAGGGGTTAATGTCACCACATTAAATACCCAATTCTCAAGGAAGGAAGACATATAATATGTCTTAGAAAAAATATGCATTAAACATAGCACAAAGGGTACTAAAGATAACCAACAAAGTGAAGTAAAGGACAAGAATAGAGATAGGTCAAGAGTAACATGATTTTATTATGTCAACAAAATTGGAATAGACAATGACCTATCTATTCTTGAATTCTAAATTATAGGATTTGGTATTTTCTTGAGCCCAAAAAAGAAGTTTGTTGATAAGGGTAAAGTGTGGGAAAGGTGACCAGGTAGTAACTCTTTCTCTCATATATTATGTATTGTTCTGCATGTAAGTTTTTACCATCAAGTATATTCATTTAATGAATATACGAAATTGTTGTTGGACTAGTGGCTCTCGAGGCAATAAGACATGTTTTCATGTCCTTAAGTAGTAAGACCTGATGAGCATTCTGGGTAGAGACCCAAGGCAGTAAGACCTAATATGTAAGTTTGCATGGGGCCGTGACCCTAGGCTATAAGACCTGTTTTACCCAGAGCTGTGGTATTGTGTTTCGTGATTGTTGGTATTGCTGCATCTTGATCTCTGAATATTGTACGTGATGATTGCTATTGTATGATAGTTTATTTAGCATGCTTTGTGAATGTGCATTTTATATGAATGATTGTGGTTACTACTGAGATTCTCGTGAATCTCACCCTTTCCTATATTGAACATACAGCGAAGGCAAGCAGCTCAAAGGGTAAAGAGATAAGAGCCAATAAGTAAAGGGTGGAGACGAAGGAATTAAGTTTTTATTGGCTATCTATGTATTGATTTCCCCAAGACTTAAGATGTTTTAGTAGCCTTGGTACTCTGTGTATTGTAAATAGATGTAAAGACACGATCATATTACAAGTAGTAGTATGTAGTAAATCGATATTTTCCCTTAACACGATAATTGAGTTAGGATTGGCCAATGGGCCCATTAGCTAATGAACAATCCATGGGTTTACAAGCAGAGAAGTAACTCTGATACTAATTATAAATGAAGTTAAGGATTGATGAGTTGTGATTAAGTTGAGAACTATTAACTAATTCTTTTAGGAAAGTTTAAAACTTTTCAGAAAATTCAATCAATCAAAGGTGTAGTTGTCCCAAGATTGAAACCTGGCTTAGTGGTCCGAATATATGGTGTAAAGACTCATCAGTTCACATTGAGAATAGGGGAGTCACATCTTCTCAACCCATTTGGAGCCCTAGAAACCTGACCCAATTACCTGTGTCTGACCCACTAGACCTACAGATGCAGGTTACCTTTTCCTGGTGACTCCCGGTCCCTTTTTCCATCGCTTCAAGCAGGATTTTGAACGGCACAATCATGGCAGCAATTAATCTCCAAACTTATTGTCCAAGGCAGTTTAACATATATACATCAAAACGCAAATTCAAGAATTTGAAATACGAATAGAGACGAGTCGAAAACATGACGCGGCGACTATGGAAGAACATGGGAAAACTCATAAACCAAACATGTACACAAAAATTAGTCTCAAGATCCTCTATTAAAAGATTATAGATCAAGAACATCTAGAGCATGATATTTCTAGACCATGAATGTACGTATCAGATTCTCAAAACACATATCCATGAGACGGGTTTAAAATTGCATCGAAGGAGAAAACAAGATCCAATTAAGTAATAGAATGATTAGAGCAACAAAATTCTCATCATAATAGAATCAAAGATCTCAAACAATTAACAAGATGCAATACGTTTAGAAGGGCATAGGAGATTTGAGCATGAGGATCAAATAGATGGGCAGAAAACAAAATTTACATCAATAAAAAATTACTATCATGTTATCCTTCTAGAAAATAAAAGAACATATCATGCATAAGATACTAGGCAGAGGAGAATCAACCTGGCTCTGATGCTATATGTTAGAATAAATACATAAATAATTCCCTAAATACATAATATGAACTCTAAAACAAAGAGTAATAGCGAAATACTTTATCAATAGTACCTCTAGCCATAGCAACTCTATATTCTACATCTCACAACCAGAGAGGTGAAAAGAAGAAAAGGAGATTAGAAGAAAATAACTCAAAATTCTTCTAACGGAAAGATAAGGCATAGTGATGGTCTTAGAATAACTGTCATCGTTAGGGAACCCTTAAGGAGCAAGTAAGTGTATTTTCAACGTACTACTCTAAGACCCGGCCTATACTATTTATAACATTTCATCAAGGCTTGTAATAGCTTTACCGGCTAGGCAGGTAATCCTAAACCAAATATCTATCCAAATCAAGTGCCGGATATAATCAGGAGATATTTTATCTAAAATATATTAAATTGATAATATTTAAAGCAATTCACAAATATTCAAAATAACTTTATAATATCTATATATTGATTTGATCAAAATAATCAACTAGTATATCATTTATATGATCAAAGAATAAATATATATATATATATATATTCTAAATAAACAAAAGGGTATAATATTATCATTTTAATAAAATATCCTACATGTTTTGGCCTGAATTCTATGTGGCTGAAGCACTATATCACGTACCTGTACTATATAATATTAGATTCTATTTTTGTTCACTTCAATTATATTATTAAATTAATTAATATGACTTTTTGTCTTTGGTTGGGCTTCACCTGAGGGTGATTGAATTTTGAAAAAAATTGGTTTGCCCCCAACCATATGCGGTCCCTTAATAATGAGGCTTTTTCATGTTAGTTTACTTCACAGTTTATCATGGGGACCTCATAATGCACTGCCTCACACTTAAGTGTGGTCTTAGATTATTATTATGTATAGAGAAGATGAATAAAAAACTTATCAAATAATCTTCTCCATAATCTCATGTATACATATTATAGCTATAAAAAATTACTTAGATTTGTGTTTTTTGAATCCTAATTGAACTTTTAGTAAGTTTACTAAGTTATATAATGATACCTCACATATATAATATATACTGCAATACTCATAAGAAAAAAATAATATATACTACAACAGATGTAAATTTGAAATATTTATTTGAAAAAAAAAAAACATTCACATCTCTTTTATGAGAAGGATTTATACAGTTGTATTGCACACAGGCAAAATTAAAGATGTGCCCACAGATAAAAGCCATGGCATTATTGAGGCCCCCCGGAAAATTAAAATGAAAACGATAAGGAATAATTATTGAAGCTGGCAAAAAAAAATAATAATTATTGGAGAAGTTTCCACTTCCTTGCTACGGCATTAAGTGAATTTGAGCTACTTATAAGTGAAGTGGTTGAATCATATTAAAATCTATGCCCACATCTTGTTAAAAATAATAATAATTTTATATGTCCAAGTCTTCCTCTTAATAATTATATATTATATTTATACTGGTCTGTTTATCTGCTTCTATGTTAAGTACGTGGATCCTCTGGACACCATTCAATCATTCCTTTATTAATGAGTCTCCAAAATTAGATTCTAACGTCGCTTCACAATTCCATACTATCTTTCACCTTCACTCTAGTTGTTCCCAAGTCTCAATATACTTCCTCGGGTCCAAAATATAAGAAATCTTCTAAACAAAAATTAATCCAAGAGGTTGATATGGTAATTAATGATTATTTTCTACTTTTAATACCCCTTACAAGGGAAAGAGGAGTAACGGATAATAATTCCATTTTTGAAAAATCACACTTTTTAATAAAGGTAAAATAGGTAAACTTTATTAATTTAAGACACATTAAATGTCTTACTAACATTTCTTAGTTCCTTTGAATTAGCTAACAACGTTTTTATATTTTGGACCACAAAGAGGAAGATTTAGAATTTATAAGTAGCTATATACTATTCGTGGCTTATTTTTGAGACTTCATAATTGCGAGACTTGTACATATAACTTATAGAAAAACAAGAAATGGTGATGAATTTTAATTATTAGCCCCATATCCCCCAATGGATCTCTAAGTATCGCACTTCAAAAGAGAGTATTATCTTACTCATGCATGTAGTTGCTAATTACTTCATCTGATCTGAACTATAGGGCAAAGTTTTAGATCTCTATGTGATCCTAAATATAGTGCAAAGATGTTTTGTCCCTCTTTACAGGCAACAAGTTGTTAGTATGCATTTAATTCATGGACAGCACTTTATTCTGTTCGTTAATTTGAGCAAAGGACAACATTAGTAAGTCACATATTACCTCTGATCTTAAATATAGGACCTAGGTTATAGTACATTAGAGGAATATTTTTTCACAAATTTAAGGATATCAATCACCATTCTTTAAAAATTATGAAGTTGATTAACTTTGCTATATAATTAAGATTAAAGAGAGTGTTGATGAGTGCATGAGATAGCAGATTTATTGGGAGAGAGAATGAGTTCTTGAACGGTTGTGAGATGGTAAGGGTGCCACATACCCTTAGAGAAGGTAATTAGTGGCAGATTGGCTTGCAAAATAGAGCTTCCTTCAAACCAACAACATTCAACTGCTGACAGAACCGCTAGAGGGACTGGAAAGTTGTTCGTATACATAGGAATAGGATGGACACCTCTTTTCCAAGACATAATATGCTTTAGTTTCTAGTACTGTTACGTTTGGGCTCATGCCCCGTATCGTGATAAAACAAAAGAGAGTGTCTACCAAAAAACAAAAACAAACAAAAGAGAGTGTTGATGAAGTAATGATTTAACTACCATTGATGGCTCATTAATTCATAACTAAAGATTTAGCCTTTGATTAGTCTAACCAAACTTAATTATGTGGGAATATGTACATTCTAAATATATATTGCTTTAAAATATAATGTATAACATGTAGCAAAAACAAATATAAATAATAAATTAAATATATTCAAACATGCATATTTTCAATGACAAAGTTGGGTTGAGTAAAAAAAAATACAACACCTCATGAATTTCAAATCTTAAAGGATGGAAAAAAAAGATATTAGAAAAAATAGTGGCTTGTTTGATTTTGTTTCTAAAACAGTTTTTTTAAAAAAATTAAAAGCTTATTTGAAAAACTGTTTTCAAAAAGTTTTTTTAAAAACAAAAAATATAAACGGTTTTTAGGTTTCTTTTTTTTTAGGCCACCATCTATCCACTATCAATACTACACTATCAGCAATGACCACCGCCTTGTCATTACCGGCAGTGAACGCTTCCATATCACTTCAAAAATAATTTTTTTAAAAAAATAATTTTATAAGGCTGTTTTGAAAATTTAAAAAAAAACAGAAATAAACGGGCCCTTAATTTCTTGCCAATTAGAGTTTGACACCCGTTAAATCTGAAGTACGAGGAACAATTAATACTGATGCGTGCACAGCAGCACTATAGGAGTTGTAAAGCACATACTGAACCATAGGTGATTTCCGTGTTAGATTATAGAACTGTCATATTTAATTTGATACAAAATGCTCACATAAGTCACCATTACAGGTTGAATTATAAAATGTCATAACTACATTGGATAGGAGGAAAGTAGTTATATTTAAATCTTTTGTCTTGAATGAAAAAGCATCCTGTCATATTCATCAATTAACAAAAGCCGCACAAATCGCTGCCCCCCCATCCATATATATTTTCACTTTTAACCATCCTACCAAAAGTAGAGAGGGGGGTTGATTTATTAACTTTTCCTAAGAATAAAATATTTTTTCAATTTTATCCATATTTAAGAGTATAGAAAAATATGAGTACTTCAATTCTCCTCTTAGTAAATTATAATATGGGTAATATTTGAACAAATAAATTCATTAATAATGACAACCAAGTGGTTAACTCATCAACTTTGTCAGATAATAAAATATTTTTTTAGCTTTACTCATATAGAAGAGCACAAAGAAACACTACATTAGAGTTGAAGTATTCTCCTAGAAAACAGTAATAGGGTTTTTCTTGGGGCGGGGGGGGGGGGGCGATGGAT
The DNA here is from genome assembly GCA_963242795.1 of Inga leiocalycina. Classification (NCBI taxonomy): domain Eukaryota; kingdom Viridiplantae; phylum Streptophyta; class Magnoliopsida; order Fabales; family Fabaceae; genus Inga; species Inga leiocalycina. The sequence goes on from OY725332.1 coordinate 42,615,564, forward strand.
TTCATTAACGGCAACCAAATGGTTGACTCTCACTTTGTCTAAAAATGATATATTTTTCCAACTTTGTCTCTATCAAGAGAAACATTGTATTAGATTTGAAGTTTTCTCCTAGTAAATTGTAAAATATTTGGAAAAAGTTCATTATGGACAACTATTAGGGACCAAAATTTTTTCATTATGGACAACTATTAGGGACCAAAAGTTCATTATGTGACATATGATGGACCAAAATTTTTTTCTACAATGCTCCCTCTATTAGGGACCCGCGGAGTACATCCTTTATAGATTCTTCAGCCTGCATGATCAAGACGTAAACCCCAAAAGAAAAGCTAAGGTTGCTTTCGCAATTAGTTTGAGAGGAACAAATTAACCAAATCCAACTGTACTCTTCTTCATTGTTACTATATGGACCAATACAATGTAGCCAACTGAATTTTTGAACTGTAAATAGTGAAGAGAGATATTCTAGCTACACAAAAAAGGAAAAGCCCCTAGCTAGTAATTTATGTAGAGAGAGAGAGAGATAGGGGAGCTAGAAAGCAGATATTCATGATGAGCTTAGGCCTATAAATGGACGAGGGCAAGAGCTCTGAAGGGAGTGACACTGACTATCTGCATTTTATTCCTCCTGTCTTTTAAGATTAAGAGAAAGAGAAAGCAAGCGAACTTTAATGCAGAGAAAGTTAGGGTTTATCAAGTGACACTCGAAGCATTTTGGGTGTGTGTGTGTGTGTGGGAGAGAGAGAGAGAGAGGAGTAAGGGTGTTATTGTGTGGTGGAGGATGATTCTTGTTCTTGTTTCTGGGATTTTCTTCTCTCTTCTTCAACCTTGTACTTCCCTCCCCAAAGGTATTTCTGTATATTCTCTTTACTTCTCTTGTTGCGTGCTGAGATTATAACTTAATTAATGCTATTACTCTAATTATCTTTCTGGCGCAAACACGATCCACTTTGATTTTTTTGGTGAATTCAACACCATGTTGATTCAGTTTCTGGGAATTCAGTCAATGACGGTGTACTATGACTTCAATTTTAATTATCTGCATTGTTTAATTACTTAATTACTTTATTGTTTATGAGTTCTTTTGTTGATTTGTTATAATGAAATTATAATTTATTGTGAACAAGGCAAAAGTAGTTTTTTAAACATAATTTTATGAGACTTATCTACATCTAAAATGAGGAGAGAAGAAATTGTGATTCCATAATGGAAGTAGTAAACATTTTTTTTTATTATCGTTTCTATTCACCAGCAATGACTAGAGGCTCCAAAAAGTTATGGTTCTCACAGCTTGTTGGCGTTGACTTTTAGCTTATTGACGTTTTTGGAGGTTTACTTTTTACTCTACTTCCTCCCATTCTTTTCAAAAAATACAAATAATTGTATTGTAGGTGAAAAAGTTAGTTACAATAAAAATATTAAATAAGTAAAAAATGCAACTTATTAAACACTCTTATTTATATAGAGGTGGGTAAGAGTCATTGATCAAATAGTTAACGCAGTGAGAATAAACAATAAAATTTTAAAAAAAATGGTAGTGTTTTTTTATAAATAAGAACAGATTATTCCTTAAAACAGTTTATATATATATATATATATATATATAGAACTTCACGGAGTAAAAAGTAAAAATATAGAGGAAAAGAGTATGGAGGCAGCTGGAATAATGGGGACTCACTAATAAATATCCACCAGAATTTGTAAGCCATTTAATAAGGCATCAACTCTAATGAAAATGACAGATTTTCTTTTTCTCACAAGTCTCAAATGAGTTATTAAATACATAAAATAAATAAAGAACAAAATCGAAAACATAGAAAAGCGCCCCCCCCCCACAGGAAAAATCAGAAAGAAAACGAGATATTTAGATTCCCATTCAAATGAGTTATGAATCGTTCTCCAATATTTTGTGCGAAAAACAAAGGCCGTTAAAAAGCCATAAAAAAGGATAGTAAAATTGAAGTATAAAATGATCAGTATTTAGATTCCCATTCTCTTGAACTCATGTTAAAACAAAAATAAGTACACACACATTATATATTATTAAAGCCATTACATACATTTGTAATAATTCCAATAACTTTTAATATTATAAGGTGGAGAGAGAGTAAGTTTTTTTTATCTTATTTATAAGTCACACTATTAAATTTTTCAAATGAATAGACAATTTTATCCTTAGTTTATTAGGTGTACATTTTGTACTCATGAGGCAAAATGTAACTTAAATAAAAAAAAAGTTAAAAAGTTATTAAACTTTAAGATAAAGTTGACGAGGTTTGGGTTTTTTTTTATTTTAATAAAACATAATGAAAATAACTTATAAATATGTACAAGGGAGTAGAGTACTCTCTGTAACTTTTTTATAAATAACAACTACTTAAATCAAGCAAAACAAATTGTGAGTTAAATAAGTTTAAAGCAATATGTAAATGTGTAATAGATTTTTTCCCCCTAAATAAATCCTTATTTATGAAGATTATGAGTGTGAGAGAGAGAATTAGTGGGAAACATAAAGATAACAGAGACATAAAATTAATTCGGGATAAAATGAAACAGTATATCAACGTTTTAGACAAAGCCAAATTGATACTCATATATATATATATATATATATATAGTACCAACTCTATGTGAGACCCGACCAACCGAAAGAAAAAAAACTTTGTGAGAATGTTTCTTATAATTAGAATCAAACGGAGTAAATTCTCACTAATCTTATTTAATATATATATATATATATATATATCTCTATATAATAGATTTAAAACTATCCACTTATAAGAAGGACACTGTTCCATACATGAATATATATTGAGATTGATGATATGTGCAGGTGGGAATGATTATAGTTTCATGAAGAATGCGAGGTCAGCTCCAAAAGTATCATACTACGACTACATTGTCATCGGCGGAGGCGCAGCAGGCTGCCCCTTAGCCGCCACACTGTCCCAAAACTACAGCGTTTTGCTGCTTGAACGTGGCGGCTCACCCTACGGCAACCCGAACGTAACAGACGCTGTGGCCTTCGGCGCCGCCCTCTCCGACTTGAGGCCCACATCTCCGGCACAGCGCTTCATATCAGAAGATGGGGTCATCAATTCCAGAGCTCGCGTACTTGGCGGCGGAAGCTGCATCAACGCCGGTTTCTACTCTCGCGCTAGCCCCCACTATGTCACGTAATTATCATCAACCTTCCCTTAGAACAAACATATCATCCATGCATTTAAAAAGCACGGACCCAGAATATTAATTAGTATTGGAAAAATATAAATTATAAAATTAAGTACGAAAAGGAAATGGTACATATTTATAAGGGTTAAGATGCAAATTTATCAATGAAGTTTTGTCTGAGGAGCGTCTGGCATAAATATCTTTTAGAAGGGGCAAAAATACCAATGAATAATTAAAAAATAGCATCCACCACAAAAACCGTTAAATCCGTACTAACGCCGTTAGAGTTTTCTTTTCTTATAATTTAACATCGTTAGTAAGGATTTGTATGGATTTAATGGTTTTTGTGGTGGATGCCCATTTTTAATTGTTCACTGGTATTTTTACCCCTTCTAAAAGATATTTATGTTAAACGTTTCTTGGACAAAACTCCGTTAGTAAATTTGCACCTTAACCCTATTTATAATCAATACGAAAGAAAATTATACGTTTTAGCAATGCATGTCGGTCGCTCAGCACTAATAGACTGAATTAATAATCAATATTGAAATGTCAGGGAAGCAAGATGGGAGGGAAAAGCTGTGAACGACTCATACGAGTGGGTGGAGAAGGTGGTCGCCTTCCAGCCTGTCATGGGCCCCTGGCAATCCGCCGTCAGGGATGGCCTTCTCCAAAGCGGCGTCATTCCTTACAACGGCTTCACTTACAATCACATCAATGGCACCAAGGTCGGCGGCACCATCTTCGACCCCGAGGGCCACCGCCACACCGCCGCGGATCTCCTCCGTTATGCCAACCCCTCTCAAATCACCGTCCTCCTCCACGCCACCGTCCACAAGATCCTCTTCCCTAATCCATCCAAGGGTCCCTCCTCATTTTCTATCTTCATCTTCATTTATTCATTTCTTCTTCATTTTTTTTTACTTGGAGTTTGAATTCTGAGGTCTGAAATTGAACAGGCAAGTCAAAAGCCGCGGTGGCTCGTGGAGTCATTTTCAGGGACTCGACGGGGGCTAAACATAAGGCGTATCTAAAGAATGGGCCTAAGAACGAAATCATTGTATCAGCAGGGGCTCTAGGAAGCCCACAACTTTTGATGTTAAGCGGAATTGGGCCTCAGGCCCACCTCAAGGCCCACAACATTACTGTAGTGTTGGACCAACCTTTTGTAGGTAAGGGAATGTCCGATAACCCCATGAACGCCGTCTTCGTCCCGTCTCCGATCCGCGTCGAGATCTCCCTCCTTAACGTCGTCGGAATCACCAGCTTCGGCGCCTTCATCGAAGCCGCAAGCGGCGAGAATTTCGCCGGCGGTTCCCCCAACGATTATGGAATGTTCTCCCCCAAGGTACTCAATACACTTTTTTATATTCATCTATAGCTTCTGATCACATTCCTGGCTGGGATCGATTAATATAATATAGTGGAATCGCAGATCGGTCAACTGTCTAAACTGCCGCCGAAGCAGAGGACGCTGGAAGCCCTAGCAAAGGCAACAGAGTTGATGGAGAGCTTAGACGGAGTCGCGTTTCAAGGTGGATTCATCTTTGAGAAGATAATGGGTCCGATATCAACCGGGTATTTGAAGCTCCGAAATCGAAATCCGAACGAGAACCCGTCGGTGACCTTCAACTACTTTCAGGACCCGAGGGATCTGGAGAGATGCGTGCAAGGGATAAGCACGATAGAGAAGGTAATAAACTCGAAGGCGTTCACGCGGTTCCGATACCCGAATATGCCGGTTGAAATGCTACTGAACCTGACGGCGAAATCTCCGGTGAACTTACTCCCCCGTCACACGAACACGTCAACGTCGTTGGAGCAGTTTTGCAGAGATACGGTGATGACGATATGGCACTACCATGGAGGTTGCCAGGTCGGGAAGGTCGTCGATCGTGATTATAAGGTTACGGGCGTGAATCGTCTTCGCGTAATTGATGGCTCCACCTTCCTTAGTTCTCCGGGAACCAATCCTCAGGCCACAGTCATGATGCTTGGAAGGTTTGTTACACCCGCGTACACACATATATTCATTTAGCCTCTCAAAATTACAATTAATTTTTAAACCTTTAAGATTCTGAAGCGTTCATTGAATTCGCTGATCATGGTGCAGGTATATGGGAGTCAAAATGTTGAGGGAGAGACTAGCGGGTGAGTGATGAAGATGATTGATCAATGTGTGTTGGATTGCAGCGGTTCTTTCAATTTTCTGTTGTGTTCTGTCAAATTTGATGTTGGGTTAAGAGTGTGTTACCTGAGAAACTTATCTGTGAGAAAGATTATATGAAACAAAAAAAATATTAAACATTTTTTTTTTTTGTTGATGGGATTATCTACGGTGATGAGTGGATGATTCTATTTTGGAAGCAAATCATCTCATTTTCTTATCATCCTTTATGAACCCATATAAACCGTTGATTTGGAAGAGGAGTCATTTGGATCGTTGATTAAGAAGGGGAGAGAAAAGTGAAAGGAGTGATAACTTGATGACGTGGCTCATCTTTTACCTTTTAGATTGATTGAACGGACATGATTTAGAGATTATGAGGGATGATGAGAAAATGGACAATAAGAGAAACCGAACCCTTCCCTTTCGGCCTTTGGTAAAAAAAAAAAACGATACTTTGTGGCTGGCATAAGCACTATGTAATAAAAAGACATCACCAGAAACATATTTGCCCAAGAAAAATAAAATTGAGAGATGATTTCAACGCTTATATATGGACCATTCAAAACAAAATTGGAGAGTTCAAATTTAATATATTATTTTATTCTTATATTTTTAGTAGGATGTTATTGTGAAAAACAAAAAAACTTAAGATAAAGATAATATTTCAAATATCACTATATAAACACTTTCACCCCCTATTTAAGTGTTAAAATAACAAAATTGTTGGCGAGTTGAATTTTTCTAAAAAAAATATTTGATACAAAAGTTTTGTTTGACATGGCTTTTAGGTCATTAACACCGACTTTTTGAACTCAAAAATTAATTAAGTCTCAAAATAATGTTTTATATGACTTTGGGAACAAATAACATCAATCAATCAACTTTATCCTTAAAATCTTGTAATAGCCAATTTAAATAAAAATGGGTCGGGTTAGGTTTATCCCCAATAAATGTTAGAATATTTTAAAATGGAGAGATGTATTTGTTTTATAAAATCATGTTTATTAAATTAAGAGGTTTATACGAAGAGTTGCGAATGAGTTACAACACTAAAAGTCATCAAAGTTATGTTTGTTCAGTTTCTAGAAACACATGTGAAAAGTTATAGCAAAAAATGTGGTAGTCATCGCTTGGAGGAAAGTTGTATTGTATTTATAAGAAAACTCTACATAATATAAAGGTATAACTCTTCATATGTCTGTTCATAAATCATCATATGAGATTCATAAATTTAACAAATCATTATGACTTTTAATTGAAGTGGTGTTATGTCAAGAGGTACCATTTCTAAGGGGCACCACTTCATGACTTATAAATACCTAGTACCATTAATCATTTTGATACAGCAGAAATCACGCAACAAGATATCAAACTTATTGTTTTTGTCCTTAAGTGCACACAAAGATAAAAGTCAATTTATCATTGTAGAAAAGTCATTGTTGTCTTATTTGAATATTAGGAGTGCAATCCATACTCAAGGGTCTTCATTATATCCTGTAGGAAATCCGCCCATCAATCCAACTTATATACCCTATAAGATAGATACAAATGGAAGTAAATTAAGTCTAAAGGAAAGTATTACACATGCACTAAATACATTATGCACTACTTTCTTCTTCATCTATTATTCTTGTATTCCTTAAAGATTTAGCCCCTCCAACAATAAATGCACTTTCTCACTCATTATTTACAAATTTTCTTTATTTATATTTGTTCATAATTAATTGATTAAGTAGCCATATTTAAAAATGATTTGAATATTTCTTAAATTTCTTTTATTTCCTTATTTTCTCAAAGCAAGATTCATGGTACTAAAATTGTCTCCAATCAATATTATACAATTTATAACTAAGAATATTGATTTGATTTAGAAATAGTGATATCATTGTTGATTATTTCCTGATATTTCTTTTTATTATTGTTGTTTTTTTGTATTCTTTATTAATATTTATTCATGTTTGATTGATTAAGCAATCATATATGAGAAAAATCAATCATCGATCAATCAGTGTTATATGCCATCAATCAGTATTCCCCATTCACTTGTAGATTATTAATTTGATTATTCCACTTTTAATCGTAATTAATTGCATAGAATCATTGGATTAATGAAAATATGCAGAGACATGTTTAGAAATAGCATTTTCAAAATACTTTTGCATTTTTTATATCTTTTTGTACTATGTATTACCTTGACTGATTTCAAAATCCACAATGATTCCATTCTCTTCATCTCTTTCAGCTCTCTCTCACTGCAACTGAATGAGCGAAGCAAGAGTAGTGATACACCGATCGACCATGGTGCAGGAATGGAGAAGAACTTGGACAGCCAATGGTCGGCAGTGACATCTGGTGCCGGAGGCAAACAAATCAAGACAAAATTTGTGGGACATTGATGTGCATTATAAGCCAGCTGATTTCTCGATAAATGAATTTACTAATTAATTACATGAATTCAATTAATCAAGTGGTATTTAGAAGGAAAAAAAACTTAAGAATTGAAGTAATCACAGTATGATAGTTCTCCCTGTTTTTCTTGCGATTTCTTCAAGCTGAGGTAAGTCAACTACAATAGTACTTTTAGTAATCGCCCTTCTGTTGCCGTTCTCTGTGTTTTGGTTGTTAGTTATTCTCTATAGGCTGTTGAACTCGCGCGGCAAACAAATCATATTTGGATGCAGTTGAGTAAGAACCAAAAAATATTTGCAAGCAGAAATTGGGGAGAGGATACTCTCATTGTCCTCTTTCTCATTATTCTCATCATTTTATCTCCACCTTAAATCATATAATGAATAGTTTAGATTTAATATCTTATAAAATTATTATTATTATAATATTTTATAAATTAAAATTTATTTATTTTTTATGTATTGCAATTATGAATAGTATATATTAGATTTTAAGAGTTTACATTTATTGATTTATGTTTATAGAAATAATTTTATAAAAAATTAAATCTGAACCATATATTGTTTTAATCTAAAAATGGATATGAGATTATGAAAAGAAAATGAGAAAGAAGATAATGAGAGAAACCCAAACCAAAATTGTTATGTGGCATTGAATTTAATATTGATTAATTTAAAATTTGGTTTAATATTGTTGATATGTTAAATCACAATTTTCATGGAGGGACAATTACTATTATCCAAGTCCTTATTTCAAGCACATGCAGATGGAGAAATTCCAATAAAAATATTCAGCAACACATCCATCAGTTTTAGGTGATGTAATTTATTTAAACATTTAATTGTATTATTTTCTTTATAGGATTTTCTCTTTAGGTAGGGGAGATTACATTTTTCACTTTTACAATCATTGAATCATATTTATCTCATGCAACCCGCGAGAGCAAATGCTTGTTTTAACCAAAAATCGAGTTAATGCGAAAACAACTTGTTGGTGCTTCCTAAGCCACATTAAGAAGGCCTGAAAAAAGAGTCACATTAGGTTGCATTTGCCGTTGTTAGCATTTAATGCAATTTAAAAATTCTTACCTACCTAAACTTACCTCTTCTCCCTCACGTGCTTGTTCTCTGTCTCTCCCTCATGTCTAGTGTTTGTTTTTCTCTTTAGTTGATGTGTGCTTGCTAGGTGTGTACATGGGTAGGGCTGGGCAGGGTGAAACCCTTGCCCGATGCCCTGTTTGAAGGATATTCGGGCTGCATTTTGCAACACGATGCTCAGCCCTACCCAGTAGAAGCCCAAACATTTTTTGGCTGGGCAAGAGCGGGCTGGGCACGGTGGGCTTCACCCTGCCCAACACTTATCAACCCAACTTTGAAGCAACCCTGGAAGAAAGTGAATTTCCATAACAATCAAAGCAAAAGCCAAATTTCTACCAATTTCAAAGCTAGCAGCTCCCATTCTACATCAAAAGGAGGCACAACTATAATTCTACATATGGAACATTCCAAAATAAGTCTATAATTTAGGTCTTAAAGTCAAAAAGAGTAAAGACTACCACATGTCTTTTTTTTTATCAAAAGGTAACTTCCATTATTCGCTAAAGCAATACAACATAGTAAAGAACTATCAAGACAAAAACCAGCGAAAAGACAAAGTCTAGAACACAACAAAGTTAAATAAAAATTCATAAAGAAGTAAATTGGTCAACACCTGAACTCTTATTGAATAGAGGAGGCCTCCACTGGTAACTCAAATACCCATACTAGCATAATTAAATAACATCCACTATCCATTAAAAATAAGGCATAAAAAAATTGTAATTAAAGCCTTGAAGTTGTGCAAGTGGTTCCATCAATCCCCCAAAACTAACAAAAGGATGAAGCAGCTGGAATTACCTACAAGTAAGCCAAGAAGAAAGTGTGTAATTATGTACAAGGAAATTTGCATTTACAAGTAAATTTTTAAAGGTGTCAAATTTCTTACTTGGAAACTCATTCTTGTAAAATTATCCTTCAATCACCATTAGCCAACCATACCCATTACATTCTCTCTTCTCCAAGTGCAGCATCTAGGAAAAAAAAATAAAAGAACAATTACATTACAAATTATGAAGTAATATCTTTGTGTTCAGGTGTGTGTGTGTGTATGAATTTATGAACTTCAAAGTAAAAGCTTACTTGCAAGCTGTATGGCATTTTCTGTCTCATCAAAATTATCAAACTCACAAAGCTTTTCAACAAATTCAGAGGAGGATTGCCCAAATTGTAGCCAATTTTGGCTACAAATCAATGCTTCTATCCATTAGTATTGGAAGTCGGTGTTTGACTTGGTCCTGTAAGGGTTGGTGTTTGAATAGGAGTTGAAGCACCATGAGATATTTCAATAGGGGATGGTGATGTAATAGAATCCCGATCATCCATTAAACCTATAATTTTGAGAAAAATCAGAATTGGAAGACAAATACAATATTTTGGGCTAAACAACAAAGATTGGCAACCAAAAGAAATCCATATAATGAACATGTAAATAACATAAGAATAACAAGAATGATAAATAACATAAACTTATACAAAATAATAAATTAAATTATAGGTTCAAGGAAGCTAATAATTTCTAGACAATGACAGAAAAACAGAACCAAGCTCAGGAAAACCTATACAGAATGATAACTTAAATTATAGGTTCAAGGAAGCTAATAATTTCTAAACAATGATAGAAAAACAAAACCAAGCTCAGGAAAACATATACAGAATGATAACTTAAATTATAGGTTCAAGGAAGCTAATAATTTCTATACAATGACAGAAAAACAGAAACAAGCTCAGGAAAACTTGTTGTTGGAAATCAGCCCGTGATTACATCCCATGATTTCAGCCCATTATATCCATCTATCATATCCCTGATTCTAGTATACATGGTTTAGGAAAGATTATGATTGACTGTAATAATCTCTCATTATAGCTCATTATAGTCCAACGATGATTACTTGGTTTCTAGCCTATATAATACATTGTAACCTTTGATATGATAATATGAGAAAGTATTATATGCTTACACCACCAATATGGTATCAGAGCATGAGCGTGAGCGACAGCCCTGGCCGGTCACCCACTGCCAGCGACCATAACAAAGAGAAAGGGACACTGGAAACTAGAAACCGGTTCAGGACGACGAGTGAGACTACACCACCGGCACAAGGAGGACCGGAGACCACCGATCGGCAAAACCCAGAAGTGTGGTAGTGTTTGGAGAAGCGTGTGGCTCTCACGCTCCACTACAGAGCCTGCACGTATAGCCCACGCGCCGTTAGCTACAGTGACTTTTCCGGTGAGCCCCTTTTTCTTTCAAAACCATGAACCCCTCCAAATTTCCTCCTCTTTTCAGTTCTATCCCTAGAAATTCATCTTAAACTGGACTTTATCCCGCTGCACTCATGTTTGGTACAAATTTCATAACCTCTTCATCCAACAACTCATCTTCTCCCACAATTTCCTCCACTACCAGCAGCACCTTAATGGCCTCAAAATTTTCAAAACCTCAAAGTATGGTAATTAATTATAGGTTTAATGGAAGAAATTACCTCTAATGGTTTCAAAGCGTGCTAAGGTATATCTGTGGAAAGCGAAAGGAGAAATATATTAATGGGGCAACACCACAAATAGCCCCAGATGACCCAACCTTTGATACGTGGTTTGCTGAAAACAACAAGTCATCACTTGGCTCTATAACTTTATGACTGTTGATATCAGTGAAGGCTATCTCCTAGCAAATACTGCAAAAGAAATTTGGGATACAGCCAATAGAACTTATTCCTCTCTTGATAACACTGCTGCCTTGATCCATTTAAAGCACCAACTTTAAAATTTAAGACAAGGTACCCTGACAGTAACTGATTACTATAATGCATAGATAAAACTCTGGTAACAACAAGACTTGTTTGAAGTGCATCCTTGGAAAAATGTGGAGGATGCTCAGTTATACACGAAGATAATAGAAGAAGGAAGAGTTTATGATTTTCTTCTTAGACTCGATGATTCTTTTGAGGAAATACGGTGTAAAATAATAGGAATCAAAGCCCTATCACACCTCTTTGATGTCGTCAATCTTCTGCAGTTCGAAAAAACTCAGAAACTCCTGAATCTAAGTAGTCCAAGTCTTGTTGATAGTTTATCACTTGCAGTATGAGGGCCACATGAGGAACAGAAAAACAAATGGTGCCATTATTGCAAGAAGAAGGGTCACATTAAGGAGGAATGCTAGAAACTGCACGATAAACCATCCACTAGCAAACCACAGGGTCATCTTACCCCAACTGAATAGAAGGCTAAGAATACTACTTCATTAAGTCACGAAGAACTATAGATGCTTCGTCGAATACTTGAAAAACAGAATAAGTCCAACTCTTTACTGAGTGTTAACTTGGTACAATCAGGTAATTCTATTATAGCTCTCAATACTATACAGACTAGTGACGATACATGGATATTTGATTCATGAGTCACAGATCATATGATGGGTAATCCAACTTTATTTACCACTCTTAAACTGTGTCATGAGAACCTTCGTATCAAAGTTGCTAATAGGGTATTCACCAAAGTTGAAGGAATTGGCATCGTCACACTATCCAATTCATTAAGTATTTGCCATGTTCTCTTGGTTCTAGCACTTACTTGTAATTTAATACCTGTGAGCAGGTTAACAAAATGACATGTATGCTAAGTGATATTTGATGATGATATGTGTTTGTTTCAAGATTTGCGCTTGGGAAAGACGATTGGGACTTCTAAAGAATGGGATGGACTTTTCTACCTAAAGAGATCAGAGATGGAGAATAAAGCAATTTAGAACGCGCAGAAAGCTCTAATCAGCTCAAGTTCTCAAAACAAAGATTTACTGTTATGGCATTGTCGTTTAGGACATCCTAGTTATAATTATATGAGACATGTGTTTTCAAGTTTATCCAATAAAGATTGTGTTCCTTTTCACTGTGAAACCTACTAATTAACTAAACACACATGATCTTGCTATACAAAACAGTCCTACCAACCCACCACTCCTTTCCAACTCATCCATAGTGACATTTTGGGCCTAGCAAGAACAACTACCCAGAAAAATGATAAATGGTTTGTTACTTTCATTGATGATCACAAAAGACTCACATGGGTTTACTTGATGAAAGAAAAGTCGGAAGTTGCTCAAGTTTTCTAAAGCTTTCACAAATTTATACAAACCTAATTTCAATCCTCTATCAAAGTCCTCCGAAATGATAATGGTCAAGAATACCTAAGTCATACCTTTAAAGAATTTCTTAATCAGCAAGGAATTCACCATCAAACCTCCTATCCTTACACCCCTCAGCAGAATGGGGTCGCTGAACAAAAGAACCATTACTTGTTAGAGGTAACCCGAACTCTATTGATGGAAAGAAATGTACCCACGACCTTCTGGGGAGATGCAGTCCTAACTGTGACCTACCTCATCAATCGAATGCCCTCCAAAGTTCTCAATTATGCCACGCCTATCCAAACACTTCTTAAGACCTTTCCTAATTTCCCTCTTATAAACCCCTTACCTCAGAAACTGTTTGGGTGTATTGTCTTTGTCCACACCCCTAATGGCAATAAGTTTGATGCCCATTCCCAGAAATGCATCTTCTTTAGCTACTCCTTCACACAAAAAGGGTACAGGTGTTACTATCCGACCTCAAGGAAGTTGTATGTCTCTAAAGACACTGTGTTCTATGAGGAGGATGCATGCTATCCCAAATTACCCATTCAGGGGGAGTAGTCAGATATTGAATGGTTAACTTCACATGAATCAACTTCCAAAACCACTGATGCACTACCGTTACCCTAGAAACCACTGATACCTTACCTACCTTCCTTAATGCCAAAGAGACCTTGCACCAAACCTGGATACCTTACCTCCTACACCTTATAATACTAACCCTAATGAATTGGAAACACAGGTCAAGATCATGACTGGGATGTATGTAAAAGATGGATCAGAAGGAGATGCCAGACAACAATCTTAGGAGGCAAAGAGAAACGTCAATCCTACTTTGAGGAACGACCATGAATCTGACTGGACAATAGATCCTGAAGAGATGGGCTGGCCTATTGCACTGAGAAAAGGGGTAAGGTCTTATACTCAACATCATATCCAATGGTTTGTTTCATATAGTAACCTATTTGCCAAGATGCAAAGGTTTATTAAAAACAATACACAGATTGAAATCCCTAACACCTTCCAACAAGCTATGGCTGATCCAAAGTGGAAACAAGCTGTGGAAGAGGAGTTAAAAGCACTTGAGGAAAGTGAAACATGGCAAATCATATCTTGCCCTCTAGGAAAGAAGCCTGTAGGATGTAAGTGGATATTTACTCCGAAGTTCAATCCTGATGGCAGCATCAACAAGTACAAAGCAAAACTAGTTGCGAAAAGATATACACAGACCTATGGAATTGATTACCAGGAAACCTTTGCTCCAGTAGCCAAATTCAACACAATCCAAGTATTGTTGTCAATAACAGCTAACTTGGATTGGTCATTACATCAATTAGACATAAAGAGCGCATTTCTAAATGGTGACTTGGAGGAAGAGGTCTATATGGAAGTTCCGGATGGAGTCCTAACTCCAAACGGCTTAGTCTGCAAAATTAACAAGTCACTGTATGGACTAGAACAATCCCCAAGGGCATAATTTGGCCGCTTCAACAAAGCAATAAAGAAATGTGGGTACAACTAGGGGCAAGCAGATGATACATTATTTATCAAGCGTGATAATAGAAGAATCACTATTCTAATTATCTACGTGGATGATATAGTCATTATTGAGAATGATAAAGACTCTATTGCCCAACTGAAGAGGGACTTGTCCACCAAATTCCAGGTTAATGATCTTGGCCAAATAAGATATTTCTTGGGTATGGAAGTGGCAAGAACAAAAAGGGGCATCAACGTATCCCAGCGGAAGTATACCGTAGACCTGTTGCATGAGACAAGAATATTAGGGGCACAACCTAAGGGAACACCGATGGAAAAAGGTTGTTGTCTAGACATCAAAGAGAATAGTGTCCCAGTTGACTTTGAACAATATAAAAGACTTGTAGGGAAGCTGATATACCTAACCCACACATGGCCAAATATCAGCTATGTTGCCAAAATAGTAAGTCAGTTCATGCATCAACCACAAGAAGAACACATGGCAGCTGTCTATATAATTTTAAGTTATATGAAATTCAATCCAGGAAGAGGAATCTTCTTCAAGAAGTTCACGGCCAGAAACTTAAAGATCTACACAGACATAGACTATGCAAAAGACAGAGAAACTAGAAGGTCTACGACAGGATACTGTACATATGTATGGGAAATCTAGTGACATGGAGAAGCAAGAGGCAAACTATTGTGTCAAAGAGCATTACATAAGCAGAATTGAGAACTATGAATGATAGAACATATGAAGGACTCTGGGTTATCTGGTTACTAAGGGCCCGTTTGGTACGCTGGAATTAGGCTGTTGGAAATAGAAATGGAATTTAATTCCATGTCTTAAGTGTGTTTGGTATGGTTGAAATAGCCATGGAAATCATTTCCATGTGGAAGCCAAAACCACCAATTCCACCAAATTGATTTCCATCAAGAAAGTAAAGATTTGCAATTCCACATGATTAAATTCCATCATACCCTTCAACCTTCGCATGACCCCACCCACCACCCACCACATTCTTCGTTGTCCTTCCATTGATCCGCCGCGGCTTGTGCCCACAAACATGACGGCGACGGCAACATCCCACGGATCTCCGGCCTCGTCTTCTCCCCATCTTCATCTTCGCCTTCTTCTCTATTTTTGCCAGCAATCGTGCCACGATGTTGAAGATTTCAGATCTGCCATGGAGTTGATTCCAAAAGGCGAGTCCCTGCATTTCAGATCTGCCAAACTACGAATTCCAAACTGCCATGTTGAAGATTTCAGATCAGCCATGAATATTTCAAACCACATATTTCAAACCACACGAGTTCCTGCAACTGCCATGGAGACGTGGAGTGAAGTTTATGAGATTTGCAACGATGTGGAAGATTTTTGTTTTATTTAGATGGGAATTTTGGTATTTTTGTATAAAAATTAGATTTCATTTCCATAGCATACCAAACATACTTTTAAACCTCATTTCCATATCCATTTCCATTTCCATTTCCATCAAAATCAATTCCAGTATACCAAACGGGTCCTAAAGGAATTAGGAATTCCGTATAAGGGTCCCATGCAAGTCTTGTGTGACAACCAATCCAGCATTGAGATGATGAGAAACCCTATTTATCATGATCGAACAAAGCATGTTGAGATAGACAGGCACTTTATTAAAGAGAAAGTTGAAGTAGTCATTGTGACATTGTCCTATATACAGTATGAAGAACAGATTGCAGATGTAATGACCAAGCCACTGGGCAGATCTAAATTTGAAGAGTTTCGGCGCAAGCTGGGAAGTTTGACATATACTTTCCAGCTTGAGGGGGAGTGTTGGAAATCAGCCCGTGATTACATCCCATGATTTCAGCCCATCATATCCCTCTATCATATCCCTGATTCTAGTATACATGGTTTAGGAAATATTATGATTGATTGTAAGAATCTCTCATTATAGCTCATTATAGTCATGTGATGATTACTCTGTTTTGGCCTATATAATACGATGTAACCTTTGATATGATAATATGAGAGGGTATTATATGCTTACACCACCAATACTTGTACAGAATGATAACTTAAATTATAGGTTCAAGGAAGATAATAACTTGTAGACAATGACAGAAAAACAGAACCAAGCTCAGGGAAAAAATAAAATCAGCACCAAGTTCTACAGAACCAAGCTCAAAGCTCAGGGAAAAAAAAGAAAATCAGATCTGAAATAAAATGTAAGTTCTTTTTTTTTTACTTTTTCATGGAATATGGAATTTAGATTAAAATTCAGTTGCACTTCATTCTGATATAAAATAAAATGGAATATGGTAGCATATGATATGGACGAAATTATAAGCTATTTTTGTTGACTTTCAAATTTGCACTTCATTCATGATATATGCACAGGAAGCCCAAGATTTCAAGCAAGTTATATTAGAATTCTCTACTAAAAAAGACTAGTTTTATATTTATTTCTATATGCAAACTACAAACATGAATACTTTGCACCATGAAGGACAAGAAACAAAACTATAGTCTTGCTTCACCAATTTTGAAGGACAAATAACCAGGTCATCAAAAAACACCAAGAAAACAAAAACTGATTACAGCAAGCAAGCAACTTTTCCTATCATTCTTTTTTATTACGAATTTTGTCTTACATAGTCAAGTTTTAATGTTTCTTGACCTAAGAAACTAAATGCGCATTATGATATATCTACATCTTTAGATACCTAAAGTAAAAGAATTTCTATAACATGAATTCCAATTTGCTCCATGCACAGAAAGTCCTTGGCACCTAAAGGAATGAGAAAAATCATGAACTAGCATTAGACTTATTTGAGTTCTATTAATCCTTATTTTCATGTTCAGGCTTTAGAGTGCTTCTGAGAAAACATATATACACTTTTACTACTGCAGGGACTATTATCTGATGGATTGCAGTAAAGCAACTTTCTTTTAAATCTAAGCAAGGAAACTGAGAGTTTGTGAATGAGATAGGAATTATTTCTGGGCTTCAACATCTTGATCTTGTTAGGGAAAAGAGCTGAAAAAAAAATCATAACCTGGAAGTGTCGTGGACTAGAGAGATTGAGATGAGGTGCCATGGATTGGAGAGATTGAGAGACGACGAGGAGCGTCAGAGCCCAGAGCGAGCAACAGCTACCTGGAAGTGTAGATCTACCGAGCTTGTTCGCTGTCGAGGACTCGCGGCTAGGGAAAATGACAAAGATGAGATTTGAGAAAGTGAGAAGTGGTATAGAGAAAGAGAAAGGGTTAACGGTTAACGAATGTGGTGTGTGTCCGTAATGGACCACTGGACAACAAAGGCCTCACTCTTTTTTTTTCTTTTGCCAAGCAAACCAAAGGCCTTAATCAGACACTCACTAAATGGCCACCTAATAAAACATATATATATTCATATATATAATTATATACCTATCGAGTAGGGCCAAATGGGCAGGGTGCATAACCTGACCGATGCCCGGCCCTGCCCGCAAAAATGCCTAGCTCGATTATGCCCAATTTTTTTCGGGCTGCTTTTCTTTAGGTTGGGCAGGGCAATTTTTTTCCGGGCCCGAGCAGGCGCACTAGGCAGCCGGGCTTCATGAACACCCCTAATGCTTGCAAGCTAGTTACGTTGGTGAGTGCTTGGCTTCAAATTGTCATCATCACCATTCGTTGTCGTGGTCCTTAGCTGATAGTTCTTGTTTTAGCTCTGTTGAGCGTCACCTTCTTTGCTTGGTAATTAAAATATAAACATTTCTTTAATCTAGATTCCTCCTCTATATTAGTTAAAGAAAAGGATCTAGAGATCTAGACTAGAGATTTTGGTTATGAGTTGGCTGCTGCTAGTTATTTGTTTTTATTATGACGATTGGAAGGAACTAAACATAAATATGGCTCTTGGTAGTCCAAAAATAGGACATATGTAATTCAAGTATTAAACGAAATTTCACCTAATTTGTGCAATAAATTGGTCATATATAATTTTTTGATCAAAATACATAATTTTTTAGGAGAATTTGAAATTGATATGGCATTCATATAAGCTATAAAGATAAGATGAAGGTTAGAGTTGATCAAGAGAATAATTATCAAGTTATTAAGGCAGTCAAATTTAACAAGATTGTATCATATTCGTGATATATTTAGAGAGTTACTATTTATCCTCAATATAAGATTACATATTTTTCATATTTGTTACGTTTTTCCTAATTTATCCCTATTAATGCTCCCTTAATAATAATTAATTAGGAGAGGGAATGAGGAAATTAAGGGAGATAATTAGGTCTTTTAGAGATTACATGTCATATTAATTAACTAACTTTCTTAATATAATTAAATTATGTAAATATGTCTTATATTAAATATTAGAGGATACTGTTTATTTAGTTAAAAAATTTGACATTCTCATTATAGGTGATTCATATACATTTTTATCCCTTACATATAACTAATTAATTTTTTTAGTATTTACAAATTATTTTCAATGATTTATTAACTCTTTTTATTTTTATAATTTTAATTTTAATATTTCTCTTAAAGTTATTAAATTATATACACACATACTTTATTATACCAATATATAAAATTCACGTTCTTTTAAGTCATTTTATATATCTTAACTTACATTTTAATCATATAATATAAATAATTTTAAGTTTGTCAATCATATTCAAATATAAAAGACATGACACTAATTAGATTTTACACGGACTTCAACTTGCAAAATCTACTTATAACAAAAATTAATTTTGTAAACATTAATCCAATTAGGAAAAAAAAAAAGGAGATGCCAACATCACATTCTCACCAAAGCAAATAGCCAAAACATGCTTTTGGTCTCTTCCGACTTATTTCCGGCCGGATTCGTATATCCTCGATTAAAGAAAGATATCAAAAGCTTAGCATTTAGTATTACCAAATTATTTAAGAGAAAATTAGAGTTAAAGACTTAAAGCGGATGATATTTATTGGAAAGGACCGTAAAAGTTGTAAGTATTGAGAAGGACTAATTACTAAAATATAAATTTAAAAGTACTAAATTGCTCTTGATTAAATTTCCTACCATCACTCCTTCAATCTCTTCCACATTTTATTTTTAAAATAATTTGAATCTTATTTTTAACAAAAATTACAACGGTCAAAATCAGCAATTTTTAACTTTAATGAAAACCGACGTAATCAAATCATCAATATATCATTTAATTATTAACTCAGATATTGACACATTTAATGGTAACTTGAACTTAAACACTTGACTACTTTTGCGTTTCAGTTCTCGTGAAGCCTATTGAAAGTTGAACTTTCCCCAAACCTATTGTCAAAAAAATTGGGATGCACTCCTACGCTGAGGAGATTATGAGGATTTCCTAAGTTGAAATGAGGAGTGTTCATGTAGCCTGTTAGTCTCAAATGCCCACCCATGCCTGGTACAAAAATATTCAGCCCTACCCAAAAAAATAGCCTAAAAGAACATTGGGAATTTTCAGGCCAAGTTGCTTATCAGGTAGGGTCGGACATCAAGTGCAATATGCCACCCCTCATTACTATAAAAAGGGGTTTTAATGTCTCTATTTTAGCACTTTTAACGTCTAAAAACTGGGGGACGTCTATATAGGGACGTAATATGTTTTAAGAAAAGACGTCCCAAAAAAATGGGACGTCTAAAGTGAAATTTATATGTCCCAAATTAAGAATTGGGAAGTCTAAAGTCCTCCACAGGGGGACTTTAGACGTCCCAATTCTTAATTTGGGACATTAAAAGGTTTTATTTTTTTAAAAATGATTATTTATATTCTTCAGTACCCAGCAAATTAAAATTGTAGAAACAGAATTGAAAATGGATTCATAAACCACAAAATGTCCCTTACAAAATGGTAAGGACATCTAGCACTGCAATGTTTTTATTATATATATATATATATATATGTACAATAACAACAATTCATACAACCTAATATTATATATGTATAACAACAACCAGAAAGTGTCAAAATGTTTGTCATCACACAACTACAACTAATTGTTGTTCATTTCGTCAAAATAAATATACATATATATTTCCTTCGATTTCCAAGCTCCAAACATATAAAACAAAAACATTATTAGTATTGCATAATTACTAACAACTAGTTTATGATTCTGGCAAAAAAAAACAATCAAGGGAAAAACACTCCAATAACTAGAATCATGTAAATAAATTGAAAGCATTATAATAATTTCACATTGCAAGTTTAACTTAATTCTTCATGTAAATTTATATTTAAAAAAAACCTGATGAAAGCAAGGGAGAGGGCAGCCAATGGTGTTTATGTGCTTCTAAGGTGAAGAGAAAACATTGGAGGAGTTGTGTATGCATAGTGGAGAGGAGAGGTACGCCAGAGGCTGAAAGCAACAAAGAAAGTGGGAGATCTACGCCGGAGGGTGGAGGAGGCAAAAAAGGTGGAGGAGGTGTACGCCAGAGGGTGAGAGCAGAGAAGGTGCTATGAGAATGGAAGGAGGTGGAGGAAAAGGGAATGAAGAAAAGGAAGAGAGGGAGAAGATAGAGGAAAACGAAGTGTAATGAAGGAAAGGGAATAATGAAAAGTATACCCATGGTGTAGAGAAGATGAAGTCACGGGAATGAAAGAAAAAAGGAAATGAAAAAAAAAGGGAAGAAAAGTCATGGGGGATGAGAAATATGGAAATGGAGGGATGGATTTCTGACATGAGAATGAAGAAAAGGGAAGAAAAGTCTCACACATATCAGAATTTCTGACATGACTTTAGGAGTCCCAAAAAAATTTGGGACACCTAAAGTCCCAAATTTTTTTGGGACTCATAAAGTAAGACTTTAGGCGTCCCAAATCCCATTTAGGACGCTTAAAGTAAGTTCAATTTTTTTAATTTACTTTTGGATTTGGGACGCTTAAAGTAAGTTCAATTTTTTTAATTTACTTTTTTGGCGCCAGTGAAAATCTTTAGGCGTCCCAAATAAAATTTGAGATGTCTAAACTCTACTTTAGGTGTTCCAATTCAAATTTGGGATGTCTAATGTTATGATTTCACTACCTTATTTACAGAAATGTCACCGCCTCTATTTTTTAACCTCCCTTTTTAAAAAAGGGACGACTATTGGTATAGTAATATCTTCCATCTGTAGTAGTGGCCGCCTAGAGAACATATATAATTTTATTTTAAAAATAATATATCTGCTCAAGCGCATTATTACGTCAGTATAATCTTTTTATTACCTTGTTTTAAATAGATTTACTACAAGAAAAACGTGATTTAGTAGCAGTTAAAAATGGGTATTAGTAGTGGTTTCAACCGCTACAAACAATATTGGTAGCGGTTAATAAAACCGCTACTAAATCGTATGTTGCAAGCGGTTTTATAGCGGTTATCTAAAACCGCTATTCAAGGAAAATAACCGCTACTTACTTTGTAGCGATTAAACCCAACCGCTACAACATCTGTATAAGCCGTCAATTTTTTCAGAGATATTTGTAGTTGTTATATAATCGCTACAAATATAAAAAATTGAAATTTTTTTTCTATTTTGCAGCGGTTAATAAACCACTACTATTTGATTTTTTTTTAAATTAGTAGCAGTTATATAACGGCTACTAATTTCATGAAAATTCAAAAACGGCGCCAAAAAATTAATTTCAGTTTAAAAAGACGTTTTAATTAGTAGTGGTTTAATAACCGCTACAAAAGTTAAGAAAATTTAAAAAAAAATACGATCAATTGTTTCTGCTTTTTTAATATTAAATTAAATATTTTATTTTTTTAGTAGTTTATCTAATTTAATTAGCTTATTATTCAATAGTTAAACTCATTTATAAATTAAAAGGAATAATTTAATTTAGTTGGATAAGTATAAAAATTGTATTAATAATATTATTAAGGATACTTAGATAATAAGGAACTATTATGTTGTTTACTACAATGTAATTGTGTATGAAGTTGGCAAAAAAAATTGTGTATGAAAAATAGATGAAAATGAGATAAAGTTCTGAAATATCTGGAAAAAAAATGGTGAGAATAAATTTATGCAAAGGAAAGAAGTATTGAAAAAAGAAAATTAAAAAATTTGTTACCATATTTAATCGTATTGTTCAACTCCTCAACTCATACAAACAAATTTCTAAATGAGAGAAAATGAAATAAGGGTAAGGTGGAAAGAAATGGGAGAGTATTTGAAATGAGTTGTGGTAACGGTATTTATAGGGATCCACGTACCATTTTGTACCGGTTAATGTATCCATTTTGTAGCGGTTGTTATTTAGTAGTGGTTATTTTTTATTTTTGTAGCGGTTTTTGTTAGTAGCGGTTAGTTTTATTTTTGTAGCGGTTTAATAACCGCTACAAATATTATTTTATTTTATTTTTTTAAATTTTTTTCCATTTTTTTAAGACAAAAACATAATTTGAATTTGATCACTTATCCTCGCCATCCCTACAGAAATTATGTAGAAAAAGTATTGTTAGGGATGTATTATTAAATTGTAAGAATTTAATTTAAATGATGTGGACGTAAAAAAACTCACCACAATAGAGGTAAATTGTCATCGCCTTCAGGGAAGTAGTTTTCAAAATCGGCTGGCTGAAATGGTTCACTCTCGTAGGCGATGTTATCGCTTTCACCCATGTCGTAAAAGTCTCATGGCTTTAAATGAACAATCATATTCCAACCCCTATGCCTCTCGTCCTCAACATAATAAACCTGATGTGCTTCTGAAGCAAGAATATACGGCTTATCATCTTGAGAAATACCAGTATGAATCGGCCGTGAGAAATTGGCTGATGTGATCCCTAAGTCATCAGTTGTCAGTCCCCAAGAAGTAGTGGTATTTGCCCACATACACTTGAATAGCGTCACGGTGTAACGGCCTTGATAATTAAGTTCGACTACATCAAGAAGCTTGCCATAGTAAGGGACGCCTCCGAACTGCATGTTAGAGTCACTGCTACTCGCATAACTCCATATCCCAAATGTGCCATAAACACCCGAATTCTGAGTTTGCAATCCTTGATCCCGTGAAACCGTGCAAAACTTAAAACCATTGACATTGTATGATGTAAACCTTTTTGCATGATCAAGAGGGCCGATTGCAAGAGCTCTGAAATCTGGTGAGTGTGGGTTGTGGTCATTTAGTATTCTGTGAGCAAACCAACTCGGGAATTCTCTGTAGACCCTTTTGTCAACTTCCGAGGATGTTTGTGTACGGATCCTGAGTTGACACTTAACATGACTTTTGAATTCCCTACAATTAATAATAGAAAGGCGATAATGAAATGAAAGTGAAAAATGTTATGAAAGATATAGAATAACATCTGAGTGTACAACTCTTACTGTATGAAAGGTTCAACTTGAGTACAATTAATCAAGACATGTCTATGTGCTTGCAACTTCTCAGTTACCGTTAGTTTGAAGTTCTCAGTTCCTCCAACTGGTTTACCAACACGAGGGATAAATTCTCCTGATGTTGGCGCAGGTTCAGGACAATCATCAACATGAGGTGGGCAGTTGAAAGCCGTCTTAAGGTTATCAAAGTACCTTGAACAAAAATACAACACCCCATCCCCTATATAGCCTTCAATTATAGAACCTTCTGGCCACGCTTTATTCCTTAAGTAAGATTTTAATTTCCCAAGGAACCTACGAAGTAAAGAAGAGAAAATTGATGCTAAATGCTGAAAAGGACAACTAGCAAACATTAAATACAGAGAATAAAGCACATATTTAAAATGAGTACCTCTTAATTGGATACATTTATCGATATTGTACTAGTCCAGCGAGCTTTGTTTCATAAACGAGGTGGACTGTAAGGTGAACCATCACAGTAAAAAAGGACGGAGGAAAGATCATCTCTAAATGACAAAGCGTAAGAATGATTTTGGACTGTAGCTGATCGAGCTCCTCAACGATCAAAACCTTAGAACACAACTTCTGAAAGAAAGAACAAAATTCCACCAAAACGATGGAAACATCGGGAGGAAGTGCATTCTTTATAGCCAGAGGGAGTAACTACTGCATAAGAACATATGATTCATGACTTTTCAGGCCAGCAACCTTTCGAGCCTGCAAGTCAACACAAAGAAATGTTGCTTGAATACCCATCATGAACTTTTAATTTCTTCAACGTCACGAGGAAAACTTCCTTGTTCGGTTTTGTGAGGGTAAACTTTGCCGGCTGAAATTTGTCATGCTCATCTGGCTAAGCGTCTACACGAATTCCCATGTCGCGTAAATCTTTCCTCGCTTGAAGGTGATCTTTTATCTTGCTGGGTTAGTTAAGCAGCATATATAGCACATTATCGCAAACATTCTTTTCAATGTGCATGACATCAAGACTGTGGCAAAGTAAATTAGATCTCCAATATGGAAGAGTGAATAAAATACTTATCTTCTTCCACTGCTGAGGCGCTGAAGTCCTGCGCGTCTTTTGGCGAGTTTGTGCTAAATCGTCACTTTTTCCAAACTTGAAGTCAACATGCTTAAGCTGCTGTAAGATATCTGTACCAGAAAAAAGTCTGAGGTGGTCCTCTTTTTTCTGGTTTCCCATTGAAACGATTTCGTTGCAATCTGAACTTATGCCTTCCATCGAGAAACCTCCGATGCCCCATAAAGCACCACTTTCAGCTGTGGGGAAGGCGCACTACGTCAGAATCAAAATTGCAAGCTGGACACGCGACCCAGTATGTACATTCCAACCAGATAATGTGCCAAGGCCAGGAAAGTCACTAATCGTTCGCAGCAAGGCTGCACGCAAGTTGAACAAAGTTTTCTCGTAAGCGTCGTACGTCTCCATGCTGACATTCCATAGGTCAAGCAATTCCGCAATAAGCGATTGAAGATACACATCGATGTCATTGCCCGGTGCCTTTTTGCCTGGAATGATCATAGACATAATGAAAGAGCTTTGTTTCATACACATCCAGGGGGTAAGTTGTAGGGAACTAAGACTACCAGCCAAATACTATAACTTGTGCTAAGATTCTCGAAAGGATTGGAACCGTCGGTCACCAACGCAAGCCGAACATTTCTGAGGTCAATCGTGAAATCGAGAAAGTCGTTGTCGAACGTTTTCCAAGCGTCTGCATCCCTGGGATGTCTTAATTTACCGTCTTTATTCTTATCAACTAGGGGTGGAAACAGGCCAGGCCAGGCCAGCTGACAGGGGCCTACGCCTGGCCTGTTTGAGGCCTGTTCAGGCCTGGCCTGACAGACTAAAAGGCCAGGCCAAGGCCTCTTTAAAAGCCTATTTTCCTTAGCAGGCCAGGCCAAGGCCTATTAACAGGCCTGTCAGGCCGGCCTGAGCCTGTAAGGTTTATAAAAAAAATCTGTAGCCTAGCCGCCACCCACTGGCCACTGCCACTCCCCTCTTATCTAATTCTCTAAACCTAATTCCTAAAGAAAGACTCCCCTTTTCGACGCAACTCCCCTCGACCACCCTCGACTGCCACCCCCCTCGACGTGACTTCCTCTGCCTCCCGAGTCCCGACCCCGGCAAGTGACTCCCTCTCCCTCCCAACTCTTGACTCCCGTAGGCCGTAGCTCCACCGTGAGTCACCAGCGGACCACAAGTCGGCTACCCTCGTCAGATCTGTGGTCCTCTCCGTCAGATCCGTCCTCTCTCCGTTAAAGATTTCTTCCCTCAACACTACTCTATCCATCGTCGAAGATTCACTCTCAGTCCAAGAACATTCGTTGTGTTTCAGTTCAGCCATTAGGTAAGATTCACTCTCTGATTCAAGGCTCGTTAAGCTTAAGCTCTGTTTCGGTTCATGTTTTGGTTTGTCCCATGTTCTGTTCTGATTATTGATTCGGTTGTTTCATTTTCTTTTCAATGGTGTTCAATTTGGGGGATGTGGTGATTATTGATTCGGTACATGTTTCATTTTCTCGTTAAGCTTAAGCTCTGTTGAATCCTATGTTCTGCTGTCGTTTTTTTATCTTTTGCTACGCTTTGGAAAAATGAATGCTTACAGGATGCATTTGAGGTTGAAATACAAGATGCATTTGAGGTTGTATAAGTGGTTAGAATATATGTTATAGGGTCATATTCTTGATATTCTTTAAATGGTCTTGTCCGTATAGTTATGATGTATTTTTTAGGTTGTCTGCTCACTTTGTATATTGACTCTGTTTGTTAATAAAATTTTAGGGTGTTTTGAGTAATTGATAGTTGAGACAAGAGTCCCGGATTAACTCTCCACTCACATGAGCTAGTGTCACTTGTTTTTGTTTGGCCAGGCTAACTCATAATGGTATGATCTTGCACCAAATGGGCATAAAAAGTGAGATATGCATATATATACATATCTGTTTAGCCTCTTTTCCTTCAAGCTTGTAATGGCATGATCTGTTTAGCCTTTTTTGTGTGTTTATTATAGTTTTATTGTCACTACTTATTGCTTCTTATTATTCTTTGACGGTATAGATACATGTGTCCTTTATATCTACAAAATCCCTTTTTCTATTTAATTTTGCAGTTCATTCCACTCTATTATATATGTGGATCAAATCAAGAGGCTTATTGATTCTCAGTTAAAAGGCATTGGTGACAATACCTCAACTATATATATTCCTGATATTACCCCAAAAGGGAAAAAATACATCCATAATGAATCAATTGTTGCTTTCTAGGATTAAAAATATTTCCTTCTTGTCACTTTTAATTCTATTGTAATGATTCGGTGCTTAATTACTTGTTGATGTCTATTTGGTTAATTAAATTATGAAATTTTGGTTGTTTTATGTTTTAGTCCTAGTGAATGTCATCTCCCTTTGAGAGTGAAACTATGTCATTTAGTTCAGTTCCTCCTAATGCTATTGAGGTTTGTCAACAAGTACCAACTGATTCAACTCAACAAGCTAGTCAACAGACTAGTCAACAAATAGGTGAGAAAAATGATGGCGATGATGATATCATTAAGAAGAAGAGGCGAAAAACTTCACCTATTTGGGATGATTTTGATCAAGTTGAAAGTAATGATGGGGTCAAAGCTAAATGCAAGTATTGCAAAAGTCTATTTTCATACTCAGGGAAGGGAGCTAGCACTTCCCATCTATGGAGACATATTAAATCTTGTGATTCAAGGAAGCTGCATGTTGCTGCAAGAAATAAGCAATCCACCATTCCATTTCAACCTTCAAATATTTGCATTAATCCATTTCTAGCATCAGGTGCTAGATATTCTAATGAGAAGATGAGGGAAATAATTGCTACTGTGATCATGGTGCATGAACATCCATTTAGCATTGTTAAGGATGAAGCATAGATGTGGGGATTTCAATATTCTAATTCTGAATTTCAGAAATTTTCTCGCAAGACAGCCAGAAGTGATTGTTTGGCTATATATGAAGCAGAGAAAAAACAATTGAAGGCCTTATTACAAGGTGTTAGCAAGATTAGCTTAACTACAGATAAGTGGAAATCTAGTCATCAAGTGACTGAATACATGGTTATCACTGGGCATTTCATTGATGCGGGGTGGAATCTTCAAAAGAGGGTGTTGAGTTTTGTCAAAGTTCCTGCTCCTAGACGAGGGATTGATGTAGCTGATGCTATTTTCAAGTGTTTGAAGGCCTGGGGAATTGAAAAAAAAGTGTTTTTTGTGTCAGTTGACAATGCTTCTTATAATGATTCTTGTTTAAGGGCTCTTCAAGACACCTTATCACTTAGTAGTTCATTGCCTCTGGGTGGTAACTTGTTTCACATCAGATGTTGTGCGCATATATTGAACTTGTTGGTACAAGATGGCCTTATTAGGATCAAAGACATTATAAATAATGTTCGTGAGAGTGTGAAGTATATTAACTACAATGATTCAAAGCTCAAAGCATTTTATGATATTGTTGAGCAAAAACGTTTGAAGCAAAAGAGGCTCATTCTTGATTGTCCAATAAGGTGGAATTCTACATATAAGATGTTGTCTACTGCTTTGAAGTTCAAGGTTGTCTTTCCTGATTACAAGGAAAGAGAACCACATTACAACTATGCACCGTCCGAAGAGGATTGGAAGAAGGTTAAGAAGATTTGCAAACTTCTAGAAGTGTTCAATCTAGCCACTCATGTCATCTCAGGTAGTGAGTATCCTACTGCAAATTTGTACCTTCCTGAAGTTTGGAGAGTGAAACAAGTCATTGACAATGCCTTAGAGGATGATGATTTCTTTATGGTAGAAATGGCTGTCTCAATGAAAGAGAAGTTCGACAAATATTGGGGGGAATGCAATTTGGTGATGGCTCTTGCAAGTATTCTGGATCCTAGGTGCAAATTATATGTTATTAATTATTGCTTTCCTTTTATTTACAAACCTGATTATGCTGCTTCTGAGAATATAGATAAAGTGGTGAAAGCTTTATACTCAATGTATGATGAGTATGTTGCCTTGTACAAGGGAGAGACAAGTAATGCAGTTGAAAATGTTGGCAACAACTCTTCTCCCAATGTGCCTAGTTCTTCTATAATTACTGGATTTGATCAAATCATGAATATTGTTCGTGAAAAGCAAGCAATTCCCCCTATAAAATCAGAATTGGAAGCTTATCTTGAGGACGGTGTGTATATTCCTAAGGGCAGTTCTAACTCCTTTAGTGCCCTAGAATGGTGGAAAAATAATAGTTTGAAGTATAAGATTTTATCTAAGATGGCTACTGACATACTAGCTATTCCAATCTCAATCGTGGCATCAGAGTCCACATTTAGTGCTGGAGGTAGAGTAATTGATGAATATCGTTCTAAATTAAATGAAGAATCAATTGAAGCACTTATTTGTGGTGGGGACTAGCTTCAAAACAAGTACGGTTTGAAGAAAAAACAGAAGGTATAAATTTTGCATTGTTAAAATCATATTACTTCTTGTACATGTTAAATTGTGTTATGATCTAATACTATATATTTCATTAATTTTTTTCAAGGCCTTTGAAGGAGAAGAAGAAATTATTTTGAAGATTTGATGTAAAGGTGAGAAGAATCATTAGCTTCAAGTGGGCATGACTCTAAGGTATGTTATCATTTATCATTTTTCCATGAGGGAACATAGGAAATCTAAAGAATGAACATACTTTTCTAATTTCTTAGAAGGTTCTCATAAGATGTTGATTACTCACTTTAAGAAAGAAGTAAATATTTGGAAGAAAATAATAACAACTAAAGTTGCACACAAAACATTACTTTTCATTGTGCTTGTCCGAGGATGTTTCCATCATTAAACAGATTATTGAAGTAACTTTCATCAAATTCAATTTAGGAATGTCAAACATATTATTCAATCATCTATTCACATGTTCACATTTATTTATGGGCAGCAGATGCTTAGATCTAGACCAAGGAGAACAAGGATATTCATTGCAACAATTATGTGACTTTTACTTCAGGAGAACAAGGATATTCATTGCAGATGCTTAGATCTATTCACATGTTCACATTTAGTAAATATTTGTGTGACTTTTGCTTCAGGAGAATAAGGATATTCATTGCAACAATTATGTGATTTGTAAAATTTTAATACGGCCCTCTTATGTACATGTGGTGTTCTGGTTATTTGCTAGTTTTGATTCATGCAATGGTGTTCTCTATCAGGAAAAAAAATCTTTGTGTACTAGGCCTGTGTTAGGCCTGTTTGTGTTGGCCTGTTTTGGCCTGTTAGATGTCGGCCTGTTGGCCTGTTTGGCTTGTTAGGACCTTTTACAAATCCAAGCCTCCTTAACAGGCCACAGGTCAAGCCAAGCCTGTGTACAGGCTAGGCTTAGGCCTAATAAAAAGCCTGCAACAGGCTACATGCCAAGCTCAGGCCGTCTTGTGCCTTAACAGGCCAGGCCTGTTAAGGCACAAGCCTGGCCTGGCCTGGCCTGTTTCCACCCTTATTATCAACAGCATGCCACCTCATGTTCTCCGCA
Organism: Inga leiocalycina; assembly: GCA_963242795.1. Lineage (NCBI taxonomy): Eukaryota > Viridiplantae > Streptophyta > Magnoliopsida > Fabales > Fabaceae > Inga > Inga leiocalycina. The sequence continues at coordinate 42,645,897 of OY725332.1, forward strand.
GTTTTAGACGACATAAATAATCTTTATATGCAAGGTTTCAAAGGGAAGTACCTGAGAATCTTTGCAGGTTTCTTCTTCTGCTTTTTCCCCTTCCGAATTGTCTTGTACCTCGATGTGTGACATATCTTACAAGTCTCCTTGCTGGAATCGTCTCCCCAATACAACATATAATCGTTGGGGCATGCATCAATCTTTTCATAGTTCAACCCCAACCTATTGATAATCTTCTTGGCCTCGTAGAATGTTGTGGGAATCTTAGCATTGGGGAATGCATCTTGTAATAATTCAAGCAACATCGACATTCCCTTATTTGTGATTCCACACAAGCACTTAATGTGATACAATTTGATCAAGAAAGATAATTTAGAATATTTTAGACAACCTTAATATAAAGGACGATCTGCTTCATTCTTCAAGCTGAAAAAATCTCGAGCTGCTTCATTCCTCATGAACACCGGCTCAGAACCTTGCACTTCTTCGTTGAAGTTGTCTCCTTGAAATCCAAATGCATCACGCACAGCATCATTCACAGGATCATCTTCATCTAGTTGAACGCCTACTTGAAAACTTCGAGGAAGAGCATCATCATATCTAATGTCGGCCTTCTCACCATGAACTACCCAGAACGTATAGTCCTCAGGGAAAGGCTTCAGAAGCAAATATTCCTTAACAACATTTCGTGCATGCCACTTCTTGAACTTGCATCTCCGATAGGGATAGACGATCTTGCCGTTACAGCCTGCATGAGTGAATGCGAAATCCAAGAAAATGTTTAATCCGTATAAATATTCTAGAGAATTGCGCGGCAACCTGATCCATGACTTATCCATAGCTACTAGTGAGAGAGAATAAAGAATAGTGAAGAAGATGAGTAAATAAAGAATGACGAATACCTGAAACCTTATATCTTGACATTCCAACATTTAATATTTTGTAGCGGTTCAAAAACCGCTACACTAACCGCTATAGTACTAGACATTTGTAGCGGTTGTATATATAAAACAGCTATTAATTTTCAAGCTGTTGGAAATTTGCACAAAGTGGGGGGAAATTCAAAAATGAATCGTTGAGTATTTGTAGCGGTTATATGTATAAAACCGCTACTAAAAGAAATTTGTAGCAGTTATATGTATAAAACCGCTACTAATTTTCAAGCTGTTGGAAATTTGCACAAAGTAGGGGGAAATTCAAAAGTCAAATGTTGAGTATTTGTAACGGTTATTTCTCTTTAACGGCTACAAGTTTAAAACCAATTCTTCAATTTGTTTTCCAACGGCTTTAATATTAGTAGCGGTTATATATATATATTTGTAAAGCCACTACAAATATATATATATATATATAATTTTTTTTAATATATAAATAAATTAATTCACAAATTCAACAATGCGGTCTAAGAATATAAATATAACTATGGTAAACGCAATAAGAATTTAAGTTCTGAAATAAAAAGTTATATATATTTATTTACAAATGTTTCAACAACAAATAAAAAAAAGATGTCATAAACTAAGTAGCTGGGGGCTGATCATCTGGTGCGCCCTCAGGTGCTGCTGAATCGAGCCGCTGGGCTAAGTTAACCGCACCATCATCATCAGCAGGAGGAGGAGGAGGAGTAGTCTGGACGACAAACCGAGGGATAGGCGGAACCTGCGGATACTGCTCGTCCAGGAATAGGCAACTCCATCTAGAGGAGAGCAATAAACCCATTACCCATAACCCAACCCGCAGCCCGGTTTAATTGGGTCACTGTGAGCCCGCCCAAAATGAGCCCATAATGGGGCGGGTTGAAACCCACCCAATTAAAAGTTAAATGGGCGGGCTATAGGCACAACTTCGGGCTGCCCGTACCCGCCTATTTAGTTTTTTTTAAAATTAACCATACCTTACCGACTGCCCTCCCTCCTTGGATTCCAATCATACCACTCTTCACTCAGTCAATCACCATTCCTCTCCCCTCCTGCATGCAATCATTTTGTCAATGCACTTATTCAAACTTTAATTACTTTTTCATTTTTTCACTTTTTTTACCAATCATTTTGTCTCTTTGTTGATCACTTAGACTCATCCACTACTACATGCAATCTTACTTACTTGCAATCTCTCATTTTTTTTAATTAGAAATTGGTCTCACACTCACTCAACCACTCCTGCGTGCAATCCTACTCTCAGAGTCTTAGTAGTCAATCTCTCAGTCTGAGACACTCACGCGTCACAAACTCCGACTCACCATCGTCCATCAACAACTTCGACCCTGCACACCACTACACCAGTAGTCTCGTTCATTCTCGTCATCCCTAAATTCGTTCTCTCCAGCTGTGATTAGCATTTTGCATATTCGGTCCTTCATTCAAGTGAGTGTCTGAGTTTTAAGGATCTTTATTCAAGTAAGTGTATGCGCTCAAAATTGGCAATTCAAGACACCCCCTAAATTTAAGGATCTTGATATTGATAATTTTGATGAGAGTGCAAGTGTTGTTGCGGGTATTTTCAATAACATTCTTAATTTGAATTATTTCATTTTTTTATTTCATATTAGATTATTAATGGATATGTTTTTTTTAATTTATTTTGCAGAAGAAGATTTAGCTTCTGGAGCTACAGCCCTTTCTTCAATTGAATTTAATGATGATGGTGAAAAATGAAGCATCAACTCATGAAGAATTGAAGATATCAAATATTCAATGGAAGCATGCCATTTTGTTGATCTTTGAATTTGTATTTGTAATGTTTTAATTTAAAAGTTGAAGTTTAAACATCAAAATTCTATTATGATGGTACTTACTACTTGTCTAAATTTGGATTCTTTTGTGTGAATTGTGGATATCATAATTTAGATTGATAGATCATGGACTTGAAATGAAGGCTTGCTACTTATCTATCTTTCTTTTTTAAAAGAATAAGTAGGTCCAATCTAAATGGGTTACCCATAACCCGTGTTAACCCGCCCATTTATATACTAGCCCGTTTACATGGGTTTATATGGGTTGAGGTACGGGTTTGGGCTAGCCCATACACGTCTAAAGTTAAATGGGTGGGCTATGGGTTTGGCCATTGGCTGCCCAACCTACCCATTACTCTACCCTAACTCCATCCGCGCTCAAGCAATGTGTTTGTGATATCACGCCACTACATTTGCTGAGCGTGGACCAAATCAACATGCTGCTGCATCTACTGCTGCTGCTGAGCCATGGCAGCCTGTGTCCACTCCAAATCTGACCTCAGCTATTCAACAGACTCATCCCTAGTACGTCTAACCCCTCTAGAGCTGCCAGCCTCAGAGGCAACGCTCCTGCCATAGACCATGCTAGGTCTGGCACCTATCCCCATCCCCCGCACACGTTCGGGGTGCTTAGCCTGACCCAGACCCACCTTCAAAGGAGCTGTCGGGTCCACTAACCCCTGTGACTCCTCGGCCTGGGTCTCTCATAGCTCAGCCTGTGACTGCTGCATCCACTCCTGCAATTTTATCAAACAATTACTTTTTAGAACTTTTGTTATTAAGTTGGTTTTATAAAAATTATAATAATGAAATCACTTACAATGGCCGCCTCTGCCTGCTGAGAGGTCGGAGTCCCGTCACGGTGTCTGTGTATGATCGCGTACAACTCTCCATAGTCCGTCTGACGGTTCTCCTGCTTGTCTTCCTCTCCTAAAACAATTACAAAATTCAATTAGTATTATGAAATAACCATTTAAAAGTCAGTGATATTATGAAAAGTTACCAGCTCGCTATACGTGACAGCAAAGGTCTTCGATCCTGCTATGTGGTGGATCTTCTGCTGCCCATGGCACCTAGTGTTCCTTTGAGAAAGCGCCTGGAAAAAAAATAATATTAAATGTATTAAAACAATATAAAACATTTAAAATTAATAAATTTTAAATTAAAATTAATTAAATTTAAATTATAATTTAATAATTAACATTTACAAAATTATATATAAATAATCTAATAAATACATTTCCTGCCCCTCAAGGCTCCTCCTGAACTGGATGAAACTCACCCAGTCGTTTGGCGGGACGCCGTCTGGGACCCTCTCGATCAGCTGCTCCAGAGGCATCGTCCCATCCTTATTTACGCTGTGGAAGAGATGGTTCCTCCTGTTCCTCCAGCTGTCACCCATCTTCACCAGGGTGTACCTCTTCCGGTTGGCCCGGACGGCAAACCGCAGCTGCTAAGAAATTATTTAAATATCAATAATTACAAAAATCCTATTAAAACTATTAATTAAATATAATTAATTAAAAAAATATTAATTAAATAATATTAATTACCTGGACCACATCTTCCCAAGCCAAGTCCTTCGGCCCCTTCGGAACATGCCTCCAAGTCCTGAAGTGAAAGGGGAACCGCATCCAATTCGAGCCCAGCTCGTTCAGGAAGCAGTTGAACAAGTGACCCCCATTGTCAATGGGCTGGTCCGTGCCCTCATTCCACGGCATTATAACTCGCAATGTCCGGTCCATGCTGTTCAGACCGGCCACGTCCAACCTCCTCGTCGACACGTTCCCCTGCTCATCTGCACAATTTATCGCACGTTAGATAAATTGTAATTCAAATTTAACATTTGGAATTTAAATAAAAAAATTTATTTACCTTGGACCTGCACCTTAAACCCAGTAGACCGTGAAGACGACCCTCGTGGGTTGTTCTGCTCCCTAGCCTCCTCCTCATCGAGGAACTGCTCCATCTCCCTGAGCCCAATCGGGATGTCGAAGTCCTCCGCCTCATAGTCCTTGACACTGATATCTACCTCCCCCAAATCAGGCACCTCTGGTGCGGTCGTCTCCCGTGGGATCGTTTATGGTGCCTTTGGGGGGATGGGCTGTAATGCCGCAGTCGCCCTCCCTCTGCGCTGCCCCCTCCCTCTGCCCCCTACTCTACTGCTACAACCCCACAAAATCAGTCTCGGGACCTCAGGCGCCTTCCCCTTATCCTCTCTTGAAGCCATATCAACTACAAAATTTCAAAAAAAAAATTTAGTCATATTATTATGCAAAAATATAATAAAAATAAAAATATGTATTGTCTCCGTACCTCAAGTACAAATAATGAGAAATACTGAAGCAAAAACTCTTCCATAGATGCCTGAACGCTCAAATCTAAAAGAAAACACACAAAGTAATCTCAGGAAACAAAATGGCCAAATAGAAAAGTAAAGGGGGAGGCGGGCTTAAATAGGGGCAGCATTTGTAGCAGTTCCTAAAATAACTGCTACATCAACTGCTACAAATACCCTAGGGTGATTGAAATTTGTAGCGGTTCTAGAATAACCGCTACAAATTACAAAAACGTTTGAAGTTCTGTAGCGGTTATGTTACAAAATAGCTACAAATTTAGAGACCTCTCAAATTCTGTAGCGGTTATAGATCTATAACCGCTACAAATACGCAACCTTTCACATTTTGTAGTGGTTTAATTGATTAAACTGCTACAAATAAATGCTACACTATTGGCGCATTTTGTTCGCGCCAAGTGGTGCCAACTTTGTAGCGGTTATAATTTAGTAACCGCTACAAATGTATCGCTACAACTTTTGGCGGGAATTACGTGCCATATTTGTAGCGGTTATTTATACTTAACTGCTACAAAAAAAGTTGCCAATCTGTCGCGCCCCTTGGCGCGTAGCTTGTCGCTACAAATTTGTAGCAGTTGAGGCTTTAATCGCTATGAATCTTAACATTTGTAGCAATTAATTGTATCTGCTACAATATCACCGCTACAAAATACCATTTTTTTTATAGTGATTATGGATGTTATTTATTTCTTGTTCAAACAGAGATATTGTGTTAAGAACTATTATGTTGTATATGATTATGAAATCATGCGAATTGCTACTAGTATTTATATTTCTTTCCTTTGGAATGTTTCAGTTGTGGAATGATGTATTTGATGTTTAAAATATTGTTTATTAAATCTTAATTGGAGTTATCTTCATATATAATTATATGAGCAAGGCGTAATCACTTAGGTAGAAAAGCTTGCTACCTAACTCAAATGTACTTGAGCCTTTCAAGGATAAGGCAAACAACGAGCTCCATTTTGCGGCCCATCTATCCTTTGGACTAGACATCGGATAAGAGCCATATTATGCCCAACCCTACCCATGTGCATGTGCAGCCCTAGTTGAAATTATGATTATCATAAAATTGCTTTCTTCAGCGACTTGGGAAGCTTTGCATTTCTCATTAATAGCAATCTACTATATAATTATCCCCTCAATGGTTAGATCATACAAATACATAGCATTTTGATGCAAAACTAGATTGTTACATTTGAACTAATGTCAAGAGAAACTCACTTTTGTACCTATTTTTTAACCCGCCATAATCATAATGAAATAGATACTCATGATCAATTAGATATTCAAATAGTCATCATAAAATCATACTCCTTTTAGTCTTAAATAGAAGACCCAGTTAATTTTTTTTTTTTGGAGAGATTAAGGAAACTAAATAAGTTAGTTAGTTATATCATATATTGTGTATCATTAGATTATATGTTAGTTTATTAGTCAAGCAAATTAGCTTTGGAGAACAAATAAAAATATAAATACTTTAAAGTAATTTAATTAACTTCCTTAGTCTTTCCAAAAAAAACATCAACTAGGTCTTATATTTAGAACCGGAAGTAGTATATGAAGAAAAATTTTAAACTTTATTAACTTTTCCCTAATCCCTATGGGGAGTTATTGGTATCAGAGCTGAGTTCTAGAGTGCCAGAGAGCAAAAGAGTGAGGAGTGGGTGAAAAACAAAAAACGTGAGAAAAAGGGGGTGTCGGATTTTCCCTCTCTGAGCATTTTTTGAAGAAACCGACCTCACCATCGTGTTCAGAAGGCCGAAAAACCTAAGAATAGCCTCGGTCACCTCTGTGAAACAGTTCCATGCGCCTCCACGGACCTTGTCGGAAAGTCGCAAGAAAAGTCGCCGGAGTTCAGAGGTTGAAGATGATAACGTCATCTACCACGTCATCCTGATCTGCTGCGTCATCAACAGGTCAGCCAACCGTTAACTACCACGTGTCATAACCGCCACGTCAACAATCCCAGTCAGCCCAACTTTCAGAAATTACAATTTGATTCCTAAATTTGGTAAAAATTACAATTTCTGCCCTAAAACTTTCTGAAATTACATTTTGGCCCCCTGATTTCTGCCAAAATTACAATTTCTGCCCCAAAACTTTCTGAAATTACATTTTGTCCCCTGATTTCTACCAAAATTACATTTTAGATCCCAAAACTTTTTGAAATTATATTTTGACCCCAGATTTTTGCCAAAATTACATTTTAGTCCTTGAAAGTTAAGAAATTACCTTTCTACCCCATTTGTTCATAAAATTTCCAATTTTATCCCTTACTTTTCCATAAATACCATTCCTATCCTTCCACCCTATACCCAACCTTACAAGAACAATTCCAAAATGCCTCTAAGACTAAAAAACACACACAAGATTGAGATGGACGAGATGAGACGCCAGATAAAGGAACTGGAAAACCACTGTATAAACGCAGCAAGCCATGCTAGAATCTCGCAGTGAATATCCAGAGGATGATTTAGATAATAATAGTTCGTCGTCCACTGACTACCGCCGCCATCCTCAACAACAGCAATTTCGCCTTAATGACATTAAGGTAGACATACCTGAATTTGAAGGAAGACTTCAACCAGACGAATTCATTGATTGGCTTCAAACCGTCAAACGAGTTTTTGAATATAAAGAGATTCCCGATGAGCAGAAAGTCAAAATTGTCGCAATCAAATTAAAGAAACATGCCTCCACGTAAGTAGGGACAAGATCCGAAAGTGGAACAAGATGCGACATGAGCTCTCACGTAAGTTTCTTCTAGATAATTATTATCAAGATAATTTCCTTCAATTACATAATCTCCGCCAAAAGGTTATGTCTGTGGAAGAATATACGAGGGAATTTGAAAAACTCATGATGAAGTATGATATCCAAGAGAGGGAGGAGCAAACAATAGCCCGTTATATCAGAGAATTAAATACCAACATTGCCCATCCGGTATAGCTTCAACAATACTGGACTCTGGACGACGTCATTCGTCTAGCCATCCGTATTGAGAAACAGTTGCCCAAAAGGTTTCCGTTTCAACCGTCTTCCTCCACCGAAATTCCTTTTGATGGACATAAAGCACACATGCATCAGCCTATACAAATGCATCAACATAACTCTTCAAGCAAGCCTACACAAGTATATCAATCTAACTCTTCAAGCAAGCCTCCACCAAAGGCTACCAAGGAATTTAGTTCCAAAGCACCTAAGTGCTTCAAATGCCAAGGGTTCGGTCATATCGCTTCAGAATGTCCTACCCATAGAATTGTTACCATTATTGAAGGGGAAACTTCTGCAATATTTGAAGAAGAAGAGGAATTTATGCCGGACAGAGAGCCAGTCTTTGATGAAGAGCCAATCTTTGATGAAGAAGTCATTCCTCCTTATCAAGGTGAAACACTTGTAATTAGACGAAGCTTGCATACAGCCACAGTAAAAGAAGAGCCTTGGCTACATCACAACATTTTTCATACTCGTTGCATTGCTCAAGGTAAAGTTTGTGATGTCATCATTGATAACGGAAGCTGTGAAAATGTAGTCTCTAACTACATGGTAGAAAAGTTGCAACTACCAACTCACAACCATCCGTACCTGTACAAACTTCAATGGTTTAATGAAGGAACCGCGGTAAAAGTTTCAAAACGATGCCTTATTACTTTTTCTATTGGTAAAACGTATCATGATGAAGTTTGGTGTGATGTTGTTCCGATGGACGTTTGCCATCTTCTTCTGGGAAGACCTTGGCAATATGATCGACACGCTCTATACAATGGGTATGCAAACACATATTCCTTCCAGAAAGATGATGTGAAGATTCAGCTTGAACCTTTGCCACTAGATAAAAACGTCAAAATAAAAAATAAGTCCAAGTCATTTTTACTGAAGCATAAAGTTTCAAATCAATCTCCGTTCATTGATGATGATGTTGTTTTTGACTCGAGGACAAGTCCTGTCCAACCCCAGGAGAATGAAACAGAGAAGAAACAGGGAATGACGCAAGGAGTAACGTGAGACAGAAACGACAGTGAACGACGGCTAGGGGGTTGGTGACTGAGGGAGTTGTTGAGCACAACAACATTGAAACAGAGCATTTCCTTTCCTTATTTTAATAAGAAATGTATTAGTATAAATATGTGTCATTTTTTATTATAAACACACATCTGAGTTTTGATTAAATATTTGAGATTGGTTCCTAAACCAGTTATCTTTAAAGATTTTAATCATGAAACACTACTTTTCTAGTTCTATTTATAAGTCATTCCCATCATGTTTCATACATACAAAGAAAAAACTTTAAACTTTATTAAATTTACCTTAAAATTTATCAAATTTCACACTTTACTTTTATTTAATATATACAATTGTCCTTATATAAATAAAATCTGTACAATAATAAATAAAATATAAAATTGCACATTCACGTGTAAATAGGAAGAAAGGAGTATTAGATAATTAGTCTCTGCAGAAAATGTACCCTTCCCAAGCACCCAGTAAGATAAAATCATTACTTTCAAGTAAGAGACGCACATGTGTGGGCGCTCCCCTAACCAAATTTAGGTTATTTAGATCTATGAAGGAGGAAAAGAGACCAAAAGCATTGTAGTCTATTGATATAAATACTCGGAGGTCATGGGTTCGATTCCACCTATAATTCAGATTTTTAGTGTTTGTCCTTGTAGCTCAAAAAAATAAAATGGGAAAGAGATACGCAATATCGTGTGGAAGTCCTCAGATTCCCAAACTAAAAGCCTTGGGTCACACAACTTTGCATTTATTACACTTCAGAGGCGACTTGACCCTCCAAGTCTTCCACTTGCCAAACAAACTTCCAAAATTGCAGTCCTATATTGTGGAGCCACACCCGCACTTACTCATCAGTTCCTGTAGAAAACAAAACCAAGTGTAGCAGGTTCAATTGAATTATTACCTAGCTCTGGTCCCTTTTCCCTTTTGAATCGATTTCTTGAATTAAGAGAGTTTCAATCAATTTTACATATACTCTCTGGGTCAATCATGACGTTAGTTCGTTCGTTTCAAAGTGCGTTTACAAAACGCTTAAACTCAAGGCGTTACAATCACAGAGAGCACAGACCAAATCGCATTAGCCAATTGCTTGCGAAGTTTGAAAATCACCCCTATGACCTTTAGCTTTTGTTGCTTTCTAAAGCCGCATCTTCATGACCATTTCTTCAAAGCTATATATGAAAAGCCATCGTTTAAGCCTTTATCCCTTTCACAAGGCAAACCTCAACCACTCAAATTAATTTTTACAGCTTAGTAATTATGAAGGTCCCATGTACAAAATCGCCTCATGGGTCCACCCTTGTGCGCTATATTGCTGTCTCGACGCTGATTTTTTTCATCATGTCAGTATCGTTGACCCTCACCCATTAACGTGAAGATCCAACCTGTGTCGCTGTCTTTAATAATAAAGTTGTCAAGAATTTATCGCCCCTTTGTTTAGGTAACATTGATTTCCCCGACTTTATTATTGGCTCCAAAGTAGTCAAAACTCACAACTTCAAAAAATATTCTTGCAAGGTGTTCGATGCTATGCCTCAGATGAATTTTATATAAGGGATTGTCTGTTCATATTGTTTGTGTTGATGAGCATGAGGGAGGAGAAATTCTATGGAAGGTGAGAAAATTATGAGGGAAAAGGGAAGAAAATGCACTCACCTTGTTCTGGAGAAGTATCATCAACACCTTGCTTTAATGGCTGTTTTCCATCTTCTGTTCTTGCTACTTCTGAGGAGTCTCATGCTGATGATACATCTGTGAAAGAAAGCAGATCATCAGGCTATGATTTTCTGGCGGCTACTTGTTCAACTCTTCATCCAAATGCTCAATTCACTAACCATGAGGCTCTTCCTTCTCTGCAAGAGTCATATTTGAACTTCACAAAAGCTTATCCTCTATATTCCACCGCTCTCAAGGCTGATCAGATAAGATCTCAAGAGTATTATCACTTGAATTTCTCTAACCTCTGCTTTGATTATACTGGATATGGCCTTTTCTCCTATGCTCAGCAGCAACAATCCTGCCCTGCAACTTCAATGGCTTCTTCTTCATCTCATCCTCCTCCATTATTAGTTCCTGTACAACCTCCATTCTTTGAAATTTCTTACAAGTCTGTGAATTTGCATTCCCAGGTAGTTTATGGCGGTGAGGAATCAGAACTAGAGAGCAGTATCAGAGAAAGAATTATGGCATTTATGAATTTCTCTGAAGATGATTACTCTCTGGTATTCACTGCCAATCACATAAGTGCTTTTAAGCTTCTTGCAGATTCTTTCCAATTCACACCTAATGGAAGCCTCCTCACAGTTTATGATCACAAAAGTGATTCTCTAGATGAGATGACCAAGAGCTGTAACAAGCAAGGAATGACAAACATTATGTCCGCAGAATTCTCATGGCCTGGTCTTCGGATCAACATGAAGAAACTAAGGAAGATGATTTTGAGCAAAAGGGAGAAGAAAAAAAGAGGCCTTTTTGTTTTCCCAGTTCACTCCAGAGTCACTGGATCACCATACTCATACATGTGGATGTCCATGGCTCAAGAAAATGGTTGGCATGTGTTGCTTGATGCTTGTTCATTAGCACCTAAAGAAATGGACACTTTAGGTCTCTCTTTGTTCAAACCTGACTTTCTTGTTTGTTCATTTTACAAAGTTTTTGGGGATAACCCTTCTGGGTTTGGCTGCTTATTTGTGAAGAAATCTAGCATCTCTGCTTTAAACAATTCACCAAGTTCTACCAGCATCGGAATTGTGAGCCTCATCCCAGCATTGAGAAAACCAGAAACCCTTTCTGATGAAGAAGAAATTGAATCTGAACCCCAACCAGATCCAAAATCAAGCAAAAAGATTGAAACTTGTGGAAGATTAGAAATAGAATTGAGAGGATTGGATCAGGCAGAGGAAGTGGGGCTAATAGGAATCAGTAATAGAGGAAGGTATCTAGTGAACTGGTTAATTCGTGCACTTATAAGTCTGCAACATCCAAACTCAGAAACAGGGCTTCCACTGATCAAGATCTGTGGATCTAAGATAAACTCTCACAGAGGCCATGCGATTGCATTTAATGTGTTTGATTGGAAAGGAGAGAAGATTGATCCGTTTCTTGTGCAGAAACTAGCTGATCGGAACAACATATCTTTGGGTAATGCAATTCTGCAGAATGCGAAGATGAATGAACAAGAGTGGTGTGAAGTGGAAGGCGTGGGGCAACCTAGGAAGAAGAAGACAATGATGAAACAGGATTGTGGCATTTCAGTTTTGACGGCTTCACTAAATTTCTTGACAAACTTTGAAGATGTGTACAAGCTCTGGTCATTTATTTCCAGGTTCTCGGATGCAGATTTTGTGGAGAAAGAAAGATGGAGGTACGTGGCTCTCAATCAAGAAACTCTTGAAGTTTGAAGGATATATTTGTTTTGGGTCAGATTTTCCTGCTTGACCAATTATTTTTGATAAAAATATGAGATGTGAATAATTCTTTTTTGAGTACATTCAATTATATGAGGCTGAATAACAGAAAATTTATTTTAAGGAGAAGGTGCAAATTTAATAATAAATAATATCGTTATATATATCTATAAAAATTATCTATTTTTGATTCATAAAGTAACAATAATCAATTGTTATTGTAGTAATTTTAGTAATGACGTTATCCAATTGTAACTTATGGATGCGCATGATGATATTATTTATTGGTACCAAAATAAAGGATGGGTAACGTTATTGTTAAAATTACTACAAAAAAAATTGATTATTACTACTATGTGAATTTTTTTTTTGTCAGAGGAATAAAAAATATATAGTTCTTATAAATGCACATAATAATATTGTTTATTACTAAATTTGTTCTTTTGCCCATTTATTTATTATATTTTATCTTAAAAATCAGTCTTTTAAATATATCCTTGTAATACAGTCTCTTTTTTATTCTGTTAAAATTCCCTTTATTAATTTAATCCCTCTATGTTTTTATTTCATTGAAAATCATCCTTGGAAAAAATCACACATATTATTTGGAAAATAGTTTTATTGGAAGACAATTAGGAGTGTTTTTGGGACAGAATAGGATCAGAAAACCTCATTCTTTAATATGTATATATATATATATATATATATATATTTTTTTTTTTTGGGATTGGGAAGTCTCATTCCCAACCCCAAAAAAATTTTTCTTGATCCCATTTTTTCTTGTCCTGAAAATTTTTGGGATAGGAAAATTGCTCAGAATTGAGACGGAAAACTTTGAACACCCTTAAAGACAATATTTGAATAATTAGATAAAATGAGGGTATTTTGTTTTTTGTTTTAAAAAACTTATGCAAGGTCATATTAATATCAATGTTATTTAAGTGAGTGTTTGGCAATTTGCCAAACCTAGGTTTGCGCAACCCGAAACAAAACTCTTCTTACAAACTTACCTCGTAAATCGTAAAAGCTATTTTTAAAAACTAATCCAAACACACACTAAGTGCTTGTTTGAACTGCCAGCTTATCATAGGTTTGGCTTCTCTCATATACCCTTCTCATCCTTTGCCCCTTCTTTTCCCTTCACAACCGATAGATTAAAATTTCAATAGTTCAGATTTAACATCTTATAAAAATATATTATAAATTTTTCTTAAAAATAAATAAATAAATTTAAATGACTAAAATTTGATATGAAGAGCTGTATATTATTATTATATCATAGAGTAGATTTTATTTCCATTTTTAAACTACATATGGGTATTGTTCCAATCAAATTTTAACAATTTAAACTTATTTATGTACATATTTTTAAGAAAATTGTAATATATTTTTATGAGATGTTAAATCTGAATTATGAAAATTTTAATCTAATGGTTGTGGAGGGAAAAAGAGGGTAAAAGATGCGAAGTTGAGAGAGAAGCTAAACCCACTTATTATAAGTTACACTAAAATAAAAATTTTCTCACCTCGTACATCATAAATTATGATTGAAAAATTACATTTAAAAGCTCCAATCACCATTTCAATCAAGTTCTAAAATGATGTGGTCATGTGGACTAGGAATGGAAAATGATAATTGGTTATAGTTTACTTTTATCAATAAATATGTATTAGTAATTTAATACCTATTTAAAAATATTTCTAAATTAAAATATTATATATATAATTATGCAAACAAAGATCACATGGCAAAAACAGCTCAACTAGTATCAACATACACCATGAGATGTAAAAAAATTAGTTTAAAAATAGAAGTTAAAAATATAAAGTTAAGAAAAAGATCCTGTCATGGATAATTTGGCAATTTTAATTTGGTGAAAAATAAAATTCAAATTAGTTTAAAAATAAAATGTGAGAAAGATTGAAAGAAAGTTTGATAAGTGTAATTTAGTATTTTTAAATTAATATTTTATAATTTGGTCCTTGTAAATAATTATATTTTAAAGTATTTTACAATAAAATTTTTTTTTTTGTCATTCTCCTTAATTTTCTCTTATGATTTTATGATTTCTTGATTTACTTTTTTTTTTTTGTTGCCAAAACTATGCATGTTTTTCTAGTTGAAAATGTCTCAACCACTAGCCAAGGACTAATTTCTTTGATATAATTATAACCCCTTGTCCTATTGATAAGGTAGAGGGAGTGTAAGTGACACTATTAAATTTTTCAAAAAATGTATAAATTTATAAGTTATTTATTATTTGATAGACTATTATTTTCTTGAAAATTGTATATATTAAACATGAATAAAATTGTAAAAGTTATTAAATTTTAACATAAAGTTATTAAGGTTTAATGTTTCTCTTATTTTTGGTAAAATATAATGAAAATGTGAAAAGTGTGTTATAAATAGAACTATACACTATAAAAAAACGTGATTTAGTAGCGGTTAAAAATGGGTATTCGTAGCGATTCTAACCGCTACAAACTAGATTAGTAGCGGTTACTCAAACCGCTATTAAATCGTACGTTGCAAGCGGTTTTGTAGCGGTTTTATAAAACCGCTACTCAATAAAAAATAACCGCTACATAGTTTGTAGCGGTTAATATTAACCGCTACAACACCCAGAGATATTGGTAGCGGTTATATAACAGCTACAAATATAAAAAATTATATTGAGAGCTTAAAAAAAGAATATTTTTTTATAGCGGTTAATTAACCGCTACAAATATAAAAAATTGAAAATTTGTTGGCAAAAAAAAATGATATTTTTTATTTGTAGCGGTTAAGAAACCGCTACTAATTTTGAATTTCATGAAATTAGTAGCGGTTTTAAAAACCGCTACTAATTTCATGAAATTCAAAATTGGCGCCAAAAAATTTAAATTGAGTCGTAAAAAGGCGCGTTATTTAGTAGCGGTTTAATAACCGCTACAAATATTTAAATTTTTTTAAAAAAATATACGATGATTTATTTCTGTTTTTTCAATATTATATTAAATAGTTTATTTTGTTATTATTTTATCTATTTCAATTAGTTTATTATTCAATAGTTTAACTTATTAATAAATAAAAAGAAAAAATGTAATTGAATAGGATTAGTATAAAATTTATATTAATAATATTATTAAGGATAGATAGGTAATAAGGAATTATTATGTTTTCTAATATAATGTAATTATGTATGAAAAATAGATGAAAATGAGATACAGTTATGATATATGTAGAAAAAAATGGTTAGAATAAATTTTATAGAAAGGAAAGAAGTATTCTAAAAAAAATTGAAAATCTTGTTACCATATTTGATCGTATTATTCAGCTCCTCTACTCATACGAAAGAAGTTGTAAATGAGAGGAAATGAAAGAAAGGTAAGGTGAAAAGAAATTGGGGAGTGTTTGAAATGAGTTGTGGTAAGGGTATTTATAGGGATCCATGTACTATTTGTAGCGGTTAATGTAGCGGTTAATGTAGCGGTTATTAATTAGTAGCGGTTATTTATATTTTTGTAGCGGTTTAATATTCGTAGTGCTATTTGTAGCGGTTAATGTAGCGGTTATTTATATTTTTGTAGCGGTTTAATAACCGCTACAAATATTATTTTAATTTTTTTTTAAATTTTTTTTTACATTTTATTTTAACAAATTTTTTGCATTTTTTGTAAAGACAAATTTTTTACACTTAAATTTAATCACTCATCGTCGCCATCCCTACAGAAATTTTGTAGAAAAATTATTGTTATTGATGTATTATTAAATTTAAAAAATTTAATTCAAATGACGTGGACTTAAAAAAACTCACCGCAGTAGAGGTAAATTGTCATCGCCTTCAGGGAAGTAGTTTTCAAAATCGGCTGGCTGAAATGGCTCACTCTCGTAGGCGATGTTATCACCTTCACCCATGTCATAAAGATCTCTTGGCTTTAAATGAACGACCATGTGCCAATCCCTATGCCTCTCGTCCTCGACATAATAAACCTGATGTGCCTCTGAAGCTAGAATATATGGCTCATCATCTTGAGAAATACCAGTATGAATCGGCCGTGAGAAATTGACTGATGTGATCCCTAGGTCGTCAGTTGTCAGTCCCCGATAAGTAGTGGTATTTGCCCACAAACACTTGAACAGCGTCACGGTGAAACGGCCTTGATAATTAAGCTCGACCACATCAAGAAGCTTGCCATAGTAAGAGACGCCTCCGAACTACATGTTGGCGTCATTGCTGCTCACATAACTCCTTGTCCCAAATGTGCCATAAACACTCGAATTCTGTGTTTGCAATCCTTGATCCCGTGAAACCGTGCAAAACTTAAAACCATTGACATTGTATGCTGTAAACCGTTTTGCATGATCAAGAGGGCCGATTGCGAGAGCTCTGAAATCTGGTGAGTGTGCGTTGTGGTCATTTAGTATTCTGCGTGCAAACCAACTCAGGAATTCTCTGTGGACCCTCCTATCAACTTCCGAGGATGTCTGTGTACGGATCCTGAGTTGACGCTTGACATAACTTCTGAATTCCCTGCAATTAATAACGGAAAGGCGTTAGTGAAATGAAAGTGAGAAATGTTACGAAAGTTATAGATCGAATAACATGTGAGTGTACAATTCTTACCGTATGAAAGGTTCAACTTGAGTGCAATTAATCAAGACATGTCTATGTGCTTGGAACTTCTCAGTTGCCGTTAGTTTGAAGTTCTCAGTTGCTCCAACTGGTTTACCAACACGAGGGATAAATTCTCCTGATGTCGGAGTAGGTTCCGGACAATCGTCAACACGAGGCGGGCGGTTGAAAGTCGTCTCAAGATCATCAAAATACCTTGAGCAAAAATATAGCACCTCATCCCCTATATAGCCTTCAGCTATAGAACCTTCTCGCCACGCCTTATTCCTCACGTAAGATTTAATTTCCCAAGGAACCTACAAAGTACAGAAGAGAAAATTGATATAAAATGCTGAAAAGGATGACTAGCAAACATTAAATACGGAGAATAAATTAAAGCACATATTTAATATGGGTACCTCTCAATCGGATACATCCAACGATATTGTACTGGTCCAGCGAGCTTTGTTTCATGAACGAGGTGGAATGTGAGGTGAACCATCACAGTAAAAAAGGACGGAGGAAAGATCATCTCCAAATGACAAAGCGTAAGAATGATTTTTGACTGCAGCTGATCGAGCTCCTCAACGATCAAAACCTTAGAACACAACTTGTGAAAGAAAGAACAAAGTTCCACCAAAACGATGGAAACATCGGGAGGAAGTGTATTCTTTATAGCCAGAGGGAGTAACTGCTGCATAAGAACATGTGAGTCGTGACTCTTCAGGCCAGCAACCTTTCAAGCCTGCAAGTCGACACATCGAGAAATGTTGCTTGAATACCCATCAGGAACTTTTAATTTCTTCAACGTCGCGAGGAACACATCCTTGTTCGGTTTTGCGAGGGTAAACTTTGCCGGTGTAAATCTGTCATACTCATCTGGCCAAGCGTCTTCACAAACTCCCATGTCGCGTAAATCTTTCCTAGCTTGAAGGTGATCTTTTGTCTTGCCGGGTTCGTTAAGCAGCGTATACAGCACATATTCACAAACATTCTTTTCAATGTGCATTATATCAAGACTGTGGCGAAGTAAATTAGATCTCCAATATGGAAGCGTGAAGAAAATACTTATCTTCTTCCACTGCTGAGGCGCCGAAGTCCTACGCGTCTTTTGGCGAGTTTGTGCTGAATCGTCGCTTTTTCCAAACTCGAAGTCAACATGCTCAAGCTGCTGTAAGATATCTGTACCGGACAAAGTCTGAGGTGGTCCTCTTTTCTCTGGTTTCCCATTGAAGCGATTCCGTTGCAATCTGAACTTATGCGTTCCATCAAGAAACCTCCGATGCCCCATAAAGCACCACTTTCGGCTGTGGGGAAGGCACAATGCGTCATAGTCAAAATTGCAAGCTGGACACGCCGACCCAGTATGCACATTCCAACCAGATAATGTGCCAAGGCCAGGAAAGTCACTAATCGTCCATATCAAGGCTGCACGCATGTTGAACAAAGTCTTGCTGTAAGCGTCGTACGTCTCCAAGCCGACATTCCACAGGTCAAGCAATTCCGCAATAAGCGGTTGGAGATACATATCGATGTCATTGCCCTGTGCCTTTTTGCCTGGAATGATCATAGACATAATGAAAGAGCTTTGTTTCATACACATCCAGGGGGTAAGTTGTAGGGAACTAAGACTACCGGCCAAATACTGTAACTTGTGCTAAGATTCCCGAAAGGATTGAAACCGTCAGTCGCCAACGCAAGCCGAACATTTCTGGGGTCAGTCGCAAAATCTGGAAAGTCGTTGTCAAACGTTTTCCAAGCAGCTGCATCCCACGGATGTCTTAATTTACCGTCTTCATTTTTATCAACGGCATGCCACCTCATGTGCTCAGCAGTTTTAGACGACATAAATAATCTTTGTAGATGAGGTTTCAAAGGGAAGTACCTGAGAATCTTTGCAGGTTTCTTCTTCTGCTTTTTCCCCTTCCGAATTGTCTTGTACCTCGATGTGTGACATCTCTTACACGTCTCCCTGCTGGAATCGTCTCCCCAATACAGCATACAATCATTTGGGCACGCATCAATCTTTTGATAATTCAACCCCAACCTGTTGATAATCTTCTTGGCCTCGTAGAAGGTTGTGGGAATCTCGGCGTCGGGGAATGCATCTTGTAATAAGTCGAGCAACATCGACATTTCCTTTTCTGTGATCCCACACAAGCACTTGATATGATACAATTTGATCAAGAAAGATAATTTAGAATATTTGCCACAACCTTGATATAAAGGACGATCTGCCTCATCCATCAAGCTGAAAAAATCCCTAGCTGCTTCATTCCCCATAAAAGCCGGCTCAGAGCCGTGCACTTCTTCGTTGAAGTTGTCGCCTTGAAATCCAAACGCATCACGCACAACATCATTCACATGATCATCTTCATCTACTTGAACGCCTACTTGAGAACTTCAAGGAAGAGCATCGTCATATCTAATGCCGGCCTTCTCACCATGAACTGCCCAGAATGTATAGTCCTCAGGGAAAGGCTTCACAAGCAAATGTTCCTTCACAACATTTCATGCATGCCACTTCTTGAACTTGCATTTCCGACATGGACAGACGATCTTGCCGTTACAGCTGGCGTGAGTGAATGCTAAATCCAAGAAACTGTTTAATCCGTACAAATATTCAGGAGAATTACGCGGCAACCTTATCCATGATTTATCCATAGCTACAAGTGAGAGAGAAGAAAGTATAGAGAAGAAGATGAGTGAGAAGAGAATGACGAATGCCTAGAACCTTATATTCTGAAATTCCAACGTTTATAATTTTGTAGCGGTTTAAGACCGCTACAAATATAAAATATTAGTAGCGGTTATATATAAAACCGCTACTAATATTCAAGCCATTACACATTGGTGGGAAATTCAAAATGTACTTGTTGAGTATTCGTAGCGGTTATATATATAAAACTGCTACTAATATTAAAGCCGTTGGGAAATTCAAAATTTACTTGTTGCGTATTAGTAGTGGTTATATATATAAAACCGCTACTAATATTAAAGCTGTTGGACATTAAATTTAAAAATAATTATCTAATTTGTAGCGGTTATACATAACATAACCGCTACAAATGTGCACAAAGGCGGCAAATTTCAAAATTCAAATGATTTGAGTATTTGTAGCGGTTATTAGTGTATAACCACTACAAACATATATATTTGTAGCAGTTTCTCAAGATAAACCGCTACAAATATATATATACATTTGTAGCGGTTATTAGTTTAAAACCGCTACAAATATATATATTTGTAGCGGTTTTAACTTAAAACCGCTACAAATCTATATATACTTTACTTTTTTTAAAATTTAGATATAAATCATTCATAAATTATTTCAACGCGATCTAATAATATAAATATAATTATATAAAACACAATAAGAAAGTTCTGAAATAAAAACTCATAAATATTTACAAATGTTTTTACAAAAGAAAATGTCCTAAACTAAGGAGCCGGGGGCTGATCCTCTGGTGCTCCCTCAGGTGGGGCTCCCCCAGATGCCGCTGGATCGGGCCGCTGCGCAGAGTGAACCGCACCATCGTCATCAGCAGGAGGAGGAGCAGTAGCAGGAGGAGTAGTACTCGGGACGACGTAGCGAGGGACAGGGGGAACCGCTGGATACTGCTCGTTCGGGAACAGGCGACTCCATGCTCCCTCGAGCATGTTGTTCGTGATCTCACGCCACTGCATCTGCTGAGCGTACAGCATATCTGCGTGCATCTGCAGGTGCTGCTGCTGCTACACCTGCATCTGCTGCTGCTGCTGCGCCATCTGCTGCTGCGTCTGCTCCAAATCTGATCGCAGTTGGTCAATAGACTCGTCCCTCCGACGTCTGACCCCTCTAGAGCTGCCAGCCTCAGAGGCGGCGCTCCTGCCGTAGACCATGCTGGGTCTGGCGCCTATCCCCATCCCCCGCATGCGTACGGGGTGCTCAGGCTGAGCCAGACCCGCCTTCAAAGGAGCCGTCGGGTCCACTGACCCCTGTGACTCCTCAGGCTGGGTCTGTCACAGCTCAGCCTGCGACTGCTGCATCCGCTCTTGCCATTTTATAAAACAATTACTAATTAGCATTTTTCATTATTAACTTGGTTTTATAAAAAATATAATGATAAAATTACTTACAATGGCCGCCTCTGCCTGCTGAGAGGTCGCAGTCCCGTCACGGTGTCTATGTGTGATGGCGTACAGCTCCGCATAGTCCGTCTGACGGTTCTCCTGCTGTGCCTTCGTCTCCTGAAACAATTACAAAACAATAATTAGTATTATGAAATAATCAGCTAAAAGTAAGTGATATTTTGAAAAGTTATCAGCTCGCTGTAGGTCACAGCAAAGGTCTTCGATCCTGCTGTGTGGTGGATCGTCTGCTGCGCCCGGATCTTGGTGTTCCTCTGAGAAAGCTCCTGGAAAAACAAATAATTAAATGTATTATAATTTAAAATTAAATACAAATTAAATTGAAATTATAATTTAATATTTAACAATTACAAAATTATATATCAAAAATATAATAAATAAATTACCAGCGCCTGAGGGCTCCTCCTGAACTGGACGAAACGCGCCCAGTCGTTCGGCGGCACGCCGTCCGGGACGCTCTCGATCAGCTGCTCCAGAGGCATCGTCCCGTCCTTATCCACCCTGTGGAAGAGACGGTTCCTCCTGTTCCTCCAGGCGTCGCCCATCTTCACGAGGGCGTACCTCTTCCGGTTGGCCCGGACGGCAAACCGCAGCTGAAAAAAATTTATTTAAATATCAATAATTATAAAAACCATAATTTAAAAAAAATAATTAAATAGAATTAATTATAAAAAAATATTAATTAAATAGTTTTAATTACCTAAATCACCTCCTCCCAAGCCAGGTCCTTCGGCCCCCTCGGAATGTGCCTCCACGTCGAGAAGTGAAAGGGGAACCGCATCCAATTCGCTTCCAGGTCGTTCAGGAAGCGATTAAGCAGGTGACCCCCATTGTGGATCGGCTGGTTAGTGCCCTCATTCCACGGCACTATAACTCGCAGGGACCGGTCCATGCTGTTCAAACCGGCCACATCCAGCCTCCTCGTCGACACGTTCCCCTGCTCATCTGCACAGTTGACCGCACGTTAGATAAATTATAATTCAAAGTTAACATTTCTAATTTAAATAAATAATTTACTAAATTAAAAAATTAATTTACCTTCGACCTGCACCTCAAACCCAGTGGACCGCGAGGACAACCCTCGTGGGTTGTTCTGCTCCCGAGCGTCCTCCTCATCGAGGAACTGCTCCATCTCCCTGAACCCAATCGGGATCTCGAACTCCTCCTCGTTGAGGAAGTCCTCAACGCTAATCTCTGGCCTCTCCACCTCAGGCACCTCTGCTGCGGTCATCACCTGTGGGATCGTCTGCGGTGCCTGTGGGGGGATGGGCTGAGATGCCGCGGTAGCCCTACCTGCGCGTTGCCCCCTCCCTCTGCCCCTGCCCGGCTGCTGCCACCCCGTAAAATCGGTCTGGGGACCTCAGGGGCCTTCCCCTTATCCTGTCCTGAAGCCATATCAACTGTAAAAATTTAAAAAAAATTAGTCATATTATTATGCAAAAATATAATAAAAATACAAATATAAATAAAAATACGTGTTATATACGTACCTCAAGCACGAATACTGCGGAATACTGAGCAAAAACTCCTATAGAGACGTCTGAACGTTCAAATCTCGAAGAAATCACTCAGAGAAACCTCAGGAAACAAAATGAGCAAAAGGAGAAATGAAGGACGTGGGAGTTTAAATAGGCCAGATATTAGTAGCGGTTATTAAAATAACCGCTACTCTAACCGCTACAAATAATTAAATTTGTAGCGGTTTTACAATAACCGCTACAAAGGTTCACAACGTTTGAAATTCTGTAGCGGTTATTGCCCAAAACCGCTACAAATGTCGAGACTCTTGAAATTCTGTAGCGGTTATTGGCCAAAACCACTACAAAATTACGACCTTTGGTATTTTGTAGCGGTTAATGCACATAAACCGCTACAAAATCACCGCTACAAGTTTTGGGGGGAATTTCGCGCCAAATTTGTAGCGGTTTTTTGTAGGAAACCGCTACAAAATATCTTGCCGCTACAAATTTGTAGCGGTTTAGATGAAAACCACTACAAATATTATAATTTGTAGCGGTTTAATATAACCGCTATAAAATACCTTTTTTTTTTGTAGTGATAGGAGTATATCCCATAAAAAGGTTCAAAAGATCCCCTATTTTGTTTTTTTAAAGATCTCTATACCTTTTGTTTTATAAATTCTTTTATTATATATAAATATATATTATAAATATTTAGTTTTAAAAAATATTTTCATCAATTAGAATGCATAAAAGGATTAAAGTACATTAAACACCCTAAAATATTTTGTGATGCAATTTTATTGTTAATAAAATAAAAGTAGAGCAATTTCACCCATGTTAATACCTCTACAAACGTGGTTTGCTATCCTTGAACACGTATTAAAAAAACGAGCTTCCTCGTCTCCGTGAAGCAACAATAGACCTTCGTGTGATGCAATTTTCCCCTCAGACTCATGACAGTGACCCTTGTATCCTAAGATGAAGCTCCTTCCCAAACATACCAGACCCTCAACAGTCAAAACAAGTTGGCAAACATTGGCTGCAATGCTTAATTAATAGAAATCGTA
This sequence comes from Inga leiocalycina, assembly GCA_963242795.1. Taxonomy (NCBI): domain Eukaryota; kingdom Viridiplantae; phylum Streptophyta; class Magnoliopsida; order Fabales; family Fabaceae; genus Inga; species Inga leiocalycina. The sequence goes on from OY725332.1 coordinate 42,669,661, forward strand.
GGAACAAATTAAACAAAGAAAGAGAGTTAGATTTGCAGGCATAATCTTCTGATATCCTCTAACGTTCAAAGTATGCCAATTGATAATGACCTTGGCAATCCTCGGGAAGATATGGGTTTCCCGAGTCTTCACAGTGGGCGAACTGACTGCGAGAAATTTGGGTGTTCTCTAGGGTTTGCACTTCACGGAGAAGTTTTTTTTTTAAAAAAAAATTATGTGTCAAGGATAGCAAACGGCGTTTGTAGAGGTGTTAACATGGGTGAAATTGGTCTATTTATATTTTAGTAAGGATAAAATTGCATCACAAAATACTTTAGGGGTGCTCAATACACCTTAATCCAATATATAAAATTAAATATTTTATAAATAATTTTCTTCAGATTATGATTAATTTTAATTTTTAAAAATAAATATGTAAATAAATAACATTATTCAGATTTATTTTTATTTTAAAATCTCTATTCTATTAATTTTAATATTTTTTATTTTTTACTTTAATTTCATACAGACATCAGGATCAAGAAAAAAAGTATGAAAATAGGAAATAGTATGGAGAGAAAAAAATTAAGGATACGAATTTTTTTTTTTAGAATCATTGATTAAGTTAATTTTTACATTATTTTTATTCGACCTTATGTCTACAAAAGAATCATATGAAACCAATCTGTAGAGCTCTTTTTGTCTTTTGCTTATTTGTTGATTTATGGGAAAGTGACAAATTTTTACTTTTAATTCGATACCCTTGAGATTTGAAATGCGATGTTGTGTATTATAGTACTTGATCCCAAATTATGGATCATATGTGAAATGTGATTAGAATAAATGTAGGGATTTAGTTAGGGGTAATTTAATATTCTTAAATCTATATTTTGATATTGGTTTCTTCTTAATAATTATAATTTTTAAGTTCTCCCTAATAAATAATATTTTCTCCATATCTTTTTGTCCAATTTTTCCTTAAATCTATTAATTATTAGCAATTGGACTATTGATCACTATAGAATTTTAATTTTCAAAAATTAAAAATTTGAACTATTTTTTTTACTAGGATAGATTTTTCAATTTCACAACAATTATGATTATCCATTCAAATTAATTTAACCTAAGGGCTTGCCTGCCTATATATATACACCTTCTCCTTTCTACATCGGGTGCTTTGGAAGAGGGGTTTTATCCTCACAATACGGCAAACTAAGATCGGCCAGCGGAAGAGGAGATCGAAGTTCCAACATTCATCGCCCGACAACGCCTAAAAAAAAAAAGAATTGTGTCTAGTAAGAGCCTATCTGTGCCTATCAAAAGAAAGAAAGAAAGAGCAATCTTTAGCTATCTTCCTCCTGAAATAGAGGAGGAAATTCTCCTCAGATTACCTATCAAAACGCTACTCATATGTATATCTGTCTGCAAATCCTTCTTACAACAATTCGCCAACAATGCCAACGTTTTTCGTTTCCTTGAACTGCGCTACGGTTCCAATGGGGATGAATCTGCAAGGGCTCCAAGGAGGTATGACAAAGTTTTCTCAATATATTCAGATAATCAATTACTTGATGATGATTACCTCCCAATTTCAAAACTTGCACCCAAAGATCAAGCTTATTGTAATGATTCCCAAGTGATTGGCACTTGTAATGGACTAGTATGTCTCAGTAATCCATGTCGTAATTTTGACACTTTTATACTTATGAAGAGCCCCATTAAGAAATATTTGGTGCTTCCCAAATCCACCGCTGGTCCTAAATATAATTATAGGCGGTGCACTATGTCAGGGTTTTATTTTGATTCTAAGAACAATGACTTCATAGTTGTCAAAGTTTCTCTTAGATATCGGATTAAATCAATACCATGGGTTGAGCTCTATTCCCTTAATACTGGTAAATGGAGAGGCATAAGAGGAAGAGGTCTTTCAATGCGTTTTCTCCAGCATGTGGAAACACAAGATATCAAATGTTATTTGTGAATGGAGCTCTACATTGGCTTGTTAGTGGAAAAGTATTTGATCGTGGCGATCGCGAGCATATTAATGTTATATTATCGTTTGATTTGTCTACAGAGACATTTAGAGAATTCTTATTACCGCCGTGTTTGGCTCTTCTGTCACAATCAAATCTCTTTCTTTTGAAAGGAGGAGTCAATGCACTTGCATTGCTTCAAAAGAAGCCCAGCGGATTTAATATATGGCTGATGGAAAAATATGGTAATGTTGATTCATGGAATAAGATGTTAAATATACATAGTCCGGGAGATATAGCAAGGGTAATAGCTATGAGGAATAGTGGAGAAATGGTAACAGAAATGTATAGGGAATACAATTTCAGGACGAAGGATTTGGTCAAGTCTTCCTGACTTCAAGCTTTTGCTGAAGATCTTGATGAGAGTTGGTGGCTAACCTGCTGAGGATATTTTTATTTTATTTTAAAGATGTTTATAGTCATTAATATTATCTGATACTATAAAATAATTTTGTTTTAATATCTTTGTCAAGGGGCCTAACCTTTTTCTAGATCATACCATCAGATATCTGAGCGCAACTTGATCCACTTGGGGGCACTCCCCCCAGTACTATCAATTGTTTTGCAAAAAGATTATCTTAATATCTAATTAGACATTCTGTAGATTCCGTATGTATGCTCTTTTGGTTTTTATTCAATTTTGGATAAAATAAATTATAAAGGAAACATCTCATTCAGACAAACACTTTTATAACAAAAGGTTTTACCTCCAATGCGGGAATCACATCAGCTTGTGGGGTCCAGGATTCTCATATAGGCACATCACATTCAGGTTTCAGATTATGCCTTGGGGCCGTAGAAAAGAAAGTAATTCACCTCCTCAACGGACGTACACACCAGCTTATCTATATTGATAAAATCGGATAACAAAAAATTAGGGATAAACACTAAGCAATCTTTTAAATTAGTTTGTTTCAGTTTTTCTCTAAAACTAAAGCATACTAAGGAGCAACTTAGATTAAAGAGGTAACTTTCTGCCATGTCCACTGGAGGTTTTGTTTGTTTATTGCAAAGAAGAATGGAAGGATTCTTTTCTCATACCATTGGACAGCAAAATCCTAAGCATCTCGTGACAATAATCTTTTTTCTTGCACGGATGTCATGATGTAGTGTTTTTCCATGGTTGCAAATGTATAACCGTTAGTTTTTAAATCTATCTCTGGTGTAAATAATCCGTTGTCCATTCATATATTTTTTTTTTCATATTGCAATCCTAAATCCAATTGGTCTAGGTTTAATTTGGGATTTAAAAGTTCATTGGTCCTGTTAATGTTTTTCTCTCATTCAAGAAACAATAAATCAGAACATAAGCAGTCAAAAATGACCATGGCCAGTTCCTTGATTAATATGTTGCGTACCCATATTTTCAGATGGAAAGTTTTGATTGTGGCGACCAGTTCATTTTGGGGATGAGTTTTTTGATGGAAAGTTTTGGTGGTTGTTGCAGATCCAGAAATGCAAAAGATTTGACAATGAATAAGGGAGGTGAATGGATGTTCTCTTTTTTTTTTTTGGGAGAATTGCTCAAAAATACCTTGGAGGCAAATTAATTGCTGATTGCTACCAAGTGTACAAGCGATCTTCCACGTGTGCAAGTGATCTTCCATTTTGTGCAACCCATCTTCCGTGTGTGCAAAAATCTTCCATATAAATGTGTAAATAGTCTACCGTTGTGTGCAAAATATCTTCCGTTATGTGCAACAGATCTTTCATGGTAACAATCAGCAATTAATTTGCCTTCAAAGTATTTTTGAGCAATTCTCCCCTTTTTTCTTTTCTGTAATTGGCTTTTAATGGAACAATGCGTCTTTTGAACCATACATATATGAGAAGTCCTTCAATACTTGTGGAAGTTTAATCATTGGATGAAAATTATGCCTAAACGATGGAAATTAAATTAGGCCTAAGCGAAACAATATGCACAAGGTTGTTTCATCTCTAATAATGCAGTAGACGTATTTTTAAAGCAAGGCCCAAGCATCAGACTTATTTTAAAAATAACTTAATTTACATATCAACTACCGCATTCACATGAGCTTTGGTTTCTAGATTCTCATATGGGGCCTTCAAAAAAATGGTAATTCACCTCCTCTGCAGCATTCACATCAATAATTCTGCATTGGTAAAATAGGTACGGAAAAAATAGTGATAAACCATTAATAATTGCCTACTTGAGTTAGGTGCCTAACATTTTTCAAATAAGTATACACAAGTTTATATTAATGAAGAAGTTCACATGATCAAATTTAAAATAACTAAGGAAGTGTACAGAGTCATCGCTAATACAATTCCCACATAATACTTTGCAAAGTTGTGCTCATTGCAAAGTTAACCCAATTGAATATCATTTATTTATTCCAGTTAGTTCCCCCAACTGTTTGAACCATTTTTATAGGTGTGATGATCATGTTATTGGGTTCTTAACAGCACAGGTCTCAATAAAGCTGTATTTTTAGGTTTGTCAGATTGACTGCATGAAATCACTAATCAATTCATTTAGGATAGTAGGTGCTTTAAAAATTGGCGGTTTCTTGCATGTCACCTTTGTGACCATTGGTTTGGGCTATTTCAGTTGGGAATTGCTTTATTTAATCCATGTGCAATCGTTACCCCCTGCTTTAGTATGGCTATTTCAATCCATGTGCAATTTTTTTTTTTTAATCGAATGAAGTATGTGATTTTTGTTTTTGATTATTCAATCCATGTGAAATGATTACCCGCTTCTTTAGTATTGAATGCATCCCACTCAACGTGAGGGAGTTAATATTATTGCTTTCAATAGAAAGATATATATACCGCTATGCCTAGCAAAATAATAATAATAAAAGATGTGCACAAGCTTTGGTGATTTATCTCCAGGTTCTTGGATGCAGATTGTGTGAACTGTGAAGAAGGGAAGATGGAGGTACGTGGCTCTCAATCAAGAAAATCTTGAAGTTTAAACGATATATTGTTTTGGGTCAGGTTTTCCTGTTGACCAATTTTTTGATAAAAATATAGTTGTGAATAATTCTTTGTTGAGTACGTTCAATTATACGAGGCTGAATAACATAAAATTTATTTGTTATGTTTTAATTAAAATTTCAGTATTTTAAATATATCCTTGTTAGTCTCTCTCTTTTTATGTTGAAAATTCTTTTGGTTGACAAAAATATAATCTTTTAGAAAAAGTAATTATTTTCAGGTGATTTCTTAGGAAAAAAATTCACTTAATTAATTTAATCCCTCCACATTTTCTTTCATTTAAAATCATCCTTGGAAAAAATCACACACAGTCACACATTATTCAAAAAATAGTTTTACAGGTAGACAATATTTGAATAATCGGATAAACTTATTTTGTTTAAAAAAAGGGCTAAATTATACAAAACTCTCCCGAACTTCAATCTAGATGCATATAACCTCATGATATTTCAAAGTTTAAATTTAACCTTCCCAATCTTTTGTTTTGTTACTAAGAATACCTTATTGTTAGTTCGATGTTAACTTTTTAAAGGAAGTTGACACATTAGATCAATATTAGACCCCTTGCATCCTACATGGCATCTTATGCAATTTAATAATTTTACAAGAGTTAAATTGTCATTTTATCATTTTTTTTTAAAAAACCCTTATTTACCTCATGTCTTCCCTTGCAATCTGCATCTGCACGCTTCCTTCCAATTTTCAATTCTTAAGGGAGGAAAAAAAAAACCTCTCCCGTTCCACAGATAGTCAAAAGTGACGGAACGATTTCCCTGATTTCCTTGATGATGCTATGATTTCCTCCATTGTTGCTATGGTCAAGCTCCTTTGCCACTTCCATCATAGGAGGCCACATGTCGCTATGAAAAGCCAAGCACGTGAAAGCAAGCTCAGCCACTTTGTGAATGGAATAGAGTGTCCAAGAATATGTGTGGCTCTAAGAAGTGATCTATGATCTCGTCCACAGACCCCTCCTGATTCTATCAACTGCGTGTGCAGCCAAATTAACCTTGTTGTGAGGTCGACCAAAATCAACCACTTTGAGGGCTGTTATGATCTCTATTAAAACCGATCCAAATTAAAATTGTAAAAATCGCTTTTATCGGAAAGATGGTAGTTTGGAACTTTGGATGATATTGAGGGTCCATGTAGCCCGGAGTCCCTTGTGGGGCGGTTGAGATGTGTGATATTTTGTTCATGCCTATTTGCGATCTGCAGAGCGGCAGGTTGCAAGGGGAGACACAAGGGAAATTAGGGTTTTTTAAATGATAAAATGACAATTTAACCCTCATGAAAAAATATATTATTACTCTAAAATTATTACATTACTTAAGATGCCATGTAGGATGAGAGGTGTCTAATATTGATATGATGTGTCAACTTCCATAAAAAATTTAACGGGGAATTAATGGCAAGGTGTACTTAGTAACAAAATAAAAGATTGGGGAGGTTAAATTGAAACTTTGAAATATCAATGGCATTACATACAACTAACCCAAAGTTTGGGACAGCTTTGTAAAATTCAGTCACATATATTAAATTTCACATTTGTATACGGCTTAACTGTGATCTATTTCTATGCGGATAAATCTTAACTCACATAGTTAAAGGGAGATGGGCGGTTGCTGTTGCACGGCGCAAAATTGAACTTATGAAGACAACTACCAGCCTTAAGTAGTACTCCATTCGATTCTTAATATAAGACCTAATTATCTAATTTAATTAAATTAAAGATATTAGTTAAGTTAATTAATATGACAAATATTTTTTAAAATACCCTAACCATCTTTCCTCATTTCCTCTCTTCCTTGATTATTATTGAGGGATCATCAATAAGTGTAAAATAGGAAAATATTGACAAATATGAAAAAAAGTCCTTCTATTTAGGATCAAGATCAACTCCACAAATATGTTAAGAATGAGAGGAAGTAATTCAATTTTAGAATTATTTGCCACAAATCAAATATAATAAGTAGACTACCATAGGGGTCCTTGAAAGATACCGCTGAAGAGATCATATCCTTCTTCAAAAATTTACTGCGATCAATTTAATTAATTTTAATTGAATTAAGGTCAAGAGTAAAGCCATTTATTTTTTAAAACAAAAGAACTACCGATAATCTTCTCCTTTGAACTTTTTTCCTTAACCAGAGCTCCATTAATTGAGTTCTGGAATCTGCTGTTAAAATATAAATAATTGGGATTTGGTTATCTTCAATTACCCCTTTTCATTACAGAAGGACAGCCTGGTCTAGTCTTTTAACAACATTTATAAATCCTTGATTAATTAACCTTCATTGACTGATTAAGAATTTGTCAAAGATATACGCCTAGCTAGATTCAGATTTTAATATTTCAACTTGATTTAATTGGGATATCCGTTTATTTATTTTTAATGTACTTTCCAATAAATAATATTTTCTCTAGATTTTTCTCCCCTAGTTTTCCTTAAAATCTATCCATTATTATTTGCAATCGACTGATCAGATTTTTATTTTGAAAAAAAAAATCTTAACTTTTATTATGATTGATTTTCCACTGTAAAAAAAACGTGATTTAGTAGCGATTAAAAATGGGTATTAGTAGCGGTTTTAACCGCTACAAACAACATTAGTAGCGGTTACTAGAACCGCTACTAAATCGTATGTTGCAAGCAGTTTTGTAGCGGTTATATAAAACCGCTACTCAATCAAAAATAACCGCTACATCCTTTGTAGCGATTCAACCCAACCGCTACAACACCCTCATGAACGAAATTTTTTTCAAAGATATTTGTAGCGGTTATATAACCGCTACAAATATAAAAAATTGAAAATTTGAAGGCGGGAAAAAAATGACATTTTTTTTATTTTGTAGCGGTTTACTAATTTTGAATTTCATGAAATTTATAACGGTTATTAAAACTGCTACTAATTTCATGAAATTCAAAATTAGCGCCAAAAAATTGAATTTGAGTTTTAAAAAAGCACGTTATTTAGTAGCGGTTTAATAACCACTACAAATATTTAAAAATTTTTAAAAAAATATATGATCATTTTTTTCTGTTTTTTTAATATTAAATTAAATAGTTTATTTTGTTATTATTTTATCTATTTTAATTAGCTTATTATTTAATAGCTTAACTTATTAATAAATTAAAAGGAAAAATGTAATTTAATTGGATTAGTATAAAATTTATATTAATAATATTATTAAGAATAGGTAGGTAATAAGGAATTATTATGTTGTCTAATATAATGTAATTGTGCATGAAAAATAGATGAAAATGAAATACAGCTCTGAAATATTTGGAAAAAAAATGGTTAGAATAAATTTTATAGAAAGGAAAGAAGTATTGTAAAAAAAATTAAAAATCTTGTTACCATATTTGATCATATTATTCAGCTCCTCTACTCATACGAAAGAAGTTGTAAATGAGAGAAAATGAAAGAAAGGTAAGGTGAAAAGAAATTGGGGAGTGTTTGAAATGAGTTGTGGTAAGGGTATTTATAGGGATCCACGTACTATTTGTAGCGGTTAATGTATCCATTTTGTAGCGGTTTAATATTTATAGGAATTCACGTACTCTTTGTAGCGGTTAATGTATCCATTTTGTAGCGGTTTTTATTTAGTAGCGGTTAATTTTATATTTGTAGCGGTTTAATAACCGCTACAAATATTATTTTATTTTTTAAAATTTTTTTTTACATTTTATTTTAAAAAATTTTTTGCATTTTTTTTAAAGACAAAAGCATAAGTTGAATTTGATCACTCGTCGTCGCCATCCCTACAGAAATTTTGTAGAAAAATTGTTGTTATGGATGTATTATTAAATTTAAAAAAATTAATTCAAATGACGTGGACTTAAAAAAAATCACCGCAGTAGAGGTAAATTGTCATCGCCTTCAGGGAAGTAGTTTTCAAAATCAGCTGGCTGAAATGGCTCACTCTCGTAGGCGATGTTATCGCCTTCACCCATGTCGTAAAGGTCTCTTGGCTTTAAATGAACGACCATGTGCCAATCCCTATGCCTCTCGTCCTCGACATAATAAACCTGATGTGCCTCTGAAGCTAGAATATACGGCTCATCATCTTGAGAAATACCAATATGAATCGGCCGTGAGAAATTGACTGATGTGATCCCTAAGTCGTCAATTGTCAGTCCCCGAGAAGTAGTGGTATTTGCCCACAAACACTTGAACAGTGTCACAGTGAAACGGCCTTGATAATTAAGTTCAACCACATCAAGAAGCTTGCCATAGTAAGGGACGGCTCCGAACTGCATGTTGGAGTTACTGCTGCTCGCATAACTCCTTGTCCCAAATGTGCCATAAACACCCAAATTCTGTGTTTGCAATCCTTGATCCCGTGAAACCGTGCAAAACTTAAAACCATTGACATTGTATGCTGTAAAACGTTTTGCATGATCAAGAGGGCCGATTGCGAGAGCTCTGAAATCTGGTGAGTGTGGGTTGTGGTCATTTAGTATTCTGCGCGCAAATCAGCTCGAGAATTCTCTGTGGACCCTCCTATCAACTTCCGAGGATGTCTGTGTACGGATCCTGAGTTGACGCTTAACATGACTTCTAAATTCCCTGCAATTAATAATGGAAAGGTGTTAGTGAAATGAAAGTGAGAAATGTTACAAAAGATATAGATCGAATAACATGTGAGTGTACAATTCTTACCGTATGAAAGGTTCAACTTGAGTGCAATTAATCAAGACATGTCTATGTGCTTGCAACTTCTCAGTTGCCGTTAGTTTGAAGTTCTCAGTTGCTCCAACTGGTTTACCAACACGAGGGATAAATTCTCCTGATGTCGGCGCAGGTTCAGGACAATCGTCAACACGAGGTGGGTGGTTGAAAGCCGTCTCAAGATCATCAAAGTACCTTGAACAAAAATATAGCACCTCATCCCCTATATAGCCTTCAGCTATAGAACCTTCTGGCCACGCCTTATTCCTCACATAAGATTTTAATTTCCCAAGGAACCTACGAAGTACAGAAGAGAAAATTGATATAAAATGCTGAAAAGGATGACTAGCAAACATTAAATACGGAGAATAAATTAAAGCATATATTTAAAATGAGTACCTCTCAATCAGATACATCCAACGATATTGTACTGGTCCAACGAGCTTTGTTTCATGAACGAGGTGGACTGTGAGGTGAACCATCACAGTAAAAAAGGACGGAGGAAAGATCATCTCCAAATGACAAAGCGTAAGAATGATTTTTGACTGCAGCTGATCGAGCTCCTCAACGATCAAAACCTTAGAACACAACTTCCGAAAGAAAGAACAAAGTTCCACCAAAACGATGGAAACATCGGGAGGAAGTGTATTCTTTATAGCCAGAGAGAGTAACTGCTGCATAAGAACATGTGAGTCATGACTCTTCAGGCCAGTAACCTTTCGAGCCTGCAAGTCAACACATCGAGAAATGTTGCTTGAATACCCATCAGGAACTTTTAATTTCTTCAACGTCGCGAGGAAGACTTCCTTGTACGGTTTTGTGAGGGTAAACTTTGCCGGTTGAAATTTGTCATGCTCATCTGGCCAAGCGTCTTCATGAACTCCCATGTCGCGTAAATCTTTCCTCGTTTGAAGGTGATCTTTTGTCTTGCCGGGTTCGTTAAGCAGCGTATACAGCACATTGTCGCAAACATTTTTTTCAATGTGCATTAAATCAAGACTGTGGCGAAGTAAATTAGATCTCCAATATGGAAGCGTGAATAACATACTTATCTTCTTCCACTGCTGAGGCGCCGAAGTCCTGCGCGTCTTTTGGCGAGTTTGTGCTGAATCGTCGCTTTTTCCAAACTTGAAGTCAACATGCTCAAGCTGCTGTAAGATATCTGTACCGGATAAAGTCTGAGGTGGTCATCTTTTTTCTGGTTTCCCATTGAAGCGATTCCGTTCAAATATGAACTTATGCGTTCCATCGAGAAACCTCCGATGCCCCATAAAGCACCACTTTCGGCTGTGGGGAAGGAGCACTGCGTCAGAGTCAAAATTGCAAGCTGGACACGCCGACCCAGTATGCACATTCCAACCATATAATGTGCCAAGGCCAGGAAAGTCACTAATCCTCCACATCAAGGCTGCACGCATGTTGAACAAAGTCTTGCTGTAATCGTCGTACGTCTCTAAGCCGACATTCCACAGGTCAAGCAATTCCGCAATAAGCGGTTGGAGATACACATCGATGTCATTTCCTGGTGCCTTTTTGCCTGGAATGATCATAGATATAATGAAAGAGCTTTGTTTCATACACATCCAGGGGGTAAGTTGTAGGGAACTAAGACTACCGACCAAATACTGTAACTTGTGCTAAGATTCCCGAAAGGATTGAAACCGTCTGTCGCCAATGCAAGCCGAACATTTCTGGGGTCAGTCGCAAAATCTGGAAATTCGTTGTCAAACATTTTCCAAGCAGCTGCATCCTGCGGATGTCTTAATTTACTGTCTTCGTTTTTATCAATGACATGCCACCTCATGTGCTCCGCAGTTTTAGACGACATAAATAATCTTTGTAGGCGAGGTTTCAAAGGGAAGTACCTAAGAATCTTTGCAGGTTTCTTCTTATGCTTTTTCCCCTTCCGAATTGTCTTGTACCTCGATGTGTGACATCTCTTACAAGTCTCCCTGCTGGAATCGTCTCCCCAATACAGCATACAATCATTTGGGCATGCATCAATCTTTTGATAATTCAACCCCAACCTGTTGATAATCTTCTTGGTCTCGTAGAAGGTTGTGGGAATCTCCGCGTCAGGGAATGCATCTTGTAATAAGTCGAGCAACATCGACATTCCCTTATCTGTGATCCCACACAAGCACTTGATATGATACAATTTGATCAAGAAAGATAATTTAGAATATTTGCGACAACCTTGATATAAAGGACGATATGCTTCATCCATCAAGCTGAAAAAATCTCAAGCTGCTTCATTCCCCATAAAAACCGGCTCAGAGTTGTGCACTTCTTTGTTGAAGTTGTCGCCTTGAAATCCAAACGCATCGCGCACAACATCATTCACAGGATCATCTTCATCTACTTGAACGCCTACTTGAACTGCCCAGAACGTATAGTCCTCAGGGAAAGGCTTCACAAGCAAATGTTCCTTCACAACATTTCGTGCATGCCACTTCTTAAACTTGCATTTTCAACACGGACAGACGATCTTGCCGTTACAGATGGCATGAGTGAATGCAAAATCCAAGAAACTGTTTAATCCATACAAATATTCAGGAGAATTGCACCGCAACATGATCCATGATTTATCCATAGCTACAACTGAGAGAGAAGAAAGTATATAGAAGAAGATGAGTGAGAAGAGAATGGTGAATGCCAAGAACCATATATTCTGAAATTCCAACGTTTATAATTTTGTAGCGGTTCTAAAACCGCTACACTAACCGCTACAGTTCTTAAATATTTGTAGCGGTTATATGTATAAAACTGCTACTAATTTTCAAGCCGTTACACATTGGTGGGAAATTCAAAATATACACGTTGAGTATTTGTAGCGGTTATGTGTATAAAACCGCTACTAACATTAAAGCCATTGGACAGCAAGTTTAAAAATAATTTTTAATTTGTAGCGGTTATACATAAAATAACCGCTCAAATGTGAACAAAGGCGGCAAATTTCAAAATTCAAATGCTGAGTATTTGTAGCGGTTTTTATTGTAGAACCGCTACAACTATATATTGTTGTAGCGGTTTTTATTTTAGAACCGCTACAAAAATGTATATATTTGTAGCGGTTTTTACTTAAAACCGCTACAAATATATATATGCTTTATTTTTTTTAAATTTAGAAATATAAATAATATTGTTGCAATTATATATATATTCATAAATTCAACAACGCGATCTAATAATATAAATATAATTATATTAAACACAATAAGAATTTAAGTTCTGAAATACAAAGTCATATATATATATATATTTACAAATGTTTCAACAACAAAAAAAGATGTCCTAAACTAAGTAGCTGGGGGCTGATCATCTGGTGCTCCCTCAGGTGGGGCTCCCTCAGGTGCTGTTGGATCGGGCCGCTGCGCAGAGTGAACCGCACCATCATCATCAGTAGGAGCAGGAGTAGGAGGAGGAGGAGTAGTACTCGGGATGATGTAGCGAGGGATAGGGGGAACCTGTGGATGCTGCTCGTCCGAGAACAGGCGACTCCATGACCGCTCGAGCATGTTGTTCGTGATTTCACGCCACTGCATCTGCTGAGCGTAGATCAAATCAGCGTGCAGCTACATCTGCTGCAGCTGCATTTGCTACTGTGCCATCTGCTACTCCAAATCTGACCGCAGCTGGTCAATAGACTCGTCCCTCGGACGTCTGACCCCTCTAGAGCTGCTAGCCTCAGAGGTGGCGCTCCTGCCGTAGACCATGCTAGGTCTGGCGCCTATCCCCATCCCCCGCACGCTTTCGGGGTGCTCAGCCTGAGCCAGACCAGCCTTTAAAGGAGCCGTCGGGTCCACTGACCCCTGTGACTCCTCAGGCTGGGTCTGTCGCAGCTCAGCCTGTGACTGCTGCATCCACTTCTGCCATTTTATGAAATAATTACTAATTAGCATTTTTCATTATTAAGTTGGTTTTTTAAAATTATAATAATGAAATTACTTACAATGGCCGCCTCTGCTTGCTGAGAGGTCGTAGTCCCGTCACGGTGTCTGTGTGTGATGGCGTACAACTCCTCATAGTCCGTCTGACGGTTCTCCTGCTGTGCCTTCGTCTCCTGAAACAATTACAAAATTCAATTAGTATTATGAAATAACCAGCTAAAAGTTAGTGATATTTTGAAAAGTTACCAGCTTGCTATAGGTCATAGCAAAGGTCTTTGATCCTGCTGTGTGGTGGATCGTCTGTTGCGCACGGATCCTGGTGTTCCTCTGAGAAAGCTCCTGGAAAAAAAAACAATATTAAATGTATTAAAACAATAAAAAACATTTAAAATTAAAAAATTTCAAATTAAATACAATTAAATTGAAATTATAATTTAATAATTAACAATTACAAAATTATATATAGAAAATCTAATAAATACATTACCTGCCCCTCAGGGCTCCTCCTGAACTGGACGAAACTCGCCCAGTCGTTCGGCTGCACACCGTCTGAGATACTCTCGATCAGCTACTCCAGAGGCATCATCCCGTCCTTATCCAACTTGTGGAAGAGACGGTTCCTCCTGTTCCTCCAGGCGTCACCCATCTTCACGAGGGCATACCTCTTCCGGTGGGCCCGGACGGCAAACCGCAGCTGAAAAAAAAATTATTTAAATATCAATAATTACAAAAAACATAATTTAAAAAATATTATTTAAATATAATTAATTACAAAAAATATTAATTAAATAATTTTAATTACCTGAACCACCTCCTCCCAAGCCTGGTCCTTTGGCCCCCTCGGAACGTGCCTCCACGTCTTAAAGTGAAGGGGGAACCGCATCCAATTCGTGCCCAGGTTGTTCAGGAAGCGGTTGAGCAGGTGACCCCCATTGTTGATGGGCTGGTCAGTGCCCTCATTCTACGGCACTATAACTCGCAGGGTCCGGTCCATGCTGTTCACACCGGCCACGTCTAGCCTCCACGTCAAAACGTTCCCCTGCTCATCTGCACAGTTTACCGCACATTAGATAAATTGTAATTCAAAGTTAACATTTCAAATTTAAATAAATAATTTATTAAATTAAAAAATTAATTTACCTTAAACCTGTACCTCAAACCTAGTAGACCGCGAAGACGACCCTCGTGGGTTGTTCTGCTCCCGAGCCTCCTCCTCATCGAGGAACTGCTCCATCTCCCTGACCCTAATCGGGATCTCGAACTCCTCCTCATCGTAATCCTCGACGCTGATATCTGGCCCCCCAAACTCAGGCACCTCTGGTGTGGTCGTCTCCTGTGGGATCGTCTGCGGTGCCTGTGGTGCGGCCGACTCCTGTGGGGGGCTGGACTAAAATGCCGCGGTCGCCCTGCCTCCACGCTGCCCCCTCACTCTTCCCCCTGCTCGGCTGCTGCCACCCCGTAAAATCGGTCTGGGGACCTCAGGGGCCTTCCCCTTATCCTCTCTTGAAGCCATATCCACTGTAAAAAAAAAATTTAGTCACATTATTATGCAAAAATCTAATAAAAATACAAATACAAATAAAATACGTGTTATATACGTACCTCAAGTGCAAATACTGTAGCAAAAGCTCCTACACAGACGTCTGAAAGCTCAAATCTTGAAGAAACCACTCAGAGAAACCCCAGGAAACAAAATGAGCAAACGGAGAAATGAGAGAGTGCGGAGGTTTAAATAGGCCAGATATTTGTAGCGGTTATTCCAATAACTGCTACCATAACCGCTACAAATCACCCACGGCCCTAAAAATTTGTAGCGGTTCTACAATAACCGCTACAAATTACAAGAACCTTTGAAATTCTGTAGCGGTTATTGCCCAGAACCGCTACAAAATTGGAGACTCCTGAAATTCTGTAGCAATTATATCCCTATAACCGCTACAAATACCTAACGTTTGGTATTTTGTAGCGGTTTTGTTGCTTTAACCACTACAAATAACCGCTACACTGTTGGCGGGACTTGGTCGAGCCATGTGGCGGGAATATTGTAGCGGTTTCTGTGTATTAACCGCTACAAAATAACCGCTACAAGTTTTGGCGGGAATTTCGCATCAAATTTCTAGCGGTTTTGTCTACCCAACCGCTACAAAAAAACGTGGCTAATCTGTCGCGCCACTTGGCGCGTAGCTTGCCGCTACAAACTTGTAGCGGTTTAGGTTAAAACCACTATAAATACTATAATTTGTAGCGGTTTCATATAACTGCTACAATTGCACCGCTACAAAATACCATTTTTTTTGTAGTGTTCAATATCAGAATAATAATTATCATTATCCTTTCAAATTAATTAAAATCAAGGTATTAAAACCTGGACCGGGTATTGAACCGGTCGGGGTACTGGGTTAAGGGTCAGTGGGTCAAACCAGGGCCAAACCGGAGCTAAACCGGGACCAAACCGGTGAGTAATTGAAGATTTTAGGCTTATAGTATAAAATTCTAAAGGAAAAAGTTAAAAAAAAATTTTAAAAAAAATTGGGACCCGGACCGGACCGGTTTACTGACCAGTTCGGCGGGTTCCGGGCCGGACCGGCCGGTCCGGTCCGGGTCCTAGAACCCTGATTCAAATATAAGGGCTTGTGTGTATAAAAGATCATTCAAGCTATCATTCCAATGCCCTAGCTCTTTCTTTGGCGACTTTGGAACTAGGGATGGAAATAGGTCAGACCTATGTTGGTCTAACCTACATAAAACCTAGCTAGCCTATTTAGTAAATAGGTCAGCTCAGGCTCAGACATATTACTAGGCCTATTTATATAAACAGGCTAGACCTATTTTTATAAGGCCTAGCCTACAAGCCTACAATCTGGCCTATTTAACCCTTTTTCTTTTCAATTTATACTATTATATAAGTATATATAATATCATCTAAATAATTTTATAAATTATTTATAATTTACCAACTTAATTTTAATTCTAAGTTTCATATTTCATTATCATTACACTCAACCCTTGATTTCGCATAAATTATTCACCCCCACCTCCCTTCTCTTCAATTGCTTGAGATGGCAACACTAACTCACTTTCTCTCTCCTAATTTGGGCCTTCCACTAAAGCATAATAATTGTTATGAGTTTATTTTAGTGTCAAATGAAATATTATAATCTAAATAAGAGGAGTTTGTCCCAATTTACGTGGGAAGAGTAAAAGAGGTAAAAAGCTAGTTTTACATATTATTTGTTATGCTTAGTCGATTTTAAAAAATATATCTCATTAATCAACAGATGATTAGTTTTTTCTTATTCCTATTTGCTCTGACAAATGTTGTCACTAGACATTATTTCCTTTTCGTTACTAATCCTTAATATTACTGCAAGAATAGATGTTTGGCTTTTAAGACATAATATAGGATTGTATATAAGCATAAAGGGTTATATATGAATTTGGAGGCATAGGCTTTAAAGGCTATTTAAAGTCCTACATTTTAAGTAGGCCTTTAAACAGGCTTTAGGCCTTTTGAAGGCCCAGACTCGGGCCTCAAAAAAGCCTACATACAGGCCCAGCCCCAGGCTCAGGTTTTGAATCTCTGTTGCAGGCCCAGGTCTATTTAGACAAAGCCTAACCTAACTTATTTCTACCCCTATTTGGAACCGGTAAAAATGCCCCGCCGTGTAAATAAACAAACAGCAATATTGTCTGACATCTGGGAGAAAATTTTTCAGAGATTACCCATCAAAACCCTACTCATATGCGTATCTGTCTCCAAAGATTGGAAGTCCCTCATCACCAATTAATCATTCCTACAACAATTCGTCATCAATTCCAACAATATTTCTCTCTGGTCAACACCCCTTTCAGACACTTTGTTATGATGACATGGTTATCTTAAAACATTTATTAGACCATCAATTACTTGAAGATGGCTACCTCCCAATATCTTATTGTAATGATTCCATTGTGACTGGCACTTGTGATGAACTAATATGTCTCACTAATCCGCGTAATAATTATGACACTTTTATACTTAATTACCAACCCTTTAATTAAGAAACATATGATGCTTCCCAAATCCACCACGGGTCTCAGACAATAATTGGGAATACGCTGTGTCAGGCTTTGGTTTTGATTCTAAAAACAATGACTACAAAGTTGTCAAAGTTTCTCTTTCATATCAGAAGAAAACTACTCCATGGATTGAGCTCTACTCTCATAATACTAGTAAATGGAGAAGCATTAAAGGAAGGGGTCCTTTGATAAGTTTTTTTCCATCATCATGTGGATACACTACAAGAGATCAAATATGTGTGAATGGAGCTCTACATTGGCTTGTTTGTGGAAGCCTACTTGATCGTGAAGGGCACGATAATGTTATATTATTGTTTGATTTGGCTACAGAGACATTTAGAGAATTCTTATTACCACCGTGTTTGGCTAATCTGTCACATTCAAAGCTCTTTCTTTTGAAAGGAGACAATTCACTTGTTTTGGTTCACAATGAGACGAGCAAATTGAGTATATGGGTGATGGAAAATTATGGTGATGTGCATTCATTGGATAACATATTTTGTTTCAGCACTTCAGGAGATGGAATTATCGTAAGAGTAATACCAACGAGGAATAGTGAAAAAATATTAGTCGAAAGGTATAGTGATGATATTGCTTATTTAAATCCGACTAATTTAGTGAAGTTTTCTGGGCTTCAAGAATATCATGCCCTTTTTGCTGGAGATCTTGGGGAGAGTTAGTATATGTTGTAAGTATCTGTTCAGTTAGCGGTAAACATTGACTAAAAGTGATGTTGTTTAATCATGAATTTTGTTTGGATATTCTTTCATTAGTGACATCAAAAATTTTGATTGTATTTGAATCTGATCACGGATATATTCAATATGCCCTGATTCATTGGTACGCACCTGGCCATTTAGCTTCGTGTATGGTTTAGATTTATTGTTTGGGCTTTCACCTTCTCCTTTAGTTTTGGTTTTGGATCTGGATTTAAATTTTTATATTTGTACAGCTGGAAATGTGCGAGACTAATTCTTTAAATGTTTTAAGTTTTATAATTATATTGCTAAAATTGTATCCTGAAAATTTGTTGGAATAGTTTATAGGTTTTTTGTATACTGTGCGCATAGGGATGCTTTTAAGGCTTCTATTATTTTTTCCCGGAAAAAAATAAATAAATAAACCGGCTTCTATTCTTTTAATAGAAGAAAATCGCCATTTTAGTTTAGAGTTGTTTAAGATAATTTTATATAACCACCAATTAAACACCTCAACTAACAACCTTTACATATTTGGTAATATTGGTGGTCCTGCTTTAACAACCTTATATATGTAGTTACAAATATAACGGTTCTTTCTCAAAAACTGTTATTTATTTATAATAGGGCTAAGATGCAAATTTAGCATTCAACAATTTTCATATGAGCATTTATAAGACTTATCTATTTTAGGATGTAAAAGTAGCCATAAACTATTTATTTAGGAGCAGATTTAGCGACACTGTTAAATCTACTTAACTTCCGTTAATTTTTGGAATCTGCGTCCCACCAGTCTTCTTTCTCTGTATTATTTTAATATTTTTTAATGGAAAAATATCACTTAGGCCACATGGAAAAAATTTCATTTTAGATAACCTTCAAAAGATTTTGAAATATCATTGCACCCCTGGAGTTAAAATGAAATTAAGCTCTGTCAATAAAAATAAATTAAGTTTTGCAGTGAGATTTCAGAATCCTTTGGGCATTAACTGAAATGAAATTGTTTCCATGTGGCCTAAGCAATATTTTCCCATTAAAAAAATATTAAAAGAATACAGAGAGAGAAGACTGGTGGGACCCAGATTTCAAAAATTAACGGAAGTTAAGCAAATTTAATGACGTTACTAAATCTGCTTCCAAATAAATAGTTTGTGGCTACTTTTGCACCAAAAAATATATAAGTCTTATGGATGCTCCTAGCGAAATTGTTCAATGCTGAATTTGCACCTTTGCCCTTTATAATAATATTAACAACTTTATTAAAACAACCATTATATATAGTTAATATAAATAGCAATTGTTAGGTAACAATTGTGATGTACCGAAGCTATTTTTTTTTAAAAAAATGGTGATTTTGCTTTCAATATCCCTCTGCATAACATTTGCACCGAATGAATCAGAATATATATTTATAGACAATCATATAGACAACAATACAACAAATAAGAATATATTTACAATCTATATATATACACACTATTAAAACCAAATGCTTAATTAAAACAATCAAACAAATCAATAATCAATAAATATATTTATAGTCATTCAAAGCTGCTTTCCTTGGCCCACAGAGTTGCAAAGTTGTCACCAACTCTTCAACCACTTCTTCCATTTGTTACGGGTTGAGCCTCAAGCAGTAGAAATCCTCAAAATGTTGTGCGTAAAAAAGAAACAATAGATGAAGTTAAATATTTTAATATATAGATGACCAAATGTATATATAAATGAATGATCATATATACACATATATACCTTTATAAGATCAATATCATCATAATCATGTGTGATTATATCCTTTATGAACTGCATCATGCAATACCCACAATTATTGTTGTGTTCTAGTTGTCGTGGGCACTATAAAGAAATGAGAAGAAAATTATATCAGCTAGTCATATATAAACAATATGTGCACTTCGATTCAATATTATAGTATTGGTGAATAAGATATATATACCTTTGCTCTCACCCATTGGAATGCATTTCTGAAGTGGCCACCGATGCGCTTGCAATCCTTGCATTCAAGGTTATTTTGCGTCCGGTACTTGTACCACACTAAGAAGAGGCAATAAAAAAAATTTATATATATATAGAAACATGCAAGTTGAACTTAATTATGAAAAATGAAAAATAGATAACTTACTGGTTGAATGTATCCTGCATGAATAGCTTAAGCATTGGATCCTCACCAAGAGAGTCATAATACCAAATCTTTTTGTAGTATGGATTTAGTACTATGAGCATCTAATGTCCACTAAGTACAATAATAGATCATACCATCAAGACAACAAGAAAATAAATAAAAACTAATTTAAAAAATTTTAATGTTGTTTCCAACCTTGAATGTAGGTGCCAATAAGTGTCACTTTTTCTTGGCCCCCCTCCTAATCAAGTTATTTGCTAGAAACTTCACTTGAGATTGCATCACCTCCTCCTTCATGCCTTCACTCTGGTTATTGACATTGTTAGGGTGGATGTATTTGATCTTCTCATGGAGGTCGTTAGGGAGGATAAAAGTCTGGTATAGGTGCCTAAAATGCCAATACAAACATATCAAAATATAATCAAAGTTCTAAGTAGCTAAGTCTTTAATCACATGTAATGCCCCAAAATGTGATTAAGGGCTAATGACTTCAAAAGTGAATGTAATTATTTTTAGATAAACACTTTTGAAGAATATGATGTGAATTGCGATCTGAATGTGTTATAATCAATGCCTAAACCCTATATTTAAGTTCAATTCTGGAATAATATCTAAATTGAATTAAATTAGAGGGAGGGCACATGGTAAGGTGTAATGGAAAGATAGAATGTGTTAAATGGTGATTCAATAGGAATTGACATGGTCAGGGCCAAAATGGGGAAAAGAAAAGTTACCGACCAATTAGTCAGCTACTGTAGAGGAAGTTTATTAATTACTTGGACCTATTGTGGAGTGTTTAATTGCTAAAGAGATTATGAGAGAGTGATCCTATGCTTCATGAACATGGAAGGAGTTGGGAGGAGGAACAAGATCATGACAATTGGCATTATGTGGAGCATTAGATGGAAGTGAAACTTTCAACACATTTTCTCGTCCCTCCTACTTGTAAAGTCGGCCAAGAGGCCTTCCTTTCCCAAAAATCTAACCTCATCCTCTTCATTTCATCCTCTCTCTCAATTCTCCATTTTCGTCTAGCTTAAGGAAGAAAGAGAAAGCAAAAGGTGAGACTTTGGCTTTGTAGATGACCTCTTTAGCTCAGATGCTCTTTCTTTAACTTTGACCATGTTGATAAGAGCTCCGTCTCTATAGTTTTAGATTTTTGAAAGAAGGAGTTTGAGAGCTTGAGAAAATTTGAAAGTGGTGGAATCAAAGAACAAGTTTTGGAAAGTGTAAGAGGTGAGAAATAGCTACCTTGTGATATATATATTATGACCATTAGTGGAACTTTGGAATTTTTGGATTTTAGCCCTAATTTTTGTGTTATTAGGGTCTTGTGAAATGCATGGTGATTTGGTATTGGAATAGGTGTCTTGTTGCATGATTTAAACAATGAAATTGGTTTGGAACATTAAATGGAAAGTTTGGCAATTTGGTGGTTTGTTTTGCAATGTGATTACAAAATAGAATATATGTGTATGTGATGGGAATTTGGTTGTTTTAGTGATCCTAATGGTTTCATTGTGGAAAATTGTGAGGGAATAGGTTTGGTTATTGATTTTGGAGCCATTGAACACTTTGGTAGAAAATTTGAAATTCTGTCCATTAAAACTCTGTAATGGGCAGTTGGTTTGCACGGATGTTTTGAATAAGCAAATGATATATAAAAACTTTCTAGTCTAATATTTCACATTCCAAGCTTCAAAATGGACATATAATGTATGTCATTTCGATTTGCATATTGGGAGTTATGATTTTCCAAAGTTTAGGATTAAAACTGTAAGCTATTCTGGAGCAGTATGGGATTTCGTGTAATTCTGTATTTTTGTGGTTATGAACAACATTGATTCATATTTTTACTATAAAGAGGACTTAAATAGCTTTCTATTGGCTTTAGAATCACCCCATTTCAAATTTTCTAGAATTAGTTTTGAATTTCAAAAGTCAATAAAGAAATAGAAAATTTCTTTGGCTGCAGCCCAAAACTTTCTAGGCAGTTTTTGGCCACAACTAGAAGATATTGGCTGTAGCCAAAAACTCTCTGTGCTGTTTTTGGCCGTAACCAGAAGATCTTGGCTGCAGTAAAAAACTTTCTGTGCTATTTTTGGTAGCAGCCAGAGATTTCTTGCCTGCAACTAACCCCTGTTTTCAGCCCTTTGTGATTTTGAAAAGTGGTTTCTAACCTAGTACCTCCCAATCCTTTTAGGCTTTCGTTGAGCTTATCATAGTTACCTAAGGGACTCAAATGACAACCAACCTTAAGTATTTTAAAGTTAAGAAATTGAAAAAGGGAATAATACTGTGTCCTTGATTTTGATTGATAGGATTCGATATTTGCCCTGAACGTGAGCAACCTGTGCCAGAGCACACCCAAAAAGAACAAGGTAGTGATGTGTTCTCTTGTACTATATGTGATGTATTGTATGTTTGATTGATCATTGAACTATGATGATTTTGAATACTATAAAGCTTGTAGATGTGAAAGCCAAAAGGCTATGTGATAGCCGTAAAGGTTATGTGGAAGCCGAAAGGCTATATGACAATCGTAAAGGCTATGTGAATGCAGAAAGGCTATGTGTAAGATGCAAGGCTATGTGTATGCTACAAAGACTATGTGTATGCCGTTGAGGCAATGTGTATACTGTGATTGTTGCTGCTGTACTGATTGATGATTTACTTATATGCTATGTGATTATATATTGTATGAGTGATTTGTTACTACTAGAATTCTCTTGAATCTCATTCTTTCCATTAACTAACTTACAGACAGGGCAAGTGGCTCAAAGGGGAAATAAACAACAAGGGCAGCTAGGACTCCTTTAGGGCTATGATTTTTATAATTGGTTGTCAAATTTTGGTTGGGATTACTTTACACATTATAGATGTAAATTTTGTATGATGTTATGTAATCCCCTAGTTGGGAAATTATTGTGGCGGTAATGCCTGTAAACCTTTAAATTATTATATGAAACCCGAGGGTTGCTGAGAATTATGGTGTGCACTCTGATATGTATAAATGCAATTGAACTGCGCAGGTTAATTCTATTCAAAATGTGAGTATGAGGCCGAATTAAACACGTTTGAAAGAAATTTTTTTGAAAACCCTATCCTGCGGATGGGATTGGAAATAAGTCTTTTAACATATGATGGTCTCTAATACATCTTAATTACACATTTTTGAATTATAATTACAGTTTATAAGGCAGGGGGTTACATCACAGGTGAAGAAATGCCTGATAAAGAAGTTGGCAAATTTTGTACTTGCCATCTCCTTATTTTGGACCTCACCAACAATCTCTCGGCTTACATATTCCTTTTGCCCTGGTTGGTCGAAGGCCTCTAGCTCAAAGTGGATTATTGAAAACTCTAGCTATAGCCTCATAGTGAAGAACTTGTTAGCGAATTCCTTGAGGAGCTTCTAACCGAAATGATCAATAGGTTTATCCTGTGAGCATGACTTGTGCCCAAATTCATCATTTAAGTATGGGATGCTTCCTTTTTTTTGGACTGAGTGGTAGGCTTGGACTAAGGGGTAGGCTTGGACTTGGGGGCCTCTTTTGAGTAGTAGACTTCTTCTACAACTTGCATACCCAAATTAGACGGCCAGTCTATACACCAAAGCTGCCCATAGCCTCTCCTACTGTTTCTGTAACATCCTTATTTTTATTTCTAGGATATGATTATAATTAGGAGATAATTATTTTATAATATATATATAAGGGAAGAGAGTACCTTTCAGTATAAAAGAAGAAAATAATAATAATAATGATTAAAAAAACACACTTAATGATTATGTAAAATAAAAAAGGGAAAAGGCCACCAAAAGTTTTCAGTGGGAAAGGGAAATGACATAATTATTATGTCCTTAAAAAGAAGCATAATGATTATGTCTTTATAAAAGAAAAATAATAAGAAAAAGGAAGTAAGCACCTTTCGGTGCATTCCTCATAAGGGAGGGAGTATTCTATATATTACCCCATCCCCCTAATTCAACACTTCACAGAGGTGGAGTGATTTTTTCGGAAGGTGAAATAAAATATCCTAAATTGTAATTAAGGGCTAATAACTTCAAAGTGATGTGATCAATGTTGATTAAGCATTTTGAAGGATATGATGTGAATTGTGATGTAAAATGTGCTTGATGAGGGTATCGTATATGTTATGACAATCAGGGGCAAAATGGTAAATTCACCGACCAATTGGACAGTTATCAAAGAGGAAACTTATTGGTAATTGATATCAATGGCTAAGATTGAATAAACAAAGGAGTGGGATTGTGTGTGCATGTGCTTATGTGAGTGCTTAGAGGGAGGAACAAGATGTTGACACATGTCAACACAAGATCCATGGATTGAGGTCAAAGAGTCAACAATTGCAACTCTCTCTTCCCTCCTCCATTTCAAGTCGGCCAATGGCCTTATTGCACCCAAAAAATCTGATTTCTCCATCATCTTCTCACCTCTCTCCTC
This sequence comes from Inga leiocalycina, assembly GCA_963242795.1. Taxonomy (NCBI): domain Eukaryota; kingdom Viridiplantae; phylum Streptophyta; class Magnoliopsida; order Fabales; family Fabaceae; genus Inga; species Inga leiocalycina. The sequence goes on from OY725332.1 coordinate 42,694,566, forward strand.
TCCTCCATTGTCGCCAAGATCAAGCAAGAAAGAGAAAGAAGGAGCTTGAGTTTTAGGTAAGGTTTTGTCCCTAAATGCTCAACTCACCTTTATTAATATTGTTCAAGGGGTTGAGAGCTTTATTCCTATTTTTTCATATTTTTGATTAGTGGATTTTGAGAACTTGTGGGGATTTGAAAGTAGGAGAATCAAAGAAATAGCTTTGGGAAGAAGTTGAAGTGAGTATTTGATACCTTTTGGTATAATTGTTGTGATCATTGGTTTGGTTTTGAGAATTTTGAATTTCTGCCCTGATTTTTGGTCTAATTTGAATGCTTGAATTGGTTAGTGTGTTGTGTAGAATGTGGTGTTAAATTGTGTCTTTGTGCCATGGGAGTTGATTTGGAATTTTTGGAATGGAAGGAATTGCATTGTGGTGGATTGTGTGTATATTGTGTTGACATGTTAAGATTTCTGTGGAACATGTCTATATGGATGGAATTTGATTGTTTTGATGGCTCTAATGGATTCCATGGGCAAAATTTGTGTGGGAATGGTGTTTAATGTGAAAATGGGAACCATTGGAAGCAATTGTGAAAAACTGAAAATTTGTCTATTGAAAGTCTATGCTGGGCAGTCTGTTTGTGTTGGCGTTTTGAATAGGCAAATGATTTCAGAAAATTATGAGACTTTCTAGTTTTAATTTTCACATCCCAAGCTTCAAAATGGACATATAATTTGTTTCATTTCGTTTTGTGCACTGTGAGTTATGGTTGTCCAGAGTTTGGGATGGAAACTAAACTTAGTTGTGGGGCAGTGGTGAGTTTTGTGCAATTGTGTACTTTTCTGGTGATTTCCAGTAATGGCCAATATTTTTCCTAGAAATAGGACTTAAATAGCTTTCTTTTGGCTTTAGAATAATCTCATTTTGATTTTTCTTGAATTAGTTATGATTTTTGGAAGTTCAGCCAAGAAACAGAATTTTCTTGGCCGCGGCCCAAATGTTTCTGACCGCTTTTTGGCTGCGGCCAGTGGATTTGTGGGCCGCGGCCAACCCTCAAAAATCAGTATTTTTCACTCTTGAAAGGTGGTTTTTGGTATAGCCTTTCCCAACCTTTTTGGGTATATGTCTAGGCCTCTAATTGCCACCTAAAAAGTTTAAATGATAACCAACTTAAAGTATTATGGAATTAAGAACTTGGAAAAGAGATTGATGGGTTGTCCCTGGTTTAGTTTATAGGATTTGACATCTGCCATCCTCGTGAGCCCACTGTGCCAGTGAACGTCAGGAAGGAACAAGGTAGTGACTCTTTTCCCTTATACTATATGTGATACATGGTATGTTTGTTTGATCATTGTTTGTGAGACTATCACCTGCGGCCCATCGGTGGTAACGGTGGGAGGATCGTACCTTCGGGGCGGTGGAATCCGGGGGATAAGACTATATGAAAGTTGAAAGGCCATATGTGGAAGCTGAAAGGTTATTTGTGAGTCTATTACCTGCGGCCCATAGGTGGTGACAGTGGGAGGATCGTACCTTCGGGGCGGTGGAATCCGGGGAATGAGACTATGTGATTATGTGCATATGCAGCCTGCGTGTTGTGTATTATGCCGTGATGCTGCTTGATAATTTACTTCCATGCTATGTGATTACATGTTGTATGAGTGAATTGTTACTACTGGGATTCTTTTGAATCTCATTCTTTCCATTGACTAACCTTTCAGATAGGGCAATTGGCTCCAAGGAAAATCGATCAACCCGGAGCGGTTAGAAACCTATAGGGACATTTGCTTTTGGATATGTTGGTTAATCATACTGGACAGGGATTTTGTAAACTTTTTTTGGGTTGTAATTATTAGTTGAATATAGTTGTGTAATCCCCTATATGGGAATTTTAAACCTTTTAGTGAATGAGTGGAACCCGGGGGTTGCCGGGATTTTTGTTATATACTCTGATATGTGTGAATGTAAATTAACTGCACAGATGATTATATTCGATAATTGAACTTAAGACCGGGAAAGGAAAGAAGTTTTCAAAAATTTTGTGAAACCCTACCTTAGGGAGGGTGTTTAAAATGAGTTTCAAACTATTCGTCAGTCTCTAATCCATTTTATTATGCATTATCGAATCTTAATTATGCTGATTAAGGCAGGGGGTTACATGAAACGTTGGTAGGGGTATTTTCGGTTCTTTGGAGATCAATAAAGTATTCAAAATCACTTCTAATCACAAAACTTCCTTCATAAAAAATGTTCTAAATAATTTTCTCTTTCTTATGATAGTAATTTCTTATGGATTAGAAAATATTTTAGGATTAGAATTTTTGGCAGGTTTAAATTTTATCAGTATGTGACTATAGAAATGTAGAGGATAATTAATAGTAAATTTTAATCGATTACTTTTGTTATTCAGGCGGTATAAAATTTTATAATGAATGTTCTATATAATCAAGGGCGAAGGAGCGAATTTAGCCTTCAACAATTTCGCTAGAAGCACCCATAAGATTTATCTATTTTCGGGTGCAAAAATAGCCATAAACTATTTTTTTTAGAGAAGATTTAGCAAAGCCATTAAATCTGCTTAACTGCCGTTAGTTTTTGAAATGTGGGTCCCAATAGTCTTCTCTCTCTATATTATTTTAATATTTTTTATTGCGAAAATATCACTTAGGCCACACAGAAAAAATTTCATTTCAGTTAATGCCTAAAAGATTATAAAATTTCATTGCAAAAACTTAATTTATTTTTGCTAACAAAGCTTAAGGATGCAGTGATATTTCATAATCTTTTAGGTGATATCTGAAATGAAATTTTTTTCATGTGACTTAAGTGATATTTTTCCATTAAAAAATTTTAAAATAATACAGAGAGAGAAGACTGGTGGGACCCACATTTCAAAAACTAACTGTAGTTAAGTGTTTTTTAACGACATTGTTAAATCTGCTCCTAAAAAAATAGTTATTGCTATTTTTGCACCCGAAAATAGATAAATCTTATGGGTGTTCCTAGCGAAATTGTTGAAGGCTAAATTTGCACCTTCGCCCTATAATCAATCTATAAGTAATTCTATATTGGGCTAAGGTGCCAATTTAACATTCAACAATTTCGCTAGGAGTATCCATAAGACTTGTTTATTTTCGGGTGTAAAAGTAGACATAAACTATTTATTTGGGAGCAGATTTAGCAACGTTGTTAAAAACACTTAACTTTTGTTACTTTTTAAAATATGGGTCCCATCAGTCTTCTCTCTCTATTTTATTTTAATATTTTTTTATGGAAAAATATTACTTAGGTTGTAACCCTCTTCACGACATAGGCCGATATTAAGTTCATAAACATGTGATTAATGTAGAATTAGAGACCATAAAGAGATTTGAGATTTAAACAAAATCAAACTTCCCAAAATCAAGGTTTATAACAACTTTTTCCAAACCCTATTCACAATGGTCTCATATTCACAATACAATTACACAATTAGCCTGTACAGGTTGATTTCATTCATACATATCAGAGTACAGCATGAATTCCCGATACACTCAGGTTCCATTGATTAATAAAGGGTTCATACAAGGCATAATGCCCATAATTTCTTTCCCTTTACTTGGGGATTACACAAAACTATACATTAATCCAAAATATATACAATTGTTTCCCAAAAACATCCAAATAATTTTACATGATAACCAATATCCAAAATAATTTTCTATATTAGAGCTCTATCTGCTCTTCATCACCTACTTTCCCTTAGATCCTTTGGCCCTGTCTAAAAATTTATTTTTGGTAGAGTAAGATTCTAAGGAATCCCCATAGTAACAAATCACTCATAACATGCACAACATCAAAGCATGAAAGTAAATCATCTATACAATATATAACAATCACAACAACAGTTGCAACGGCCGGAATAGGTATCATTGGCATCGCCCCCCTACGACAGCTCACGTTGAACTGCTTGCTGTATAGCACATACACATGAACATATCACATATATCACCACAGCTGGGATCTATATAAAACATTTCACAACACGCAGCCCCACGGGCTAGATACTCAAACAGGAATCCATGATTCCATAACGCAGCCTCGGCACTTACAATGGCATATACAATGGCCGGGGTAGGTATCATGGGCATCGCCCCCTACGACGGCTCACGCTGAACTGCTCACGCTATAATGCCCTATGGCCGATAACACATTCACAATGATAAACATTCATACCAAGTATCATACACAACATGAGAGAAGAGTCACTACCTTAGTCCTTCAAGGCGTATTCTGGCACCGGTTTCTCCCAAGTAGGGCAAATGTCAAATCCTAGAATCATAATTAAGGACGAAGATTTATACTCTATTCCAAGACTTACTTCACTTCATAGCAGTTAATTTAGTTATCATAATTGACCCTTAAGAGGCTACAAATGCCTCTAATAAAAGCCCTAAAGGGTTGGGAAACAATAGGTTTGAGATCACTTTTCAAAAACTCAGTGTTGGAACACAAGGGTTGGCCGTGGCCAGAATCAGGACAGAAAGGTTTGGGCCGTGGCCAGCCACCGTAGGCCGCAGCCAAGAAATTTCCTGATTCTTGGCTAAATTTTCAAAACTCATAACTAATTCTAGAAAAATCAAAATGAGTTGATTCCAAATCCAAATGAAAGGTATTTAAGTCCTCTTTACGGAAAAAATATGGACCATAACTAGAAATCACTACACAATTTCAGAATTACACAAAACTCAACACTGCTCCAAAACAGAGTCCAGTTTTTGTCCCAAACTTTGGAAAAGCATAACTCTCAGTTAACAAAACGAAATGACACAAATGATATGTAATACCCCGAATTTTGAGACTCGAGGTTAGAGAATAAGCCTGAGATTAGTGGATTGATAAGCCCCGGTTTAGCAAGATCCCAAATTGTGATTAGGGGTTAATGACTACAAAAGTGGACATGGTTAGTGATTAATGAACCCTTTTAGAGAATATAAAGTGGATTGTAGTCGCATGTGTTATGAGCAACGCCAAAACCCTGTATTTGAGTTCAATTGTGGATTAACATCCAAATTAACTTAGAATAGAGGGAAGAATTGAATGGGGTATTGTGATGGAAATGGTGTCATGTTGTGATATTTAATCATTGGAATTGATTTAAATTAGATTGGACACATTGGTTGCAAAATTGGAAATGCTGTCCAGTATGAATTCTGTCTGGGCAGTCTTCTCGTGTGGACGTTTTTACTAGGCAAATGATGTCAGACAATTATGAAAATTTCTCGTCTTCAAGATCACATCCCAAGCTTCAAAATGGACATATACTTTGTGCCATTTCATGTTGGGAACTGGGAGATATGACTGTCCAAAATTTGAGGTCGAAACTGAACTCTGTTTTGGGGCAGTGATGAGTTTTATGTAATTCTGGAATTTTGTGGTGATTTTTAGTAATGGAAAATATTTTTCCTATGAAGAGTACTTAAATATCTTTCATTTGGCTTTGGAATCACCTCATTTCGATTTTTCTAGAATTAGTTATGATTTTTCAAAGATTGGGCAGAAAATCTGCCAGAAAATCCGAAAATGCCAATTTTGGGAATTATGACATCATCAAAAGGCAAGATGACATAAGCATGGAATTAAAACATCTTCTCATCATCTTCAGCTCTCATTTCCGACGTGCTGCACAGCTGAATATGGAGAGAGGAGTTGAGAGAAAAAGAGAGAGAAGGAAGGAGAAATCTCGCAAGGTAAGCCGATTTCTCCGGCGATCTAGCTCCTAACGTGTATAACTCCGATACTAAGCTACTCCTTTATGTTCTTTAAGGTTTGGAAGCTCCTCTTTTGGTGTTTTGAAGTTAGGGTTTTCAGCCACAAGAAGGAAAAGCTAGTGGGAGCTTGAGGTAACTTCCAAACTCGTGCATATTGACTATTCTGGCTGTTATAGACAATTTAATCGGTGAAATTTCGCCGGATTGTCTTTGGTTCTAAAAATGGAAAATGGGTTTGTGGGGCTGTTATGCTGCCCAAATTGATACTAAATGGTAGTGATAACCTAATGGAATAGTCAATAAAGTGGTTAGGAGTAGAAAGGAATGTGTTTACGGAGCTGAAACCGAAAAACCCCAATTTTCCCCGGAGTACTTGTATATTTCGGTTATGGCTATAAATGGGTCTTAGAGTTGGATTTTCAATGATTTGATGGTTCCATTGAGTTCAGGAGCGAAAATTAGGTGGGGTTACAATTGGTTACTTTTTCGGAACAGGCCGAAAAAGCATAATTACGAAAACGCCCCTGAAACCCTTAAAGTGGGGCTGTCAAGGGTAATTTTGTAATTGACATTGAATTTGATAATTCCGAGTCCGGAAATGGATTCCTTGGGCAAAAATATGTTAGAATAGCCCATGTCAAAATTTCAGGAAAAGTACAGTCGAACCGGGTACGGTGGGGCCGGACCGGGTCCCCAGGGGCATTTTAGCAAATTTTCAATATAGCTTCATATGACCCTCAGAAACACTATGGAAGTATCTAAATAGTACATTTGACATTGTAGGATCGAATGTGAAGCCCCGAGTTGTTGGCACGTAAATCGAGGAGAAAAGACTGGAGGTAGGGAACTTATCTCTCCTGCATGCTCTGATAACTGTATTAATGTGTTGATGCATGTTATTGCTTTGCTTGATTATTTGGAACATGTATGAATGATTTGAAGCTATGTTTTAATATATGCTATGGCCATATGTGTATCGTTCGAAGCATTGAGCTTATAGATTTGTCATTGTATGTGTGCATGAGTTATGTGATGCAAGCATGTCATGCATTAAACACTTATCTTGCCTGCATATTGATAATGTTTCCCTACTGATATTCTCTCGAATCTCACCCTCCCCTACCAACAATTTAGACAGGGCAAGTGGCTCGTGGAGGGAGCGACTAGGACTCCTTCGAGATGCGAATATGTAATCCCTATTTGAAGAATTGTAATGGGCAATTGTGCCCTGTGTATCTTTAGCGAAGGTATGTACCCGGGATTGCCGGGATGATTATGTTGTGCACTCTGATATTTATATGAATGTGATTTATCTTCGTGTAGTAATTGTATTCGAAATGTGAATATGAGACCAAGTTTATAAATGATTTCGAAAGATATTTTTGAAAACCCCATCATGTGATGGGTTAGTAAATGTTATTTGATTATTATTGGTCTTTATTTCATTTTAATCACTTATTTCGGATATAATTACGGAGGGGGTTACATGATATGTCCATTTTGAAGCTTGGGATGTGAAATTTAAGACTCGAAAGTTTCATAATTTTTGGACATCATTTGGTTATTCAAAACTTTCGCGCAAACTAACTGCTTAGAATAGAGTTCACACAAGACAGATTTCCAATTTTCTACCAAAGTGTCTAATGACTCTAAAATCAATAATCAAACTTATTCCCATACAATTTTCCACAAGGAACACAATGGTAACCTCAAAATGACCAAAATCACAACCCATTGACATGCCTTGTTTTGCCTAATGCACAAAAACCAACACAAAGTGCCCAAACTTCACATTTAAGCTTCAATGCAATTCTATCAATTCAAAACACTAAACAAGGCACCATTTCCATAACAATAACATACCATACTCCCCCATGACCCTAAATCATGAAATTTAGGGCAAAATTTCCAGAAATTCAAGGCCCAACCAATGGCTACAAAACTTATATGAAAATGAAGCTTTCACTCACCTCAACAACTTTCTCAAAGGGATTTCTTGGTTCTCCAAACTCCAAAATTTCTGGAGAGCTAAAATACCACCAAATGGACAAACTAAAACCATGAAATTGAAGCTCTCAACACAAGGAACAACTTTATAGAAGAGCATTTTTCCATTAGAAGCCATTTAGAGGGTCAAAAGCTTACATATTTCACCAAGCTTCTTCTTCCTTTTTCTGCAGAAATGGAGGATGAATTTGAGAGAAAAAGAATGAGAGAAAGAAGCTTGAAGACAATGGAATGATGGCTTCTCACTCCGCCATGCTTGTCAGCCGAAAGTGGAGGGAAGAGAGGAGAGAGAAAAGCAATAAAATATGCAAATTTTGACTTTCTCCAATCTCTTGCTACATCTCATCTTGACACTTGTCAGTTTTTGATTTGTTTTCATAAAGTAATCACCCAATTAATCACTTTAATCCCTCCATTATCCATTCTAATTACACATCTCATTTTCCTCTTAATTAGTAATTAATTTCTTCCATTAATCACCAACTTATGGCCATTCTTTCAATCTCTCAAAGATTATGGTATATTTATTAAAATTGCCACAAAATACATAATAATTCCAATTAATTCACAAATTATCCACAATAATCATCATTAGCCCTTAATTAAAAATTTGGGGTATTACATAGGTCACATGGAAAAATTTTCATTTCCGATAACCCCCAAAAGATTTTGAAATATCACTGCACCCCTTGGATTAAAATGAAATTAAGTTTTGTCAATAAAAATAAATTATGTTTTGCAGTGAGATTTCAGAATCTTTTGGGCATTAATTGAAATGAAATTGTTTCTAGGTGGCCTAAGTGATATTTTTCCTTTAAAAAATATTAAAATAATACAAAGAAAGAAGATTGGTATGACCCATATTTCAAAAAATAATGAAAGTTAAGTGTTTTTAATGACATTGCGAAATCTGCTCCCAAATAAATAGTTTATGTCTACTTTTGCAACTAAAAATAGACAAGTCTTATGGATGCTCCTAGCAAAATTGTTGAATGCTAAATGTGCACCTCACCCTTCTATATAGACTTTTTAACCGATTAAATTTAGGATAAATGACTTATTTGGATTATTGGGGATTATTGTAATATCCCGAATTGTAATTAAGGGCTAATGACCTCAAAAGTGATGTAATTAATGTTAGTTAAACACTTTTGAAGTATATGAGGTGAATTGTGATGCAAATGTGTTTGATGATGGTTTAGTATATGTTATGACAATCAGGGGTAAAATGGTAAATTTACCAACCTATTGGTCAGTTACCGAAGAGGAAACTTATAGGTAACTCAAGATCAATGGCTAGGATTGACTCTTGAATGACCAATGGGGTGGAATCTAAAGTAGATGAGTTTATATGAACTCATGGTAGGGAGAATAAGATTTTGACAAGTGGCAAAAGATAGACCTTTGAATTAAGTTACATGTTCAACTCAATTTTGTCTTCTCTCTCCCTCCCAAAGTCGGTTTAATCATGGGAAAAAGGGAAGGAAATCAGATCATCATTCACTCATCCTCTCTCTCACATTATCCTCCATTGCCGTCCAAAACCAAGGAAGAAAGAGAAAGAGAAAAGTTTGAGTTTTGGTAAGCAAATGTCCTCATATGCTCAGTGCTCTTTATTAATTTTGTTCATAGTGTCAAGAGCTTCATTCATATGGTTTCAGATTTTTGATTAGTGGTGTTTGGGAATTGGTGAAAACTTGGAAGTTGTGGAATCAAGGGAACCACATTGAGGAAAGAAAGAGGTAAGCATTTGATGCATTTAGGTATATTTATGGTGATTTTTGGTTAAGTTTTGTGAATTCTGGAATTTTGCACTAAATATAGTGTTAATTTGGAATGTAAAAATTTGATATAGTGTTATGGTTGAATTGGTAGCTATTGGTATCTTTGAGTTATTAGGATTGGGTTGGAATTGAGAAGTGGGAGTTTTGATGATTGAGAGTTTTAGGTGTAATGTAGAGACCCAAAAGCAAAATTGTTGTAGTATGTGATTTTAGTTGTTATGAGGTTACTAATAGGCTCCTTATGACATTTTGTGTAGGAATGAGCTTTGGTGTAAGTTTTAGAACCATTGGGATCAATTTTGGTAAATCTGGAAAACCATATCAGTTGTTGCGATCTAGCTTCTGATAAGCCTCACTCGAGTGAGGTAGGGTCTCACTCGAGTTCTGTATGATATTTTCAGTGTTTTGGTTAAGTCTTCGGGCAGTGAGCGCGAGTGTCGTACGTTATCACTCAAGTGTATAGGGTATCACTCGAGTGCATGTGCATGTAGTACTATGGGCATATGTCTCGGGTTAACACTCACAGGAAAATTTTCAAGAGTGCGCGTGGACACTTGCGAGCATTGGGAAGTCACTCGAGTGCTAAGGCTAGTACTCGAGTGCATTTGTTGCCTTGGAGCCTTTGTTGCTCTCGAGTCGTCACTTCCTACACCCCTCTCGTTGGGACTCAGGTGACTAGGTGTCATCACTCAAGTGCCCAAGTGAATGCTCGAGTGCACTGGCCACTCTATGAGGTATTGGTGTTCTTAGGTACACACTTTCTGTGTCTCACTCGCTGGGACTCGAGTGCGATTGGAGGCAACACTCGAGTGAGGCCTTCTTCACTTAAGTGAGTCAGCCCAAAATTAGTGTTCTTCTTCTGAAAAGGGATCTTCAGGGTAGTTTATCCCAACCCTTTAGGCATATGTTTAGGCCTATAATAGCCACCTAATGAGTTTAAATGATAACTAACTTAAAGTACTACAGAATTAAGAATTTGAAAAAGAAATTGACGGGTGTCCCTAATTTGGTTTATAAGATTTGACATTTGCCACCCTCATGAGCCTACTGTGCCGAGGAACGTCAGGAAGGAACCAGGTAGTGACTCTTTCTCTTATACTGTGTATGAAACATTGTATGTACGTTTGTCATGCATTGTGAATACTTTGTGATACATTGTGATGCTTTGAGTTCGCAGTGAAAGCTGACATATAGTGATACTTTGTGATACATAGAGATCACAATGAAAGCTGACGCATAGAGTTTACAGCCATGAGTGTTGTCGCATATGGTATGAGCTATGATACATTGTGATGCTGCTAACATGACCTTATATGCTATGTGTTTATGCACTATGTAAGTGATTTGTTACTACTAGGATTCTCTTAAATCTCATTCTTTCCAATGACTAACATTTCAGACAAGGCAAGTGGCTCTAAAGAGAAGCGGGCAACCAGGAGCGATTAGGGCCCCTCTAGGGTAATATTTGATTTTGGGATGTTGGTTATCTATTTTTGAATTGGGATTATTGTATATTTGGGGGTGTAAATGCTACATTTGGTTTTGGTCATGTAATCCCTTTGTTGAGACTTATAAACCCTTAGTTTATATATGTGTAAATCCCTGGAGTTGCCGGGAATTTGGCTATACACTCTGATATGTATGAATGTGAATTAACTGCACAGGTAATTATATTCAAAATTTGAAATTGAGACCAGGATAAGGAAAAGTTGTGAAAGTTTTTATGAAAACCCTATTGTCAAACAGGGATTTAAAACGAGTTTAGAATGATCCGATTGTCTCTAAACCATTTTAACTATGCGTTATTGAATCATAATTACACTGATCAAGGCAAGGGGTTACAGGTATTCTTGAGGTTTTAAGAGGTTTAGATTTTTTTAAGATGAAGATTTATAATTTAGTTATTTTATATCCTAAACTTAAAATTGGGGATTTTATGTAAGGGAATGAAATTCATAATAATCAATTAATTGAATAGGTTATTTGAGTTAAGAAAAATATTTAAATTAATAATTGGGATTTTAGTGTGGAATTGAAATTTTTGGAAGTAATTAATTCAAAACTTTAAAATTATAGAATTAAGTTAAGTAAATTAATTTTTCCAATAACTCAAAGAGTTATTAATGTATAATAAATTGATTGTTGTAGATTGATTTTTGGCATGTATTTGAGCTCTTGGCTAAGGAGCTTGTGGTTATAATTTTGCTTTGGTGAGAGGTAACAACTTTCCTCTTGTTGTGCATGCTTATATGATGTTTATGAGCGATTTTTAACTATATAAAATTATAAAGTTGGCTATTGATATGTGATATTGACTTTGAAAATATGTTGTTAATGAAATTGTCTTGTGGGACTTATTTTCATTGAGAAAATGACTAGTGATATTATATCATATGAATTGGTATTTATTTATGAGATTGGAAATATCCTTTTTATAATTGTGAATTGATAATGGCATGTTATAATCACACACTATTGATATGACAGGGATGGTGGATGTGGATTTAATGAGAGTTTATTCAAAGAGGAAATTAGGGGGTGAATTCTTGTACAAAAAGAGGAAACAAGGTGGTGGACTTCCAGGTGTACACTGGTTAGTCTTTTGGCCCATTTGTGTCTAGTAGGCCTTGACAACCTACTAATGTATTTAGAGGGGAAACCCATGGTCTGGTCCTGTGCTCTATGGATTCTGACCAATCCATATCATTTGATCAGTGAGCTTGTTGAGTTAAGCTACCTATCATATGGGTGAGTACTAGCCTATGGGTTCAATCAGAGGAAATAAGGCGGAGAGAACATAAGGGAGGACAAAGAATAAATTCTTGTATATTGATTCTGTACACTTATGTGATAAATATGAGAATGAGATTATGATATTGTAAATTGATATATATATATATATGTGTGTGTGTGTGTGTGTGTGTGTGTGTGTGTAGAGGAAATAAGGGAAGACAAAGAATAGATTCTTATGTATTGATTATAGTACACATATGTGATGAATATGAGAATGAAATTATGATATTGTGAATTGTTGTGTGTGTGTGTGTGTGTACGTATACATATGACATTTTAATAATGTTATGGTTTTATAACTGTCTCACTTGACACCTCATAGCACCGACTCGTATGCCAGATAAGATGGATTGTTGGTTGTTGAGGCCTTTGTCTCACCCCATTGATTTAAAAAAATTTTTCAGGTAATAGTTCTTCTGCTAGTCAGTTGGGGAAGGCTCCGGAGGCTTGATTATTGTGATAATCTATGTAAAGCCTCCTCCTTTTTATTTATGTGGTGAATTGTTGTGTATTGCTAATGTAGGGCTCGAACTACATGCTCTAATGTGATATTATGATTTGGATCATACTGTCTCTTATCATGGATAAGCAACTCAAGTTGACATTTGAGAAAATTGTTGTTTAAGTATTTTGTTAATCGAGCTTGATATTGGTCTTGTGGTTGAAGGATTATGTTCTAGACTTAGAAAAGTTCAAGGCCCAAGGATGTTGAATAATTATAGTTTGATTTAAGAAGCAATGAGAAGAGTTTTATTATCCATGATAAATTTTAAGTGAATAGTCTACTATTTTCCATCATAGGTAGATATTTGTAAGGATTTAAATCCTTTATTACCATCGTAGAGTTTTCAAATGATTAGTTGAACTCTTGTCTACCATGGTAATCTTTTAAAAGATGAGTTGTAATCTTTTCTACCATGGTAGACCTTCAGATTTAAGTACTTGTGCAATGATATTGTTCATTATCAAAGGATTTGATTAAGTACATGGAGAATTGAGTTTAAGGAAAGGATTTTACAGTTTTTGCATCTACAATGGGCACATGGAGCTAATAATCAGGATCCATGTTAGTCTTGAGCTCTACCTTCACATGTGCACGAGGCATAGGCTCGTTCTAAATCATGTTATCCTCCTGGTGGTTGCACATATGGCCTGTTGCAACCATATGGCATCCAGGGCTATCTGCAAAACATTCAACTTCCACCTCTCCCTGAGGTATATCATGAGGGGAAATGTGCAGCTGCCTTTAGTAATTGGACTACCATTTCCCTCTTGTATCTGTAGCCTCTCACTACACTCCTGCATCATCTCATGTTAGAAACTGTATTTGTTTTTGCATTTCTTCATACTCTTTCTCGAGCTATTCAATTTTTTTCTTATTTTTATTTCTACGGGGGTTACTAGTGACCATAATAATTTGTCTTTGTCAATTTAAAGCCGGCAATGTAATACCCTAAATTTTGGGACTAGAGACTAAAGAATAGGCCTGAATAAAGTAGACTACTAAGCCTATTTTAGTAAGAGGCCCAGGAATGAATAAGAAATAGATGACTAGTAGAAACTGTGCTCAAAATAAAGTATGAATTTTGGTGGGAATTAGCGAAAAGAAAATACATTATTCCTTTAGAATATGTCCAAATGACATGAAACCTAACTCAGACCTAAAGGAAAAGGGAAGTAGTGTCTAGAAAGAATTAAGAAAGAGAAATATGAGGAAAATATTTATTTGGTCATAATACGAGATACATGAAAGCATTTTTGGCCAAACACAAAAAGGTGAAGTCAACAAGTCAAATTAACATATGCTAATTTGACATTAAACTATATTATTCAAGGAGATATTATAAGATATCATTTTTTCCTCTTCAAAGAGCCATATTTTCGTGCAAGACATGAGAAAAAGGAAGAGGGAATGATACTTGGCTCAAAATGAAAGCAAGAGGAGACAATTTGACCAAGTTACAAAAGGATGATGACTTGATCAACAATTGCAACTAAAGCAATATTATTTGAGGAGGCAATTTGTGATACTTCAACAAGATATTTCCTCTTCCAAAAAGGGACACAATCGTATGACACAAAAAAGAAGAAGGAAAGAGAAAAGTTTACATAACTTGTAATTGCACTTAGTTAAGTTACTATAAGTATGTGCCCTAAAGTGAATCAATTTTAACCACACCTTTTCTCCACCTTTTGTCTATTATTTCGAATGGCTCTTAAAGGGATAAGGGACACAAAATCTGATCATTTAAACACTCTTTTTCTCTCTCAACAAGTTGTGCAACAGCTGGACAAAAAGAGGAAAGAAGGAAACAAGGTTGAAGGTGAGTTGTGATCTTGATTTTTCACCTCCTTAACCTCATCTATGGCCAAAACACCCTTCATAAACATTGTTCCTCTTGATGAGAGCTTTATTTCTATAGTTTTAGAATTTCAAAAGGAGGCGTTTGAGCCTTCATCCAAGAACAAAAGTTATAGAATCAAAGAAAGGAGCCAAGGAGGACCAAGAGGTAAGTGTTGGCTTCAATTTGAGCTATTGGTTGTAATGGTTGAATGAGTATTTTTTCTAGTGTGAACCTGCCTTGATTTTGGACAAACAAGGGTTTGGAGAAGTCATGGTGATTTGGTTGTGTTCTTAGTGTTTTATGATGATTAGAAGCCATATGACACAAGTTTGATGCTTAAATTGGGAGTTTGGTAATTTTTGGAATTTTTGTTGATTTTCTACCAAAACAAAACATGGGGAAAGAGTGGGAATTTGTTCATTTTGATGTTACCATTGGGTTCTATAAAACAAATTGTGTGGGAATAGCCCTGAGTTGTGAATTTTGGATCATTCGAATTCCAAGTGTAAAACTGGATTTTCTGCTAGAATAGGGTTCCTGTGAGGTTCCTTGTTTTTGTTGTGTTTTTGGTAGCCACATGATGTCCAATGAATGTGAAATTTTTTAATATGAAGGTAGACGTATTAAGCTTTAAATTGATAGGTCATTTATGTCATTTGGACTTGTACAGTGGGAGATTTGAATTTTTGAAGTTAAGCCATGAAAAATGGAATGAATTCTGGTATTGCACAATAAATGGCAATCTGGGAATGCTGTGCTTCCAACTGGTTGTGGGTGATTTTTTTCCTTGAAAATAGACTAAATAAGGGTTGGCCTTTGTAGTATTTCTTATTTTCTTGAGATTCTGGCACAAAAAATAAGCATTTTAACAAATAATTTATTTTGGAGGCTTTTTAATTTTTCAATAACATCCCTAGGCGTCAATGAAGTTTTGTAATTCTCTTTCCAAATTTTTGGGATTTTACATTGACCGTGAACTGAAGTTCATTAGGAACTACTGTCTCATTGGCCTCATCTAGATTATGCTCATGCGCCTTCATTGATACATGACAGAATATGCATAGTGTGTGCCTAGTCTTCTTCAGGACAAATTTCAACCAATTGGCGTCTATATCATATGCAAACTGCAAAGCACATAATTCAAGTTAACACTTTTTAGAAGTCAAAAGGAAGTAATTAGAACACACACACACACACACACACACACACATCTTACTGTGAGACTATCCCAAATAATCTCTTTGTATTGTTTCTTTTCCCGTTACCTAGTGACGCAACGTGATAGAAATGTTGGTCCTTGCCGCTACACCAATGTAGCTGATGAAGCGTAATGGGTCAAGAGCTTGACCATCAGAGTTCCAACTCACATGATAGTTTCTCTAATCAAACTTTGCTTGATTCATGAAACTCAATTTGCAATGGCCACTCTTTACAATATTGTTCACTTTTTATACTATCTCTTCTCGGGTCACGTTTCTAGTTTCATTAGGGGGTTATCAGTGTAGGAGCTACTAAAACTTGCCATTTTAACTAGAAAGCAAAACTCATTAAGTCAGCCACATAAAACAGAGCAAGAGTTTTCTAATAAAACATGAGTACAACTAAGGTCAAAACCTAGCTAGATAAGACGAAGTGAAAAATAAAGAATGCGGAATGCAGAATAGAGAATGGAGAATGCGAAATGCAAAAGAGAAATTATACCTACAAATAATGAGAATAGAGCACGTGAAGAAATGTAACCTAGCTAGGGCTTTGAAACTTAACACATAAGTTAAGGCAAGCTAACCAACTCGCACGGTTGTTGCTCATAAGTCCAACGACAGCTTTGGAGGTTGTGGTTCAATTGAAAACAAATGTCGATTTGTCAAAAAAGTAAAATGAAGTTGTGGGGTTCTAAGGTTGGTGGGTAATGTTCAATCTAAAACAAGTGTGTTAAATATAATAACTTGGGAATTTGAAGAGGTGCAAGATAGCAAGTGTTTTAAAAGAGACAACTTGACAAAAATTACTCACGATTATAACTTTATAATGATTATGGAAGGTGGCCTTTTATTACGGTTCTTACTCTACAACTGTAATGTTTCTATGAATATCGTTCACGAGTTTTACATTACAATCATTAGGTTTTATAAATGGTGATGGTTTTCTCTTAATAACCATTAGGTATTTGACATGGTATTATAAAAAGTAACAGATTGTTTTCTTAATAACTGCTATGTATTTAACATATTTTTTTAATAATTTTTGAGGTTGATTATTCAACCCCATATTACAAACAAAAATTTAAAAATAAAATGACAATGTAAATAAACGAACAAAAAAATAAATCTGATGCATCATCATATTCTTCCTTTTTTAGTAATTTGTCCACCTTCTCGTTTAGAGAGTGAACAAAAGATGTCAGTTCCTCCGAACACTGGTCTATGCTTCCTTGCTCTCTCATGTAAACCTTGACCATACGTTTGAGCTCTCAAATCGCATGAATAAGCCCTTTAACGCTTGTTAGTGGAGGGAGGTCATCTTTTGGTTTTATCACTGGGAGATCAAAAGATGAAGAACTAGAAGATCTCTTGCATTTGTCCATGATATCGATAAAATCAAAAGTCAAAAGTTGGTTGTGAGAAGTTGAAATATAAGTGGAGAAGTGGAGTTCATTTTTTGAACGTTTAAATAGAAGGGTTTCGTGGATTATTGTATTGTTAAATGCATCCTTTAGCATTAATTATTTTTTTAAATATTTTTAGGCTACTTTGCTCTAAACAATTAATTTTTTTAATATTCAAAAAACAAAAAATAGTAGTGGTTTCAGTCATCACCACTACTGATTCCTACTCCTCTTGTTCCCTCGCTTGGCACATCATTGACATCAAAGGAAGAAAATGAAGGGTTTGACTAGAAGTAATCATATACAAACTCATTGTGATGATAGACGAGGCTCAACTTCCTATTCAAAATGTTTGTGTATGTAGTGAGACACCTTGTGGAGCCATCAAGGATGGTAGAGGAGGAAGAGAGGAAAGAGCTAATGGTGGTGGGGGAGGAGCTTGTGGAGGAGGATGGTGAGGATGATGAGAAGGAGCTTATGGAGGAGGAGAAGGTTGAATGGAAGAAAGGAACCAAAATAAAACAATGAAACTCCAACATAATGCAATAAGGTGCAATTCCTTAAATGTGGCAATAATGTAAGCTGAAACAATCAGCCAATGGCTACTTATAACAGTAGCTACTCATAACAATAGCCTCATACCTCTAGTGCCTTCTTAGTTGCACCTCCCCTTGAGCTCTCACCTAAAAAATGTTGAGAGTAACAGAGTGAGATCACTATGCCAATAACATATTCTTTGCCCACCCTACTTACTGTCACCACCAGCGGGATACCAAGTGGGACTAACAAGTGTAACAAGAGAAACAATATAGTAGTAATACACAAATAAAACAGTATCATGCAATCCATCAGAGGTTAGAATAATCAGTCATGGTTTTATCTTATCATTATCCCCCAAGTCAACCTTATATCCTCCTTATTTCCATCGACTGAATCCAGAGGCTAAGTACTAAACCATGTAACTGGTAACTCCTACGAGCTCACCACAAGTGTAATGTTAGACTGGCTAAAGTACTATAGAAAACACGAGGGACCATGGGTTCTTCCAGTAGGGGATACTTGCTCTGGCCCTGGGGATACTACCCAAATAACTCCTGGAGTGTCACAATTAGGGGGTATTGTAACATATTATCTACTAACCACACACTTAGCGAAATTTTTGAAAACCTTTTCGAAGATAACCTTGATAGAAAAGCAATCAACTCCCTTCATACGACAAAACATGGTCTAGAACACCTCAACACAGCAATAATCCCTTGCCCATACAAGGCCACTCACCTTGGTGATTAAGTCTCTTGCTAGGGCAAGAAGCACCTTGGAGTACACCCATTTATAAATTTGAAGTTTATAATAGGGGGAGGATGGAGTATTTTTCTCAATCAAGCACCTAATACTCTCTTTGGTATTTTTTATAAAAGCCTAATAATTGATTCTGTAGTTAAAAATTTGTTAGAAGTAATAAATATGTAAGAAATAATTTTTTTCCAAGTATACCCTTATGTATAAGAGAGCAAGCAAGAGAGAGAAATAGAATAGTAATGAGAGCAAGTACAAAAGAGATTGTAGTGTGGGAACAAGAAGAGGATGGAGACTAGAATTAATTTTATAAAAAACAGAGAATATAGAATTAATTAGGGGCAAAAATAGTAAAAACACATTAAATGCTCAGACAACATTAAGTATGATCAAGGCTGCTAAACTCGCAAGTTTAAACCAATTCATGACAATGATGTAAACTCATATCATAAACTCAAATCATAAAATCGTAACAGTTTACATGCTTTTACCATTAAATACGTATTAATAGTGTATAATTAAATAACTAAAATATAAAAGATGATAACAATTTGATTTAAATATATTTTAAATCCAAATAATTGAAACTATATCCACTAACATTAATAATTTATCATATTTAACAAAGAAATTTTAATAAAATTTATATATAAAGCCATTTAATATTGTTTAATCAAAAAAGTTATAACTCGAGTTTAAGGGTGAATTAACACAGTTTTGCAAGCTAGATACGTAAAAAATGTAAACTCAGTATATAAACTGATGAATTTAATCAAGTTTACAACCATCACAAATTTTGTATTCGTGAATGAGCTATGGGTATTTTATTTCTTGAGACATTTATATAAATAGCCATTGTCATTGTGTAGTTCAGTGGGGACGAGGTCCTTTATCTTCACTTTGAAGCTATTCTTTCTTAGAGTTGCTTCCGATTTTAGGGATATAATTCTGGACAGGGTTCATTTGAGACAGAATGGTCATTAATTTTCTTTTGTTAAAATAACTTATTTTTCACTTACCATCTTTATCTCTATCTATATTTATGTGAATCATGAACATCAAATCTCATTTCTTAAACTTCACATAAGACACTAGACTCTCACATTAGTTTGAATGAATAATCGTGAGCTCATGCTTAACTTCCTTCAAAATGACTACTTGATAACTTCTTTATAGAGAGAAGACGAGAAAAAAAAGAAAGTACAGGATGAATGGATTGGATTCTCTTGTACTATCCCATTGGTTTTTTCTTTCTAAAGCTATACATCACAAGCCATATATGCTGTGCCATTTTCTCATTATCTCGCTGATATGCCTTCCTAAATTGAGGCTAATCTAGTATATTATGACTTGCTAACAAGCATTGGAGGCTCATGATTGTGCCAGTAAAGAGAAATACACTATTGGACTTGGACAACATTGCATGGCCTTTTGTACAGAGTTAGAAGATGTCATCTCAATGAGGTTTCTCATAGGATTTGAATAAGGACTTAATAATCTCTGTTTCCATTTTCCAGCAGCAGTACATTTTATTTCACATGGACCCTGTCATGTATCTTAGTGATATTTTCAGATATATCTTTCATATTATTCTGGTTATCAAGGATATAGCCTTGCATGCACTATGCACAATAAATCTTTCAGTCTTCTGAAGTTATCGTTAATATAGTTTAAATGTTCTTCCAGTCTTATAAAGGATGAAGAAGGATGAACAAGGCAAAGTTTTGGTTACTGATGAAGATATTAAGAATAGGTGGGAAGCCTACTTTTATAAGTTGTTCAATGATGGAGGGGGAGGGCCTTGTGATTGTGAAGATTTGACAACTCGAGAAGGTGATCTCAATTTGTCATTTTACCGCAGGATTCGAGTTGGCGAGGTTAAGGAAGCTCTTAAGAAAATGGAAAATGGTAAAGCTGTTGGGCCTAATGGGATTCCTATTGAAGTTTGGAAATGCTTGGATGAAGAGGGTGTTTTGTGGCTCACAAAATTATTTAATGAGATTTTACGATTTAAGAAAATGCAGGATGAGTGGAGGAAAAGTACTTTGATTCCTATTTATAAGAATAAAGGGGATATTCAAAATTGTGCAAACTATAGAGGAATTAAGCTTATGAGTCATACAATGAAATTATGGGAAAAGGTGATTGAACGCCGGCTGAGGTTGGAGACTGAAATTGCTGAAAACCAATTTGGATTCATGCCAGGAAAGTCTACAACAGAAGCGATTTATTTATTAAGGGGGTGTTTGAAGAAGTATAGGAGCAAAAGAAGAGATTTGTATATGATTTTCATTGATTTGGAAAAAGCATATAACCGTGTGCCAAGAGATATACTATGGAAAGCCTTGGAAAAGAAGGGGGTGCGGTTTGCATATATCAAAGCCATTCAGGACATGTATGAGGGGATTACAACCAATGTTAGAACGCCTGGAGGTGTAACAAAGGACTTTCCTATAAGGATTGGCCTACATCTGGGATCAGCTTTGAGCCCTTATTTGTTTAACCTAGTGATAGATATTCTAACTGAGCCTATAAGAGAGGAGATCCCTAAATGTATGCTTTTTGCGGATGATATAGTTCTGTTGGCTGAATCTAGGGAGGAAATTAATTCTAAACTCAAGATATGGAGACGAACTTTGGAAGTGAAGGGTTTTCGTCTGAGTAGGAGCAAAATTGAATATATGCATTATAAGTATGATAAGAGACAAGGTCGAAATGAAGTGGAAGTTAAATTGGGAGGGCAAGTCATTCCGCAAGTGACAAAATTTCGGTATTTGGGATCAATTATACAACAAGATGGTGAAATTGATGGGGATGTCAATCACAGAATTCAAGCTGGATAGTGTAAATGGAGAAAAGCTACTGGAGTTATTTGTGATCGGAAAGTACCTACTAAGGTAAAAGGGAAGTTCTACCGCACTGCTATAAGACCAGCAATGCTTTATGGTAATGAGTGTTGGGCTTTAAAAGGATTACATAAGCATAAAATGGGGGTGGCTGAGATGAGGATGTTGAGATGGATGTGTGGTCATACAAGAAAAGACAAGATTCGTAATAATCATATTCGTGAATGAGTTGGAGTGGCCTCTATTGAAGGAAAAATGGTAGAATGTCGTTTGAGGTGGTTTGAACATATTCAACGTAGGCCGTTGAATGCACCGATGAAAAGGGTGGATCAAGCCATATGGAGTCCTGTAAAACGAGGTCGCAGAAGGCCGAAACGTACACTTAATGAAGTCATAGAAATAGACCTTTTGATTAATAATATACCAAAAAATATGGTTTTCGACATAGCACAATGGCGTCGTGCAATCCATATAGCCGACCCCACCTAGTAGGATAAAGGCTTTGTTGTTGTTGTTGTTGTTGTTGTCCTCCTCCTCCTTCTTCTTCTTCTTCTTCTTCTTCTTCTTCTTGTTGTCTTATGACACTAGCTTATCATCTATGGAAACTTCTTCTTCTTCTTCTTCTTCTTGTCTTATGACACTAGCTTATCATCTATGGAAACTTCTTCTTCTTGTCTTATGACACTAGCTTATCATCTATGGAAACCTGCTTTGCATATGTTACCCTTTGGTTGTTGTTTTTAATGTGCTTAATGTTTTGTTTTTAATGTGCTTAATGTTTAATAGTACATCAGTCCTGAAAGTTTATCGACAATATTCAGTTTGACAGTACTTACTTCTTCTTCTTCTTCTTGTCTTATGACACTAGCTTATCATCTATGGAAACCTGCTTTGCATATGTTACCCTTTGGTTGTTGTTTTTAATGTGCTTAATGTTTTGTTTTTAATGTGCTTAATGTTTAATAGTACATCAGTCCTGAAAGTTTATCGACAATATTCAGTTTGACAGTACTTACTTCCCTCCTTGAGAAGTATGGCATGATAGATCCAAAACATATTGTTCTCCCGGAAGTAGACAGTGAGACAGTGATAGACAAGAGTACATATAGGATAAAGTTTGTAGTGTAATTTGCACTATAAACTTTGTCCTATATTTAGGACCGGAGGTAATATTCTTTTTCACTATAAACTTTGTCCTATAAAGTTTGTAGTGTAATTTGCACTATAAACTTTGTCCTATATTTAGGACCGGAGGTAGTATTCTTTTTCATTTCCCAGTTTCAAATAACTTGAATTGATGGTTCAGTTCTGTCAAAAGTAATTTGCGAGGAGTAAAATGACTTCTTCACAATAATATGATGGTTCACGGCCTAAAACAATTGAGGTAGATGTATACTAGGATATTTTGAGCACAGCAAACACCAGAATACTATGCATATCATGAGAAACTTTGTTTTGAATCTTCTTTCCTTAGGTTTATGCTGAAGGACAGGCTCGGCCTGCTGGTGGAGCTGCTGCTATTGCCTTGTTAATTGGTCCTAATGCTCCCATTGTTTTTGAAAGCAAATTGACAGGAACTCATGTGTCTCATGCCTATGACTTTTACAAGCCTAACTTGCAAGTGAATATCCTGTAAGTTTTTTGGCTACTACGTTATGTGACCGGCTAGCTTTGAAAATGAAATTACTTGCTTTTGTTTTTTTTATTTTTATAAAAAAGCTGGTGTATGATCTTATACATTGCAAGGAGTTTGAGAAATGAGCCGCGACTTTCACTGTATATAGATAATGAACTATGAGAACATGAAAATAGCATCGGGCTTCACCTGCCTTTCGTATCACTCTTTCGACTTGTAAAGTCATAATCTACTCATAGTGTTTTAACCTTTCAAACTGCATCTACAATTAATCCAGTTGACTTATATGGAGTAGGTTGTTGATGGGAAGCTTTCTCAAACATGTTACCTTATGGCTCTCGATTCTTGCTATAAGAAACCATGTCACAAGTTTATTTCAACCTTTCTTCCGGTAGACTTTCAAAATATTTCTCTTTAGAACACTAAGTTTATGGAAGTAATAACCAACTACATTACTGTTCTGAATTTTGCAGATATGAGAAACTTGAGAGGAAGCAGTTTTTCATTTCTGATGATGACTATTTTGTCTTTCACTCTCCTTATAACAAGGTAGGTTAAATTATGATGATCTCGATCGAACTATATATGCTAATTCCCAATGAACAATTGAGCATACTGAAATGTTATTATATGCTATCTATTTCTGTCTCTTGATGAAAATTTTATTTACCTGAGTTGAGAAATGCATATTCTGTACTTCTTTAACATGTCTCTTTGATGTTTTAAGTTGCTGCAGGCTGCAGCTGCTGCAGAAAAATTTTGCTTGTTTGTTGTTCAATGACTTCTTATGGAATCCCAGGTTCTCTGCGTTTTTCAAAATTGTCTGGAGAACTATACTCTTACTTTCTTACCACTTTGAAGTAGTAAACTTTGTCCATTGATCAAGATTTCAGCTCAGGGGATGAGGTTGCTAAAGACAGGCTGGAATCTTTCTCAAACTTATCTGTTGATGAAAGCTTTCAAAGCCTAGATCTTGTAAAGGTCTAAATTCAGAGCTCTAAAGGCTAGAAATATTTAGAACAACTCTATTTTAAGGTTGGTTTGGATTAATGTTTGCAAAAGTGACTTTTATTTCAACAAACTTTTATAAACTGAAGTTGGGGTAAAAGTAAATTAGTGTTTGGATGACCTTTTTATAAAAAAAGGTTAATTTGACATAAAAATAAATGGATGATATATTAAAAAGTCAGTTTTCAAAAATTCAAATATGAAGAAACGTCAAAAGTCAAAAGTCAAAAAAAATTGTTTCAACTTTAAAGTAACTTTTGAACAAAAGTTAGTTGCCACCAAAATCATATCAAATATTATTTTGAACCTAAATTGACTTTTTCAATTGGAAGAGTCAGTTTTACCATGCCAAACACACTCATCTATTTAGTTCCTTGTTCTGCTGTAACGGACCAAACTTTTTTTTTTTTTTTTTTTGCTGCTGATGTTGAGGAATATCATTAATTTGCAGATATCCCAGCAGGTTTCAAGACCTCTATACGATTCAAAGGTGGAACCAACCACCAAAACAAGTTGGCGATATGTACACTGCATCTTTGTATGCAGCTTTTGTGTCCCTTATTCACAGCAAACATAATACCTTGGGTGAATGTTCTAACTCTACCTGAGTCCCAGATATATCAAAGGTTTTATCATTATGCCTTATGATAAATATTTTACATCCTGCAATTTTCAGGCAAGAGAGTGATACTATTCTCATGTGGAAGTGGCCTTATTGCTACACTATTTTCCTTGCGATTACGTGATTGTCGACATCCGTTTACCTTGTCCAACATCGCTACAGTGACGGTTATTATTGGAAAATTGAAGTCAAAGCATGAGGTATTGGTGTTTGGAATGCGTTTGGCTTCATAAAAATAAGTTTTTTAGCTTTAGTTTCATCAAAGATGACCAAAGACACAGATACTGAATTGAATAAATGAACTACTGATGAGTATATGATAGAATTTAGTGCCTGTTTGGGAAATAAGAAAATCAATTAAAAAAAACTCTTGCACTTTACGAGATAAAATTTATCTTGTGTATTTGCCTTATAGAATGTAAAATCACTTAAAATAAGCTTAATCCAAATACTCTCTTAATGCAGTTTTCTCAGAGAAGCTTTTTGAAACATTGAAGCTAATGGAGCAGAGGTAGGGGGCCAGGGACTTTGAGACAAGCAAGGATTATTGTAGCCTTTTGTCCCCAGGCACATTTTATCTTACTCGAGTTGATTCCGTGTACTGGAGATTCTGTGAAAAGACTACACAAATAATGCCAATGGTTTGGCGGCTCATGATCATTAATATTGAAGTCCAATGTGTATATAAGCAGTTCATTAAATGATGTAGTCAGTGACACTATAATAATCATGAGGATAGTTTCATTCTGCATGAATTGTACTCCTCAAGTTGCAACTTTTCTAATTTTCCTTTTTTTTTTTTTTCCTGTCTCTCTCATCATTATCTTCCTAAGCTCTCAGCAGTAGGATGCATATTAGTAATGTATTGAGCTAATGGGGTCGTAGCCGAGTGATATGCAAACTCCCATGTAAGTTTTGGGTAACATCTTCAATTTCATTTTTAATCCTAAACTATTAGTACCTACCTTAATTGAAAAAATAGGATGAATTGACGTTAAACAGAACTAATACTAACAGTACCTTTTCCTTGGGTCAGTAGTACCCACCTAACTGCTTGGCGGGCAAAATGGACCACCATAAATTGGTGGTGCCAACCAATGAAAACCGATTTTTTTTTTTTTTGGTAAAATGAAAACCGATTTTAACGCAGAAAGGCCGCAACTTTTCCAGGTCTCTCTGACATCACCTTCTGGCACTAGCGGTGGAGAAATGAGACCAACTGTCCCCCCCCCCCCCAAAAGAACCCGGTGGTCCCCACTATTATGGATCATAATGACAAATGGGGAAGGTCACCCAAGTCGGACCCACACATGCCCCACCCTCCTTATTTTCTATCAAATCTTCACAGTCCGATTCTCTCAAGTTACTCACTCAACACGAACATTATTGGACCAATCATAATCTCCCCCTTCTGGATGGGCAAACGCCACCCTTCTTTTCTATTCCATTCTCCTCTCTGTTACGGCCAATTCAGTGAAGGCCACCACATTGCAACATAACCCCACAGAAAAAAAATTACAAATTTTACTTAGTTTAGGTATATTTTCGCTGGTCGCCTCCATTGTGTGTTATTGCTGAAATGGCCTCGTATCGGGAGTATGAGAAGGATCACGACGGCGATGGTGGAGCGTCGGTGCTCAGCAACATGGCCAGTGAGCCAGAACAAGACACTGCAACTACGAGCACCACCTATGAGGGTACGAGTAGTACGACGGCGTTTCAAGTGTTACCGTTGAAGGACGAGCCAAATGATTCGGACTCGGACCGGAAGAGTGAGGCGCCGCCTCGAGTTGGGGCTGATCAGGTGGCGATGCAAATGCATATGCCAATGCACTTGCCGGCTACGACAACTCGACGGTCATCCACCAAGGACCGCCACACCAAGGTGGAAGGTCGGGGACGGAGGATCCGAATACCAGCCACGTGTGCGGCTCGGATCTTTCATCTCACTCGGGAGTTAGGCCACAAGTCTGACGGCGAAACTGTGCGGTGGCTTCTCGAACACGCTGAGCAGGCTATCATCGAGGCCACCGGCACCGGCACAGTCCCGGCCATCGCCGTCTCTGTCGACGGAACTCTTAAAATTCCCACGACGGCCAACAATTCCAATGCCGAAGCCAACAAGAAGAGGAGACGACCATCAAATAGCGAGTTCGTGGACATAAACGACACCGTTTCGCAGTCTTATGGGTTGGCGCCTATTCAACCCGCGGTTCCTCAAGGTCTCGTGCCGGTTTGGGCAGTGGGAAACACTGGTATGGTGGTTCCAGCAAACGCCTTCTGGATGATCCCTCCAGCGGTGGCGGTGCCATTGGCAACCGGGGTGACTCTATTGCCCAATCAACAACCTCAGGTATGGGCTTTCTCTCCAGTAGCAGCTCCCGTATTCAACATGCCGGCGAGACCCATGGAATCATCAACAAGTATCCTCACCAGCGTAGAAGCTTCCGGAAGCAGTCGGTCTAACTCTGGGGTGAGCACTATCACCGCGGGGCCGAAGGTGGCGCAGAGCTCAACCATGGCACCGAGCGTGAGCTCAAGTGGGAGTGTCAGCGGCAGCAAGGCACAGATGTTGAGGGATTTTTCTTTAGAGATTTACGATAAGCAAGAGCTACAATTAATGGGGCGGCAATCAGAGGAAGAAGCCGCGGAAGCTTCGAAACAATGAGGAACAGGCAAGTCAATTAAGAAGAAGAAGAAGAAAGTCATCTTAATTAAAAGAATTAAGTGAAAGGGATTAAATTTAAGAGTACTGGATATTTGTATGGACGTTGAAATGTGAATGATTAACAATTCTCCAAATGCAAATTTGTCTTTTGGTTGGTTGTAAAATTAAGCTCGTATTGAGTTGATCTTAACTAATATTGATTTGACAGTGAACAGAGTTCCATGACAAGCAGAGAAAGCCATTGGCTAAAACATTTACTGGTTTTCATATCATGGAATGACAATGATGAAACAGAGAGAGCCAGAGACGTGGGCTAGGGTGGGGAGAGAGAGGTGGTGGAAGGTAAGAGGAAGGTGGGGTCCATGGGGTCCATCGCGTATAAATGGACGGGGTGGGTGAAGAAAGAGTGAGAGAGCAGGAGGGAGAGAGAGAGAGACAGAGGAGGAAGAAGGTGACTTTAGAGCAAGGTACTGAAAACCGGATCGGGCATTGAACCGGTCGAGGTATTGGGTTAAGGGTCAGTGGTTTAGACCGAGGTCAACCCAGGGGTCAAACCGAGGGTCAGACCGGGATCAATTTAAAAAATATATATAATTTAAATGTTCATACATACCTTTCAAAAAACTAAATGAAAGTTATTTTTCAACTAATAATCTAATATAACCTCCTGAACCTAATACCTACAAAAATATCATTAAATATATAAGGATTTTTCCCCAACCAATGCTAAAAGTATTTCACAATCCTTTTAAAGCTCCTTATAAATAAAAAACTGTTAGGAAATTTTTTTTTTAAAAAAAAAGCCAAAATGACTTCATTTGGAGTGTAAAAAAGTAATTAAAAAAAAAAGGGATCAAACCGTGACTAGTCCGGGTCTGGCCGGTTCACCCCGGTTCAGGCCGGTTCACACCGGGTCAGATCGGGTTGACCAGTTCACCGGTTTTTTCCCCTCACCCGGACCGGACCAGTGACCGGTTCACCGGTTTCTGGTCTGAACCGGCCGGTCCGGTCCGGTTTTCCATACATTGCTTTGGAGCCACCACGACGCAACTGGCTTGGATGGTGGGGTCCAATTGGATAGACATGGAATTGGAAATGAGAATTTAGGCCCCGTTTGATACGTTGAAATTGAAGGGATGGAGATGAAAATGAAATTAAAATCCATGTTCAATGTCTGTTTGGTTTGTATGGATTGACCTCCATGTGGAAATGAATTCCACCAAAATAGGTTGAATTGAATTCCATACTCATGCCCATAGAAATGAGATGGGTTCCATGGAGGCTATATTTTCAGACAAAAATGTCCTCAGTTTTGGAATTTATTGACACTTCAACCTTTTACTCAATTGGTCGGCAGTGAGGCAACGGTGAAGCCGGTCGTGACGGCAATGGTGACGGCGATGGTGAGGATGCGACAGTGACGCCAACTTATCCTCTTCACAAATCTCCGATTTCCTCTCACCATCACCTTCGACTCCGACTCATCACAAATCTTCAACGGCGAAGCTTTTTCTACAGCTGCTGAAAACGATGACAACGCAACTTTATTGGATCTGCAAAAATTGCAAGCTTCATCAGATCTGGGTTTTTGATTATTGCAATGGCATTCGACCAAAAAAAAAAAGTTCGAGAGGTACAACAATGGTATTCGAGCAATAAAAAAAGATTATTGATACAGCAATGGTATTCGAGCAAAAAAAAAAAAGATACAACAATGGTATTAAATATTTAGAAGCCTTGCGATGCTATTGATCTGATCTCTTTCTCATGAACACTGGGAGCAACATAATCGAGAAGGGGTGGGAGAGAGGGAGTGGCAATGGGGGTCTGTAGGTTTTTTGCCTTTTTTTAATAATAAGGGTATTTTGGATTTTTGATAATAAAAACATATAAATTTAATTAAAATTATATATCAATTCCATAAGCATACTAAACACACTTTTAAACCTCATTTCCATATCCATATCCATATCTATTTTTATATCCATATCCATTTCCATTTCTATCAAAATCAATTCCAACATATCAAACAGGCCCTTAAGAATTTGGACGGTCTACCTGGGTGGGCCTTTGGGCGTCTGGGACTTACCTCGCTTATATTTTTGGTATTGATCTAAATGCGGGTCCCACCAAAGGTTTTGGGAGCTATAATTTTATTTGTTTCAAAAAAGATTTGCCTTCATCCAAAACGTTTTTTTTTTGGGATGGAATATAACTATGCATTTACACCGTTGAAACACAAGTTATAAAGTAACTGAATAATATACATACGTCTATTAAAAGATACTGTAGAGTTCAACAAATATTTATAGTTTGAGTAATGATTTAACCAACTTGTAGCATAATTTTGTTAGAAAATAAGAGTCATTGTTTCATAGAGTGCCTACAACTCCAATTGAAGGATGTAAAGTTTGATCGGAGGAGCTAACAACCAATGGTAAAAATGAATATTGTTGAAAAGAATGGTAATAGAAATGGCATGCACGGTTGTTAGCTTCGTGAGGTAATTATTCTTATTATGGAATTATTAAGACTAATGTTTAAAAAAAAACCATTTGTTCAATAATTATACATCATTTTCTACTTTGGCATATAATTAATGTAAAATGTTAAATAAAGTTGAAAATTAAAATCTTAAAAAAGATTTGGTAATAATCTTAAAAAAAGTTAATGTTCATTTATAAAAAAATTAAGTCAACTCAGATATCTTCAATAAATTTTTTATTGGGTTAAGGAACAAAAATACCCATAAACTTTTCTAAAAAGCGTATCCACTACTATAAACTTTTTTTGGATGTAAAAGTAACCATGAATTTTCAAATAGGAGGCAAAAATGACACTTTCGTTAAAACTAACTAACAATCATTAACTCCAGTGCAAAAGTACCAAAATACCTCTATCTTAAAAAAAGGTCATGGTGGTGGATGCACTTATGGAAAAAAGTTTATAGGTA
This sequence comes from Inga leiocalycina, assembly GCA_963242795.1. Classification (NCBI taxonomy): domain Eukaryota; kingdom Viridiplantae; phylum Streptophyta; class Magnoliopsida; order Fabales; family Fabaceae; genus Inga; species Inga leiocalycina. The sequence continues at coordinate 42,724,862 of OY725332.1, forward strand.
TTTGTGTTCCTTGACCCCTTTTTTTTTTCTTACTTTTGTGTCTTAAAAAAAGAAATATAAAAAAGCAGTATCAACAAAAATTTAAAAAAAAAATTACAGATAATAGCCGAGTCAAGCAGAGACCTTGTTTAATCTCTACGTGGCTTAGTATGATGTAATATACTGGGTACAATCAACCATATTAAGCTGGTTAAACGATTATAATCAATATTAAAAAATACATTATTTATAAATCATAATAGAAAAACATATCTACCATTATTACATGTTTTTTCCTATTAAAAAAAAAAAAGGCACTATTTCATATCACGTAAAGGCTACAGCAAGCTGCTATGGCAAATGGATCTTTAGTGTAATCTTCTAACCCCCTAAAGAAGGTTTAATCTGAAAACTTAAAAGCAAAAATGTACAAAGCTAATCCTTCGCTTCAACTGTTGCAAATAATAAGCACTTAAAGAGGATGAGAAAATCAGATGGTGAGATTTTCCTGAATGGGAATATAAGTGCCCTTGATGTTTCCACCAACATCAGGAAATGTCTCACAGCCTGGAAGAGGCTTCACTTTCCCCATTGAATCAACTTCAAGTGGGTATTTCAATAAATGACCCTTCATGTCTGTTACCTCTTCAGCTATGTACTGTCTCCAGTTTTGCTCACCCAAGTGCCTCACCCGTCTCACACATTCAACTCTCTCTGGTTCCTTCATACACTCCTCAATTCTTCCAATATGTTCACCCCACAGTGACATTCTATATCCATACACCTGAATCCATTTAATTCTCCAAGTTAGCAACAAAAACCAAAGTGCACAGCAAGATTATAACCAAACAATTTTTTTTAGTTTAGGATTAATATAATGTTGGGTTTTTATAGTTTGGCTCATTTTAATTTTGGTTTCTATAGTTTCAAACCGTAGTTTTTGGTCCTTCAATGGGTAAAATGGTTTAGGTCTTTATTAAATTATAGCGACTAATGTTTTAGATGAAAAGAAACTTGAAGAACCAAAACCTATGGTTTGAAGTTATAAGATTTAAAATCAAAATGAGGGTAAAATACAGGGACCAAACATTGTATTAACCCTTTAGTTTATAAATCTTGCCTGTCCATGAGGTCTTGAGCGCATGCTTGCCCCAGTACAATGAGGCTGATAAGCACCTATTGCTATCTCTGTGTCTCTGGTTCCTTCCATGGACCTTTGGTTGATGTTTGCAGATCCCAGTATCACATACTCATCATCCACTATCATTCCTTTTGAATGAACATAAATCATGAATCGCCTGTTCCTTTGGGTTAGTGCCTGTGCCTACATCAACCAGATTTTACAAAACATGAACTTGACAGTGATGCAAACATCATACATGTTATAGATTGAGTAATTGAAAGCGCAAACTTCACTTTATACAGTGAGTATGCTCAAGGAGTGCATCATTTCAATAATTCTTTTAAGTCATCTAGTGGTGTACATCAAATCTATTTATATACAGCTAGGATAAGTTCTAATTAACTGTAACTAACTAACTAATTAGTAACTAAGTCAGTTTCAACACTTATACATGATAAAGAATATACCTGAGGTTGAGCAGTATTTGCCCCAGCAAGATTTCTAGCATTTACAATAATCTGGTTTTCTGGGGCCTCTCGATTGCCAAGGCAAAAGAAATTCAAGTAGTCCTGCGGTTCATACTCATTGTCAAGTCCAGCCTCTTGTAAGGCCTTGTAAACTGTCTCGTACATCATTTGCATTGTTTTAAACTGCAGAAATCAACAAGTGTTACTGGAAATAAAAGCAGGACTCAAACCCACCGATGTTTATGACTTGTGTTAGCACAAGCCTACCTGCCAGAAGAGAATCCTTTGAGTAGGTTTGCTTGTTGGTACACCTTCAGGCCACATAGGAATAAGAATATAAGCAGCAAATCTCTCATGTAGTTTGATTTTGGCAGCTATTTTGAGAGCAATTTCCATTGGAATTAAATTGTTTGCACCTGTATCAAAAGAGGGGAAAAATTATCATATTATGTTGGATGCCTGTGGCAACATAGCAACTGATATACACTAATTATTCCTTCCGATTTACTTTTTTCTGTTCAGTTTCTAAACAGCATCTGCATGCTGCCCCTAGCTCAGTTACTGACATGACAGTTCCCTAAAGATGTCAAAAAATATACTTAGAGACCTTCAACATTATCATGTTGACTGTTGAGACAAACTTCATATGGCATTTTTTCTGGTATACGATATGGTAAAAAACATTAATGAAAAAAGAAATTAATATTTGATTTACAATGTTTTTCAGCTGGAGCTCTTAACTCTACAGTTTTTCAGTTCTTTCCAGCTTGGGATTAAAAGCATACTTTTAAACTTTGTCTCAAAAATCATTAAATAATTACCTATGTCTTTCTGAGAATCCCAATTATATGACGAGCCAAGGAAGTATTGGTTCTCAATATAGATGAACTTTTGGGCAGATCTGATAGCCGTGACATATGCAGAATGTATGCTCATGTCTATCAGTATATTCTTTCCACAAACCAAGTTCTGTTTGCAAAGTAAACAAAATTAGTTTATGATTCATAAGCAGATCATAAAGCTTAGTTTTCAAGTCACAAGGAAGCAGCGCTGGCTGAAAGTTTCCACCTTTTTTACAGCATCTTTAGGATCCTTGGGAAATCCTTTGACAGAGTTGGAATCAATTGAACGAAAGACCTTCATTTGGAAGAATATTGTGAAAAATTAGAAAATACACACGCGCGTGCAACTGTCGATGAAGGACCTAGTTTGTAGTGCATTTAGGACTGGAGGAATGTATAGAAAAAGCTTCTGAAAGGGAGTAAGAATCTTTTGCAATCAATCATACCTGGACATGCCAAGCTTCTGGGTTATCATCATTCGAGCTTGAAACATCAGCAATACCAAGGATATCAGGGATTCTATCAATTTGAAGTAATGAATCATCATGTGATCCTTTTATCTTCTTAAGTCCATGCAATTTTGATGCCTTTAACCAACGCTCCTCAAAATTGGTGAGGATGTCATAAGCAGCTGGACCGTCTATTAGTGAGTGCAAATCATGCCAAGGTTGTCTTGGACAACCATCAACAGGCCCCTGTTGTTTAGTTTGCAAATGAAACATTACAATGCAGATTATTAGAATACAGTAACAGATTCCCACTTTGATTAGTTGGACATAGACTTGAAGGAATACGAAGTCAAGGTAAATCATAAAAATTTACTTAAGTCATTTTGATAAAAAGACAAATATATCACATATCTAAGTCACTCAAAAACTTTCAAACTTCAAAACATGATCAACAGTTGTAGCCGTCTTCACTAATTAGAACACAATTCAGTTGTATCAGAATAAAAGCATCAATAGATGATTTACCACAAAGTTGGGGTTATGATAGTCATCTTTGTGTGTTGTCTGCAACGTACTGAAGAGAGGATGTTGTGGAGTATCATATCTGCCATCACATAAATCAAGACCTCCAATAAAAGATATAATCTTTCTTTTATGATGGCCTGCATCAGCATCCACAATGACTGTTTTCTGATGATGAGTATAGATGGTTCCAGCTTCCTAACAAGTATCAATAAGAAATTACCACACTATCTATGTTTAAACACTCCAAACTAAAAAAGATCACACTAGGGAAAAATTTACATTTGGTGGAATAAAATAATAAATATCAAAATCAGCTGAAAGAATGTTAGTTTGACAATTTGAAAAAAACATAATAATTTAACGTACAGATATGGCATTTCTGTTTAACCTGTTGTTTGACCCAACTATGTCCTTTTCCACTTGAACGTGGGCAAAGCAGAACTTGCACTGAAGAGCCCTTGAAAAACTGGCGAGTGTCCTCATCATGAGTGTTCATAAGTCCAGTCTGCAAATCATAATAATTCAAAGATATACCAGGAAGACATTAATCAATACATCATCTGAAATACAAAGTAACCAAATACAACAGAGTCACCATATATATCAGATCAAACTTGGAATAGTATGATGAGTTAAAGAAGCGTGTTCCAGTGAGAATTAATTGAAGATCAAATACAAGCTCATAGTCACTACTGATCTGTGTTGCTTAAATGATGATCTTCTTTAAATCTATCAGTATGAATTCCGCTACATTTTTTCCCAATTAGGAAAAAAAATCTTACTACAGAAGTTCCATCAGGTGATATACAAAAATGGCATGGCATGACATAGTTTATATCCACCTATCAAATAAACAAATTGGAACAAAGTTTAAAGTTGTTTACCGTTTTATATCCACCTATCAAATAAACAAATTGGAACAAAGTTTAAAGTTGTTTACCGTTTTATATCCACCTATCATGCTTCTGGAAGTAGGATCGTCCCACACAAGTAGCAGCACTCTCACACCTTCCTGTGATTTGATTTTGAGAAGATCACCTAAAGTGCAAGCATTAGCATCATCATCAGCATCACGAACCAGTCTAACATTGTAGTACACAGACCACCCCACTATGTATACTAATCGTCGCGCCTGACTTATTGCCTCAAAGATGTCGTGCCAACAATTGCCATGCTCATAACTCACACCACCTTCCATTTTCAAACTAGGAAGAAGAGAACCTCCATGAACACGAGCATCTTGATAAAGCCTAACTCGACCGCCCTTCCTAAGGGGAAAGTATGTACCTAGTGATGAAAAAACACAACCCAAGCTAATGACTTATAGGTGGCGAAAATAAATTTTTATCACCTGCAAGAATATCTAAGGAAATGATTAAACAAATATAGGGCAGAAGTTCAATAGCACAAGGATAAAAACCACGGGCGTCCAGACCAACGAAATCAAAATCCAACTTCACAATAATCATACTAAGATATGAGAGTCTAACTCAACAACCCTTCCTAAGGGGAAAGTTATGTACCTGGAACACCTTCATAACTAGGACCTGCTCCTATTCCATGACCAGAAAGAGCCACCTTATCAAAAGGAATGTATTGAATGGAAAAACTCAAGACTGCTCCATCTTTGCAAGGTTTCCCACTAGAATTGAGGATTGGAAAGGACCCTTCAACTTTTGTGCCTTGGAATAACTGTTCCACTGGAATTCCAACCGCACCCATGATTTGAGAGCCCACAATATCGCTGTCCTTTACCACGAAATGTACTTCTGCAGCATAATGTGCAACGGGAAAATTGAAATGCTGCATCCAGCTAGGGTTCTCGTCGTTATTGATCACAAATGTTCTTGCAATTACAGCACCAGCCAGAGACACAGTCACGTAGGGATCACTAGTAATAATTGAATTGGACATATGCCCTTGAATTTTTTGGCCAAGTTTTCCAGGTAATCTGGAAAACATGTCCCCTACTTTCTGATGGAACATGTCTGAATTGGGCAGGTTTCTGGCCTCTTTCACGCATATTTCTAAGTTTCCATGGAGAAGCAAGACCCTTAGGGAGGAGTTCGTAGTGGTTTTAAACGGAACAGTTAGGTGACCCAGTCCATGGTTTGAACCTCCAAATGATAGCGTTTCACCAAAATTAAAATGAGCCATGTAAGAAGAACTAATTAACGACAGTTCTTTCACTGCAAAAGGTCCAAAATAGATCAGGTGAAAACTTGATTGAACGCAGAAGAACAAGCAATCTCAATCTGATAAATAAGAAACGAGCACAACAAGCCTCAGGAAAAATGATTGAATTGGTGATATACTGGAATCACAATACGTAAAAACAATCGACAATGGAATCTAAGTGATAATCGCCGTTGCCTCAACTGGTAATTGCGGAGGAAGTGATGGAGGAATCAAATGAGCGAAGAGATCAGGTCCATTTAGCCATTCTCGAATGAAAGCTGTTGGAGGAAGACGAAGACAAAGCTACCGCGATCAATGTCATCACGAAGGTAAAACCAGTAGCACAAAGTGGACTTGGAAGGTTGAATTGAATGCGTCAATGTAGCAGAGGAAGCGGTCGTCCCGCATTATTTTAAAATTTCAATTTCATTGAAAAAAATAAATTAATTATTTAACGACAACTTGTCCAAACCTCAAAGGAGATATCTATAGAATATTATACACATGTATGGATCGAACTATTTTATTTTCCTTTAGCGTAAATGTGTTGAATTAATATTTTGATATTTAGACTTTGCTTAATTTTTTAACATTTGAGTTTTAAAGGTGCAGAGATGGTTATTTAATTATTATAATTCTAAATCAATAAATAGTTACAATCCAATACCACTGCTGCTACAACAATAAGGAATAATCCTTGTCTACTTAATAAAGTTGATTATATGAATTGCGCGAAGTTATTTTAGACTATCAACAATTAAATGATAGGTTATTAAACAAAAGTCTTAGTCAATAATTTTAGGGTTAAGATACAAAAATACCCATTAACTTAAACTGAAATTGCACCTAATACCATAAACTCTGTTTAGGTGTAAAAGTACTCACAAATATTCAAATCAGAGCAAAAATAACACATCTATTAAAATGGGCTAAATGTCTATTACTTTTTGAAGTGAAAACCACACTATTTTTCTGAAAGTACCAAAATGCCTTTGGTTTAAAAATGATAAAGGTATAAAAATACATATAAACCATTACACAAAATGTATCAAATATTATATAATTTTTATAGGTGCAAAAATACTCATAAACATTCAAAATAAACATTTTTGTATCAAATATTATATAATTTTTATAGGTGCAAAAATGCTCATAAACATTCAAAATAAACATGGAAGTACCAAAATACCTAATCCCTATGAACGTGAATGTGCCCAAAAAAGAAACCTTAAACACATGGCACTACCTTAATAGAATTAGAAATATTCACATTCCAAATTACCTAAATATATAGTAAATTTTCCACTACATAATTATTTTAATAAAAATTAATAGAAATAAAAATATATTTTTTGATGAATAAATAAAAAATATTAAAAAGTTAAAAAGTTATACTAATTGAATAGTGTATTTTATTTATTAAACTAATAATTACTAGTAAATTAATTACTCCCCCAATCCTCTATATGAGTGTTTGGGAAACCACAAAACTGTAGTTTCAGAAGCTCTTCTTCATAAACTGAGACAAAATTCCTCTCACATACTCACCTCGTATATCGTAAAAACTATGCTCCAAAAAGTAATCCAAACATCCACATACTCTCTCTGGTCCTTAACACATGACTCATTTTAATGAAAAAATTAAAATTCAAAGTGAATATTATATTAAGGTGAAGAGGTATTGGTAATATAAGATAGATATAGTGTTTGGAGTGACATGATGATATTTATGTTATACATTTTATCCAATTTGTTATTTTTTTCTCCGTTAATGACATATCATATTACTACGTTAATTAATTTGGACTTGGCTTGCGTCCTATACCCTCTAATATCCGCTGCCCTCCTTTACTTGCAACGACACCGTTTTGGGTGGGAAATAAAATCTGGACCGTTTGTTTGTTAAATCGCATGGATGGTGATGAGGGGCAAATAATTGAAACGATGCCGTTTTGAATACTTCATCCAAACCGTTGAATTTTTCTGTAAATCTCAACCATCCGTTTAATATTAGATTTCTTTTCTCGTTTTCCTCCTAAAAGAACCAGAACGCGTCAGTGTTTTTGGCGCCAATGTGTCTTTCTTCTGCCTGATGCTGTGCGGGAAAATCTGAGTAGGTGGGTAAAGGTTTTAGAGGAAATTGAAGGAGGTGGGAAAAGCTATCAGAGAAGAGGAACAACAAGGAAGAATACAGGATATCAAGTATTGATGAGTAAAAAAAGTAATACTTTATCAAATACCCACTGATTTCTTGATATTTCTTATTTAGTTTTTACATTTACGTTTTTTTAACAATGTAACTTGATAATCTTGAAACTTGATGATACTGGATGTTCTTCTTCTCTGTGTGTGTGTGTATTCCTATAGATATAAAATTTTTTTTATTAGTTTAGTGTATATGAACTTTAATGATGCGCCTGTTGCAGTGAGAAGTTTTTCATTTGATGTGACTTTTGTTTTATTAATAGTTTCGGTTAGTTTGCTGAATTGTGTGTGTGTGTGTGTTGTTAATATATTTACATTGTGTTGGTATATTTCTGTTTCGATTTCTGTTAGTATACTGCATTGTTAATATATTTCTCTATACTTCTATTTGTATTTTCCTATGTTGGTAGACATATTTCTATATCTCTGTTTTGATTTCCTGTTCGTATATTTTATGTTCTTAATAAATTTCAATATTTCTATTTGTGTATATATATGTATTGTTTTTTAGACCACAATTTTTATATTTTCGCAATGAGTTTATATTTACACTAGGTACATATTTGTCAATTTTGCAGATGGATATAAATTTGACTCCTAGACTTGATCTTGAATTTAACAATATAGAAGAAGCATGGGAATTTTGGAGGGAATACGGCAAAAAAATTGGTTTCGGTGTTCGAAAACAGAGTTTTAACAAGAGCAAAAAAGACAAGTCAAAATATTCCTCTTATCTATATGTTTGTCGTAAAGAAGGGGTAAAGAAACCAGACATTCATGATGTGAGAATTAGAAACCTAGAGAAGAGACAAGAACAGATTGCAAAGCAAGAATGAAAGTTAAAGAAATAAATGGAAAGTACAAAATAAATGAAGTTTTCTTGGATCTTAATCATCCTCTTCAACCTCCTGAAGCTGTTCATCTATTTGCATCATTTCGAGGATTAACACTAGCTCAACAATATGAATTAGAAAATGCTGAAAAGGCTAGGATTAGTCAAAAATCAGCATTCAATTTGCAAAGCCAATATGCAGGAGGTCGAACCAATTTGGGATATACAAGAGGTGATGTGAAGAATTATCTTAATTCAAAAAGGCAACGAGCCATGAAATACGGGGAAGCTGGATGTATATTTGGGTATTTTGAGCGTCAATTAGCAGAAAATCCATCTTTTTTCCATGCTCATCAAATGGATTCAGAGGAGCAAGTGACAAATGTATTTTGGGCTGATGCACGCATGTTGATCGACTATGCTTGCTTTGGTGAAGTAATTTCACTTGATACAACTTATTGCACAAATCGTGATCATAGACCTCTTGCAATCTTCTCTGGCTTTAACCATTACAAAGGAGGGGTGATATTTGGAGTGGCATTATTATATGATGAGACTGTTGAAAGTTTCAAATGGCTCTTTGAGACTTTTTTGTGCGCACACAAAAATGCAAGGCAATTAACTATGTTTACCGACCAAGATGCTGCTATGCCACGTGCATTACAAGAAGTGATGCCAGAGGTAAAGCATGCCTTGTGCACCTGGCATATTTCAAAAAATGCAATGAAGCACCTTCCAAGCTCAATGGTTAGTGATTTCAACCATTGCATGTATCATTTTTGGGATGAAGTCGAGTTTGAAGAAGCGTGGCAAACATTATTATCACAACAAGATATGGCAAAAAACTCATGGTTGATATCCATGTACCAAATAAAAGAGAAATGGGCAGTATGCTATATGAAGAACTCAAGAACACTTGGCATGAGAAGCACACAAATTAGCGAAAGTGTCAATGCATCTGTCAAAAGTTGCACCCACGCTAAATTGGATATCAATCGATTCATCCAACAATTTGAACAAGTTCTTGAGGATAAGCGCTATAACGAATTGAAAAGTGATTTTGAGGCGCTTGACAAGTTGCCAAGGTTGATATTGCAGAGTTCAAGTATGCTTCGTCAGCTTTCTGATGTATATACTCGACCTATTTTTAACTTGTTCCAACAACAATGTGATTTACGTGATGCTACATGTATAAAAGAAAGGAAAGAAAGAAAGATCATTATTGATGCAAAGGAGAGTGTCACTATATTTGATTATGTGATCACTATGGATGGAAGTAAACGAGAGCACAGTTTGACATTTGAGCCTTCAACCAAAACAATAACTTGTAGTTGCAAAAAGTTTGAAAGAGTTGGCATATTATGTTGTCATGCATTGAGGGTACTGAATGTGTAATATCCCGATTTGTAATTAGGGCTAATGACCCCGATAATTATTGTAATTATCTTGATTAAATATATTTGGAATTAATGTAATGAGAATTTTGAGAATACATACATGTGGTATGTAAGATCAATGGTTGTGATTCCTTGACCATGGGTCGGTATCCTATGCTTTGCGGTTATATGAATTTAAAGTGGAAGTGGATAGGATGATGACAAGTGGCAAGAGGGTAGCCTTTGAATGTGGCACTAGAAGACAAAAGTCACTTTTTCCTCTTCTCTCTCTCTCTTGTGCGGTTGTGTGTGTGTGAGGAAGAGAATTTCATCATCCTCCTCCCATTTTTCTCTCTCATTTTCTCATCTTTCTCCTTCCTCCATTTCTGGCGCTGGTTTGAGCTTGGAAAGAGAAGAAGAAAGCTTGATCTTTGGTAAGAAATACTCCTCCTTTGCTCAAAACCTCTTCTATAATATTGTTCATCTCAATGAGAGCTACATTGTGATGGTTGTAGAATCTTGAGAAGTGGTGCTTGGTGACTTGCTCGAAATTGGAAGTTGAGGAATCAAAGTTCTTGATTGGGCAAAGTAAAGAGGTAGGCATTTAGAGCATTTTGGTATGTTGTTGGTGAGCTTTGGCTAAGTTTGGTGAAATCTGGAATCTTGCCCTAATTTGCACCAAATGTGGATTTTAGGAGTTTCATTATGATTGATGATTGGAAATGATTTAGTTTGGAGATATATGAACATTTGATGCATTTTGGATAGATAGAAATTGATTGGGATTCATTTGGGTCACTTGGGAAAAGTTGGAAAATCTGGTTGTTTAAGCTCTGTTTTTCGCTGTCAGTTTGGACGAGCGTTTTGAGTGACCAAATGGTATTGGAAAATTATGAAACTTTCCAGTCTTAAAGTTCACATCCCAAGCTTCAAAATGGACATATATTTTGTGTCATTTCGTTTAGAATTCTGTGAGATATGGCTGTCCAAAGTTTGGAATGAAAACAGAACTCTGTTTTGGGAGTAGTGTGTAGTTTTTGATAATTCTGTATTTGTGTAGTGATTTCCAGTGATGGGCTATATTTTTCCTTGAAAGAGGACTCATATACCTTTCATTTGGCTTTGGAATCACTCCGTTTCGATTTTTCTAGAATTAGTTATGTTTTTTCGAAGTTCAGCCCAGAGTCAGGAAACTTCTGGGCCGCGGCCCAATCCTTTCTGACCTGTTTTGGGCCGCGGCCCAAGAGTGGTGGGCCGCAGCCCAAGGCCTTCTGACCATCTTTGGGCCGCGTCCCAAGGAATGGTGGGCCGGGGCCCAAGCCTGTGTTCCAGCACTTAGTGTTTTCGAAAAGTGGCCTTCAACCTATTGTTTCCCAACCTTTTAGGGCTTTCATTAGAGACATTTGTGGCCTCTTAGGAGTCCTAAATGATAACCAACTTAGTGTATTATGGGATTAAGTAATTGGAAAAGAGATTGATCAATTGTCCCTAATTTGGTATAGGATTTGATATCTGCCGAACGCGTGAGCCCACTGTGCCAAAGATTGTCAGGAAAGATACAGGTAGCGACTCCTCTCTTATACTTTGTGTAAATGTATTGTATGTTTGTCTGTCATTCATTGTGTGGATGTTGCTGCTTTGTGATACTTTGTGCATTGAGATGCCTTGTGGAGCCTAGTGATACATCGTGCGTTGAGATGCTTTGTGCTTTGTGTTGCTGCTACATAGTGTTCACCGCGAAAGCGGGCGTTGTGCATAGTGATTACAGCGAAAGCTGGCATAGTGTTCACCACGAAAGTGGGCGTAGTGCATTGTGATTACAGCCGTGAGTGCTGTCGTATGTGGCGCGAGCCAGAGATCATTGTGAAGCTGCTGTTTATGATGAACATACATGCTTTATGTTTATATATCGTATGAGTGAGTTGTTGCTCTGGGATTCTTTAGAATCTCATTCCTCCATATGACTAATCTTTTCAGATAGGGCAAGTGGCTCGAAGGAGAAGCGACCAACCCGGAGTGGTTAAGACCTCTTAGGGACAACCAGGATTTTGGGATTTGTTGGTTATCTTTTGTAGCTTTGGGATTACTGTATATAGATGTTCATAGTGAGTTTTTGATATGTAATCCCCAATTGGGAAAATAGTAAACCCATTTATATATAGTAACCCGGGGTTTTGCCGGGATTTTGGTTTCCGCACTTTGATATTTATTATGTACTCTGATTTCTCAAGTAGTTATATCCGCTCGTGAATGTGAAACCAAGAATATATATTTGTTTTGAAAAGATTTTTAAAAAAACCCCATCTCTTGGATGTGGGATTATAAATTGTGATTTTGTTTTATTAGTCTCTATTTCACTTAAATTTCATAATCTGGATGTAATTACGATAAGGGGGTTACAGAATGAACGTGATGTTAAATTACTCCCTTAGAAATATATAGTAAAAAGGTGGACAAGAGAAGCACGATGTGGTGTAGTGTACGATATCAAGGGGAAACAGATTGAAGTTGATCCTAAACTGCAAAGATCAAATCGGTATAGACAATTATGCCCCTTGCTTGTTAAATTAGCTAATGATGCATCAGAAAGTTCAGAGGCATTTTCACTTGTTCATGAAGCTGTCTTGGAACTAAGTAGAAAAGTGACTAAGCTTCATATAAAATACCTAAAAGATGATGACAAAGCTGATGAGAGTGGTGTGGGGAATCATGGTGAAGATAATGGTCGTGGGAAAGTTGTTGGCTTCAAAAAGAGATATGGTAGAAAGATAAGTAAACGAATAAAGAGTTGTCTTGAAACCAGTCGAAGAAGAGGAATAACAAAAGCCTCTAAAAAGCCTCATCAAGCTCCACTGGTATGGTTTTGATCAATTATTTTTTTTTAAAGATGCTTAATGCTTGTTATATATTTAACGTTTCTTTCTAAATATGTTTTAGGGATACCATAATGAACTTCAAAAATCTGAACCATCAACTCCAGTACAACATAATAACATGATGTTCGATAACTCTCAATCAAATCAAATGACTCTTACAAATTTATTGATGGTATGTCATATGATGTTGAATAGCATACTCAACTAGTTTATTTTATATATTGAGAGATTTAGTTTTTTTTAATAGGCACCACTTGACTACGACTTCACATCGCTTGAAGCATTGGATTTTAGCCAAACATATATTGTTGGTAAGCACAAAGAATAATGATGATGAAAGAAAACAATTTAGTCTCTTATATTGAAATATGAAATTTTTTACATAGTATTGTCTCATCTTACAATAGTAGACAAATTTAAGACTATCAATATATAGTCACTAACACTACAAAGTTGAATGGTGTTACTAATACAGATTCAATGACTGACTTAGATCCTCCTACATGACTATGACTATGACTACAAAGTTGTCAAGCTCTTTTGTACAGCCTATGACTTCTTTTAGGCTGCTCTCTATTTTGCTCAAGCAGGCTCATTTTGTACTTCCTTTGGTCTGCTCTCTATTTTGGACAAGCAGACTCATTTTGTATATGAAGTCTTCATTTTGTTCTTCAGGCTGCTCATGTCTTCTCAATTGATGTAGTTAGAGTTGGCTCTATTTGTTGGTCAAGATTGCTCATTTCTGTGTAATCTGTTATGAAACAAAGTGAACAAATAGTCACATAGCAAGTTTCAATCATATTTCTCTTTCTCTCATTTGTAATTTATAAGTACAGGTAAATGAATCAAATGGCATTTGAAGTGTTATCTCAATATGAAAAACCACTGTATCTAATGTTTGAAGTAATGGTAATAGTAAAACACAAGGGAAATTGTTATGAAATCTGTTTTCTATCAACTTCAACAAGGGAAAACCTATGATTTAAATAAAGCAGTTCAAGCATTATTTTTGTTAACAATAGGTATTTCCCAAGTTCAAGCATCAGAGGTGCTGGTTTCCTCTGTTTGCCCAAAGTAAACCAAAAATTCCAACTTGTTTACCCTATCAATGTTTTAAGAAAATATGTTAGAAATCAAGTGTTCCCTTGTATCTAAATGCTCAAATATCAAGACTTAGGATCATGAAGGTTTCTTCTTCCTTACAGTTTTGTCTTCATACTGCTGTCATGTAGGTTTCTCTTGACAAAGTAACTGAGTAAATGTACAAGAATTCCAAATAATGTCTCTAGAGGCTCAATTATAGTGTAGATGGATCTCTTGCTACAATTTCATTTGTTATAAAAGACTGTAAAATAAATAAAGATATAGATATATAGACTCACACATATCAGTTAGGAAAATGTCACTAAAATGCAGTCCTTTTCTCACCTCTGAACACCACAATATAATATCTATCAATATATGAAAATGTCACTAAAATGCGAAAAATATCAGTTAGGAAAATGTCACACAAATGCAGTCCTTTTCTCACCTCTGAGCACCACAATATAATATCTATCAATATATGAACAACGTAAGTGTTATGTTTCGAGCATGTATGGAACAAAAGGAGTTGGCCATCACATTGGCAAAACAATAATTAGGCTCTTTGCTGTAAGGTCTCCTTCACAAAAAGGAATTTATCTCAACAGATCATTTAAATGGCGCAAAATTTAATCTCAAACACCTTTAAGACAATACCATGTGAATATGTGATCTGTCATAAGCCAATGCCTCAAACTAGACCCTACAAGAATACAAAAGCATGGCCTCTATAAGACTTTCCCTAGATCTAGCAATGTCCATCAAAGCACTAAGTGAACATTCAAACCATGAAAAAAGTCATTTAAAAAAAATAGTTGTCATTAGTTTGATGTTTCAGTTGAAAGTATCTCTCTTTTTAACAAAGTTCCTTCTTCCACTGAAGGAAGAGAAAAAAAACATAACAAACATTTCACAATATTTATGCAGCAACCTCAAGAGATATTTAATAATTTTTACACATGGAAGCTAAATATTAACTAATTCTGTTTTCCAGCAAGGGGTGTTTACCCTGCCTTTCTACCTGCCCTCAATAACATGTCCATTATCAAGAAGTCAAAACATTATATAGTACATAGTACATACATAGTAATTTGCTCGGGAAAACAATTACTATGCACCACCAGGGTGAAAATCCAAGGTCTATTGATCAACAGATACAAACCTGTACTAGCTTTCTCCTCAATACTTGGAAGGCCTCAGCTCTTATAGAAAAAAACCTAAGAAACTTCTTGGTCAGAATATTTTCAAGTTCATCAGCCTGCTTAACCTACACAAGATGAAGTCGTAGTTTAAAAACCATGAGGACAAATTGCAGTCAACGTTAGTATGTGTGGATTATGGTCAAAAAAGATAATTTCATTCAAAGGTCATAAGCTAGTCAACACACAAAATTAAATGGTGCAAAGAATTTATTGCCTTCAGGAGTGGTGCAAGGCAACTGAAGTCAAACTAAAGATATCTTGACAATGAGAAACTAAATTGATCAAACTCCATTCACGATGCTCTAGTTTCAGGCCAGAAAGAACAAAGCTTGTCTCCAAGCAAAACGATCTCATCCTAAGATGTTTGAACTTCAAGCAATAAATACCTCTTACATTCTATACTAATGCAAAATAATTGAGTAAGCTTTACAAGAAGTGGCAGTATCGGTAGGAAGAGAACCTGTATTGAGAAAAGCCCACTCCACCGTCCCAAAATTTAAACCCCAGATGAATCGAGCAAACTCCTAAATGATTCCAGAATCCACTGCTGCACATTTTCTTCCAGAATTCTCGCCCTCCCTCTTGCCGCTCTGTGATTTGCTCTTCCCCCCTCCCTTCTTCCTCTTCAATCGATGGCAGAGGAAATCTTCTTCTTCCTCGATTGGAGGGGTAGATCCGATGCCAAAAATCGTTTAAGCGCTGCATTTGGTCGATGGGTGAATTATAGATTTGAGCTCTGTATTTGAAACCGTTTGGATTGCTCTGAATTCGATAGTTATAGATTGCAAGAATGCGTACGCAACAGAAAATGGAAATTGGACCGACGGTTTAGATCAAAAATACATGGACGACTGAGATTTTATTTCCTATGCAAAACGGTGTCATTTCAAGTAAAGGAGGGCAGCGGACGTTAAGAGGTATCGGACGAAAGCCAGGTCCGATTAATTTACTCATTCGCCCTCTCTTCAAAATGAAGGATATTTTAAAACATAATACTTTTTTGCGCATTTCCTGTTTTTAACCAATTTTTTTAATCAATGTAATTTGATTATCTTATATCTTACTCTTCAAAGATTGTTCTAGAGCAATACATTTGTGTAATAATATGGAAAATTGGGAAATGTATCGTTTGGCTAAAAAGGAGACTAAGAAGACAGTGAGTGAAGCTCGTAATAAAGCATATGAAGAGTTTTATAAGGAGTTAGGAATAAAGGCGGGAGAGCGTAAGATTACAAGATTGCAAAGAACAAGGAGAGAAAATCAAAAGACTTGGATCAAGTAAGGTGTATAAAGGATGAAGAAGGCAAAGTTTTGGTTACTGATAGAGATATTAAGAATAGGTGGGAAGCCTACTTTTATAAGTTGTTCAATGATGGAGGGGGAGGGCCTTGTGATTGCGAAGATTTGACAATTCGAGAAGATGATCTCAATTTGTCATTTTACTGCAGGATTCGAGTTGGCGAGGTTAGGGAAGCTCTTAAGAAAATGGAAAATGGTAAAGCTGTTGGGCCTGATGAGATTCCTATTGAAGTTTGGAAATGCTTGGATGAAGAGGGTGTTTTGAGGCTCACAAAATTATTTAATGAGATTTTACGATTCAAGAAAATGCCAGATGAGTGGAGGAAAAGTACTTTGATTCCTATTTATAAGAATAAAGGGGATATTCAAAATTGTGTAAACTATAGAGGAATTAAGCTTATAAGTCACACAATGAAATTATGGGAAAAGGTGATTGAACGCCGGTTGAGGTTGGAGACTGAAATTGCGGAAAACCAATTTGGATTCATGCTAGGA
Organism: Inga leiocalycina; assembly: GCA_963242795.1. Classification (NCBI taxonomy): domain Eukaryota; kingdom Viridiplantae; phylum Streptophyta; class Magnoliopsida; order Fabales; family Fabaceae; genus Inga; species Inga leiocalycina. The sequence goes on from OY725332.1 coordinate 42,741,793, forward strand.
AGGTCTACAACAAAAGCGATTTATTTATTAAGGGGGTGTATAGAGAAGTATATGAGCAAAGAAAGAGATTTGCATATGGTTTTCATCGATTTGGAAAAAGCATATGACCGTGTGCCAAGAAATATACTATGGAAAGCCTTGGAAAAGAAAGGGGTGCGGTTTGCATATATCAAAACCATTCAGGACATGTATGAGGGGGTTACAACCAATGTTAGAACGCCTGGAGGTGTAACAAAGGACTTTCCTATAAGGATTAGCCTACATCAGGGATTAGCTTTGAGCCCTTATTTTTTTAACATAGTGGTAGATGTTCTAACTGAGCCTATAAGAGAGGAGATCCCTAAATGCATACTTTTTGTGGATGATATAATTCTGTTGGCTGAATCCAGGGAGGAAATCAATTCTAAACTTGAGATATGGAGACAGACTTTGGAAGTGAAGGGTTTTCGTCTGAGTAGGAGCAAAACTGAATATATGCATTGTAAGTATGATAAGAGACAATGTCAAAATGAAGTGGAAGTTAAATTGGAAGGGCAAGTCATTCCGCAAGTGACAAAATTTCAGTATTTGGGATCAATTATACAACAAGATGGTGAAATTGATGGTGATGTCAATCACAGAATTCAAGCTGGATGGTGTAAATAGAGAAAAGCTACTGGAGTTATTTGTCATCGGAAAGTACCTAATAAGGTAAAAGGGAAGTTCTACCGCACTGCTATAAGACCAGCAATGCTTTATGGTAGTGAGCGTTGGGCTTTAAAGGGATTACATGAGCATAAAATGGGGGTGGGCGAGATGAGGATGTTGAGATAGATGTGTGATCATACAAGAAAAGACAAGATTCGTAATAATCATATACGTGAACGAGTTGGAGTGGCCTCTATTGAAGGAAAAATGGTAGAAAGTCGTTTGAGGTGGTTTGGACATGTTCAACGAAGGCCGTTGAATGCACCGGTGAGGGGGTGAATCAATCCGTATGGAGTCTTATAAAACGAGGTCGCGGAAGGCCGAAGCGTACGCTTAATGAAGTCATTAAGAGAGACCTTTTGATTAATAATATACCAAAAAATTTGGTTTTCGACAGAGCACAATGACATCATGCGATCCATGTGGCCGACCCCACCTAGTGGGATAAAGGCTTTGTTGTTATTGTTGTTGTTGTTATATATCTTACTCTAGAACCAGGGAGTAATAAAAATTGATAGACGAGTCAAGTCTTAAAATGCAAAACCCCTAGATAATCAAATAAGGTAGGCGATGGTGCCATGGACGATAGGCATCGGTTTGACAATATATTTTACAATTTGTGTTTCTTCTTCATTGACACACACACACACACACTATATATATATATATATATATATTACATTGTTTGCATTGTTGTTGAGTCTTGACTAAAAAGAAAATGCCATGCTAATTGTTTTTTGGGTAAAGGACGAAGACCCCAGGCAATTTGATTTTAGGTTTTGCACTCCTTTTAATCTTGTCCTAAGTGGACTTGGGCCCCCTCCAGCAAAGGGCATGGTTCATGTATTGATCATTTCCTAAACATTATCCTCTCATAAACCTAGTAGCCCATTAAAATACAAATTGTGCCCACTTATTAGGATCAAAACGGCTTATGGTCGTATTTGGAGCATCACTTTAGCTATATTTTTATATTTTTATTATAAAAATATCTTTTTTTGCCAACATATTGTAAAAATATATAAAACTACAGTTTGAGTCAACCTTCACGACATGGCAACTCTGTAACAAATGGGGATGATGGTGTTATTATTTTTCAATAATTTTTAACAAAAGGATTAGGGATTAGTTGAAGATTAAGATAAAAATTATATACAAAATAATGTATACATAAAAGCTTAAATTTGAGAGTTTAAATTCATCCAACAAAAAAAAAAGGATTGCCAAAAGCGTCAAGCAATCTCATTCTTTTTGGCCTGACATATATTACCGACTTCCAGAATTATTGGTTGTCTCGATTATCGGGCAATAATAAAAAGGTGCGTTCCCAAGTGCTCCGAAAAGTTGACTGATCATCATCTTCATCTTAATCATTGCTTTCTTTCACCCAACATACCAAACCCAAAAAAAAAAAAAAAAAGCACACTCAATATTTCTCTCATATTATGGGCTCCAAAGACTGCTGAAACTTAAAAAATACATGCCTTCAAATACATTTGTGCATCCTTTAAGCAACATATACAATATTTCTTGTTCAACCCAGTAAGATGCAGTAAGCAATTTAGAAACCACTGTGAAAAAAACACCACTTAATTTTCACACCCAAAAAAAGAAGCCACTTAATTTTTTCCTATAATAGTATATGCAGAAAGCTCTGTAATTGTCAACTTTCTTTAGCTGTAATCTTACAATATCCAATATATATGTATATATATATCCCAGTGGGACTAGTAGTCTATATATATCAGTCTTGGTTGTTCCATATATATGCATATCCTAGGGAGCCTACCTCTTGCGCTTGGACTTCAAAGAGGTGACAGACTGAGAGTTGTTGTGCCAGTTTCGTTTTCTTTGGTTGATGAACCAGTTATTAATCTGCTTCAGCTGCAACCCTGTCTCCTCCACAAGTTTCGCCTTGTCATCTTCCTGAAAATACTAGACCTTGTGAATATATATATATATATATACCAAACAGTTACTAATTTTTTCATAAAATGATCATAACCAAAACCCAAGACTATGGTTTTGTTCTGGCAACATTAACATGACAACATTATAAAGGGATAGCCCAGTGTACAAAGCCAAAGCTTCCACCAAGTGGGGTTTGAGGAGGGTAAAATGTATGTAGCCTTATACCGCAAGTGAAGAGATTGTTTTCAAGATTTGAACCCGTAACCTCTAGATCACATGGTAACAACCTTTACAGTTGCTCTGATGCTCACCCTCTTAACATGACAACATTAATTTTGGATAATTAGAGTCAATTTTCATGCTTTGCTGTTGATGAACACTCACAGTTGGGTAGGGCCACTTAGCATGTTGTTGCCACCAATTCTTTAACACTGTGGTTGTGTCACCTGGTAATTTCCCAGCTCTTCTTTTCCTCAGAATTTCCTCTCTCACATCTTCAATTTTTGACTTAAATCCCTGCACATGTTAAATAAACTTTGTTAACTCGAGGAAGTGAGTTAATTAGAACAGTTAAATAATTACCAAGACGGTGGTTTACAGAATAAAATTAAATTAAAATGACGACCTGCTTCAGCTCTATCTTTAGTTCCTGACGAACTCTTTCCATCAGGGACCTTTCAGATTCTGTAGGAAGTAATGGACCAAAACCCATCATGTCATGCCCTTCAATTCCAGACTGATCCATTGAGAAATCCATCGCCAAGTCGTCTTCATCGTCTGACATTGTTGCCCCACTTCCTTCTCCCAAACTCACTCCTGATAAAAATATATATATATATATATAAACAGTTACAAAAAGACCTCATCTCTATTAGAATATTAAGAAAATAGTCCATTGGTGAAAGAACCAAAGGTAAATAATGTTTAGGTGATTTATATTATCAAATGGACTTGAGTCATTTTGATGTAAATAAAACCTCAATATATATAAACAATCACACAAAAAAAAAAACCCTCGTAATCTCACCACATGTATATTTTATAGGTTAATACAATGTTTGATCTCTCAAGTTTACCCTCATTTTAGTTTTGATCCTTCAATTTCAAATCAAAGGTTTCAATCCCTCAAATAGCAAAATAGTTCAATTGTTTTCCCTAATTATAGGAATCAATGTTATAAACGTAATGAAACTTGAGGAATTAAAACCTCATTTGAAATTTGTGAGACCAAAACTAAAATGACAATAACTTAAGGGACCAAAAATTATATTAATTAACCCATATTTTGCAAACTTTGTAATGGTATTTTGTGCCAGATGATAATCAATGCTAGAGCAACCCATGTTTTGTCTTGGCCACATGGTTATAAATATAAAGATGGATACTTGTTCAGATTATTGAGAAAGTTTTAATTCAAGTACAAGATAATTAAACCCGAGGTATGAAGAAAACCCTAGGCCTAACCACTTACTCTAGCAAATAATAAAGTGGAAGACATAAAAAGCCAACCTAACTAATGGACGTCCCCTTTTTGTCAGTGGATTGGGGGTTTTAGCATAATGTCATGCTTATCATGGAAGGCTTGAATTATTTACAGTAGTTGACACTAAGCATACAGCCAAAGATCGCCTATATAAAATTAATTGCTATTAGGCCAGAAAGAAAAGAGGATCTCCTCAAATTAGAGAGTAGTGTAACATAATCTCCCCAACTTCAATAGTTGACCAATCCTTTTAAATTTGTGATAAAAGCTTAAATTTTTTTTAATCCAAGATCTTAATAACACTTGTTCATGTAAGCCACGCAAGTGAAAACTAGTATGTATTCAACTTGTCATCCCAAGTAACCACCTATGAATGCCTTTTCATTTCCTTTCACATTTTATTTCTATCTGGACTAGACAAAAAGTCCTTCATTGGCCATTTGGAATTACAAGCTGGATTCCTTTTTCTTTTCTTTTTTAACTAACTTGGCTTACATATATAGTCAATCTTAGAGTTAGGGTTTTGAAACAAAAGTGCTATACCACAAAACTAAAAGAAGAATAAATTGTGCCATCCTCTAAATATAGGGAATTCTTTGCATTTTTGGTACTTTTCTTATAAATCCCAAAAAATCTCACGCCAACCAGATAATTTCTCTTTCGCTCAGTTTACTTAAAAACCCTAGAGGAGGATTTTGATATATTTTGATATAAGAAAGAAAGTTAAATACAAATCCTATGAATTAGCCTTCAGTGCTTTCTAATACTCTCTCTCTCTCTCTCTCTCTCTCTCACACACACACAGACGCACGCTCTCAGTTTCTTTATATCAAGTTGCCATATATCATCTATGGTCAAAAAAATAATCTGACCGTGTTTCTAATCATAGCAATTGCTATGTGATGCATATATCTCGATACTATCCGAAAATAGTCACAAATATGCATAGCACTAAACATTTCTAATTAACTTCCTGATTTATTATGCAATGGTTTAAGCCTCAGTTCAGTTAATGGGAAAAAAAAAAATTCAGTTTTGTTAGTAGAAACTTTCAAGCGTCAAATGTTGATAGATATGTCCTGGGACATGTGCATCTTGTTTCATGAAACACACAAAAGTTTCCACTAAAAATAACAAATCACACTTTTGAAATAGGTATACATGAATGAAATCGGTAAACAAATTAGAATGTTGTGTGTGTGTGTGTGAGAGAGAGAGAGAGAGAGAGAGAGAGAGTTTCTATATTTTTACAAAAAGAAGCAACTTCTATACACACACACACATATAAGTTGCTTTGTATTGTAAACGCACAATCAAGTTTTGTTCATATTATTATATAAAAACATGTTATTGATAATCTTAGGTATTAGCAATTTTAAAAAAGTTATATTCTGCAGCAGCCTCATCACAAAGAAAAATGAAAAAAGCTGCACAAAGGCAATTGATAAAATAAATAATTGCATTTATATCTCATCTAAATACTAAATGAATTATGCAAATTGTAAATGTCAGCATATGCATTTATGTGTGTGTACATATGAAGAAATGAATCCTTTTTAATAATCAGTAAAATTGCCCAAATTATGCGGCAATGGGGTGCATGTATACTCCCAACTCCCAAGGGTCTAGCGTGAAAAAAGAATCACATGAAAAAAAAAAATTGCCGCAAGGCTTTTATTGCCTATAATCCTATAATGATACATCTATATAGAATTAAAAAAAAAATTTGCTGCAAGGCATTTAGTGCCTACAAGAGGGTGTGAAGTTGACCAAAGTCACATGAAAATAAAAATCTTATTTAGTTTAATCTTTTAAAAAGGAATTTATTGCCTATAATTCTAAAATGATATATCTATGTGTTTATTTGGGATAGCTTATTTTTGGGCAATAAGTGTTTATAATTCGTGATTCACGGTATACGAAATAAATATATGAGAGGAGTTTTGTCTAAACTTATGTAATAAGTACTTATTTCTTAAAAATAAGTTATTCCAAACATTTACTATGTATATTAACCAATGACCAGATAGTGTTAACCTGTGGCCCAGGTAGCAATTACTATATCAGGAATAGTGGGTATTGGTGATACTGATGCCGATTGCTATGATTGATAAACAAGATAAATATTGTGTCTACTCCTCTTTTAATTGAGCAAAACAAACGAATAATTAAAAGTAATAAGTGTATCAAAAATATCATGATTTTTTTTATATATGCTTTTATTTATGAAAACAGTATAGGAGAGAGAATAGATAAAAAGTATGAGAGATAATAAGTATAAGATATGAGAGATAATGAGTATTTAATAAGGGTAAAATAGAAAAAAGAAGTTTACATTTTCAGACAAAAAATAAAAGTTACTTATAAAAGGGATCAGTCCTATGAAAGAAAAAATTACTTATAAATAAGACCAGAAGTATTTAGCAAGCTTCACAACATCTTTTCAAAATACAGTTTCATAATGATGCCAAAACAAATTAGGACATACCAACAGTTTTCACCTAATCAGAAATGACACGTCAAAGGGCAAAGGCAACACTATGGATTTGCTGATTTTAAATTTATATTTTATTGTTATGCATTTATAATTAGATTAAACATTAAGACAAATTAGATATATTTCTCATATATTTATACAAAGTCTGAACAATAAATTATATTATTATAACTGATAAATGATGTAGTTTGCAAATGTTATATACGGATTAACTCTCAAGTTAATTACACGCAATTCGGTAACAGAAAAAATGCAGTGTATGAAAGCTCCTTTCTTGAACCAAAAAATAGAGGTAGTTGAGCATGCCGTGGGAATATCACTCTCCACCAAACTTAGACCTCCAGATCTTCCCACAGTCCCATATATTCGTCTAGATAATACCACCATATATCCTTTCAGACATACCCAACACCCACAAAAAAATTATAAAAATACCGGATACACCGTATGATTCATTTTATTGTTATTATATATTAGTTTAAGATACTGCTAAGACAAGAGTTATAATTTATAAATATTATTCTATATTTTCAATAGATATATAAATTATTATTATGTACCACTCAATTATGAGTTGTGCATTGATGTCATCAAGCAGCTCTGTAGGGCTAAAAACATCATTTTTAATGCACTAACTATAAAATTAATTTCAAACTCCCTCGATAGGAATTGCTCTTAATCCTAGGTATAAGATATATTTTCTATATTTATTAATATTTTTTTAATTTATCTTTATTGATACTCCTTCAATAATAATTAAAAAGAGAGTTAAAAAAAATAACTAGGATGTTTTGAAAAATACATATCATATTAATTAAATTAACTAATTTTCTCAATATTAATAGAGCAACAGACAAGAAAAAACTATTATTGTATAATAGAGTATATATATTAATTATAAAAATATTATAATTGACAATTTATTTTAATAAAAAAACACCTAATTGATATCTTAAAGTTCCAGTGGGATTGGTATTTTCTTGTCCACATAATCATTGTTCACAAAAATCAAAGCATTTGGGGGAAAAAAAACAAGCACCGAAGCATACAGGGGAAGTACCTGCAAGAGCATGTAAGGTATTTTCAATATCACGGCAGGCCATAACAGCCTCCACTGCATGAATTCTGACATGCTGCTGAAGCTGTTCTTTAAAGCTACACAGCACTACCAAATACTGTGCCTGCAAAATTTGTTATAGAAAATAATAATTAAATTGGTAAACCTCAAACTTAACAAGACGTTTGCGAAATACGAGTATAATTTTCTTTTCTCATGATTATTTGAATCTTGATGTTTACTGTTAACAGTTAACCTCGAATGAGTAAGAAATTGAAGTTTGAGTGATAAAGCGTATAGATCCAGAAATCCATGGAGGTTGAAGAAAAAATTGGCAGTTACCAGGAAGTTGTCGAGTTCTTGGCGATCTTGAGGTGAAAGGGAATGAGCGTGAAGCGAGGCGTAAGAACGAAGAAGCTGATGAGACTGCGATAAGTGAGCGTCGATGAGAGGAAGCTGATCGATCGGAGTGGCGACGCGGAGGCAGCCAACATGCGCCGCCACAAGCTGCTCACAAAGAGGATGCGCCGCTATCTCCGCCTTCAGCTGCCGGAGGAGCTCACCGGACGGCGACAGCTCTCCGCTCAAACCCCCGCCCATAATCCCCAATCCAGCTTCTTGCATTTTTTCCGGTTACAAAAAGCCAAAAAGTAGAAGCGAAAAATACAAAAGTAGAGAAATAAATCGAGGCAAGAAGTTGTTGAGGATTAAGTTTAAGAGTGAGGACCACTCTATACGGGGATTAGAGTTAGAGGCCCTCACAACTTTTTCTGCAGAAGCGGCTGATTAGGGACGAACAATTGGGAAACGCGAAGAAAGAGGCGAATTGTGTGGTGGGAGGCGTGTGTGCGTGGGAGAGAGAAGGGAGGAGGAGGAGGAGGAGGAGGACGAGAGGATGTGTTGTGGCTGCAGCAGAATCATTACAACGAAAGGGGATTTGGAAGCGATGTCAGAGGACGGAAATGAAAAGAAAAGAGAAAAGAACAAGATAAAGCTGCTCCTCTCTCCTCTGTGTGCCTTTACTGACACAATTCTATTGCTTTTTGTAATTTGTTGTGTGTGTTTTTTAACAAAAATTGGAGTACTTTTCAAGGTGATATTAAACTCCAACTAACTGTATAAATTAAGCTAAATCAAATTATATGTTAGTGTCTCATGTTCGTAGTACAAGAGTAGTTTAACTAATTCAGTTATGGCAAAAAAAACTAATTCAGTTAGATTCGATAAATAAAATAATTTGACTATTTTGAATAAATATGACACAGTATCTCACTAAAATATCCCTGTTTAACATTACATAGTTATATTAATTTATAAGTTAAGTAAATTAATTTAAGAGAAAAATAATAAGTATAAAAAATAAAATAAATTGAAATATTATCAAATCAAATTCTTCAACCAGCTTTTGTATTAAAGATTGAAAGTAGTATATTTTATCCATTTATCTTGGGTGTGCAAGCCTATTTCCATTTTAAATAAAGTATATGCACGAGCTTAAACTTGAGACTTTTTTTACTAATTAAACCAAATGGTTGGAGGAAGAGTTGGTGCAGAGTATTTATCGAAAAGAAAATGATAAAATTATTTAAGTTAATTGGAACATGCATAAATAAGACGAATGAAGATACCGATTAACAAAATTGAATAGATAATCTTGGGCCAGGTGAAAAGAAGTAGAAAATGATTAGAACTCTTAAAAACTTATTAAATTGGACATTTTTAGTTAATAATATTATGTTTAAACAGTGGTTCTCGATGGGTACAACTATATTAATTGTGGCGTTCTCCGTATGGTGAATCTCATACAGTGAGCTCGGAATTTTCGCTGTCTAAACCTTTGAATTATTGGGTTATTTTGATTTTTCTCTTAATTTTTCTATTGAGAAAAAGATTTGGATATTTTTATTTTATGGGTGGGGGCTAAGGTGAAGTACGTTGATTGTGATGGTGACAAACAATAATTCTGGGTGGAGAATTGGTATCACTCAACAAGGACATGGGTTTGGGTTATCTGCATCTGTCTCAAGTCTCAACCATCATTGGGTGCTCTGTTTTAATTTCTCAACATTTTAATGTGACGTTTTCTTGATTGGTTTGGCACCTCTCAAGTTCTAATAATTATACTTTGATGGAAAGTACGGCAGTTATGTGGGGTCATGTCAAAAATTTTTCAAAGAAATAAAAAGCAGGGTAAATTACAAAAATAAAAAAAATAAAAAATTGTAGAAAATAATTATTGATATAGACATGTAGAAAAATGTCGGCATAAAAATGAAAGTAATTAAAAGTCATTGGGACTATCAGGGTCACAAGAGGATATAATATTCTGATCCTCTATTAGTGAAAAAAAGAGAGGAAGAAATGCAAATAAATAAAAATGTAATACATCCTTGAGGCAAAATAAATAAATAAATAAAAAAACCTTGTGAAACAATAAAGGGGGAGATTTTGGCATTTGAACAATCTTGAAATCCAATCCATTCCTTGAATTGCAATCCCTTTTTTTAAGGAAAAATCGCTCAAAAATATCTTTAGGTAAATTAATTGCTGAATGTTATCAAGCGTGTAAGTGATCTTCCGTGTGAGCAAATGATTTTTTATTGTGTTCAAACAATCTTCTTTATATGTAAAAATCTTTTATATGAACATATAAACAATCTTTCGTTGTATACAAAATATCTTTCGTTATGTACAAAATATCTTCCGTTCATGTGCAACAAATCTTCCAAGATAGCATTCAATAATTAATTTGCCAAAAAAGATATTTTTTCACAATTCTCCCTTTTATTTTCAATTAACATACACAATTGATTATTCAAGTGGACGTAAAAAGAATAAAAATGAGGCCTTCAAGTCTTGCCTATATGATGAGAGTGATACCCTAGGAGAGCTTTTGTTTGTCTATCTCGCGCTTGAACCAATTTCTCTACTAAGTCAAATATAGAGCTGGGAAATGGGCTCGGCCCGTTTACACCCAAGCCCATTAAGGGTGTAACCTCCTTCGTAATTATTATTCGAAATACGTGATTATGACAAATTAGAGATCAATGAGAATTCAAAATGCATTTAAAATCCCATCTTTACAATAGGGTTTTCAAAAAATCATCTTTTAAAATCTAATACACCTGGTTTCATATTCACATTTCGAATACAATTACCTCACGAAGATAAATCACATTCAAATATATCAGAGTGCACAACACAATCCCTGACAAACCCCGAGTTCCATATATTCTTTAAAGAGTATACAAATTCTCATTTAGGGGATTACACAATATCATCCTTGATATATATCCAAATACACATCCCAAATCTAAAGGCGAATACACATTATACAACACTTTCAATCTATGATAACCAACTACTAACTAATGCTCCTAACTAGAAACTTAACCCGCCCTTAGTTACTTGTTTCTTCTTGAACTGCTTGCCCTGCTTGAAAGGTTAGTCAATGGAAAGAATGAGATTCAAAAGAATCCTAGTAGTAGCAAGTCACTCATATAGTGCATAAACACATAGCATATATGGTCATGTTTGGCAGCATTACAATGTTTCATAGCTCACGCCACAAATGACAGCACTCATGGCTGTAAATACTATGCATCAGCTTTTGCTGTGATCTCAAAGTAACAACTTGCGCTGTAAACACTACGCGTCAGCTTTCACTGCGATCTCAAAGCATCACAATGTATTACTATACATGACAAACATACATACAATGCTTTACACATATTATAAGAGAAAGAGTCACTACCTTATTCTTTCCATGTATGCTCCGGCACAAATAAATCACGATCAGGGCAAATATCAAATCATGACAATTAAATCAAGGACATAGGGTTATTCCTTTTTCCAATTTCTCAACTTCCAAACATCAAAGTTGGTTATCATTTAAGACCTTTAGGTGGCTACTATAAGCCTAAACATATGCCTAAAGGGTTGGGAAAGGCTATACCAAAAACACCTTTTAAAAGTGCAAAATACTGATTTTTGGGGGTTGGCCGTGGCCCACAAATCCACTGGCCACGCTAAAAACAGGTCAGAAACATTAGGGTTGCGGCCAAGAAAATTCTGTTTCTTAGCTAAACTTCGAAAATTCATAACTAATTTCTAAAAAATTGAAATGAGGTGATTCCAAAGCCAAATGAAAGGTATTTAAGTCCTCTTCATAGAAAAAATATGGTTCATTACTGGAAATCACCACAAAAATATAGAATTTCACAAAACTCAACATTGCTCCAAAACAGAGTTCAGTTTCAATCCCAAACTTTGGACAACTATAACTCCCAGCTCAAAAAATGAAATGGCACAAATTATATGTCTATTTTGAAGCTTGGAATGTGAAATTTAATACTGGAAAATTTCATAATTTTCTGACCACATTAGCCCAGTCAAAACGTCCTCACAAACAGACTACTTAGCACAAACTTTCAATGGATAGATCTTCAGTTTTTCACAATTGCTTCCAATGGTTCCCATTTCACATTAAACACCATTCCCACACAAATTTTCACAAGTAATCCATTGGAAACACCAAGTTAACCAAATTCACATCATATTGACATGTTACCACATCATGTCACACAAATCACCATTCAAATCACAACATTGCACCACTTTCCATTTCACATCCAAAACCAAATCAAATGACATCAAAGCACAACTTGACATCATTTGCCACACAAAACACAATCCAATTCTCCAATTTCATACCACATGAAATTCATCACAAAATCAGGGCAAATTCTATAAACCACAATACTCAACCAAAACTCATAAAACTTAAGTCAAAAGGCATCAAATACTCACCTCTTCCTCTTTTCCAAACCAATTCCTTGATTCTTCATGTAACCCCCTCCGTAATCATATCCGAAATACAAGATTAAAATGAAATAGAGACCAATAATAATCAAAATTCCTTTACATTCCCATCCTTAAGATAGGATTTTCACAAATACATTTCACAAACGCTTTAACCTAGTCTCACATTCATATTTCGAATACAATTACTTCGTGAAGATAATCACATTTATAGAAATATCAGAGTGTACAATAATAATACCAGAAAACCCGGATTCATACTTTCACTAAAGATTTATAGGGCACATACGCCCTTTACAATTCCTCAACGGGGATTACACAAATCTATCTCCAATACATAACCAAATAACCCAATAGACACCCAAGCACATATACATCCAATATCCAATTATACATTCTAATCTATCATCCGAACATATATAATTATCCCAGCATATAACAATAACTAACTACCAAATCCAAATGCCCATAAGGGATTCTCGCCGCCCCTAGTCGTTTGCTCCTTCCTCGAGCCACTTGTCCTATCTAAAATATTGGTAGGGGAGGGTAAGATTCTAAAGAATCCCAATAGGAAACAAATACCAATATGCATGCAAGATAAGTGTTTAATGCATGACATACTTGCATCACAATAACTCGTGCTCACATAATGATATATCTGCATGCTCAATGTTTCAACAACATACTCATGGCCATAGCATAAATAGAAACAGAGCTTCAATCATTCATATATGTTTCACATAATCAAGCAAAGCAATAACATGCATCAATACACAAACACAAATATCAATACATGCAGGAGAGGTAAGTTCCCTACACTTATTCTTTCCACGTATGCTCCAGCATTGGCTACTCACGATCCGAGCGGATATCGAACCATAATCAGGGTGAATACCCAACCCTATAACCAAATCAAGGACATAGGATCATTTTCTTTTCCAAATTCTCATTTTCATAACACTTAAAGTTAGTTATCATAATTGACCCTTAAGAGGCCACAAATGCCTTTAATAAAAGCCTTAAAAGGTTGTGAAACAATAGGTTAGGGATCTCCTTTCGAAAACTCAAAGTGCTGGAACATAGGGGTTGGCCGTGGCCAGCCCTTCCTTGGACCACGGCCAGAATATGGTCAGAAGGTCACTGGCCACGGCCAGAATCAGGTCAGAAAGGTTTGGGCCGCGGCCAATAAATTCCCTGATTCTTGGCTGAACTTCTAAAATTCATAACTAATTCTAGAAAAATTGAAACGAGGTGATTCCAAAGCCACATGAAAGGTATCTAAGTCCTCTTTATAGGAAAAATATGGACCATTACTGGAAATCACCACAAAATTCCAGAATTACACAAAACTCATCACTGCCCCAAAAAAGAGTTCTATTTCAATCCCAAACTTTGGACAACCATATCTCACAGAATACTAAACGAAATGACACAAAATATATGTCCATTTTGAAGCTTGGGATGTGAACTTTAAGACTGAAAAGTTTCACAATTTTCTGAAATCATTTGATCATTCAAAACGTCCACACAAATAAACTTCCCAAAACAGAGTTCCAAGGGACAGATTTTCCAATTTTCTACCAAAGTGTCCCATGACTCCAAAATTAACAATCAAGCCTATTCCCACATAAATTTTCACAAGGAACACAATGGTAACCTTAAAATGACCAAAATCACAACCTATCAACATGCCCTGTTTTGACCAAAGCACAAAACCAACACAAAAGGTGCCAAACTTCACATTTAAGCTTCAATGCAATTCTATCAATTCAAAACACTAAACAAGGCACCAATTCCATGACAACAACATACCATACTCCCCCATAACCCTAAATCATGAAAATTAGGGATAAAATTCCAGAAATTCAAGGCCCAACCAATGGCCACAAAATTTATATGAACTTGAAGCTTTCACTTACCTCAACAACTTTCCCAAAGGCACTTCATGATTCTCCAACTTGTAGATTTCCTTGTGTGCTCAAAACACCACCAATGGAGAAACTACAACCATCAAATTGAAGCTCTCACTCCAAGGAACAACTTTATAGAAGAGCTTTTTTCCATTAGAAGCCATTTAGAGGGTCAAATACTCACCTTTTACACAAAGTTCTTCCTCTCCCTTGGGCTGCCATGGCTGAACGAAAGAGAGAGAAGGAAGAGAGATGAAAATGATGATGAAGCATGATGGGATCAGATTTTTGTCTCCCAAACCCATGCCTAAACGCACAAAGAGAGAGGGAGGGAGAGAGAAAAGATATTAAAATGTTTTCTTGACTTTTCTACACTCTCTTGCTTTATCCCAACTTGACACTTGTCTTCATCTCATCCACTCTCACAAAGTAAACAACTAATTAGCCACTTAATCCCTCCATTAGCCATTTACTCTCATACCTCATTTTCTCTTAGTTAGTAATTAATCACTCCATTAATCACTAACTTATGGCCATTCTTTCAATTTTCCCAACAATTATGGCATATTAATTAAAATTGCCATACAACACATTTAATTCTTTTCCTCTTCTTTATGCGCCATTTACCCTTATTTTAGCCCAATAATTATTTCATCACATAATTATGCTAAAATACAAGGTGTTGGGCATTTCCAATAATAATTCGGATCTCAAATCCATATAATCATTCATAACATGAACAGCAGCTACCATATGAAATTTCTTAGGGATAATCATGTATTGATTCAATGTCTAGATAACATAACAAATGTTAGGTCTAGTATTGGTAAGATAACATAGCCTACATATCAAACATCGATATATAGCTGGATTATGCATGAAGGAGTCAAATTTTACCTTCTGCTTTCACTTCTTATGATTCCCTTTACTCATAGTAATACTATATTGTCCTTCAAGACTTAATCTAGTGCTGTATTACATAGGTGTTTTCAATGGCTTAGCCCTACTGTAACCCCCTTCATAATTATGATTCGAAATACATATTTTAAAATGAAATAGAGACCAATAATAATCAAACTCATTTACAATCCCTTCCTTACGGAAGGGTTTTCACAAATATTTTTAAAGATTCTACCTTACCCTGGTCTCAAATTCCACAACTCGAATATAATTACCCTGTGCAGTTACATCACATTTACATATCAGAGTATACAACAAAATCCCGGCAACCCTCAGGTTTCATACATAAACTAAAGGTTTATAAATTCCCATTAGGGGATTACACCACTGTCTCCAAAACAACATTTATAAGATATACAGTGATCTCCGAACAAAACATGATATCCAACACCAAAATATAAATCTCCCTAAGGAGCCTTATCCGCCCTTGGTCGTCTCCTTTCCCTTGGAGCCACTTGCCCTGTCTGAAGGTTTGTCAATGGAAAGAATGAGATTCAAAAGAATCCCAGTAGTAACAAATCACTCATACCACATGTAATCATAAAGCATACAAGAAAATCATTAAGCAGCATCACAACATAAAGCACAGCACGCAGGCTGCCACATATGCACATAATCACATAATCTCATCCCCCGTATTCCACCGCCCCGAAGGCACGGTCCTCCCATCGTCAACACTAATGGTCCGCGGGTGAAGGTTTCACAAATAGCCTTTTGGCTTTCACATATACCCTTACGGCTTTCACATAGTCTCATCCCCCGGATTCCACCACCCCGAAGGTACGATCCTCCCACCGTCAACACCGATGGGCCGCAGGTGATAGACTCACAAAAAATGATCAAACAAACATACCACGTATCACATATAGTATAAGGGAAAAGTGTCACTACCTTGTTCTTTCCTGACGTGCACCGGCACAGGTTGCTTGCAATTAGGACAAATGTCGAACCCTATAAACCAAAGTCAAGGACGACAAGTTATTCTCTATTCCAAATTCTCACCTTCAGAACACTTAAAGTTAGTTATCACTTGGACTCTTTAGGTGGCTATTAGAAGCCTAGACACATGCCTAAAGGGTTGGAGAGTACTATCTCAAAGATCACCTTTTAGTGTGCATCATAAAATGTGCTAACCACAGGGCTCACAACTTAGTCCTAGAATTCCAAAATACAATTTAGACACTTCCATAGTGTTTCTGGGGGTTATATGAGCATATTATGAAAATTTACAAAAATGCCCCCGGGGACCCGGCCTGGCCGTACCCGGTCCGGCTGTACTTTTTCTGAAATTTTGACATGGGATATTCTGACATATTTTCGCCCAAGGAATCCAATTTCGAACTCAAAATTATCAAATTCAATATCAAATTACAACATTACCCTTGGCAGCCTCACTTTAAGGGTTTTAGGGGCGTTTTCGTAATTATGCTTTTTTGGCCTTTTCTGAAAAAGTGACCAACTGTAACCCCACCTAATTTTTGCTCCTGAACTCAATGGAACCATCAAATCATTGAAAATCCAACTCTAACCCTCAGATCTAGCCCTGGCAGAAATCTTGGCATACTTTGGGAAGAATCGGTGTTTTTTGGTTTCGGCTCCGTAAACGTGTTCCTTTCTACTCTTAATCACTTTATTAATCATTACATTAGGTTACAGCTAACATTAAGACCCAATTTGGGCAGCATAACCCCTAGGCGATATCATTTCCAAACTTAACCAATGGCAATCCGGTGAAATTTCACCGATTAAATTGCCCACAGTAACCAGAATAAGCAATATACGAAAGTTTGGAAGTTACCTCAAACTCCCACTAGCTTTTCCTCAAGGTGGCTGAAAACCCTAGCCTTAGAACACCCAAATTTGTGCTCCATCAATTTCGGATTTTTACAAAATTCTGGCAGATTTCTGCCCAAACTTTGAAAAATCATAACTAATTCTAGAAAAATCAAAATGAGGTGATCCCAAAGCCAATGGAAATATATTTAAGTCTTATTTATTGGAAAAATATGGATCACTGCATTTAATAACATCAAAAATACAGAATTGCACAAAAGTCCATACTGCTCCAAAACATATTCCAGTTTCCATCCCAAACTTTGGAAAATCATAACTCTTAACTCACAAATTGAAATGACACAAATTATATGTCCATTTTGTAGCTTGGCATGTGAAATTTAAGACTGGAAAATTTCAGAATTTTTAGACACCATTTGCCTATTTAAAACGTCCATACAAATCGACTGCCCTGTACAGAGTTTCAATGGACAAGTTTCCAACTTTTGCACAATTGTTCCCAATGGTTCCAATTTCACAATAAACACTCTCCCCACACGAATTTTCACAAGGAAGCCATTAGAATCATTAAAACATCCAAATTCCCATCACACATTCTCCAAAAGTGTTTATTCAACAATAATTACAGTCACTTTTGAAGTCATTAGCCCTTAATCGCTTTTTGGGATATTACACCTACTTAGCCCTATATTCTCTATAAGGCCCAACGTATATTTTCTTTGACTAAGAACTATTCCCTTGTTGTAACTTGTTAGCTCCAGCCCAAGAAAATATTATAAGTATCTCAAATCCTTAATCTTGAACTGCTAGTGTAAATGAGCTTTGATATGCTCTATGCCTTGCATACTATTCCTTGTTATAACTAAGTCATCCACATAGGCAAAAACAATGGTTATTTGATTTAACAAATAAAGAATAATCATACTTACTTTGCCTAAACCCCCTTTGAATTAAGGTGTCTGTGAGCTTAACATTCCATTGTCTAGATGCTTACTTCAACCCATCCAAGGATTTGTGAAGTTTATAAACTTTATTATCACCAAAATTGTCAAACCCTTGTTGGATCCGCATATACATCTCTTTATTTAAATCCCTTAGAAGAATGAATTGTTCAATCCATATGAAAGAGATGCAACCATACATTGCTGTAAGTGTGAGGATAGTTCTTACAATCACCATTTAACAACCGAGGGGGAGGTCTCAAAGTAGTCAATACCTTCTTGTTGGCTACAACCTTTTGTTTTCAACCTTCCTTTATACCTATCAACATTACTTAAGGAGTCATACTTGATCTTAAAGACCCAATTACAACCAATGGCCTATTTACCTTTTGAAAATGGGACAATTTCCCATGTATGATTTTGTTTTAACACCGACATCTCTTCTTGTATGGCATCCATCCACTTTGGATACTTGGCAGCTTCTTGAAAACTTCATTGCTCATTAAGTGTATCAGTAGATAGTATGTGATTCTTATCATCCACAAAAAGTTAGCATAATAGATATATTCATAAATAGATATTTACAACCTGTTTTAAATGGTTTACCATTCAATGCCTCCTCCATGCAAATATAATCATTTATTCATGAGGGGGCTTGCTTATCTCTTATAGGCCTTGTCTTCCTATCAAAATATTACTTTATGTTAATGGGAGACTTATTCCCTGGCGATTCTTGATCATAAGGCTATGGTACATCCCCACGATCCTTATGTGCAGAACCAAACTGGGTTGAGCTTGTAAATCATAATTATCATACAAAAAAGGGTTTAGATTATAAGGAAAGAGACTTGACTAAATAATAGGAATAGAATTTTTAAAAGGAAACTAAGCCCCAAAAAAATAATGGGCCTACAAACCATCATGGTTTTCTTAACTAAATTGTACAAATTAAAAACCCTTTGGTTAGGTAGATACCCTAAAAAAATAGATGCTTTTGAATGTGGTTGAAATTTATCGTGATTACTTTTAACGGTCATAAAAACCAAATAGCCAAAAACCTAAAGTTAGTATAGATTAGGTTGTTTAATATATACTACTCCCTCTGGTCCTATTTATAAGCAACTTTCTCTCTCATGGGGTTAGTCCTTTTTATAAGCAATTTTCACTTTTTGTCTGAAAATGTAAGCTTCTTTTTCCTATTTTACCCTTATTAAATACTTATTCTTTCTCATATCTTATATTCATTATCTCTCATACATTTTTTATCTATTCTCCCTCCTATACTCTTTTCATAAATAAGGGTATATATGGAAAAAATATGACATTTTTTTACACATTTATTGCTTTTAACTACCAGTTTGTTTTGCGCAATTAAGGGGAAAATTGCTTATAAATAGGACCGGATGGAGTATTTCATAAGGGGTTTTATAGTTCAAAGATATAGATGGCGTTCATTGATTAGAAAAGCTACAGTCTTAATACTTTCCCCCCAAAATTAATAGGCATATAAGAGGAAATAATAAGGCTATGAGACATATTCAAAAGGTGTCTATGTTTTCTCTCCCCCACACTATTTTGTTGTGGCATTCCATATATGAAAAAATCAACAAAAAATCTATAATTTTTGGGTCGTTATTGCCCCTTGCAAAACTTTCTGGTGCTTATAGCTATTTCGTGGGAACTTTTAGGGTAAAAATGCCCTTCAATCCAAAAAAAAAAGCTGACATGGATGCTACATAGGCATGCTGCCTCAACATAATTGGTCAACTAACGGTTGACCATTTAGAACCTTTAGGTTAGGACAATATTCACAATTTCACACATTTATTGCGCATCTAGAAGCATTCTAGTTTTGGTGAATCACTAATTAAAGCCCATAAATTAAAATTCACATTTTCATACTCGGGTTACTATTCATTTATAATTTACAGATTTTCGTCCAACTTTGAAAACTCGTGACTAATTATATACAATTTGTATGTGGGCGATCTAAAATTCTTTTGAAAGTTCTTGAAGTTCTTTACATGATAAAAATATCATCCTAGCTTGATCATGCCCATATTAATATAGTTGATTTGTTTTCTAGACTTGCTGTGTTGCTTATACAAATTCAATTCTTTAAATTCTAAAATACATAACTCATCTTATGTACATCTCCCTGACCTCATTTAGGCCTTTGTGGAAACCTCTTTGTGTTTACTTCTTGTATACAAATTCTCACGGACATTGGACATTCATACTATTTATTATTAAGCCGAATATTAATCATGCTATAAGCAGCCCAAACTGGATAGTCAAGAACTTGCTTTATAAATACATATCTTCAAGGCTAGGTCAGGGCATATAACCCCTTGTAATGCCTCATTACATATCAAACATATAGTCTAAACCCTCATAATTAAAGTACACAACTTGTCACGCCCTTATTTTAATTTCACGTTTACCAGAGTATTCACGGAAAACGACATGCGGTTCGATAGGCAACACAAGAATAGCATAACTATACTGATAATATGTGCATGATTACATAAATTCCCCATAGGGGTTTGTACATAATACTTACGATTAAGGTAGCCGCACAAGGCTACTAGGGTGTCTAAACTCATCCCAGTGAAGCGGAGACTTCTTCCCGTCTTCGTTCCACTACTGTAATCCCCTCGTACGGTACTCTGCATTATTGTTTGCATATCTTCTATCGTCTCCTGTCTAAATTGTTGGTAGGGGAGGGTGAGATTCGAGAGAATCTCAGTAGGAAACATATACCATAATGCATGCATGATTGATGCTATGTGTATGACATGTTAGCTTTATCTAGATGTATGCTCCATATGACATTTCTGCATGCTCAATGTTTCATACAACAAGACTATGGCCACAGTGAAAACAGAAACAGAGCTTCATTTATTCAAATATGCTCTACACAATCAAGTAAAGCAATCACATACATCATTACACAAGCAAAGATATCAAATACATGCAAGTAAGGTAAGTCCCCTACCTTAACCCATTTCCACCTCGAAACGCGTGCCTCGTAGAGCGTGCCAACAGCTCGGGGCTCCATATTCGATCCTACAATGTCAAATGTACTATTTAGACACTTCCATAGTGTTTCTGGGGGTTATATAAGTCTATCTTGAAAAATTACTAAAATACCCCCGGGGACCCGGCCCGGCCCCGCTGTACCCGGCCCGATGGCACGTTTTCCCAAATTTTTGACTAGGGCTATTCTTACATATTTTCACCCAAGGAATCCATTTCCGGACTCGGAATTATCAAATTCAATGTCAAATTACGAAATTGCCCTTAGCAGCCCTACTTTTAGGGTTTTAGAAGCGTTTCCGTAATTATGCTTTCTAGGCCTTTTCCGAAAAAGTGCCCAACTGTAACCCCACCTAATTTTCCCTCCTGAATCCAATGGAACCATCAAATCATTGAAAATCCAACTCTAAGACCCATTTACAATGCTGGCCGAAATATATAGGTTTTCCAGGGAAAATCGGGGTTTTTCGGTTTCGGCTCCGTAAACACGTTCCTTTATACTCCTAACCACTTTATTGACTATTCCATTAGGTTACAACTACCATTTAGTATCAATTTGGGCAGCATAACCCCTAGGCAACTCAATTTCCAAACTTTAAAACCAATGGCAATCCGGCGAAATTTCACCGATTAAATTGCCCACAACAGCCAGAATAAGCAATATACGAAAGTTTGGAAGTTACCTCAAGCTCCCACTAGCTTTTTCTCTTCTTGGCTGAAACCCTAACCTTTGAAATACCAAAAGATGAGCTTCCAAACCTTGAATCACATAGAAGAATAGCTTAGGAACGGAGTTATACGCATTAGGAACCGATTTACCGAAGAAATCACTTACCTTTGTAAGTTTTTCCTCCTCCTTTTCTCTCTCTACAATTTTTCTCTTCCTCTCTCTAAAACTGAAAATGGCGTCAGTTTCATCTGAATAAAGGAGGAAGATGGTGTTTTATTTTAATATCTTATATCATATTTCATTTATTTGATAATTTCCAAATTTTCGGATTTTACAAAATTCTGGCAGATTTCTGCCCAAACTTTGAAAAATCATAACTAATTCTAGAAAAATCGATATGAGGTGATTCCAAAGCCTATAGAACTCTTATTGAGTCTATTTTCAAGGAAAAATATAGACTTTTACTTTATGGAATCAAAAAATTCCCATAATTTCATTCTTTGCATGTTGTTTCAGAAACTTTCCAGTTTTTCTGGGCTAACTTCAAAAATTCATATCTTTTTGTGTATAGCTCTAATTGCGTCATATGACCTATCAAATTAAAGCTTAGTATGTCTACTTTCATCCTATAAAATTTCATAATTTTTTATTATCATTTAGTCTTCCAAAACCTTATGATAAGCTCACTGCCTCATAGGCGATTTTATCGAAAATATAATTATATTCTCCAAAATTCACCATTTTACTTTCTTAATACCCCAAAGATATTAGAATCATTAGGGAATATATTTGGGACATCTACTAAATCGGGGCTTAGTAGTCCACTCAATTTAGGCTTATTCCAAAGCCTCCAATCCCAAAATTCGGGATATTACATTTCTCCCCCCGTTCAATAAATTTCGTCCTCGAAATTTGAACGTCTACAACTTAGGGATTAATTCTATCTCATTCTATTATCACATGCAGGCTCAAAAGCCATGTACCACCATAGTTATACTTCCATTACTAATCTTAGATAGTATTTAGCATTCATCATCCATTCTGTACACAGTAGGTAGCGTGTAATCAAACACAAGTTCCTACAACGCTTGGTTCCGTAGGCCTTACAGCCTCTTCGGGACTTCACCCGAATTCACAAGATCACTTTTTTTTAACGGCCCAATCCTCACCCCCTTAACGAGGTCTGTTGGATGTCCCTCACCCCCTTAACGAGGTCTGTTGGGTTAGTGAGCCGGCCATGGTTCACTTCATTAGGTTCCTCCCATGGTAGAATGTCGCACCTTATGTGAGGCTGGTACTATTAGACACCAAAACGCTTGGTCACGCTGGTCTTACTGCCTCTGCTACACACAGGTCTTACAGCCCAGAGACACTGACCTATGCAACCTTGCACATCGGGTCTTACCGCCTTGTACAAACCGATACACTTTCTGTAATTTATGCCTACATGTTCTGTGTTCAGGATCAAATGACTATTTGAACCTTACTGGACGTACTGTGTGCATTGTTCACTATGTGACCATCCACTGTTTGCACTATATCACAAGTGGATGATTCATTCTGTGAGGCTACAGCTATGGAGATGCTCATGCCTCTACTCAACCTTGTTGCATCAGAACACATCCCAATCAATGCCTACTTGCATCTGTGTAGACCATAAAGGTCGACTGTGGATCTGGGATTGTTATCACTAGTGCTGTTGAGAGGTATTCACACTATTCTGCCTTACTACACTAGGGTTCATCCCAATTCCAATTCACATGTGTCACCACAAACTACAAAGGTTGTGTGACTGTTGACCATACATGTCATCATACTGTACACCACGCAGGATGTAATACTGTTCATCACATATACTGTAACACTGTCGACCATCAAGGCCATATTATGTTTTGGGATGATCAACAATGGTGCGAACATCAACCCCTCATATAAGTTTCGAAATTGCATTAGATTCACCACACTTCCGCTGCCCATTCTGATGCCTATCTCCTCATATGAGCTTTAATATTATCCAGATGATTTAATAGGAGTCCTACAGGAACCTCCCATGACACCTGACAATGCCCACTCTTTACCCGTTTGAACTTGAATCATTATGTTCCATATAAACTCTTATCAAAACCTATTCAATGTGGGATTCATTACAATACACCATCGTTGAGGATCAATGTTTTCGTAGCTCTACTCTACGATTCAACTTCATGGCAGCTGTACTCTAGGATTAGTCATCACGGTGGCTGCACTCGCGGGTTCATCATCACGGTGGCTGCACTCTAGGGTTCATCATCACGGTGGCTGCACTCTAAGGTTCTATACTCGGTGCTTCACACAGGCGCCCATACACCTGGTCAGCCCCCTTCCTGTCAGAACTTTCCTTAGGTAGCCCTCTCCGATCAGATTTCACCGTAGGTAGCCCTCTCCGATCAAATTTCACCGTAGGTAGCCCTTTCCGATCAGAACTTTCAATCTTTGTGGTCACAGTACAACTCCATAATTATGCCGTAAAGGCAACGTTTCTAAATTCAAAGCAAACATTATTACCATCTACTCAAGATTATGGATGGGATAGTTCAATTCCTGAAGCTTCAGCTGGCAAGATGCGTACGCCCTTACTCGGCTTGCATTAATTCTCATATCAATCTATGCCTGTTCACATCTGGGTATTCAATTCCCTTCCCAATCCATGCCATCTGGCATCATTGAAGACAACACAGGCCCACTATGGATCTGGGATTATCAGTGTTGGTACTTTAATAAATTTTCATCATCAGCTCTCCGAAGCTCCTCTCACAATCATCATCCCATACATAATGCTGAGTTTTGGGAAATTTCGATATAAACATCTCATCCCTTTTTTTTTATTATTGTCACACCCGTAGGCCTTCTTGGCCTCGTACCCGAGTCCCTTAGGACGTGGCTCACAGCCTCGTCGAGTAGAGTGCCTTTTTATTCACACCACATGGCTCTCTATAGTAACCCACAATCATCCATAGAAAATGTGATAGATAAATATGTCATGCACCATATAGTGTAAAACGAAAATCACATCAATCCGTGTGTGTACACAAAGTTCAGGGCCAAACACCCAGTTAAAACAACAATCCGTGTGTGTACACAAAGTTCAGGGCCAACCATCCAGTTGAAACCCTTCCGTGTACCTCAGCCGAGTCACCGACTACAGCTAGGTAAATCGTGTATCATAGCCGGGTCCTTACTAGGCCGAATGGTACATATACACTTCCCATCGGACGGTACATATACACTTCCCGCACCACAGCTAGATAATATTCGTGTACCTCGGCTGGGCACCAACCACAACCAGGTAATGTTCGTGTACCTCAGCTGAGTCCCAGACTACAGCTAGGTAATGTGCCCTAGGCACCTGTTCATTCACAGAATATAGAACATACAACATATTAATCATCACATAGTGTACGAGATATTATAGTTACTATATTGGCCTTTCCAGGATAACCTTCCTGATGAGCGTTGATCATTGTTTGCTATTCTATTCTCTTGCCCTGTGTTTGCTGTATTAGGCTAGGTCTAACTTCCTGACCTTGCCCAGCATCTAAACCTCTTAGTCTTACCACCTTTATGTTTCACTATATGAAGCAAGAAAGAGGTAAATTACATATAAACACATGGGCTTATCTGTCATTTCACAAAGTTTTGGGTTCATAGGTACCCCAAAAACAACATATCACAGGTGTTTACAGTAGTCAAGGAAAGTCTGTAACAACATACCACCTTTGAGCAACTGTACAACATGTCTTACTTTTTTTTCATAATATGACATAACATGTTCAACAACTTCCCAAGGGGTCACCCATCATGGCATTTCCCTGGGTTGAGCACGCTTAACTCTTTTGTACCAGTGCCCAAATGTGGATACCGGCTTCTACTGTTTCCATCCACGGGTACCCCGTGACTACCCTCGTCTTAAAAGACATGCCGGCTATCTCCGGTCACCAAAATATTGAGTGTGGACCGCACATTAGCCTTGGCCGTGCCCATATCCTTGGGTTCCGTAATATCCTTAGACCATTCTCGTCTAGTATTGCACCACTAGCGCCCCTTCAGTACTCGCCATTTCTCAGGGTAGATTCATAAATCGGAAAGATACCCTCCTTTGGTACTTTCTGTCCATGCATATTTCCTATCACTGTGTAATCAAGACCTTATCAGTATACCATCCTGTTGCCAGAACCACCGCACTTACTCTGAGCAGACAATTCTGTGGCCAGAATCCTTGCTCTGATACCAAAATGTCACGCCCTTATTTTAATTTCACGTTTACCAGAGTATTCACGGAAAACGACATGCGGTTCGATAGGCAACACAAGAATAGCATAACTATACTGATAATATGTGCATGATTACATAAATTCCCCATAGGGGTTTGTACATAATACTTACGATTAAGGTAGCCGCACAAGGCTACTAGGGTGTCTAAACTCATCCCAGTGAAGCGGAGACTTCTTCCCGTCTTCGTTCCACTACTGTAATCCCCTCGTACGGTACTCTGCATTATTGTTTGCATATCTTCTATCGTCTCCTGTCTAAATTGTTGGTAGGGGAGGGTGAGATTCGAGAGAATCTCAGTAGGAAACATATACCATAATGCATGCATGATTGATGCTATGTGTATGACATGTTAGCTTTATCTAGATGTATGCTCCATATGACATTTCTGCATGCTCAATGTTTCATACAACAAGACTATGGCCACAGTGAAAACAGAAACAGAGCTTCATTTATTCAAATATGCTCTACACAATCAAGTAAAGCAATCACATACATCATTACACAAGCAAAGATATCAAATACATGCAAGTAAGGTAAGTCCCCTACCTTAACCCATTTCCACCTCGAAACGCGTGCCTCGTAGAGCGTGCCAACAGCTCGGGGCTCCATATTCGATCCTACAATGTCAAATGTACTATTTAGACACTTCCATAGTGTTTCTGGGGGTTATATAAGTCTATCTTGAAAAATTACTAAAATACCCCCGGGGACCCGGCCCGGCCCCGCTGTACCCGGCCCGATGGCACGTTTTCCCAAATTTTTGACTAGGGCTATTCTTACATATTTTCACCCAAGGAATCCATTTCCGGACTCGGAATTATCAAATTCAATGTCAAATTACGAAATTGCCCTTAGCAGCCCTACTTTTAGGGTTTTAGAAGCGTTTCCGTAATTATGCTTTCTAGGCCTTTTCCGAAAAAGTGCCCAACTGTAACCCCACCTAATTTTCCCTCCTGAATCCAATGGAACCATCAAATCATTGAAAATCCAACTCTAAGACCCATTTACAATGCTGGCCGAAATATATAGGTTTTCCAGGGAAAATCGGGGTTTTTCGGTTTCGGCTCCGTAAACACGTTCCTTTATACTCCTAACCACTTTATTGACTATTCCATTAGGTTACAACTACCATTTAGTATCAATTTGGGCAGCATAACCCCTAGGCAACTCAATTTCCAAACTTTAAAACCAATGGCAATCCGGCGAAATTTCACCGATTAAATTGCCCACAACAGCCAGAATAAGCAATATACGAAAGTTTGGAAGTTACCTCAAGCTCCCACTAGCTTTTTCTCTTCTTGGCTGAAACCCTAACCTTTGAAATACCAAAAGATGAGCTTCCAAACCTTGAATCACATAGAAGAATAGCTTAGGAACGGAGTTATACGCATTAGGAACCGATTTACCGAAGAAATCACTTACCTTTGTAAGTTTTTCCTCCTCCTTTTCTCTCTCTACAATTTTTCTCTTCCTCTCTCTAAAACTGAAAATGGCGTCAGTTTCATCTGAATAAAGGAGGAAGATGGTGTTTTATTTTAATATCTTATATCATATTTCATTTATTTGATAATTTCCAAATTTTCGGATTTTACAAAATTCTGGCAGATTTCTGCCCAAACTTTGAAAAATCATAACTAATTCTAGAAAAATCGATATGAGGTGATTCCAAAGCCTATAGAACTCTTATTGAGTCTATTTTCAAGGAAAAATATAGACTTTTACTTTATGGAATCAAAAAATTCCCAGAATTTCATTCTTTGCATGTTGTTTCAGAAACTTTCCAGTTTTTCTGGGCTAACTTCAAAAATTCATATCTTTTTGTGTATAGCTCTAATTGCGTCATATGACCTATCAAATTAAAGCTTAGTATGTCTACTTTCATCCTATAAAATTTCATAATTTTTTATTATCATTTAGTCTTCCAAAACCTTATGATAAGCTCACTGCCTCATAGGCGATTTTATCGAAAATATAATTATATTCTCCAAAATTCACCATTTTACTTTCTTAATACCCCAAAGATATTAGAATCATTAGGGAATATATTTGGGACATCTACTAAATCGGGGCTTAGTAGTCCACTCAATTTAGGCTTATTCCAAAGCCTCCAATCCCAAAATTCGGGATATTACACAACTCATGGGAATTATTTTACCTTTTATTACTTATGACATAACATTGTCTTGGAATGATCACCCTCCCACTTACCTTTGCACTTTACTTGGTTACTCATAATCTAGCATGGTTGGTCAGTGGGGAGAGATTCAAAGAATCTCAGTAGGAAGCAATGCCATTCATTCATACATGGCAAAAGCTTGGTACATGACATGCATGCATTATATGAATTCACGACTACGATGACAACATTTTGCATGCTAAATGTTTCATAATTTGATAAACCTTTGTAATTAGAATGTTTTTAGAATTGGGAATTAGGGTATAAGAGAAGAAGATTAGAGGGTTGAAGAAGAGAACTAGAGAGATTAAAGGAAAATAGAGAGAGAAGAACAGAGGTAGAGGGATAGAGAACAGAATTGATTCACACAACCATATCATAATAGCCTAATGAAATACAATGAGGTGTTGCCTATTTATACTAAGGCAGGGGATAAGGTTACTAAAAGCTAATCATAAAGGCGGTTCACTACCTAACGGCTAACCACTAACTAATAGTAACTAACATTTTTTATTTTCATTACATTTACATATCAATACCCCCTTTCCAAAATATCCTTGCCCTCAAGGATGATTGACAACCAACAAATATGAAAACCACAATAACATAGGCTTGAAAAGTTTGAAAACTTTTGTTGATCCTTGAAAAAAATTGTTCCTTGAAATATTATCCCCGGAAGCTTGTCTTTTAGATTGACCTTCAGTACTAGTGCACACAAGTCCTTCTTTTCTTCCTACTCAATGAACAGATTCTTCCGTAAAGCATTTTAATTAACTTTCCCTTAAACCAAATCTGGACCAAAAGTCTTGTGGGAGAGAGGAGTAGCAACGAAACTCCATCTTGCAGTAACCTTTTATTGAAAATGCCCATAGAAAATATGCAACCCAATTGAAACATTATTGGGTTCATCTTTACTGCATTTTTCAAAGCCTATTTGTTCAGCTGGAATTAAAAAAATGTAGTACATCAACAAAATATCTCAAATAGTTTAAGAAAATGAGAACTAGCTATAATTTTGACTTTTCAAACCCAACTTCACTCAACCACGTCATATTCTACACAAGAATTTCAAGTTTTGGATGCAGCTAAGCTCCACACGTATCTTCATTCTTCGTTTTCGAGATACCTCTTTCAACTTGGGAGAATTCATGAGCTGAAGAGTCCATAATGGACAGAGATAGTGAAGAAGAAGAGGAATGTAATGGCAAGAATAGGATTGACATTGAAAGCATAAAAGAAGTCAGCTTTGGACTTGAAGGGGCATCATGCGACACACCTAGAAAATGTCCGAGAGTCTAAAAACTCAAATACCCATAAACTCCATATGGGATTTTTGCGTTCACCTTCACTCCCTTATTTTGGTCCATCATAATCGACAACTCTGGTCCAGCGCCTTTTGAAGATGTCTTCATATCTCTGGTTACTGCACTTGAAAGACCTTGGGTTGAGAAAGAACTTACTTACATGGTGTTGGCTTTATCACCCTCGATGTCTAGCACAGAAACAGGGGATTTAAGACTTGCATCTTTCTCACCTTCTTGAACTTTATTAGATGCTTTAGAAATGACCGGCCCTTCTTATTACTCGGCCAAGACTTTTCTTGCCTTTACTGCTTTCTTGGCTAACCATTGTAAGGATATTTCTTACACTCTTGCCAAGCATCAGGCTTCCAGAATGGATCTTGGTCCAAATAATCAGACAAACTCTGCTATTTCATCTTTCAAACTGGTAACATATGCCTCGACAAGATATGACTCGGACAAATCCAACTTCTGAACTGTAGAGTTGAACCTCACATTAAATTCACTTAAGGATCCAGTCTGCTGCAGGTGAGTTAAATTGGTTATTGGGTTCTCGAAGGGTTGAACTATAAGTACAAGGGCCCTGATTTCTTAAGTTAAAGCCTCAAATTCTGCTGTATCCCTTGCTGAAACATTTGCCACTCATCTCTGTAACCTTGCACTGAGTCTTGGCGGCTTCATTACGATTGCCAATAGTCCCTACCCTCTGCTCAATAGCTTGCAGTCTTTCCTCCATAATTCTTGATGTTTCTTGTGACTGAGTTATACCATTCAGCACCAGGAAGCGAGTAGCCAATAACCAAGGCCAAGAGCCAAAAGCTCTGATACCATTGACAAACCTTTGTAATTTGAATGTTTTTAGAATTGGGAATTAGGGTAGAAGAGAAGAAGATTAGAGGGTTGAAGAAGAGAATTAGACAGATTAGAGGGAAATAGAGAGAGAAGAACAGAGGCAGAAGGAGAGAAGAGAATTGATTCACAATAACCATATCATAATTTCCTGATGAAATACAATAAGGTGCTACCTGTTTATACTAAGGCAGGGGATAGAGTCACTATAAGCTAATCATAAAGGCGTCTCACTACTTAATGGCTAACCACTAGCTAACAGTAACTAACTTTTTAATTTTCATTACATTTACATATCAATATCACATATGACCATGGCATCAATAAGAAATAGAGTTTTAAAAATTCATTCATGCTTCACGTAATCCCACAAAGCAATCATACATATCAACACAAAAATCATAAATACCAAGCACATATTGAAGGTAAGTTCACAACCTTTTAGCTTTACTAATTTCTCTTTGTTTCCTTGCTTCCATAACTTGATCCACCATGACCAATCCTCCAATTCTTTATCCATGACATCAAATGGCCCTAAGTAAACATCAAATAACAATTTCTAAACCTATTAGGACCATTGAAATCATTAACATTTCAAAGATACTCTTACTTGTTACTGAAACCTCAACTTTGCACTTTTAATTTCATAGGCTTAAAAATTAATCTAACATGCTTCTCCCCCATGTGTTTTCATGTAGATTCCATTTTTGAACTTAAATTAAACATAACAAGATTCCTTCCCATTTCTCTAATAAAAAACAGTAACATAACATACATAATAGGTGTTAGGGCAAAAATAATGCAACTTTATTTTGTAATGATTCCAAACTTGCTTTCTTACTTGTACCTATACAAATTTTCATTTTACACTTATTGGAAGCATTAAAACAATCAAATTTCTACTCAATCTTGATGCCCTGTTTAGGTCGTGGCATACAAGGGGGAGATTAAAATGATTTTTAAACAATCCAATCTATAAACTATCATAATATTATCTATATCCTTGATCAAGATTTAATCTTAAATCAAGCTTTCTATACTTTTTCAAAATTTTGCAACATCTCCCCTGCTTTCTCATACTCCCTAAACTCACACAAATTCAAAAACAACACAATCTATTTTAACCAACATCATCCACAACTTTAAAGCAACATCTTGTGTCATTGTTTGATTCTTTGGAACTTTCTCTCTTAAAACCCTAGCTTCACCTTCTATTCTTGCTAAGAATATCTTAAAGAGAGATTTTAGAATCCTTAGATAAGGTTAGAGAGGAATGACTAGTAAGATTAGTGATTCAAACACTTAAACTTACCTATAATCGCTTTGATACTTGTTCTCTTTTCTTCATTCCTCTTCTTCTCCTTATTTCTGTCTAGCTCCTATTGTCACGCCCTTACTTTATTTTAATCTTTTTTAGAGTATTTGTGGAAAATGATATGCAGTTTGGTGGACAATATAGGAATAGCATAAATATACTGATAATATGTGCATGATTACAGAAAATCCCCATAAGGGTTCTTATATGATACTTACAATTAAGGTAGCCGCACATGCTACTAGGGTGTCTAAACCTATCCTAGTGAAACAGAGACTTCTTCCCATCTTCGCTCCACCACTGTAACCCTCTCTTGTGCAATTCTCTTCTCTAATTTTCGCGTACCTTCTATATTCACCTGTCTAAATTGTTGGTAGGGGAGGGTGAGATTCGAGAGAATCTCAGTAGGAAACAGATACCATAATGCATGCATGATAGATGCTGTGTATGACATGTTAGCTTTAACTAGATGTATGCCATATAATGACATTTCTGCATACTCAATGTTTCATGTAACAAAACTATGGCCACATCAAAACAGAAATAAAGCTCATGTGTTCAAATATGCTCTACACAATCAAGTAAAGCAATCACATACATCACTACACAAGCAAAGATATCAATTACATGCAATTAAGGTAAGTCTCCAACCTTAGCCCTTCTTGATCCTTAAGTACGCTCCTTAAACTTTGTGTCTCGTAATGCATGTCACAACTCGGCTCTCCACTCGATCCTACAATTCCAAATGCACCATTTAGACACTTCCATAGTGTTTCTGGTTGTAATATGAGCCTATTATGAAAATTTACCAAAATGCCCACGGGGACCTGGGCCAGTTGCATTTTTCCCGAAATTCTAACATGAGCTATCCTAACATATTTCTGACCAAGGAATCCTTTTACGGACTCAAAATTACCAAATTCATTTCCAAAAGACAAAATTGCCCTTGGCAGCCTGCTTTAAGGGTTTTAGGGGCGTTTTCATAATTATGCTTTTTTGAGCTTTTTCCAAAAAAAGTGACCAATTGTAACCCCATCTAATTTTCCCTCCTGAGCTTAATGGAGTCATCAAATCATTGAAAATCAAACTCTAAGACCCATTTCTAGAGTTGGCCAAAATTATGGTATCCTCCGAAAAAAATTGGGTTTTGCGATTTTGGCTCCCTAAACGCGTTCCTTTATACTCTTAACCACTTTATTAACCATCTAATTGAGTTATAACTACCATTTGAACTAAAATTGGGCAGCATAATCCTTAGGCATTACAAATTCCAAATTTCCAAATCAAAGATAATCCGACAAAATTTCACCAATTAAATTGTCCATAATAGCCAGAATAGACAATATATGAAGGTTTGGAAATTACCTTTCGCTTCCCTCTGGCTTTTCTCAACAAGGATGAAACCCTAAGTTTTCTAACACCAAATTCGAGTCTCCAAACCTAAACCACATTAAAAGGAAACTTAGGATCAGAGTTATACATATTAGGAACCGATTTACCGAAGAAAGTATCTACCTTTGTTAGCTTTTCTTCCTCTTTCTTTCTCTCTAGAATTTTTCACGTCCTCTCTCTAGGTTCAGATCTTTTTGGGACGAAATTGGCTGAAGGACGAAGGAGATAATGATATATAATAATATATCATATGTTATTTCATTTATTTAATCAATTTCCAAAAATTCCAAAATCAATTTTATGTACATAAACCTTATGTACATGTAACCAAAGCTCATTAAGCCCAACCAATATTTCCTTCCTCTTGCAACATGTAGGAGGGACCTAGGGGTCCCTCCCTATGGTCTCATCAATTGGCTTCACAACTTGTTCCGGTTACGTATATACGTAAAGTTCCAATTTTGGCCAAATTAGCGTTTTTGCTTAAATTTTTCATAAATTCATATTAAATTGACCAAAATATTTCAAATATATGTTTACCTTTTATTTTTATTAATTAATTGAAATTAACTTCAATTAATCATAAAATAATTAATTTTGTGCTTAATTGGCAAAATTATGATTTTGCCATTACCTTTTTAATCTAATTTCTTTTCTTCTTTTTATCTGACCAATTTCCATCAATTTTTGGACCAAATATTTTCTCTATTATTCCTCCATTTTTGGACCTTAATATTAGGCTTTTTAAATTACCCAAATCAATTCCATAATTGTTCTGCCCATTTTCTCATGAATATGAACAATTTAAAAAATTTATAAATTCCAAATTTATGAATATTCACCATTTTATTGAATTTCTCAACTAATTATAATATATTTGGTGAATATAAAATTTAGGGTGTTACACATACTCTATCTTATTTTCTTGTTTCAGCCTACTTCAGTGAGAGCAAATAAGGGCATGAGAAAGCTTTAAGTGATCTCAAATCGTTAACAAACCAAATTTGATAATTTTCTATGTACATAATATTATTTTATGTCTCCTTTAAGATCCAAAGGCAAAAGCTCCTTCTTGATCTCTTCCTTTGCTATAAGCACGACATATGATCCCTTAAGAGACCATAAAAATTTTTCTCCCGTGTGCTAATTACATTTTATAGGCTTAACTCCTTTATTTTTATGCCATTAATCACTTATAAATACTTTTTCGAAATTCTTTAACATTAGTACCAATTTGATATCATCAAAAAAGCATATTAATTAGGGAGTAATTTCCTAATTTTTCTCAAACTCAAATTTTGTCATCCAGTATTCTTCCCATATTTTTAAAGAAATTGCCTTAATATTGGATAAAAAAGCCCATAACATACTATTTAACGTAAAATTTCCATTTCCAGTGCATGAAACCGTTTTTACAAATTCAAATTAATCTTAAAACAAATTTCCCTTATTTGTTCCCAATTATTGGAGGACTACTGATACTTTTATAATTAAACTTGACTAATTATCCTTTAATTAACCAAAATTATAATAATTCTTCAAAATTCCTTTTTGATGTAATATTCTCATTTATACCTCAATGAAGCCTCAATTATAGTATAGAAGGTTATTCTCTTCCTTCCTGTGTCTGCGGGGTTTTTTTTATTGAAATCCCGGGCATATTTTCCAAAATTACCCTTATGTGCAGTAATTTTCAGAATTTACGCTTTTGCCCAGACTCGGGACAATAGATATACAATGTTACCTGGACCAGTGTACTATTTTATTTGACCTTTGGCTATACTTTGATTGTGCATTTGGCTCTCATTCAGAAAGGCTAAATGTTAGTACCATCTATCCCTTCAAGGCATTTTTGCCCGACTCGGCTTAACAGCCTAGTTATTTCAGACTTATTATTAAGCTTTTAGGTCTAAAATTTGGGATGTTATAACATGCTATCCAAAGTAGAACTAAATGATAAGTTTAATTAGTACTCCCTCCGGTCCTAATTATAAGATAAATCTGATTTTTTTGGAGAAATTAAAA
The DNA here is from genome assembly GCA_963242795.1 of Inga leiocalycina. NCBI lineage: Eukaryota > Viridiplantae > Streptophyta > Magnoliopsida > Fabales > Fabaceae > Inga > Inga leiocalycina. Next base: position 42,776,932 of record OY725332.1, read on the forward strand.
AAACCAATTAAATTACTTTAGAGTTTTTATATTTTTAGTATCCTTAGATTATATATTAGTTTATAGTCAAATTAATTAGTTTGGAGAAAAAAATAGAAATATAAATACTCTAAAATTATTTAATTAACTTCCTTAATTTATTTAAAAAAATCAACTTTATCCTATAATCAGGATCAGAGGGAGTAAAATGTAACATGCTTCTTCCTGTCAACCCACAGCTAAGCTTCCAATAGCTTCTCCTTTCCCTTGAATGTACTTGCTCCTAGGGTTAATACATAGAGAGAGGGGGTGAGATTGGGGAATCTTCTCATCTATAATTATATTTCAGTATATAGTGCAGAGTAAATAATTAAATATGCAAAACAAGCCGCATAGAATAATACCTTACAATAATTGAATAATTATAAAACTGAATAATTAAAACGATTATTACACATGGCCATGACAATGAGAGAAGCAAGGAGTTTACGGGTGTGTTTGGTTTGAGAGGAGGGGAGGGAGGGGAGGAAGTTAAATTATCTTTTTGGGTTAAAGGTAGTTAAATTTTAGATAGAAATCCAAAATTTAAAAGGAATGAGAGGATAAATTTTAGGCAGGAATTCAAAATTTAAAAAAATGAGAGGGTAAATTTTGAGTTTCTCCCGTCCAAAATTATAATTTGCCACCCCTCTTCTCCTCTCCCCTCAAACCAAATACACCCTACATGTTCTCATGCTTAACTACAGCAATAATGGCACAAAAACAAACATGCAATCAAAACAAAATATTCAAAATTAATAATTCAAGCTGCCTTTATCTTGATCTCTCATGCTTGCACTTCTTTTGTGTCCTCTTGGTGGATTTGTGCACAAATCAAATCCTAACATTTATTTGTACACAAGACAGTTAATATAGCTATCATTCACATCATAACTCAAGAAATTAGCTATCATATGGGCTCTTCTAAATCTCATATAATTCTCACTTCAGATTTGGAAATTATTTTCCAGCTTTAATAGCATTGTTCCAACATCATTTTTGGAGCCTGATACATAAGCCAATATTTTAAGATACCCATACAATATATCAGGTATTAATCAGTGGGTTTTTATCACTTTTGATTCAATAATTTGCACCCAATGGCTTCCAATCAGCACACAAACACACCTATGTATATATATAATAATGGAAGAGAAACACAACCGTTCCCAATTTCTTCAACCAGTTCGGCTTCTTTACAACATCCTTAATATTTTCTTTCTCTATTATGAAATTTTCTTTCAAGAATGTTTAGCTTGGCATAAATATTAACACCATCAAAGTAATCCACACACACACACACACATTGATACCTCTATAGAAAAACAACTTTGCAGCTTCATATATCACCATCTTATTTTAGCATGCTTGTGAAGCCATTTAATATTTTAGGAAACTTCCATATTTCAATTCACATATCAAAACAATTATTACTTTGCTCAGGCTTCATCATTCATACCGCACTAGCTAGCACTTAAACATACATGTAACATTCTTGTATGGCCATGGTTAATAATCTAAACAGGGTTCACAATAAGCTAAGTCTGAAATTTCCCAACTCGGCCCTTCAACAGCATCAAATTTACACGCACGCACCCACGTATGCACGCATGCTGCAACATATATAGCATACAAACACACAACAAAAAACCAGATTCGGTCATTACAGATCAGAATAGCCCACGCATTGATTATCATGTTTCTAGCTTTAATCTTCCTTTAGATGCTATAAAATCTCTTAATCACTAATTCTTCCCTTTAAGAACCTAGAATCAATCTTCTCCCAAAATCTCCAAATGGTAATCGAAGAGATTGAAGATGAAAAGGGATTTGGGAGACTTATTTTTTGACCGAACTTTGTAATTGCAAGTGATATTCAAGCTTCCCTTTCTCTTCTCCGGTGATCTCTGGCCCTCTTCTCTCTGTCAATATTTGTCTCTTCCTCTGGTCCTTTCTTAGATATTAACGTGATTGCTCCACTCCCTTGCTCTCTCTCTCTCTCTTCCTTTGATCTATTTATATGAGTAAGGCATAGCAAACTTGCTCTATGAGGACTAAGGAGGCAAGGGAATGAATCGTGTGGTAGAAGGATTGTGAGCTAGTATTGAAACTTTTGGGGCTTCTCCTATTTTTTCCCTGAATTTCCAAGCTTACTCAATAAACTTATGAGCCAGTATTTTCACTCGATAAGTTTATGGCCCAAGAAATCAGCCTTAGTTTTACGAATGAACTTTAAAAAAATAGTTTCAACTTTTCCTTAATTGTACTTTGGGCCTTTATACATTTAATAATCATTTCTTTCCAAATTTTTTGAATTCTCTTACCCAAAAATAAGGTTTTTTCTGAAGAATCTATTTTCCCGAGGCTTTAATTAATTCCTTCAAGCCTCTTAAAACTCTATAAATTATTAACTCAGAGATTTAAAATTTGGGATATTATAACATTGTTATGTTTGAAACTTTCAGGGTGTTATTAAATTTGAAAAAACTTCCAAGATAAATTTATTCCATAACCTATTATTTTCAGTATGAAGTAAAGTGCTTATAAATGGATACATATTAATGTGGGAACCCTAGCTGACCAACCCCTCCCCAATTTTTTCCCAAAAAATTTATTAAGATATTGATCCAAAAATTTAAAATTGGGCCGTATTCCCTGATATTTTTAAACAGAGCCACAAAACTCGAATTTTAAAAGGTCTTAACCCTACACTGATTCTTAAAATTCCCAATCAACCTAACTACTTCTTTAGGGCCTGTTTGGTTGGAGGGGAGGGGATAGGAGGGAATGAAAAATGCCCCCTCCCCTTATTTGGTATGAAAAGTAGGAGGGGAGGGACCCAAAAAAGGGGCTCTAAATCCCTCCCACTCCCTCAAATTGATTCCCTCCAATTTGGGGGGTTTTGGAGGGAGTCCAAAATTTGGGACTATTTTGCCTCCATAGTCTTTTCATATTCTTAATTATATCCTATGAGTCTTCAATAAAAATATAACTCCTTCTTGCTCTCAACTGTTGTCTCATTCTCACGATGCAAGTTTCATTCCCGTCTGGATCTAACTTGAGAACACATCAGATTGGGGATTTAAATCTGGTACCTCATCGTTGCCTCTCAATCTCTTAATTTTTGTATCACAGCCTTATTTGTTTTTCCCCATTCTAGAAAATGACTCCTCATTTGTTTGTTCCAAAATTTTTATTCGTGTATAGTGCTTTTCCTCACTAGCGGAAATATACATGCTCAGATTTTCCTGGTGATAGGTGATTTATCTGCTGCAAAAAAAAATATTTTTTTCTCTTGAGCTATTATGTTTTTTTAAAGTGTTTATTCTTGTTTAGTGCATGCTTTTCTAATGCTGGGCAGAGACACATGCTCATTTTCTTCGTTGCCATTTTGCACCTAATTAAGCATTGCCACTTAGAAATAGTTTTTTTAAGTTTTTCTACCATTTCTTTTTCAAGTCCTCTACATTTTTTTTTTCAATAGAAGGAATTTTCCATTTAATTTGATATGATAATTGCTGAAATATTCATATAATGAGAAATTAAGTTGGGGGGAATTGAAAACTATTTATATTTTATATCTTCATCTTTTTTTTTATAAATTATATAATTTATATTGAGGTGTAAATTAATTTAAATAATTTATATAAGGAAAAATATATAAACTAATGTCTAAGGATAAAATGGTAAATTAGATATTATCTCTCCTCCCCTCCTCCTTTTAACCAAACAAAGGATCATTAAAAAAACCTTTCCCTTTCTCCCTCTCCAACCAAACCAAACAAGATGATCCTCCATCCTACCCCTTCATCCACTGCCATCCATCCCCTCCCTTTAAACCAAACAGGCCCTTAAAGAATGGCCGCAATTCCCCTAATTTTTCTGCTCATCGCTTTAAAGAAGCGCGCAACATTGTAAGCATTTGACTATTTTTCTTCTTGCGTGTTTGTTTATCGATCAATCTTGTTATTACCTACCTATTGATAATGTAAAATAAAATAAAATAAAATATTAGAATTCATTTTGTAGATCTATGATTTGGAAACTCTATTTCCTCAATTAATTTCAGCAATCTCTTATCAATGGATAGTTTTGGTTTTAATTATAAGGTAATTTTTAGCAAATCAAAATAAATTATCATCACATGACTTGGATATTCCTGTGGGAAATCATGTGTATCAAAGATCGCTTGACTATCTATCAAAGTCTATATTTTGCAGATCAGGGTTTTCTGCTACTAGAAAATTTTAGCAACGCTATTTTTTCTTGGCAGATCTCGGCTGTCATATTTTTATATTTCAATTTTATCTTTTAATATAAATATTATATTTTGATGTGACAATCAACATTTTTTATATGCTTTCATTATTTTAAAATTATAAAAAGTTAGATGTGAAAAACTGTATATGAATTCTTGTCTCTCTTTGGACCGTGGTCAAATAACCAGACAGGTAAATAAGACGTTTTGATGTTTTGCTATATATGGCAATGGATCGGTGCTATATATAAAATTAAAATTAGTATTATATTATTGATATATTAATCAGATAGTCTGATATGTTTTATAAATTGTGGAAATTTAATTTAAAACATGACTTGTCTGCTACATACAAATAGTTTTCTGTTCACTTATATAAATTATGTTGTTGATTTTGATTGACGATTGATATATAGTCTCTACAGTTGTTATCTGGCAAGTACTTGATAATGAAAGAAAATGAATATAATAAAGAACACATAATTTGAAATCTGACTCCATTTTTTTTAATGTAAAAGTAAAACAATACCTTATTCGTTGAGGTCATTTATAAATTAAACTAAATGTCTTATGTCTTCGTATTTCCACACTTGTATTTTAATTTCCAGTCATTTTCAGTCAAAAACCCAGTACGAAGCCGACAAATTCAGCCTCTCCCCCCCCCCCTCTCTAATTTGCCAAAATTTAACTAGGTTATGAATATGGCAATAAACTGCATTTCAGGTTAAGTGATCAAGTGGAGTACAAAAAAAGGTAAAAAAGACACAAATTCTACAATGATCTTTGAAATTAGTATACATCGTTCTTACTGTAATACCTCGAATTTTGAGACTTGAGCTTAGAGAATAAGCCTGAGATTAGTGGATTGCTAAGCCCTGGTTTAGCTGGATCCCAAATTGGATTAAGAAATATGAAAATGAGGTTGATGGTGATTCCAAGGGAATTGCCATAATCAGGGGCAAAATGGTAAAGATACCAACTAATTGATCGGTTTCCGAAGAGAAAACTCATTGGTAACTTGAAGATCAATGGTTAGGATTGATTTGTGTAGAGATCAAAAGGGTGGAATCCCATGTATATGTGTGTATGTGAGCTCATGGGAGGTTGGTCAAGATGGTGACACTTGGCAAATTGTAGACCCTTGGATTGGGGTCAAGATTTCAACCCATTCCTCTCTCCTCTCTTCCCTCAAATCGGTTTGTGTGTGTGTTGGGGGCCAAAAATCTGTGTCTCCTTCATATCTTTCTTTCTCTCTCTTCTTCCTCCATGGATGTTGAAGCTTGGGAGGAAAGATAAATGGAAAAGGTAAGATTTGGTTGGCTTAAGGTCATCTTTAGCTCAAATACCCTTCTTTAAAGTTGTTCATAGTAATGAGAGCTTCATTGCTATGGTTTTAGATTTGGGAAAGAAGGTGGTTTGAGAGCTTGAGGAATCTTCGAAGATGAAGAATCAAGGAAGTGCTTGGGAAAGAGGAAGAGGTGAGTGTTTGCTCTCTTTTGATCTATTATTTGTGATTTACGGTTGAGTTTTGTGATTTGTAGTTTTTGCCCTAATTTGGTAAGATTGTGGAATGATGGAGTATGGTGGTTAAAATGGTGTATGAATGTGTAAAATGGTCTTTGGGAGTGTTTGTGATCATTGGAAAGGAAATTGGTGTAATTTGGGTAATGTGTGTGATCAGTGTGATCATAGGGGGAAATGTTATTGTGATAGGATTTTGGTTGTTTTGAGGTTTCCAATGTGTTCCTTGTGTGAAATTGTGTGGGAATAGCCTTGTGTAAGAGTTTTAGGATCATTGGAGACATATTGATTAAGTTTGGGAAGTGTTGTCAGTTTCTGCGTGCTAGCGCCTCCAATATCTCCTAGAGTTTCCCTTGCGGTTCTAAATTTTCATCCGTGTATGAGTATATTGCTCTATCAAGTTTATAACCTATGAGAGTTATATTCGAATGTTAAAATTAATTTTTATTAATTTCAAAATTAATTAACAATTAATTATATCTTGATGAGATAACTAAATAAATTCAGTTTAAATTAAATCTATCCAACAGTTTTAATTTAACCTATTTATTTAATCAAAATAAAGAGCCATTAGATATAATTTATCTTCATAAATTAAATCTGATATACTATATCTCTATCATGTTAGTTATTAAATCTAATTTAGCTTAATAAAATTAAATTTAAAAGTAACACAATATAATAATATCATATAATATATATACACATATATATAAAATATGTATTTTGAAAATACATATATATATATATATAATATTATTAACGAATTTTATATTATATATATATATATATATAAATATAAAATTCATCCACCCTAGATTAAACATTATCTCGTGTTGAGCCATTCTTGTGTGCAACCCTCTAGGCCCATATGAAGTTGGCAGTGGGCCATTAACTGTACTAACCCACAAGTCGAAAGCGGCCTCTAGCAAGACATTACGACTACCCAATTCATATGAGGATCGTTAATCCGATACAATCTATCATACAACAATGTCACGTCCCTTTTGTCACACAATATATCGGTCAAGGATGAGGCATGGATAATGTCATCCTCTTGTTCCTAACCATTACTTTATCGATTCCTGAGTAGTCTGACAATAGAAATGGAAGCTCCTTTCCATCTTAGTATGGCCATACATTTCTCAAACTCACTCATCGAGGGGCCCAGTAATATCTCTCTACTAATGTGAGGGACAAATTCCATCTTGATCGTTCATTTTCCTTTACATGAAAAACCACCAAGCCCAATCATAGCCTTTATCATAACCTGGTCAAAAGTGACTTTTGACTAGTTTAAAGCTTAGCAACTCTCATGTAGGAATCCATGATGACCTCAGGTCAAAGGGCATTGTGACGTGGTTGTACATAAGAAAAACTTATGATTTGATCCATGTAGCTTTCTCATAGTGGGTCGGTCCAGCACCTTGTACTCTTACAAGTGCTTAAGACTTTGATTCGTATCTCTATATCTTATCAAAGTCATACTAGTTTTGTTTCATCTTTGCTCCCGCATAGATGACCGATCAGGAACATTTTAGGACAATCTTTTTGATTTATCCAAGGACACAATTATCACAGTTAACATGCAAATAATATGATAACATAATGGAGAAATTTCATTAAATTATAATGTTCAAAGTACAATGATTGGCTGTTAGGGCACAATTTCCAACATCTTTATGATAGGATCTGCAAACATTTTGTGAGCAGAAAGGTGTTGAATTGTTGCTTGCTTCCTAGTAACCATGTCTTGCAAACATGCATCAAATATCTATTTATTTAGTCTTTTAGTGTTGGTGAGGGTCCTTAGCATAAGTTATTATTGGTTTTTTATTATAGGATATCAGGATTGAACCTTTCTTTCCACTATTCATTCCACACAGCCTTTTGGATGGTGCCAAAACACCTTGTGTTATGATGCCATGGAAAACAAAGACGCATATGTCTATTTCTTATTTCCCCAACTCCATTATTTAGCAGGAATGCATTTCACAAAATTGAATATCATTCGTCCCTTCTCCAGCCTATTGCGTTAGAGTATCTTTGCAAATGTGAATTGTTACTTGATAACAACTTGTAATCCATGGTTCTTTTATTTTATCTCACAACTATTTTCATAGCGTCTCAGTACATCTTATTTGGGTTTGATTGAAAATAATTTACAACTTTGACCAATTACCATGTATTTGGTCTTGTACATTAGGCTACCAATTTCGCTTGAGTATGGGACTTTTTAATGCACTTTATGTCAAGTTCCTTTGCAGGACATACTCTTAAACTTAGTTTATATCCCTTTGTTTTAAGGGTATTTTGAGTTTATAGACTTTCAGGATGAGATGCTTAAGGATTATACTTGTGTAGCTCTTTTTGTGACAAACATGATGGTCTCCTTATGCAATCTCTTTGTATCTTACCTCTTAAGATATGTTCTATTATGCCCAATTTTTTTCATCTCAAAGTTTCAAGGGTGAGTAATCCCTTATTGTCTTAACCACCCTATGACTTATTATGGCTAATAATGTGCCATTAATATAAGGACAATATCACAATATCATCTTAAGGCCGTATGATGTGCAAGTAGTGGTGTTCTTTGATCACTTCAAACTTGAAGAGGTTATCACTCTATGAAACCTCAGGCACTACTACATAGATGATTGTTTCTATAAAGCCTTCAAGTTGCTTTATATAGAGTTTCTCATCTAGTTTTCCAACTTGGAACACACTTGTTACATCTGTTCAATATAATTTCAAGCCTTAGCTTGTTGTTGTAGCCAAAATTAGCCTTATAGCATTAAAGACAATAATGTTCCTATTGTGTGTGCCCCTTAGCCACTAAGTGTGCTTTATGTTTATCAAATGATTTGTTTGCTTTGCATTTGAGCACCTACTTATTCTCAATTGCTTTTTGTCTAAGTGATAGATAAACCATTTTCCGCTTTTTGATGGTTTTAAAAGAATCTATATCCTCTTGCATACCTACTAGTACTTTTCAGACACTTTCATAGTAATCATCATCCTCTTCTAGATTAATGATGAGAGTATTTAATCTATTAAGGATTTGTGGCCTTTATACTTCTCCGAAGTGGATCTCACAGGATTCTCTTTATCATCTTCTAATGTCTCCTTGATTTCTTACCTTTTACCTACTCCTCTTGCATCTTCCTCTTTTAGACTAATGATGAGAGCATTTACTCTATTAAGGATTTATGGCCCTTATACTTCTCTAAAGTAGATCTTACAGGATTCTCTTTTATTGATAGGGTGAGGTCTTCTTCTCGTATCATCTTCTAATGTCTCCTTGATTTTGTACCTTTTACCTACTTCTTCTTGCATCTTCTTGTTGTCAAAATAGCTCAACCCTCCCACTCGGATCAATAGGTTGATGAAAAAAACTTATTAATTCATCATCATCGTTATTATCATAAAGAGACATGATGTATTCAATTCTTCTCTTGCTTAGAAATTGAGTTTCTATGAACGTGGTGTTCCTTGATTCTCTTTTAGTAACTCAGCTGTCATCATTTTCATAAATGAAGGCATGCCTTCTTAAATGCTTAGGATGAAGGCATACCTTTTGCATCTTAGGCCTAATCTCCTTACTTATATGAAGGGTTATGGATACAAGTTGCTGACCCTCATGGCCTTAAGATACTTAGGTTTGGTTTGCTGCATATCTACAACTCTTAATGCACTCAATCATTTGTGATTGATTGAGAGGGCGCTTGATTAAGTATGAAGACAACAGTTGTAAAATTTTATCTTGAGACGAGATTTGCATTTTCTATTACACTGTCATTTACTTAACCATGTCTAGGAAATGTCCATTTCTTCTTTTAGCAACCTTGTTTAGAGTGCTAGGTATTGTTAATTGTTTAACAATGCCTTTCTTGCTTACACAGTGCCTTGAACTAATTATGAAGGTATTTTTAGCCTTTGTTAAATCTCAAGACATTGATTGTAACTATTCTCAACTAGTTTAAGGCATTATATGAACTATTTCTTAGCCTTTGATTAGTACAAGATTACACAAACATGGTCATAATACAGGAAATTGTTGATAAAGGCAATACCAAGCTCCATGTTTTGCCGTCCTACTCATTTGGTTTGGAAAACATCCTAATATTTTAATTGCAAAGGATATTTGTCTTGGTTTCCTTTTCAAAACGGTTACTCATCATCTTGACAACTAGACTATGCTTTCATTAGGACATCTTCCCTTTGAGCTCATCATCTTACAAATCCTCTTCTGCTAGTTCAATCATTCTCTCTCAAAGAATGTGTCTAATTCTTATGTGATACAAGAAAAATAGTGTGGCAAGTAGTGGAATTGTTATTTTAAAGATGAATGAACCATCTAAGGCAAAACCATATTTGAAATATTTAGTTCCATTGACAATTGATCTCAACTAAAGATATAACACACATAATTCTTTAGCGGTTGTAAGGAACACATAGTAGCATGTTTAGTACTAGAGTGGTTTGCCATGTAGATTTCACATACATGCTCTAATGCCATTCGCTTGCACTTTTACATTGCTTCCTTCATGAAGTCACACACTTCTTGATGGCAACTAATAAAATCTACAAAGTTCTCAGTCTTTTCTTGCATGGTTTGTCTCTCTTAAGTATATAATCCACAAAGGATTAACTTTGGCCACATAAGTTCTAACCCCCTGCCTTACAATCAATAATTGTGATTCAAAAATGTGTAATTAAATGAATTATAGACCAATGGATAATCAAAAATTCATTTTAAATCCCATTTACATGATAGGGTTTCCGTAAATTCCTTTCACAATCCAATTAATCTGGTCTTATATCCCAATTTTGAATATAACTACTTTGCGCAGTTAAATCACATATACATATATATATATATATATATATATATATATATATATATATATATATATATATATATATATAAGAGTGTACAACAAAAATCCTGACAATCCCTGGGTTTCATATATTAACTAAGGGTTTACAAGGCGCATTCGCCCATTTATAGTTTCCAATTCAAGGGATTACATAAACTACTTAAACATTTACATCCATAATATATACAGTAATCCCAACCAAAATTCGATAACCAACAACCAAAATTTCAACATCCTTAAAGAGTTCTAGCTGCTCTTGGTTGTCTGCTTCCCCTTAGAGCCACTTGCCCTGTCTTAAGGTTAGTTAATGGAAAGAATGAGATTCAAGAGAATTCCAGTAGTAACAAATCACTCATATCATATATAATCACATAGCATGCAAATAAATCATCAAGCAGCAAGCAGCACGAACATAGCATGTACAAGCTGTCACATATACATATTGCCTTCACGACATTCACATTAACAACGGTATATCAACAGCTGGAGTAGAGATGGCCAACGTCACTCCCTATGATGGCTCATGCTGACATGCGCATGTTGTAATGCACATAGCCTTACAACTCACAAATTTCCTTTCGGCTTCCACATAGCTCTACAGCTTTCACATAGCCTTTCAGCTTTTGCATCTACAACGAATTCATTGTCACACTCCACCCTCATCCTCTTTCACCACTGAGGATGCACACAGCCCTTACCTAAACCATTGTTAGCAACTAGAGGACTATTGGCATGGCGATGCAACTCAAAGGAATATACACAGTTCCATGACATTACAAACATACAATGCCTTACATATAGTATAAGAGAAGGAGTCACTACTTTATTCTTTCGGGGTGTGCTCTCGCATAGGTGGCTCACGTACAGGGCAAATATCGAACCCTATAAACAAAAATCAAGGATGACAGTTTAATCTCTATTCTGAATTCCCACTTTCATAACACTTAAAGTTGGTTATCATTTGAACTCTTTAAGTGGCTACTAGAAGCCAAGACACATGCTTAAAGGGTTGGGAAGTACTAAGTTGGAAACTACTTTCAAAATCACAAAGTGCTTAAAACAGGGGTTGGCTGCAGCTAAGGAATCTCTGGCTACGGCAAAAAACAGCACAAATTTTTGGTTGCAGCCAAGATTTTCTGGCTGCGGCCAAAAATAGCACAGAGAGTTTTTGCCTATAGCCAAGATTTTATGGCTTCTGCCAAAAACTGCACAAAAAGTTTTGGGCTGCAACAATGGAAACTTTGAAAAATCATAATTAATTCTAGAAAAATCAAAATGGAGTGATCCCAAAGCCAATGGAAAGCTACTTAAGTTCTCTTTACTGGAAAAATATGGATCAATGTTGTTCATAACCACAAAAATATAGAATTTCACAAAATCCAACAATTCTCCAAGACAGATTCCAATTTTAATCCCAAACTTTGGAAAATTATAACCCCAGCTCACAAAATGAAATCACATGAATTATATGTCCATTTTGAAGCTTGGCATGTGAGCTTTAAGATTGAAAAGTTTCAGAATTTATAGACACCATATGCCTATTCAAAACATCTATACAATCTGACTGCGCTATACAGAGTTTCAATAGACAGAATTTCCAACTTTTGCACAATTGTTCCGAATGGTTCCAATTTCACAACAAACACTCTCCCCACACAAATTGTCACAAGGAATCCATTGGAAACACCAAATCAACCTAATTCAACTCACATTGGCATGTTCCATAATAACCACAACATGTCAACATAATGTTATAACACAAAACCCAACATTGCTATTCCTTTCCATTCAAAGTTTCAAACCAATTCCAATAACACAATATGACACCAATTCCACCACAATACACCATCCAATTTATCTATTTCACAATTACACTAAAATCAGGGCAAAATCCACAAGTTCCAAAACTCAACCAATGACCACACTCAATATGTCAGAGTAGAGCTTTTACTCACCTCTTCCTTCCTCTTCCTCAAGCTAGTTTCTTGAATTCTTCAGCTTTCAAATTTCTTCAAGCACTCAAACACCTTATTTCAAAAATCTAACACCATAGAGATAAAGCTCTCATCACCATGAACAAGATTAAAGAAGATGATTTCACCATTCAAGGTCGAATAGACACTAACCTTGAGCTTTCTTCTTGCTCTTTCCTCTTTGCTTTGGACAAAAATGGAGAATGGTTGAGAGAGAAAAGATGAGATAGAGTTGAAGATGAGAAATCAAGTTTTCCTTTCTCCTCTCTAGCCTTGGCCGACTTTGAAGATGGAAGGGGGAAAGGAGATGTTGAAACTTTGACTTTGATCCAATGCTCTACATAGTGCCAAGTGTCAAAATCTTGTTTCCCTTTTTATGGGCACACATGAACACACAAACATGTGATTTCAGCCTCTTGATCTCTTGACAAGTAATCACAACCATTAATCTTGAAGTTACTAATGGGTTTCCCTTTCAGTAACTGACTAATTGGTCGGTAACTTTCCTTTTTCCCATTTTGCCCCTGATTATGTCAATCTCACTTGAATCACCACTAAACTCATCTTATTATTCATTTCCTCTACTATGTGCCCTCCCCTACCCTTGGGGTTCATTTTAAGCTTTCTCACACACTTAAGCTTAAATACAAGGTTTAAGCACTCATCAAAACACATTTATATCAAAATTCACATCCCATCCTCCAAAAGTGTTTATTCATCAATAATTACATTTACTTTTGAAGGCATTAGCTCTTAATCACATTTAAGGGCATTACATAAGTAGTATTAGAAATGTAACGAGTACCAATGCATTTCATTGCATGTGCCAACTTATGGCAAATCGCCCTTTCCTTTTAGCAGAAAATTTACTTGACTAACTAGTTTCTTTTCTTTCTTTATTAGACTTAGGTTTAGAGGTTGAAACCTTTGCTTCTTTTGTTAAGTATGTTAGGCTAATGGATCTCATGTAGCATCCTAAATTTTGGGCCTAGAAGTTGAAAAATAAGTCTAATTTAAGTAGATTATTAAGCCCAGTTGAGCTAAATGTCTTGAACATATCATGAGGAAAATGCTCAAGATAATTATTAAAATTATTTATAGGCCTTGAAAATTGAGAGAAAAAAAAATCCTTATAAAGTATTAATGATTAATTTATGAAATTTATATTGTGAGTCAGTACCGATAAAGAAAGGGGTAAATTAATAATTTTATTAAAAGGACCCAAAAATCGGAATTGGGCTAAAGATTAAGCCAAATTATGGAACCCAAACGTGCTACTAGTGATCAAGAATATTTGAATTAGATTTAAGTGATTTTAGTTTAGACAAATTAGGATAATGAAGGCTTGAGGGATAAGCTACATATAAGTAGATGAAACACACACACACACACCCCGCTCACAATGTGCCCACACACACACACACACATTCAATACAATAAAACACCATTAGCCACTCCCTCTCACCTTATTAGCATATGAAAATAGAAAAGAAAGCAAGGAAAAGAGACCGAGAGAGAGAGAGAGAGAGAGAGAGAGAGAGCAAAGGAGAGAGTGATTAGAGAAGAGGAAGAAGGTGACCAAAAAAGCTAAATTCAACCATAGAATCTTGCCTAGGTAAGTCTACTACACCCTTTTTCAAGTTCATTTTTGTTGATTGGTGATTTTCTCGAGGTCAAAATGGTTGTTGAAATTGGGTATGTTTGGGAAATAAGTTCTGTCATCATGGAAGGTAAGAATGAGTCATTGCATGTCAGTTTTAAGGTGTGATTTTGAGATTTTTGGTTGCATAATTTAGTCCCCAAAACAAAATATGCATGCTAGGTTTGTTGGTGTCAAAATCCTAAAGGTTTTAACCATGAATTTGAGCTTGCATGTCCTCTTTTCCTTCTTACCTTTCATTTCTGAAAAACAGAGTGAACATGCATGTAAAATTTGAAGCTAAAGCTTGTGTTTTTTTGGTGATTTTGGTTTTGTTTCTTTGAGGTTTAAAGATTCAAACATGTGTTTTGGAAGATAAAACTAAGAAGAACTCATATTAGGAAGAGATATGTGGTGTTTTTGAGGTTATATGGCAGAGTGTCAATTTTGGAGAGTCAAAGAGGTAGTCAGTTTTGAGTGAGGTTTAGACAGAGCAAACAATGTCCTCTATCTTTGAAGTTTGGTAAGGAGATAGTGCACATCCTAAGCTTTAAATGAGTACTAGAACACATTAATTGGATCGCTAGAATGAAAGTGATGATTTTTACAAGTTTGGACACAAAACTTGGAAAATTGTGTTTTCCAAATTTTAGGAAATGAGTAATTATGCAAATTATGCAAGGTTATGTTCATAATATGTCATTGTTGTTATTTTTCCTTTAAAATAGACTTACAGAGCTTTAAATTAAGTACTAGAACATAGAAATTGGATGTGTATATTATAAGTTATAAATTTTGAAAGTTTGGTTAGTAAAATTGGAATATCCTGTCTCACCAAAGGAACAGTTAGTAAGCACGCTGGAAATGGGAAATCATGTGCATGATTTTATGTTGGATGTTATTTTTCCTTTGTAGAGGATTGAAAATGCCTTAAGTAGAAACTTGAATCACCTCATTTGGAGTTCTCTAACTTAAGTTATGATTTTTCAAACTTTCTTGAAAGATTGGAGGTAGATGTTGGCTTAAGTTCGAAAATGACACATTTTTATGAAATAGTAATTAGTAATGGGTTTAAGAGTATTGTGATAAGGTTATAAGAGGGTCAAGAATAACATAGTTTTAATTATGTTAATAAAATTAGAATGAGCAATGACTCATCTCTATATGAATTTTAAAATTATAGGATTTGGCAACTACTATCTATCAAAACCCTTAATATTTCGATATTTGTTAAGTGATAAAGGCATAGTTCCACATGCATACAGAAATAGCATAAATATACTAATAAGAAGTACTTGTTTACAATACAGACAATCCTTATAGGGTTTAAAAAAATATTTACAAATGGTCCAAAACTATCAAAATAAACTAACAATAATCCAACTACGGTCTTTGTTTGCACTAGAACCCTCAAACGCCAGTATTTACCGTTTTGCCCTTCTAGCTACTAGCTTCTGTTGGAATGTTTTTAAATATTGGAAAGGGTGAGAATCGAATGAATCTTAGTAGTAACATGCAATCAGTCATATAAAATTTGACAAATAAATATACCTAGTACCATATAATACAACAGAATAATAACACTATAAAACTCATAATCATCAAAATGTACACATGTGTTCAGGGCCAACTACCATTAGAACCCTACTTGTCCATACCTAGCTAGGCTCACGACCACAGACTGGGCAATGTACCATATTTGTACTGTGTTTCATAACTGGATCCCTTTTGGGCCGTTGGGGTACTTAGGCTATTCCCCGGATGGTACTTGTATTTTTCTCGCCCTAGTTAGAGAGTGCATTATATATATAACAGAATATGGCATACATAAAGCATATTCAAGTTCACAGAGCATATGAAAGATAGAGTTACTACGTTAATCCCTTTTCCTGGCTCTATCCTCATCTCGGCGTGAGTAAATTGTCCAGTCCTAAAATTCCAAATTTATAAAGAAATGAGTTATTACGCATTCATAGACTTTTCCAAACTTAATTTGTTAGTTATCTTAGCTTAAAATTGCAAAATGATCAAAATACCCCTAAGAACCCGGTCCAACTGTACTTTTTTTAAAAATTTTGACATGGGCTAATCCTACACAATTTCACTTTTAGAATCCATTTTTGACCTCATAATAGCCAAATTCACTACCAAAAGACAATTTTTCGCTTGCCAGCTCCTATTTTAGTGTTTTAGGGTTAATTTTGTCATTTCACATTACAAGGCTTTTCACACTTCACAATCTACATGAACTCTACACAATTTTCCCTTCTAAACATAATAGAACCGTCAAATTGATAAAATTCTAGCTCCTTCCCTCATTTTTGCCACTAGCCGAAACTTTACAATAAAAAGGAAAAAATTGAGTTTTCTTGATTTAACCCTCTAAACTCCTTCTTTTTCACTCTTAATCTCATATTTAACTTTTTAAATACTTATTAAACATGATTTGTGAAAATTTGGGCAGTATAACCCCTTAGGGTTTTATCATCCCAAATTTACAAAGTCAAGAAAAATAACCACAAATCAAGCCAACAACAACAACAACAACCACCACAATAACAACATATTAACCAAGAGGAACAAAGTTCTTGAGATCACCTCTTGATTTCTTCACTTTCTCTCTCTAGGCGTTGCCTTCCTCTCTCTCTTCTCTTAGATTTTTGCTTGCTACATATGATTTTCAAGTGGGAAAAGAGATTATAAGAGATTTTCATGATTTTAGAGGCATAAGCACTTGAGATCAAACCTACTTACCTTGATTTTTCCTCTTGAACTCTCTTGTTCTTGCTCTTTCTCCAAGCACTCTCCTTTCTCTATTTTTTCCTCACTTGGACGAAAATGAGGCTTTGGGAAAGAGATGATGGTGTTTTAAAATAGCTTCATACACCTCCTTTAACTTAATATATTTTAATGCTATTTTACCATGTGTATTTTCTTTTATGTCTTCATCTTTTTATTTAGCTTGAAATAATTCCACATGGCATCATTAGCTTCCAAGTAAATATTTTCCCCCTCTTATTTCCCATTTGGACGAAAATCACAATGAAAAGGGGAAATAATAAATACTTCATGAATTTCCCTAATTCTCTTTCTTCAATTAATTAAATAATACATCATATTTATTTTGACTTTTCAAACTTATTTTACTTGACCACAATTGCTCCAAACATGGATATTTATCTCTAAATATTTATTTCCCCCTATTTTCTTTATTTGGCAAAAAATGGCCTCAATTAATTGGGAAAATAATTGGCTCTTTACGTTATTAGCAAATTACCATTCTGCCCTTATATTTTTACATTTAATTGTGGCTTCTTCCTTTTCCTTTCCTTTTGGGGCAAAATTCTGCTTTATTATTCAGCCAAAAATTGTGCTCTTTTATTCTCCAGTTTGGGCTTAAATAATGGGCTTTTTGAAGAACCAAAATTATCTTCATATCTTGTTTTATCCCAATTTTCATGTAACCTCAACTAAGGGTATTCTTGTCACTTCAAATGCATTAAAATTCACCATTTCATTCCATTGAATGCCATAAATATTTGTAAGGCATATTGGTGAATAAAAATGGGGTGTTACACTACCAAGCAAAGGGGGAAACAAAACCAAAGAAGTTCAAGCAAAAGGAGGTAACTTGGGAAGAAGCAAAATGTAGTAAAACTTACTATTATATAGTTTGTGTTTGGTTGATTACATGTTTATATGCCATGTATGCCTTTGAACATGTAATATGCTTGCTTGAGTCTGTGCCATGGCCATGTGTATGCACTTGTAAGGTGTTATTCTTATATTGGCTATTTACATGCTTAGCTTGTTACCATTACATATTATGTAATGAGTTAGAGTATGTTTGGAATAGTGATTGCAAAAGAGGCTTTTTTGTAATCTGACTTTTGGGTAAAAGTCAGATTGTGTGATGTGATTTATATTTGGATTGGTGGTTGTATAAGTGGCTTTTCTGAAATTGAGACTTGTTTGGATTGGCGGTAGCATAAGTTGCTTTTATGATAATTTTAAGAGAAAAATTAAAATCAAAATTATAAAAAAGTAAAAAAAGTTAACTTGAAAATGTGGCAATGTTAAAATACATAATTAAATATTGTTAATGAATAAAAATGCAAATAAATTAGAAATCATACAAATTAGTTAATGACCGGTGCTTTTCTAATTGTGTCATAAAGATGACTCATTTAGGTTGAAGATACTCTAGCATAATTCGTCAACAATGACTCATTTGCACAAACTATGCGGACTAGTGTTGGATAGCTATATTTGCGCATTTTTATTGCTTAGTGTTAGCTTAGCCTTAAGTGTATACATTTATTTTTATTAGCTTAATCTTGTCGATTGCTTTTCCCACTTGACACAATTAAGTGTCATTTGTTGCCTTTTCAAATTACTGGAATATTGCAGTTTATTTTTTTATCTTGGTTACATGGTTTCAATTGTGGCCTTAGGAATAGTATGATAAGCTAGCAATAAAAGATACTTTTGCATCTTGATAAGCCCAATTAGCTTTTTATTCCACCAAACATAGCATTTAAGGTAGAAGCTAACATAAGCTTAATTGGGGCTTCAAATCGTGCATTTTGGTTAGGGAAAAGTTGTCCCAAACGCACACTTAATGTTTTACTATTGAGATTCCCTCGAATCTAACCCTTGTCTCCCATGTACCAACTATAGGAGCTAGTTCCTTATTAGGAAAGAGCATGCTAGAGGAGTTATGAAGGTGGAGACTCTAAGGAAGCTATTAGTTATGGCTATTTTGCAAATTAATTTTCTGTGGCTTATTGTATGTATACTTGTGCTTAGCTTAAATTATTAAATTTTATTCTAATTTAAGGTATGTAAATTTAGTTATGCAAGGGCAGGTATCTAACCTCCATAAGGAGGAGTATGTAAGCTAAGCACCAGCCCAAGGAAAGTGCCATGGAATGATCATGGCCAAGATGCATGAGAATTTAGTTTGATAATTACCTAGTATGCATACTTGAGCCACATTTTTGTCACTTCTTAGAAATAGGGCAATTGGTTGAGTTAGGATATGCAATTTTACAGTGTTATATTATACATTCAGAGCTTTAACATGAGTTCTAGTTTGTAATTTTTAGATGTAAATCCACAAAGATATGAATTTTCAAAGATGAACCAGAAATTTAGTAAAAGCTGCGAATATATGTCCTATCTATATTTGAAAATTGACTTTTCTGGACCAAATGGAATAAAAATGAACCCAGAACTTATTTTATATTGAAGACCTTTCCATGAACTAAAAATAGAGCTTTGAACCACTAAGTTTGGAGATATATTGAATTAGTTATGAATTTCCAAAATTTCAAGAAAATTCATTATCTCCCAGTACCCAATCTTAGAGAAAGAATTTTAAGTTTCTAGCTTATTCAAGAGTACCTTTGGGTCACATGTGATTCTAAAATGGCTAAAATGCTCTGATAAGTGACCTTCAAGAGAGGTGTTACATACTTGTTTAGTATAGGCTGGCACAAAAAATGACATCTACTTCAAGATTAACATTTAGAAAGGAACTATTTTGTTTTTTTCTTCCATATAGGTTGACAATTTGAGAAGAATGTTGGAGGGTAATTTCAATATAATAGGGGTATTGTGAGGGTAAACACAATAAGACAGGGGATAACACTTGACGAAATGAGAGCAATGACATCATCATGGTTTGGCATTAATGGTAGTAGTAGTGATATAAAATATACTATGAAATTTGATGAAATGACCCTAATAGATCTTGTTAATCAAATAGAACTTGAGAACCTTTTTCAACACAATAAGAGAAGTGGGCATGTGTATATAGCATGTAAAGAGAGTGACAATCTATAGGAAACAATTGATGTTCCATTAAAGTAAGTGATTTTGTTGTTCTTTTTGAAAAAAATGTTGTCATTTATATTATGGTTGCTGTTAATGTGGTAACAGAATTTTTGAATTGAGATTATATAATGCAACATTGAGACCTTGGTTGGTTACCCAGAATAAACTCTTTATCTCTAAGTAATATGAATAATGAATTTGAACATGTATCTTCTTCAAATAGTCTCTATTAGAATCCATATTTTGATGATAACAAAGTGTTAGTACATTGTTTTACAAAGGAATTCATGTTTTGAAGATGTAAAAATAAGCCCATTCGATTATCAAATGTATTTCACAAGTTGACAGAAAATTGTTATTGAAAATGTCTGATGCACTTGAGTTTGGAAGAAGCACTCGAGTTCTGTAAGCTGCAACACTCAAGTTTGGTTCTTTACTCTTGCAAGTTAGATGTAGAAGCTGATGAAGAAACAAGAATTTAACTGATACACTTGAGTTTCAGAGGTATACTTGAGTTTTGTCTGCCAAAGAACTCAAGGTCAGCCAGTGCCCTTGGAAGTGTTTTACAGAGAGTCATGATAGAATAGAAACTGCCTGGAGAACTCAAGTTTTGGATTAACTCTTGAGTTCTGGTGACATGTTCATTCAAGTCTTGTAATTGAACTGCTGCAAGTGTTATCCCGAGAGGAAACAAGAATATGCAATTGTAAAACTACACTTGAGTTTTGTATCTGCACTTAAGTTTTGAACAAATACTCGAGTTTTGCTAGCAATAGTTCCAATCATCCTTTGCAAATTGCATTGTAAAACAGAACCAAGAAATTTTCATAAATCTAACATGCAATGTTGCACTCAAGTGTGGGTAAGGCACTCAAGCATGGTGCAACACTTCCAGTGCACTCTTAACATTTTCTGATAGGAACAAAGTGAAAGGGGTGTAGCTAGCTTGAGAACTCAAGACCATGATATAGAACTCGAGGTTTGCATGAAAACTCTTGAAAGTACAAGTTTACTCTTACAAGTGCTTGGCTGAGACAACCTGGAAAAAAGATAACAACCAAGAGAACTCGATTGTGGATATAGAACTCGAGTTTAAATTAATAAAATTTTAAGTTCACTTGCAAGTATAGAGAGTTAGAAGCTAGAATTTGGTAAGTTCACTCAAGTGTTGATCAAGAACTCGAGTGTGGGCGCTAATACTTGAAAGTTATCCCATGCACTTGAAAGTGTGAGCAAGATTACTCTATACTGCTATGTAAATATCCAAGAGAAACTCTAGTGTGAAGTACAGAACTCGAGTTCTTTTGTCACATAAGCAAATTGCATTTCAGAGTTACAGCGAACAATCCAAATATGGTTAAAAGTTATTTATTCGTATGTTTTCACTTGTTATTATATCTAAATGTTATATAACATATATTTCTCAAGTGTGAAACAAAAGATTGAACATTCAGATTATAGATTCAAATGAGAAAGTCAATTACGGTGAACATAATCATTACACACCAAATGCTGCACACCTGTCATCGCATGTAGTTAATCCACTATAAACGAATGTCTAAAAACACAAATGCTCCACAACAGGACACTTCACAATGGCTAACTTAGAGTAGCTATAAATACAGAACATCAGAGAGAGATGAAAAATAAGAACAAAGAACAAGAGCATACGCTGAATATTTACACAAGTCTGTGATTTTATATTTCTCTTTGTATTCACATTGTACTTCAGTGATTATCATATCCACTCTATGAGAAAGTCTATAAACATATTTCAAATTATAGTTTTAAGTTGATCTCAAGGTAAAGGGACTATGAGAGGGCAGATTCCTTACAGGGGCAGCTGTAGAGAAAATTCCTAGTAAGACTTTCTGCTTGTAAGACTTACAAGGTACAAGTAGGGGAGAACATTGCTACTCGTAAGACTTACAGGGGTGTAAGCAGGAGAGCATGTTTCTGCTCGTAAGACTTGTATAAGTAAGCAAGAGAGAAAGGTCATAGGAATTGTTCTACTTATAGGACTTGCTGTAAGGGGAAGAGAAAATTTAGGGGCACTGTTGTCTTGTGGTGTTCTAAGAGCGTACTGAATCTTAGAAGATTAGTGAAAATCTTGGAGGTGTTGATCTCTGAAGAATGGACATAGGCTTGGGGTTTGGGCGAACTAGTATAACTTTGTGTGTGCAAATTCTCTCATCTCTACTCTATCTTAATTTATCTCCATAAAACCGTAATGCATAAAAATTTATTACATTACCAAATTTACCCCCTCTTTGGTGAAGTTTGCATCTTTCATTTAGTATCAGATTAATGTCTTATCAAAGAAGCTTAACAACTTAAGAATGATCCATTCAATGGTAACAATGGGTGTAAATATTCTTCTACATGGAGCTTCCATTAATAGACCTCCTGGTTTTGCTAGAAAACATTTTTCATTTTGGAAAGCTAAGTTTAGAGTGTTTGTAATGGCAAATGAGTATGGTTTATGGAATGTAATACAAGATGGTGATTATGTTCAAATGAAGAAAGTAGAAGATAGAGTTGTGAAAAGAGCCCAGAGGAATACGATGACAATGACAAGAGGTTACTAACATTAAATAGCAAAGCTATTTTAATGATATGAAGTGCTCTCAGCCAAAATGAGTATTTCTAAATCTGCACATTGCCAATAGCTAAAGACATGTGGGATACACTAGAAATTGCACATGAAGGTACGTCCGGAATCAAAGAAAATAGAACCAGCACTCTAATTACAGAGTATGATCTATTTCGGATAAAACCTAGAGAAAGGAATTTCAAATTTGAACTCAGATATACCTATCTTGTCAACCAGCTATCAGCACTTGGGAAAACCTTTGATCAAAATTCCCAAGTGAAGGTGATAACTATCAAAGAAGGGAAAGGTGAATCAATAATATCCATTACTGCACTCTTTGGTAGTCTTTCTAAGTATGAAGGAAAGCTGAAATTCAAGAAGAAACTGGAAGAGTTCAGTGATAAAAAGAAAAGAGCAGTCACCCTCAAAGTCATCAAGGAAGTTGATTCATCAGAAAATAAAGATGAACCTAATAATGATGATATGGGAATGATCATAAGAAAGTTTAAGAAGTTCTACAGAAAAGGTCAACAGAACATCAAGAATAATCAAGGAAGTTTGAGCAAGAAAGAATACAATGAGCAACAAGTATCTGCTACGAATGTAGGAAGCCAGGTCATATCAAGTTTAAATGCTTCAAGAACAAAGACAAGAAGAAGCTGAAAAAGAAAGCATACATATAATCCATATGGGGTGATAGTTCGTCGGATGAAGAAAGCGACGATGACGAAGTTGCAAATATATGCCGATGGCCAAAGAAGAAGAATCGAACTTTGAGGTAAGTATTTTTGAACCTACTTATGATGAATTATTATCTAAATATAATGCATTGCATACTAAATTTATCAAGGCAGCTAAAGAAATAGTAAGTTATAAGAAGAAAGTAAAGGAATTAGAAAGAAGAACTAGTACTGTCATATCATCATGTGCATTATCTGAGAAAAAGTGTAACCCCCTTCATATCAAGGCTAAGATTTACGTTAAAAAATACATAATTATGTTGAATTAGAAACCACAGGATAAATTGAAACTTATTAAGAATTTCATTTCTTAAAATAGGGTTTGCAAAAACTTTTCTAAACCTGTTCAACACGGTCTCATATTCACATTTCAAATATACTTTTGGCCTGTACAGTTCAATTCCATTTATAAATATCAGAGTGCAACATAAATTCCTGACACACTCAGGTTCTATTAATCAACTAAGAGTTTACAGGACATAAATGCCCATAATTAGTTTCCCATTTTAGGGGATTACGCAAAACTACTCAATATCTGCAATATATACAATTAATTCCCAACAAAATATCCAAATAATTAATAGCATGATAACTAACTATCCAAAATGTAAATTTCTAGCTTGGAGCTCTATTCGCCCTTTGTCACTTTCTTCTCTTTAGAACCACTGGCCCTGTCTAAAAATTGTTTTATGGAAAGAATGAGATTCTAAAGAATTGCAGTAGTAACAATTCACTCATAGTATGCATAACCACAAAGCATGTTGTTATGATAACAAAAATAATTATTATTGTGATAAGAAATTCATACTTTGCAATGGTTAAAAATGTTACAAAATGCATTTCATAAAGTTTGGAGGTGTTTATTATCAGTTTAACTGATGCACTCGAGTGATTTAGCAAGCACTCGAGCATCAAGCACTTTTGCACTCGAGCACAAGACAGTGTTGCACAACAAGTGTTTGATAGAAGCATATTCTAGCTGAAAATACCAGGACAACTCGAGTGATAGGCACAACACTCGAGTGATAGTGTGATCTGTACTCAATCATGAAGACACACTCATGCAAGTGTTTGATAGAAAGCAAAGTCAGAGACAGGATATCATCATTTCACTTAAGCACAAACTCCGTACTCGAGTGATAGCCTCAAGTGCACCCGAGTCCTTGCAAGTGTGGCACAAGGAGTGCTTACCTGAGAGCAAGATAACCAGAGAGTGTCAATTACACTTGAGTCCAAGTGAGTGAGGGACTGCAAGTGTTTGCCCGAGAGTCATGTAGAGTAGAGAAGAATAAGCATGCCTGAGTGAGAGTACATGCACCTGAGTGATACCTCAACACCCGCGAGTGAGAAATCTAACTCTCTCCATTATGATGCAAATGCTGAAGGCAACGAATATCTTATAGAAGAATATTCTATTCACTCGAGTGAGAGTAAGTATGCTAGAGTGAGGGCCCATATCACCTGCAAGTGTTAAATCACACTCTTTATAAAATGGGATGTGAGTGTTGTCTAGAGACATGGCTCATAGTGTAAAATACAAGGGCACTCGAGTGAGAGGAATTACACTCGAGTGAGGACCCACATCACTCGCAAGGGTGAAAATGAACTCTCTCAAAATCATATGGAAGTGCAAGTATAAAACTGAAGCAAGAAGAGAAAATATGGTATTGCACTCGAGTGAGCCCTCTTAGCACTCAAGTGAGCCCTCTTCGCACTCGAGTGATGCTCTGTTAGAAGCTAGAACTCACCAGTCTCAATCCGAATATGGTTTAATATTATTTAATCGTCCTATTTGCACATGTTATTATTATTTAACATCATTTAACATATATTACAAGTGTGATATAGGTGGTTGATCGTTTGAATTAGAAAAGCACAGAGGAAGTCAAATAACGGCAGACAAAATCATTACGACCAACCAAGCATGTACCTACCACATTTAAAGATTTCAAATGAATGCATGCAGTTCCACAGTAAAATGCTCCGTTCCACAATGATTATTATTCAACAGGCAAAATCAACTGGCTATAAATGCAGAGCTTTAGAGACCATAAAAAAGAACCATGAATAAGAATTCACACAAGCAAATTCACAAGTCTCTGTTATCCATATTTTCTCTGTATTTATATCGTGCTTCAGTGTTTATCATATTTGCTCTGTAAGAGAGTTTGTATACACTTCATATTCTATTTTCTATTTGATCTCAAGGTACTGGGACCTTGAGAGGGTAGATTTCCTTACGAGAGAAACAATTGAGAGAATTTCTAGTAGGACTTTCTGATTATAAGACTTACAAGGTGAAAGCAGTAGAGAACGTTGCTGCTCATAAGACTTACAGTGGTATAAGCAGGAGAGAACATTGGTGCCCATAAGACTTGTATACGTAAGCAAGAGAGAAAGGTCATAGGTTTGTTTTTTTCTACACGTAAGACTTGTCGTAAAGGGGAGAGAAATTTCTAATGTTAGAATATTTCTGCTCGTAGTCCATTCAAGGGCGATTGTTGTTTTGTGGCTTTCTGAGAGCCCACTGTGTCTTGGAAGAATAGTGAAAATCTCAGTAGGTCTTAATATCTGAGGACTGGATGTAGGCCTGGGTTTTGGGCCGAACCAGTATAACTCTCTATGTGCTTATCCTCTCAACTCTACTCTATCTACAACTACTGCTATATCACTGCTTCAACCGAAAAATTTATCACATTACCTAATTCTCCTCCCTCTTGGGTGAAGCTTGCCTCTTTAACATGTAAGCAAATTACAACACAACGTTATTTACAATGGCAGGGATAGGTGTGACGTGCATCACCCCTACGACTGTTCACGTTGTAATGCTCACATTGCAATGTACAACGGCATATGTCACATCCACATATTTCACAACAACAGGGTTCCATATGACACATTTCACAACAACATAGCCACACCGACATGTTTCTCAAAAGTGGGAAATTCACAATACCACAACACAATAATGACAATTACAATGGTACGGGTAGGTGTGATGTACATCACCCCCTACGTCTACTCACACTGAATTGCTCACGTTGCAACGCACAATGACATATTTCACATGCACATATTTCACCACAGCAAGGTTTTGTACAACATATTTCACAATAACAACACAATGATAAGTCATGCATACAATGTATCATACACAACACAAGAGAAAGGTCACTACCTTGTTTTTTCCACTCGTGCTCTAGCACCAGTTTATCACGTGCAGGGCAAATATCAAATCTTATAATTAGAATTACGGGTGATAGATTATTACTTAATCCAATTCTTCTTTAATTCAAGCACTCAAGTTGGTTATCATTAGGGACATGTAATCAAGTCAACTAAGGAGTTGAAGTGGTCAATTAACCTAAAAGACCAATTTCTAACCTCAGAGTTCAACAATATTACATTATGCCACTACATCTTCAATTTCGCATAGGTGACCAAATCTGCTAGAATTTTTCATCAACTTTAAAAAATCACAACTAAATCTATAAAAATCAAAATAGGGTGATTCCAAAGGCTATGTGACTATTATTTAGTCTATTTTGAAGGAAAAATATCACCCACAGCTAGTTGGATACACAACATTCCTACAATTTTCATTTATTGCATGCTATTAGAATTCAACCCAGTTTTCATGACCTTACAAAAATTCATAACTCCCAGTATACAAATTGAAATGATGCAAATGACCTATCCAATTAAAGCTGATATGTCTACTATTTAACGAGAAAGTTTAAGAATTTTTCGACATCATTTAGTTATCCAAAAACACCATATAATCAGGGTACCTCAATGGAATCTTGTTTGGCAGAGAATTCATTTTTTGCATTTTGAGTTTCAATGACCCAAAATTCACAACCCGGGGCTATACCTACACAATTTTTTGTGTAGAACAAAATGGAAACATCAAAATGAAAAAAATTCTCACTCATTATCCATGTCCTTTTTTGGCAAAAAAATCAACAAAATTTCAAAAATTACCAAACTCCCAAATTGAATATCAAACTTGTGTCATATGGTTTCTATTCATCATAAAACAAAAAATACATAACCAAAACACCATGACTTCTCCAAATCCTAACTTGGACAAAATTAGGTCAGAATTACATATGTCAAAATACTCATTTAACCTACACAACCCATAGCTTAAATTGAAGTTAATACTCACCTGTTGCTTCTCCTTAGCTCATTTCTTTGGTTCTTTAGCTTTTGTTCTTGGATGATGGCTTAAAACACCTCATCTTGAAATTCTAAAACCATAGAAATGAAGCTCTCATCAAGAGGAACAATGTTTATGAAGGTATTTGAGCCAAAGAAGTCATTTACAAGGTCAAATTTCAAGTACAAATACTGACCTTCACTTGCTCTTCTTTCTCTTTCCATAAGCCTTGCTTGGCCAACTTTGAGAGAAATGAGAGCAAGTGAATGAGTTTTGAAATTCTCTTCCCTTGGCCCTTAATATTTGACTGAAAGTAAGCCAAAAGAAATAGAGAAAATGTGTGGTCAATAATTATTCTTTCTTGGTAAAAATTGATGATAAATACAAGATGGCTTCAATTTTAATTCTTTCACCTCTCTTGCCTTTAGAATTCTTGGACGAAAATTTTGAGAAAGATGAGGAAATATATTGATAACACTTTCTCTCTCTTTCTCTTATATCCCTAGCCACTTTTGTTGACTTTTCATATGGAAAAGATGAAGAAGTATATCATATTAATTCTCTTTCCTTCATGTCATACGAATATAGCCCTTAAAGTAACCAAAAGAAATCTTCTTGAATTATCAATATTTACCTCCTTACTTTAGTTGCAATTGTTGACCAAGTCTTCATCTCCTTACTTGGTCTTTAATGTGTTTCTCTTTCTCTCTTTATTGTCACTGAAAATTGCTCTTAAAGAGCTAAAAATATTACTTGATTTATCATAAATTTTTCCTCTTCAATTACATTACTTTAGTTGCAATATTTGACCATAGTTAACATATTTTCTTTCCTCTTCATGCTTTACGAATTGTAGCCCTTGGAATAGCCAAAGTGCTTCTTGAACTAATCATAATTTCAACTCTTCAAATATTACTTCTTTAGTTGAAATTGTTGACTTAGTCATCATCTTTTACAACTTAGTAGTCAAATTGCCTCCACATGTCATATGTAGTAGCCTATATTGTTTCCTCATGTCTTACGTAAGTCATGGCCCTTTGAAGAGAAATTCTCCCCCTCTTTTAGCATGAGATATTTGACTTATGCTATCATCTTTTGGCCTTGTCTTAAAGTACTTCCAAAGGTCACCATCTATGTTCAACTATGGATTTTCTCTTGCTTCATTCATGCTGGATGAAATTATGGACTTAGGGGGAGGGATTATTTGCTTTTCTATTCTCATAATTACTTCTTACTTTTGAAGAGAAAATCCTAGCCCTTCAATTTGTCTTCCAATTTTGACCTTAAGATCAAGTGACAATTGTCTCTTTTGCCCTTGATTATGGCAATATTATTTCTTGTGCCATTAATGCTTTTATTTCATTGTCTATTAATTTTAGCTCTCAAATGAATTTTGGGATATTACAAAAAGGAAATGAAAATAAGTGACTTAATAAAAAGTTTAGAAAGATTTACTAAAGGAAGTGAAACTCTTAAAGTAATTTTAAAATCACAAAGAGTCACCCATGATAAATCTGGAATTGGATATAATTCTGTTCAAGATAAAAACAGAGGAAAGAAGAAGAAAGGCAGTAAGACATATCTCAAATATTTTACATATACAATTTATGCATACATCCATTTGCGTCATGTAATTACTGCAATAGGAAAGGCCATTATACTTCAACATGTCATTTTAGAAAGGGCAAGGATAACACATACAAATGGGTTCCGAAAGGGATATTTGTACTAAGAGTAATTCATACTAACCATAAAGGACCCAAGAAAGTGTGGTTAAACTTGATCATATTACTCTAGATATGTCTCAAAGCATCATGGGTAAACAAGTGGTACATTGATATTGGATGCTCAAGACATATGATTGGTGACAAAGATAAGTTCACCATGTTGGAAACTAAAGAAAGATGAAAGGTAACATTTGGAGGTAACCAAGCTGGATGTAATGTCAGAATTGGTGAAGCCGAAAAAACCAATGGTCTATAAATCAACAATGTATATTACGTTGAATGGTTATGCCTCAACCTTTTAAGTGTGAGTCAAAGTGCTGACAAAGATAATTGGGTAATCTTTGACTCAGAGGAATGCTTGATAGTGAACAAGAAGGATCTACCACTTAGTAAAGAATCTATCAAATCGAAGATTAGAGCTTAAAGGGATAGTAACTGTTACACTGTCGATATAAATTCATATTCTTCTAAAAGTTGTTTTCTTAGCAAATTTGAGGAAAGTTGATTTTGACATAAGCGTCTTGCTCATGTTAATATGAATCAACTTGACAAATTGATTGAAAAAGATTTAATTGTTAGTCTTCCTAAACTTAAATCAAGGACGACATGATTTGTAATGCTTGTCAAAGAGGAAAACAAATTAAATCTTCTTTCAAAACTAAGAATGAAATTTCAACTTTTAAACCTTTACAATTACTTCATATGGATTTAGTAGAACTAGCAAGAGTAAAGAGCTTTCGAGGAAATTTATATACATTAGTAATTGTAGATTATTTTACAAGATTTACATGGACAATATTTCTTGGTTTAAAAGATGAAATTTTTGCTGCATTTATCACGTTTGCCAAGAAGGTCTAAAATGAGAAAGGTATTTCTATTATTTCTATCATGAATGACCATAAAGGAGAGTTTGATAATCAACTCTTTAAAAACTACTGTAATAATTAGGGAAGAGATCACAACTTCTTTGCACCAAGAACGCCTCAACAGAATGGACTTATGGAAAGAAAGAATAGAGTCCTCACGGAGATGGCAAGGGCAATGCTCAATGAGAAAGAAGTGTGACAAGTGTTCTAGGTAGATGTAATGAGCACTGTATGCTATATCTTGAATCGAGCATATATCCGCAAGACCCTTGGAAAGACACCGTGTGGGCTGTACAAAGGAAGAAAGCCAAATCTTGATCATCTACATGTCTTTATATGTAAATGCTATATCCATAACAATAGTAAAGAATATTTTGGGTAAATTTGATTCAAAGTTTGATGAAGTTTTATTTCTAGGTTACTCAAATAGAAGTAAAGCATACAGAGTCTTTAATAAAAGAACATGTATTGTAGAAGAAACTATTCATATTGTGTTTGATGAAATAGACTCTCAGACAAATTCTTTTGATGAAGAGGAAATGGATTTGATAAGGAAAACTAAAAATCAAATCATTTTAAATCAAAATGATTTTCAAACAGATAATTCTCAAAATGAAGAAAACGTCAATGATAATGCTCAGCTAAGAGCATGGAGACACATGAAAGATCATCTAATTGATCAAGTAAATGGAGATGTTTATGAAGGTGTCAAAACTAGAAATATAATTCATAATAAATTTTTATTTTCTGCATTCATTTCTGAAATTGAACCTTTTAGTATTGAAGAAACACTATTTGACAATGATTGGGTGATGGCTATGCAAGAAGAATTAAACCAATTTCGAAGAAATTAAGTTTGGGATTTTATATATCGATCTAAAGATCAATCAGTCATAGGAACCAAATGGGTTTTCAAAAATAAACTTGATGAATCTACAATCATTGTGAGAAACAAGGCAAGATTTGTTTCCAAAGGTTATAATCAAGAAGAAGGTATTGATTATGAGGAAACATATGCTCTAGTGGCAAGATGGAAGCCATACGAGTACTCTTAACCTTTGTAGGCATAAAAGGTTTTAAACTTTATCAAATGGATGTTAAGAGTGCTTTTCTAAAATAGTTATATTATGGAGGAACTTTATGTTGAACAACCTCTTGGTTTTGAAGATGTCACAAAACCTGATCGTGTTTTTAAACTCAAGAAAGCATTATATGGTTTGAAACAGGCACCCAGGGCTTCCTACGAAGGACTGAGCAAATTTCTTCTTGATCAAAACTTTGTCAAAGGAAATGTAGATACTACTCTTTTAATCAAACATAACAAGAATGATCTACTAGTAGTATTGATATATATATATATATATGTTGATGATATAATCTTTAGTGCTACTAACAAATTTCTTTGTCCAGAATTTTTAAAGCTTAAGCAGGGAGAATTTGAAATATCGATGATAGGTGAGTTAAACTTCATTCGTAAACTTCAAATCAAACAATGAAGGAATGTGATCTTTGTATCCCAAACCAATTACTTAAAGGAGCCGTGAAGAAGTATAGAATGGAAAATGCCAAAGGAGTTGACACTCCAATGAGCACAATGACACTTCTAGATGCCGATGTGAATGTCCCTGATTTCAACATTACCAAATATAGAGGAATGATAGGTTCGTTACTCTATCTAATAGCAAGCAGGTCAGATATTCAATTCATTGTTGGTATGTGTGCAAGGTATCAATATGCTTCTAAGGTATCTCATGACAAGAGTGTGAAGAGAATCTTCAAGTACTTAGGAGATACTGTAGAGTTTGGCCTATGGTATCCAAAAGGAGGAAACAAGTATTTGATGGCCTATTTAAACTTAGATCATAGAGGATATAAAACTGATAGAAAGAGCGCCAGTGGACAATGTCAATTTCTTGGAGTCTCTCTGGTATCATGGTTCAATAAGAAGCAAAACACAATTTCGTTATCCTTTACTGAAGCTGAATATATAATTGCAGCAAGTTGTTGTTCTTAAGTACTTTAGTTAAAGTAACAACTTCAAGACTTAGGAATCAACTTCAGAGAGATACCTATTTACTGTGACAACACGAGTACCATACGCTTGCCTAAAAACCTTGTACAACATTTAAGAACCAATCACATAGATATCTGACATTAGTTTATTCGAGATTATGTCCAAAAGAAGGATGCTAAAGTAGATTCATTCCTACATATCTTTAACTCACTGATATATTCATAAAGCCGATAGCCAAAGATCAATTTTTATATATACGAAGAGAATTAGGAATGGTTAATCCCAATGAGCTGTAAGATTTTCTTGTTATTGATTATGTTTAGTATATGTTTATATACATGTTTTAATGATTACTATACTGAGTTAAGCATTAGAGTTTGTAGAAGTTTGTTTTGCAGGAATGTTCTATTTATGATAACTAAAATAGAGGCAAACAGAGATTACATGGATTCTTGGTATGACATCTGAGTGTCAGGTGAAAACTCGAGTGCAAGACATGAAACTCGATTTCAATATGAACATTCGAGTTCAAACTTGAGAATCATACACTCTACTTTTAGTTGGCAAAACAGGGATAAACAAAGAGTACATAAACTTTAAGAGCACACTCGAGTCCAACAAAAGTTTTGTCATACACTAGAGTACACACTTGAAAGTTTTTGTGACAAACTCAAGTTCAGGAAGATTACTACAAAACAACTTGAGACAAAAGCATGCTTTACTCAAGTGATCTTGGAGAACTTGAGTACAAAGATACATAAGCATGGAAAATAAACATAGGTGTCTATAGGCTATACCCAAACTAGGTACGTAATTGCCATTTTCTAAACTTTTTCTGTAGCACTTGAGTGCAACATTCACACTCAAGTGCAGATGAACTCATGTTCTTGGGTAGAACTCAAGTATCTGGGGTTTATAACAGTAGGTTCAAAAGCTCAAACGGCATACTCACTACTCTGTCTTCCAACATCTTCTCACTCAAAATCGCACACCTGCTCAAATTCTAACCGATACCCACTAAATCAAAACTTCCACCTTTATCAGTCATTAGTTACAACCCTTTAATCTTCTCCAAATGTTAGATTTTCTTTAAATCCTCTCTATCAAGCCCTAATCAGTATTCAATTTAAAAAATCTCCAAGTCCCCTGTTTCTTTGTCTTTCTTTAATTCGTCAGCAATGGTCATACAAAAGTGCCTCAGGTGACTCAGGATACTTCCTCATCATCATCCTTTCATCCTGGTTCTTCTCTCTCAAGTGAGACTTAAACTCCAATGAGAACACTAACTTCATCTTCAACACCCACTCCTACTCCTCCTCCTTCTCTAAAACCAAAAGCTATCAAGAAGAAAGGAACTCCTGCAAAGAAGAAACACCCGAGACTGAAGGTGAAAGATGTCCAACCTCTTCTAAAGAAAGCAAAGGGAGTTACTATTAAGGAGCCTATGGTAACTTGATTAAAGAGCAAGGAAGTACAAGGTAGAGTGAAAAAGAAGGTTTCAGAAGTTCTACAAGACTTATCATTAGACAGTGCCAACGACAAGCAACTCTGGGAAGTAATGGAACAGTCAAAGTTGGATTCCTTGGTTGGCAAGATTGCCACCCAAGCTGGTGCCTCTACATCTCATCATATTCTTTGGAGGTTCTCAAAGTCATATGGGTTCACACTCGAGAGTACCATCTACCTCTCAAGTATCAGAGGAAGAAGAACTTGATTCGTCCCTCCAGTAAACTTCAATACCCTGGAATTGAAACTATTCAATAAAAAGGTATATGATACTGAATTCTCTAGCCGTAGCTTTTTCCCAGTGGTATTTGTAGACCTGGACTATCTGAATACTCATTATGGCCTGAACCATAGACCATACCTAGAATTTTACCAACTATGGCTAATTGTGCACCTACCATATTCACCCTCAGTTGTTAGAAACTTCTATTGTAGCATGAAAGTGAAGAATATAACATCTGAAACTAGTGAATTGATAAGGGAAGGGACTTTTACTTCTGTCCAAGGGCAACCTGTGATGATTACCCCTTTTATTATCAATACTATACTTAGCTATATCATACCACCATTTGATCTAGACTAAGAATTCACACCTGTCCAAGCCTTCCAATTGCTACGACTGGGAGAACTTATAGGACCATTAAGTTTTAAGCCTACTACTATGCCATATTCTCACCGCATCCTTTTCTATTTATGCACCTAAAGCATCATCAAAAAATCCAAAAACTTCACATATTTTACCCAAAGGGATTACTATTTGATGGTTTCATTTCTTATAGGGCAACAGAGGAATGTGGGAGAATTGATTTTCAGTGAAATGAGGAGATTTAGATTTTCTTCTACTAGAAACACCACTATTTCGTATCCCCAGATTGTATCCCTCATCCTTCGGCATAATAAAATCTGGTACTTGGATGGCAACGAGAAGGTTAAGATACCCAAATTTGGTATAACTCAATTAAATCATATCGGAATATCTATTCTTATAAGTAAAGTAAAACCTACACCACAGCGAGAGACGATACCAGCAAGGGATAATGAGGCTCAATCCTTTGCAAGCGGTAGATCTCTATCTCCTTCATTCTTTAGAGCATCCATCCAGGGATATTTATCAAAGGTGATCAACAAGGCGATGGCCAATTTGAAGAAGGAATTGTTTGAGGAGTATGAGAAATTGGTAAACACATTAGAGTCTTAAGTTATCAAATTGGTGGATAAGACCAATTACAACTTCGACATAATGATTAAGACACAAGAAGATCATTCAAGGAAGCTTCATGAGTTGGAGACATTTTTTGCATACTCACCTCCAGTTCATCTTACCTCTATACCTCCTACCATAGTTCCTTAACGACTACTTTTGTATCACCATCGACTACTATAGTACTATTTACTTACACTAATCCTATCACTTCAACCACTGTGGATGTCACTTTAGATAGAAAATATATTCTACAGCATGGCACATACACTCCTCAACCATCTTCACTACTGTTCGTGCCTGACCTTATTGATCCCTCTACTGCTTTGGCCTTATACACTCCACTTCCATCATTTGATGTTGATCCTATAACTTTTCCTCAGCCTCCCTTTTATGATGAAGATAAAATGAGGGAGAAGAAAGTGTAATGGCATTTTGATTTTTTGAGACTAGGGATCATAGATTAAGGGGGAGCATTTTAGGCATTTTGTATGAGTTTTCTGTTATGTTGTTGGATTTATGAGCTATGTTCTAAGTTTTTGTTGACTTCATAACTTTGTATTAGCCTCTTTATGAAATTTTGCAATTTGTAATAGAATTCTATAATTTTGTCAATGAAGTTATAATTTTATGACATGTTATTGTCAAAAGTGTTGCAGTGAAAACCTTGCAAAAATCTTTATGAAAAATGTCAAACAGCATCAAACAACTTTGAACTTTGGTAACTTTAGTGTTTATGCATTTAAAAACCAAATAAGAGTTTTCAACAATGTTTACAAAACAATTAAGTTCCTAAATCCATCACTAAGGTTTTGTCATCTTTAAAAAGGGAGAGAGTGTTAGAATCTATGTTTTGATGATAACAAAGTATTAGTACATTGTTTTTGAAAATGTCTGATAGACTTGAGTTTGGAAGAAGCACTCAAGTTCTGTAAGCTGTAACACTTGAGTTTGGTTCTTCCCTCTTGCAAGTTTGATGCATAAGATGACGAAGAAACTAGAATTTTACTGATACACTCAAGTTTCAGAGGTGCGCTTGAGTTATGTCTGCCAAAGAAGTCGAGTCAGCAAGTATGCCCATAGAAGTGTTTCACAGAGAGTTAAGACAAAACATAAACTGCTTGGAGAACTCAAGTTCTGTATCAACACTTGAGTTCTAGTGACATGTTCACTCAAGTCCTACAAGTGAACTCTGGCAAGTGTTATCTCGAGAGGAAACAAGAATATGAAATTGTGAATGTGCACTCGAGTTTTGAACAAACACTCAAGTCTTGCTAGCAAAACTTTCAGTCATCCTTTGCAACTTGCGTTATGAAACAGAACCAAGAAATCTTCATAAATCTGACATGCAATGTTGCACTCGAGTGTGGGTAAGGCACTTGAATATGGTGCTACACTTCCGTGTACTCTTAACACTTTTTGACAGGAAAAAAATGAAGAGGTGCTGACCAGCCTGAGTGCTCGAGACCATGATATAAAACTCGAGTTTTGCATGAAAACTCTTGAACGTGCAAGTTCAATCTTGCAAGTTCTTGGCAGAGACAACCTGGAAAAATGACAACAGCCAAGAAAACTCGAGTGTGGAACTAGAACTCAAGTTTTCATTAATAAACTCTTACGTTCACTTGTAAGTATAGAGGTTGGAAGTTGGAATTTGGTAAGTTCACTTGAGTGCTGATCAAGAACTCGAGTGTGACCGCCAATACTTGAAAGTTATCTCATGTACTTTAAAGTGTGAC
Source organism: Inga leiocalycina (assembly GCA_963242795.1). Classification (NCBI taxonomy): domain Eukaryota; kingdom Viridiplantae; phylum Streptophyta; class Magnoliopsida; order Fabales; family Fabaceae; genus Inga; species Inga leiocalycina. Next base: position 42,813,607 of record OY725332.1, read on the forward strand.
TAAGATTACTCTGTACTGCCATGTAAATATCAAAAAGAACTTGAGTGTGAAGTACATAACTCAAGTTCATCTGTCATAGAAGCAAATTGCATTTCAGAGTTACAGCAAATAATCCAAATATGGTTAAAAGTTATTTATTCATTATGTTTTCACTTGTTATTATATCTAAACGTTATCTAACATATATTTCAAGTGTGAAATAGAAGATTGAACATTTGGATTACAGATTCAAATGAGAAAGTCAATTGTGGTGAACATGATCCTTACATACTGAATGCTGGACACTTGTCATCACATGCAGTTGACCCACCATGAATGAATATCTGAAAACACAAATGCTCTATAACGAGAGAGTCTACAATGGCTAATCAGATTAGCTATAAATACAGAGCATCAGAGATAAATGAAAAACAAGAACACAGAACAAGAGCATACACTGAATATTTACAAGAGTATCTGATTTTATATTTCTCTTTGTATTCATATTGTACTTCAGTGATTATCATATCTACTATGTGAGAGAGTCTGTAAACACATTCCAAACTGTAATTTTGAGTTGATCTCAAGGTAAGGGGACCTTGAGAGGGTAGATTCCTTACAGGGGAAGCTGTAGGGAAAATTCCTGATAAAACTTTCTTCTCATAAAACTTACAAAGTACAAGCAGGAGAGAATGTTGCTACTCATAAGACTTGCACAAGTAAGCAAGAGAGAAAGTTTATAGGAATTGTTCTACTCGTAAGACTTGCCGTAAGGGAGAGAGAAAATTCTAGGAGTTAGAATATTTTTGCTCGTAGTCCTTAAGAGGGCAGTTATTGTCTTATAGCATTTTGAGAGCCTACTGAATCTTGGAAGAAAAGTGAAAATCTTGGAGGTGTTATGTCTGAGGACTGGATGTAGGCTTGGGGTTGGGCTGAACCAGTTTAATGCTCTGTGTGCAAATTCTCACATCTCCACCCTCTCTTCATTTATCTTTATAGCACCATAACGCGGAAAAATTTATTACACCACCCAATTTACTCCCTCTTGGGTAAAGCTTGCCTCTTTCAGTCTCGACTATCTAACTTATGAAGATGGTGGAGAACCTAATTGCCTACTGTGTGGAGTACAAAGTGCACCCACAACTTTTCCTGAGTTGAACTCATTGAAATAGAAAGGTAAGTTGGTTGGTGTGTTGCAAACCTTTTACAAATGCTGATGCTTTAAAGGAAGAGCTGTACAAGTATGGTATTGCTCATAATTTTGAGTATAAAGTTGTGAGAAATAGTAAGGAAAGGATTTCTATGAAATGTAAGATTGAAAGGTGTCTAAGATAAATAACAAATGCAATAAAACTCTTTTTCTCGGTGTGACACAATTTAAAAATGAGCACGTTCATCATGCATAAGGCAATCTTAAAATGAACCATGCTAGAAGAGCTACTCTTTCATAATCTATTATTGCATAGAAGGTGAGGACTCACGTAGACGAGCACCTCGGTGAAATTATAAAGACATTGCAAAGAGATTATAATGTGAATTTGACATATAAACATGCATATACTACTAAGTTAAAAGCACTTGAGGACATTCATAGTAGAATAAAGCAGTTTTATATGGTTATACCATGCAAATGCCAACGACTGAGGAAAACTGATCCAACAACAGTTACTGAATGGTAGCTTCCAAGAAGAATGTATTTGAGCATGTATTTATAGCATATGGTTGTTGAATAGAAGGGCTCCTCGTTGGGGCAAGACATATATTGTATGTACATCACTAATGGAAAAATCACTTTTAAGACCGGTTAAAAACGACATTTTAGACCGGTTTTGGATTTGGTCTTGATACAGCTGTTCTTAAAAGTCTGCTATTTTTTAGATCGGCTAACGAAAATGGTTTTAAAAATCACTTTTTTAGACCGGTTGCTCGAAGACCAGGTCTAAAAAGTCCAGACTTTTGAGACTAATTGTTTAAAAACCGGTCGAAAAACTTTTTTTCCAATACTTTTAAGACGGTTATTTTAATAACCGGTCTTAAAAGTGATATTTTTTTTAAAAAAATAAATAGGAGCTTTTTTTTGTTGTCAAACTTTTAGATGAGCAAAAGGGATTATAGTGAAAAATCGATTGTGAATACTTCCAATCAAATTACCACCATCAGATTTCACAAAAACACCTTCCCTATGAATCTTGCTGCTAAAATCTCTAAAAACTTGAATTCTTGTATCATTCACTAAGAACATCAAACAACGTAGAATGATAATGAATAGCTCTTGTAACAAAATTCAGGCACACCTATAAGTTTAACTTTGTATTCATATTCAGTTTCTTAGTTGAAACTATGAAACTATTTTGGCATAACCATAAGGAAGAAGAAAACCAGAGATGAAATTAAAAAAAGCAAACAGAGCAATTTCGCAGATAGGATCCCCCAAAGACCGACCACACACTCAACTCGGAATATATCAGTATGTATACCATTTCTACCTCAATAAAACCCTAAAAAAACAAAAATCCAAATAGGATCTCTCTTCTCTTCGTGACCCTTGTTCCTCTAGTAAAGAAATCAGACGAGGAACTATTTTAAGCGAGGTGCTTCACTCTGCACCTTCTTCTTCCTCTTTCATCTATCGCCACCTTACAGTAGATACTTAAAAATTAGTTTACAAATTAATTAAATGTTTAAAAGGAAAGTTTATTCAAACCTCATAACATCAGTTGCATCTTTTTCACGCATCTCTGGGTCAAAGCAAAGGAGCAAGCAGCTCATGGCAGCAAAGAAGTGAGGCTGCCAAGGTAGGTTGCGATGAAAGATGGATGTCAGGGGGAAAGAGAAAAGTCACGGCGATAGATATCAGAGCAAGCGAGGTTGACAAACTCATTCAGTGTAAGGGTGAGAGCACATCAGCAATAAACATGAGAATGAGATTGAGCGAAGATGACCGAGCTGACAGAGTGATCGCACTAAGAGAGGTTTCAGATTTAGAGAGCAAAATTTAGGCGCGACAAAGAGGAGATTCAAAAATTTAGGGTCAATTTTTTAGACCGGGTATATATAAAATCAGTCTTAAAAGGGTGGAAAAAAATAATTTTAAAATTTTTCATATTTATGATCAGTTTTTATTAAAACTGGTCTTAAATGTTTGATATTTAAGACCAGTTATTATTAATAACTGGTGTAAATAATTTTTTTAAGACCAGTTTTTTTTGAGAACTGGTCTTAGAAGTTCTATATGATTACTAAACTGCCTCGGTCAAGTTTTTTAAACCTTATATACTATAACTGGTCTAAATATGGCGGTCTAAAGAGGAAATTTTGTACTAGTGGATGAAACTCATTTAAGTGGCCTATATAGAGGCACCTTGCTATTAGCCTCTTCAGATGATATGGACAATGAGTTGTTGCCATTTGCAATTGCTATTGTGAAGAGGGAGACATTGGAGAACTGGACATGGTCTTTATACATGATTAAACAAATAGTAGGGTTAATTGAGTTAATCAAAATTTTAGATCGTCACAATGCTATACTAGGGGCTACGTAAGCAATATTAAGTGGTGAGAGGCATGCATTTTGCTATCAGTATGTGCAAGAAAACTTTAGTGTAAAGTTTATGAAAATAAACAAAGGAAATAGAAGGACAAGTTCCTAAAGCAAGGATGATGTGCTAAAGTACCTTGATAATATCGCATATGCAAGGCTAAAAAATGAGTTTGATAATGCTATGAATGATATGAGAGATGTCTCTCCACAACTATTTGAATGGCTTATGAATCATGGGGACATTGATAAGAGGTCTTTAATTCAATTTCCATTTAAACACTGGGATAAGATAACAACAAATCTTGCTGAGTCATTCAATTCATGGATGGTACAAGAGAAAAGGCATAATGTTGCCCAGTTGATCCATGAACACCAAGAGAAGGTAGCTAAGAAAATGTATGCCTTAGCTATGGCAATGAGTAAGTGGAAAAATGGTGTGGGTCCAAACATTGAGCCAAAAGTGAGGGATAGTGTGGTGAAAGATGAACAAATGAATCTTGTACATTACATAGGGAATATAGCTTGTGTCCATACAGCTTATGAAGAGACCTAGATGTTGATCTTGATTTACATGAATGCAGCTGTGCAACATAGCAAATGTCAGGGATTCCATGTACACACGTTTGTGTAGCAATCAAGCTTGCCCATGTCAATATATATAATTACGTTGAAGAATGCTATAAAATTACATCTAAAAAATTTTTTATAGCTAGAGCATGACTCTAGTTGTGACAATTGACATGCCAGACGTTAATTGTTAGAACCAACTGACACCCAAGAGGGGGGTGAATTGGGTGTAAGATAAAAACTTAAGAACTTTGAAAATCTCTTCCAATCATAAATCAACAATTAGATTAAATAATATATGCTGGAAATATAAGAGCTTAGGGAAGAGAATATACAAACTGTGATTTATCCTGGTTCGGTCCAATCTGTGATGGCCTACATCCAGTTCCCAGGCTCATCTTGAGATTTTCAAATCCACTATCTTCTTGTTTAATTCGGGCACAAGAAAAGCCTTTACAATCGCACAAGTTTAGTCGGGTGCTTGTAAAACCTTTTACAAATCTCTTACTGAAATACTCCCCCTTACGGCAAGTCTTACGAGCAGAACAATCCCGAAGATCTTCCTCTCCTACTTACTCGTGCAAGTCTTACGAGCAGCAACGTTCTCTCCTGCTTACACCCCTATAAGTCTTATGAGCAGCAACGTTCGCTACTGCTTGCACCTTGTAAGTCTTGCGAGCAGAATGTCTTATTGGCAATTCTCTCTACAGCTTTCCCCGTAAGGACATCAACCCTCTCAAGGTCCCTCTACCTTGAGATCAACTCAGAAATATAGTTGAAAGTGTTTAAAAACTCTCTCACAGAGTGGATAATATGCTCACTGAAGTACAATACAAATAATCACTCTCTCAACGATAAGTAATATAGAAACTAGAAAACAGAGAGTGTTTGGGTAGAAGCAGAGGATTCATATTTCTATCATTTTTCACGTAGTTGCTTGCTGTCTCTGTTACCCATTGACGTTGAATGCTCTCTCATTTATAGTTGATGAAGATGATGACCGTTGTGAGCATTTGTCTGTTGGAGTCATTTTGACTGTTGAGCATATTTTAAAAACGAGCTACTATGAAATGTTCGTTGTAGAGTGGAGCATCTCGTTGAAGAGCAGGATGATTCATTTTGAGCTGTACGTCATGTTGTGGAGCGTTTGTGTTTGAATATTCGACAGTCTTTCGTGGTGTGTCAGTTGCTTGTCGTGGTAGGTAGCCGCCATTCGATGTGTAATGATGTCGCCCACCATAATTGACTCTTTCATTTGAATATGTAATCTCACCGTTAAATTTCCTGTTTCACACTGCAAAATGCTTAATCACTAATATGATGAAGTATTAGTCATGGGTATGTTGGATCATTGGTCAAAAGATGAATTTATGGCTTCTGTGACTCATCATGTTGAGTGAAGATATTTGTCATATGTGACCTCCGTTCTTGAAGATGCAATCCAAATGTTTAACCTCCTGTTTCTCACTTGAAATATATTTTAGTTAACATTTTTGTATATTAACAAGTGAAAACATAATGAATAAATAACATTTAACCATGTTTGAGGTGATTGCTGTGAGGCTCTATTTCATTTCTGGATTCTACCAAGTTCTCACTCGAGTGCAGTATGGCTCACTCGAGTGCATTTGATATTTTCACGTTCTAGCTTCCTCTCGGGCAAACACTTGCTGCTCTTCACTCGCTAGTGCTCGAGTGCAATTCTGGACATCACTCGAGTGCAACCAGTCATGCTCGAGTGTGCTTCTTGTTTTCACGTACATGCTTCTTCTCAGGTTAACACTTTCATGTCAAAACTTGCATGTGCTTGAGTGTAAAATAGTCTGATGCTCGAGTGTGGATCCTAGTGCTCGAGTGTTGTAAATTTCTTCACGATTCAGCTGCTTCTGGACATCACTCGCACGACATTTTTCAAGAGTGCGTTTTTGCACTCGTGAGTGATGTGGGGCCACATTAGACAAAATTTATTTATTTGATTCTAATGATGTATCATAAGAAAGCTCTTGCCATATGCATCCCAATGCAAAAAGAATCAACTCCAAACTCCTTGTATTCTGCAAGTTATAATCGAAAGAGTGTCTATCGCACTAGACTGCACAAGCATCAACTTCCAGAAGCCATAGCTCCTAGAATATACGTTCAAATTAGGAAAATTACCTATCCATGGAAAGCTCTTTGAGTCTAGTTTCATTTGGCACTGGTCTCGTCTCAATCCGATGTGTGGTTTGTGAGTTATGTGCAAAATACCGAACCTGTCTTGAAAAGTGACGGTGATTTGAGTGTCATCTTCCACGGATCATATTTCCTTCATTTGAGCTTCTTTAAATATGATCTTGGTGTACATTTTACGTGTTGTGAGTCTTCTTTCATATGCCACCAGTTTCGGGTCAATCCAATGTGTGGTTTGAGAGATATGGCCAAAATACCGGACCTCTGTCAGGCTGAACGTAAAACAGAGTAGAACAGAGTGTGCATCCCGTGCTCAAGTGTGTTCATCTCGTGCTTGAGTGCAACACCTCTGGCACTTGAGTGTTGAGCTCATACTCGAGTAAAACTCCTCTAGAAGTGGCATAACTCACATATAAGTCATCTTAGCTTTGTATTAATCTATTCCAACTATCATTTGATCATAGAAGCCTTTGGTATCATCATAGAAACCTCCAGTATCACTTCTAACGTAACAGCTTGAATCTTGATATTCTCACTAGATCTTATAATTTCTTCTTTCTTCCATATCTTTCTTCTTGATTTTCCTCTTGATAATAATTCTCCATAACCCAAGTAAGCATCTCCTTGACTATCTTCAATTTCTTTCTTCTTCTCCCTCTTGTTCATTTTCATTAATTCAATCTTCTTCATTCTTTGCTTGACTAATTTACAAGATATGTAACATTAAATATAGTAGTTAGTCAAAGAAATACATTATATAAACTTTTTGCTCTTATCATTTCATATCTATATTTGACATCATCAAAACTAATCATATATAACATTAATGACTACGGGATGGAAAATATGTTAGGTCAAACCTTCCTTGGACCACCTTAGACCAGTCGACCTCCTAGAAGGCCAAGAATTAAAAGACATGAAATACAATTCCAAAACAAGAAGATTTATTACTGTGGAAGATTTATGATTACTACAAAGGACTTGCAAAAATCCAAAACCATGTTGATTTTGTTGTGAATGGTTACTTAGGTCTTATGACTTTTGATTTTGAACTTGTTAATTTTAAACCTGGATTGTAATTTCGTTATAAGATGTTATTGAAGTGTGCAAGGTTTTGGCAAAAATCATGTTGTGGACAATTATTTAGTTCCTGCGAATTTTGAATTTGAACTTATTAATTTTCAAACTTATAGTGTAATTGTGTTGCTAGATGTTATTAAAGTGTAAAAACTTTAATTGAGATTTTGTAATTAGTTTTCTAATCAACAAACTTTTATTCATTCTAAAAAAATTACAATAACTAATATAAATTGCATATACTCTCATTACACAAATTACAACTCCTTGCAATCCTATATCTTGAAGGCACCATTAAGAAATGGTATACTGGACTGATTCGCCTCTGAAGTTGTTATTTCTGCTTTTTTTTAGTGATGTTGTTTCCGCTGGTTTTTATCTCTAGTTCTTCAAGAACTTTCTCCTGATAGTTCTCTTCACGTTCAAGTCTGCAATTTACAACTGATATTAATGCACACATCAACTTGGTGTCCATTCTCACTGAACCCGACTCCGCAACTGGAGCATCAATCATGTGATTGTTTGGTTGGTCACTCTGGGACTCGAGAGAAGCTTGAGTTGAGGATTGTATTTCTTGAGAGCCCTGAATCAACAAAAGCAATATTTACTCTGCTAGAGAAACATGTAGGAAGCATTAGGTGTCAGTAGACAACAGCTTCAGTACATCACACAATTTACCACATAAGGAAACATCCAACTAATACAACATCAATGACCACTGGAATTGCAAAAATTACATGCAACACAGCAACCTTACATGATCTCTAACGCTCCATAATACTATTGTCAATAAAGTTTTTAAATGGTAATTAAACTGACCTGTACATGTCCTACCATTATCACAGGTTCAAAAAAGAAAAAATAAGAAAAGAAGTCTCAACAAGAAGCAACAACACAAGGCCAATCTGATATTAATTATATTTTAAATTGGTGTAGAAGTCGATAACAGTACCTCACAATACTTCTTCAAATCATCTGCTCCAAGAGAATCAGCAATCTCAAGTAGCTGTATGGCATTTCGTGGCTCCACAAGACGCTCTGATGCTACTTTTTCACAAAGACTTTTTAAGCTTGGTACAGAATGTTGCCCAGAATTATCAGTTTGTGTACTAGATATCATATTATTGGTTTCCATATCCTCAAATAAAATCTCTTCACTAAACTCTCCCACATCATCCCTGTCATCCAGCTTCACCCTATGAGAATTCTCAGTTGTGCTGAGAGGAAAGCTAGGATGGTGGAGGGAAGCAACAATGAGCAAATGTGTTTCACCAACTGAAACTGATGTAGCCCTCTACGTCAAGTTCCAATACAAAATTGTCATGAGATCCTAGCCCCAGGTCAGAAATTTCCAAAATAAAATTAAAAAAAAAAAATAGAAAGAGTGGAGTAGGATGACCAAAATGACAGCGAGAAAGAAAAAGGCAAAACAGAGACAATAGCATGAAATACCAAACCAATCATCAGACTACAAAATTGATCACAGTATAGGCAAATTACTAACCAATATAATGGATTATATGCCAAGAAAATCAAGAAATAGTGAAAGCCTATCCCCATAACATGAATAATCAGATTATACAAACACAGTCGTTTGATTGGAAGGGTTACAGGATGGTTCTATGCTCAAATAGGCCGGGCGACTCATGCCGGCGACAAAGCCGGCGACTCACGGTGGCGACAAAGCCGGCTACTCACGGCGTCGACACACACCTCAGGCTACACTACAGAGCGACGCATTAGGTGTTTCCCTTCCGACCCTCTTTCTTTTTTCCCGATGAAATTTCGACCCACTTTCTGACTGATCTTTATTTCTTCCTTTACCCAAAGGTTAGGGGTATTATGCTATAATTATCAACATTCAAATATTCCAAGTTAGGTCATCGGTGCAAATTAATATTTATTAAATTCATTAACATTATATTAAATTATCCTATTTCAACTATTTTTATATAAGATTTTCCCTAAAAAAATATGGGGATGTATCTTTATTTTTTATTTCTATTTTATACTTATTTTTAGGGAAAAAGACAGAAAAATACCACTTGAACTTCAAAATCCCAAATTAGTCTTTTGACAAAGATTTGCGTTGTCAATCCTATTACTATTCTTATCAATCCCATTACCATTTTTGTCAGCGGAATTTTGAAGTTCAAATGGTATTTTTCTGTCTTTTTCCCTTATCTTTATGTGTAATTTCTTCCATTTAAATTTATTTCGTTCATTAAAAAATAAAAATAAAAAATTAGGGTGCGAGCTTTGTGGCGAAGCGAACCTAGCTCTCCACTAATTTCTCATAAAATATAATTTCTTTTTTTTTTTGGCCAATCATAAAATATAATTTCTTAGACAACATTTTTTTTCTAAAGTTTATATATAAGTTATTTAATTAAGTTTATATATTGTCGTCAAGTTTTAATTATTTGTTTTAAGAAATATATCATTTTTATTTGAAACATAAACTATAAGAAAAATATAACTTATCTATTCAGTAAATTATTTCCCTAATATTTTTGCTCGATTTTTATCTTACAAAATAATTCAATTTGCGTTTATATATGTACTTATTTACATTTTTTAATATTCTTTATTACGCTTGAATAATTATCTAGTTTTTATAAATTTAAAAATCAAATATTTTTGCTCAATTTTTATCTTAAAATATAATTTATGATTTCTGCTTAAAATTTTATTAAATTAGTTTCATAATTTTATATATTTTATGAATTAAATATTAAAAAAATTACAAAAATTAAAGCATATTCAAGAACATATAATTAAAATTTTGCCATTAACATAGGAAAATCCTTAATTGAGGGCTTTTTTGGGGCATTACCTTGCATTAAAAGTAAGTTGGAACCAATAAAAAATTGTTATCCAAATAAAATGATATTTGTGGTTTTGTTTAGATTAGAGGTGACAAAAGTAGTTTTTATTTCATCTAATTTTCATAAACTTAAAAATAGGATAATGTAATTTATGTTCGGATTGACTTTCATAAAATAAAAAAGTTAGTTTGGCAAACTAAAGCATGTTTGAATAATTAAGAGTTAAGGTACACTTTTGCCATTGGCTTATGAGGGGTTGGTACCATTAATAAATTGGGAAAATTAAGGAGAAAGGTCAAGGAAATAAAATATTTATTAATAAGGATCTTAAAAATTGTAATTATTTTTAAGAACAAAAAAATTAAAATATAAATTTTCAATTATGAAATTAACCTTGATCAAACTCCTGCCATTTGTTTAAACTTTTTTCATGAAAAATCACATGTTTTAAAAGAAATATATTATAAGATTTTTTTGTGATTTTGTTAAGTTTTTAAAAATAATCAAAATCTAAAATAGGTAAATTTCTAATTATTTTTATATTTTAGAGGCTATTTTAAATTGAATAACTTTTAAAAATAATATGATGTGCATGAAAGACAATATCATAAAAATATTGAGCCACACATAGATGTTTTTCTTATCAAAATATACATGAAGATATCATTAAATTTGATAATTGACCAACAAATAATTGAGATGGGGTTAGAGAAAACATAAAAGAGTTTGGTAAGGGTTAATTTCATAATTAAAAATTTATATTTTAATTTTTGGTCCTTAAAAATAACTATAATTTTTAAGATCCTTACTAATAAATATTTTATTTTCTTGATCCTTCTCCCTAATAAATTTCATAGAACAAGTCAATATTATTCACAAGTCATCAACATTTAACACAAAATAGTCAACCAATCATCTATAGCCTATGGGAAAAAATCCATAATCATATTCATTCGGCAAATCTATAACATTTAATATATAATTATAACATATAGGATCCAAAACACGATGTCATTTAAAAGAGCCCGTCCTAAATGAACAACCGAAACCAATATGCTAATAAGTGAAGCATTATTTTCTTCATTTATCAAAAACAAACTTTTCTCAATATCTCTAGCATGTTAAAAATAACAATTAGAGAAACATAACGAAGAAAATAAAGAATCTTGTATTAATCATATAAGAACAACATATTCATACAAACTATAACTTACTTGGGTTTAACAATGATCATCCCTTATTTAAGGATGATTGACAACTAACCCTAACTTTAAGAATTGTTGAAGGGACTTCCTTCTTTAGAGAGAGACTTACATTAGCCTCTCTCTTACCATGGTGAGGATCTAACTATCCTACACACCTAACACATTAACCATGACCCTTTATATAGATTAAAGTCTTAACCAACTAACTACTCATTTAATTTTCACTTTAATATCTCTAACACGCACCCTCTAGTTGACACTTCTTATATTCATAAAAGTATCAACTTGCAACACAAAATAAAAGGGTAAGGTGAATTAAATGAAACAATTTCAATTCACAATACAAAAATTTCTTCAAACCACTCTTCAATTGTAGGCAAAACCATCAATACTCTTTGCCTCTCTCATGTGCTTCACCATTGTGCTCATGCTGCCAAAACTAGACCTTTTATGTTCTTCATGTGCATCTTTAATTTCTCATACATGTAGAACTTCAAACCAGCAAATGAAAAGTCCCAGTAAAGGTTGGTCCTACACCTCTATAAAGTTCACCAACTCTCCCTCCTTGTAGGATCTTGTGAGAACGCCTTTAATTGCATTATGTGCCGGTTGAGAATGAACATTTTTTTCATGACATCTTTGATAAGTCCTCCTGTCTACCACCTGATATGCAAGTTTTGTATGGCCAAGGTCCAGAGGAACACTAACTAGAGGGAGTGAGGTGACTTGAACCAATTACAACATGAAGATTTCTTCAAAACATTATTCTTCTTTCTTTCTCAATGACTGATGCAAGCTCTGCCCAGTGATGAAAATATAAAAACATCCGCAGTTAGTAGCAACGTTTTTTTAATCCTTGACATTTTATCTCCCAATAAGTGCCTCAAATATAATTGCACATTTCTCTCCATTAAACAATATGCCAAATGTGACCTTGTAAAAAGCCATCTGGTTGGGCTTGGCCAAGCCTCTTGATTTCTTGTTTGAGTCGCTCAATCTCTTCCATTACTCTCATGGTTTGAACAATTTCAAGATCTTCTCAGAGCATATAAATGAACATGTTCCTTCACATAAGGACAGATGGAACAAATTGGAGTATTGTGAGCACCAAGAGTATAAAGCCACCCACAGGTGTCTGCATCCCATACCTTTACTGCCTTGTCATCACCACATTTTATGACTAATAGTTGCTCACGAACAAAACAAAAGGTTGCATCATCGTCTGTTCCATGTACATCTAACACAGGACAGGTTACACATCTACCACGCAACTCCAGCATTCTGTCCGTAAAGTTGATTACACCACCCACGTCCTTTGCAAACACTTCAAACAAATTCATGCAGCCTTTTCCATTATCAAATATCACAGATCTGGCAATCCAAAATCAAGAAATTGCTGTTCATCCCCTCTAGTATTGTTGTTCTCTGGCTTCTCTATTTTCAAGAAAATCAAATCCATAATCAACATCTGATGGCATCTGTTCCATGTGGGGCAGACTTCCCATCAGCTTGGCATCTGGGTTTTGCAGTTCATAGGAAAAGCTTGATGGCATTTCACTCTTGTCTATATTTTTGAATATCTCAAATCAAAAGGTGACTTTACCATTGTACACAACCCTTATCTCTGAAAGGATGGCACTGAAGAAAAACACCTTTCAAACACTGTAAATTAGAAGCCATGTTGGACCACTTCCATATAAAAAAGTTCCCAAAAACATCAGTTATCAAGGTATGAGCACTAGGAATCATCTCAGGAAATATCTTCATCTTTTCTTCTGCAGAGGCTGTTTCTAATTTTTGCTAAATAAAGTGACTCCCATACTGATTAGCACTGAATTGAACCACGTAACCAACAATATCTGAAAGTTCAAAAGATCTAGCCTTGTTCTTGAACTCATCTAGTAAGGATGATACAAATCTACCCTCCATGCTATTGCCAATATCACTATGACATGACCCAATAGAACCTCCTATTGAACTCTTCACCATGGCATCCAATTGTGATGCACTTGCATTCTCAAATAGTGGATGTACATATCCACGAGAAGGAAAGTAAGGAATTTGCAATATGCTTTCCTGAGTATGGTGTACCAAGACCACATGGTTGACACCCATATAATCCATAATTAAGAAACCAGGATTTGGCAAAAAAACTCATTTCAATCACGAAAATTATAATGTGCATGATCCAATCGCTATTCAACATGCCATAAAAGATAACCATAAGAAGTGTACACCATTTGGTGAGATTGGTGAGAGGATTCAGGATCACCATTTTTTAATACCTTTGCCTTCTGTCATTGCAAGTCTCTTTCTCCCCCTGGCATTCTCTGCTCTCTCCGTTCTATCTCCGTCGCTCTCGTTTCTCTCTCTCTTGTATAAGAACTAGACGGGAGAAGGAATATGTGATTTTGATCTCCTTTCAACAAGAGATGAGTCTCTTTAATAGATATTAGCATTCTAAGAAAAGAAGCCATTGTTGGAAAGATTTGAATGGACGGACGACTACAAAGACCTCATCAAAGTCACTCAGATCTTTCAAAATAATATGAATAAATAGTTTCTTTGCAGCGCAATGGCAGCGGCAGATTAAGAAACCCTCTGAAATGGCAGCAAAGATCTTCATCGGTGGGCTAGAACAAGAAAGATGGCAATGGCTGTGAGAATTTCAGAATCAAAGAAGCAAGAATGCAGCAGAGAATAAAAAACTATTGGGGTAGATTTCACTTTTCTAGCAATAGAACAGACTGGGCTCTTTGAAGCAGAGCTTCGATGAACGGCAAGAACCTTGACATTGACGCGGGTATTGACAGTGGCTTATTCCAGAAGAACAAATACCGAACTGCGAGGCGGTCAGTGAGACTGTGGACGAAGTATTTAGATGGCGACACCGATGCTCCGCCGCTAGGCTGAACGATAGCGACTGAGGCAATCTGCAATTGGGGAGAATGAATCGAAGAAGGAAGAATGCCAATCTTGCAAACACGGCGACAACACCGTTGCAGGCTAATTGGGTCCTGTTAAGCAAAATGGACGTTGGGACTCATGAATTTGCAACCAAAAAAAACAAAAGAACTAGAGAGCTTGGGGCAGGTGGAAATCTAAAAATCACTTATTGGACCTTACTGTTATGCCCAAGATAATAGCCTACTCATGATACCATGTTAATAATAAGAATTAAAGAAAGATAATGAAGAAGATAAAGAATCTTGTATTAACCATATAAGAGAAATATGCTCATACAAACTATAAATCCCTTGTGTTTAACAATGATTATGTAACCTCCTGTCTTGATCAGCGTAATTATAATTCGATATCACATAATTAAATTGGATTAGAAATTGTCGGATAATTTAAACTCATTTCGATTTCCTACCTTATAGTAGGGTTTTCACAAAATCTTTCGAAAAATCTTCCCTATCCTGGTCTCAATTTCAAAACTCGAACATAATTACCTGTGCAGTTACTTTTACATTCACACATATCAGAGTGAATAACTAAATCCCCGACAATTCCCGGGTTCTATACATATATAATTTAAGGGTTCATAAGTCTCCACTAGGGGATTACATAACACAAAATCAAACGTAATATCTACGCCTCAAAATTTACAGTAATCCCAAGTTCAAAAGTAAATAATCAATATCCCCAAAACCAAATATACCCCGTAGGGTCCTAATCGCTTTGGGTTGTCCGCTTCTCTTTATCGCCACTAGCCCTGTCTAAAATGTCAGTCATTGGAAAGAATGAGATTCAAAAGAATCCCAGTAGTAACAAATCACTCATACAATGCACGAACAAACAGCATATATGATCATGTTAAGCAACATCACAACGTATCATGGCTCATGCCACAAACGACAGCACTCATGGCTGTAAACTCTATGCGTCAGCTTTCGCTGCGATCTCTATGTATTCACAAAGTATCATAATGTATCACTATACGTCAGTTTTCACTGTGATTTCAAAGCATCACAATGTATCATAATGTATTCTCAATGCATGACAAACATACATACAATGTTTCACACACTATATAAGAGAAAGAGTCACTACCTTGTTCCTTCCTGACGTTCTTTTGCATTGTGGGCTCTCGAGGGCGGCAAATGTCTAATCCTATAAACCAAATAAGGGATAACCCATTAATCTCTTTTCCCAAGTTTTCCAATTTTGTAATGCTTTATGTTGATTCCCATTTAATCTCTTTAGGGTGCTATTATAAGCCTAAACATATCCCCAAAGGGTTGGGAGAAACTACCCTGAAGGTATCTTTTCAGATAAAGAACACTAAGTTTAGGCTGGCTCACTCAAGTGACGAACGCCTCACTCGAGTGACGCCCACAGTTGTGCTCGAGTCCCAGCAAGTGAGACACAGGAAGTGTTTGCCGGAGAGCAAACCTCATAATATTTCTCACACTTACTCGAGCACCGGAAGTTGTACTCGAGTGATAACCTCAAATGCACTCGAGCACCAGAAAGTGAGGCACAGCGAGTGACTGCCTGAGAGCAACCATAATCTCCGAGGTCTTAAACTTACTCCCTCACTTGAGTGAAACCAAGATTACTCGAGTGATGACCTATATCACTCGCGGGAACAAAAGTGCACTCGTGAGTTTTACCTGAGAACCCAAGCAAAATTAAAGGGAAACAGGGAAAATGTCTCGCATCACTCGAGTAAGCCCTTCCCTCACTTGAGTGTTATGCATCAGAAGCAAAAATCGCAGCAACTGATAAGGTTTTCTAGATTTACCCATTTCACTACCATTGGTCCTAAAACTTATGCCAAAGCTTATTCTTACTCATTTTGACACAAGGAATCTCTTGGTAATTACAAAATACCCAAAATCACATCCCAACAATAATTTAGCTCTTAGGTTTCCATTTTACTTTCAAATACTCAATCACCAACACTTTCATTTCCAATTCCCACAAATCAATCCCAATGACTCAAAGGCACAATATGCTACCAATGCAACAGTAACACTCTATCTAACTCGTACATTTCACTTAACATCATATTTAAGGTAAAATTCCAGAATTCACATCACTTAACCAAAAATCAAGATGAACACACCACAATGCATCAAATTCTTACCTCTTCAACTTGGTAAGATCAAATCTCTGTTTTCGCAACTTTTAAATTTGTGCAAACACCAACCACCACTTTTCTAAATTCTAAAAACATAGCAAATAAGCTCTCAACCTCTTGAACAAGTTTAATGAAGAGGCTTTAAACATAGGGAGACAATTACCTACTTAAAACCAAGCTTTTCTCTTTCTCTTTCTTGCCTTGTTTCAGCGAAAATGGAGAATGATGAGAGAGAAAATGAGATATTGATGAATGTATGAAGATCAGATTTTTTCCCACACACACACTCCCATAACCGACTTGGAGGAGAGAGGGAAGAGAAAATGAGTTTGAAATTTTGACTTTGATCCAAGGGTCCTTAATTATGGTGACATTTGGCAAAATCTTACTCTTCCTCAATGATTTCACATTCATCCACTAGCATAATATTCCACCCCTAGAATCTTTAAATCATAGCCATTGATTCCTTTGACTTTCCATCACAACCATTGGTCTTCAAGTTACCAATAGGTTTCCTCTTCGGTAACCAACTAATTGGTAAGTGAATTCCCCATTTCGTCCCTGATTATCATAGCTTCTTACCAAATCATTATCAAACATATATATAGGCTTAAGCATTGTTTACCACATATTCACATTACTTAAACAATGATTACACCATTAGGGACATCATTAGCCCTTAATCACAAGTTGGGTTATTACAATTCTCCCCCCGAAAATTAAATTTCATCCTCAAAATTGTTACACAACTTGAGCCATAAACTCCGGATACCGTCTTCGCATATCTTCTTCCACTTCCCAAGTTGCCTCTCTTTGAGTCATTCCTTTCCAAATCACCTTTACATACGGAATGCTCCGGTGTCTGAGCCGTCATTCCTCTCGGTCAATGATCTACTCTGGCTCCACCGCATACGTAAAGTTATCTTGTATCTCAACTTCTTCATATTCAATGATATGAGAGGTGTAACCACCTTCGTAATTATGATTTGAAATTCGTATTTTAAAATGAAATAGAGACCAATAATAATCAAACTCATTTACAATCCCTTCCTTACGGAAGGGCTTTCACAAATATTTTCAAAGATTCTACCTTACCCTGGTCTCAAATTCCACAACTTGAATATAATTACCCTGTGCAGTTACATCACATTTACATATCAGAGTGTACAACAAAATCCCGGTAACCCTCGGGTTTCATACATAAACTAAAGGTTTATAAATTCCCATTAGGGGATTACACCACTGTCTCAAAAACAACATTTATAAGATATACGGTGATCTCCCAACAAAACATGATATCCAACACCAAAATATAAATCTCCCTAAGGAGCCTTATCCGCCCTTGGTCGTCTCCTTTCCCTTGGAGCCACTTGCCCTGTCTGAAGGTTTGTCAATGGAAAGAATGAGATTCAAAAGAATCCCAGTAGTAACAAATCACTCATACCACATGTAATCACAAAGCATGCAAGAAAATCATCAAGCAGTATCATAACATAAAGCACAGCATGCAGGCTGCCACATATGCACATAATCACATAATCTCATCCCCCATATTCCACCGCCCCGAAGGCACGGTCCCCCCACTGTCAACACCGATGGGCCACGGGTGAAGGTTTCACAAATAGCCTTTTTCTTTTCACATATAGCCTTACGGCTTTCACATAGTCTCATCCCCCGGATTCCATCGCCCTGAAGGTACGATCCTCCTACTGTCAACACCGATGGGCCGCAGGTGATAGACTCACAAACAATGATCAAACAAACATACCATGTATCACATATAGTATAAGGGAAAAGAGTCACTACCTTGTTCTTTCCTGACGTGCGCCGGCACAGGTTGCTTGCAATTAGGACAAATGTCGAACCCTATAAACCAAAGTCAAGGACGACAAGTTATTCTCTATTCCAAATTCTCACCTTCAGAACACTTAAAGTTAGTTATCACTTGGACTCTTTAGGTGGCTATTAGAAGCCTAGACACATGCCTAAAGGGTTGGAGAGTACTATCTCAAAGACCACCTTTTAGTGTGCATCGTAAAACGTGTTAACCACTGGGCTCACAATTTAGTCCTAGAATTCCAAAATACAATTTAGACACTTCCATAGTGTTTCTGGGGGTTATATGAGCATATTATGAAAATTTACAAAAATGCCCCCGGGGGCCCGGCTCGGCCGTACCCGGTCCGACTGTACTTTTCCTGAAATTTTGACATGGGCTATTCTGACATATTTTCGCCCAAGGAATCCATTTCTGAACTCAAAATTATCAAATTACAACATTACCCTTGGCAGCCTCACTTTAAGGGTTTTAGGGGCGTTTTCGTAATTATGCTTTTTCGGCCTTTTCAGAAAAAGTGACCAACTGTAACCCCACCTAATTTTCGCTCCTGAACTCAATGAAGCCATCAAATCATTGAAAATCCAACTCTAACCCTCAGATCTAGCCCTGGCCAAAATCTTGGCATACTTTGGGAAGAATCGGTGTTTTTCGGTTTTGGCTCCGTAAACGTGTTCTTTTATACTCCTAACCACTTTATTAATCATTACATTAGGTTACAACTAACATTAAGACCCAATTTGGGTAGCATAACCCCTAGGCCATATCATTTCCAAACTTTAAAACCAATGGCAATCCGGAGAAATTTCACCGATTAAATTGCCCACAGTAGCCAGAATAAGCAATATACGAAAGTTTGGAAGTTACCTCAAGCTCCCACTAGCTTTTCCTCAAGGTGGCTGAAAACCCTAGCCTTAGAACACCCAAATTTGTGCTCCACAAACCTTGAAGAATATAGAAGAATAGCTTAGGACCGGAGTTATACGCGTTAGGTAAGGATTTACCGAAGAAATCGACTTACCGTACAAGTTCTCTTCTCCTTCTCTCTCTAGAATTTCTCACACCTTCTCTCTCTTGTTGCAGCTGTATATCACGGTTTTGGGTTGATGGAGGAGGTGGATGATGATTTAATATAATATAATATTATTTTCTAATTATTTACTAAATTTCCATCAATTTCAGATTTTTACAAAATTCTGATAGATTTCTACTCAAACTTTGAAAAATCATAACTAATTCTAGAAAAATCAAAATGAGGTGATCCCAAAGCCAATGGAAATCTATTTAAGTCCTCTTTATTTGAAAAATATGGATCACTGTATTTAATAACCTCAAAAATACAGAATTGCACAAAAGTCTATACTACTCCAAAACAGATTCCTGTTTCCATCCCAAACTTTGGAAAATCATAACTCTTAGCTCACAAATTGAAATGACACGAATTATATGTCCATTTTGTATCTTGGCATGTGAACTTTAAGACTGGAAAATTTCAGAATTTTTAGACGCCATTTGCCTATTTAAAACGTCCATACAAATCGACTTCCCTGTACAGAGTTTCAATGGACAAGTTTCCAACTTTTGCACAATTGTTCCCAATGGTTCCAATTTCACAATAAACACTCTCCCCACAAGAATTTTCACAAGGAAGCCATTGGAATCATTAAAACATCCAAATTCCTATCACTCATTCTCTAAAAGTGTTTATTCAACAATAATTACAGTCACTTTTGAAGTCATTAGCCCTTAATCGCTTTTTGGGATATTACAAGAGGGATCCGGTTGGTACTTCTTTAATTGGGAAACATGAAACACGTCATGGAGCCTGCTCAAGTTCGGGGGTAGGGCTACTCGATAGGCAACATGTCCAATTTTCGCAAGAATCTCAGAAGGACCTATATATCTCGGGCTCAACTTCTTTCGCTTGATTGCTCGTCCAACTCCGGTGATAGGAGATACCCTCAGAAATACATGGTCGCCAACTTCAAACTCTAGAGGTCACCTCCTCTTGTCAGCGTAGCTTTTTTATCGACTCTGCGCTGCAAGCAACTTCTTACTAATAATCCAAATCTATGCTGAGGTTTGATCAACAAGATCTAGTCCAAATAGCTTCTTTTCTGATAACTCATTCCAACTCAAAGGTGATTGGTACCTTCTCCCGTACAACGCTTCAGACAGAGCCATCTGAATGCTCGCATGATAGCTATTGTTGTAGGCAAACTCAGCAAGTAGAAGAAAGCGATCCCAACTTCCTTTAAAGTCAAGAACACATGCCCGTAACATATCTTCTAACATCTGGATTGTCCTTTCTGACTGTCCATCCTTTTGAGGATGATAAGCTGTGATGAACCTCAATTGAGTACCCAATGCTTCATGCAACTCTCTCTAAAATCTTGAAGTAAATCGGGGATCTCGGTTGAAAATGATATTCTTCGGTGTGCTATGAAGCTTCACAATCTCACGAATATAAATCTCTACTAGCTTGTTCGGAGAGTAACTAGTATTGATCGGTATGAAGTGTGCTGACTTCGTTAGCCGATCCACAATGACCCAGATCGTGTTATAGTTCCTGATCCTGGGCAATCCTACCACAAGGTCCATGGTCACACTTTCCTATTTCCATTCTGGAATCTCAGGACTCTGAAGTAACCCAGGCGGTCTCTGGTGCTCGATCTTTACCTTCTGGCAAGTGAGACACCTTGCTACATATTTGGTCACATCACTCTTCAAACCCGGCCACCAATACATAGACTTCAAATTATAGTACATCTTGGTCATACCATGATGAAGAGTATATCGGCTCTTGTGTGCCTCATCTAAGATCTTCTGTCTTAACTCCACCTTTAATGGAACACAGATTCTCTTTTGATAGCGAACCAATCTACTAGGTGATAGATCATAACCTTGGGTTTCTCCTCGTTCAATCTGAGCTAGGTTGCATTGTATCCAGCCATCTTGCCTCTGAGTTTCTTCAATCTCAGCCATCAAGTCATTTTCCTCTTGGGAAATAGTATAGTTAGCACACAAGATCTGATTCGACAGATTCAAATCGCGGAAATCTTCTATCAACTTCCCCTCTTGTATCATCATAGATGCCACAAGCATAGTCTTCCGACTAAGAGCATCAGTGACTATATTTGCCTTACCCCGATGATATTTAATTTCTATTAGGAATGATCATGGAGGAGAATTTAAGAATTGAGCATTTGAAGATTTTTATGGTCCTAATGGAATTAATCACAACTTCTCAACCCTAAGGACTCCTCAAGAAAGTGGTGTAGTTGAAAGAAAGAATAGAGTCCTAACTGATATGGCAAGAGTAATGCTCAATGAGAAGGAAGTATCTCAAATCTTCCAGGCAACACTTTGAACATGGCATTTTACATATCAAATAGAGCCTACATTAGAATCATACTTTAAAAGACACCCTATGAGCTCTACAAAGGAAGGAAACCAAACCTTGATCATCTACACATATTCAGGTGAAAATGCTTCATCCACAACAATGGTAAAGATAACCTTGGTAAATTCGATCCTAAAGCTGATGAAGGTTTATTTCTTAGTCAAGGGAAAAACTAGAAGAATGAAATTTACTAGCCAATTAGTCAATAATTAAAGAAGAAATTAATTACTAGCTAATGGAATGAGTTAGTGAAAACATAAGGTTACATGCCTAATGAGGAACCATAGGATTGTCACATATGGCATTTGTTGGATGAAGCAAGAGGTGGTTAGGGAAAAGTCAAAGAAATAATTTTTAAATCATTTTTCTCTTCCCTCTCTCTTTCATAGTCGGCCAAAGGAGTATGGGGAGGCCAAAATCTAATCCTATCTTCATATTCTCTCTCACTCTCTCACTTCAGCCTCTATTTTTAGTTCAGCAAGAAGCAAAGAGGAAGGAAAAACTCAAGTTTAAGGTGAGATTTTGACATTGTAGTTGGCCTCAAATTCCAAAACTCTCTTCTTTAATCTTGTTCTTCTTATTGAGGGCTTCATCTCTATGGTTTTATATTTTCAAGAGGAGGTATTTTAGTACTTGAGAAAAGTTGGAGATTGAAGAATCAAAGAACAAGTTTGGGAAAGTGAAAGAGGTGAGTGATAGCTACCTCTTGATATATATCTTGTGGTTGTTGGTTGAGTATTGAATTTTTGGAAGTTTGCATATTTTCATATGATAATGGATTGTGAGAATTGCATGGTGTGTTGTTATGGAAATGGTATGTTGTTGTGTCTTGGACAATGGAAATGGTTTGGAATGTTGAATGTGAATTTTGCAATGTCGGGACTTTATATTATGGTTTTGTGTTACAATGTGGTCAAAATAGGACATGTATAGATGTGATGTAACTTTGGCTGTTTTAGTGTTTCCATTGGTTTCCTTGTAAAAAAATTATGTGAGAATAGGTTTGGTTGTGAATTTTGGAGCCATTGGACACTTTAGTTGAAAACTAGAAATTCTGGAAAATTTCCAAGTGTAAAATGTTGTGTAAGGGACCAAATTTGTATCGTGATTTGAAATAACAAAGATTATTGAAATGTTGTGAAACTTTCCAGTTTTGTAGTTCACATTGCAAGCTTTCTATTGATATAAATTTTGGGTCATTTTGATGTATGTGCAAGAAGTTATGGTCGTTTGAAAATCAGTCAAAAAATAGGCCAAAGGTTGGCCACAGCCTATGGATGTTGGCCGCGACCCAAAAGTTTCTGACCTGTTTTTGGCTGAGTCCAAAGGATCTTGGTCACAGCTTAAAACTTTCTGACTATCTGTTGGCCGCAGCCAGTGGATGGCTTGGTCGCAGCCAACCCTTCAAAAATGGCATTTTGAACTTTCAAAAGGTAGCCTTTGGTCAAGTCTTTCCCAACCATTTAGGCATTTGTTTAGGCTTCTAGTAGCCACCTAAAGGTTTCAAATGATAACTAACTTTAAGTGTTTTGAAATTAACAACTTGGAATAGAGATTAACAAGTCATTTTGGTATTTAGGATTTAATATTTGCCCTATACGTGATCAACCGGTGCCAGAGCACACCAGGAAAGAATAAGGTAGTAACACTTTCTCTTATACTATGTGTAATGCATTGTATGGATGTCTTATCATTGAATTGTTTTGATTGCCAATGCTGTATTGTATGTTTCTATGAAAGCAATGTGTATACAGCCGTGAGTGCTTTTGTTTGTGTCGCTGGTCACGCGTCATATGTATCCAGATGTGATTGTTGTCGTTTGTGACAAACATCACGCATAACTGTGATCTTTACTGATGTTGCTGCTTGGAGATTTGCTTGTATGCTATATGATTATATATTGTATGAGTGATTTGTTACTACTGGGATTTTCTTGAATCTCATTCTTTCCATTGACTAACCTACAGCCAGGGCAAGCAGCTCAAAGGTGAAACAACTATGGGCGGATAGTACTTCTCTAGGGATGTAACTGTGGTAGTTGGTTGTCATATTTTGGTTGGGATTACTATACATATTATAAATATAAATTTTGGATAGTATTTTGTAATCCCCTGACTGGGAAATTGGTAGGGGCAAAAATGCTCGTAAACCTTTTAGTTAATGCATGGAACCCAGGTGTTACCAGGAATTTTGTTTAAACTCTGATATGTATGAATGAAACCGAACTACACTAGCCAAATATATTTGAATGTGAATGAAACCAGGTTAAAAAGGTTTTGAAAGAAATTTTTGATAACCCTGTCTTGAAGATAGGAATTTAAATAAGTTTTAAGTTATTCATTAGTCTCTAATTCGACTTAATTACGTGTTTTTGAATTATAATTTTGGCTATTCAGGTAGGGGATTACAACCAAGACCCTGTTGGTCACGGCTGTAATGCCCCAAAATGTGATTAAGGGCTAATGACTTCAAAAGTGAATGTAATTATTGATAAATAAACACTTTTGGAGAATGTGATTTGAATTGTGACCTGAATGTGTAATAATCAGTGTCTAAATCCTGTATTTAAGTTTAACTATGGATTAACATCTAAATTGAATTAAATTATAGGGAGGGCATATGGTATGGTGTAATGGAATGAAAAGAATGTGTTAAAGGGTGATTCAGCAGAAATTACCATAGTCAGGGGCAAAATGGGAAAAGAAAAGTTACCAACCAATTAGTTAGCTACCGTAGAGGGAGTTTACTAATTACTTGGAGCTATTGTGGAGTGTTTAATTGCTAAAGAGATTATGAGAGAGTGATCCTATGCTTGCATGGACATGGAAGGAGTTAGGAGGAGGAACAAGATCATGACACTTGGCTTCATGAGAGCCATAGATCATGGTCAAAGTGTCAAAATTTGCTTTTTCTCTTCCCTCTCTCATTTAGGATGTCTAACAAGCAATTGAAGGGCAAAAATTCATATCATCATCTTCATCTCATTCTCTCTCTCCTAACAGCCATTTTCGTTCTTCACCAAGGAATAAAGAGAAAGGAAAAGGTAAGGTTTTGGCCTTGTAAATGGTCTTGTATGCTCAAATACTCTTCATTAATCTTGATCACCTTGATGAGAGCTCCATCTCTATGGTTTTAGATTTTTGAAAGAAGGTGTTTGAATACTTTAAGAAATTTAAAAAAAGAGAAATCAAGAAAACTAGTCTTGGAAAGAGGAAGAGGTAAGAATTTGGCACATTTTGACATATTCATTATGGTTATTGGTTGAACTTTGAATTTTTGGATTTTGGCCCTATTTTTCGTGTTATTAGGGTCTTGTGGATTACATGGTGATTTGGTATTGGAATAGATGTCACATTGTGTTTTGGTGCCATTGGAATTGGTTTGGAACCTTGAATGGAAAGGAATTGCATTGTGAGTTTTGGTATGTGATATTGTGTGACATGTTGTGTTACTTGTGGAACATTTCAATGTGAGTTGAATTTGGTCATTTTGGTATTTTCAATGGATTCCTTGTGAAAATTTGTGTGGGAATGGTATTTGTTGTGAATTGGGAACCATTGGAAGCAATTGCACAAAATTGAAATTCTATCCCTTAAAACTCTGTGTTGGGCAGCTTGTTTATCTAGAGGTTTTGAATAGGCAAATGGTGTACAAAAATTCTGAAAATTTCAAGTCTTAAATTTCACATTCCAAGCTTTAAAATGGACATATAATTCATGTCATTTCGTTTTGTGAGCTAGGAATTATGATTTTCCAAAGTTTGGGATTAAAACTGGAATCTGTTTTGGAGCAGCGTTGGATTTCATGCAATTCTGTATTTTTGTGGTTATGGACAGCCTTGATCCATATTTTTCAAGTGAATAACACTTAAATAGCTTTCAATAGGCTTTGGGATCATCAGTTTGATTTTTTTGGAATTAATTATGATCTTTCGAAATTTCCTTGGCTACAGCGCAAAACTTTCTATGCGGGTTTTGGCCGTAGCCAGAAAATCTTGGCTGCAGCCTAAACCTTCTGTGCTGTTTTTGGCCGTAGCTAGAGGATTCTTGGCTGCAGTCAACCCCTATTTCCAACACTTTGTGATTTGAAAAGTGGTTTCAAACTTAGTACTCCCCAATCCTTCAAGCATGTGTCTAGGCTTCCAATAACTACCCAAAGAGTGCAATGATAACCAACTTTAAGTGTTATAAAAGTGGGAATTTAGAATAAAGATTAATATGTCATCCTTGATGTTGGTTTATAGGGTTCGATATTTGCCTTGTACGCGAACAATATGTGCCCGAGCACTTCCAGAAAGAACACGATAGTAACATTTTCCCTTATACTATGTGTAAACGTATTGTATATACATGTTATCATTGTTTTGTGATATTTGTGAATGTTGCAAGCCATTGAGGCTATGTGAATGCCATAGAGGCAATTTGAATGCCAGAGAGGCTATGTGAAAGCCAGTGAGGCTATGTGAATGCTAGTAAGGTAATGTGTTATGTATATGCTAGTGAGGCAACATGTATATGTGACAGCTAATATGCTTTGTTTTGTGTTGCTATGCTGTGTGATGATTTACTTGCATGCTATGTGATTATGTGTGGAATAAGTGATCTGTTACTACTAGGATTCTTTTGAATCTTATTCTTTCCTTCGACTAACCTTCAGACAAGGCAAGTGGCTCTAAAGGGAAGGAGATGACTAAGGGCTGCTAGGACTCCCGAAGGAATATAATTCGGGTCATTGGTTATCATACTTTGTTTTGGGATTACTATATATTGTTGGGATGTAAATATTATTTTGGACATAGTTGTGTAATCCCCTAAATGGGAATGAATGAACCCTTAGTATATATACATAAAACTCGGGGGTTGCCAGGATTTTTGTTGAACACTCTGATATATATAATTGTGAATTAATTGCACAGGTAATTATATTCGGAATAATAAATTTGAGACCAGGGTAAGGTAGAAATTTTGAAAGAATTTGTGAAAACCCTACCGGAAGGAAGGGATTGGAAATGAATTTTAATTATCCGTTGGTCTCTAATCCATTCAAATTATGCATTCTTAATTCATAATTACAGTTTTCAAGGCAGGGGGTTATAGTGGCCAAGAATTGGTTCGATGCTTTTGGGCTACGGCCAAAACTCCTGACCGCGGCCAACAACTGGCCTGCTTCCTGGCTGATTTTCGAGACACCATAACTTTATACACATTTATCAAAATCATACAAACTTTATACCATTGGAAATCTTTCAATGTGTACTACAAAATGGGAAAGTTTCAAAATATTTTGACACCCTTTGCTATTTCAAAACACTATGTAAAGTTGGTCCCCTGCACAGAATATTGTTAGAGCAAGCGTTTCACCTAAGAGAGGGGTGAATTGGGTGATACTAAAAATTTCGTTGCAAATATGAAAACTTGACGGTGAATATAATGCAGTAAAGAGTAAGGAGAAATATCACCGAAGTGTACACCAGGAGTTATACTGGTTTGGCCACAACCACTTTGACCTACGTCTAGTCCTCAGAATATCTCTGAGAGTTTCACTATAACTTCCAAGATTCAGTCGGTTCTTGGCACCTCAGTACAAGCAAGTTCCTTCGCCTGAACACTCGATCCCCCTTACAAGTTGTAATCCAATCCCAACTCAAGGTTCCACAACCTTAAGTTACCTCAATAACAAATATTGAGTTTGAATGAAATATCTCTCTCACAGAGTGAATAAGAATCACTGAAGTACAGAATTACAAGTATATGTAAAACAGAGTATTGAACGTGAATTTGATAATGCGTTCGTGTGTGTGTTCTTGTTATCCTTCTCTATTTGGATGTTCCCATATATATAGATGTTTTGATAATGACTGTTGGAACATTTTCTTCTTGCCCGTTAGAGTATGTGCAGCCACTGTTGACTTTTCTAGTATTTGAAAAATATCCATTTGCGGTAGGTGGCATTAGGTAGCGTTTGAACGTTGCATTTAACTTTCCTTATTTGGTAAGATCTCTTCATTGTTTATCTGTGAATATGCTAAGAATACTAATACAATGAAGGGTTAATCACATAGGAAACAAATCAATGAACGTTGGAATGATTTATGAATTTCTGGACTTGCATACTCGAGTCGTTCCTCGAGTATCCTTTAAGTTTACTCGAGTACTTACTCGAGTATCATCGTGAGAGTAATGATAGCAAGTTAATAAATGAACATCACATAACTCGAGTAGTGCATGAAGTAAACAAATCCACAAACCTTGGAAATACCTATTTACTCAGGTACTTACTTGAGTATGGTACAATTTTCTTCATAAGTTACTTGAGTAGCTACTCGAGTAATCTATCAAATAAACTTTAGGTTACTCGATGCTTTACTCCTGTAATGTTGGCAGGATTTCAGGGCCGAGAGCACTTCAAGTTTGCTTACCTTGTTACTCTAGTGCTTACTCGAGTAAACATTAATTTTCTGTATAGCTTACTCGGGTAAATACTTCAAGTGCTTCGTAAATAACTCTGCAGATTACTTGATTACTGACTTGAGTAATCCAGTTCAAATATTTGATAAAGAATAATTGAATACCTGCATACTTGAGTAGTGCCTCGAGTGAAGTGGTAGTAGTATTTCAAGTTATTCGAGTATTACCTTCAAGTTTTGCTTACCTCAGTGAGTTGCTCGAGTAGCTCCTCGAGTAACATTGGCAGGGTTGAAAATGCCGAGAGCAACATATTTCTTGAAGCAGGGGACTCGAGTATAGACTCGAGTAACATTGGTAGGCCGAGAGCAACTGGAAGTCATTTCCCTGAGTACTTGTGTAACATTGGCAGGCCGAGAGGAACTGGAAGCTTTTACTTGGTTACTCGAGTATTTACTCGAGTAACGTTGGTAGGCTACTTGAAGGTTGACTCTGAATACTTCAAGTTTCTGTCTCATTACTCGAGTACTTACTCGAGTATCCCTTTAAAAATTTTACCAGTGATGAAGTTTCTCAGCTTTTTCTCTTGGCATTTCTTCATTACTCCAGTGCTTACTTCAGGTGATGATTTGCTCTATTATTACTTTGTTCAAACTTATTTGTTTATCAAATCTTTTTCATACCATTCTTTGTTATCATCAAAACATGTGAGATCTAACATTCTCCCCCTTTTTGATGATGACAAAACTGGGTGATTTTGAACAAAGTTTTTGAAATTGAGTTCTCAAATTAACACTTCTTAAAATCAATTGTAATTTTGAAAACCTTTTTGAAATAACTTGTTAAGTGTCAATTCAAAGTGTTTTGGAAAATTTTGAAAAACATAACATATTCACCTTGCATTCATTATAAACTCATTAGTCCCACAATGTATTATAACTTAAAAACTTAAATGAACTTGAATTGAAATTAAAACTTAAAGAAACTTACATTGAACTTAAAATTGCATTACAAGTATGAAAAGCTCCCTAAATCCCATGTACATCCATATTCCCAAAATGAAAGAAACTCAGTCAACGACAAAATCACTCAAGCTCTTCTCCCCCTTTTTGTCTTCATCAATCAAGTGGAGGACTTGAAGGCCTGACTGCAAATATAGGCTTGACAGGAAGGACCAAGGAGCTATCTGAACTAGAAGAATCAAAAGGGGAGCTGGAAGATTCTGGTTCAGAAAGGTTGAGTGGCGGGATATGAATGTCATCTTTTGGAGGGATTAGGGATGCCTGATATGCACAATAGAGGTGGTCTCAACCTCTTCTATGGCACCTGGAGTAAGATGATCAGAGGATGAGGGAGAGATTTCCTCTGTATGAGTGGGGGAAGGAATAGGTGTAGGTGTGGGTTCAGGCTGAGCTTTGGGTGGTGAATCCTCAATAGTGATATGGATAGTCTCATTGGTTTCAAGATCATCCACTGAGCATAAGATATCTCTAAGAAGAATAATGCGAAGTTTGAGTGTAGAGAGTTTAGGTTCTAGGGGGCTAAACTCAGGAAGCTTGGGAAAGGATATCTTAGGGATAGTTGGCTTAACCTCAGTATGATGATGCTTAGAGGGGATGTTCTCTGAAGGTGAGATGTTCTTTGGAGGTGAGAATGCCTCAGGTGCAGATGATGGACCAGTAGAAGGTCCAGGACCCATAGAGTCCAATCTTGCTAGAATCAACTTCAGAGTCTCACCCTGGGCACGCTGCTCAGCTAACAACTCTTAGTGCCTCTTGTCCATCCTCTCAACCAACTCAGCCATCTTATCATTCATGTGAGTTATCAACTCAGTATTGGTGTTGGCGATGTCTACGTGAAATCCTCTTAGCATATTCTCCATGAAGTGTTGAAGTGTGGCATTGAGGAAAGAGGTTGAAGAGGTAGTGGCAGCTGGAGCAGAAGACTAAGTATCATCCATTTTACTTGTCTCAATCTCTGTCTTCTTCTTCTTCTTGGGACTTGACTCCAGAGGACCCTTGAGAGGAATCGTAATATTAAGCTTCCCAATCTGATTTCTTCCAATTGGAGTAATCCTCTCAATATGCTCTTTATTCTCCAAGTACCATATCTTATTTTTCTTCAGGATAAGTGAAATAATCTGAGGATATGGCATAGGAGTAGTTGCTTTCCCCTCTATTCTGTACCTCTTCATCTTAGAAAAGATGTATTCTCCCAAGTCTTTTTGTTCCTTCAGGAGTAGAGAAGCAAACCACCTATAGTCTCGGTTAGAGAAATAGGTATAGTTATTGGCTTTGTTCATAAGGGATCTAGAGTAAATATACCAAAGAACCTTGTAATGGTCACACATGTCACTCGGGTTAAAATTAAGAGGACCCACTAGCTCACCAGGTCTAAGGACAGTGAAAATTTGGTTTGGTTCAAGCTTGGAATAGATGTCATCTGGAGGGTTTTCTATTCCTAACCAAACATTGATCCTAAAGGGTGAGATAAGAATTTTCTGGCCTCTAACTGTTGTGGTCATTTCTTCCTCTACAAAAGTCCTATTGGGTTCATCTAGGATTTCTAGGTTGCAGTAAAAATGAGTAACTATTTTTGTGCAAAAAGGAAGTCTAATTGACAGCCAAGGCATAAAAGGTTTAAGAAAGGGACTTAGGTCATACTTCAATACCTTCTAAAGAACCTTGAGATCCATACTGAGTTTTGCAGACTTTTCTTCTTGAAAATTGTGTGAGGTACTTCTGAGAATCCTCTAATTTGTTGACATTGAACCCCTTTGGAGGTTTAGTGATTTCCTCTTCTGGCAATTCTGACTTTTTGGAAGATTGGCCCTTCTCTAGTTGATCAAGAATCCCAGCCATTGCTTTAGCCACATTCACATCATACTTTGGTTTTTTGGAGGGTTTTGGAGTAAAAGAAGGAGTGGAAGAATCAAAAGGTAAAGGAGAAGGAGACTTGGTGCTTTTGCCTCTCCTAGTTGAGGTTCTTTTCTTTGATTGAGCCCTTGTGACCACTGGCTCTTTAATCACAACACCTTTCTCCTTTGGTTTTGGTTGGATTTTGGCTTTTGATCTAGGAGTGAGTTTTCGTCTCTTTCTGGGAGGAAAAGAAAGAGGGTCAGAGAGTTATAGAGACCCAGAAGAGTCTGTAGGAGTAAGATTTTTGGTTCTAACTATCTTGAATCAGAAAAACTTGAAATTTCAGAAAAACAGAGTGAGAAGTTTCGAGTTAGGGTAAAGAGAATCTGAACAAAATAGAAAGTTTTTGGAGCTAAGATTTGATGGGTTTTGACGAAAATCAAGTAAGGAAGAGATTGTGAAAACTTTTTGTGAGAGGACTGGGTGATTTACTCGAGGAGATTTTATGGTAATGACCGAGTTTACGACAGATAAAGACCTAGAACCCGACGTTACTCGAGGCCTTACTCGAGTAATTATCAAATTTACTCGAGTGCCTACTCGAGTGATCATATATAAAATTCTAAAAATAATTCATTTAAGTTGCGTACCTAGCATGAATAATATTATAATTATCCATGTGTGCTCCCTCGATCATTTGATAGTCATTTAAGAACAAATTTGAGTTGATTCTCATCGAGTTTGTGATCTGGACCTGCAGTTACTCGAGGCCTTACTCGAGTAAACTTCAAGTTTACTCGAGGCTTTTCTCGGGTAACCTGTCTTTTCTACTTTTGACTGTTCATTTCCCACTAAATAAACTGTTTGATTTAAATTCCAGGTGACTTGAGACTTTACTGCCAGTTTTGGAAGACCATTACTCGAGTACTTACTCGAGTAATGTGTTCTTTTACTTCAAGTTGTCCCTCGGTTAATGCTGCACTGTTAGACATTACTTGAAGTTGGCACTCCAGTAATGGTGTCCTCTGATAACCTCTGTTTTTAATTTCTCAAAACAGAGTTTCAATCTTCCTGCAAAACAAATTTCTACATACTCCGATGCTTAAGTTAGTAATCATCAAAACATTATCAAATAACATTATCTAACATTATGAGAAACCGAAATAACTTACAATTCATTGGAATTTACCATCCTCAATTCTCTGCTAATATATAGAAATTGATCTTTTGCAAGAGGTTTGGTGAAGATATCAGCTAGTTAAAGATGAGTAGGAATGAATATCACTTTCACATCTTTCTTTTGGACATGATCTCTGATAAAGTGATGTTTGACATCGATATGCTTGGTTCTAGAATGTTGAACTGGATTCTTTACCAAGCTTATCATACTGGTATTGTCATAGTATATTGGTATTTCTTTGAGATAAATACCAAGATCTTGTAGTTGTTGTTTTAACCATATCACTTGTGCACAACAACTTGAGACTGCAACATATTCGGCTTCTGTTGATGAAAGGGACACTGTATTTTGTTTCTTGCTGAACCATAATACAAGAGATCCTCTAAGTACTCTTTATGTCTGTCTTGTATCCTCCTTGATCAGAATCTAAATATGCAACCAGATATTCACTTCTTCCTTTAGGATACCATAGACCCAATTCTGGTGTGTCAGCAAGGTATCTAAAGATTTGTTTGACAGTTTTGGCATGTAATTCCTTTGGTGCTGATTGATATCTTGCACATATGCCAATATTGAATTGGATGTCTGGTCTGCTTGCCGTGAGATAGAGTAATGATCCAATCATTCCTCTGTATTTTGTGATGTTGTAGTCTTTCCCTTTGACATCAGCATCAAGCAACGTTGTTGAGCTCATAGGTGTGTCCATTCCATTTGCTTTATCCATTCCATACTTCTTCAATAACTCTTTCAAGTACTTTGTTTGAGATATGAAGATTTCATTCTTTCTTTGTTTGATTTGCAAACCAAGAAAGAAATTCAATTCTCCCATCATTGACATCTCAAACTCTCCCTGCATTATCTCAGAAAATTCCTTACACAGAGATTCATTAGTAGCTCCGAAAACAATGTCATCAACATATATTTGAACAATTAAAATATCATCACATTTTTGTTTTGTAAAAAGTATTGTATCAACTTTTCCTCGAACAAAACCTTGATCAATGAGAAATTTGCTGAGCCTTTCATACCATGCTCTAGGAGCTTGTTTTAAACCATATAAAGCTTTTCTAAGTTTAAAAACTTGGTCAGGTTTGGTTACATCTTCAAAACCAGGAGGTTGATCTATATACACTTCTTCCATGATATAGCCATTTAGAAATGCACTCTTCACATCCATTTGATAGAGTTTGAATCCTTTGATGCATGTAAAGGCTAAGAGTACTCGTATAGCTTCCAATCTAGCCACTGGACCATACGTTTTCTCATAATCAATTCCTTCTTCCTGATTATAGCCTTTGGCCACCAATCTTGCCTTATTTCTGACAATAACTACGGATTCATCGAGTTTGTTCTTGAATACCCATTTAGTACCAATGATCGAATGATCCTTGGGTCGGGGTACCAAATCCCAAACTTGATTTCTTTCAAATTGGTTTAGTTCTTCTTGCATTGCTATCACCCAATCATTGTCGGATAGGGCTTCAGCAATGTTAGAAGGTTCAATCTCAGAAATTAATGCAGAAAAACTAACTTCATTAAAAATTTTATTTCTAGTTTTGATCCCTTCATTCACATCTCCTATGACTTGATCTAAGGGATGACTTTTATTGTATTTTCAGGCTCTAGGTTGTCCTAGTGACTGCTCTTCTTCCTTGGTTTCATCAACTTCTGGAATAAGAGATTTAGAAATAGATTGACCATTTTCTTGATTTAAAACAACTTCCTGCTCTTCATCAATGATTTTGTCAGAGGATTCAAATTCATCAAATACAACATGAATTGATTCTTCAACAACACATGTTCTTTTATTTAAAACTCTATATGCTTTACTTCGGTTAGAATATCCTAGGAAAATTCCTTCATCAGTTTTAGAATCAACTTTTCCTAAGTTATCTTTACCATTATTATAAATGAAACACTAACAACCGAAGATGTGTAGATGAGCAATGTTTGGCTTCCTTCCTTTGTATAGCTCGTATGGTGTCTTTTCGAGTTTTGTTCTAATATAGGCTCTATTTGAAATATAGCATGCTGTACTCATAGCATGAACCCAGAAAACTTGAGATACATTCTTTTCATTTAACATTGCTCTAGCTATTTCAGTGAGCACTCTATTCTTACGTTCCACAACTCCATTTTGTTAAGGTGTCCTTGGAGTAGAGAAATTGTGATAGATGCCATTAGTATCACAATATTCTTCAAAGGCTTGATTTTCAAATTCTCCACTATGATCAGTCCTAATACCTGCAATGGACATACCTTTCTCATTTTGCACTTTCTTGGCATAAACAATTAAATCTTCAAAGGTTTATCCTTGACGATAGAAAAATAACCCATGTAAATTTGGAGAAGTCATCAATAATGACCAATGAATATAAGTTGCCACCAATACTCTTTACTCTTGTTGGGCCAACTAAATCCATATGTAATAATTGTAGTGGTCTATTTGTTGAAATCTCTTTTTTTAATTTGAAAGATGATTTAGTTTGTTTACCCTTTTGAAATGCGTCACAAATCAAATCATTTTTGAAATTTACTTTGGGTAATCCAAGAACTAAATCCTTTTGGAGTAGTTTTCCTAATTGATGCATATTGACATGAGCCAATCTCTTATGCCATAGCCAACTTTCATCGGTATTACTCAGAAAACAGTTTTCAGATTCATTTCTACTAATATCTAGAGTATAACAATTACCTTCCCTTTTTGCTCTGAGCTTAGCCTTGATATTCTTCTTATCAAGTAGTAAGTCATTCTTATTGATAATTAGACATTCCTTTGAGTCAAATATTACCCAGTTGTTTTTGTCTGCACTTTGACTCACACTCAGCAAGTTATGCCATAATCCTTCGACATAGTATACGTCTTTGACTTGAATGCCTTTGTCATTTTTTATTTCACTAATTCCTGCTATCCTTCTAGTTTGATATCCTCCAAATCTTACCTTTCCACCTTCTTTAGGTTGCAATTTGGTAAAACTTTCGAAATCACCAGTCATATGTCTAGAGCATCCACTGTCTATGTACCACTTGTTGTTTTTGGATGCTTTGAGACACATCTGCAATTAAATATGATTAAGTCTTAGGTATCTACTTCTTTTTGGGTCCTTTTGCGTTAGTACAGGAAATTTTTGAAACATATGATCCTTTAGGTACCCATTTGTAGGTTCCTATCGTTCCTTTCTTCTTATGAATGCATGAAGAGGTATAATAACCTTTTCTATCACAGTAATTACAAAACATAAAAGGATTTGATGTATTTACATAGTGTTGGAAATAATTCAAATATGACTTACCTCCTGCTTTCTTTCTACCTTTCCTTCTATCTGAATTTGGATCATATCCAATACCAGATCGGTCATTTACAAATCGTTGAGCTTTTAAAATCACATTTAGCATCTCACTTCCTTTAGTAAATTTTTCAAGAGTTTTTGTGAGATCAATGTTTTTCTTTTTCAAAGAGGAACAATTTTCATGATCCTTTTCTGAACTTTCTTTAAGTTCAATTTCAAGAACTTTGTTTTTCTTTTTGAAAACAACTAATTCTTTAACTATTTTGACGAATTCAGAATGTAAAGCATTATATTCAAAAAGTAATTCATCATAGGTAGGATCAGAATCATTTACCTCTTCTTCTGTTTCTTCTTGAAGAACGAGACATATATTGGCTACTTCTTCATCATCACTTTCTTCGTCAGAGGAACTATCACCCCATATAGCAGATACAAAGGCCTTCTTTTTGTTAAAGAATTGCCTTTTCTCTTTTCTTTGCTCTTTTGATTCAATTCTGGACATTCTGATTTGATATGTCTTGGTTTTCCACATTCGTAGCAAATGATATGATCTTTGCTGCTAGTTCCTCCTTTCTGAAAGTGTTTGAATCCTTGACCTTTCTTGTAGAACTTTCAGAATCATTTTATGATTAGGCCCATTTCATCATCGTCAAACTCCTCATCCTCATCTTGATTTTCTTCTTTTACTTTTAGTGCTAGGCCTTTCTTTTTCTTGTCATCGATGTCATCTAGTTCCCGGTTGAACTTTAGTTTACTTCCATATTCAGAAAGCCTTCCAAATAGAGAAGCAACTGATCTCATTGATTCTCCTTTTACTTCTTCTATCGCAGTGACTTTAGCCTCCCATTCTTTAGAAAGAATATTCAAAATCTTTCGTACTTAGGTATGTTGATCATAAACTTTCCCAAGTGCTGCAAGTTGATTAACAAGATGAGTATATCTAAGTTCAAATTCAGATATTGATTCACCTGATTTCATTCAAAGTAGATCGAATTCAGTGACCAACGTGTTGATCCGATTCTCCTTTATTCCCGAAGTTCCTTCATGAGCTATTTCCAGAGCTTCCCATATTTCCTTTGTTGTTGGAAGTGTGCAAATTTTGAAGTATTCATTTTAGCTCAAAGTACTTTGTCTCATCAGAATTGCCTTGCTGTTAAGAGTGATAAGTTTCTTGTCATTCTTATCATATTCCGCTGGCGTCTTGGGAATTTTCTGAGAATCTACAATCTTTATAGGTTGATAGTTTCCACTCTCAACCACATCCCATACCACATATTCAGTAGCCATCACGAATACTCTGAACTTTGCTTTCCAGAAAGAAAAGTGTTCGCCACTGAAAGCTGGAGGTCTAGTGATGGATGCTCCGTCGGGAAGAATTCCTTCACCCATGCTTGCCATTGGATCCTTCTTAAGTTGTTAAACCTTAACAAGAAGACCTATACTCTGATACCAAATGTTAGAGCAAACATTTCACCCAAGAAGGGGGTGAACTGGGTGATACTAAAAATTTCGTTGCAAATATGAAAACTTGACGGTGAATATAATGCAGTAAAGAGTAAGGAGAAATATCACCGAAGTGTACACCGAGAGTTATACTGGTTTGACCATAACCACTTTGACCTACGTCCAGTCCTCAGAATATCTCTGAGAGTTTCACTATAACTTCCAAGATTCAGTGGGTTCTTGGCACCTCAGTACAAGCAAGTTCCTTCGCCTGGACACTCGCTCCCCCTTACAAGTTGTAATCCAATCCCAACTCAAGGTTTCACAACCTTA
Organism: Inga leiocalycina; assembly: GCA_963242795.1. Taxonomy (NCBI): domain Eukaryota; kingdom Viridiplantae; phylum Streptophyta; class Magnoliopsida; order Fabales; family Fabaceae; genus Inga; species Inga leiocalycina. The sequence goes on from OY725332.1 coordinate 42,850,810, forward strand.
AGTTACCTCAATAACAAATATTGAGTTTGAATGAAATATCTCTCTCACAGAGTGAATAAGAATCACTGAAGTACAGAATTACAAGTATATGTAAAACAGAGTATTGAACGTGAACTTGATAATGCGTTCGTGTGTGTGTTCTTGTTATCCTTCTCTTTTTGGATGGTCCCATATATATAGATGTGTTGATAATGACCATTGGAATATTTTCTTCTTGCCCGTTAGAGTGTGTGCAGCCACTGTTGACTTTTCCAGTATTTGAAAAATATCCGTTTGTGGTAGGTGGCGGTAGGTAGTGTTTGAAAGTTGCATTTGACTTTCCTTATTTGGTAAGATCTCTTCATTGTTTATCTGCGAATATGCTAAGAATACTAATACAATGAAGGGTTAATCACATAGGAAACAAATCAATGAACATTGGAATGATTTATGAATTTATGGACTTGCATACTCGAGTCGTTCCTTGAGTATCCATTAAGTTTACTCGAGTGTCATCGTGAGAGTAATGATAGCAAGTTAATAAATGAACATCACATAAGTAGAGTAGTGCATGAAGTAAACAAATCCACAAACCTTGGAAATATCTGTTTACTCGGGTACTTACTCGAGTATGGTACAATTTTCTTCATAGGTTACTCGAGTAGCTACTCGAGTAATCTATCAAATAAACTTTAGGTTACTCGATGCTTTACTCATGTAATGTTGGCAGGATTTCAGGGCCGAGAGCACTTCAAGTTTGCTTACCTTGTTACTCTAGTGCTTACTCGAGTAAACATTAATTTTCTGTATAGCTTACTCGGGTAGATACTTCAAGTGCTTTGTAAATAACTCTGCAGATTACTCGATTACTGACTTGAGTAATCCAGTTCAAATATTTGATAAAGAATAATTGAATACCTGCATACTTGAGTAGTGCCTCGAGTGAAGTGATAATAGCATTTCAAGTTATTTGAGTATTACCTTCAAGTTTTGCTTACCACAGTGAGTTGCTCGAGTAGCTCCTCGAGTAACATTGGCAGGATTGAAAATGTCGTGAGCAACATATTTCTTGAAGCAGGGGACTCGAGTACAGACTCAAGTAACATTGGCAGGCCAAGAGCAACTGGAAGTCATTTCCTTGATTACTCGAGTACTTCCTCGAGTAACATTGGCAGGCCGAGAGGAACTAGAAGTCTTTTACCTGGTTATTTGAGTATTTACTCGAGTAATGTTGGTAGGTTACTTGAAGGTTGACTGTGAATACTTCAAGTTTCTGTCTCATTACTCGAGTACTTACTCGAGTAACCCTTTAGAAATTTTATCAGTGATGAAGTTTCTCAGCTTTTTCTCTTGGCCTTTTTTCATTACTCCAATGCTTACTTTAGGTGATGATTTGCTCTGTTATTACTTTGTTCAAACTTAGTTGTTTATCAAATCTTTTTCATACTATTCTTTGTTATCATCAAAACATGTGAGATCTAACAAATATAAGTCAACAAAATTGCCAGAATTTCCAGTTTTGCAACCTAAGTCTCCAAGGGTTCTAAAATTCACAACTAAACTTATTCTCACACAGTTTTTCACAAGGAATCCAATGGAAACACTAAAACAACCAAATTCTCACTTTATCTATATGTTCTGTTTTGGGCTTCAATTAACACAAAACCCCAAAACTCTAAACTTCACATGCAAGGTTCAATTCAATTCTATTTATCCAAAACTCGATACAAAACACCATTTTAACCATCAAAACATCACAACCTCTCTAAACCCCAATTCACACAAAAATAAGGGCAAAATTCTAGAAATTAAAGCCTCAATCAATGGCGACGATATTCATATGAAAAGGTTGCTCTTACTCACCTTTATCACTTTCTTTAACTTGTTCCTTGCTTCACCAACCTCTTGTTTTCTTGAGTTTTCAAATCACCACCTCTGGAAAATCTAAACCATACAATTGATCAGCCTCCACCACCACCTAAATATATCCCTATCTATGTACCTGATCCTCAAAGTTTAATCAGGATTCCTGTCCTTCACTTACCTGAGCTTACTTTATCTAATTCCCTCACTTTTGCTCACCAAGAAGGTGACACCACTTATGATGCTTCTTCTCTTATACAGGCAACTCCTCTTACCACCATAGACCTATCCTTTCAACCACCTAGTACTCCCCTTTGATCTCTCGACCATCTTCTCTTGTCTAATCTTCCTTTTTTGATAATGTCAAAAAGGGATAGAAGACTCAGGATGATGCTAATGGTGATGACACTACTGTTGAGTTATATAGTCTAGTGTTATGTGTACTTAATGTTTATGTTCACTATTTTGTTGTTTATATATGTGACTAACCTTATCCATCTATGTATGAACATGTTAAAATGTTATATATTCATCTACTACTAATGACTTGTGTTTCTCTTTGATTATGATTGAGTAATTACTATAGACAGTTCAATCCTTTTGTCTAAAATAATTTACTGACAACTTGTTTTCAAAATAGATAAGTTTTGTCATCATCAAAAGGGGGAGAATGTTAGATTCCATGTTTTAGTGATAACAAAGTTTAGAAAAGTTTTGCAAAAGATTTGAAAGATGAACAAAGTGTTTTGAACAAGAAAAAGATCACTTTTTGCAAAAAAAAATGCTAGATCACTCAAGTAAGAACTCAAGTGATATGATTTCATTATTGTAAGTAATTATTAGAAGTAGAAAAATAGATCACTTGAGTGATATGATAAATCCTATCTAAATCATCATGGTGATCTTTCTGGTGAAATCTTTTTACAAAAGAAGATCATTCGAGTAACTACCCGAGTGTTGTGTTCAATAATTCATCACCACCAAATCTCCATAGTATATTATCCAGTGATCAGTGTTGTGAAAAATTTTCAAAGAGAAAATCACATGAGTGACCAATCAAGTAATGTTCCAAGCTCACTTAAGTGACCACTTGAGTGATACATTAAATCTCATTACTAGCACACCACTCAAGTGATCTATCCCAGTGTTGATATTCTAAAATGTTTTAAAGAAAACATCACTTGAGCGATGACTTAAGATTACTAGAGTGACCAATTGAGTAATATGTCAAAGAGCATCATAGCACAATACTAGAGTAATCCTAGAAGTGTTCTTAAGTTTGAAGATGCTCTTAAGTGTAAGATCACTCGAGTGACTACTCAAGTGATTTGTTAAAACAACATCACCAGCAAAAAACTCAAGTGATGTGTTTTTATCAAAATCAAAGGAAACAAGATTACTCGAGTGACCCTGTAATCCTTCATCACTAGCAGATCACTCAAGTAATATATCAAGTAATTTAAAACCACAGCACTCGAGTGGTCCCATTTTATGCATCACTAGCATATCACTCTAGTGACCCATCCAGTGGTCTATAAGGTTTTCAAACTGCCAAAAGAAGATACTCGAGCGATGCTTTCCCAGGAAATAAAGCATTGCGCCAAAACTTTTTAAATCATTAGAATGATTGTGTAATTTTTTTTTCTTACTTCTAATCACTCTAACACCTCATTATACTAATACTTAAGTGTTTTCCAAGTGATAAAACAAAGATTAACATGCAAATTGAAAAAAACACTTTTGTGTCAGAAGCATTAAAATGTGAAGGACATTCAAATAATAAACATTCTCTCTGCTCTAACGGCTAATTCCTTAGACACAAAGAATGTTCAGAGACTTCCACATCTATAACAAGGACTAAGAACACTCCAACAAATTCAATAAGACAATGGTAATTAATTAACTCTACCTATAAATACCTAGAGCATTGAAGACGAAGCAATGAACTTCTACAAAAAACTTACTGTTACATTCATTGCAAAGTCTTAAGCTCTTAAATTTGAGTTTGAGCTTTAGTGATCATATATCTATTATTGTGAAAGACATTTATTGAATCATTTATTATATGAGAGACTCAAGATTGTGAAATATTGAGTGGGCATTAAATTGCAAAGTATAAGGGGGTGGGATTGGGAATTAGACTTAGTCCACCCTTAGTGGATTAGGCCCAAACCCATTAAGCTTTAAGTTTTGGGACCAAATAAAATACCCAAATGAATGTGGGGGTATTTATTGGTAATTTTTCCAAACGGTTTAAAATTGAAACCTGGTGGGAACAGTTTCGCCACATGTTTTGGGGCGAACAGTTGTTTTGGCGGTGTACGTGTGTAAATAAGAGAACTGCACATAAAAAACTTAGACAAAGAAAGATTTCTCTACAGAACCTCTTCTGCTCTCTTCCCTTCCTATGTATTTGCTATGTGATATAGCCGGTATCCTGAGAGTGATCTGGTTCTTGTGGGTATCGTAACAGTTTGAAATAACACTTAAGGTACACCCGAAATTCAATATTGGTATCTGAGCAGTTAGGTTTTTATCAGTCCTGAATATGGCTTCTGCTATGTGTCTGTGTTCTTGAACATGAAAGCATGTATGTAGAAATTTTTTTAATGTACGATAGTCCAATTTCATGGATACGTGAGAGTATATGATTCGGTTCATGTATATCATTCTGTATGAGATTGAGTTTAGGTTCATATACTTAAATGAAAATATGAAATTGTGCTTGAAATCACCCCGTTCTGTGTTTTTTTGTTGCTTTTCGATGCTTTATAGTGCAATATACTTTTGGTGAACTTCAGTTGTATGATAATTTCTTGATTCTATGAGCATTAGAATATTGAAAAGCATCATAAAACATATGCTAAGGCTATAAAACAAAAGTACCAATAGGTTGTGCGAAATACGAAAAAAGAATCAGAAGACCGAAAAGAGAATTGAATTGGGTCACCATAAAATGAGTTTTTTAGGATTTAAAAATAATCCCATTGTGTAGAGCTCCAAAAAATGATGAAGATGGACACTAAGAACGTGCAAAATGGACATCGGACGATGAAGTTATGGAAGAGAGAAGTTTTCAAGTCGGCGGACCCGACCCGCGCCTGAAACTGGGTTTGAGTTGACCCGGCTGGAGGTTGCAGACCACCTCCAGCAACTCCAAAACGGCATCATTTTTGCGCCTAATATTTTTTAAAAAAACCGGATTGGGTCAGTGGCCCAGCCCAATCCGGTTCAGTAGTTCTAAAAAAAATGGATTGGGTACATGGCCTAACCCGATCCATTGCAATAGTATTTTTTTTAAAAAAAGAGATATTTGGGCCATCAGTGGCCCAAAACCAAAACTAAAACCAAAACCAAAACCAAAAAAAATAAAGGTGAATCGGGTCAGAGGGTAAAGGCCTAACCGGACCCATCAACCTAAACAAAAAAAATGAATTTAAAAGGGACAAAAAAGCCACGTGGCGCTTGTGGCCATATGGAAAACTTGTTTGACACATGGTAGACATAGACTGACAGCAGTCGGCACATGGAGTTCAGCTAGTCGACTCGTGTGATGTCTGGACGACGGCAGAATGGTGCGTGTACGACACGCGCTTCCAGCGAGAGTGGGCTTTATGCAGTTTTTTTATTTTTCTTGGATTTTTTCTTCTTGGGGCACGTGGGACCTTCGTTTAAGACGCGGTTTGTTCTTAAAAATCCCTAAATTTGATATCTACATAATGATATGTTATTTGCCTATTTTTGTGGCAATTTAGGATCTGTTTGTGAGGTTTTAGTGATTATTTAAGTATTTTTTATACATTTAAAAATACCTAAAATTATGATCATGACTTACATTTGTTTATTTAGGTCAAAAATGAAGCAAGAGGCTTCTAACAACACTGAAACACTTGAGTATGGGTCATTGAGCATTGAGTTTGTGAACGATTAAGCTTATATGGATAATCCTGAAAAGGATCCCGAAGAGGAACCTGAAGAATATGAATTTTTTGAGGAAGATCCTGAAGAAGATTTTTTGGAGCCTATTCTAGTTAAACCTCAAGTGGTCTACTCTGATTCTGGACCAAAGTATATACCCTCCTGTCCTGAAGAACCTCAAAATTTAGAAGAAGATGTCTACCAACCCTATTCTGCTGTTATGGTTGAGAAGATAGCGGAACTTGACGTGGACAAAAGAACTAGAATAAATAATATAAAAATCATATACTCAATCATTGTGAATTATGTGGATAGCATAAAAGACAAAAAGAGTGCAGAGTTCTATGTGAGTGTAATGATGAAGTACTGCACGGCTGTAAGGACAAGGGGCACATTCTTAATGACTATTTCTTGGGTTGATGTTGTGACAAAAACAACAAGATTCATGAAGAAAAAGAAAAGATTCTTTAGGAAACTAAGGAAAGCCATTATTTACTACTGTTGTTCTTATATTGAATGGTGTATTATGTTCCTATTTCCTTTTATGTTGTTTGTATTGAGAATATGACTCTAAATGTTATTGTTTGTATGTTTTATATATGGACATGGTATTTTTCATGTAATGAATTATGTTTGTTAGTTAATGCTAATTTTTTAATTGTTCATTAAAATACCATGTATCCCTTATGAGTGGGACCTTTTAGAAGGTGGAACTTTTTAAAATTTGATGACTAATTTAAAGTACTTATATGAAGTTTTTGATAGAAAATAATAAAGTTGTTGTTATTTGTGTGATAGGAGGTACAAACGCATTCTCCTGATCATGGATCTAGTAACAAACTTATTTTCTGATCAAGAATGATATAAGTACAAACGTTGTATACCATGTTGTTCTATATAATCATTTGGTTATGTTCTATTAAAGAGAACAATGTTTCTAAATGTGAGAAATATTACTTCAGAATTGACAAATAGCCATAAAAGGCATCATTACTGAACTGAATAAGGGGGAGAAACTGAATGGCGACAATTGGGACATTTGGCATCGTAAGGTGCAAAACATTTTGGAGGAACAGGAGGCTGTTGAACCACTAACTACTATTTTAGTGGAACCTGAAGCTGGGATGACTACTCAGCATAGGAGAAACTTGGAAGTTTACCAAGCATAGAAGAAGAAGAACAGCATTGTAAGAGTTACCTTATTGACCACAATGGAGAATGACCTAATGTGCCAATATGATAAATACCAAATTGCTCAGGCTATGTGGGCTGCACTCAAGGATAAGTTTGGTGGCATATCAACTACTAAGCTTAGAAGGTTGACAATCAAGTTTGATACCTACAAGCTTAGAGCAAATACTCCTATGAAGCAACATCTGAGAGAGATGTCCAACATGATTAGAAAACTTTAGGAAGTTGGACACACCTTGACTAATGAACAGCAAGTTCAGGCTGTAATCAGATCACTTCCTTCTAGCTGGGAGCACATGAAAGTGAACTTGACTCATAATGACAACATCGTCACTTTTGATGATGTAGTGGAACATCTTGAGCTTGAGAATGAACGCCTAGAGTCATATAAAGTTTATGGACAAGACTACTACACTTAAAATACCGGTCCTTCTAATGCAAAGCCTGATTCCAAAGAGGGCAAGAAATCTCAAAAGAAAGGCAAGAAGGATGGCTCTAAGTTCAAAAAGGGCAGAAAGCAATTCAAGAAGAAAGGTAAGAAGGGCAACAAGAAGAAAGTTGACCTGAATAAGGTCAAGTGTTATGCCTGCCAGAAAATGGGTCACTTCGCATGGGACTGTACCAAGCGAAATGACTGTGAAAAGGTACTAGTGGATTATGTGAATTCACATATTTCTTTTGTTTTAAGTACTTCTTTTCTAACAGAACCTGTTTTTTCTTCTTGGATTTTGGATTTAGGCTCAACAGCTTATGTGACGAGGGATCGGGGATCCTTCATGGAATACCTTCAGTTGCTGTATCTAAGCAAATGGCTTTACGTGGGCAACAATGCAAAGATCGAAGTCAAAGGAATCGGCACCTGCAAGTTACCTTTGCATGGTGGGAAGACTTTGATCCTACATGATGTTCTTCATGCACCTGACATCCGACGAAATTTAGTTTCAGTACTTTGTTTATTAGATTATAGGTTTGATGTAAACTTTCACGGTAAAGTTGCAAACATTTTTACCAACAATACCTTTTATGGTTTAGCTTTCCTTTCTAGAAAGTTCTTTGTATGGATATTGTTGGTAATTTTAATGTCCATGACTATTTCGTTATTTCCTCCAATATAAATGTTGATATAAATATCTGGCATGCTAGACTAGGACACATTAACCAAAATAGAATGATTAAACTAGCTAGAGAAGGTTTGCTAGGTGAAATTTCAAATATGGAAATGTCCTTATGTGAGAATTGTCTAGCTAGTAAGGCAACTAGGAAACCTTTCGGTACGGGAACTAAAGCTGAGATTCCATTGCAATTAATCCATTCTGATATATACGGTCCAATGAGTGTGAGGGTGAGACACTGAGCTTGGTATTTCATTACCTTCATTGATGACTATTAGCGATATGGTCACATCTATTTGATCTCATATAAGTTTGAAGCTCTTGAATGCTTTAGACGGTACATGAATGAAGTAGAGAATCAAATAGATTATAAAATTAAAGCTTTGTGCACTGATCGGGGTCGTAAATACTTATATGATCAGTTTAAGGAGCTCTATGAAGAAAAAGGGATAATTAAGCAACTAACTATCCTTGGCACTCCACAACAAAATAGAGTTGCTGAAAGGAGAAATAGAACTCTTTTAGACATGGTTAGGTCAATGATGGCACAAGCAAATCTTCCAATTTTATATTAGGGTGATGCTTTACTATTGGATTCCTTCATTCTTAACCATATGCCCTCAAAATCAGTCACTTCTATACCCTATGAGTTATAGATAATAGCAAGCTAGATTTAAACATCTTGAGACCCTAGGGGTTTGCTCCGTACATTCATAATGATTCCCATAGGTATGGGAAATTGGGTCCTAGAGGAAAAAAGTGTATCTTTATAAGATACTCTGAGCAATCAAAAGGAAATGTTTTCATAGGTGAAACGGAAGATGGAACTATGACTGAAATTGAATCTAGAGATATTGTATTTCTAGAAAATGAATTTCCTAGCAGGGGAGATATTGATCGCATAGTATCTCTTTATGAGACACAAGAACAAGGCAATACAGAACAAACCCAGACTAATGATCCTTAATCGTCTCAATACATTGACTTGAGTAGGAGCTCAGAAATGTCTTTACAAAGGCCAAGACAAGAGAAGCAAAAGAGACAAGAAGTTCCCACAAGAAGGAGTGATAGGGGAAATATACCTAGGAGACACTTCTCCATAGAAGGAGAGATACTTATTGTTACTCCAGATGAAGATGATGAGCCTCGTTCTATGCAAGTGGCCTTATCAAGTCCTGCTAATGATGAATGGAAGAATGCAATGGAGGAAGAAATTGATTCAATGAAGAAGAATCAAGTTTGGGAACTAGTACTAAAAGGGTGAAAAGCCATTAGGAACAAATGGGTTCTCAAAATTAAAAGAAAAGTTGATTGATCAATTGAAAAATATAAGGCTCGATTGGTTGCAAAGGGGTACATACAACAAGAAGGTATAAATTACAAGGATACCTTCTCAGCTATTATATGTTTCAATCCTATAAGACTTATTCTAGCAATAGTAAATAGTTTAGATCTAGAACTGCATCATATGGATGTAAAAACCGTATTTCTGAACAGTGATCTGGATGAAGAAATCTATATGGAACAACCATTAGGTTTTATCAAGAAAGGAATGGAGAGTAGAGTTTATAAGCTCAAAAGGTCCATTTATGGACTGAAACAATCATCCAGACAGTGGTATTTGAGATTTCATAGAGCAATAACCTCTTATGACTTTAAAATGATTGAAGAGGACTACTGCGTCTACATTAAGCGGTTTGAGGGTAATTTTGTAATATTATCCCTATATGTAGATGGCATACTATTGGCTGGAAATAGTCTAAAGTCGATCTTAGCTATTAAAGAATGGTTATCATTGAATTTTAAGATGAAAGACGTGGGTGAAGCAGAATATATACTTGGAGTTAAAATCCAAAGGGATCACTCTAAAAGAATTCTATCTCTTTCACAAGAGAATTACATCAAGAAAATTCTTGAGCGATTCAATATGAGAGACTGTAATCCCTTAGATACCACAGTAGCTTCTGGTGTAACCTTGAGTCTTGATATGTGTCTCAAAACTGAGTCAGCAAAGAAGAAAATGGAAAGGGTTCCCTATGCTAGTACCGTTGGAAGTTTGATGTACACAATGATGTGTACAAGGCCAGATATTTGTTACACAGTTGGACTGTTAGCAGATTCCAGTCAAATCCCAGCGAGCAACATTGGAAAGCAGTGAAAAGGATTTTGAGATACTTGAAGGGCACATCAGATTATGCACTATGCTATTGTTAGCCGTCTAGCTTTACCGCAAGCGTACGGGTCGCAAGTAATATAAAAAGATCATTCCCACGAGGACTATGACAAAAATGAATTAATTATCTCAATTAAGTTATCAATCAGATTAAGTGAGAATGTTTTGAAAGAAATTTTATACTTAAAAATTAATTAATTAAATCGAGAACTTCAAGATAGGAGGAACCTAGGATTATCTATCCCCTATTTATTTCATGAATTAATTAATTTACCCTCAATATGTAATAAAACGAAGATATGTATTTGTCTAAGATTCAAAGACATTCGATAACGCTCTCTCGAGTCAAAATCAAATATTTATCCTAATAAACTAATCAATCTCTTATATTAATTTATAAGGACTAACTTTAAACACCAATCTTAATCTGACAATGCTAGGTTAGTAACTATATCTCTATGATACTAACAAACCATCCGTTTAATATACCTAAACTTCAAGTCTAACATGATTTTACCCAAGTTCTACACTTAAATTATCTTTCTCAAGATTAATTTAATTGAACAAAACAACTAAATGGTGATCAGGCATTTAGAGGCATTAAGAGCAAGATAAAATCAATACACAAACTCATTTGTTGCAAAAAGAGAGTATATAAATAATTCAATCCATAAATAGGTTCAAGAAAATCCTAGAACGAGAAAATTAGCTACTCATGTTCATCAACAAATCAAAACCATAAATAATAATTCAGTTCATATTAGAAACTAAGAAAAAGAGAGAAGAAAATTAATGGAAAACCAAATTTTAAAGCTCCAAATCTCTTTGAATCTTCAAGCCCCAGCTCCTTAATCTCTGCTCCTCACTCCGCTCCTTATCTCCGCTTCCCTTGGTTCTATCTCGTGCCCAGCTTCTGGATCTGTGCATCTCAGCTATCTGTTCGCTTCTCCATCTCAGCTATCTATCCCTCCTCCCACTCGCATGTATGATATATATAGCCTTCCATGCTTGCTGTTCTTGACGTCTCTTTAATTGTATATCCTCTGTCATCTCAATATAAGATAATATATTATATTATATTATCTTCTCAACGGAGCATAATATGGGGATTGATTTTAATCTATTACTTCCTTTCTTTGCTTCACGTGGGGTCCGCGGTTAATATCCCTCCAATTTCTTAATATATATATATATATATATATGAGATACAATCCGAATCTTGATTTCTTGACGTTCAGCACGTGGGACCCGCTGTTCTTTTTTTTTTCTTTTACTTCTACAATTTGATGCAGCACCTTTGTTTTATATATATATATATATATTTATGTCATTTGATTTCTCTTTTTTCTCTTTCTTCATATAATATCTTCTGCACAATAAAATAGGATCGGATATGAGTAGATTTTCTGTTAAAATTCCTTATTATCCTATCATTAACAAAAAGATAGAAAAGTATATAAAAGATAATTAAATAGGCATAAAATATTAATAAATCTAGTGAATATATCTAAAATATATACCTATTTGATTATAAAATATATACTTATCATCTATCAAGGAAGCGATCTGCGCTTGGTTAGATACTCTGACACTGATTTAGGTAGAGATGAAGTTGAGTGAAGATCAACTTCAGGATACACCTTCTTGCTGAACAATGACGCCATATGTTGGAGCAGCAAGAAGCAGACGTGCATTGCCCTATATCCTATGGAAGCTAAATTCGTGGCGTGCACCTCAGCAGTGCAAGAGGCTATATAGCTCAAGAGATTTATTGAACATCTTGGATTTGAAAATGAAAGCATAAATCTGGTGTTAGTGTATTGTGATAATACCACAGCCATAGCCTATATGAAAGATCCCAAATATCATAGCAAGACCAAACATATAGATATAAAGTATAATTTTGTGAGAGATTATGTAGCACAGAAAGTTGTTACTGTACAACATATTTCAACCAAGAGTATAGTCACATACCACCTAACCAAACCCATAGCCAACGAAATGTATGACAAACATGTGAAGGCTATTGGGATACACAAAATGTAAACTTGCAGACATTATGTAATATGTTTATGATTAATGAGAATGTTTCTTCATAAAAAATATTTATATGTCTATATGAAGGTATACAATGTCTAGTATGTCATACAGGCAGGTAGGGTTGTCTCTCTCACACGAGCAATCGCCTTTGATACTCAGGAAAAGTATGCAAAGATGAGACAATTGTGTTCACCAGTAAAGAAGAAAGAATGCTGATATGGTAGAGAAGAAACACAAATTATGTCACCTCGATAAGAGTGTAGTATGTCGAGATGAGATCTAATAAGACGTAATATAAATATGGATCGAATCATGGATACCCACTTCTATGATGCCTGTTGCCAAGTAACAAATTCTTCAACATTGATGTCATGATAGATAAATGGAGTAGAAGAATTTGGGTTTAGATACTAGAAGCATCTAAACTCATGTCTATACAGTGTTAATAATAAGATTCAAAATGACGTACGCTCTTATAGTACAAGAGTAACACTGTAGCATGTGATTCATACCACATGTGCGAAAGAACCGTAAATAGGAAGCAAGTGAATGGATCCCTGCTTCATTGTTGTTTGAGTCCCAAGAAGGATAAACACTTCTGTGATGTCCTTTGGCTTTGACATTATTATGGAGGTATACTTCAGCGTATGCTACCTTAACATTCATCTTATGATTATGACTAACACGATCCAAGGTGTTATGTTAAGAAAGCGGTTGACACATATCAAAATGATATATGAGGGAAAGGAAGATTGCCTAAAATATACACATCTATGCTGGTGTCTGAGACATGACCCTTATGATATTAATATTGTAATTTCATGAGTGTGGATACTAAGCATATGAAAAGGCAATCTAAGTTTTATCTTGACTTAAGAGGGATTAGATATGCCATGTGGAAGTGTATATTGGTATATCTAGGACATATGAGGCATTATACTAAATTCAAACTACACAAAGAAAGATTGTTTTGTGCTAGTCCTGTGAAAGGGATTGCTAGTACAAGCACTTGGGAGACGTCATGCCCATGCGGTCACGGCAAAGCACCTAGTATGAAAGAAGAAAGAGAGAGAGACAATTCCTATGGCATCCAATTAAAGCTGGTAATATGGGTTGAGACCGTAGGCCGAACCCATATGGTCCCAACCCGTGACGGGTTGGGTTATGAAAATATGAGACTATTTGGGAGCGGTTCTTTTAGGCCCAAACCTATATGTGTTGGAAATTGTGCCCTAAGGGCCAATCATTGTAGTTTGAACATTATTATTTTAATGAAATTTCTCTATTCTGTTATCATATTATTTTCATATTAACTGTGATAATTGTATTCTTGGATAATTCATAAAGATTATCCTAAAATCTCCCTGGTCGGTCATCTATGTGAGAGTAGAGATGAAACAAGATCAGTATGACTTTCATAAGATATGGAGATACGAATCAAAGTCTTAGGCACTTGTAAGAGTACAAGGTGCTGGACCGACCCACTATGAGAAAGCTACATGAATCAAGTCATAAGCTTTTCTCATGTATAACCACGTCACAATGCCCTTAGACCTGAGGTCATCATGGATTCCTACATGAGAGTTGCTAAGCTTTGAACCAGTCAAAAATCACTTTTGACCGGGTGATGATAAAGGCTACGATCGGGCTTGGTGGTTTTTCACGCAGAGGAATATGAATGATCAAGATGGAATTTGTCCCTCACATTAGTAGAGAGATATTACTGGGCCCCTCGATGAGTGAGTCTGAGAAATGTATGGCCATACTATGATGAAAGGAGTTTTTGTCTCTGTTATCAGGCTACTCAGGAATCGAGAAAGTAATGGTCAGGAACAAGAGGATGACATTATCCATGCCTTATCCTTGATTGATATATCGTGTGACAAAAGGGAAGTGACATAGTTGTATGATAGGTTGCATTATGATAACAATCCTCATATGAATTGGGTAGTTGTAATGTCTTGCTACAGGCCACTTGTGACTTTTGAGTTAGTATAGTTATTGGCCCACTGTCAACTACATATGGGCCTACAGGGTCGCACAAAAGAATGGCCCAACACGAGATAATGTTTAATTTAGGGTGGATGAATTTTATATTTATATATATAATATAAAATTCATTAATAATATTATATAGATATATATTTTCAAAATATATATCTTTTATATATATATATATATATGTATATATATTATATGATATTATTATATTGTATTAGTTTTAAATTTAATTTATTAAGATATATTAAATTTAATAACTAACATGATAGAGATATAGTATCTCAGATTTAATTTATGAAGATAAATTAAATCTAATGGCTCTTTATTTGGATTGAATAAATAGGTTAAATTAAAACTGTTGGACAGATTTAGTTTAAACTGAATTTATTTAATTAGCTCATCAAGATAATTAATTGTTAATTAATTTTGAAATTAATGATGATTAATTTTGAAATTTGAAAATAGCCCTCATAGGTTATAAACTTGATAGAGCAAATATATTCAAATGCACATGAGAATTGAGAGCCGTAAGTGAAACCCTAGGAGACATTAGAGGTGCTAGCACGTAGTCTCAGTTAGAGAGCATTCGTGTGGATACCGGTAGAGGGAGCGGACCTGACGTGTTGGCTCCTAGAGTTCGTGAAAACTCTGAATCATCAAAAAGGTGTGAATCCTTCCAACTTGGTTTAAACGCCGTTGTTAGATCCTCGATTAGGATTGGCGAAAATTTTTAAAATTCTTCTATTGTGCCTACCGATTCTAACAGTGGCATCAGAGCCAGATCAATTGTGCGTTTAAATTGAGTTTATGATTCTTATACATGTGATATATATGGGATGTGTACGTATGTTTATAAGAAACACTCGAATATGCATGTGATTTGGTTAATATGAAATGAAATTATTTAGAAAGATGTGATTTTGTAATTCCGTTGATTTTTATTTTCGTTTAAATTGAATCTTGAAATTGTTTCGTTTTTTGTTTTGAAACATGTATGTGATTCTCGTTTTGGAACAAGCATGAAATCGATTCCGAACATGTATATCTTGAAACATGTATGTGATTTTCGTTTTGAACAAGCATGAAAATGGGTAGGGTACCTAAGATCGTAGTTGGTGGCAATCAAATCGGGTCTAGGTTCGGATATCTATTCAGGTAATAGGGATCCAAACATGGGGAAGACAATTTGGATCAAAAGCGTTCTGGGCCATTGTTGTTTTTGTTTTGAAAAATTGGGTCCGAAATTTAAAAATTTAAAATTTTCAAATATTTCTTTTAAAAGGAATATGCCTTTTTCAAAAGCTCCAGGGGCGCTGCCCCTTGCAACCCCATAAGAGCGGCTCCCTTTGACCCCGCCCGCTAACCGGCTAGCGGACCACCGTGACCACCTCTGCGTAGCGCAATATAATCTGATCATGACATTTATTGCTTTTCATATTGTTTGAATTCTTGTTGTGGATTATTATTTATCCTTGTTTGGGTATGGTGAACAACATGGCTTTAGAATTTTACAAAGATTGTAATATTTAAATACGGCCTGCGTGCCGTGCCTTTCTCTAAATACTCTTGATGTACATTCTCTTCTTGTCTCACTCCCCTCGAATGTTTAAACGAGGTTTCTCTCCATGTATTTCTTTTTTATTTAGAGAAGTCCTCTCATTGGCTTGGGAGGATTTTAGGTTAGGTAAGTCATGTTGTGTCACGTTTAAATTATGCTTTTGATAAGATCATTGTATGATTACTTTTATGTTTATATGTATTTATCTATATGAGATACAACCACGATTGCATCCATATAAACAAAACTAATTAATTAAGCCCTCTGAATCAAATCTTAAGTCATAATGCCGTCAATTAATGAATACTTGTCAAAACCTAGATCGCTCAATTGTGGAAACCACCAAAGTGGATGCACTTGAGTTATCTTAATGAGAAAAGCTTGAGTAATGGTGCTGCTTATAATATTCATTATTGTTTTGACTTAATTGAGATTAACAAAACGGTTTTGAATCTCAAGGCATTAGATGGGGTTAAACATGCCGGATCATATGATGATTAAATCCCATAAAGATCTAAGAGTTATATGTGATGTAATTGGTAAATAGGTTACCTACCTAAATAACTTGAATTTAAGTGTCTTGCCAAAGCGGACTTAAGTTTAATCCAAATATGGATCTTAGCCCACTAATTATTATATTGAGGGTTGTTAATTTAGTGGGAGATTACTAACTAACTTTGCATTTTTTAATTGTAGAATCATGTCGACTAGTAATACTGCAACACTTTCGTTGCGATCGATCCTTAAGATGGACAAACTCAATGGGAGCAACTTTCTTGACTGGTTCAGGAACTTGAGAATTGTTCTCAAGCAGGAAAGAAAGGCTTATGTCCTAGATCAACCCATTCCTGAGGAGCCTACAGCTAATGCTCCAAGAGCTCAGTGAGATGCTTACACAAAGCATAAGGATGACTCCGTGGATATAGGTTGCCTGATGCTTGCCACTATGGTTCCAGAGCTCCAAAGAGATCTGGAACTCATGGAGGCTCATGAGATGATTGTACATCTCAAGGAAAGGTTCCAGCAACAGGAAAGGCAAGAAAGTTATGAGACCATAAAGGCCTTACATTCCTGCAAAATGGCTGAAGGTGCATCAGTTAGTACTCATGTGTTAAAGATGAAAGGCTATATTGATCACCTTAAGAGGCTTGGATTTCCCATGAGCCAGGAGTTAGCTACGGATTTGATCCTCAACTCACTCCTGGAGAGTTATGACCAGTTGGTTATGAACTACAACATGAACAACATGGAGAAATCAATTTCTAAGCTACATGGGATGCTCAAAACTACTGAGCAAAGCATTAAGAAAAAGCCTAGCACATTTTTTATCGTTCAGAAAGGAAAGGGTATGAAAAAAAAGGGAAGGGCAAATGGAAGGGTAATAGCTCAGGTGGTAAGACCAAAGAGTCAAACAAGCCTGAAACCAAGCCTACACCCAAGAAGGCAAAGCCTCCAAAGGAAGGAGTCTGCTACTTCTGCAATGAACCCAATCATTGAAAGAGGAATTGCAAACTCTACCTGGAAGATCTGAAATAGAACAAGAAGGATAGCGACGTTATCACTTCAGGTATTTATGTTATAGACATTCATTTTTCTACTTCTTCTATATGGGTATTAGATACTGCATATGGTTCTCACATTTGTACAAATGTGCAGGGTCTAAAGGACAGTAGAAAGTTGAAGAAGGGCAAGGTGGACCTACGAGTTGGAAACAGAGCAAGAGTTGCTGCTTTAGCCGTAGGCACTTATGAATTAGTTTTACCCAATGGGCTTTTATTAGTTTTGAACAATTGCTATTATGTTCCTGCTTTGAGTAGTAACATTGTTTCTCTTTCTTATTTGGATAAGGAAGGTTATACTTCCATTACTAGGAATGGTAAATGTTCTATTTATTGTAATGACATTTTCTATGCTGATGGTGATTTGCATGTCGGTCATTATATATTAAATTTTGAACATCCTATTAATGGGAATATCTATAACGTAACTACTAAGAGGATAAAATCAAACGATTTGAATCCGACCTACCTATGGCATTGTCGTCTAGGCCACATAACTGAGAAACGCATTTCTAAACTCCATCAAGATGGATTTTTAAACTCATTTGATTTTGAATCATATGATACATGCAAATCTTGCTTATTAGGAAAGATGACTAAGGCACCTTTTGTAATATCCCAATTTTTGATTAAGGGATAATCATGATTATTGATGATAATTATGAATTTATTGGAATTATTATGTGATTTATGGCTATAATAATAAATGTCATAATTAGTGGAAATTGGAAATATTGGTGTATATGTGTGGTATTTAAGATCAAGGGTTGTGATTCCTTGACCGTGGGTCGGGATCCAGTGTGCTTAGCTTGTGTGAGCATATTGAGGGAATGAAGGAGATGCTGACATGTGGCACTGTGGTGGCCATCGGATGAAGACACAAGAGGACAAAGGTCCACTTTTCCTCTCTCACTCCATCTTTTCATCCCATCTCTCTCTCTCTCGTGCTCTCTCTCTCTCGTCAGTTTTGTGGCCAAAGGAAGGAAGAAAAGATTGATCTTTGGGTAAGTAAACGATCTTCTTTGCTCAAACATCATTCTTAAATGTTGATCCTTGAATCATGGGCTTTATTTTGGTGTGTATAGTGTGGCCATTTGGTGCTGATTTGTGCTACACGAAAATTTGGAAAGTAGTGAATCAAGAACTCTCTTTGGAGAAGTTGATAAGGTGAGTAAAACCAATCTATCTATCTATGTTTCATACCCTTTTGAATAGTTTCTAAATTCTGGAAATTTGGGCTTGAATCTGGAAAATGAGTGTCACTGTTCATTTGGTATGTTTTTGGCATGAGAATGGTGTTTTGGAATGAGTTATGATAGATAGATTGATTGGTAAATGAAATGTGAAGTTTGGTTAAGATTGGTGTTTTGTTGAAATTGTTGCCCAAAACCCAAAGCATGATAATGGAATAGGATTTTGATGATTTTGAGTATTCCATTGAATTTGTTGGGTGTTTTTGTGTGGGAATGGCTTTGGGTTAAGTTTTGAGTCCATAGGAAGCAATTGGGCAATTGGCGCTGCTCGAGTGTTAGTGGGAGTTCAGAGTGAAGGGTTGCTTCGGGTCTTCACTTGTTGGTGGATGCCACGAGTGTGCTCTGACACTCGCGAGCATAGCCTTCTCACTCGAGCACTGGGGGTCATGCTCGAGTGAGGTTGTGCTTCAGGTGGGAGGTGTGCTCGTGGGTGAGAGAGGTGCTCGCGGGTGAGAGGAGTGTGCTCGCGGGTGTGAGTTGTGTGCTCGAGCACATATGGCTGTGCTCGAGTGATCTTGTGCTTGGAGAGCTTTGTGTGCTCTCGGGTCCTCACTTCCTGAACTTCTCTCGTGGGTGCTCGAGTGAGGCATTTAGCCTTGTGCTCGAGTGAGGATTTTGTGCTCGAGTGAGCCAGTTCCTGAAAGCTTTCTTGTGCTCTTGGGTGCTCACTCGCGGTTTCACTTTCTCTTGTGCTCGAGTGCTGTCCGTACCAATGCTCGAGTGAGAGCATTTGTGCTCGAGTGATGTCCGTACTTGTGCTCGAGCATGGTCTTCTGTGCTCAAGTGAAACAGAGTAAAATCTCAGTTTTGTGCTTCCAAAAAGGGGATCTTTGGGATAGTTTTTCCTACCCTTTAAGAGTGTTGTTAGGAGTATTTAGTGACTCCAAAAGAGTAATAATGATAACCAATTGAGTATTATGAAGTGGATTAAGTCTTGGAATAGAGATTGACTCTTCGTCCCAAATTGTGAAAATAGGATTTGATATTTGCCTTCCTCGGGAGAGACCGGCGCTAGGACACGCCTGGAAGAGCTCAGGTAGTGACTTTTCTCTCATATCTTGTATGATGTTTTGGTATGCATATCTTATCATTGAACTTGTGAAATGTGTGCCATGGTCCATTACGGCGCGAGCAGGTCAGCGTGAGCCGTATAGGGAGTGACAGTGGTCATCTCTAGTCGGCCGTTGGACTGCCGTCGTAATCGACATGGATCTTTGTGAATCCGACCCGTGGGGGCGGCGTATGTGAAAACCAGCCGTGGGCTGTGTGTGTGTATCTTGCCTATGTGGCTTGCGAATATGATATACTTTATATGGATCCCAGCTGTGGTGAATTATACTGTGTTGATTGTTGTGATGCAATACAACGTGAGCAATTCAGCGTGAGCAATCGTCAGGGATGACAAGTGTCATACTAACCATTGCCGCTGCAACTGCCGTTGTAGTTGCTTGTGTGGATGATGATTTGATTACATGCATTATTGTTGTACATTATATGATTGACTTGTTACTACGGGGATTCTTTAGAATCTCACTCTCCCAAAATTAACCATTTTAGACAGGGCTGAAGGATCGAAAGGCAAGCGGGCGTCGAAGAGTTGTTAGAGCTCCTGTTTAGGAGTATCTTTTGGAGTGAATGGTTATCATTGTATATTTTGGAATTGTATATAGTAGATTTTGTGTAATCCCAAAGTAAAAGGGTATGAATTGTAGGCTTTGTGCCTTGTGTAAATCCCTTTTATTATGAATGGAACCCGAGTGAGTCGGGAACTTATTTGCACTCTGATAATTGTAAATGGAATCCACCTATTTTGGCCAGTATTATTTTGTATTGAGAACTTGGGATCATTATGAATAAGTTTAGAAAAGTTTTTGAAAAATCCGATTTTTGGGCAAATGAGTATCTTAATAAGTCCCATTTCTAAATATGGTCTCTAAGTACAACTTAATTATGAGTTTAAGAACTTAATCTCGGCCTAAGGTGGGAAGGGGGTTACACCTTTTACTGGGCACAGTGAGAGGGCCACTGAATTATTGGGCCTCATACATAGAGATGTATGTGGACCATTAAATATAGCTGCCAGAGGAGGTTATGTCTACTTCATTACATTTATAGATGACTTTAGTAGATGTGGCTATATCTATCTAATGAAACATAAATCTGAATCTTTTGAAATGTTCAAAATATTCCAAAATGAAGTACAAAACCAACTTTGTATAACAATTAAAGCACTTCAATCTTATTGAGGTGGTGAATATTTGAGCCAAGAATTTATTGACCATCTTAGGAGTTGTGGGATAATCTCACAATTGACTCCTCCAGGAATACCACAATGGAATGGCGTTTCTGAACGGAGGAATCAAACACTATTAGATATGGTTCGATCCATGATGAGTCAAACAGATCTTCCACCATCCTTTTGGGGACATACCCTAGAAACAGCTGCGTTCACACTAAATCGTGTTCCATCTAAGGCAATTGAAAAGACACCATATGAGATATGGACTGGAAAGAAACCAAGTTTATCTTTTCTCAAGATCTGGGGATGTGAGGTATATGTTAAGCAACAAGCCTCTGATAAATTAGCGCCCAGATCCACAAAGTGCCTTTTCATGGGGTATCCTAAAGAAACGAAAGGATACTATGTCTACAATCCCACCGATAATAAAGTGTTTGTTATTCGAAATGGTAAGTTTCTAAAAAGAGAGTTTGTCTCTAAAACAGCTAGTGGGAGCGACGTACATCTCGAAGAAATTCGAGAGCCACAAGATGGTACAGAACCATAAATAGAAATTAGAGAAGACTCACAACACGTTGCTGAGCCTCCTCAAGTAACACAAGGTCCACGAAGATCTGATAGGACACGACATCAGCCTCAGAGATATGGATTTCTGATTACTGAAGGCCGTGATGTGTTGCTCATTGAGCAAAATGAGCCTACCACCTATCGAGAAGCCACAGTGGGACCAAACTCTGAGAAATGACTAAATGCTATGAAGTCTGAAATGCAATCCATGTACGACAATCAGGTATGGACCTTAGTCGATCCACCTGCAGGTGTAAAAACCATTGGGCACAAATGGGTTTTCAAGGAGAAAACTGACATGGATGGCAATGTAAATATCTTCAAGGCACGATGGTTGCAAAAGGATTCACTTAAACTCATGGTGTATACTATGATGAAACCTTTTCTCCAGTTGTAATGGCTAAATCAATCAGAATCCTTCTTGCCATTGCAGCATATTATGACTATGAAATATGGCAGATAGATGTCAAAACAACCTTCCTTAATGGAAAGTTGCTTGAGGATGTGTACATGACACAACCTGAAGGTTTTGTGCGTCCAGAGGACTCTGGTAAAATTTGCAAGCTTCAAAGATCCATTTATGGATTGAAGCATACATCTCGGAGCTGGAATCATCATTTTGATAAAGTAGTCAACGAGTTTGGATTCATTCAAAACATCGATGAACCTTGTGTTTACAAGAAGGTTAGTAGGAGCATAGTTGTATTTCTAGTGCTTTATGTAGATGACATCCTACTCATTGGGAATGATATTCCTACCTTGCAGAGTGTCAAGTCTTGGTTAGGAAAGTCCTTTTCAATGAAAGACTTAGGTGAAGCCACTTATATCCTAGGGATTAGGATCTATAGGGATAGATCTAAAAGACTAATAGACCTAAGTCAGAGTACATACATAAACAAGATACTGCATAGGTTCAGTATGCATGATTCAAAAAGGGGTTATATGCCCATGTCTCATGGCATCCATCTTAGTAAGGATCTGTGTCCTAGTACACCTGATTAGCGAGATCGCATAAGTAAGGTTCCATATACCTCGGCCATTGGATCCATCATGTATGCCATGTTATGTATTGACTGGATGTCTCGTTTGCCTTAAGTATGACCAGCAGATACCAACAAGATCCTGGTGAGGGTCATTAGACTAGCGTCAAGAATATCCTAAAGTACTTAAGAAGGACTAAGGACTTATTTTTGGTCTATGGTGGATTGGATGATAAGCTCTGCGTAACTGGTTACACAGATGCAAGTTTCCAAACTGACCAAGACGATCTTAAATCGCAATCTGGATATTTATTCCTCTTGAATGATGGAGTAGTAAGCTAGAAGAGCTCCAAGCAGAGCACTATAGCAGATTCTACAACAAAAGTTGAGTATATAGCATCATCAGATGCAGCTAAAGAAGCCGTTTGAATCAGAAAGTTCATTACTGAACTAGGGGTGGTGCCTACCATCTCAAATCCAATAGATTTGTTCTATGACAATAGCAGTGCTATTGCATAGGCCAAGGAGCCTAGGTCACATCAAAGGACCAAGCATATACTCTGGCAATTTCATCTTATTAGAGAAATCAATGATAGAGGTAATATAAAGATATGCAAAGTAGCAGGAGAAGATAATGTTGCTGATTCTCTTACTAAGCCATTTGCACAAGCAAAGCATGAGCATCATGTTAGGGCAATGGGAATTAGGCAAATTATTGATTGTACCTAGGACAAGTGGGAGGATATTGGATATTGTGCCCTAAGGGCCAATCATTGTACTTTGAACATTATTATTTTAATGAAATTTCTCCATTCTGTTATCATATTATTTGTATGTTAACTGTGATAATTGTATCCTTGGATAATTCATAAAGATTGTCCTAAAATCTCCCTGGTCGGTCATCTATGTGAGAGTAGAGATGAAACAAGATCAGTATGACTTTCATAAGATATGGAGATACGAATCAAAGTCTTAGGCACTTGTAAGAGTACAAGGTGCTGGACCGACCCACTATGAGAAAGCTACATGGAACAAGTCATAAGCTTTTCTCATGTATAACCATGTCATAATGCCCTTAGACCTGAGGTTATCATGCATTCCTACATGAGAGTTGCTAATCTTTGAACCAGTCAAAAATCACTTTTGATCGGGTGATGATAAAGGCTACGATCGGGCTTGGTGGTTTTTTATGCAGAGGAATATGAATTATCAAGATGGAATTTATCCCTCACATTAGTAGAGAGATATTACTGGGCCCCTTGATGAGTGAGTTTGAGAAATGTATGGCCATACTATGATGAAAGGAGTTTCTGTCTCTGTTATCAGGCTACTCAGGAATCGAGAAAGTAATGGTCAGGAACAAGAGGATGACATTATCCATGCCTTATCCTTGATCGATATATCGTGTGACAAAAGGGACGTGACATGGTTGTATGACAGGTTGCATCATGATAACGATCCTCATATGAATTGGGTAGTCGTAATGTCTTGCTAGAGGCAGCTTGCGACTTTTGGGTTAGTATAGTTATTGGCCCATTGCCAACTTCATATGGGCCTACAGGGTCGTACACAAGAATGGCCCAACACGAGATAATGTTTAATTTAGGGTGGATAAATTTTATATTTATACATATATAATATAAAATTCATTAATAATATTATATAGATATATATTTTTTCAAAATATATATCTTATATATATATATATATATCTATGTATATATATTATATGATATTATTATATTGTGTTAGTTTTAAATTTAATTTATTAAGATATATTAAATTTAATAACTAACATGATAGAGATATAGTATCTCAGATTTAATTTATGAAGATAAATTAAATCTAATGGCTCTTTATTTGGATTGAATAAATAGGTTAAATTAAAACTGTTGGACAGATTTAATTTAAACTGAATTTATTTAATTAGCTCATCAAGATAATTAATTGTTAATTAATTTCGAAATTAATGATGATTAATTTTGAAATTTGAAAATAGCCTTCACAGGTTATAAACTTGATAGAGCAGACATATTCAAATGCACATGAGAATTGAGAGCCGCAAGTAAAACCCTAGGAGACATTAGAGACGCTAGCACGCAGTCTCGGTTAGAGAGCATTCATGTGGATACCGGTAGAAGGAGCGGACCTGACGTGTTGGCTCTTAGAGATCGTGAAAACTCTGAATCATAAAAAAGGTATGAATCCTTCCAACTTGGTTTAAACGCCGTTGATAGATCCTCGATTAGGATCGGTGAAAATTTTTAAAATTCTTCCGCTGTGCCTACCATTTCTAACATATGGTCCCAACCCGTGACAGGTTGGATCACCGGGTTGGCGGGCTGACCCATATTTATATATATATATATATAAACCAAGAGTCAAGAGGTAAAAGACTAAGAGCCAAGGCCCAATTCAGTACTCTACCATTCAGTCCAATCCACAGTCCAGGCGTCCACTCCTCAATCCTCAGTTGACCTCACTTCCTCGATTAGTCAATTTCAGTTTCTCTTTTTTGCTCAAAAGTCAATTTCGGTCTCTCATGCTCTCAGTCTCAATAATCTAACCTCTAGTTCCCAATCATCCCGGTATCCCCCCATTGCCTGTCCCCGTCCCCCCGACCATACGGCTTCACATCATGCTTCAAATTGAAACACCTTTAATATTAACTAATTATTGATTATTGTTAAGTTATACTAATGGCTTGTGGATTTATATTTATTTTGTTATGTGTGGACTTGTAATGAACGTTTAATTTGTAATTTATTTTTAATTTTGTTATGGTTTAGGTGTGTACAAAAAACAATCTTAGTATATTGTTAAAAAAATTTGAAAGAAAAATATGAGTTGGCCCGCCCAACCCGCCAACCCAGCGGTTATGGGTTGGGTTGCCTAAATGCCAACCCATATTGATGGGGTCCTTTTGGGCCCGAACTCATATGGTCCCAACCCATAGCGGGTTAGCCTGAAACCACCGGGCCGGACCATATTACCACCTCTACATCCAATCCACCAAGTGTGAGTGGGAGATATTGGGAATTGGGCTTAGTCCACCCGTGGTGGATTTGGCCCAAACCCATTAAGCTTTAAGTTTTTAGGGCCAAATAAAATACCTAAATGAATATAGGGTATTTATTGGTAATTTTCCCCAAGGGTTTAAAATTGAAACATGGTGGGAACAGTTTCCCCACATGTTTTGAGGGTAATAGTTGTTTTGGCTGCGTACGTGTGTAAATAACAGAACTACACATAAAAAAACTTAGACAGAGAAATATTTCTCTATAGAACCTCTTCTCCTCTCTTCCCTTCCTGTGTATTTGCTGTGTGATATAGCTGGTATCCCGAGAGTGATCCGGTTCACGTGGGTATCATAAGAGTTTGAAACAATACTTAAATTACGCCCGAAATCTGACAGTTCTTGGAAAAGAACTAGCTCTTACAAAGGCACCAAGAGCCCAATGAATTTTAGAGAATAATGAAAATCTCAGAAAACTTCTGAGGACTAGACATAGGTCAAGTGGTTTGGACTAAACTAATATAAATCTCATTTGTTTATCTTGGATGACTTCTCTTCAAATTTATTTTATTTTTTTAATGTTTACCTTAAATTTTGAGTTTTTAATTATCACCCAATTCACTCCTCTCTTGGGTGAAAGTCTTGTTCTAACATATATATATATATATATATATATCAATTCAAAGCCTACTTATCTTTGTCCCAACTCTCTCTTATTGATCTAGGGTTTGCTACAAATAGGTTTTACCTTACTAAGAAAACAATGTCTGACTATCTTCCTCCAGAAATTTGGGAGAGAATTCTTCAAGTATTACCCCTCAAAACTCTATTAATATGCATATATGTGTGCATAGTTTGGAAGTTCCTTATCACTAATCAATACTTAATAAAAAAAAATTAGCCAATGCCGATATTTCTCTCTTTCTTCAATTTTGTAGCGGACAACAAAGTGTGTCACAAGTGGCTCAAAATAGGTTTAACAAAGTTTTCTCAATATATTCATATCATGAAGATCAATTAGTTAATCACCTCTCAATTTCAAAACTTGCACTCACTGATCAAGTTGTTGATTGTAATAATTTCTTTGTGATTAACACTTGTAATGGACTAGTATGTCTCAATGATTATCTTCATTACTGCCTACTTCTGCCACTTTTATACTAATGAACCCATTCATTAACAAACATGTGGTGCTTCCCAAATCCACTTATAGGTCTTTAGAATCCTCAAAACAATTCAATGGGGGAATGCACTCACTACTGAAAAAATCACTTTTAACACCGGTTAAAAAAGACATTTTAGACCGGTTCTGGATCCAGTCTTGATACAGCTGGTTTAAAAAGTTTGCTACTTTTTAGACCGGTTATGGAATTGGTCTTAAAAAAAAGTTTTAAGACCAGTTATTATAAAACCGGTCTAAAAATAAATATTTTTAGACTGGTTATCAGAGGAACCGATCTAAAAGGTTCAAATTTTAGACCGGTTTTCTAAAAAAGCGGTCTAAAAAGTTGAAATTTTAAGCCGGTTTTTCTACAAAATCGGTCTTAAAAGTATTACTTTAAGACCGGTTTTGTAGAAAACCGATCTTAAAACTTCAACTTTTAAGACCGGTTCTCTCCAAAACCGATCTTAAATGTACTTTTCATACCAGTTTTGGAGAGAACTGGTCTTAAAAATTGATTTTTTTTTAAATTTTCATTTAAAAGATATTCCTAGCAAGCCATTTCCCCTGTTAAAACATTTCACTCAGCAAGCAGCAGCCAGTTCAACGACATTCAAATAAATCTTCTCTTACAGATTTTATAACTAACATCTTAATGACATGTGAGAGACTCAAAACTCATTGGAACATATTAAAACTCAACTCCCTTGTGCTTAAACAGTGCTGGCCGAAACAGAAGCAAGGCAAACAACCATGAATAATAAACTCACAATCATAGACAGAATCATAATGCAAGGAAATCATACAACCATGACAATATTGTTTTGACCAAGTTCCTTATCTTTTCACTTACATACATACATCAAAGATTAAATTACATTAATGACAATGCTGTTATTCATTAAGGCCAAAATACTTTATACACACTCTTCTTAGGCTGATGATCACTAGCAAGCCTAGCTTCAGAGAATCTACACTAAGACGTTCACCTCATATCCTTCATTTTCCTGTGATGTCAACAAAAAAAGTAGTTATATATATACACCAATAACAATATACATAATTCAAATATAGTTCATGATAATTATTTTAGCTAACTAACCTTCAATATAGTTTTATAAAGGAATATCCTCCCATATCCCTTCATGATGATCGTTTCTTGTGCCGTGTTCATTGTCTGCTTCATCTTCTTCGTTCAATTCTGGTAAACCCCTAGAAAAAAAAGGAGTCTCAAGCAAATCATTTATTCCATGACTTTCCTAATTAATATCAATGACCCTTTTTCCTTGGAGAGCAACAGACCATATTTTATTTGCCTGATCAGTAACATAGAACACTTGTTTCGCTTGATATGCCATAATAAAAGGT
This sequence comes from Inga leiocalycina, assembly GCA_963242795.1. Lineage (NCBI taxonomy): Eukaryota > Viridiplantae > Streptophyta > Magnoliopsida > Fabales > Fabaceae > Inga > Inga leiocalycina. The sequence continues at coordinate 42,878,789 of OY725332.1, forward strand.
TCATCTCTAAAACTTCTACTATTCAAATAAACCAATATAAATCCCAACTGATCAATCATCACACCATTGTTGACATCAACCCACTTGCATTTGAAAATGGGAAGTTTAACTTTAACATAATCAACCACCCAAATCTCTTCAATCACCCCATAATAAGGTATTGCTACCAATCTAGGATTCTTATCTTTTGAATTAGAGAAGTGCATAGATTCAGCCACTAACATAACCCCACTGTTCTGGATGGTGCTCCTATCATCAAGGGACTTCATATAAAACATATAACTATTGATCACAAATGAAGTCCAACTTATCCATCAGCCTCAGGACCACGTGCTAACCATTTAATTGTACCAGAAATACATTCTTCGTCGTCAACCTTTTGTTTGAACCAATGTGCAAAAGTTTTGTTATGCTCCCTAATTAACCTTTATTCAGTCATTCGACTATTTCCTTTCCATACAATTTCTTTATGAGCATTAATGTAATCTTGAACTTCATCAACATTATTCAAGATGTACAAGTAGACTTGTTGTAATTCATCAGGATCCATACTCTTTACTGAAGCCCCGCATCTACCGCCTTCTTCGTCATGACGTTTAGGAAGTCCAATGTGTCCTACATTTGACAAGTAATCTTGACAAACCTCCATGGCTTCTTCAGAAACATATTTCTGAATAATAGATGCTTCAGGCCGGTCAGGGTTCTTCACATACCCTTTTAGGATTTTCATAGTTCTTTTAATTAGGTACATCCATAGTAAATAGATAGGGCCACACAACTTGATCTCCTTGACTAGATAAACAATTAGATGTGCCATGATGTCAAAAAAAGAAGAAAGAAAAAGCTTCTCAAGTTGACACAAGATCATATATCCTTCATTTTCTAGTTCATCCAATTTTTCTGTCTCAATGACTTTACTACAAATAGCATGGAAGAAGAAACAAAGTCTAGTCAAAATATGTTGAAGATCATATTTGGCAATGCCTCGAATAGCTACTGGGAGTAGTTGTTGCATTAAGACATGACAATCATGAGACTTTAGCCCCACTAACTTCAAGTCTTTCATCGACATAAGTTTCCTAATATTTGAAGAATACCCTGAAAGAAGTTTGATGTCATGTAAACACTGGCAAAAGATTCTTTTATCATCCTTAGACAAAGTATGAGCAGCTGGATGACAAAAAGTTCTCTTACCATATGGCTTTGGATACAAGTCTTCTCCTATCCCCATTTCTTGCAAATCTAATCTTGCCTTCACGTAATCCTTAGAACTACCTTGTATGTTAAGCAGTGTCCCAACAATACTATAACAAACTTTTTTCTCCACATGCATGAAATCAACACAATATGTCACATCAAGCTTCGGCCAATATGGAAGATTGAAGAAGACAGACCTTTTTTTCTATTTACTTTTCTCATTACTATTCTTTGTAGTCTTACCAAAGATAACATTCATATTTTTCACCTTTTCATAAACTTGCTCCCTAGTCAATGCCTTCGGAGCATTTTCAAACTCTTGTCCACCAAAAAAAGATTTCTTTAATTTGTGATACAGGTGGCCTCGTCTAAGAAATCTCCTATGGCTAAGATAAACTATCTTTCTTCCATGTTGAAGTTAATGGTAGCATGTTCCTTCTTCACAAATCAAACATGCTTTATAGCCTTTAACACTATAGCCTGACAAGTTTCCATATGAAGGGAAGTCATTTATAGTACAAAAGATCATGGCTAGCATTTTAAAAACCTCCTTCTTGTTTGCATCAAAAACATCAACACCTTCATCCCATAACTCTTTCAAGTCTTCGATCAAGGGTTTCAGGTAAACATCTATGTCATTTGTAGGTTGTTTTGGCCTCGAAATCAACATAGACAACATAATGTACTCTCATTTCATGCATAACAAAGGAGATAAGTTGTAAATTACCAATAGAACAAGCCATGAACTATGTATACTACTCAAGCTATCAAAAGGATTCATGCCATCCGTGCTAAGCCCAAGCCTAAGGTTCCTAGGCTCTTCACCGAAGGCAGGAAATAATTGATCTATTTGCTTCCATTGAGAAGAATCAGCTGGATGTTTAAGCTTTCCATCGAATATCCTCTCATCCACATGCCATCTCAAATTTTTTGCATGTTTTCATTAGCAAACAAGCGCTTAAACCTTAGTATAATTGGAAGGTACCACAATACTTTTGCAGGAGCGTTATTTGATTTGTACCTCAGGGTTTCACATATCGGACATGTTGTTCCTCTTCATGCTCTTTTCTATACAATACACAATCATTAGGGCATGCATGGATTTTTTTATACTTCATCCCTAGTGGACACAATATTTTCTTAGCATCATAGTATCAAGAAGGCAACACATTATCATCTAGAAGCATGTCCTTAAAAGCCTTAAGTGTTTCTAAAAATCCCGTCGCTCTATCCATGCCGTGCTTTCAAGCTTATCAATTTCAATATTTCTTTCAACAATTGGTACTTTTTACACCCCAGGTACAATGGTGCTTCAGCATCACTACACATATTATCATATGTATATGATTGCTCAAAAGTCTCTTCTCCTACATCACGAATAATATCCTCTATCCGATTATCCGTATCCATGTCATTATCATCAAAGTTCACTCCCCCCTATTGAGATGAACTTGGCATTTCTAATTCTTCACCATGCCATACCCACAATGTTTAAGTCTTAAAAAATCCTTCACAAATTAAATGTGTATATATATCTGCAGTACTTAGTTGCTTCTCATTCAAACATACTACACAAGGGCAATAAAACTTCCCACTACCATCATCGGCATTTCTACTAGCGAAGTCTAAAAAACCCCTCACCCCATTATCATATTCAACACTCATTTGTTTAGCTTTTATCCAACTATGATCCATATATATCTCAATACTTCTAGCACCCTATATCCAACAACAAAAGGATAGACAAAAAAACAACAATAAATTTTTAGATATTTCAACGGAATTAACAGGCACCATTTGAAACTAATATTGTTTTAACAAACCAATAACACTGACAATAATCAAACAATCGCACTAAATTAAAATAGAACATAGTGTGGTATTAATCCAAGCCAAATATCACAGGGATGTAATTAAAAGTCAGAGCATATATCTAACAAGAATGTGCAGATTTAATTTTTTCCAGATTACGTTTAAGTGCTCAAAGCAACAACAAGAACCATTTTTTATAGAACATTATTAATTATTGAACAATGTACAACTAAATAACAGATCGAACACTAACCTGATTGAAGACTAAGGAGTGAGCTTCAACCCAAAGTCACAGTGGCGTCAACTGAGGTTAAAATGAAGTCCTCAAATTCACGGCAATAACAAACAGAAGTCAAGTCAGAAGACAATGGTCACTACGGAGAATAGAGCTGGCGGCGGAGAAGACTGACCATAATCAAAGAACCGTGATGAAGAACACAGCAACGGACATTTCATAACAAGTACGGATAGAGCTCATAGAGAAATGGCAAAAAGAGAAGAAAGCGTTCATAGAGCGTGTGATTTGGGCACGGGAGTAAAAATACGGGCGGAAAATCTTACCTTTAAGACCGGTTTTTATTAAAAACCGGCCTTAAAAGAGGGACATTTCACATTTAAGACCGGTTTTTGTACAAACCGGTCTTAAAATGTTAAAATTTTTAAAATTAAAAATGTTTTAACATTTAACACCGGTTTACATAAAAAAACGGTCTTAAATGCTAAATATTTAAGACCGGTTTTAATATAAAACCGGTCTTAAATATTTTACTCTGTTAAATATTTCAAAACAAGCCAGGGGTATATGGTATTTTTCTCTGTACAAGGGGAAACCAGTGAAACTTTGAGTAATATACCTGTGGTAAATGAATTCCCTGAGGTATTTCTTGATGATCTGAGCAGATTGCATTCGGAAAGGGAAGTTCAGTTCCCAATCGACATTGTGCCTGGAGCTGGTTCTATATCTAAGGCCCCATACCGTATGGCTCCAAATGAAATGGCGGAGTTAAAGAAACAAATATAAGACTTGCTTGAGAAAGGATTTGTTAGACCCAGTGTGTCGCCTTGGGGAGCTTCAGTGTTGTTTGTTAAGAAGAAAGATGGGAGTCTTCGATTGTGTATCGACTACAGAGAACTGAATAAGGTTACTATTAAGCACAAGTACCCACTTCCCTGAATCGATGCCCTTTTGGATTAACTATCTGGTTCAAGTGTATTTTTGAAAATTGATCTAAGGTCAGGGTATTATCAGCTGCGAGTGAAAGCGAAAGATGTTCCAAAGACTGCTTTCCGGACCAGGTATGGCCACTATGAGTTATTGGTGATGCCATTTGGGCTAACTAATGCACCTGTGGTATTCATGGATTATATGAACCGTATCTTTTGACAATACCTGGATCAGTTTGTAGTGGTGTTCATTGATGATATTTTGATATACTATAAGAGTAGAAAAGAACATGAGCATTATTTGAGAATTGTATTGAATACATTGCGTGAGAAGAAGCTCTATGCCAAACTGAGTAAATGCGAGTTTTGGCTATCAGAAGTGAGATTCTTAGGCCATGTCATCTCGCAAGAAGGGGTCTCTATGGATCCCAGTAAAGTGGAAGTAGTACTAAACTGGAAGAGGCCAGAAACTGTTGTGGAGGTACGCAGTTTTCTAGGTCTTACCGGTTACTATCGGAGATTCATTCAGAATTTCTCTTGTATTGCTTTGCCAATGACCAAGCTCACGAGGAAGGATCAGCCTTTTGTATGGGATGAACATTGTGAAAAATGCTTTATAGAGTTGAAAGAGAGGTTGAGTACGACACCAGTGTTGATTATACCAGATCCTAGTTTAACTTATGTTGTATATAGTGATGCGAGTAAGCAGGGGTTAGGATGTGTCCTTATGCAGCAGGGACGTATGGTGGCCTACGCCTCTCGACAACTCAAACCTCATGAAATGAATTATCCTACACAAGATCTGGAGCTTGCGGCTATTGTGTTTGCCTTGAAAATTTGGAGGCATTATTTGTTTGGTGTGACAGTAGAACTGTATTGCGACTACAAGAGTCTCAAGTATTTGTACGATAAAAAAGAATTGAATATGAGATACCGTCGCTGGATGGAGTTGCTTAAGGACTACAACCAAGACATTAGCATCATAGAATTCTTCAAATGCTCGATTCTTAAATTCTCCTCTATGATCATTCTTAATAGACATAATAGGCATACCTTTCTCATTTTGAACCTTCTTGGCAAAAATAACAAATTCATCAAATTTTCATCTTTTTAAGAAAGAAATATAGTCCAAGTAAATCTAGAATAATCATAAATTATAACCAAATTATATAAGTTTTCACTAAGGTTTTTCACTCTTGCCGGTCCAACTAGATTTATATAATAGTTGAAGTGGTTTTTAAGTTGAGACTTCCTCCTTAGATTTGAAAGAGGACTTTTTGACAAGAGTCACAAACTATGCCATTTTTTAAATGGAGTTTAGGTAAGCAAGTGACTAAATATTTCTTTATTAGTTTGCCCAATTTATTTATATTGACATGAGGAAGTCTCTTATGTCATAACCAACTTTCATAAGCATTGTTAAGAAAATAATTTTCAACATTATTGGTATTAATATCAAGAGTACAGTAATTACCATCCCTTGAGGCTCTTACTCTGACTTTGTGATCTTCTTTGTTGAGTTGGAGATCCTTTTTGCTTACAATGAGGCAGTCCTTTGAGTCAAAGATGATCCAGTTGTCTTTATTTGTTCTTTGGATGAAACTGAGGAGGTTACGCCAGAGTCCTTCTACATAGTAGGCATCCTTCACTTGTACTTCATCTTTCTTCCCAACTTCACCAATTCGAAAAATTTTTCTGGATTGGTTTTCTCCAAAGCTCACTTTAACTCCATCTTTTGGTCTCATTGTGGCAAATTTGTTTCTATTTCTAGTCATATGTCTTAAGCATCTACTATCAATATACCATTTGCTTGCTTTCAATGCTTTGAGACATACCTACAATCAAGGATAATCAAGTTTTAGGTGCCAACACTTTCTTAGGTCCTTTGTGTTTAGTATGGATCATTTTACGTACATGTTATCCTTTGGGTACCCATTTATAGGTACTTATCATTCCCTCCTTTTTTTGAAAACAAGAGGAATGATAATGTCCCTTTCTATTGCAATAATTACAATATGAAAAAGGGTTCGAAATATGTATAGAATGCTAAAAATAGTTTAGTTATGTTTTACCACCCTTTTTCTTCTTGCCTTTCTTTTTATTCAATGCTAGTTTTGTCATTAGTAAACCTCTTATCCTTCAAGATGACCTTGAGCATTTCACTTCCCTTAGTGAATTTTTCAAGTGTCTTGATAAGATCAAAGCTTTTCTCTTCTAAAACATGGCATATTTCATAAGCACTCATATAAGTTTCCTTGAGTTATTCCTCAAGTAACTTGACTTTCCTTTTAAAACTTACCAATTCTTTGACTACTTTACTAAATTTAGAATGTAATGCATTATACTCAGAAAGTAATTCATCATAGGTAGGTTCAGAATCATTTATCTCCTCACCAACAGACTCTTCATGAGCCACTAAACATATGTTGGTGATTTCCTCATCATCAGTTTCTTTATCAGATAAGTTGTCTCCCCAGATGGCTGAGACATATAGGCCTTCTTTTGGAGTACTTATTCTTCTTCTTCTCTTTATTTTTTAAGATAAACAGGACATTCAAATTTGATGTGTCTAGGTTTATCATATTCGAAGCATATGATCTAGTATTTTCCTTCTTTTTTGCTACTAGGGCCTCCTTTATAGAACTTCTTGAATCCTTTATCCTTTTTGTAGAACTTTTTAAATCTTCTTATGATCATTCCAAGTTCATCATGTTTAGATTCTTCTTCCTCCTTTGTTTCCTTTGGCTCCTTTTCTCTGATTGGAATAAGAGCTACTCCTTTATTTTTCTTGTCATCTATCTATTCTAGCTCTCTTTTGAATTTTATCTTTCCTTTATGTTCAGAAAAGCTTCCAAATAAAGCTAAATAGAACTCATTGATTCTCCTTTGGCTTCTTCTATTGCGGTAACCTTGGCTTCCTATTCCTTAGTGAGAATATTGACGATTTTTCTGACTTGAGAGTTTTGATCATAGGTCTTTCCCAATGGAGTTAGTTGTTTAACTATATGTGTATATATGAGTTCAAACTCAGCTATACTTTCTCGAGACTTCATATGAAATAGATCATACTTGGTGTGAAGAGTATTGACTCTGTTTTCTTTGATTATGGAAGTTCCTTCATGAGCAATCTCTAAGGCTTCCCATATATATTTGGTTGAAGGAAGAGTGTATATTATGAAATGCTCCTTTTGACTCAAAGTACTTTGAATAATCAAAATGGCTTTGCTATTAAGGGTCACTATCTTCTTGTCATTGTCATCAAATTTTGCAGGTGTCTTTGGAACCATTCTTTCTTCTACTTTCTTTATAGGAACATAATCTCCATCTTGAATAACTTGCTAGTGACCATATTCATTTGCGGTCACAAACACTTTGAATTTGACCTTCTAAAAGGAAAAGTGTTCTCCATAGAATCCTGGTGGTTTGGTGATTAAAGCTCTACAGTAAGTATTCCTTTACTCATGCTCGTCATTGGATCCTTCTTAGGTTGCTAAGCCAGAAATAAGAAGACTTGACTCTAATACCAAATGTTAGAACAAGACTTTCACCCATGAGAGAGGGTGAATTGGGTGATAATTAAAAGCTCAATTTAATGCAAACTTTAAAGAAATGAAATAGAGTTGAAGAGATGTCATCAAAGATAAACACACGAGGTTTATACTAGTTCAAACCAAACCAATTGACCTACATCCATTCCTTAAAAGCCTTTTGAGATTTTCACTATTCTCTAAGATTCGTTAGGCTCTTGGTGCCTTAGTATAAGCTAATCTTTTTCAAGAACAATCGTTTCCCCTTACACTTTGCAATTTAATGCTCACTCAAGATTCCACAATCTTGAGTCTCTCAGATAATAAATGAATCAATAAATGTCTCTCACAAGAGTAGATATATGATCACTAAAGTACAAACTCGAATTTAAGAGCTTAAGACTTTGCATGAATGTAACAATAAGTTTTTTGTAGAAGTCCATTGCTTCATCTTCAATGCTCTAGGTATTTATAGGTAGAGTGAATTAATGATCATTGTCTTATTGAATGTATCCATTAGAGTGTCCTTGGTCCTTGTTATAGCTGTTGAAGTCTCTAAACATTCTTTGTGTATATGGAATTAGCCGTTGGAGCAGAGAGAATATTCGTCGTTTGAATGTCCTTCACATTTTAATGCTTCTAATACAAGTTCTTTTTTCCAATTTATGTGTTAATCCTTATTAGAAGTAAGAACAAATTACACAATCATTCCAATGATTTAAAAAGTTTTGAGGTGATGCTTTGTTTTCTGAGAAAGTATCACCTGAGTGATCTTCTTTTGGTAGTTTGAAAATGTTACAGAGCATCGGATAGGTCATTGGAGTGATGTGCTAGTGATGCACAAAATGGGATCACTTGATTGATCTTGTTTCATATTACTTGATACATCACTTGAGTGATCAACTAGTGATGAAGGATTATAGGGTCACTCGATTGTTCACTTGAGTGATCTTGTTTCCTTTGATTTTGAGAAAAACATATCACTTGATCATATCACTGGAGTGTTCTGCTAGTGATGTTGTTTTAACACATCACTTGAGTGATCTTACACTTGAGAAATTTTTTAGACTACAAAAAACACTTCCAGGATCAATGCAGTGAGTGCTGTGCTAGTGGTGCTCTTTGACTCATCACTCGAGTAATGTTTTCTTTAAACCATTTCAAAGCAGCATCACTGGAACATATCACTTGAGTGGTGTGCTAGTGATGAGATTTAACACATTACTCGAGTGGCCACTCGAGTGATTTTCCTTTTGAAAATTTTTCACAACACTAATTAATGGATGATTCATTATGATGATTTGGTGGTGATGAATTGTTAAACACATCATTTGAGTGGTTACTCAAATGATCTTCTTTTGTAAAAAGATTTCACCAGAAACATCACCATGATGATTTAGCTAGGATTTATCATATCACTCAAGTGGTCGCTCAAGTGATTCAATTTTCTACTTCCAGTGATCACTTGCATTGATGAAATCATATCACTCATGTGGTCACTTGAGTGATCTAGCAATTTTTGCAAAGAGTGATCTTTTGCTTCTTCAAAACATTTTGTTTATCTTTCAAATCCTTTGCAAATCCTTTTCAAACTTTGTTATCATCATAACATGGAATCTAACATTAATATATAAGCAAGATAAACCCGGTTTATCAAAAAAAGATAAGCCCTTATATTGAATTAATTTGAATGGATGAAGAAATAGTTTTTTTTTTTTTTTGCGAAATTGAAATCCTACCGTGATCAATAATCAAATATTGCCAATAGATTTTATTTAGTGGATGATTAAAACTGTGAATAATTAATTATTTTAAAATAAAATAGTAAATCTTAGCTTGAATTAAGATGATTTAATTTACATCAGAAATGACATTAATTTTTTTAACTCTTATAGGTGAAGTAGAAAAACAGAATTTTTAATTTTAACGGATAATAAATTAATAATATGCTTTCAGATGTTATTTTGATATCTTACCAAGATTCTAGTAATCGCATTATCACTCGTCATTGGCTAAAATTAATTACCTGAAATAATTAATTTTATTTGGACTCTGTTACACAAAATTTTTGAAGGTCCTATGTTCATCTTTTATGTTTAATGTGTGATGGACGTATATATGTGAAGGTAACCGAGAATAATAATTTTTTTTTTTCAATTTTCTTTCTTTTATATGTTATAAAACACATAAATAAATATTTAAATTTGACCAGACTCATTATTAGTATCCTCGCTCCCAAAATGCGGATGTTTTTAATTTTCTTTCCGTAGCAAAGGGATTAGTTTTTGGCTATCTATTGAGGGAGATTCTTAATAAAAAGACGACCACAACAACAGAGTCATAATCTCATTAGGTGGGATTGGAAATATGGATCAAACGATACCATTGACCTATATTTAAAACTAAATCTCACGATACATTATTAAGAGATTTTGCTCAATAATATCATTGAACGTTATTTTCGATCTTACTCTACCCCTTTTAAATGTGCTACAAACAACTTGACCTACCCTCCTGACTGGTACGTCTAATGGCCTTTTTTGTACATGCCCAAACCACTTTAGACAATTTTCTACCATTTTTTCTTTAATAGGAGCCACTCCCACCCTTCCAAGTATAAGTTTATTATGAATCTTATCTTTTTGTATATGACCACACATCCATCTCAACATTCTCATCTCAGCTACCCCTACTTTGTGCTCATGTAGCCCCTTCATAGCCCAACATTTACTACCATAAAGTATTACTAGTCAAATAGCAATCCAATAAAAGTTTCCTTTGATTTTATCATGTACTTTTCGATTATAAATAACTCCAGTAGCTTTTCTCCATTTAAATCACTCAGCTTGAATTCTATTATTAACATCTCCATCAATTTCACCATCTTGTTGTAGAATTGATCCCAAATATATGAATTTTGTCACTTAAGGAATAATCTAATCTCCCAATTTGACCTCCAAATTACTTCTTACTCCTCTTTTATTAAAAGCATAACGCATATATTCTGTCTTGCTTTTACTTAGCCGGAAACCGTTTGACTCTAAGGCTATGTTTGGTACGTAGTATTGAATTTTGATGGATTGGGATAGGGATTGGGATTGGGTTTGATACTTTAAAAATATGTTTGGTATGAGGTGGTAATTGGAGGGAATGATTTTACTAATATTATTTAATAAATATATATTAATTATAAAATGACACCAATACCCTACCCAAAATCCCAAACAATCGATTGAAGGAATTATGACACCAGTACGACCGGACCCTCCACTTACGATGGTTTCTGGATCCTCCGTCCATCGTTTATCTTCGCCGGCGGCTCGACATTGAATGGTTCCTGAAGAATACAGCAGATCGAACTTGAGTCGCAATACAGATGATAGAAACAAAGCCATATACTTGAAGACGCACAGTGCACACTCAAACCAAATAGGCCACATTCAGTTAAATACTGCAGAAATCGATTGTATGGTTCAAAGTGATGGTTTCGCGGCTGGTGAGGAAAAATCGAAGTGGGAGTGATTGTGAGAGAGATTGATTAGGTTAAAATCAGGATATTTTTGTCTGACAAAATTTAAATCAAGGGTAATTTTGTCTCTACAATTTTGGAATCCAGGGATTGAAAATACAAAATCAGGGGGAGGTGGCTTTGTAGCAATCCCTCTTTCGTGGGATTCCCAATCCCTGATTATTCATAATCCCTGGTACCAAACGATATATTTTGATTTAATCCTTCACACAATCCCTATCCCTACCCCCTGTTACTTCGTACCAAACATAGCCTAAGGTTTTTCTCCACAACTCAAATTTAGAATTAATTTATCTCTTAACTTAACCACAAGAACAATATTATCCACAAAAAGCATGCACTTGGCAATTTCTTCGAGTATAAGCCCTCAGATGGAATAAACTTGAATGGATATAGATAATTCGTCATGTTGAAAATCTCACAATAAAATAGTTAAAAGTTATTTTAACATTGAAATTCTACCGTGATCCCTCATCAAATTACTAATAATTGATAGATTTTATTTGGTGGATAATTAAACCTTTGACATTAATAATTATTTTAAATTTAAATATTAAATCTTAGCTTGAAAATCCAGATGATTTTATTTAGGGAAAATTCTAGAAAAACACCTTCAAAATATCAAAATCAATTATCATTTTTGTTTCTTACAATAGTTTAAATATTGACTACACTTTATTAGCAATTGACAACCCATTTTAGTAAAAAATCACTTATTTTGTTTTTTCAAATTTTGAAGGTATTATTCTGAGATTTTACCTTTAATTTATATTAGAATGACATTAATTTTTTTTAGCTCCTATTGGTCAAGTAAAAACTGCATTATTTTTTAACCGATAATAATATGCCTTCAACTGTGATTTTGATTATCTTACCGAGATTCTAGTAATGGCATTATCACACATGATTGACTAGAATAATAAAGTGCGTTTTTTGAATTTTATTCCCTTTATATGTGATAAAACACATAAATAAATAACTAAATTTGACCAGACTCATTATTAATATCCTCCCCACCCAAAGTGGGCATAATTTTGATTTCTTTTCGTATCAAAGGGATTAATAAAAAGATACAGTTCTGGAAAAAAAAGTAATTAAAGAAATAATAAAATCGTAACTTAAAATTTTTGTATCTCCATTGATATTTTAATGTTTTGTTAAGATAGATCCAAAATTTTTTTCCTAATAATAGTATCCTAGTGAGGTATATAGGTATTTGATTTTAATTTGAAAAGATGGAGCACGATAGGAAAATAGAATTTATTTACAAGATGTGTGGATGCATCTTTATTATTTATTTTTTTATACGTTTTTATTTATTTGTAATTTCTTTCATTAAAAAATAAAAATAAAAAATAAAAAATTAGGGTGGGTGGGGAAACGAACCTCTCCTCTAATTTCTCGTAAAATAAAATATAATTTCTTAGACAACATTTTTTTTTTCAAAAATTTATGTACAACTTATTTAATCAAGTTTTTATTTCTCGTAAAGTTTTAATTATTTTTTTAAAAAATATATTATTTTTATTTGAAATATTACATATATGAAAAGTATAACTTATCAAGGAACTATTCAGTACGTTACTCCCCTAATATTTTTGCTCAATTTTTTTCTTAAAAAATAAATAAATTATTTTTCAAGATCATCATCTGAATCATCATTCCTACACAATCACTCCCACCATCTGAATATGAGCCGTCATGTTGCCTCATTGAAGGTAGTAGAGACTATTGCATCCAACCTGTCCCAATTCTTCACGTAGCCTCCAAAAGCAAATTCTCTTCAACGTTGGAAGGAAGAAGTCGTTGGCGGCATAAGAGGGTTTACGATGGGAAGGAACAACGATCAAATGGAAAATTTGAGCTCCCCGCCCCCCCCCCCCCTATTATTACTATTTTAATTAAAATATGACCTTTTTAAAAAACAAAAAAGTTCTTGCTTTGTCATTATTGCACAGTCATTACTTAAATTTGTTTAGTCAGCTTTTTTCACCTATAACATTAACAATGTTAAGTTTTAAAGACTATAAATACACTTTATAAATATAAGAGGCTAAAATGATATCTTATGTAAACTGAAAGGGCTAAAAGTATACTTTAGCTGAAAAATATTTAATTAAGAGCTTTTTTGGGATAGCTTTAGATCAATAAAAGTAAGTTGGAACCAATAAAAGAATGAGGAGTGAGGTTGTGTTTGGATTAACGATGATAAAAAAAAAGTTTTTATTCCATCTGGCTTTTGCAAACTTAGGATATGATAAAAACCAATTCATATAATATAATTTATGTCTAGATTAACTTTTGTAAAAAAGTCAATTTAATAAACTGAAACTTATTTGAATCCAATGTTGCCCTTTGCTTATAAGGAGCGGGTATCATAACTATATTTCATAGAATAAGTCTATATTTTTCACAAGTCATCAGCATTGAACACAAAATAGTTAAGGCTAAAAAAAAAAATCCATAATCATATTCATGCAGTAAATCTAGAACATTTAATATATAATTATAACATATAGGATCCAAAAACGATGTGTCACAGATACAGGCCCAAGCACAGCAAAAGAGGGAGGCCCAGTGGAAGATATGGAGTCCAAATTATTGAGGAAAAGCTTGAGGATCAAGAAGAAATCGTGGAAGCTTCGAGATCTGGAGGATACGGACAACAAAAGAAGGGCAGAAATGGTTAGGAGTGGTGTGTGAAATATATGGAGTGATATTCTTTTTGGACGAAATCTTCCATATTCTTCTGTGTCCTTCTCTTTATTTTCTGTTATAGCATTTCCATTGTACTATTTCATTCCAGTTGTGAATTTGCTCTGTAAATTCTGTGATTCAATAGAATCGATATGCTATAAAGATATTCAGAGCCAGTACTTTGCCATATTCATATTTTCTAGATTTATTGCGTGTATCATTTGGTGCTTTCATTCCGATTCAAACTCGTATGGCTGACAATACTAGAATGAAGGAGATACAAGCTGAACTCAAGAAATCCCAGGATTTCATGATGGAGGCTACGGGTCGTTTTAATCATATCGATCAACGATTTGTCAATATGGAGGAATTATTGAAACGGTTGGTCGTCTCTGTTGATTCTTTGACACATCACCCAGATCCGTCTTCTACCCTATCGAAGAATGGTGCGAGTTTGTCCGTTCCGCCTCTATCCTCGCCTGATTCATTTATTCATCCGGCATATAAACCGATTAAGTTAGATTTTCCGCATTTAGAAGGGAAGGATGCTCTTAGTTGGATTTTCAAGGAAGAGCAGTATTTTTCATATTATGGGATTGACAATCCTCAACGCCTTCTTATTGCCTCTGTCCATTTCGTTGGGGATGTCCTGCCATGGTTCCAAATGATGCAGAAGGCAAATTGATTACCGAATTGGGTGGCATTGGCACAGGTGGTGGAGGCCTAGTTTGGTCCTTCTCCTTTCAATTGTGCTCATTCGCAGTTGTTCAAATGGACTCAACAGAGTTCCTTGGATGATTACAATACTCGTTTCCTGGTGCTGGCCAATCGTACCGAAGAAATACCGAAAACAGCTCTACTGGATTGTTACTTGGGAGGATTGAAACTAGATTTGAAACGTGATGTGTTGATTCAACATCCTGGTATAGTCTTAAGTGCAATGGCGTTGGCTCGCCTATTTGCTGATACATCTGTCGCCAAGGAATCCACTTATAAACCAAAGGCGTCATTCGCGGCTTCCTCCAAACCCTTCATTCCTTCTTCCTCACCTGTCACGCCACCCTCCACCTCTGATACGACAATGGGTAAAACTAATTTACCACCCTTATTACCCTTTCCTAAGCTTCCTCTGATCAAGCGCCTCACTGCGGCCGAGATGCAAATTTGTTGGGAGAAAGGCCTGTGTTATACTTGTGATGCCAAATTCTCCCAGGCCACCGTTCTCCTAACAAGCAATTAATGATGCCTGTCAGTGATGAAGACCCTGAATCAACGATCGAGGATGTTACTCTGGACCTGGAGGTCGACGACACATTACATCATTTATCATTACATGCAATGCGCGGGACTCATGGCCCTGCTACCATTTGATTCCTTGGCTCCATCTTGGGTACCGAAGTTCAAATTCCTCTTGATGGTGGCACTTTGGATAATTTCATTCATCCGCACATTGTTTAGCACTTGCAGCTCAGCGTTGAACCCATGACGGCATAACGAGTGTTGGGCGGTACCGGTCGTGTTCTGAGTAGTTCTGAGAGGGTTTCTGATGTGCCTATTCATATTAATGGCCATACTATGTTTTTATCCCTGTACGTGTTGTCGATCGTTAGTGCCGACGTTGTCATCAGTGCTAACTGGCTGGAGACGCTGGGTCCTCACGTCATCGATTATAATGCCTCTATGATTCGTTTCTGAAAGGATGGATACTTTATTACTTTACAGGGATGTAGGGGTCCAATTGCTAGTCAGGCCCATTTTCATCATTTAGTCCGTTTGCACCATACTGATGCTATCACTGAACTGTTCATAGTGCGTCCCCTTTCTGGTGATGATTTCTCCACTACTGATGCTGACTGTATTCCTGCTGACATGGCCCAACTGTTGGATCACTTCCAATATGTGTTTGACGTCCCTCACACCTTGCCTCCTCCATATGGTCATGAATATCGTATTGCGCTAATGCCTGGGACTGGCCCAATTAAAGTCAGGCCTTATCGTTATCCTGTCAGCCAAAAGGCCGAAATAGAAAAGTTGGTCCACGATTTATTACATAATGGTTGATTCAACCCAGTTTAAGCCCATATTCTGCCCCAGTTATTTTAGTTAAAAAGAAAGATGGATCTTGGCGTTTTTGTGTTGATTTTCGTGCTCTTAATGCTGTTACGGTCAAAGATGCTTTTCCTATGCCAACAGTTGATGAACTTTTAGATGATCTGCATGGTTCTGTTTTTTATTCAAAATTAGATCTTCGATCAGGTTATCATCATATTTTAATGCATGAGGATGATAGAGAAAAGATGGCTTTCCAAACCCATTTAGGGCTTTATGAATGGTTGGTTATGCCTTTGGGCTTATCTAATGCCCCGGCTACTTTTCAGTCTTTGATTAATACTATTTTTCAACCATTCTTGAGGCAATTTGTCCTCATTTTTTTGATGATATTCTCATCTATAGTACTTCTTGGGACTCTCATCTCCAGCATGTTGCTTTGGTTCTGGGTCTGTTACAACAACATCAATTATTTGCAAAAAAATCCAAATGCTCCTTTGGCAAGACAAGGATTGACTATTTAGGCCACATTGTCTCAGTCAAAGGTGTTGAGGTGGACCCTTCCAAGATTCAGGCCATTAAAGATTGGCCTAGGCCCAATTCAACCACATAACTCAAAGGGTTTTTGGGCCTTAGTGGATATTACCACTGGTTTATCTCCTAATATTCCCAATGGGCAGGTCCACTCACTGATCTGTTGCGTAAAGTTGGGTTCGGTGGTCACACGAGGCCCAGTCTAGTTTTGAGGATCTCAAGACTACTCTTTCGAACGCTCAGGTGCTCCGTTTACCTGATTTCAGCAAGCTATTTGTTCTCGAAATTGACGCTTATGGGGTTGGCATTTGTGCCGTTCTTAGTCAAGAGAATCAACCTATTGCCTATTTTTCAAAGAAACTGTCCCCCCGAATGCAATCTTATTCTACATATGTTCACGAGCTTCACACTATCACAGAATCCGTCGCCAAATTTTGACACTATTTACTGGGTCATTTTTTATCATTCGAACGGATCATGCTAGTCTTCGACATTTGTGGGATCAGACCATTCAGACACCAGACCAGGAATCTTGCTTACCTAAGTTGCTTGGTTATAATTTTTCCATCGAATACAAAGTGGGGAAGCACAATCAGGCCGCCGATGCCCTTTCGAGACTTTCTTGTATGGCATTCTCGTCTCTCTCTAATACTTTTATAGATTGGGTTTACCAACAACTCAGGTCTTCTTCTATTATACGAGATTTCACGACTAGAATTGAAGAGGATCCAGCTGGTTTTCCTCATTATATTATCAAAGAGGGATTTATTTATTATCGCAACCCCTTATTCTTGCCATCAGACGACTCCGAGTTTATTACTAGAGTTCTCGAGGAATTCCATTCCTCTGTTATCGGGGGACACTCTGGTTTTGGTCACACTTTCTCTCGAATTGCTCATCTTTTTTATTGGCCTAAGATGCGTGAAGTCATTCGATCCTATATTCGTAGTTATTTAATATGTTAATGGGCTAAATCTTCTCAGTTGCAACCTGTTGTTTTGCTTAATCCTTTACCTATTCCGGATCGCATATGGGAAGATATTGCTATGGATTTCATTACCGGTTTGCCGATGGTTAAGGGCCTCAGTGTTATCATGGTTGTTGTGGACCGTTTATCAAAGTATGGTCATTTTATCGCTTTACCTCCTTATTTTTCTAATCTTACAGTTGCGGAAGCTTTTGTGCAGCATATTGTCAAACTTCATGGTATTCCCAAATCGATTGTGACTGATCCTGATAAGGTTTTTACTTCTGGTTTTTAGCGCCATCTCATGAAGCTACAGGTGTCCCAGTTGAATTTTAGCTCTACCTACCATCCACAAACTGATGGCCAATCTGAAGCATTAAATGAATGTGTTGAGATGTATCTAGGTGTTTTGTTCATGATTTTCCTCGCAAATGGTTACAGTTCTTGCCTTGGGCCGAATTTTGGTATAATACTTCCTTCCATCATTCTACGGGCCTGACTCCTTTCAAAGTGGTTTATAGTCGCGATCCTCCCCCTGTTTTACGTCATTCTTCTTTGAGTGATACACCAGTCGATGTGCATGCCCAGTTAGAGGCATGGGACGCTGTCTTAGATGTCTTGAAGGGACATATTCAACGAGCTCAGGCACGAATGAAGAGATACGCTGATGCTAAATGAACTGACTTGGAATTTCAAATAGGTGACCTTGTCTTAGTTAAGTAACAACCTTACCGTCAGCACTCCATTGCACTACGACGTTTTCAAAAATTAGCTTTGGTTTATTTTGGTCCATTTAAGGTGCTCGAGCGTATTGGTACCGTTGCTTATCGTTTGGAACTGCCATCACACACCAGAATACATCCTGTCTTCCATGTCTCCATTCTTAAGAAATTCTTTAGGGATGCCCCAACAGTCTCCTATTTTCCTTTACCTTTAGGGTTGATACTAGAAGGTCCTGTGAGTACACCAATCACTGCATTGGACTCTAGAGTGATCACAAAGGACTCTACTCATACTCAATAATTTTTAGTTCAAAGGGACAGCTCACACACTCCTACTTGGGAAGACAGATTTTTTCTGGAATCCACTTATCCGTCTATTGACCTTGAGGACAAGGTCAATTTCTATGGGAGAGATAATGTCACAGATATAGGCACAAGCACAGCAAAAGAGGGAGGCCCAGTGGAAGATATGGGGCCCAAATTATTGAGGAAAAGCTTGAGGATCAAGAAGAAATCGTGGAAGCTTTGAGATCTGGAGGATACGGACAGCATAAGAAGGGCAGAAACGGTTAGGAGTGGTGTGTGAAATATATGGAGTAATCTTCTTTCTGGACAGAATCTTCCATATTCTTCTGTGTGCTTCTCTTTATTTTCTATTATAGCATTTCCATTGTACTGTTTCATTCCAGTTGTGAATTTGCTCTGTAAATTCTGTGATTCAACAGAATCGATATGCTATAAAGATATTCAGAGCCAGTACTTTGGTATATTCATATTATCTAGATTTATTACGTGTATCACAATGTCATTAAAAGAGGCCGTCCAAGCTAAACAAACAACCTACCAATCTGCTAATAAGTGAAGCATTATTTTCTTCATTTATCAAAAACAAACTTTCCTCAATATCCCCAGCAAAACCAACCTCATATCCTTGAAGTCCAGAACTTCTGACCAAATCTTTCTTCGGATCTAAAAATATTGCCTCATTGTCACGCCTTTCTAGTACCAATTCTCCACTATCCCTCATAGCTATTACTCTGTCTATGTGTCCATGTCTTGTTAAATCAAGAGAAAATATCATATTCCATGAATCCACATTACCATATTCTTTTATCACCCATATATAAAATGTTGAGACATCCTTTTTGTGAACCAAAGCTAGTGAGTTGACTCCTTTTAAAAGAGAAAAATCTATATCTAGTTGAAATTCTAAACACCGTGGTAATATCAATTCTCCAAAAGTCTCTGTAGCCAAATCAAACGATAATATAATTGTAACTTACCTATTTCGATCAAATTGCTGTCCACAAATAAGCCAATGTAGGGCTCTATTCATAAACACTTGATCACTTGTGATTCCCCATACAGAAAAATGTAATAAAGGACCCCTACCAATGATACTTCTCCATTTACCAGTTTTATGAGAGTAAAGCTCAACCCATGGTGGGCTTCTTTTCGTATAGTAAAGGAAAATTTTGACAACTAAAAAGTCATTATTCTTAAAATCAAAACAAAACCTTGACGAAGTGCATACCGCATCGAATTGGTTTGAGGATTCTAAAGACCCATAACTGGATTTGGGAAGCACCACATATTTGTTAATAAATGGGTTCATTAGTATAAAAGTCACAGAAATAGGCGGTAATAAAGCATAATCACTGAGACATACTAGTCCATTACAAGTGCCAATCACAAAGAAATTATTACAATCAATAGCTTGATCAGGAGTGCAAGTTTTGAAATTAAGAGTTGATTAACTAATTGATCTTCATGATCAGAATATATTAAGAAAACTTTGTCAAACCTATTTTGAGCCCCTCGAGACTCACTTTGTTGTAGGCATCCGTGAAATTTAAGAAAGAGAGAAATATTGATATTGGCAAATCTTTGTATGAAGTATTGATGGGTGATAAGGAATTTCCAATCTTTGCAGACATATATGAAAATGAGGAGAGTTTTGATGGGTAATCCTTGAAAAAGTTTCTCCCAATTTTCAAGAGGAAGATAGTTTGACATTTTTTTCTCAGCAAACCCTAAATTTACCTCAAACCTTAATCAATGAGAAAGAGAGTTGGAAACTTTGTACGTAGGTAGGCTTTGAAATCATATATATATACCCTTAGATTGAATTAATTTGAATGGACAAAGATTATTCATGTGATATTGTTAAAAATCTCACGATAAATTAGTTTAATTTTTTTTTCAAAATTTAAATCTGACTGAGATCAATCATTAAATATTGCTACTAATAGATAGAATTTATTTTGTGGATGATTAAACCTTTGAAATAACTATTTTAAATTTAAATATTAAATCTTAGCTTGAATTAATATGTTATTAAATCTTAGCTTGAATTAATATGTTATTAAATCTTAGCTTGCAAATTAATGTTTATTATTAAAATTAAATCAATATATCATTAAATAATCTTCCGCCCATCACTCGCTGAGGTTACTGTTCACAAGTCGTATCAGTAATGAACGACTCCCCAGAAGCTGAATATGACCCAAATGTGCCTCTGGCACCATGCCATTACAGTTTGCCAAGTCAGCTCCTATTGGGCTCCTATGACATTTTCTAAAAATCACTTTGTTCCTCCTGTCAAAGTTGACACGCTCTTATACCTACGTTGTCTTTTTGAGTCATTATTTTTGCTCATCTCTGTCCTTGAGGAAGGGGCTACTCAAGCTCTCCATCCTCAACCAGGTACCAAGGCATACTGGATAAACTAAAAATGGTGAGCATTCCACACATCCATCTCCAACTATAATATTTTTGCTCAAGCTCTCCGAATCCTCAACCAAGTAAGTGTTCACTATATCACACGCGAAATGATTCAATCATGTTCAACTCTGAATGCCCTCGTAATATAATGACAAACTAAAAATGTATTCAGTTGTACCTGTTTTGTAAAAAAAATTCTCTCTACTGACACGCGAAATTCTCTAGCTGCAAATATTTTTCATTTTAAGATCATATCATGCAAAATTACCATCATTTTCAATGGAGCTAATATGGTCAAAATGAAACCTACCATTATATAACACATCACAACGGAAGATTGAAATATTCATCTCGCCACAATATCAGGCAACATTGATATTGAACTTCTACATGAGTACTGCAAAAGATTATGAACAAGTTTAGTACATTATGCACTTCTACAATGCAATTTTTACACATTGGACAGTCTACATCCACACCTTGGTCATGAGAAGGAGAATAAATGCAAAACAAGAATTTACCATACACATGAGCTGGATATTTGTGCTCCAGTTTAATAAACCTGATATATCTTGTTTTTTTCAGTTTTTAGAAGACAGTATAAAGTCATTGGTTTGTTCTTGCAGAAAGCACTTTTAGCCATGACTTCGGAAAATCTGGATAGGGAGGAATGCTTTTGTTTGTAACCATACTAAAACTAATCCTTTCAGGAAAAAATATTGTTCTTGCATTTCTCAAGAGTCAAGATCACCTCTACAGTTTTTAAACTAGATTTTTAATGTTATTCACTTTTTATCCTTCTCAGCACATTCTTTTATGCATCAAAAGAAACCACGAAGTGTTCTTGGTTTTGGTTTGTTGTCTCTGCCAACCAAAAGTTCACTGTAACAAAATTCCAGTCAGAACCGTTTCTCCAAGGCTATATTAATAAACTTGGCGAGTTTTTGTTTTTTCCTAGTTTTTAGAAGACCATATATAGTCTTTGGTTTTTCCTTTTAGATGGCGCTCTTAGCAACAACTTTGGCAAATTTGGAAATGGAGGAATGCTTTTGTTTATAACCATATCTATGTCAACTATCCGTGAAATAAAAAATGGGAAAATTGTAAAGTTGCTCTGACCATTGTCCAAAAAAGTAAGTCTAGCATCAGGCATTCTCACCAGCGAAATATGGAACAAAAATGCTTTCTCCACCATCCCCTGCAAAAAAATAAAAAATGAGACAAAGGCACAAGAGACATTACATCTAGGAAGGAAAAGAAAAGATTAGCACCTTTGGAAAATTAGAGCAAACTGGGCATCAGATCAAATTAAACTTAAATTGCTATGCCAAAAAAAACCCATTGTATCAATATCTAATATGAAATATTGATTAACAAAACCCATTGTTCAGAAGCAATGAACATATTCAAGTACCATGCTATGCCAAAAAAAATGAAAATGAAAGACCAACTTTCATTTAAATAAAAAATAGTGATAATTAGTAAAAAGAATAATAATTGGAAAGGATAGAAATTGACTAAATGCATTTATCAAATTACATGCATAAAAAGCAGTCTATTCTACGGTCAATGCATTGATTGAAACCATACCTG
This sequence comes from Inga leiocalycina, assembly GCA_963242795.1. Taxonomy (NCBI): domain Eukaryota; kingdom Viridiplantae; phylum Streptophyta; class Magnoliopsida; order Fabales; family Fabaceae; genus Inga; species Inga leiocalycina. The sequence continues at coordinate 42,901,304 of OY725332.1, forward strand.
TTTTTTAGCAAAAAGTAGCTCCCTGCAAGAGGAAAAGTTGCTATTTGTTATGCCCATGCTTTTCTGACATTTACTTCTTTGTTAAAGTCTCACATCTTTTTATATTGAGAGTTGTCATTCGTATTTCCTCAAACATGCAAGAAACTTAGCAGCATAGGCTACTGTGTTTTGACCCCCTTATTACTGTTAACCTAAAAATCGCTTTCCCTCTGCTTTGATAACAAGTTCTCCAGTCGCTTTTCTTTGTATCATGTTTGTTGCACAACCCTTTTTAGCTTATCTACTCCCTGCTACATTTTTTCCTTCACTCTTTGGTGCCTCCTAACTATTTCCCCAATCTTTACTTTGTTGATATTCATGCTTGCTCTGCTCTGTTAACCAAGTATGCTCAATATTGGTAAATGACTTTGTTTTTCTAAGAAAATTACTTTGATTTCCTCTTCAATATATACTTATTGATTTCTTTCCATGGCTCCAGTGTTTTGTTGACTATTCCAAGCACTATTTTGGTAACTAAGCATCGTAAGGATTGAGCACCCCTAAGCTATGATTAACCCTTTATATTTATCTCCCGTGTTTTTCACAGTCCAAGCACTAATCTAATTACTGAGCTATGTTTGCATGTCCTATCACTCTGCTTTCCTCTTCAATATTTACTTATTACTTCCTTTCCATGGCTTCAGGGTATTGTTAACCATGCCAATACTAATTCGGTAACTCAGCATTGTATGGCATGATAACCACTTAGCTGTTAGAATGAGACAGATCTAATGCCTCATATCCATTTTATTACCAAATTTCAAAACCATAGGTGTTGCCTGATCCAATGTTCAGGCATTTTAAAAACTTTTCCCTTTGACCATCTTGCTTCATGTTTCCTGTCAACCAGGTCTGTACCTTAGTGTTCAAGGACTTCATTTTTCTTGCATTATGCATATGCTTTTATAATGTCTCAAATTTTGATTAAGAGCTAAAGATAATTATTGAGGATAATTATTGAATTAAAGTCGAAATTATTTTATGTTTTGTGGCAATTTAAATTAATATGCCAAAATTAAGGAGAAATTGAAAGAATGGAATTACTGGCCATAAGTTGGTTATTAATGGGGAAATTAATTACTAACTAAGAGAAAATGAGAAGTTTGATTAAATGGCTAATGAAGGGATTAGATAAGCTAAGTAGGTGCTTACTTTATGAGAACCAATGACCATGAGACAAGTGGCAAGCTTATAAGTAGAGAGAAAGTAAGGAAAAGTCAAATGCATTTTAAAGTATATTTTCTCTTTCTTCTTCCCTCCATTTCACTGACAAGGAGGGCTAGAGGGAGTATCATCAGTTCCTTTTTCATCTTGACTCATCTCATCTCTCTTCCTCTCTCTCTTCTGGCGCCATTGTTGTCCCAAGAAAGAGGAAGAAAAACTTGAAAAAGGTTAGGGAAATGACCTCATTTGCTCAAACTCTCTTCTCTAAAGTTGTTTCTTTGAGTTAAAAGCTTCATTTTGATGGTTATAGCTTGTCCATTAGTGTTGGTTTGTAACTTGAAAGAATTATGGAGGTTGGAGAATCAAGAAGCTCCTTTGAGAAAGTTGTTAAGGTGAGTTAAAGAGACCTATCTATCTAAGTTTTATGCCAAATGAATTAGCTTTGAATTTCTGGGAATTCCCAATTTTTGAAAACAAGGGGTCATTGGGTATTTGGCATGTTATTGGTATGAAATTGGTATGTTGGAATGTATTTTGGATAGATAGGATTGATTTGGGATTGAATGATTGAGTTTGGATATTTTGGAATTTTAGTTTTTAGTGTTGCCCAAAACCAAAGCATGATAATAGAATAGGATTTTGGTTATTTTGATGGTTTTATTGGATTCCTTGAGCATTTTTGTGTGAAAGTAGCTTTGGTTAAGGTTTTGGGTCCATTAGGGTTGATTAGGAACACTTGGGAAAATTCTAGAGAATGTTGTCAGTGTTTCTGCATTTTCTGGTTTCTGATGTATAGTATACGAGTGAGTCAGTTAAATTCTTCAATTTCAATTCAGTTTCTGCATTGCACTTCTGCAAAAAGGGCAAGAGTGTTGCCTCACCTGCGAGTGTGGTGGGTTCTCACTCAAGTGAGCCTCCTCTCACTCGAGTGCTGGTGTATTTGACAATAAGAACTTGCTTCTTGGGTTGTCACTCGCGGCCAAGTCTCAAGAGTGAGCCTTAACACCTGTGAGTGTTAAGCCTTCACTCGAGTAGGAAGCTTCGTATTTGAGTCCTCCTTCCCTTTGAAATTCCTATTACTCTCGGGCAATCACTTTCTGACTTCACTTCCTAGTACTCAAGTGTTGCATTTGGTGCTCGAGTGTTCCTGTCTCTGAAATTTTCTTGTGCTCGGGTATTCACTTGTTGTTCTTCACTCTCTAATACTCGAGTGTAGACCGTACCATCACTCGAGTGAAACACTGAAAAATGTTAGTGTTTGTGCTTCCAAAAGGGGATCTTTGGGGTAGTTCTTCCAACCCTTTAGGGCCTTTTTTTAGAAGCATTTAAGGGTACTTAAGAGACAGTAATGATATCCAATTTAAGTATTTTGAAAGTATTGAATATTAGAATAAGTGATAATGCATCGTCCTTAATTATGACTATAGGATTTGATATTTGCCCATAGCATAGAAGGCCAGTGCCTGCTCAAGAACAGAAAGACCAAGATAGTGACACTTTATCCTATATCATGTGTAATGCATTGCTTGTTAGTATTAGTCATTGAATACAGATATAGTTGAGGGGACGTGGCAAAAGCTTGGCCTTGAATACAGATACAATTGAGGGTACATGACGAAAGCCCGGCCTTGAATACAAATACAGTTGAGGGGAATGGCAGAGTTCCCGGCCTTGAATATTGATTGATGCATTGTTTAATTATGCATCATATATGTAAACTGTTGCTACTGGGATTCTGTAAAATCTCATTCTTTCCAAATAACATTTTTAGACAAGGTAAGTGGATCAAGAAGCAAACAAGGGATCAAGGACGACTAGGACTACCAACGGTAGTCTTAGCTAAGTACTTTTGGTTTTTGATTGGTTATCATTTTGGATGAATGTATATATTGAATAGATCATAGAATTTTAGTTTTGTGTAATCCTCGATATGGGAATTGAGATGGGCAATGACGCCCTGCACCAATCCTTGGATTAATGTTATTATTCCAGGTGAGTGATGGGAATTTTGCTGATACTCTGATATTGTACATGTGACAAATCGAATAGGTTTATTGATTTTATGAATAGATGAATGGAGATTTATTTGTACATCCATTGTGAAAAGTTTTAAATTACCTCTGATCTCCATTATTAACTGTGTTTAAATTCTAATCTCGGCCTTGATAGTGGCGGGGGTTACATTTGTGGTTTCAGAGTAGTTTTCCTAGCATTTTGTAGGAATTGCTAGGATAGTCGCCCTAGTTTATTGCTTGTGTATTAGATGATTGTTGATTGTATACACGTGAATATTCCTGTTATTGATTGGAATATAAGAGTTTAAGGAATATGTGTATACATTTATGTGATTACTGATTGGGTGAACCATTTGTATACGGAAGAGAAACAATGGCTCCCACTAGAGTCAGAAAACCTGACCTAGAGGTAAAAGAGATCAATGAAAATCCACCTGACCCAATATGGGAGCTGATGAATTTAGTAAGAAAGCAAAGAGATATGATCGATGAGCTGAGGAAAGAGCTTAGAGAAGAAAGGGCCAAGAGAAATGAGGAGAAGGTCCAGTCTACACATGAGGAGACCCAAGAGGAGACCCGACATAAAGAGACAGCTGAGTGGTCTAATTGGTCTTGAGAGACCCCATCTCACACGATGCCCAATCAGGAGTGGCAAGGGGTACCTATCCGAGAGGGTAGAGACCTATAATTTTGGGTTTCTAAATTCTGCAATCATATGCCTCCAGTATTCAGAGGAAGATTAGACCCTCAAGCGGCCAAGGATTGGATTATGAGATTAGAAAAGATCTTTGAGGTGCTTGAGTGCCCATCGGAGGTGAAGGCCAAGCTAGTAATCTACAAGCTAGAGGGAGATGCATACAGATAGTGGTGTAATATTGCCATGACTATGCGGGCTCGAAATGTGCCAGTGACTTGGGAGTCATTTCTGGAGCAATTCAATGACAAGTTCTTCCCAAAGTCAGTGAGAATAGAGAAAGAGACAGAATTCCTGGCAATTAAGGAAGGAAATAATAAAACCTTTGATAACTACCTGTCCTGGTTCATTCGTCTATCCCAGTATTCCTCCTTCCTCAAGCGAATGGATGACGAGGAATGGAGTTCTGACATGCTGATCAGAGGCTTGAGATGGGAGTTAAAGAAAAGGTTGGCCACCCGATAGTTTGTTAAGCGGTGGAAGAGTGACGTATCACCAAGAACAACTTAAGATATATTAACCCGAGTAAGGGTGGTGGTCGTGGTGAAATCGGTAAGGGGAGCTTATCCCTGAAATGTAAGAGCCAAGGATTCCCATCCAAGGGCGGTAGAAGAAACCATACCAAGGTGGAGATCGTGGGAATCAGGGACAGTTATCACAGTAGGTATGCCCTCAGTGTAACAAAGCACATGTTGGTAGGAATTATGAGGGGCAATGGGTATGCTTTATCTACAAGCAGCCCAGACATCTTACTAAAGATTGCAAAGGGCAACCAACAAATTCAAGGCCCAAGAGTCAAGGGAGAGTGTTCACTATGACCCATAAAGAGGCAAGGAAGTCTCCCGAATTGATCTAAGGTAATATTCTTCTAAATAGTAGTATATTATAAACTCTGTTTGATTCGGGTGCTAGTCATTCGTTCATAGCCCATGACTGTGTAAAGCGCCTAGGATTACATGTTCATAAACTGCCATTTGATCTTGTCGTGTCACCACCTATGGGTGCTATGACTGTGGCTGCAGAAGCTTGTCATATAATGTTATTATTGTTGAAGGGTTTTAGTCTACCATTGATTTGATTTTTTTGCCTCTTCATCAACTAGAGGTTATTCTGGGTATTGATTGGTTGATAGTGAACAATGTAATGTTGGATTGTGAGAATAGAAAAGTAGTTTACCCTGCTCCTCAGAGAAATGATAATGTAAATAGTATTTTGAATTTCCTCTCGATGGCTAAGGCTGAGGAATGCTTGAAAAAGGGATGCCAAGGGTATATGATATTCTTTTCTGTTCAGGGAGAGTTAGATGAAGCTCTAGAGAATATACTCGTTATGAGAGAATTCCCTATGGTGTTTTCGGATGGTCTCGGCGGATTGTCTCCGGAAAGGGAAGTAGAATTTCCAATCGAAATAATGCCTAGAGCTAGGTCCATATCTAAAGCCCCATATCGAATGGCCCCTAATGAAATGGTAGAGTTGAAGAAATAAATAGAAGACTTGCTTGAGAAAGGGTTTATCCGACCCAGTGTGTCGCCATAGGGAGCTCTGGTATTGTTTGTGAAAAAGAAGGATGGGAGTTTGCGGTTGTGTATCGATTACCGAGAACTTAATAAGGTAACTGTTAAGAACAAATACCCTCTCCCGAGAATAGATAATCTATTATATCAATTGTCTAGTTCGTGTGTATTCTCTAAGATTGATCTAAGGTCGAGGTATCATCAGTTGCATGTGAAGGCAGCGGATATTCCAAAGACTGCTTTCCAAACGAGATATAGGCACTACGAATTCCTTGTGATGCCCTTTGGGTTAACTAATGCACCGGCAGTATTCATAGATTATATAAATCATATGTTCTGACCATATCTTGATCATTTTATGGTAGTTTTCATTGATGACATATTCATTTACTCTAAGAGTAATGAAGAGCATGAACGACATTTGAAATTTGTATTGAGAATATTGAGAGAAAAGCAACTCTACGCCAAGCTGAGCAAATATGAGTTTTGGCTTACGGAGGTGAAATTCCTTGGCCATGTGATCTCACAAGATGGAATCTCAGTGGATCCTAGTATAGTGGAAGCAGTACTTGACTGGAAGAGGCCAAAAACTGTTTCTGAGATCCACAGTTTTCTAGGTTTTGCTGGTTACTATCGGAGGTTCATACAGAAATTCTCCCGGATTGTATTGCCGATGACCAAGCTCACGAGAAAGGATCAACCATTTTTATGGGATGACTGATGTGAACAGAGTTTCACGGAGCTGAAGAAGAGATTGACTATGACATCGGTATTGATTATACTTGATCTTAGTAAGGCTTACGTCGCGTACAGTGATGCGAGTAAGAAGGGTTGGGGTGTGTCTTGATGCAACAGGAATGTGTGGTGGCCTATGCCTCTCGACAACTCAAACAGCATGAAATGAATTACCCCACTCATGATCTGAAGCTTGCAGCAATAGTGTTTGCATTGAAGATTTGGCGTCACTACCTATATGGTGTGACATTAGAATTATACTGCGACAACAAGAGTCTCCAATATTTGTATGATCAGAAAGAGTTGAACAAGAGACAATGACGGTGGATGGAGTTTCTAAAAGATTATAAGCTGGAAATCAAATATCATCTGGGTAAAGTGAATGTCATTGCAGACGCTCTTAGTCAGAAGACGGTGCTAGTTGCAACAATGATGATCCAGGAAAGAAAATTGATAGAGGATGTTTGAGATTTCAATCTCTCAAATAGTATTCTATGTGCCAATTATGGCGTTGTTTAAGGGGAGAATAACCTGAGGACTGAAATCGAAGAAACTCAAATATAGGATAAGCGAGCCCAATATATTCGGGCTATGATTGAGTGAGGAGAGACTCGGGATTATGATTTATCGCCTAGTGGGTTAGCTCGTTATTAGAAGAGAATCTATGTTCTACTGAAGGTGGACTTGAGACAGAGGATTCTTGACGAGGCTCATAAGAGTCAGTATACTCTCCACCCAGGTATGACCAAGATGTATCACAATTTGAAATCTATGTACTGGTGGCCAGGGTTGAAGAGTGATGTGACAAAGTATGTGGCGTGGTGTCTTACCTATCAAAAGGTGAAGATTGAACACCAGAGACCGCCAGGATTGCTTCAGAGTTCATAAATTCTAGAATGGAAGAGGGAGAGTGTGACCATGGATTTAGTGGTGGATCTGCCTAGGATCAGGAACTATGATGCGATTTGGGTGATTCTTGATCGACTCACGAAGTCAGCGCACTTCATACCGATAAATGCTAGCTATTCTCCAGATAGGCTGGCGAAAATCTACATCAAAGAGATTGTGAGACTCCATGGTACACCGAAGAACATTATCTCCGCTAGAGATCCTCATTTTATTTTGAGATTCTGAAAGGCTCTGCATGAAGCTATGGGTACACTTGAAAGATGGACAGTCAGAAAGGACCATTCAAACACTTGAAGATATACTAAGTGCGTGTATCCTATACTTCAAAGGAAAATGGGATTATTACCTTCTACTGGTTGAGTTTGCTTACAACAACAGCTATCATGTGAGCATTCAGATGGCCCCATATGAGGCATTGTATGGAAGGAAGTGCTAGTCACTGTTATGCTGGATAGAATTCTCTAAGAGGAAGCTATATAGCCCAAACCTCATTAATCAAACTTCAAAAAAGATTAGAATAATCAGAAAGAGGCTCCTTGTAGCATAGAGTCATCAGAAGAGCTATGCAGATAAAAGGAGAAGACCTCTAGAGTTTGAATGGGGGATCATGTTTTCCTCAGAGTATCTCCGATCACAGACATCGGAAGAGCAATCAAGCGGAGGAAATTGAGCCTGAGGTACATTGGTCCATTTGAAATTCTGGCACGAATCAAACCTGTGGCATACCGGATAGCACTACCCCGAATTTGAGTAGGTTGCATGATGTGTTCTATGTCTCGCAGCTCAAGAAGTAACAACTAGACCCTGAGCATATCATTGAGTATGAAGAGAATGAATTATAAGATAACTTCACTTATGCGGTAGAGCCAGAAAGAATCATTGATTGAGAGGAGCGGCGGCTCAGACATCGAAGCTTACAGTTTGTGAAGGTGGTTTGGAAGGGGATGTCTCCAAGGGAAGCAATATGGGAAGCAGAAGCGGACGTGAGAAAGCGTTTTCCTGAATTTATTGAACGAGGGGAGAATTGTAACGCCCCAAATTTTGATTAAGGGCTAATGATAATTATTGAATTAAAGTCGGAATTATTTTGTGTTTTGTGGCAATTTAAATTAATATGCCAAAATTAAGGAGAACTTGAAAAAATGGAATTATTGGCCATAAGTTGGTGATTAATGGGGAAATTAATTACTAAGAGAAAAATGAGAAGTTTGATTAAATGGCTAATGAAGGGTTAGATAAGCCAAGTGGGTGCTTACTTTATGAGAACCAATGACCATGAGACAAGTGGCAAGCTTATATGTAGAGAGGAAGTAAGGAAAAGTCAAATGCATTTTTAAAGTATATTTTCTCTTTCTTCTTCCCTCCATTTCACTGACAAGGAAGGCTAGAGGGAGTATCATCATTTCCTTCTTTATCTTCACTCATCTCATCTCTCTCTCTCTTCCGGCACCATTGTTGTCCCAAGAAGGAGGAAGAAAAACTTGAAAAAGGTTAGGGAAATGACCTCATTTGCTCAAACTCTCTTCTCTAAAGTTGTTTCTTGAGTTAAAAGCCTCAGTTGATATTGTACATGTGACAAACCTAACAGGCCTATTGATTTTATGAATGGATGAATGGAGATCTATTTGTGCATGCGTTGTGAAAATTTTTAAATTACCTTTGATCTCTAATTCCATTATTAACCATGTTTAAATGCTAATCTCGGCCTTGATAGTGGCAGGGGTTACAGCTTTCCTCTTCCATGTCCCATTATTAACCTCTTTCTATTTCTCTAGTATTTTGTTCATCGTGCCAAGCACCAATGCGGTACCTGTGCTATGTCTGACATTCTACCCACTTTGACTTCTGTAATCCATATCACAATTTTCATGGCCAGTTTTCCTTCACTTAATACTTTCTGCTACATGTTACAGGTATTAGTGCGCTTTTGAGACTGCTAACTCATTAGAATATATTCTTAGCTTTATAAATTAATCACAAACTTAGCACCTTCAAAACATTTTTTTTGGAACTTGATTCTTATTTCCTTGGATAGCTATTTTCCCTGTACAACTATCCTTCAACTATTTACTCCAACATTACCCTCTCTTTGACAAGATTTTCCCACCTCCTTTTTCAATTAGTTTATTACTTTACTACTTTAATACTTTAACATGACTCAACGTCGTTCTTCATCATATTCATATACAAACGTCTTCCTTTAAACTAGTTAATATATACTCATTAATCCAATCTTCTGTCATGTTTCACTATATGAGGCAAATCAAAGCTGGAGTTATCTTTATTTAAACATTCTACATCATCCCTCACATTCCCACACCATCCTTCCTTACATATCCGTCCCAACCATATTGCCTTCTTACTCATTTACTTTTTCCTAGTCCTCCACAATGTCTAGCCCTACATTGCTTATAGATATCCATGATGGATCTGATCTCTGGACCATTATAGTTAGAGTTTTATGTAAGTGGAATGTTTATTAGAAAACTGCTCCAACCAAACTCTATTGTGTTTCTATGTTGTTGGTTGATGATCAAGTATGGCTATGTTGTTTTAAGTCTCAATTTACATATTGTAAGCCAAGTTCAATGGTTCTCTCATCATTTATACGTTTTCATTGTTTTCACCCAGGGGACAAAGATTCAAGCCAATGTGCTCATCAAGTCCAGGCATACCAAATTTTGCTAGTCAATCAAAGAAGGGAAAATTTATGAATTTGAAAACTTCGTTGTCTTATCAAACACTTTTAAATACAGGCCAACAACTCATCCATATAAGCTCACTTTCACAACTCATACATCTATAATGGAAAAACAAGCTGTGCTTCCACTATTCTCTTATTCATTCAAATCTACAACTGAAATTTTGAGTCTTCCTAATGACGAGGATATTACTTATCTATTTGGTAATGAATTCCCAAACAATTTTTTTTAATATTAGCACATATTTGCTTTTATTGGACTTAGCTTAATTTGACTGTGATAAATTTCAATTCACTTGCTCAAATCTACCATTGCTCTCTATTGGGTTGTATTTGCTATTTTCTATATGAATTTAAGCAATAAAAGTTATAGAGACTTATGTATACAGATGTCCTTGCATTTGTTAAGTGTATTGGCTCTCTTGAAGAGCAACATAAGGATAATCAGACAAAACACTGGCTCAAGATGATATTGTCCAATGTTGAGTAATGCACATATACCCTTATAGTCTCATTTTTTTCATTCTTATTACTATTCTACTCTCAGTGATTACACATGTTCCTTTTCAGGGAAAACGAGATAGAGTGTAGGGGTGTGCAACTTTTTCCCGTCCCGATCCCGAGCAAATCGGGACAGGATTTTCCTGTCCCGAAAATTTCAGGATCGGGAAATTGTTTTCGGGATCAGGAATGGGACTTCCCGATCCCGACTTTTTCCCGATCCCGTAAATATATATATATATATATATATTATGTATAATTTTTTAGTATATTTAAGAAAGCAAGACCAAATGCAAAATAAAATGTGAAAATCCCTAACACCCTCAATATAATATCTATTCTTTTAGTTAATTTCATTTACTATTTATTAAATAATTCTAATTTTTTGTTCTTGTCTTTGTGCTTTTTGTAGCTAAATCGACAACTTTAAGCATGTATTGGACTAATGATATATTTGTATTGGACTAATTTGATATAATATGATATTAGAAAAATTATATATTTATACTAGACTAAATAAAATAAAATAAAAAATTTAATATAGGAATTTTTTTAAAAAAAAGAAATCCAGGATCGGGATCTGGATCGGGAATGAAAATCATTCCCGAACCCATTTCAGGATCGGGATCGGGATCGGGAATGACATTTCCCGATCCCGATCCTGAACACCCCTAATAGAGTGTGTTTTGTTTGACAATTGTACTTCAGATGCTTATATGGCTCAGCTGGAAAACAATGACACTCCAATTGTAGTCCTCTTCAATCTAGCTAAGCTTGGTTGGATTGAAGATAGTAATGCTCTTTCTCCTTCGTTAGGCTTGGATTTTGTCCCACTTTACAAATGTTTAGTTATGACATGTACAAGGAAGTGTTTAGAAATGTAGACATGCAATCATACCTATGTTAGATCATATGTGCATTGACATTCAAAGTCATTTTTTGTTAAGGAATGAATTCTGGGACTATCAGTTTGTTTTTATTTTACAATATTTAGTGGTGACCATGTGCATGCAACATAGTGATGATGACACCCAAATGTATGTGTATATGTGACTTATTTCGCTATTAAGATGTGTAAGATTTAAAAAAAAAACATGTTACTTAGCAAAGTATGGGAGAAATATTATGCAGTAAGCATGAACAATCCGTGCAACACACGGGATGCATATGCTCGTTATTCTAATGGAACTAGATAATATTAAATATTAATTATTTCAAATATTTTTCATAGATTAATGATTTGAAATTTTATATAGAGTAAGAGATATATTATTGTCACAGTTTTAAATTTCATTATAAAGGTAGATTATTGATTGATTGCACATAATTTGAAATGGGGGAATTATACATAATTCAGCAAAACCAATATTGCATTAAATATGATTTTTTTAAATAATTTATAATTTAATGTTATGTTTTAAAATAAGAAAAATTAATTATAATTTGGCTACAACTTACTGTGTTTTTTTCGGAAGTAGATTTCCTCATAATCATTTCTCTCATTTTCTTCTCAGAATCCCATCTCCATTCTTAGATAAAAAAGTAGATGGTTCAGATTTAATATTTTGTAAAAATATTATTATAGTGTTTTATAAATTAATTTTTTTATCAATTTTATTTGTATTGTAATTATAAATGGTGTAGATCATATTTTCATAGTTTAAATCTCTTTATTTATGTTTGAAATGATAGTTTTATAAAATATTAAATATAGACCATCTATTTTTTGTAATCTGATGGTGGAGATGGTATTTTGAGAAGAAAAGGAGAAAAATGATTATGAGAGAACCCAGACCCATTTTTTTCCAGATGCATATTGTTGATGATTGGATTTTTCAAAGTATTTCTATGTTGTTAACGTTATGGATTTTTTTTTGCCAGATACGTTTTCTTAAATAATTTATAATGGTGTTATGTTTTAAGGAGCTAAAATTCGTTTAAAAGACTTATTTTAAAAATTTTAAAAATTCCCTTTCTTTAGTTTGATTGAAAGAGTGAGGCTAATTTTTTTTGTCATTTTACCGAGCACTTATAAAATAGGAAAAATTGTCCACAAATATCTCATTAAAAATTTATTTGTCAAACGGGACCTTCAGGTGCAAACAATCTTTCTTGTGTACAAAAAATCTTCCCTTGTGTTCTAACAATCTTCCCCTGTGTTCAATATATCTTCCTTATATGACCTTCCCTTATGTTCGAACAATTTTTTCTTGTGTGTAAAAGATCTTCCCTCAAGAACTATTTGGTAAATAAGTTTCTAATGAGAAATTTATGGGCAATTCTCCCTATAAAATATTCATGAGCCACATTTTAACACCCCAAATTTTATTCCCCAATATGCCTTGTAAACATTTGTGGCATTTAATGAAATAGAAGAGTGAAGTTTGGAGAATGTGATTATATTGCCAGTGAAAACTTCCAGTGAGGCAGTGAGTTTTTCATGCCATTTTGGATGACCAAATGATGATAAAATATTGTGAAAGTTTACAAAGTGAAAGTAGATATCCTAAGTTTTAATTTGATAGATAATAGGTAATTTTTGGAGTTGTATGTAAAAAGTTATGGATTTTTGAAGTTAGCCCAGAAAAACTGTGAATTTCCTAGAACAGCATCCAAAAACTTAAATTTTGGGAATTTTGTGCTTTTAGTTGGCTAAAGGCTATATTTTTTCTTGAAACTAGACTCAATAAGGGTTTTATAGCTTTTGGAATTACTCCAATACGATGTCTACAAATTTAGTTATGATTTTTCAAATTTTAGGCAGAAAATCAGCCATAATTTCCGAAAAATGGAGATTTTGAAAATTAAATAATTATAGAAATTAAGGGATAATTACAAAAGCTATTTTTCTTCCTCATTCCCCTTCATTTCCGTCAGTTTTGAGTGTCCGAGAGAGAGAGAGAGAGAGAGAGAGCTTGCTTGATTTCTAGAGAGAACCAAAGAGAAAACTTGCAAAGCTAAGTGATTTCTTCAGTAAATTAGCTCCTAACATGTGTAATTCTTCTCCTAAGCTTCTCCTTTATGTGATTCGAGGTTGTTGAAGCAAAAATTTTGAAGTTTGAGAGGCTAGGGTTTTGGCCAACATGAGAACAACAAGAAGGAGCTAAAGATAACTTCATAAGTTTCAATCTTTGGTTGTTCTGACTGTTGTGGTTGATTTAATCACTACTACAAAAGAGGAATTTAATGGCGCCCCTTTTTTGGCATTACTTCAAAGAAGCGCCATAGATAATCATTTTTTTAAAAAGTTCAAAAGCTACGGCGCTTCGTCATATAAGCACCAAAGCTTAGTGTTAGGTTTGTGTGGCACTTTCTTGGACAAGCGCTATACAAAACATTTATTAAAAGAAAAATGAAAGCCCAAGCTATGTCGCTTCTCAAAAAAGCACCGTAGCTTGGTTAATTTCTTAGCATTTTTTTTATTTGAAAAAAACCTTATCCTGCGCTTAAAAATAAAGTGCATGATAAGGGTAAGAGTAATTCAAAAAGGATATTATTATTTAGAATCTCGTGTTATAGTAAGTCAAAAAAGAAATTACCTGCTTCGTTCTTGAGTTCCAAAAAATAAATTGGCCCTTAGCCGGCACTTGATTATGAAGTGCTAGCCAAAGCTAGCCTTAGCCGGCGCATGATAATCAATTGCTAGCTAATGTTGGAAAGGCCTTAGCTGGCGCTTTATAATCAAGCGCTAGTTAAGGCCAAATATTGTGGCCTTAGTCGATGCTTCATAATAAACCGTCGGTTAAGGCCAAATATACTCAAGGTCGCCTTGAGTATATAAAATACAAGGCACCAGGTGCCTTGAATATTCAAGGCACCCACGTGGTGCCTTGGGAACTACATAGTGCCTTGGATATTTTAAAGTTTTTTTAGGTGTTTGTTTTTTTTAAATTAGGAAGCTACGACGCTTTGACAAAAAACGCTATAGCATCTTTACAATATGCTATTTAAATTTTACCCCACTATTTTCATTTTCATTTTCATCTTCTTGCGTTCTCTCTAACTCCTCCATTTTCCACAACTCTGTTGCAGTACAAAGCTTCCTCTCCAATATTTTTTTCTTGTCTCAACCTCTTTCAGAATCTCCCCAGCATATAAGTGTTTTTTTCCTCAATATTTGGTTCATTTTTTCTTTTTTAGTTAAAATCTGTCATGATCATATATGTGTGCTCATAATTTTTTCAGATATTTATTTGCAGTGTCAATTGTCTTCTTGAACTTCCTATATATTGTAAGTTTTTAAATTTTTGAGCTTACAAATATAATAATACTTAGTTTAATTCGTTCTGTGTATGATTTTTATGTAGTAATATGAAGATCAATGTTGTACCCAATTGACTGACCAACAAGTGGATGAAATCATTAAGGAATAGTGTGAATATATGGTCAGACAATTAGTTAATATTTAGGTACATACTTTAGATTGTTTCTTTGCCTATTCTCATGTTGTTTATTCTCTTAAAATTAGTTGTACAATTACATTAATGGAAATTACATATATCTAGTACTGATTTTATGAATTAGTTATATGTTATTTCATTTTGATTTGGTTTAATTTTTTTCGATTCGTATTATAAATTATTGTGGATTTTAATTGGCTGAGTTCAAGGAAACAATTATATAAAATAATAATTAAAAAATTATCACATATTACGGTACTTCTAGGAAGAAGTGCTGTAGGATGGTAAATACCTTCTCTGGCGCTTCTGGGGAGAAGCGCCGTAGGAGGCCCTTAAAAAAACAAAAGCTACGATGCTTTAAGAAATTCAAGAAGCGCCGTAGCTTACTTTTACGGCTCTGGAAGTTATGGCTCTTGGGAAACGCCATAGTATTCATAAAAATAAGCGTCATTTATTATATTTTTTTGTAGTAGTGTAATAGGTGAATTTCTAGTTAATTTGATGTGGTTGTGAAATTTGGGAAACGTTGAATTCTAGACATTATGCTACCAAAATTGGGTCTAAATGGTAGTTATAACTTAATTAATTAGTTAATAAAGTGATTAGGAGTAGAAAGGAGTAAGTTTGTGGAGTCGGAATTGGAAAACCCTAATTTTTTTCAAGAATCCTTAGATCCGGCCAGCTCTGGTTCAGGGGGTTAGAGTTGGATTTTTGATGTTCTGATGGTTCCATTGTGTTCAAGAGGGAAACTTAGGTGGGGTTACATTTTAAAAACTTTTTTAGAAAAGCCCTAAAAAACACAATGACTAAAATGCCCCTGAAAAGTCAATATTTTGGGAAAAGTACAGTCAGACCAAGGGTATTTTGGTAATTTTTCAATATAGACTCATATAACTACTAGAAACACTATGGCAGTGTCTAAAATAGTACATGAATGCGTTTTAACCTAATTCTTGTACATTTTGAAGTTTAGGATCGAATAGTAGCCCGAGCAGAACACATAATGTTGGACTGATAGAAAGGTACAAGAAAAGGACTCAGAGACTAGAGGTAGGGAACTTAACTTATTTATATGTATTTGATATCTCTGCTTGTGTAGTGATGTACGTGATTGCTTTACTTGATTGTGTAAAGCATATTTGAATAATGAAGCTCTGTTTCTATTTATACTGTGGCCATAGTTAGGTTGCATGAAACATGCAGAATTGTCATTATGGGGTATGTATCTAGTTAAGGCTAAGATGTCATACACATAGCATTTATCATGCATGCATTATGGTATCTGTTTCCTACTGAGATTCTCTCGAATCTCACCTTGCCCTACCAACAATTTATATAGATGAGTACAGAAGGTATATTGAGATCAGAGAAGAGAACTACAGGAGAGGAATACAGTGGTGGAATGAAGACGTGAAGATGTCTTCATTTCACTGTGACAGGTTTAGACACCCTAGTTTCACCACCAAGGCATCTTGAAAGTGAATCGTATTCCATGAATATGATATCTATCTAGTGTGATGTATGGAATATATGACAAAGGTGGAGTGTTAGAGTATTTTTATTGATCGGTCATGTCATATAGGCCCGAGTCGGACATCCAATTGGTTCGATTTGAATTATCTGGAGGATACCTTATATATATTCTATCAAAAAGATGGACAATCAAACCTATTTCTCGATTCAATAGAAGCCCAAAGGGGTGAATAGGGTCCTAAATAATGAGAGATATGTAAAAAGCGGGTCCGATTGCGCCTATTCCTAATCCTAAATGGAACGACGTAGGGATCTATATGTAAACATAGTCATGTGCTGCTACATTGATTGTAATTATCATGTACGAACCTCTATGGGGAATTTCTATAATAATATATATTATCAGTATATTTATGCTATTCTTGTGTTGCCAACTGAACTACACATTGCTACTTGATTAATATCGATAATAAGTGGTATGTAAGGTAGGGTCCTAGACACATCTATTTCTCCTATAAAGACTATGTTTTACAATAGCAAGTCATAGTTAATAAATTGCATTATACATTTTTTAGATTAAACATATTTATATACCGATAAAATAGCAAATTGTATTAGGTAGCTATCAAAATAGGCTAGCTCAGCCCTAAGAGACCAGCCCTTGAAGTGCTCGAGCTTAAAAGGCTGCGCTTAAAAAGCCCTCGTACTATAAAACCAGCATATTATTGAATTCCCATGGCTTAAAAGGCTACGCTTAAAAAGCCCTCTTATCATAAAACCACCATATTATTGAAGTCCAGCCCTAGGATATGTAGGCTCAGGACTAACTTGCGGCCTTAAATATATTTTTATTAGATTTCAAAATTTCTAAAAATTTACGATACAAAGCATATATATTAATAAAAATAAAGTGTAAAACCATTCTCTAAATTTCAAAAACTAATACAAATAAAACTTCAAACCAATGATTAGAGAACTGAGCAGAACCGTCCACTGGAGTTAGAGATGGCTTGTTTTTAAGGCAAAAACTATTCTAAAGGTTAGATCTTTTTGGGCCATTTTCTAGCTGTTATTGAGTCAAAACTCGCGTTTAAGCAGAGACCCGTTCCTGCTATTCAATGACCAGACAATCCTGAGAGTGTTTGTTTTTTTTTGGAGATATCACAACCACAATGCCTAGGAAGGAAGGAAGAGGCGGAGATCAATAACAACAACAAACGAGATAATAAAGAAGTATCAGATTTTTGGGCAAAAAGCCCCCCTTGGCCAACCTTAATGGGAAGAGAGGAGAGAGGGAAGAGTTGAAACATTGACCACAATCCAAAGGCTCACATTGTGTCAAGTGTAACAATCTTATTTCATCTTCATGGGCATACATGTAATATCCTAAATTGTAATTAAGGGCTAATGACTTTAAAAGTGATGTAATTATTAATGAATAAACACTTTTGAAGTATATGATGTCCATTGTGATATAAAGATGTGTTTGGTGACGATTTAGAAAGCATTGTGATAATTAGGGGCAAAATGGTAATGTTACCGACCAATTGGTCAGTTACCGAAGAGGAGACTCATAGGTAACTCAAGATCAACGGCTAGGATTAACTTTTGAATGATCAATAGGGCGAAATCTAGTATGGAAGAGCCTATGTGAATTCATGGAAGGAAGAATAAGGTAGTGACAAGTGGCAAAATATGGACCATTGGATTAAAGTCAAAATTTCAACATATTTTCTCTTCCCTCTCATGGTAAAGTCGGCTAGGGAGCTTGGGTCAGGGGAAAATGTGATCACCATCAACATTTTCTCACTTCTCTCTCCTTGCCCTCCATTTTCTTTTAGCTTAAGGTAGAACGAGAAAAGAAAAGGTAAGATTTTGACTTGTTAAATGCCTTCTAATGCTCAAGTGATCTTCTTTGAAGTTGTGTATGATAGTAAGGCTTTATGGCTATGGTTTCAGATTTTTGAAAGGTGGTGTTTTAGTGTTTGAAGAAATTTGAAGGTTGAGCAATCAAAGAACCAGCCTTGGGAAAATGAAGAGGTAAGAGTTAGTAGCATTTCGATCTAAATTGTGTAGCCATTAATTGAGTTTTGGAAATTCTGGATTTTTGCCTTGATTTCATGAGAATTAGAGATGGATGAGTTAGATATGGTAATGCGTGGAAAACAGTGTTAGGATGTATTATTGTGTCATTGGTTTTGATTGGAATTTGAAAGACTAAGTTTGGGCTATTGGTTGTTTGTGTCCAATGTGTTAGCCTAAGACTAAAATTGTTGATAGGATGTGATTTTGGGTGTTTTAAGGTTGCCAATAGGTTCCTTATGGAATTTTAGGTGGGAATGAACTTTAGTATAAGTTTTAGGACCATTGGAGACAAATTGGGCAAGTCTGGAAAATTATTTCAGTAGTTGCGTTTTGGCTTCTAATAAGTCTCACTCAAGTAAGGTAGGGTCTCACTAGAGTGCTGTGTAATATTTTCCCTTCCTCCTCAGCATCTTGGTTAAAGTCCTCAGGCATAAACCGCGAGTGTCCCTCTTCACTTGCTAGTGATTTAGGTTATCACTCGAGTGACCTGTGTCTCACTCGAGTGCAAAGGTGTTATGGGATATGAGGGTGTCTCTCGGGCAAACACTTGCAAGCCATTTTCAAGGGTGTGCCTCTGCACTCGGGGGTATTGGGTGTTCACTCGAGTGTTAAGACTACTGCTCGAGTGTACTTGTCACTTTGGAATTTTAGTTACTCTCAGGTTATCACTTCCTGCACCTCACTCGATGGGACTCGGGTGACTATGTGTCATCACTCGTGTGCCTAAAAGAGTGCTCGAGTGAACTGGCCACTCTAGGGTGTGTCTGTGCTCTCGGATGCACACTTTTTGTGTCTCACTTTGTAGGACTCTAGTTCAAGTAGGGGGCATCACTCGAGTGAGGCCTACTTCACTCGAGTGATTCAACTAAAAATCAGTGCTTTTGCTTCCAAAAGGGGATCTTTGGGGTAGTTTCACCCAACCCTTTAGGTGTGTGTTTAGACTTATAATAGCCACCTAAAGAGTTCAAGTGATAGCCAACTTTAAGTGTTGTAAAAGAAAGAGCATGAAATAAGAGATTAATCCGCTGTTCTT
Organism: Inga leiocalycina; assembly: GCA_963242795.1. Lineage (NCBI taxonomy): Eukaryota > Viridiplantae > Streptophyta > Magnoliopsida > Fabales > Fabaceae > Inga > Inga leiocalycina. The sequence continues at coordinate 42,920,567 of OY725332.1, forward strand.
AACTTTGGTTTATAGGGTTTGACATTTGCCCTGGTCATGAATGAACTATGCCGGAGAGCGTCAGGAAAGGACAAGGTAGTAACTCTTTCTCTTATAATCTGTATAAAATATTGTATGTATATTGTCATGCAATGAGATGCTTTGTGATGCTTTGAGATACTACTGCCATTTCTACGTAAGATGTTGCATTAAGCATAGTGAATACATCGTAAGCTATCACATTAAACATATAGATTACAATGAAACCTGTCACATTGTGTATACAGCCGTGAGTGCTGTTGTCTGTGGTGTGAAACATGTACCATTGTGTTGCTGCTAAACGTGATCTTACATGATATGTGTTTATATACTATTGAGTGATTTGTTATTATTGGGATTCTCTTGAATCTCATTCTTTCCATTGACTAACCTTTAGACAGGGCAAGTGGCTCCAAGGAGAAACGAACGACCAGGAGTGACTAGGACCTTGTTGGGACATTATTTTTGGGTTGTTGGTTATCCATTTAGATCTGGGATTACTGTATATTATTTTTGGGGATGTAAATATTATTTTTGAATAATATTGTAATCCCTTATATGGGAAACTTTAAACCCTTAGTGAATGAATCCCAGGATTTGCGGGGACTTTATTATACACTCTGATGTATTTGAATGTGACTAACTGCACAAGTAATTATATTCGAAACATGAAAATTGAGACCAGGGAAGGGATGAAGTTTTAAAAGAATTTGTGAAAACCCTACCGTCAGGAAGGGATTGAAATGAGTTTAATTATCTATTGGTCTCTATTTCATTCTAATTAAGCATTTTCGAATTATAATTATAGTTATCAAGGCAGGGGCTTACAACACATGAGCTCATACACATGGGATTCCACCCTCATAATCTCAAAACAATTAATCACAACCATTGATCTTTGAGTTACCAATGAGCTTCCTTTCCGGTAACTGATCAATTGGTTGATAACTTTACCATTTTGCCCTTGATTGTGGTAATTCCTTTGAATTACCACCAAACACATTCTTCTCATTCCATTTAACCACAATATGTGTCCTTCCTCTATTTTAAGTCAATTTAGATATTAATCCAAAATTGAACTTAAATACAAGGTTTCGACACTGCTCATAACACATTTGAATCACATCACATTCTCCAAAAGTGTTCATTTGTCAACAATGACATCTACTTTTAGAGTTCTTAACCCTTAATTGAAAATTGGGATATTACACCTCCACTTACAGAGGAGCGCAATGGTGCACAACATAGCATAGGGAGAACTGAGCAAAGTCATACACGAATAAGGAAACCACCATCATAGCTCACAGATTATGACTGTACAAATTTGTAAAATTCAAATTCTCCTATAATTAATGAGATCAATGCTGTACAGAATAAGAAACAACATTATAGAAAGAATATTCCTTATCCAATTTGTCATTACTTGTGTTACTCTCATATTTCTCCATCCTATAAGCATTATCTTTTATGTACTGATGCTATGATTAAGCTATCTACATACAATGAGGCCATGGAGGATAGTAGGTGTGTGAAGGCAATAAATGAAGAAATTCGAGCACTGGAAACAAACCATACATGGGAAATAGTGGACCTACCCCCTGGGAAAAGACCAATAGGGTGTAAACAGGTTTATAAAGTGAAATACATGGCCGATGGTAGTATAGATAAATTCAAGGCACACCTAGTAGCAAAAAGATACAACCAGAGGGAAGGAATCAACTATTATGACACCTTTTCTCCCATAGTAAAAATGGTAAGAGTTAGGGTAGTTCTTAAGTTGGCTACAATCAATAAATGGGCTTGCTTTCAAATGGATATACATAATGCATTTCTTTAAGGGGATTTAAATGACGATGTCTATATGCATGTTCCCTAAGGTTTCACAAATGTTGGTTCCAATAAGGTTTACAAGTTGATAAAGTCCCTCTATGGACTAAAACAAGCCTCTCGACATTAGAATATCAAGTTGGCACAATCTCTACTTGATGAAGGCTTTCAGTTGAGTAAGTATGATTGTGCTAGTTTATGTGGATGACCTTCTAATCATAGGAGATAGTTTGGAAGGAATAAACACAATCAAAGGACATTTGCATAAAACTTTCAAGATCAAAAACCTAGGTTCCTTAAAGTATTTCCTGGGTCTAGAAGTGGTTAAATATGTTAGGGGCATTATTCTCAATCAAAGGAAGTACATCTTAGATTTGTTGGCAGACATAGGGCTAAGTGCAGCCGAATTGAATGTACCCCAATGTAGGAAATTTCAAAATAGTGCCAGTATCCAAACACAATAAAAGGGCGGAAGAAGGATCAACAAAGGAAGAAGAAAGAAGATCCATTTTTAAAAGAACCAAAAATATACTGACACTTTTTAGATAGACTCCTCTATCTCACTATGACTAGCCCTAATATATGTTTTCCTATGCAGATATTATCCTAGTTTATGCAGTAGCCTAGGAAATCTCATATGGAAGCAGCCATGAGGGTGGTACGATACCTAAAAGGCAGCCCTATTTTAGGAGTTCTTTTGTCTTAATCTAATGACATGAAGCCGTAATGCTTTTGTGACTCTGATTGGGCTGGATATTGTGACTCTAAAAGATTAGTTACTTGCTATATTTTTAAGCTTAGAGGACCTCTTGTGTCGTGGAAGTCTAAGAAGTAATCTACAGTCTCTACACCATCTGCAGAAGTCGAATACCGGGCTCTTGCCAAGACAACTTCAGAGATTACTTGGATTACTGGATTACTATCAGATTTAGGAGTTAAAAGAATAGGACCCCCTACTGTCTTCTATGACAAGGCTGCGATACACATCACAACTAATCTAGTATTTCATGAAAGGATGAAGCACATTGAAGGGATTGTCACTTTGTCAAAGAAAAACTTCAAGCTAAGTTAATTAGTTTACACCATGTGAGATCACATCAATAGTTGGTTTATTAACCAAAGCACTTGGGAATAATACTTTTCATGGTTTGTTTTGCAAGTTGGGAGTCTACAATCTATACACTTCTAACTTAAGGGGGAGTGTTAAGTAAATTGATTACTTGGGTCTGTATAAGTGTTAGAGTAATAGGCCCAACATCTAGTGTATGTAACAAGGTCCAATGTTAGTTGTGCTATTTATGTTTTCTATTATACTTCTATATATAAGCACTAGGATACTCTTTGTATGGGGTTGTTCAGAATGTTGTAATCAATAAAATTATAGTTTAGTTGGCCTATGTTTTGGGCGTTCAACAATAGATTCCTTACTTTCTGTTCAATTGGGATAAAAGAGCGAGCATGATTGATTTTTGGTTAAGTGAGGAAAATTACTTTTATGTTAAATTTAGCGCTTTGAATTTTGTTTCTTTGCTTTCTGATATGGTGATAATGACATAGAAAAATGTGATCCATCTTGGCATATTCCTTTTTATTGGAATAGTGAATCTAGATCGGTGAAGCTGTTTCCTCATATTTACAGTGTTCTACTATTATTTTTATTTTGAAGGAATATGCAATGGGAGCATAAAGGCTAATAAACACTTTAAGGGATGGGCAAGTTATTCCTAATATTCCATTGTAACACTCATTCTAAAGTTTGTAGTGTTGTTGCTAATTATTAAGGGATGAGCGAGTTATTCCCTATATTTTAGCATTTGTAACATGTGACGGAATTGAAAAACTAGAAGAACTTTAGAGCAACCAAAACTATTAACAATCATTAAGGAATATAATTGTTATTTTGAGTTTTCCAAAACATTGTTAAAGTGTTAATTAGGCTAGAATCTCTGCCTAATATCTAACTGACTATGAGTTTTGACATTATGCTTACCAAATAGGGTTCATATGAAAGAATAGAGTTTAAAGTTGAAACCTTTAAGATTCATTCTACTCTTCCTTGATAAGGCTTGACAGTATCAGTTGAGTTCAGTTTTTGATTTGGTCGATGATGCTAATAGTCAAGTTCATTTTCTGTTTTGGTTAATGATACTAATTGTGAAATTGTGACACTTGGCAAGATGAGGTTTATACAGAGTGCATAGGAAAAGTCAAACTCAAAAAAAAATGATTTTCTCTCTCTCCTCTTCCTTCCTTTTTGCTGAAGCAAGCATGGTTGGGGGGAGTGTCATCATTCCTTCTTCTTCCTCACTCATCTCTGTCATTTTTCTCTCTCCATTTCTGATGCCATTGTTGAAGAAGCAAGAGGAAGAAAAGCTTGAGATTAAGGTTGAGTAAATGACCTCGAATGCAAAAACTCACTTCATTATTCTTGTTCCTTAGATTGAGGGCTCCATTTCTATGGTTATAGATTATCCATCGATGGTGGTTTGAGCTCTCAAGGAAATCTTGTGGTTGGTGAATCAAGAACCCTCTGTGAGAAAGTTGTTGAGGTAGGTGAAATGAACCTTTCGATCTATGTTTTGTGCCAAATGATTAAGTTTGGAATTTCTGGGATTTTTGGCCTTATTTTCAAAAACTGCAATCATAAAGAGTTTAGTATGATATGGTCATGGAAATGGTTTTTTGGTAGTTGTTTTGAATAGATAGAATTGGTTTGAGGTTGGAATGTTAAGTTTGGTGATTTTGGGATTTTGGTGTTGAATGTTGCCTAAAACCAAAGCATGATAATGGAATAGGAATTTGGTAGTTTTGATGGTTCCATTGGATTCCTTGTGCAATTTTATGTGGGAGTAGGCTTGGTTTAGAATTTGGGATCATTGGAATCACTTGGGTAAAATTTGGGAAGTGTTATCAACTCTGCTGTGTTTTTGGCTTCTGATAAGCTTCACTCGAGTGCTCCAGGGTGTCACTCGAGTGTAGCCTTGAATTCTTGTTTTTCCTTCTATGCTTATGATCACACTTCTATGCAAAAGGTAAGAGTGTTCGTCTCACTTACAAGTGCAGGTTATCACTGGAGTAAACCTTGTCTCACTCGAGTGAAGGTGTATTTGACACTATGAACTCGTGTGTCAGGTTGTCACTCGAGGTCAAGTTTCAAGAGTGAGCCTTAGCACTCACAGGTGTTAAGTCATCACTCGAGTGCCAAGGACCCTTCTCAAGTGATGTTCTCTTTTGAAAGTTTCTTGTGCTCTCGGGTGAGCATTAGGCTATCACTCAAGTGATTTGAGTTATGCTCGAGTACAGCAATCAATTCTGGTTTCTATCATTACTTTCTGCTCTTGGGTGAGCACTTTCTGCACCTCACTTCGTAGGACTTGAGTGGGCATTTGGCTATCACTCAAGTATTGCTTCCAGGACTCAAGTACAAGTCCATAATCAATCAAGGGAGGTCTTCTTCACTCGAGTGCAATAATGAAAAACCAGTACTTGTGCTTCTAAAAGGGGATCTTTGGGATAGTTCTTCCAACCCTTTAGGGCTTTCGTTAGAGGCATTTGTAGCTTCCTAAAGGACATTAATGATAACCAATTTAAGTGATATGAAGTCAATTAAGTATTGGAATAGAGAATAACATTTCATCCCTAATTATGAATTATAGGATTCAACATTTGCCCTATTTAGGAGAGACTAGTGCCAGAGCATGCACGGAAGGACCAACGTAGTGACTTTTCTCTCATGTTGTGTATGATGCTTAGTATGCATGACTTATCTTTGTTTTGTTGTGAAAATCTTTGGCATGAGGCCATTGTGAACATGTGTATGTGTTATCTGCCATAGTGCAATACAACATGAGTAGTTCAGCGTGAGCAGTCATAGGGGATGATGATTATCACATCTACCCCTGCCATTGTATCTGTCATTGTAATTGCCGAGGTTGTGTTATGGAATCATGGATTCCTGCTTTGGGAATATGCCAGTGTGGCTTGAATGTAATGTGAAATATTTTATATGGATCCCAGTTGTGGTGATATATGTGATATGAACATGTGAATGTGCAATACAGTATAAGCAAACGTAAGGGTGACGCACGTCATACCTACCCTTGCTGCTGTAACTGTCGTTATAGTTGCTATGGTTGTGTGATGATTTGTGTTCATGCTTTGTGGTTGTGCATACTATGAGTGATTTGTTACTACAGGGATTCCTTAGAATCCCCTTCTCCCAAACAAATTTCAGACAGGGCTGATGGTTCAAAAGAAAAGCAGGTGACGAAGGGTGGCTGAAGCTCCGAGCTATGAGTTTAAATTGGTTTTGGTCATCATACTATGGATTTTGGATATTTGTTGGGAAACGATTGTATATATTGGAATGGTGGTATAGTTGTGTAATCCCCTAGTTAAGGGAAAACTAATTATGGGCATCGGTGCCTTGTAAAACCCTTATTTGATTAATAGAACCTGAGTGTGTCGAAAATTTAAATTTCACTCTAATATTTATAAATGAAATCGAATTGTATATGCCATTTATGTATTGGAATGTGAATGAGACCATTGTTGAACAAGTTTTGTAAAGGTTTTTGTAAACCCTGGTTTGGGAAGTTTAATTTTAATAAGTCACAATTCATCTACGGTCTCTAATTCAACATAATCACTTGTTTATGAACTTAATCTTGGCCTTGGTTGGAAGGGGGTTACAAAAACCAGTTGTAAAACAGGGCATATGTAGTTGTAAAATCAGTACCAGTTGTACAATACCAGGAATAAGATGAAGACATGAGATCAACCCAGTCACCAATATCATAATGCAGACTACTGTCAACTCACATTTCAAAAGCAACCTAGTCACCACTATCGTAATGCAAACTACTGCCAACTCACATTTCAAAAGCACACAACCAAGTATATAGAACTATTACGCATGCACTAGTCTTCATGATTATATGCAAGTTTATATAGAAAAACTGCAAAATATTCAATTTCATTTCAAGATCAGTCAGCCCACTATAGAAAAAGATTTCATATAGGGAAAATCACCCACACCTCCTAATCATTATTTAGTTCATGTGCAACATCCTTTCGGCTATCCAATTCTAATCTCAAACAAGTTAAAAAATCCAACATTACTATAATTCTTTTTATTCACCTTCTTTATTCTATTTAGCCCAATCCGTAGATGACCAACAACTGAGCCTACCTGTTGGGGGCAGCGATAGACTATTGGCTTTGGACGAGCGACGAACCCTGCGGCTTTGGAGTATTAATAGGGGTTGCCTGTTAGGGTGACCAACACATACTATGGCTTCAGACGACTGACAGAGCCTGCCGCGTTAAAGGAACAATACTGCGATTGTGGAGGACGATGGAGCCTTTTTCACCGGTGGATCGATGGACAATGACTTAGAGTGAAGCAATGATGGACAGTAACTGGGAACAAAACAACGACAGACGGCGACTGGGAGAGGAGCAACAACAACGAACAATGACTGGGAGCAGAGTAGTGACGCACAGTGACTGGGAGCGGAGCAGCAGCAACGGACGGCGACTAGGAGCAAAGCAATAATGATAGAAGTCCAAAAGCAGGGCAAGGTTTTCAAATGCTTCTAAAGCACGAGCCCCATGGTTTTGAATGAAGGAGTTACAATTAGAATGGGGGCATCTTTGTCATTTTACTTTGGAAAATAATTATAAAAAAGTCCCTATGGACTTTTTTGATATTTGACTTTTACCGAGGACTTTTCTATTAATATCTTTAGTCCTTGGGACCTAGGAGTGATTTTCCCTTTTTTTTTCCAACATTCTCTCTCTTCACTATGAATTAGCATAGGAAGAAGTTGAAGAAGTGAGAAGAACTCTCTCCATACACAACGACTTTGATATTGGAAGCTTTCGCATATGATAAAAGATTTACAAAACTATGTCTTCTTCTTGAGCTATCAACATTGATCCTCTAATTTTAGTTCCAATAGAGTAATCTAAACTGAATCCATTGTAGGCATCAACACCAACTTTGAAGAACGCTTCGCGAACCCTAGGGATGGAAATAGGCCAAGACCCTATGCCTAGTCTACATAAAGCCTCAGGCCCAGGCATATTACTAGGCCTATTTGTATAAGGCCTAGCTTACAAGCCTATAAGCCTGGCCTATTTAAATTTTTTTAATTTATATTATTATATAAATATATATAATATCATCTAAATAATTTTATAAATTATTTATAAATTTACCAACTTAACCTTAATTATAAGTTTCATATCTTATCGCCATTACTTTTGCATAAATCATTCACCCCTACCTTTCTTCTCTTCCATCATTCGAGATGGCAACACTAACTCACTCTCCCCCCCTAATTTGCACCATCCACTAAAGTATAATAATTATTATGAGTTTATTTTAGTGTCAAATGAAATATTATAGTCTTAGTAAGTAAAGTTTATCCCAATTTACATGGGAAAAGGAAAAGAGGTAAAATACAGTTTTGCATGTTATTTGTTATGCTTAGTCTTATTTAGAAAATACATCTCATTAGTCAACAGACGATTAGTTTTTCTTATTTCTATTTGCTCAGACAATTGTTATCACTAGACATTCTTTTCTTTTCCTTACTAAGTCCTTATATTATGATGAAAATGGATGTTAGGCTTTTAAGACATAATGTAGGATTGTATATAAGCGTGAAGGGCAATATATAAATTTGGAGGCATAGGCTTTAAAGGCCTACATTATTTAAGTAGGCCTTTAAATAGGCTTCAAACCTTATTAGGCTTTTTGAAGGCCTAGGCTCAAGCTTTGAATCTCTGTTGCAGGCCTAAGCCTATTTAGGTAAAGCCTAACCTAGCCTAGCCTATTTCCACCCCAACAAACCACCAATTGCATGCCACGTCTTGATATGTGGTTCGAAGAACATGGCCTTCAGGACCCACTGACCAGCTTCAATTTCCAAGACAAGATGAAGCTAGCAAAGAAGTTGGCTTTGGGGACAGTGGGACACCATCTTCATAGATGAACGATTGCACCTGAGAATCATGAGTGTTAGTATCATTGAGTACGGACAAGGCGCCATCTTGAGTAATGACATTGGATTTATCATTGGGAATGACATCACGTTCAAGGATGAGGACACAATATTTGTGAGATAGAGTAGCGGTAATGGGACATTTAGCAGCTTCGCTGCAGATAATGATGATATTTTTGTAATTTTCCGGTGGGAAGTTGTTGGCGTTAGAGATGAAGCTTAGGTAATTAGGTGGTTTTGATGACTTTGATCAAAATAGAAACCAATACAGAATTCAGAAATCAAATTAGTTAATATTTTTGAGAGAAAATGAGAAGGAAAATGGATTACTTGGTTGAGATAGAAGTTCTTAAGTAGAAGAGACAAGGATCATTAAGAAAGGGAGATATAGTGTGTGTTTGGGATAGTGATAGGAAAAATGACTTATTTTGAATCTAACTTATAAAAAGTAAGATTGGGTTAAGGCAGTTTGTGTAATGTGATTTATGTTTGAATGAGTGATTAAATAAGTGTTTTTTCATAAGTCAAAACTTATTTGGATTAGCGATTACATAAGTGCTTTTGTATTAATTATAAAAAAATAAGATATATAATAATATAAACAAGTGGAAACATTGAAGTTAGAAAATGCGATATCAAAATACATAATTTGACCAAAAAAATATTACATAACTAATTGGATCACATATCATGTACAAGTTTATCTCTATTTTATACATAATTTAACAAAATACATAATAGTAACTAGATTAAAGAAACAATAAATAGAGCATACACATTAGTAGTATGGATTATAAATATAACATATGTTAGTTATACTTCAATTCATTACACTACAATAGTCTATTTTATGTTAATGGACACATGTATAGGCATATATTTTATTCAACATATCTATTTCAATTCAACAGTCAAGTCTCTTTTAATTCTAACAGGCATACCCAGATGATATTTCAAGTGAAATTCTCATACAAGATTCATTATGAAAACATATCTTCTAGTTTGGAAGCAGAAGTTTACAACTTTTCCATGTTTCAAAGTTATAAAAGAATATGGTAATAGTAATACATGAATAAACCAATATCAAACTGAATTGATAGAGAAGAACCTTTACTTACAGTTCAGATGAAACAAAAATGACAGGAAAAACAAAAATACCTCGTGAAAGACAAGCTTGTGTGAAATGAATAATTCAATTTTTCTTCACAAACAGATACACATACGTGAGTATGTAAATATATACACATTTGGGAAAATGCTATTTTTGTGGCAGTAATGAACTACTATCTCTGTTATATAATCTTCACCATCAATCTCCAAAATAGAAAAAGCCATTGCAGCCTGAGCCTTATGTCTTCCCTCCACGTGCTCAAATTTGATTGCCTTTTAAAATAGAGTAGCAAACCAGAAAAAACATGAACCAAAGACCACAGTACTAGACCGAAAAGCTTGTAAAAAATCTGACCACATTAGCAATGAAAAATCCGGCCACATTAGCAGCTCGAAACTAACAATCTAATAAATCGGAAAAATTAACCAACAAGAATAGAACTTCAACTAGGGCCAGAAATGTTGCTTGCACAGATCTGCCACTATCAGAGCAAGAACTTCCCTACCGGACTCTACAAGAATCTTCAGACGGCAACACTAGCAGCAATGGCTTCAAAGAACAACACGGCTGCTCACCGCCAGTGCCACAAACTGCCCTACAATAGGACCCACAGAGCACATCACTGAACCCAAGCAACAAATCCACTTGCAATGGCTTTCAAGTGACCAATGGGAGAGGGAAGATCTTCAGCAACTGGGTCGACATTTTTTCCTTTAGCTAGAGACAAAGCCCAGGCGGAGAAGAGAAGGGAAGAGAGAGAAATAAAAAAGCATAACGATAATAAATTCCCCTTATTGATAAGTTAAAACCAAGAGCTAAGAGGTTTTTCAAAAAGCTCCTTCTCAATCAAATTCTCAACTTAAACATCAGCCAACCAAACACTCAAATAAGCTACATAAGTACAAATCAAGCTTTTTCCTATATAATCGGGCTTATTGGCTGGCCTACCGCTAAACCAAACACTCTCATAGTAAGGTAATATTGATGCATATGGCCATTTTTCTCGACGCTAGTTTCTAGAGCATTTTGTGGGAAGCTGGACACTAGCAAGATCCAAAAAAAAAAAGACAACGGATGTTATAGGGAGTTGATGGTTGTGGCATTTTTGAACTCTTTTATAATCTTTATAGCATTTTTGCACCCAACGTTTTGATATGGAGCCAGATGCACTTTTGACAACTTAACATGGGTATTTTTATTCCTTCACTCTTTTTTTTTCCACCTCCTTTTGTCTTTGCATTGCTTTCTTTCTACTCAGGGGCAAGGGCATCTTTTTTATAAGATTTCATCATCTCAAATTGGTCCCAATATGATAGGGAAAGGGGTCTCCATTGATTTTCCTCTCTATTTACTCTCCATTGAGTGTATTTATCATTAAATCAACTTTTAATGGTTAAGATTTAATAATATGTAAAGAATAACATTATAAAAAAATCAAAAATAGTAAATTAAATCTCAACTATTGAAAGTTTATCTAATGGTAGATGCACTCAATGGAGAGTAAATAGAGAAGGAAATCAATAGAGACACCCCTCTCCCGACATGAGAGGGGAGGGGTGTCTCCACTAATTTCCCACTTCATTGAGTGTATCTACCATTAGATCAACTTTTAGTAGTTGAGAATTAATAATAGGGAAAATCCCTCTAAAATACATTGGAATAGGGAAATCCTTATTCAGTGCATTAAAATTGAAAAATCCAAATCAGTCCATTGTCAGTACGAATGAACAGTGCGGGCGGTGCCAAAAGACAATTTTATGAAATCTAAGTGAAATAGAGACCAATAAGACAAAAAAAAATTTATAATCCCTTATCTAGGAGATGGGGTGTTGCAGAAAAATAGTTCAAAACATAATCCATCCTGGTCTCACATTCACTTTCAGATACAATTACCTGTGCAGTTAAATCACATTGATAAATATCAGAGTGCGCAACTAAAATCCCAGCAACCCCGAGTTACTTGTATATATACAATGGGTTTAAGATTTCCCAAAATGGGGATTACATATCCAAAATCATATTTACATCTCATACAAAATAATCCCAAAACTAAGAACAGATAACCAACCCCCCAAAAGAAAAATATCCCAAAGTGATCCTAACCACTCCTAGTTGTCCACTTCCCTTTTGAGCCACTCGCCCTGTCTGAAATGTTAGTATTGGAAAGAGTGAGATTCTAAAAAATCTCAGTAGTAACAAATCACTCATACAAATATAAACACATAGCATGTAGGTTTATCATGTTCAGTAACAACACTATGAGTTATGGCTCGCGCCAAAACCGACAATACTCATGGATGTATCACAATGCACTATGCCCGCATTTGCGGTAATCACTATGCCAGCTTTTGCTATAATCGCAATGCTAGCTTTCGCTCTAAACACTATGCTCGATTCCGCGGTAATCACTATGCAGCAGCTTCTCAAAGCACAAGGTATCACAGAGCAGCATCATCACAAGGCACAAAGAATCACAAAGCTTCACAAAGCGTCTCAATGCACCACAAAGCAGCAGTAGCAACACAATGCATGACACCAACACACATACAATACATTTACACAAGTACAAGAGAAGAGTCACTACCTATATCTTTACTGACATTCTTCAGCACAGATGGTTCACGAGTCTAACAGATGTCAAATCCTATAACCAAATTAGGGACAACTGATCAATCTCTTTTCCAAATACATATTTCCATAATACTCTAAGTTGGGTATCATTTAGGACACTTTAGGTGGCTAATAGAGGCCTAAACACATGCTAAAAGGGTTGGAAGAAACTACCCTGAAGACCCCTTTTTGGAAGCAGAACATTGATTTTCAACTGGCTCACTCGAGTGATGAGAGACACGTACTCAGGTGAGACTGGCTCTTACTCGTGAGTGTTTAACAGTGATCAACCACTTTGGCCAGAAAGTGCTCACAACACTTGAGCATAAGGCTTTACACTTGGGTGATGACTCCAAAATCACTTGAGTCCCCGAAAGTACAACACAGAGAGTGATAACCCGAGAGCACATGTAAGATCATAGGGGAAAGCTCACTCGAGCACTGCCCTTGGCACTCAGGTGAGGAGCCCATACTTGCGAGTGTCAAAACACACTCTTGAACATCGACCAGCAAGTGACAACCCAAGAGCAACCCTAACCATGAATACACACCATCACTTGAGTGACCCCATGCTGCTCACTTGAGTGATCACCAACATCACTCACGGTAAAGGCAGTGCACTCGAGCTTCACTTATAAAAACCCAGGAAAAACACAAAGCATAAAGGGAAAACACACGCAGCACTCGAGTGATATCCTCCTTCACTCGAGTGATGCTATCAGATTGCCCAGATCGCAGCAATTATCAGAAATTCCCAGATTGGTCAAAATTAATCCCAATGGTTCCCAAACCGTGACAAAGCTCATTACCACTTAAAATTGCCTAAGAAACACATTGGTAACCTCTAAAACATCAAAAAACAATTTTAACCACAATCTATGCCCTTGGGTCTCTATGACACACACAACTCCCAAATTCATTCGAATCACATCCCAACTTTAAAACTATAACCAACATTCAAATAACTTCATAATGAACTAATTCCAACATCATCCACTATGAAATTCATACATTTAAAAATGGACATAAACTAGAGAAAATTCCATATTTCATCAAGCTTATCTAAAAATCATAATAAATATCTCAAAAAGCCTCAAATGCTTACCTCTTCACTTTGCCAAAACCAGAACTTTGATTCTCCAACTTTCAAATTACTCCAACACTCAAACCACCACCTTTCCAAATTTTGAAAACACCAAAATAGAGATCTTAACACTATGAACAAATTTAATGAAGAGGATTTTAGCAAAGGAGAACCATTACTCACCAAAGATCACGCTTTTCTTTTCTTCTTTCTACCTTGATCACCGAAAATGGAGGAATGAGGAGAGAGAATATGAGAGATGAGGAAGGTGATGATGATGTGTACACTTCCTTTCCCTTTAGCCCATTCCCTCTACTGAATAGGAGAGAGAAGAGAGAGAAAGTGAGCTTTTGTCTTTTGTGCCACATCCACTGTTCTACACAATGACACTTGTCATGATCTTACTCACTCCCTCCATGAGCTCACACCAATGCAAAGCATGGGATTCTGACCCATAGCCAATAGATCTCAACCCTTGATTTTTAATCACCAATGAGTTTCCTCTTTGGCAACTGACCAATTGGTCGGTAAATTTCCAATTTTACCCCTGGTTTCCACTATGATCATTAAATCATCACTATGACCATTTATATCAAATTTCTTCAATAGTGTTTAATTACACTAATTACAATTAATCTCAAAGTCATTAGCCCTTAATCGCAAATTGGTTCATTACAACCATTCAGCCCTCATTCTCGCCACTTCAGAAATAACAACACGCAGTTCTTAATTAACAACTCCGGATTCTTGATTAACAACTACAGTTTCATCTTTTTTTCACAATAGCAACACCTGTCTTGTTATTAACAACTCTGAATTCTTGATTAACAACTCTGCTTTATTCTTCCACATATTCACATCTCAAAAATATAGTGTTGTTAATGTAAAATATGGTATTGTTAATAAAGAAAGAGGTGTTGTTATTGGCCTTGAAACTTAAATTACGAAGTTGTGAAACAAGAAATGGGAGTTGTTAATGTATAATATGGTGTTGTTAATAACAAGACCGGTGTTGTTATTGTGAAAGTAAAAAGATGAAACTGGAGTTGTTAATCAAGAATATAGAGTTGTTAATCAAGAATTCAGAGTTGTTAAGTAAGAGCTCGTCTTGTTAATAAAAAAAAGAGGTGTTGTTATTGGCCTTGAAACTTAAATTAGGAAGTTATGAAATAAGAAAGGGGAGTTGTTAATCAAGAATCCGAAGTTGTTAATTAAGAACTGCGTACTATTATTTTTGAAGTGGCGAGAATGAGGGTTGAAGGGCAAAATCGTCTTTTGGCGCTGCCTGCACTGTTCATCCATACTGACACTGAACTGATCCGGATTTTTCAATTTCAATGCACTGAATAGGGATTTCCCTATTTCGAATGTATTTTAGAGGGATTTTACCTTAATAATATGTAAAAAATAACATTATAATAAGAATATACCATAGTAAATCTCAACTATTAAAAGTTTATCTAATGGTAGATGCACTTAATGGAGAGTAGATGGAGAGGGAAATCAATGGAGACACCCCTCTCCCGAGGAACACACACCTTGTTCCCTCAACCTAGTCCAAAATCTACACCAAATGTCGCAACTAAACCACAAAATAAGAAATCTCCTTACCAGAAAACATCATCAATGTCCACAACAAAAACTCTCGTTTATCAATATTACCACCTCCAGCTGCATGTGTTCAGCAAGGAATCTTGTAGAGTCGAAAACATGAGTTGGCATGCTTCCCAACCTCCTCTCACTCTTGTCGACAACTCCTTCAGTTCTTTTGCCTCCTATATGACAATCTTGAAGCGGTCGTAATGAGTATATATAAACTCAAGCCCCTCAGGTGCAAGCAATAAGATGACTAGACTCCACAACAACCACCACTACAAGAAAACCACAAATTACCGATGGAATTTCAATTTTTCAACAGAACTATGGTCATCTTATCGACAAAAACATAATTACCGACAAAATAGCAACAGAATCCATTATGTTGTTATATTTTACATGGCAAATTGATCTACCGACGGAAATTCAATTATGTAGGAAATTACTAACAGATATTTCTATCGGTAATTAGCGACAAAATTTTCTATTGGAAAATTACTAACATAAATTTTTTCTCGTCGCTGATTTCACTTTTAAATACTCCCCCCGGTTTTTAATATAAGACATATTGATCTTACACTACTACAAAAAGGGGCTTTAACCTCCCAAATTTGGCACTTTTAACGTCCCAAAACGGGGGGACGTAGATGCTGGGGGCGTAGTAAGTTGAAACAAAAGACGTCCCAAATGATAGGGACGCCTAATGATAGACTTTAGGCGTCCCAAATTAAGAATTGGGACGCCTAAAGTCCCCACAGGGTGGGACTTTAGGCGTCCCAAATTACAATTTGGGACGCCTAAAGTCCCTCCCTGGGGGACTTTAGGCCTCCCAAATTACAATTTGGGACGCCTAAAGTCCCTCCCTGGGGGACTTTAGGCCTCCCAAATTACAATTTGGGACGCCTAAAGTCCCACCCTGGGGGACTTTAGGCCTCCCAAATTTTAATTTGGGACGCCTAAAGTCCCACGCTGGGTTACTTTAGGCCTCCCAAATTTTAATTTGGGACGCCTAAAGTCTCACCTGGGGGACTTTAGACCTCCCAAATGTTAATTTGGGACGTCTAAAAGTTTGGTTTTTTTTTATACCATAATTTACATTCTGTATTACCCAACGAATTGAAACTGCAGAGACAGAATAAAAGATGGATTCATAAACCACACTGTCCGTTACAAACTGGTAAGGACATCCAGCACTACAATCTTTACTATATATACATACAATAACCTTTCATGCAACCTACTACTATATATATCAACAAAAAACAACCAGAAAGTGTCAAAACGCTGTCATCACACAAGTACAAACTGATATAAAATAACAAGTTTACTGCTCTATATGTTGAAGAAGATGTCCAGCCAAAAGATCTCTGATCAAATCAAGGTCTTCACGTAGGTAGGCATCTTCATTATCAAAAATCTGAAAATTAGAAAGTAATAAGCTTAGATGAAATGAATCTCAAGCAAATGAATTAATTAGCATTTCGATTAGAACACCAAAAATATTATCATTTGAGAATGAAGAAGCAATTACCTTTTCAAAATCGCTAGTAATTCCACTTTGAGTTATGTTATACATATAAAGTATAACATAATATCCGCATTCAGTGTTGCCAGGTTGCCGAGGGCACTTTTAATCAAAGGGATGCAATTGGTTGTTAAAATCAATAAAGGTATGTATAAAAGGACCGTCAATGAAACAATTATGTAGGATCGAATGTACTTACTATGGGATAAAACCACTTTGGCTTTTTAACAACTGCACCCTCGCGTGACCCACCTAGGATTCTATATGTTTGACAAGCACTATCATGAAAAGCAAAATGAACAGAAATTAGAACCATTCCTTTATTTTGTTGTCAATGAAATACAAACAGGATAACTTACGTGTCGAAGACGGATTTTGTATCTCTGTCTGGCTTGTTACTCAAGGGATCAAACCAATAGACTATGTTGCGGCGGGGACATATAACACACAAAGTCCAGTGGTTTCTTTAACAACATGTACACATTAAAATGAAGTTAGATGAGTGAGAAGACAATTATTTAGTAAACTTCTGAAATTGACAAAATGTAAATACGAACCGTTGGACAATGGGTGCTAGATAACAACGAAGTTTGTGTTGTGCCATTTGGTAGCCGACATAGTGAGTCCTATACGCCACAGTACAAGTATCCCCTGTCGTATTCGCAGGACATAAGAATCCATACCAATTACCTCTTTCCATGTTTGCGCAGAGATCGTGCAAGGTGCTATAATAGAATTAAAATAAGGAATCAATGATTGAATGTATGAAAACAAAAAACCACTAAATGAATTCTATGGGAAAATTGAAAAAAAAAACTTACCGGACTGCAAATTTGACCCAGCCTGCATCTATCTCCTCCAACCTGATAAACTGCTTGAGATCTTTATTGTCAATCGTGTAGGGATACTCCTCTTGGCCCACAATCCCTGGAGGCATCTTCAAGTCAATCTGTTTAATGCCCTTGTAGATCTGTTGCAGCCGTGCTAAGAAGGGCCATTTGCTCGCAGCTTCGTCATCCTTTTAGAACATCAAAAAACAAATTGTTATTAGGATGCCAACAGATTTTCAGTAACAGTAAGGTAATTCCTACCATTGGAGGTGTTGCGTCTGAACCAATAAGATTGTGAGGCCAAAGGATGAAAGATCCTATCGCTTGACCTAACGTGCCAACCTCTGGATCGGGAACAGGGATGGCTGTACCTTCTTCCCCCTTTCTAACACTCGTCACATTCACCCTACGATAATCCTCCGGAATTTGCTGATTATGGTGGGTGGTAGCATATGTGTGAACGAGAGCATCAGCAACAACACGCAGCAGTGGATCATCCAAATAGAGGGTGCAAGGGTCTCCCGACACTGGATTGGGAGAAGGGTCGCCAAGTGGTCCCGACACTGGAGTGGGAGAAGGGTGGCCAAGTGGTTGCTCCAGAGGGTTGTAACTTCCTCTGGTGCTATTGAAGGCAGGGGATTCCTGAGTTCGAGCCTCGTCCCTTGCCCTTTGTGCTTCAAACATCTTTGCCATTTCAAGTTGAAGCTCTGGCAACAGCTCTTGTCGGAGCTTGTCGCGAAGGTTGGCCTCGATCTCTCGTTCGAGGTCCTCTCGAATCTTGGCCACAACGTCCTTACTAGGTCCAGCTTGTGACGAATAACGTGCCTGTCGTCCAAAATACCTCGCGGCACTAACTCCCCGTGTCTCTCCTCGAACACGACCAAGGTCATCTGCCTTCCCAATAGCCGTTGACAAGATGTCCATCCGTCTACTTGGATTGAATGAACCTTGGCTACTCTGCTCGTCCAGGTCATCCTGTAGCATGCAGTTTATTGTAAATGTATCGAAACCACTCGCGACATGTAAAAAATTAGGTACTTATGGTATAACTACTTACAATCCTCGCTGCAACCTCAGCAACAGTCGGATTTATGTACTTCCCAGCCTTAATCCTCCCTGCTTTCCATTTTTTGTGACGTGGAGGAGGTGCCGGTGGCTGGATAACAACGCTAGGATCAGATTCCGCTGCTTCCTTCATTTTCTGTAACTCTTCTGCCATCATTTGCCGCTCAAGCTTCCGATATCCACCGCGAGACATGAAATGTTGATATTTATTTTCTGCTTGCCTCTGGGCATTTGCTGCACTTAATTTCTATGAATGAAAAACAACAAAAAATGAATCAACGATATAAAGTATATGAAATCAAATATATAAGTAGTTCTATATCATGACAGAAATCTTACCAAAAACTCAGGATCTGCTCGTGATGCCGCAAACAACCTCCAGTCCTCTGGAGATAAATATGTATACTGTGCACATGGATCGTTACCCCTAAGGGCCCCTCGAATGTAATGCTTTGTTAGCTTGTTCTTGAAACCTTTCCATCGTACACGAACCTCATCCATCCAGTGCCTATGCATCTCTGTGGTGTCGGGGACATCGTATGTTTGCTGCAAGGTAAAACATAAGATTATTATATTTGAAACAATAAGAACAAAGCTACAATGCATCAAAACTTACATACCAAAAGTTGCTGCCAAATCATGTCTTTCGTTTTTGGGGGAACCAATCTCCAATTATCGTAGGTAATGCGCACTTTGCTTCGAGCCAAAAGCCCTATGTAGCTAATGAAGTGGTCTTCCTCAGGACCAACTGGATTCAGATTGTCATCGAAGTCTATATGCAGCCTCTCCTGTTGATGTTCATGACGTGCAACCAATGCTCCCATCTTTGTACAGCCTCTAACCCTCCTTCTTGCAGGGGGTTCAACTCTAGGAATTTCGTCATTGCTAGAGCTTTCGTCATCTCCACGCCTCTCGTCATCACTAACGTTGTCCATATTCCTGTTAACACAAAAAGCATCATCAGAAACGTAAGTAAATTGCAATGAAAACACATGTATATAGTAAGCGGGAAGTAAAACAGAAAAAACATAGTTCTCGTTTATAAATTAAGGTCTTACTCTAGATTGTTTCCCATAGTCCTTCACCATGGTCATTTCTTACAGCATATTCGTCATCATCTACCAATTCAACTTCATTTGTTCGAGGTGTAGTTGTTGTGAAAGGTGGTGTGTCATCAAGGTTGAAGGTCGGATCACCATACTTCTGTTTTTTACTTTTAAGGACAATGGACATATTTTTTCTGGCAGGATCGGTGACAAAAAACACTTGTTTCGCATGGCTTGCTAAAATGAAGGGCTCGTCTCTATAGCCAACTCTTCCAAGATCGACTGAGACAAAACCAAATTGTTTATCTATTACCACGGCATTGTTGCTAACCCACTTACATTTAAATAAAGCAACTTTGAACTTGTTGTACGTCATCTCCCATATTTCTTCTATAACTCCATAATAGGCCATAGACGCTAATATGGGGTTTTTGTCTCTCGAACTGGAAAAGTGCATAGATTCAGCTTCTACCATGACCCCACTATTTTGCATGGTACTTTTGTCATCTTGCTCTTTGGTATAGAAGGAATAGCCATTTATATCATAACCGGTCCAAGTAATGACCTGAAACGAAGGCCCCCAAGCTAGCCACTCGATTGTCTCAGACACACCGATCTCGTGCAAAACCTTTTCCTCGAACCACTGCATGAATGTCTTGTTTTGCTCAATAGCAATCTGCATGTCATTCTTCCTTGGATTCTTGTTCTTCAAAGTGTTTCTGTGTTCATTTATGTAAGGTTGAACTTCTTCCATATTATTCAGGATATACAAGTGGGCTTGCAACACCTCTTCACGAGGAACATTCTTCACTTTCAGTCCTCGTGTTCCCTTGCTTCTCCCTTCTTCATGCCGAGATTGTTCCTTCTTCCCTGACATATAATCTTTGCAAAACTCCATAGCCTCCTCAACTACATATCTTTCAACTATTGAGGCTTCTGGTCGATAAGGATTTTTAGAATACCCTTTTAAGATCTTCATGTATCGCTCGAAAGGGTACATCCACCTCAGGTAAACCGGACCGCATAGCCTTACCTCCCTCACCAAATGAACTACCAAATGCACCATTATATCAAAAAATGAAGGCGGAAAGTGCATCTCTAGTTGTGACAAAATAATGTAACCCTCATTTTCTAGTTCATCCAACTTTTCAGTGTCAATGACTTTGTTACAGATAGCATTGAAGAAAACGCACAATCTTGTCACTGTGTTTCGTACTTCATCTTTCATTATGCCTCTAATAGCTACTGGTAATAGTTGTTGCATCAACACATGATAATCATGGGACTTCATTCCCACTAACTTCAAATCGTCCATTGAGACACATCTTCTCACATTCGAGGAATACCCTTGCGGCACCTTCATTTCATGCAAACACCCACACAAACTTCTTTTCTCTGCTTTTGATAGTGTATGCGCTGCTGGCTCCATGTATGCCCTCCTACCATCATCTCTTAGTTGTGGATGTAATCGTTCTCTTATTCCCATATCGACAAGGTCTAATCTCGCATTAATCCCATCCTTAGTCTTCCCTGGTATGTGCAAAAGCGTACTGATAAGGCTATCACAAACATTCTTCTCCACATGCATCACATCAATACTGTGTCTCACGTCTAGCGAACGCCAATATGGAAGATCAAAGAAAATGGATCTCTTCTTCCATATGTTCTTCTCACCCGCAACCCTCTGATTCTTACCAAAAGTGACATGGATACGTTCCACTCGACTGTAGACTTCCTCTCCGGTTAGTGACTTTGGAGCCATTCCATGCTCCGGTAAGCCGTTAAACCGCTTTCTTAGCCTACGATATGGGTGGTACCGATGAAGAAACCTCCTGTGGCCAAGGTAGACAGTTTTTCTTCCATGCTTTAGTTGTTGGAAGTGTGTGTCTGCTTCACATATTGGGCATGCTTTGTGACCCTTCACGCTGTACCCTGACAAGTTTCCGTACGCAGGGAAGTCGTTTATCGTTGTGAAAATCATTACACGTAGCTTAAAAGACTCCTTCTTATAAGCATCAAACACATCTACGCCTTCCTCCCACAACTTCTTCAAGTCCTCAATCAAAGGCGCCAAATAGACATCAATATCGTTCCCTGGCTGTTTTGGTCCAGAAATCATCATAGATAGCATCATATACTTACGTTTCATACATAGCCAGGGAGACAAGTTGTATATTACAAGGAGAACCGGCCACGCACTATGTGTGCTAGTAAGAGTTCTATACGGATTGATGCCGTCTGTACAAAGCCCAAGCCGTAGGTTTCTCGGCTCGCTGCCAAATTGAGGGAAGATTTCATCTATTTTTTTCCATTGTGGAGAGTCAGCTGGGTGCCGAAGATATTTCCCATCAGATATTCTCTCATCAGAGTGCCATCTCAACTTCTTCGCTTTTGTTGCACTCGCAAACAAACGTTTAAAACGTGGTATTATTGGAAGATACCACATAACCTTTAAAGGTTGCCTTTTACTTGTCACATCACCACAACCACCATCTTTTTTCACTTTGTATCGTGCAGTTTTACACTTAGGACACTCACTAAGACCTCCGTACTCATTTCTGTACAGTACGCAGTCATTAGGGCAAGCATGTATCTTCTTATACTCCATACCCATTGTAGACAGGATTTTCTTGGCCTCATACATACGATTTGGAAGTACATTATCTTCCGGAAACATATCACACAATAGTTCAAGCAACAATGTGAAACTACTATCGGTCCACCCACAAGTTGCCTTTAAGTTAACCAAATGTAATGTTCCTGTCAGCCGCGTGTACTTACTACCACTGTACAATGGTGTCTCTGCATCACTCCGCAGGCTATCATACTCCTGCGACTGCGCAAAGGATTCTGCCTCAACATCGTTAATCATTCTCTCCATTCTATCTTCATCTATGACATCCACAGCTCCCTTCTTGTGTGACGGACAATCAGTTATTTCCTCACCATGCCATATCCACCTTGTGTATCGCAGATTTATTCCATCACAAAGTAGGTGATCCTTTATGACATCAACATCCCGTCTACTCTCATTCAAACAATTGACACAAGGACAAAAATACTTCCCATTTCTTGCAGGAGCATTCTTTTTAGCGAATTCAATAAATTCGCCCACCCCTTTCTCATATTCCTCACTAGTTCTCAAAGCATTCATCCAACTATGATCCATTTTGTTACCACCTAAGGCATTACCAATAACATTCACACGTTTAGTACAATTCTCAAGGACATATGATGGGATTGCCTAATTAAGTTATCAACCCAATTTAGGATTTTAAAATATGGGCTTAATAACTTTATTGCCCCCTCCTAGCCTCATCTCTCCTATTAAAAGGGTTTCAGTGCTATGTAACTTATTTTTTTAATAAGTATATGTATATAAAATTAATGTATAATAAAATAAATACAATAAGATTAAATTAAAGAATTTTTTTGAGGTTTGGAAGAATTAAAAACAAAACGAGTTTCATATTAACAAAACAATTTTAAGTTGAGTTCTTCCAAAAATAAAATTGTTTTATTGAAAATATTTAGATAAAAATCATTTAATGAATATTGGGGTTATCGTTTTCTTTTTAAGTTTTGGCTTGAATTATTCTTCATAATTCAAGAATTTGGAATTAACAAAACAATTGTGTGTAATTAATACAAGAATTTCTTTAATTTAAATAAATCATATTTTATTTTATTATATATACTAATTAATGGTGCAGGATTTTAATACAACTATGAATTGTATTGGTTTCATGTGGCATACACTAATCAATGATTGAAAGAAACTTTTATGAGCCACTTTCATTATGTTACACTTGAACAAATAAATAAATAAAAGTTCAATCAATAATTAACAAGAGGCAAATTGAAACAGGGAGTAACTTTTAAACTTTACTCATATTTAACACAATGGAACGGGTGAGAACTAAGAAGACTTGTTTCTATTATACACAAGTAAATTTATATTTAAACAAGAAAATAAACCATTCCCAAATCAATGCAATTTAAACAATATAACCACACCAAACACATCAGGCTAATCTTTGATATCTCAATATAAGCAATATATATATAATAAGCACTATGTCAACCATTCGGAAATATTTTTCAAAAACAAAATAAACCATGTTCTGTTACAAAAAAAAATTGAAGAAAATAAACCAACCTGAGGGCGCCCCCTAGCTACTATGTTTGAGAGGTTGAGAAGATGTTGGAGCTCCACCCACGCACAACAATGGAGGAGAGAGCAAAACCCACTGTGGAGGAGGTGAGGTTGCAGCCGTGGAGGAGGTGAGGTTGCAGCCGTTCAAGAGGAAGAAGAAGAAGGGAGGAGGGAAGAGTTCAACAAAGCTAGGGCCGATGGTGGGGGAGGGAGCTTGAACAAGGGAGGAGGGAGGAGTTGAAGGAAAAAAATTCCTGAGGAGGAGGGCCGACGGTGTGGGTGGGAGAGGAGGAAGAAGAGTAAAGTATGTGAGGTGAGGGTGTGATGGTGATGAGAAGACCGCATGTCAGACAAGTGTCTGACATGCAGGGACGCCTTTAGGCGTCCCAAATGGTATTTGGGACGCCTAAAGGTGACTTTAGGCGTCCCAAATGCCATTTGGGACGCCTAAAGTGGGACTTTAGGCGTCCCAAATGGCATTTGGGACGCCTAAAGTCCCACTTTAGGCGTCCCAAATGAATTTGGGACGCCTAAAGTCCCACTTTAGGCGTCCCAAATGAATTTGGGACGCCTAAAGTCCCACTTTAGGCGTCCCAAATATCATTTGGGACGCCTAAAGTGGGACTTTAGGCGTCCCAAATTCATTTGGGACGCCTAAAGTGGGCTCCTGGCGCTAAAAAAAATTTATAAAATTTATATTTCGCGCCAGGAAGCACTTTAGGCGTCCCAAATTTGAATTTGGGACGCCTAAAGGTTCCCCTACACAAAAATAATTACGAAAATGCCACCGCCTCCCTTTTTAACCACCCAATTCTCAATTTGGGACGTCTTTGGGGGTGGTTATATCTCAATTCTGTAGTAGTGTTAATCTTTAATATAAGACATATTTTTCATATTTGTCAATCTTTTCCTAATTTATCACTATTGAAACTTCCTCACAAATAATCAAGGATGAGTGGGAATTAAGAAAAATGGTTAGGATGTTTTAGAAAATACAATGCCATATTAACTAACTCAACCAACTTTCTTGACACATCTAGATGCCTTAACTAGTTGAGCTAAAATGAACCTACCACACCGTCATTATTTGCGAAATTATTTGTTTGTGTGTTTGTATAATATAAATTCACAAAAATAAATATAATAATTCTATTATACAAACACACACATATATATAATATTTGTATATCATATAATTCAATATATTATTAAAAATTTCTTTTTAATTTTCTAATTTCATGTAAATATTTATTAACAAATACTTATATTCTTTATATGAAAATTGAAATAATAATATTTATATTATATATTCTAATTTTCATTTGTATTTATAATATTTGTATTTTTTATTATATAATATAATATTTTAAAATAAAAATATTTTATTTTATGTTTAATTTCAATAAAAAATATTTTTTTTATATTTATCTTGTTATTCTTTAAAAAAATGGTATTTGTCAACAGAATGGTTTCATCAAAAAATTTCGTCATTAATCATCCGTTGTAATATTTCTGACAAATTAGAGATAGAATTCCATAGAAATTGCCTATGGAAAAATATGGCAAATTCTTTAAAATATATATATAATTTTTGACAAAATTTACAATGGAAATTTTCCATCAGAAATTTTGTCAGTAAATTTATTTCCATCGGTAATTTTATGTTTTTTATAGTAGATAAAGATAGAGCAATCTTAATTTAGATCAAAATTGAATGGGTTATTTTTGTCCAAAAGTTATTATAAATAATGATACTTTTGTCTCTAATCCCTTGATAGAAAATGAAATACTAGGAGAGATGGTTTTGATGCAATCCCACTTAAGTGATTTTGTCTATCTCTGACCCAATCCCAATCCCAATCCCTAGTGCTATGCACCAAAAAGGCCTTAGGCTCTATTTGGTACATGGCACAGAGGGGTATTGATTGAGATTAGGTTAGGGATTAAACCAAACTTATCTGGTATGTAGGATTGATAATAACCTAGGATAAACAATACCACATAAGTGGGACTAGCCCAAAGCTACCTCCCCGAGTTTCCAATACTAGGATTGCAAATTTTAGAGACATCAGTATGCTTCTTTACAATAATTTTAGGACAAAAATAACCCTCTCAATGTTGACCTATAAGCCTTCTTGGTATGATTGATCTCCATTGCCGCAACGTACCATCGTTGCTCTCCCTTCTTCAAAACATCGAATGTAACCCATCATCTCCAGTGCACTACCCATATTCTGATGGCAAGGTTGGTTTCCTTTAAGGAGCTCTATCTTCTTCTGTATCGGTGCAAGATTCTGCTTGATTATTGCGCACAGTCAAGTAAGTTATGGCTTTCACTTCATAAATATTCAGTTTCTGGTCATTTACATGATTTGAATAAAGAAATTTTGACTCTTTTTTATGTATTCCCTATTAAGGACGTTCAATTGAGTGAGGATATTAGAGAAGAGACTGAGCTATTGTAGAAACATTCAAGGAGCTAAGTTATTTTCTATCGTATCCGGATGAATTTGAGAATCGGCGAGTCCCTGATTGAGCAAGGCTGCGATCATTTTTTATGAAGAAATTACAAATTATGGATGCTAGGAATTGTAGAACAAAAATTGAGTTGGTGGAGGGACAGATTATTTACTAAAAGAGATGTTGGAGAAGCAAAAATAAATTTGGTTTTATTATTTTTAAAAATTTATTATTAGTGTATTATAGTCTTTCTACAATTTAGGAATAATAATGAAATAAAATTAATCTAAATAGTCCCTCCAAATATTACTCCATACGAAACGTAATTATAAAGCATCAATCAGTGCTGCCTACCTGTGCCTTAGGATTTTAAGGTCAAGATATTAATTATTGATTTGTAGTGTTGTTGATTATTTTCATATTTGATTATAACAGGAAGATTGATCCCTCATCTTTTTACTAAAATTATGTCATAATAAATTTATTAGAATTTCACAATCAAATTATTTTAAAACTTTATACATTAAAACTTCAAAGTCAAAAAACATCTCGCAACAATTATCGTATCCCCACTATTAATGTTGGAATATACTAGTCCACCCTTGGTGGATTAGGGCCTAAGCCCAATTTAAGAGAAGCCTCATGGTGGGACACAGGTTATAAAGAGTGATACCCTTTGTGGTTTAAAGGTTACATATATTCGTATGTAACCATACGTTTAAGCGTTACATCTATTCCTATGTAACCGTACGTACACTATATATATAAGGTGTGGGATTAAGGGAGAAGGCTAATGATGAAATAATACACAATTCTCCCTCTAAAAGATTTTCTTATAAAAATGTTCTCTTCTCTTTCTCTCTTTGGTGTATTTGCTGTGTAACATAATTGGGGTCCGCATTGGTGCTCCGGTTTCGTGTATATGTGTTTTTAATGCTTTCGCTGGATATTTGTATTGGCATATAAATATGACTGTATATATTTGTTAAATGGATGTTTTCTATTCATCAGTGCATATATGTATGTTGAATCAGTTTTTGCTTCCTGTCTTATATATTATAAATCTGGAGAGTTTATATGCCTCTATTTTCTGTTTCCATTTGTTTTAAATAAAGTATGCTATTTGAATGATAGAAGGGATTTGTAATATGAAACTTTAAACCCATAAACCATTGAAAAACTTTAAGTTTGAATCAAATTGAAAACTAAGATTCTTAGCCCATGAGAATTGTAAAATTATGTAGAGAACAAAAAAGACAAAGGTTACATACCAAAGAATTATATAGAGATAAATAGGAAATCGATATGAACAATATTATTTGGTTGTCTTTCATTTTTGAGATTGGGTCACATGTAAAAAGCAATGTTTTAAAAGCCGGACCGGAAGTCGAGCCGGAAAGGTCAACGGGTCATGGTTCAACCGGTTGGAACGGTTGAGCCGTTCGGTCAGACCGGTGACGTAATAATTAAATTTAAAAATAATATATATTATATATTACAATTAATCTTCAGTCCAATTTCATGTAAAGTTAATAAAGTAACAAAATATCATTTAAGGAAGACCATTAAATCAATCATCAACCTAACAAAATGTATTAACAATAATAATTTCATGACTTGTCAAATATTGATGGTTCTTGATTGATCCAAGTATGAGTTTCTTGAAAAATATTAGACCATATCACTTAGCTTGAGGATAAACATCATTGCCTTTTTCTTCAAAAGCATTTTTATAAAATAGTTTATAACAAATCAAATTATTAAAATTAGTAACATATAATATACTTGATAAAAAAAATAGTAACATATAATATTAATAAAATAAAATAACATGTCTAAAATTTATATGCCATTTTTTAAAATTTTTTTTCAGCATCAAATATAAAAAAAAATTTCCTGCTTTTTTATTGGACCGGACGGTTTTTGAAAAACCGGTCCGGTTTCCGGCTCAATAACGGTTGACGGCTCAAAACCGGCTAAACGACGGTTCAAAACGGCTCCTTAAGAAAAACGGCTCAATGCATAAATCCGGCCCGCTTCAATGACCGGCCGACGGTCCAACCGGTCCGACCGCCCGGTTCGGTCCGATTCTCTAAACAGTGGTAAAAAGTGTTTTTTAGGCCATAAAATGAGCTTCATTGAGTAGATCTCGGAAAACGAAAAGATAGACACCAAGAACATGGAAAACCGACATCGAAAACGTCAGTTATGGAGGAGAGGAGAGTCGGGTCCGATGAACCTAACCCACACTCCAATCGGGTCAGAGCTGACCTAGCTGGACGTTCAAGAAGGCATCCTCCAACCTTAAACGACACCGTTTAGTTTAAAGTAAAAAAAATTGGTGTCGAGCTTAGTAGGCTTTGGACAAAAAAAAACTCTTGGCTTATTACAATTGGGCCATTAGGTTGTTATATTTGAAAAAAAAACAAATTTGGGTTGGACATTGTTTTTCCTTGGGCAGTAGTACTTAAAAAAATTCTAGAGTTGGGCAGGAGTGGATTGATTCACATAAAAAAAAAGATGGGGTTGGGCTGGTTTTTGGTTACCAGATCCAAAAAAAAAGCTTATGGGCTCAAAAGGTGTTTTTCTGGGCTAATTAAAAAAAATGGATGTGGGCTCTAGCTTTTTATTTCAATGTTTTTTTTAGAATTTTTCAATTCCTCCTTCTAGGGGCACATGAGGAGGCATTTGAACTCTAATTGAGGCACGGTTTGTTTCTAAAAATCCATAAATACATGATCTATGTCTAAACATATAATTTGTCTATTTTACATCATGTTTGAATATTTTTTTTAAAATATTTTTTAGTGTTATATTATAGTGATTTTTATATGTTTAAAAATTCTTTAAATATTTGCAATGGTTTATCTTATTTTTTATTTTAGTAAGATATGGTTTAAAAGTGTCTTAGAAGTATTGAATCAAAAGAATTTTGTCTTTTGAAGAATATTTTTTTTGAAAACTTATTCCTAAAAATGAACTTGATGGCTTTAAAATAGAAAGAAGTTTCTCGCTTAAAACCTTTGAACAATGATCCAAACATAAATAATTTAGAGAAATATGAATTTTTGAGTAATGAATACGATAGGGATTTGCCCATTTGAATATGAAATTATAAGTGGCATCCTAGAAGGAGAATATATTGATATAAGATCAAGATGAAAAGAATCCAAAGTAAGGTTATAATTGATCCGGAAATGGAATGAGATGAACAATTGGAAGAGAACTAAGTATATGATTCCTAAAATGAAGTTGAATTTTTTGAAAAATCTCAAAATATAGAGATTTCCTAATAAGTCCACCCTCTGGATCATGGAGGAGTTCATGGAAATGTCACTCTTTAAGTAAGGAGTGAAGACCCACCTTAAGAGAAGAACAAAGTCCAATGCTCAATCTCAATCCTTATAGAAGAAATAAAAAATGTTTCTATTAGGAAACAAATATAATTTGAATAAGAAATATAGGATTTTTTTTTTTGGAAAATTTGAAAGATTGTTGAAATAATAGGAGACACAAAATTCTTGCAACTTTAAAAAAAATAGTTATGGAGAACCTGTCAAACTAGGTTTGAGAAGTATGGAGACTTAACCCTTTAGAGGAAGTATTTTTTGTTGGAAATTAAAATTTGCATAAATGAAAAGCATAGAGAACTTAGAACAACTATTAAGTTTTCCCAACTCCTAGATAAGAGGATAATAAGACATTATGAATATAATGTGATGAAAGATGAAGAAGTAAAAGTCAAAACACTCTTTATGAGTGGAAGCTCTTGGAAAATGAGTTTTTCAAGAGCGTCATATGCTCTATCTAAGTGGGAGCTCTTAGAGAATCAGTCTTTTGAGCATAATAATTGAGCATGTTATTTAGGGTATTTGCATGAAATTCTTGATAGATAATAACGGCATAGTTGGAATCTATGTGATGGGAGGTACAAACGTATTCTCTTGATCATAGACCCAATAACGTTGTTATTTTTCTAGTCAGGAATAATACAAGTACATGATGTTGTGTACTTCAATGTGTTATATTATTGATAAGTTCTTGGATTAAATAAATTATCACAACTACAAAATGATGATTCAAAGACACCAATTAATGACCATTTTAAAAAAAATAGTAGTAGAAAACAACACGGTGGTACGACTGTAAATATAACAATAGGATTCAACGACTGTTTTTGAAAACTAGTTGTCGAATCTTAAAGATTCAACCACTGGTTTCGAAAACCAATTGTGTTTAATATTTCAACAACTGTTTCTTAAGAAACAGTGGTTGAAACTAGGGGTGGGCATAAGCAGGGCTAGGCAGGGCGAGACCCCTGCCCGATGCCCTGCCCAAAGGACGAACAGGCTGCATTTTGCAGCCTGATGCCCGGCCCTGCCTGCTCAAAGCCCTAACAATTTTGGGCTGGGCAAGGGTGGTGTAACCCCCTGCCTTAAATAGCGTAATTATAATTCGATATTACGTAATTAAATTGGTTTAGAGACCGTCGAATAGTTCAAAACTCATTTAGAACTCCCTGTGAAGTAGGGACTTTATAAAATTTTCAAAACTTCTTTCCTATTCCGGTCTCAAGTTCAATTATCGAATATAATCACCTGTGCAGTTAATTCACATTCATTCATATCAGAATATCTAATAGCAATCCCGGCAACCCCCGGGTTCCATTCATACACAAAAAGGGTTTACAACCTCCATATAGGGGACTACTCAACTACGTTCAACTATTCTTTACAACCAACATAATATACAGACACCCTGTCCAACAGGTTTAACCAACATAACCAAAATAGATGTCCCTACAGGATTCTAACCGCTCCGGGTCGTACGCTTCTCCTTAGAGCCACTCGCCCTGTCTGAAAGGTTAGTTAAAGGAAAGAATGAGATTCAAGAGAATCCCAGTAGTAACAAAACATTTATACCACACATAAGCACACAGCATGTAAGCAAATCATCATACAGCAGTAGCACCACAAATCACACTCCACCCTCATCCCCTTTCTCCGCCGGGAAGGCACACCGCCTAACCCGAACCGTTGTTAGCTACTCAGGGACTATTGGCGTGGCAGTGCATACATATAGCCTTATAGCCCGTACAGCTATTCGGCTTTCACAAATGGCTCGTCAGCCTCCACAAATAGCCTTTCGGCTCACATAATCACATATATCACACCTCATCCTCATCCTCATCCCCTTTCTCCGCCGGGAAGGCACACCGCCCTAACCCGAACCGTTGTTAGCTACTCAGGGACTATTGGAATGACAGTGCTAACACAAATCCACAGATGTCGCAGCATACGAATTCATTACAAATCAACGATATAACACACATACAATGCATCATATATGGTACAAAAGAAAAGTCACTACCTCGTTCCTTTCTGACGTTCGCTGGCGTAGTTGGCTCACGAGGGCGGCAAATATCGAATCCTACAATTCCAAATGCACTATTTAGACACTTCCATAGTGTTACTTAGGGTTATATGGGTCTATAATGAAAATTTACAAAAATACCCCCGGGGACCCTGCCTGGGCCCGCCATACCCGGACCGGTTGCACTTTTCTCGAAATTCTAATATGGGCTATCCTAACATATTTCCGCCCAAGGAATCCATTTCCGTACTCAGAATTATCAAATTCAATATCAAATTACGAAATTGCCCTTGGCAGCCCTACTTTTAGGGTTTTAGGGGTGTTTCCGTAATTATGCTTTCTCGGCCTTTTTTGAAAAAGTGCCCAACTGTAACCCCACCTATTTTCGCCCACTGAATCCAATGGAATCATCAAATCATTGAAAATCCAACTCTAAGACCCATTTACAATGCTGGCCGAAATATATGGGTTTTAAGGGGAAAATTAGGGTTTTACGATTTCGGCTCCGTAAACGCGTTCCTTTCTACTCCTAACCACTTTATTAACCATTACATTAGGTTACAACTAACATTAAGACCCAATTTGGGCAGCATAACCCCTAGGCCACATCATTTCCAAACTTTAAAACAAATGGCAATCCGGCGAAATTTCACAGATTAAATTGCCCACAGCAGCCAGAATAAGCAATATACGAAAGTTTGGAAGTTACCTCAAGCTCCTTCTAGCTTTTCTCAAGAGTGGCTGAAAACCCTAGCCCCTTGAACACCAAATTGTCTTCTCAAACACCTTAAATAACATAGAAGAGAAGCTTAGGAACAAGGTTATACGCGTTAGGAGCTAGATCGTCGGAGAAATCGGCTTACCTTGCGAGATTTCTCCTCTTTCTCTCTCTAAGAGCTCTCAACTTTCTCTCACTATCTGCAGCTGGAAATGGCGTGAAATGTCTGAAGAAGATGAGCAATTTGATTAATAATCCATGCTGACATCATCTTTTAATGAGATGATGTCAAAATTCCCATTTTCGGATTTTCTGGCAGATTTTCTGCCCAAACTTTGAAAAATCATAACTAATTCGAGAAAAATCGAAATGAGGTTATTCCAAAGCCAAATGAAAGATATTTAAGTCCTCTTCATAGGAAAAATATTGGCCATTACTGAAAATCACCACAAAATTCCCAGAATTTCAATCTTTGCATACTGTTCCAGAAAATAATTAATTTCGCTGGGCAAACTTCAAAAATCCAAAACTCTTAGGTCACAAATCAAAATGATACAAATTATATGTTCATTTTGAAGCTTGACATGTGAACTTTAATACTGGAAAATTTCAGAATTTTTAGACACCATTTGCCTATTTAAAACGCCCATACAAATTGGCTGCCCTATACAGAGTTTCAATGGACAGAGTTTTCAACTTTTGCACGATTGTTCCCAATGGTTCCAATTTCACAATAAACACTCTCCCCACATGAATTTTCACAAGGAAGCCATTGGAATCATTAAAATATCCAAATTCCCATCACACATTCTCCAAAAGTATTTATTCAACAATAATTATATCCACGTTTAAAGTCATTAGCCCTTAATCACTTTTTGGGATATTACAGGTGGGCTGGGCAGGGTGGGCTTCCCTGCCCAAGTGATAACGCCTTATCTTGTCCATTTATGGAAAAAATAATTCCTTATGAATTTCATAAACATTCCTGTTGTTACTAATACCATATTTATCTTAACTTCGCCCTAAGTAATATAAACTTCAAATACATTCGATGATTTCACATCTTGGGATATTTCAAAATAAGTCTACAACTTGAGTCTTGAAATTTAAAAAATACCATATGTCTTAACAAATATCCATACTTTAAAAATTAAACAACATCCATAATTCATTATAAATAAGAAAACAAAATGATTGTAATTAAAGCCGTGAAGTCAAAGTAGTTTGCATCAATTCAATGTCCCAAAAGTTGATCAAATGATGAAGCATCTGGAAAGAAAATAAAACGCAACTGTAATTTAATACAGCACAAAGTAAAAAAAAAAGGAAGAAATCTACTTGTGAATAGTGTTTAGTGATTAGGGCAAAAAAGAGAGGATCAAAAGAATATTATACATTAGATAATATATATTTTAAATAAAAATATATATATGAAATATTATTTAATTGATATGAAATTTTATATTTTAAATAAATTAAAATAATTTTTAGGGCAGGGCCAAATGGGCAGGGTAGCACCCCTTGCCTGATGCCCGGCCCTGCTCGGTTATTAGCCCTCCCAAAGCTGACCAAAACTTTTTCGGGCCACTTTTTTAGGGCTGGGCTGGGCAATTTTTTACAGGGTTAGGGTGGGCGTACCGGGCTACTGGGCACCATGCTCACCCCTAGTTGAAACTTTACCATAAAATCCCCAAATCAAACCATTCCCGCCTTTGTAAAGCTCACACTGTGTAGCATCACGCCTGTGAAGAGTTCATATTGTGTCGCGCCTTTCAACCTGCCCGACCCAGACTTTTGTTAGAACCGGCTGACACCCAAGAGGGGGGGTGAATTGGGTGTAAGATAAAAACTTAAGAACTTTGAAATTCTTTTCGCATCTTAGAGGAAGCAATAAATATGAAAGTAATGAATCATAAATCACAGTTAGATATTTAAATGATATATGCTGGAAGTATAAGAGCTTAGGGAAGAGTATATGCAAACTGTGATTTATCCTGGTT
Organism: Inga leiocalycina; assembly: GCA_963242795.1. NCBI lineage: Eukaryota > Viridiplantae > Streptophyta > Magnoliopsida > Fabales > Fabaceae > Inga > Inga leiocalycina. The sequence continues at coordinate 42,954,996 of OY725332.1, forward strand.
CGCCCCAATCCACGATGACCTACGTCCAGTCCCCAGGCTCCTCCTGAGATTTTCAAATCCACTATTTTCTTGTTTAATCCAGGCACAAGAAAAGCCTTTACAAAGTTCTTGTAACCCCCTCACCGTAATTACATCCGGATTACGAAATTTAAGTGAAATAGAGACCAATAAGATGAAATCACAATTTATAATCCCGCATCCAAGAGATGGGGTATTTCAAAATCTTTTCAAAACATATATATATATTCATGGTCTCACATTCACGTGCGGATATAATTATCAGAGAAATCAGAGTACATAATAAATATCAAAGTGCGGAAACCAAAATCCCGGCAAACCCCGGGTTACTTACATATACAACTTGGGTTCAAAGTTTCCCAACAAGGGGATTACATCACCAAAACATTCATTTACATTAGATGTACAACTTGCAATCCCAAATCCAAAACTATAATAACCAACTACCACTTAGTTCTCGGAGTAAGCCTAACTACTCCTGGTTGTCCGCTTCCCTTTCGAACCACTCGCCCTGTCTGAAAAGATTAATCATTTGGGAGGGTGAGATTCTAAAGAATCCCCGTAGTAACAACTATTTCATACCACATGCAATCATATAATATGCAAACACATCATCTCATATCAGCAGCAACACAAACTCACTCCACCCTCATCCCCTTTTACCGCCGGGAAGGCATACGACCCTTACCCGAACCGTTGTTAGCGACTCAGGGACTGTTGGCGTGGCAGTGCATACAAATAGCCACACGGCTCACATATAGCCTTTCGGCTTTCACAATGGCCCGTTGGCCTGCACAAATATCACACCCTAACCTCATCCCCTTTTACCGCCGGGAAGGCATACGACCTTCACCCGAACCGTTGTTAGCGACTCAGGGACTATTGGCTTAGCGGTGCTACCACAATATCACATAACGCATATATGACACCCTAACCTCATCCCCTTTTACCGCCGAGAAGGCATACGACCTTCACCTGAACCGTTGTTAGCGACTCAGGGACTATTGGTTTAGCGGTGTTTCCACACAAAGTTTTCACAAAACTTGCAGCATACCAAAATCCATTTAATCACAATGATATAGCACATATATCATACATCACATAAGGTATAAAGATAGAGTCACTACCTGTATCTTTCCTGACTGGCTCCGGCACCGTGGCCTCACGAGGGCGACAAATGTCAAATCCTATATCAATTAGGGACAACCAACCAATCAATCTCTTTTCCATGTGTATATTTCAATAATACTCTAAGTTGGTTATCATTTAGGACTCTTTAGGTGACTAAAATAGGCCTAAACATATGCCTAAAGGGTTGGAAGAAACTACCCAAAAGTCCCCTTACTCGAAGGCAAAACACTCATTTTTGGGTCATCTCACTCGAGCGCAAATGCTCTCACTCGAGCACAAGTACGGACATCACTTGAGCACAATAGCGAGTGAGACTGCGAGTGAGCACCCGAGAGCACAAGGAAACCCTCGAGCACTGGCTCACTCGAGCACGCTGACCCTCACTCGAGCACAAGGCCAAATGCCTCACTCGAGCACCCGCGAGAGAAGTCCAGGAAGTGAGGACCCGAGAGCACCCAAAGCTCTCCAAGCACGGGATCACTCGAGCACAGCCATATGTGCTCGAGCACACACCTCACACCCGCGAGTGAGAAGGCTCACTCGAGCACCTTACTCGCGAGTGAGAACCCGAAAGCACAACTCCCACCTGAAGCACACCCTTCACTCTGGAGTTACACCCTCACTCGAGCAGACCAAGCTCACTCGAGCAGGTTCCTCGCTCACTCGAGCAGCACTCGCAGAAAACCCAGGTGACTCGAAGCACAAAGGGAAAAACTTGCACATCACTCGAGCACGTTCTTCCTCTGCTCGAGTGATGTGTATCAGAGACCAGAAACGCAGCCAAAAACCAGAAACACCAGATGGTCAAATTCTCCCCCAAAGGTTCCCAAACTCTTCCCAAATGCTCATACACTCTAAGCACTAACAAGGGAACACAATGGCAACTCCAAAAACACTCCAAAACCCAATTTGACCACAATCAAACACTAAGGTCTCAATAACACATCATATCCAAATTCCCTTAACACCCTTTTTAACATTCCAAATTACATCAAATGATCATATATCTCCAACTAAATCATTTCCAATCATCAATCATAGCAAACTTAACATTTCCCAAAATAGGCATATTTAGGGCAAAATTCCAGATTTTACCATACTTAGCAAAATATCACACATTATACTCCAAAATACTCTAAATGCCTACCTCTTCACTTTGTTCAATCCAGAATCCTGATCCCTCAACTTTCAATTTCGCCCCAAATCACAAGTCACCACTTCTCAAGATTCTACAATCATCACAACATAGCTCTCAATGAGACACACAAGATTAGAGAAGAGGATTGGAGCAAAGGAGAACCATTTCCTTACCAAAGATCAAGCTTTCTTCTTCTCTTTTCTTGCTCAATCCAGCGAAAATGGAGGAATAGGAGAGAAACGAGAGAGAGAAAATAGGAGGAGATGATGATAGCTCTTTTCCCTTCCTTACACACACACACTCAACCGAATAGAAGAGAGGGAGAAGAGAAAAAGTGACTTTTGTCTTCTAGTGCTTCATCCAATGGCTCACATAAGGCCACATGTCATCAACCACTCACTCTCTCAAAGAGCTCACATAAACACAAAGCATAGGATTCCGACCCACGGTCAAGGAATCACAACCATTGATCTTAAATACCACATGTATTTATTCTAAAATTCATATTACATTAATCCCAAATATATTTAAATCAAGATCATTACAATAATTATCGGAGTCATTAGCCCTAAACACAAATCGGGATATTACAGTTCTCACCAAGATACTTCCCCTTACAACAAGTCTTACGAGCAGAGCAATCCCGAAGACCTTTCCCTCCAGCTTACCTATGCAAGTCTAACGAGCAGCAACGTTCTCTTCTGCTTACACCACTGTAAGTCTTACGAGCAGCAACGTTCTCTACTGCTTGCACCTTGTAAGTCTTACGAGTAGAAAGTCTTACCAGTGATTCTCTCTACAGCTTCCCGTAAGGAAATCAACCCACTCAAGGTCCCTCTACCTTGAGATCATTTCAGAAATACAATTGAAAGTGTTTACAAACTCTCTCACAGAGTGGATATGATGAACACTGAAGTATAATACAAAAACTCTCTCTCTCAAATGTAAATGATATAGAAAGTAGAGAAACAGAGAGTATGTGCGATGGGCAATGATGTCAGGATGTTGGCATTTAGACGATGTATATTCTGAGTCTTCCTTCTGTTTTGGATGATCTTCTATTTATAGCTGATGAGGATTGATGACCGTTTGAGTATTTCAACATGTCCGTTAGAGTGACGCAGCTTTGTTTGACCGTTCTTTGATTTTGAAAACTAGCCGTTGGAACGTTGGCCGCTCCGCTCCGTAAAGTCAACTTTTATCTCTTCTCATCATCTCTTCATTGTTTTACTGGAAAAATGCATTAAACACTAATACAATGAAGTATTAGAGTGATTAGAAGCAAGAAGAATGAGTTATATGATCATTCCATTGATTTCCAGAATCTTCAGACGCTGTTCTGTTTTTCTGGGAAGCATTACTCGAGTACTTACTCGAGTAAATATCAAGTTTCTTCACAGGTTACTCGAGTGGCTACTCGAGTAGCCTTCTATTTTCTGCATAGCTTACTCGGGTAGTGACTTGAAGTTCTCTCTTCATGCACAGTGCTTTACTCCAGTAGTGACTTGAAGTTTTCGTCAATAACTCTTCATGTACAGTGATTTACTCCAGTAGCGACTTGAAGTTTTCGTCAATGTACAGTGATTTACTCCAGTAGCGACTTGAAGTTTTCGTCAATAACTCTTCATGTACAGTGATTTACTCCAGTAGCGACTTGAAGTTTTCGTCAATGTACAGTGATTTACTCCAGTAGTGACTTGAAGTTTTCATCAATAACTCTTCATGTACAGTGATTTACTCCAGTAGCGACTTGAAGTTTTCGTCAATGTACAGTGATTTACTCCAGTAGCGACTTGAAGTTTTCGCATGGTTACTCGAGTACCTCCTCGAGTAACATTAGCAGTCGTACAAAATGCCGAGAGCAACTGCAAGTGACCTACATGGTTACTCGAGTACTTACTCGAGTAACGTTGGCAGGCCGAGAGCAATTGGAAGTTTTCTATCTGATTACTCGAGTACCTACTCGAGTAAAGTCTTTTGTTTTCAACCAGTTACTCGAGTAGCGCCTTCAAGTAAATTCTTGATTTTGACTCGAAACATGGCACATTATATATCATTGGAAAGCCCTCATTATCTACATTCCAATGCAACAAAAATCAGCTCCAAACTCGTTGTGTACAGAAAGTTATGATCCAAAGAGTATCTACTGTTCTTAGATAATCCTGAAATCACGAGCAGAAACTTCCAGAAGTCATAGCTCTTAGGATATAGCTTCAAATGTGACAAATTATATATCCATGGAAAGCTCTTTGAGTCTTCTTTCATATGGCATCGGTTTCGTCTCAATCCGATATGTATTTTGAGAGTTATGTCCAAAATACCGAAGCTGTCCTGGAATATGACGGTGATTCATGAGTCAACTTCAACAGATCATATCTCCCTCATCTGAACTCCTTTGAATGTGATCTTGGTGTCAAAAGTTCGTGTTGGAAGTCTAGTTTCATATGCCACCGGTTTCAGTTCCATAAGACATGTGGTTGGAGAGATATCATCAAAATACCGAACCTCTGTTCTGCCGCGCGAAAAACAGAGTACCCATTACTTCAAGTTCCACCTCGAGTGATTCATCAAATAACCCGGCAGATTACTCGAGTAAGGCCTCGAGTAAACACCTCCAAAATCAGACAATACCATATTACTCGAGTGATTACTCGGGTAATCATCCCCAAAGGTACCATAGCTTCCGTATACATCATTTTAGCTTCGTATTGACCCATTCCAACTTCCGTATGATCATAGAAACCTCTGGTATCACTTCAAAGAGCTTGAATCTTGATATTCTCATGTGATCTTGCAAGTTCTTCTTTCTTTAATCTCTTTCTTCTTGTTTTTCCTCTTGATGATCATTCTTCATAACCCAACTTCAATCTTCTTGATGAATATCTTCAATCTTCATCTTTCTTTCTTCTTTCTTCAATTCCTTGCCTCTTGATTATGATTATTCTCCATTTATGAGGCATTATAATATCAACCCACAATGATGTCTTATGACTAATCTACAAGATATACAACATTAAATATGGTAGTTAGTCAATGTGGAAGATAAGTATATTATACAAACTTTTTGCTCATATTTGACATCTATATTTGACATCATCAAAACTATTCATATCTAACATTCTCCCCCTTTTTGATGATGACAAATCTTTCAAGAAAAATATGTATGAGTTATAAAAACTAAGTAAGAGAAATATAATTTTTCTTGCCTTTCTCTCCCCCTATTTGGCATCAGCAAAAAGTTTGAAGCACAGATAGGAAAGGAAGAAATGTTTGTAGAGAAGTAAATATGAAATCAAATGAGAAATGTCATTCTCCCTATAAATCAAAATAAATGCATCAGAAAAACAAGTTTCTCTCCCTTGTTTTGAATGAAGTTTCATTTATAATGTGATGTAAATGAAAAATGGTTTCCCCAAAAAAAAAAACACATTTGAAAGAATATGGAAATATTTTCAAGAAAAACTTTCATAATCAATGATAGGCAAAGTAAGCTCAAAATATAAAGAGAGGGTTTAGAAATGCTCATTGGGATTTGGCAAGCTGAAGATTGATCCATGAAACCCATCGCCTTCCTTTCTTGTTGTGTTAGATCCAAGACATTTATGTTCACCATATTTTAACTATGCAACTATGATGGATCTTGTTCATAGGAGTTAACTGTGGCTGGCTCAATGGTAGGCTTTGAAGTGTGCTCAATAGAAAGCTTAGGAATAGCCTTCCTTAGAATGCTACTAAAATCATCCTGACTTGTGCCTTTTGTTGCTTTGAGGGTTGTAGCCAGTATTAAATCATCTTTCCTCAAAGTTGATAGATTCTCCAATTGAGTTGAGTTTCTGTTCAGCATGCTCAATGCTCATTTGTATTTATTGCTTTGAATATTGCAGCCAATTTATCTCCCTTGATTGATTGTTAAAGCATATGTCATCATATATGCTCCTTTCAGTATGCTGAGGAATGATCTTGCATAGAACAAATTCTCCTGTTATAAATAAAAACATTCTTGCAAGGAGAATGGTTGGTGCAATCAAGTATTAAATTTATTGTACAAAATCAAAGTCATCCTCTCTATATGATATGTTGAAAATTAAGATTATGATAAGAAAATATAAGAGTAACTCATCATCAAAACTAATTAAAAGATAGTGAATCCAGATGAGTATGTTAAAAAGATTTCCTTTCAATAAAGGAGATGAGCTTTTTAAGATATAAAACACGTATGAATGTGAAGCTCCCCCTTAATGAATGCATGGCTTAAAAGAAAAGCATTATGAGGAATATAGTCGATAACTCTCCTAGATTTTTTAAAAAAACATTGAAAATTTCGTAGAAAGAATGAGTATGAAAATATGAAGATTAGAGAGAAATCAATTTTTGAAAATGATGATGCTTTTCAAGGTTTTAATATTGTAACCCTGTATCCCTCGAGTAGTTATTTGAGTAATTCCACTCAACCATCACTCGAGTGCTCACCCGAGTGATGCAACTCAGAGAATTTTAATTAAGTAAGAATACAATACCTCACTCGAGTAATATCGTAATTACTCGAGCCATAATCCTCTGAAGTCCGTTGATGCATCGTTGGATACTCACTGTCTGATGATGTGATTAGTACTGAAAGATTCTGAAGCATAATCTCTATAGGCACTTTAGGATACCAAGATGAGCTCATAATAAAGCCTTGAAGTTCTGGTTGATTGAACCACAGAGTTGTCGAATCTTGCCATTCACAAAAGTGATAAACTCAACATGTTTGTAGCAAGCTCTGTGTGATTGTTGAAGCTCCTCTCTCAGAAAGCCTTAGACAGATGAACCAAAGAATGAAGGACCAGAAGACCAGTTCTAGCAAAATGTTGTATCTCATCTATTCTTGAAGTCTCAGCTCTCATTCTCTATGCCACTTGTGTCAACTTGGAGTGAGTTTCAGATTTACTTGGAGTAATTGCGAATTACTTGAAGGTATACTTGAAGTAATTGCAGATTACTTGAAGTAACTTCTAATTACTTGGAGTAAGTTCTGTAGAAGTATATATATCTTTGAAAGACATGATCTCTCCGACGTTCCTCTCCTTCTCACTAATAATATAGGCCATTGTGTGATAATCCTTTCATGAAGCGATTGAATTGGCCTTGCTCACCATAGCTCTAGTATAGATATATCATATAATTTTGTGAAAACATAGAGCTAGGATTGTAGTTGAGAATCCTCATAGGCTCACCAAGCTTGATGATTCTGTGCATCTCAGCATCTTCCTCTGAATATCTTCTGATCACCTTGGAACAATATGGAAGGTGGGTAGGCAACAAAGATTCATATTGGCTAAACTTATTCTTGGCCTTGAGTTGCTTTGAGATGAATCTCGTCTAGGTTCACCTAAGAGATTTTCTTCTTCTTTCTCTTTCTCTGGCTGTATCACTAGCTACTTACTTATGGTGTCACTTAAACGATACCACAGATTTTGCTTCTGCTCACATTGCAACACAGCTAGTCATGCCTTCTCTGTTAGCCTTTGATCTTTGTATCCAAAAGTAGAGCATTTTGATTAACTCCTGCAAAAGTATAAATAAATGCTCTTTGGTATCCAACTTTCTCTTGGGTCCATATAATATTAGACATTATAACTCTTATGCTCTTATATAATTGAATTATATGATATTTGAGCGAAGAGTATAATAATCAACAAAGACCAAAATATAATTTTACCCAATTAAATAAATTCAAGCAATTAACTCATAAAGGTTAATGAACAAATAATACCAAGAATGATGATTTCAAAAATCAATGACGATTTGTAAATACACTTTAAAAGATATGTCATTGATAAGATTTTCATGCAAGGCAGGTAAGTCAGATCAAAGAGAGTTGAAAATCTATTTATAATGACCAACTATTATGAAATGATAAATTATGAATGAAATCAAATTTCCCAAGAATGATCATGAGATATGCACATTGTTTCAAATCTCAGATGTAAATTTCAAATTATAACAATGTATTGTAAAATTGAGATTTTGAATATATGCAAAACTCATCTTTGAAATATGTTTATAATCAATGTTCATGTTGAAAATGGTGAAAGTTAACAGTTTAAGTATACATATACCAGAAAGCTTCCTTTTTAGAGAACAACTAAAATAACATGTTAGACATTGGAGTTTAACATGTTTGAGAATTTTCCCAAGAGCAAAAGTCATATTGAAAATGAATTAGCCAAAAAGGCTTAATTTTAAGGATGTATATAAACACAATGACTTTGCTATTGACCAAGAGATAAACTTGACTTTTAGAGATGTGTCTTGAAGAATAGGGATATTCAACTCAAGAATTTGAATAGAAGGATCTAGTTACTCAAAGAATGGATGAAGACAAATGGTAATACATTTGAGCAACAAGATGAGTATAAGAATTTATGGATGATGAAACACATACTCATTGATCCAAATGACTAGTGTTGTAGAATATTATCCTGGTAAGTTATTCCACAATAATGGTTAATGCATTAAGATTCAATGCACTAATGAACATTCATAATGCTTGGAATAACATGGCCAACCAAAGATTTATGCATTAGGCATAAAGCTTTCACATATTAGATTCTTTTCTAGGAAATACACTTGAAACTCATATAGATAGTTAACTTGTTAGACATAAGGTCTAACTTGTTAGAAAATAATGGTTGAGGAGTTCAAGCATTGGATAACACATTTAAGATTAATGATCAATATGTCAATGATGGGGAAATACTCTAGTGGAAGAATTTGAAGCATTTCTGATTTACAGTATACATAAATATTAACTTCCAATTTTGAAACCAATTTAAATGCAAACAATATATAAGTAATTTTCAAATAATGTGTATGCATTTTTATAAACAAGATGAATTGGAATCTAAGTATATTTTTGAAATGTACTTTTCAAAACTCAAATACACAATTTCATTTTAAGTCCATTTAGCAATCTAAAAACAGTTTGAAAACCATAAATGATTAATTGCTAATGGTATGCAATTTTATAACACATGATGAAACCAAAACACATTTTTGAATTGTGCACTTCAAAACAAAAATTGATAGATAAACTATGCACAATTTCACTTATCATTCATTTAGCAATCTATAAACAAACTATCAATCATGAAGGATTGATTGCTAAATGAATGCAATAATGAACAAATTCTCATTACTCAAAATAAATAATTCATATAATCACAGTATATAGTAAGGATTAGATATCACCGTAATTTCTCTTGTCCTTGTGACAGCTTGCTTGATTTTGGTGGAATAATATTGGTTTCTCTCCTTTGCACAATCAGCACCAAGATCCAAACTCCGAATTTCAGCATCATCAAGATATGAATGTGGTCATAGTCTTGAGAAGCTTTTTCTTATTCTACAGAACTATATAAATTTCTTTTCTTCATGGTATCCAACATTGATTGGATCCATTTCTTGTTAGCTTGTAGGAATCAAGATAAAATTCACATGCTCTAAGAATATAATCAATTCGAGGCAATTGCGCATAATGAATTAAACATATCTTTATGCATAAAAGAAATATTTTTTTTTCAAATCATTATATATATGCATAAAGAATTATCCTGTTGAGCATTGCAATCCCTTTATAAATAAATCTATTAAGTGGCTTCTTTTTTTAAAAAAAAAAAAGATTTGAAAACATAATTTCAAAATAGTTTACAATGCTCATTCCTATGGTTCCAAAATATAAAATCTCAAGAAATATTACAGACAATAGTATAGGAAATTTTATCATTGTGTACCTTTGCCTTAGATACTTGGAGGATTGCTTTTGCTTACCCACTGCATCTTTCTAGGATGTTGATACTTTGAATATCTTGCTTTGGGTGTTGGCAATCGTCTCTCAAAATACATAGACTCCAGGAGTCTTTTACTTGATGCTTGAGAGATCCTCCTTTTCTTGTTCTCCTCAAGATAGTTGAGCGGTACTCTATGGTAGTCCATTCTTGAGGTAGAATGTACTCTTTTTCTCCATTGCATTTCTTTGTGATTAAACTTTGCAGTTCCAGCAATGGGTGCTCCGAGAGTTCTTCTTTTCGATATAGATGGTATGAACCTCTTTCTTGGTGCATGAGAAACTCTTGGTTTCTTCTTCATCATCTCCGTACCCTTATGTTCATTCTTCTTATATTCAATCTGCATACATAAAGTACTAGAAGAACATTTTGGTACCCACATATACTTGGGTCCTTGATTGTTAGGATTAGACATTACTTGTCTTTTTGGAACCCAAGCATATTTATTTCTCAAATTAGAATTTCTTCTAATATAGCATGTGTGAGAAATATGACCTGATTTACCACAATAATTGCAAGTAATATGATGATATGCATTATGAGATTTTATGCAAGTATTGTGTTGATCAAGAAAAGATGATTTCGAATGATCAATTTGCCTAAGTCTTTTCTTCCCGCATGAATTTCCAGCATGATTGAAAATCTTTTTGCTTTTCTCAATAGAATTAATAATTGGTTGAAAAACAATTTTATGCAAGCTTTGAAAATCAGTTTTACGAAAATCACAAGAAGAATTGGAACTTTTTACCTTAAGTTCATGTTGAGCTCCAGAGAGTGAATTTTCTTGTTCGTCCATAACGAGCTCTTTTCGTGAATCATTTTCCTCTTGTTCTTCTATGTTGACAAGATCATGGAAGTGTTCTATGATTTCTCCTTCTTCATTGTCAACTTCCACTTGTTCATGAATTGTGGATATATAGCTTGTAGTCTCACATGAACTGTCAGCACTTTCAACTTCAACACACTTGTTAGAAGTATACAGAGAATCAAGAGTATCCCAAATATCTTTTGCAGTAAAGCAAAATCTAATTTTCTCAAAATCATTTTCAGTTAAAGTACTATACAAAATTTTCATTGCTCTAATGTTTAACGAAAACATTTTCTTTTCTTTTTCTGTCCAATCCTTTCTTGGTTTGAAATCAAAGGTATTTGTAAAAACATTCCACATATCATAATCAAAGCTTTTTATGAAAGATGTCATTCTAGCTTTCCAAAACCAAAAATCAATATCTTTCAAAATAGGTGGAACAGTGTAGTCAAAACCTTCAGAAAGCATATAACAACCAAAATCAGCCATTATAAACTCTTGAGACGATTAAGTCCTTTAAACAAGAGTCCGTCTCTGATACCAAATGTTAGAACCGGCTGACACCCAAGAGGGGGGGTGAATTGGGTGTAAGATAAAAACTTAAGAACTTTGAAATTCTTTTCGCATCTTAGAGGAAGCAATAAATATGAAAGTAATGAATCATAAATCACAGTTAGATATTTAAATGATATATGCTGGAAGTATAAGAGCTTAGGGAAGAGTATATGCAAACTGTGATTTATCCTGGTTCGGCCCAATCCACGATGACCTACGTCCAGTCCCCAGGCTCCTCCTGAGATTTTCAAATCCACTATTTTCTTGTTTAATCCAGGCACAAGAAAAGCCTTTACAAAGTTCTCACCAAGATACTTCCCCTTACAACAAGTCTTACGAGCAGAGCAATCCCGAAGACGTTTCCCTCCAGCTTACCTATGCAAGTCTAACGAGCAGCAACGTTCTCTTCTGCTTACACCACTGTAAGTCTTACGAGCAGCAACGTTCTCTACTGCTTGCACCTTGTAAGTCTTACGAGTAGAAAGTCTTACCAGTGATTCTCTCTACAGCTTCCCGTAAGGAAATCAACCCACTCAAGGTCCCTCTACCTTGAGATCATTTCAGAAATACAATTGAAAGTGTTTACAAACTCTCTCACAGAGTGGATATGATGAACACTGAAGTATAATACAAAAACTCTCTCTCTCAAATGTAAATGATATAGAAAGTAGAGAAACAGAGAGTATGTGCGATGGGCAATGATGTCAGGATGTTGGCATTTAGACGATGTATATTCTGAGTCTTCCTTCTGTTTTGGATGATCTTCTATTTATAGCTGATGAGGATTGATGACCGTTTGAGTATTTCAACATGTCCGTTAGAGTGACGCAGCTTTGTTTGACCGTTCTTTGATTTTGAAAACTAGCCGTTGGAACGTTGGCCGCTCCACTCCGTAAAGTCAACTTTTATCTCTTCTCATCATCTCTTCATTGTTTTACTGGAAAAATGCATTAAACACTAATACAATGAAGTATTAGAGTGATTAGAAGCAAGAAGAATGAGTTATATGATCATTCCATTGATTTCCAGAATCTTCAGACGCTGTTCTGTTTTTCTGGGAAGCATTACTCGAGTACTTACTCGAGTAAATATCAAGTTTCTACACAGGTTACTCGAGTGGCTACTCGAGTGACCTTCTATTTTCTGCATAGCTTACTCGGGTAGTGACTTGAAGTTCTCTCTTCATGCACAGTGCTTTACTCCAGTAGTGACTTGAAGTTTTCGTCAATAACTCTTCATGTACAGTGATTTACTCCAGTAGCGACTTGAAGTTTTCGTCAATGTACAGTGATTTACTCCAGTAGCGACTTGAAGTTTTCGTCAATGTACAGTGATTTACTCCAGTAGCGACTTGAAGTTTTCGCATGGTTACTCGAGTACCTCCTCGAGTAACATTAGCAGTCGTACAAAATGCCGAGAGCAACTGCAAGTGACCTACATGGTTAATCGAGTACTTACTCGAGTAACGTTGGCAGGCCGAGAGCAATTGGAAGTTTTCTATCTGATTACTCGAGTACCTACTCGAGTAAAGTCTTTTGTTTTCAACCAGTTACTCGAGTAGCGCCTTCAAGTAAATTCTTGATTTTGACTCGAAACATGGCACATTATATATCATTGGAAAGCCCTCATTATCTACATTCCAATGCAACAAAAATCAGCTCCAAACTCGTTGTGTACAGAAAGTTATGATCCAAAGAGTATCTACTGTTCTTAGATAATCCTGAAATCACGAGCAGAAACTTCCAGAAGTCATAGCTCTTAGGATATAGCTTCAAATGTGACAAATTATATATCCATGGAAAGCTCTTTGAGTCTTCTTTCATATGGCATCGGTTTCGTCTCAATCCGATATGTATTTTGAGAGTTATGTCCAAAATACCGAAGCTGTCCTGGAATATGACGGTGATTCATGAGTCAACTTCAACAGATCATATCTCCCTCATCTGAACTCCTTTGAATGTGATCTTGGTGTCAAAAGTTCGTGTTGGAAGTCTAGTTTCATATGCCACCGGTTTCAGTTCCATAAGACATGTGGTTGGAGAGATATCATCAAAATACCGAACCTCTGTTCTGCCGCGCGAAAAACAGAGTACCCATTACTTCAAGTTCCACCTCGAGTGATTCATCAAATAATCCGGCAGATTACTCGAGTAAGGCCTCGAGTAAACACCTCCAAAATCAGACAATACCATATTACTCGAGTGATTACTCGGGTAATCATCCCCAAAGGTACCATAGCTTCCGTATACATCATTTTAGCTTCGTATTGACCCATTCCAACTTCCGTATGATCATAGAAACCTCTGGTATCACTTCAAAGAGCTTGAATCTTGATATTCTCATGTGATCTTGCAAGTTCTTCTTTCTTTAATCTCTTTCTTCTTGTTTTTCCTCTTGATGATCATTCTTCATAACCCAACTTCAATCTTCTTGATGAATATCTTCAATCTTCATCTTTCTTTCTTCTTTCTTCAATTCCTTGCCTCTTGATTATGATTATTCTCCATTTATGAGGCATTATAATATCAACCCACAATGATGTCTTATGACTAATCTACAAGATATACAATATTAAATATGGTAGTTAGTCAATGTGGAAGATAAGTATATTATACAAACTTTTTGCTCATATTTGACATCTATATTTGACATCATCAAAACTATTCATATCTAACAACTTCCCCTCTAAATGTAATACCCTGAATTTTGAGACTTGAGGCTAGAAAATAAGCCTAAGATTAGTGGATTGCTAAGCCCTAGTTTAGCAAGATCCCAAATTATGATTAAGGGTTAATGACTCCAAAAGTGGATGTCATTAGTGATAAATGGACCCTTTTGGAGACTATGATGTGATTTGGAATCGGAATGTGTTGTGAGCAACGCTGAAACCCTGTATTTAATTTCAATTATGGATTAACATCTAAATTGACTTAAAATAGAAGGGAGGGCGCATTGTGGAAGAAAAGGAATGATATGTTATGTTTTGTGGTGATGCAAGAGAAATTGCCATAATCAGGAGCAAAACAGTGAAGTTACTGACCAATTGGTCACTTCCCGAAGAGGAAACTCATTGGTAGCTTCAAGATCAATGGTTGAGATTGATTTGTGAAATAGATCAAGGGGTGGAATCATGTGTGTGTGTGCCTATGAGAACTCATGAGAGATGTGATAAGGGTGTGACACGTGGCATTTTTTGGACCCTTGGATCTTGGTCAATTTGTCAAAGCTTTCCTTCTCTCCTCTCCTCTCTATTTGGTTGTCCAAGTGGCCTTTATGCCTCCAAAAATCTGATCTCTTCTTCATCTCATCCCTCTCTCTCCAAAACCTCCATTTTTGCCAAGCTTGGGGAAGGAAAGAGAAAGAGAAAGGTGATGTTTTAGCCTTGTTAAGTCCTATAATGCTCTAATACCCTTCTCTAATGTTGTTCATAGTCATGAGAGCTTCATCTCAATGGTTTTAGATTCTTGATTGGAGGTTTTTGGGAGCTTGAGAAAAATTGGAAGGATGAAGAATGAAGGAATTAATTTGGGAAAGAGGAATAGGTGAGTATTTGAAGCCTTTTGATCTAAGTTTTGTGAATTGTAGATGAGTTTTGTGAATTGTGAATTTTGCCCTGATTTTGTGGTAATTTTGAAATGCATGAATTGTCATGTGTTTTGAGGTACAATTAGTGTTTTATTATGTTATATGTTCATTGGAATTGGTTTGGAACTTTAGAAAGTAAAGAATTGCAATGTGAGTTTGAATTATGACTTGTGTTGACATGTTGTAGTTATTGGTGAAACATGTCAATGGAATGTGAATTTGGTTGATTTGGTATTTCCAACGGATTCCTTGTGAAATTTTGTGTGAGAATGATGTTTGATATGAAAATTGGACCATTGGAAGCAAGTGTGCAAAATCTGGAATTCTGTCTTTTAAAACTCTGTTCTGGACAGTCTGCTTGTGTTGACGTTTTGAATGGGCAAATGGTCTCTAAAAATTCTGAAACTTTTCAATATTAAATTTGACATTACAAGCTTCAAAATGAACATATAATTTGGTCTCATATTTTTCCTATGAATAGGACTTAAATATATTTCAATGGGCTTTGGGATCATCTCATTTTTATTCTTCTGGAATTAGTTATGAATTTTTGAAGTTTCCTTGGCTGCAACGCAAAAGTTTCTATGTGTGTTTTGGCTGCAGCCAGAAATTCTTGGCTTTAGCCAAAAACCTTTCATGCACATTTTGGCTGCAACCAAAGGATTCTTGGCTACAGCCAACCCCTATTTTCAGTATTTGGTAATTTTGAAAAGTGATTTCCAACATAGTACGTTCCAATCCTTTCAAGCTTTTGTTGAGCTTATTATTAGACACTTAAGGGACTCAAATGACAACCAACTTTAAGTGATATGAAAGTAAGGATTTGGATTAGAGATTAAACCTATGCACTTAATTTGGTTATAGGGTTTGATGTTCGCCCTGATCGTGAGCAGCCGGAGCTGGAGCTTACATGGAAAGTACAAGTATAGGGAACTTACCTCTTTCGCATGTATTTGATAATTGTGTTGGTACATTGATACATGTATTGCTTTGCTTGATTATGTGAAACATATATGAATGATTGTAGCTCTGTTTCTATTTATGCTATGGCCATGAGTATGTTATTGAAACATTGAGTAAGCAGATATGTCATTGTGTCAGCATGAGTTATATATTGCAAGCATGACATGCATTAAACACTTATCTTGTGTAACCCCTTCAGTAATTATATCCGAAATACACGATTAAAATGAAATAGAGACCAATAATAATCAAATAACATTTACTAACCCATCACATGATGGGGTTTTCAAAAATACGTTTCGAAATCATTTATAAACTTGGTCTCATATTCACATTTCGAATACAATTACTACGCGAAGATAAATCACGTTCATATAAATATCAGAGTGCACAACATAATCATCCCGGCAATCTTGGGTACATACCTTCGCTAAAGATATACAGGGCACAATTGCCCATTACAATTCTTCAAATGGGGATTACACAATTTCATCTCGAATGAGTCCTGCCGCTCCCTCCACGAGCCACTTGCCCTATCTAAATTGTTGGTAAGGGAGGGTGAGATTCGAGAGAATCTCAGTAGGGAAACATTATCAATATGCAGGCAAGATAAGTGTTTAATGCATGACATGCTTGCATCACATAACTCATGCACACATACAATGACAAATCTATAAGCTCAATGCTTCGAACGATACACATATGGCCATAGCATATATTGAAACATAGCTTCAAATCATTCATACATGTTCCATATAATCAAGCAAAGCAATAACATGCATCAACACATTAATACAGTTATCAGAGCATGCAGGAGAGATAAGTTCCCTACCTCCAGTCTTTTCTCCTCGATTTGTGTGCCAGCAACTCAGGGCTTCACCTTCGATCCTACAATGTCAAATGTACTATTTAGAAACTTCCATAGTGTTTCTGGGGGTTATATGAGGCTATATTGAAAATTTACTAAAATACCCTCAGGGACCCGGTCTGACTGTACTTTTCCTGAAATTTTGACATAGGCTATTCTAACATATTTTTGCCCAAGGAAACCATTTCCAGACTCGGAATTATCAAATTCAATGTCAATTACAAAATTACCCTTGACAGCCCCACTTTAAGGGTTTCAGGGGCGTTTTCGTAATTATGCTTTTTCGGCCTGTTCCGAAAAAGTGACCAATTGTAACCCCACCTAATTTTCGCTCATGAACTCAATGGAACCATCAAATCATTGAAAATCCAACTCTAAGACCCATTTATAGCCATAACCGAAATATACAAGTACTCCGGGGAAAATTGGGGGTTTTCGGTTTTGGCTCCGTAAACGCGTTCCTTTCTACTCCTAACCACTTTATTGACTATTCCATTAGGTTATCACTACCATTTAGTATCAATTTGGGCAGCATAACAGCCCCACAAACCCATTTTCCATTTTTAGAACCAAAGACAATCCGGCGAAATTTCACTGATTAAATTGTCTATAACAGCCAGAATAGTCAATATGCATGAGTTTGGAAGTTACCTCAAACTCCCACTAGCTTTTCCTTCTTGTGGCTGAAAACCCTAACTTCAAAACACCAAAAGAGGAGCTTCCAAACCTTAAAGAACATAAAGGAGTAGCTTAGTATCGGAGTTATACGCGTTAGGAGCTAGATCGTCGGAGAAATCGACTTACCTTGCGAGATTTCTTCCTCTTTCTCTCTATTTTTCTCTCAACTCCTCTCTCCATATTCAGCTGTGCAGCACGTAGGAAATGAGAGCTGAAGATGATGAGAAGATGTTTTAATTCCATGCTTATGTCATCTTGCCTTTTGATGATGTCATAATTCCCAAAATTGGCATTTTCGGATTTTCTGGCAGATTTTCTGCCCAAACTTTGAAAAATCATAACTAATTCTAGAAAAATCGAAATGAGGTGATTCCAAATCCAAATGAAAGGTATTTAAGTCCTCTTCATTGGAAAAATATAATCCATTACCAGAAATCACCACAAAATTCCAGAATTAAACAAATTTCATCACTGCCCCAAAACAGAGTCCATTTTCGACCTCAAATTTTGGACAGTCATATCTCCCAGTTCCCAACATGAAATGGCACAAAGTATATGTCCATTTTGAAGCTTGGGATGTGATCTTTAAGTCTGGAAATTTTCATAATTGTCTGACATCATTTGCCTAGTAAAAACGTCCACACGAGAAGACTGCCCAGATAGAATTCATACTGGACAGCATTTCGAATTTTGCAACCAATGTGTCCAATCTAATTTAAATCAATTCCAATGATTAAATATCACAACATGACACCATTTCCATCACAATACCCCATTCAATTCTTCCCTCTATTCTAAGTTAATTTGGATGTTAATCCATAATTGAACTCAAATACAGGGTTTTGGCGTTGCTCATAACACACGCGACTACAATCCACTTTATATTCTCTAAAAGGGTTCATTAATCACTAACCATGTCCACTTTTGTAGTCATTAACCCCTAATCACAATTTGGGATCTTGCTAAACCGGGGCTTAGCAATCCACTAATCTCAGGCTTATTCTCTAACCTCGAGTCTCAAAATTCGGGGTATTACATTTCTCCCCCCGTTCAATAAATTTCGTCCTCGAAATTTGACGAACAACTTAATCCACAAACTACGGATGCTTCTTCACGACAGCTTCCGTTTCACAATTCATTTCACATTGGATAGTCCCTTCTAGACCACGCAGACAACCGGTGCACCACAAATCTGATTCTCAGAAGAATCTTAAACAAACTAATGTGTCATGCATGGTTGCTCATACAGATACTCAGGATTCTCATAATCACCATACAATCTTGCTATCACCCCTTACTAGTAATAGCACCATATCTTCGACACGAACACAAATGCAACATCGTTGCCATAAAACTGCAATCGGCCTACATCACGATTACCACACAAACGCAATCACCATACATTTTACCTAACAGATACAATTGCTTCCACATACGATTGCCACAAGACCATCATCACATAACCACAATCGTCGCAAGCCCCCCAATTATTGAGTGGCTAGTGCATCTCAATATCCGGAGGCTCTAAATCATGAGCCATATCATAAGATTTTGGCAGTTTGGCAGCATAGGCTACCACTCTGCTCAACTCAATCTAGTTACCCCTTCCGGGAGTAACACCAAAACACCACAACCTCAATACATCAAACGACAGCCTCAGCTGTATACACAAACATTTCAACTTTCACTACATCCACTTTCACAGCTTTACCCTCACCCGTACACCCACCAGTAACTCCACTAGTGGTAACCAGGACTTTTGGGTATCAACACAATATTACTTCTATATCAACTTTCATGGTGTCGCCCTCACTCGTACACCCACCAGTGACTCCGCTAGTGGTAACCGGGACTTTTGGGTATCCACACAATAGTACTTCTGTATCAACTTTCATGGTGTCGCCCTCACCCGTACACCCACCAGTGACTCCGCTAGTGGTAACCGGGACTTTTAGGTATCCACACAATAGTACTTCTGTATCAACTTTCATGGTGTCGCCCTCACCCGTACACCCACCAGTGACTCCGCTAGTGGTAACCGGGACTTTTAGGTATCAACACAATATTACTTCTATATCAACTTTCATGGTGTCGCCCTCACCCGTACACCCACCAATGACTCCGCTAGTGGTAACCGGGACTTTTGGGTATCAACACAATGTCACATCATTTGGTCACTCCGGAATCTCAATTTCTTCTATCCAGGCGCCTTTTTTTTGTCACACCCCCCTTAATGGGTGCCCACGCTTCCGCTGCGTGGCTGGCTCCCACATCACACCCATCTGATAGATGTCCGTGGGGTACCGGACTCACAATTTTATTGTCACACCCCTTCAGAGTGTCCACCCCCTGGTCAACTACGTATCAGGGCTACGATGGCCGTCCCCTGACCGGGACTGGCAGGCAGCTGGGTTACTCACCTTTCACCCAGGACTCACAAGAAAATCCACATCCTTATCAAACGTACATTGCAGACTCTAATTTTACGCACCGCCTTTTGGCCTTAGGTCAACACCGGTGCAACCAACGTGGTGGCTAGCCAAGCTGGCCATGCCGGGGTAATTGCCCTCACAACCAAGAATCCCCGATCATGTATTCGAATTCGCTATCAACTAAACTAGCTCTGCTCTGCTACGCCACACCTCAATCCCAGCTCGTTCACAACTATCACAGATTCACAATCACACTCCACCCTCATCCCTTTTTACCGCCGGGAAGACACACAGTCTTTACCCCAACCGTTGCTAGCGACTCAGGGACTATTGGCGTGGCAGTGCATATACATAGCCTCACGGCTCATAAATAGTCAATCCCTCGTAACTACCGCCCCAATGGAACGGTCCTCCACCATGGGAATCACCCCATACGACCGCAGGTGAGAGACTCATAATGTACAATTGCAACAAGCTGGAACCAGGCATTTTAATAATTCCACCTACCACAAATTCTTTTCACCTACTGGGATCCTTCAATACCCCTTCTCACAAATTAATCTGGACTTCAAAGTTTTACTTCTCGAAGCCATCACTAACACCTTACACTTTCTGCAAACTCGAGCTTCTGCTCAATGCTGTACTTAAACACATCACATTATCATGCTTCCGCTGTACACTCTGAGGTCTTTCTCCTCATCTGTGCTTTAACAATGTCAAGTTGATTTAACAGGAGTCCCATAGGAATCTCCTACTACAACTGACAACATTCACAATTTGTGCCAGACTTTGGCCCCATTCAACTCAAATCAATCAGAGCCATAACCAGCACTTCGTTGAGATCCCATACTCTCAACGTTCCCAGACCTCTATTATACGATTCAACGTCATGGAGAGTGCACACTAAGGTTTGTCATCACGGCAGCTGCACACTAGGGTTTGTCGTCACGACCGCAGTCACAAATTTTTTTTTTTTAAATATTGTCACACCCCTTCAGAGTGCCCACCTCCCTGGTCAACTACGTACCAGGGCTCCGCTGGCCGGCCCTTACACTGAGCCTGGCAGGCAGCTGGGTTACTCAAATTTCACCCAGGACTCATATATTCCCCGTATCTCCACCGCCCCGAAGGCACGGTCCTCCCACTGTGTGCCATACACACCCCTAGTGGCCCGCAGGAAATAAACACACAAATAGCCGCTCTGATCAGACGTCACCGTAGGTAGCCCTCTCCAATCAGAACTCCCCGTAGGTTGCCTTCTCCACTTCGAATCCATGTAGATAACTCTTTCAAATTCAAATTCTCCGCAGAATCACTTTTCCTTGTGCTAGATGAACACTAGCAACCTCAGGATACTTGATACACATTTCATTTCCAACTAGTACCACATCCTGGTACCACAGACCATATAGGTCATATCAACCTCCTAAGGACCAGCTTGACTATTGAGTCTGATCCTTGGATCCCAATTCATTTTTCAAACTTTCAACCGCAGTTGAACCGGGAAATCACTTCCCTCGTTTCACGGATCATCATCAACTCAAACTCAAATTCAAATATCTCTGCCAGCCTAAGGCACCTCAGCCCCCTAGGTCTTAAGGCCTTTACACACACAAGCTCGGTATGGCATCACTACATGTAACATCATACCACCTAGGGTTTCTCACCCAACGTCTAGGTTGGAGCCATGATCAACCTAGAACCTCAATATCACACATCTAGGAAATCATTTTCCCTTAGTTCTCTAATCAGACGATGGGTTTGATTACCTCCACTTCTAGGTCTACACCTCAAATCCTCGAGTGAATCATACTGACTCACCATATCCACAACACAATTAATGTATACACATGGCTCTTAAACTCATATATCCATAAATAGCAAGGACCTTAATGTGTATACCACAACAAACAAAGTCATCTCCTATGACTTAAGGCAGCAACTATTGCCATTATCCTAGCAAATTCCCGTGTTTGCCAAGAACTGCAGCTCTGATACCAAAATGTAACCCCCTCAGTAATTATATCCGAAATACACGATTAAAATGAAATAGAGACCAATAATAATCAAATAACATTTACTAACCCATCACATGATGGGGTTTTCAAAAATACGTTTCGAAATCATTTATAAACTTGGTCTCATATTCACATTTCGAATACAATTACTACGCGAAGATAAATCACATTCATATAAATATCAGAGTGTACAACATAATCATCCCGGCAATCTTGGGTACATACCTTCGCTAAAGATATATAGGGCACAATTGCCCATTACAATTCTTCAAATGGGGATTACACAATCTCATCTCGAATGAGTCCTGCCGCTCCCTCCACGAGCCACTTGCCTTGTCTAAATTGTTGGTAAGGGAGGGTGAGATTCGAGAGAATCTCAGTAGGGAAACATTATCAATATGCAGGCAAGATAAGTGTTTAATGCATGACATGCTTGCATCACATAACTCATGCACATATACAATGACAAATCTATAAGCTCAATGCTTCGAACGATACACATATGGCCATAGCATATATTGAAACATAGCTTCAAATCATTCATACATGTTCCACATAATCAAGCAAAGCAATAACATGCATCAACACATTAATACAGTTATCAGAGCATGCAGGAGAGATAAGTTCCCTACCTCCAGTCTTTTCTCCTCGATTTGCGTGCCAGCAACTCGGGGCTTCACCTTCAATCCTACAATGTCAAATGTACTATTTAGAAACTTCCATAGTGTTTCTGAGGGTCATATGAAGCTATATTGAAAATTTGCTAAAATGCCCCTGGGGACCCGGTCCGGCCCCACCGTACCCGGTCCGACTGTACTTTTCCCGAAATTTTGACATGGGCTATTCTAACATATTTTCTCCCAAGGAATCCATTTTCAGACTCGGAATTATCAAATTCAATGTCAATTACAAAATTACCCTTGACAGCCCCACTTTAAGGGTTTCAGGGGCGTTTTCGTAATTATGCTTTTTCGGCCTGTTCCGAAAAAGTGACCAACTGTAACCCCACCTAATTTTCGCTCGTGAACTCAATGGAACCATCAAATCATTGAAAATCCAACTCTAAGACCCATTTATAGCCATAACCGAAATATACAAGTACTCCGGGGAAAATTGGGGTTTTTCGGTTTCGGCTCCGTAAACGCGTTCCTTTATACTCCTAACCACTTTATTGACTATTCCATTAGGTTAGCACTACCATTTAGTATCAATTTGGGCAGCATAACAGCCCCACAAACCCATTTTCCATTTTTAGAACCAAAGACAATCCGGCGAAATTTCACTGATTAAATTGTCTATAACAGCCAGAATAGTCAATATGCATGAGTTTGGAAGTTACCTCAAACTCCCACTAGCTTTTCCTTCTTATGGCTGAAAACCCTAACTTCAAAACACCAAAAGAGGAGCTTCCAAACCTTAAAGAACATAAAGGAGTAGCTTAGTATCGGAGTTATACGCGTTAGGAGCTAGATCGTCGGAGAAATCGACTTACCTTGCGAGATTTCTTCCTCTTTCTCTCTATTTTTCTCTCAACTCCTCTCTCCATATTCAGCTGTGCAGCACGTAGGAAATGAGAGCTGAAGATGATGAGAAGATGTTTTAATTCCATGCTTATGTCATCTTGCCTTTTGATGATGTCATAATTCCCAAAATTGGCATTTTCGGATTTTCTGGCAGATTTTCTGCCCAAACTTTGAAAAATCATAACTAATTCTAGAAAAATCGAAATGAGGTGATTCCAAATCCAAATGAAAGGTATTTAAGTCCTCTTCATTGGAAAAATATAATCCATTACCAGAAATCACCACAAAATTCCAGAATTAAACAAATTTCATCACTGCCCCAAAACAGAGTCCATTTTCGACCTCAAACTTTGGACAGTCATATCTCCCAGTTCCCAAAACGAAATGGCACAAATTATATGTCCATTTTGAAGCTTGGGACGTGAAATTTAAGACTCTAAAGTTTCATAATTTTCTGACATCATTTGCCTAGTCAAAACATCCACACGAGAAGACTGGCCATACAGAATTCACACTGGACAGCATTTCCAGTTTTGCAACCAATGTGTCCAATTCAATTTAAATCAATTCCAATGATTAAATACCACAACATGACACCATTTCCATCACAATACCCTATTCAATTCTTCCCTCTATTCTAAGTCAATTTGGATGTTAATCCACAATTGAACTCAAATACAGGGTTTTGTTGTTGCTCATAATACAAGCGACTACAATCCACTTTATATTCTCTAAAAGGGTTCATTAATCCTTAATCACAATTTGGGTTCTTGCTAAACCAGGGCTTAGCAATCCACTAATCTCAAGCTTATTCTCTAACCTCGAGTCTCAAAATTCGGGGTATTACATCTTGCATGCATACTGGTATTTGTTTCCTAGTGAGATTCTCTAGAATCTACCCTCCTTACAAACATTTTAGACAGGGTAGGTGGATCGAGGATGGAGCATTCAACCAAAGGCGACGATGACTCCTTCGGGTTGTAATCTTGTGATAGTTGGTTATCATTGCATGTTTGGGATTAAGTATATTTGGATATATGATTGTATAGGTTGGAATGTATATTCGAGTATGTATTTGGTATAAGAATTTGTGTAATCCCCTATTTGGAAAATTGTAAAGGGCGAATGTGTCCTGTAAAGCTTAGATTAATGTAAGGAATCCAGGATTGCTGGAAATTTATATTGTGTACTCTGATAGTTACATGAATGTGATTTATCTTCGCAGAGTAGTTATATTTGATATGTGAATATGAGACAAGGTCAATTAGCTTTTGAAAAATATTTATGAAAACCCTATCTCAAGGATGGGATTGTGAATTATTTTTATTTATTATTGGTCTCTATTTCACTTTAATCGCATATTTCGGATATAATTACGGAAGGGGGTTACACTCTACCTCTTGCTCACACATTGCATCATAAAATCAATGATGACTCTGTGGTGGTCGATGTTAACGGCAAACCCACAGTAGGTGGCGGCGTTCAGGACTCATATGGAGAAGATAGAGCTATAGAGGACTACTTTGCTACACCATGGAGTGTCTCTGTTTCTAGGTCTCATATTGTTTCATTTTGATAAATTCCTATTATATGACTCATTTTATATGAATTTATATATAATCTAGACAAGTGCGTGGTAGCTTCTGGATTCGGGTAATGGGCATTTGATTGAAAGGTCTTGATCTGATAAAAAAGGGCAAAAGTGAATTTTTCTTTTCTTTTCATTTTTTTCTTCTTTGTTATAATTTCCTAGCTACTTGATTATTTTAATTTGTTGTCGAACACTATGATTCGTATATTCTGGTTTTTCTTTTGTATATTCTTTTTTACATCATGGTGTTCTGCTTCATATCCTTTTATTGACAGGTTTCATTGTTTTTATTTGAGTTCATTTAATAGACATGCATCTCTAATCTATGACTTTTTGTCAAGCAATTTTTTTTCTTTCCCTTGGCCCCTCCTTTTCTGTTTGTTATTGTTTGGATTGGTTTCTTTCTCTTAGGGTTGTTTCCTATGATTGTGTTGGTTGAACAAGAAGAAGTACCTTATGGTGAACATTTAGATATGATGCCTATTAATAGTTTTTTTTGTTATACTTTGTTGCGAGATCCACACCACAACTTGTGCGGTCTACTTCCCCCAACAAATATTTCTCAAGATACTTAGGTGATCAAGACACAAGAATATTTTGAATAATTTCTATTTATGTGTTCTTTATGACATCAGGTCAAAGTAACTGTCATTTTATTGTTCAAGTGAAGAAAATGATTCGACATGTACGCCAATATTAGGTCCCATTGCAGAAGTACATGGCAATGATGGATCTTTAGGTGCATTTGTAAAAGAATTTTAATGAAGTGATATTTTTGTCTGCTTCTTTGCTTGAATTTTTTTTCCTTTTATCACCAAAAGGATTTAATTTACCTGTGAACTGCAATTTAATAGGAAAAAGAAAGTAACTTTAGATTTGGATGAAAACTCTTGAAATCTAGCACTTCAATTTTAAATAGCTTTTGTCTGTAAGGATTGTAAATGCCATTGTTTTTTTCCTATTGGATTTGATTTACACGTTTGAAATGAATCTTTGCATATCCTGAGGAAAGTGTCTGCATAGTTTGATTTGTAATGGAATTGTAGTCTAAACTTGAGCTTTTATATTTATTTCAGGAGTGAAATGAAAGGCTATTTTACAAACTTCTTGTTGACCATGTTGAGCTTTTAATCTTTTACATGTTTTGCACTACTACTAAAGTCAATTTGATTCAAGGGCTGTCCTATTTGTTATAAAAGCCTCATGATAGTGCTGTTGTTGACTTACAATGCTGTTGTTTTGTGAGGGACATGGTATTTTCATTTGAGTGTTTTCCAAATTCAAAAAAATATAAATGTCTACAAATTGATAGTTTTTCAATACTGAGGGGCAGAAAAGCAAAAAATATTTTAAACAAAAAGGAGTTACAACGACTGGTTTTGAAAAACAGTAGTTGTATATCTAAGATACAACGACTATTTTTGCAAAAACAGTCGGTGTAAGTCTCTTACTACGATTGTTTTCAAATGGTCGTCTATTTTGAAATTTTCCATGACACTCACATACACGTCCCCCTGAAAACGGTCATTAAAAGGGCATAAAAATAATCGTTAAAAGTCCCTTCTGCAGTAGTGTATAAATAATCCTGTGTGTAGGATACTTTGAGTGGCTAAGCTAAGAGAGGCTACCAAGAACATAATTTATAAACTTAATGGGGACAATCAAAATATTTGATATTTATGAAAATAATTCGTTGTCAAGCCATTGACAAATAGTCATGGTAATACTGAAGTTGAGATGTCAGATTAGTAAAGAAAAGGTTACGAAACCTATATAACTTAACAAGCAAAACAAAATAGTATAAATTGCCCTATAAAATTGTATAGCTGTGATTCAATATTTCTTTCAATAAATATCTTTGGTTGGTAAATTGTTTGTGTATAATTACATTGCCATTTCTTCTAATTTAAGTATTGACTTAAATACGGGTCTTACTAGTCAAAGACATAGAATTTGGTTCTAGAAATAGCATAATGAGAAGTTTTCAGTAAGATACTAGAACTGAGTTTACATTGCAATTATTCTATCTCATTGCATGTGATCCTATAAGTTTGAGGGTAAGACATAGAGCTAGGTAAATTATTACCTTTGATGATGATTTCTCATATTATTACTTAATTTGACAAACGTCTGAGGATTGTTGCTTTAGACAATATGTGAATGAAGTTCAAGAATCAATTGGACATGAATTTTAAAGGTTCCATAAATTGATCAAAGGAGTGAGCATCTATTTGACTAGTTTTAGTTAGCTCTATGGAAATAGAGGGATAAATAAATAGATAACTATCTGAGGAACTCCATCACCAAAAAGGAGTTTATAAAGGCATAATGGAATGCTATTAGATATGGTTAAACATATTATGGCTCATGCTAACCCACCAAATGTGAGTGGGAGAGTATTATCTAGTTTACTTTTGATGGATTAGTACACATGCACACATTCTTGGTTTCATCAAGTTATGTGGACTTGAGTTTAACCATGTACCCTCTAAAGTAGTCACTATCATACCTTATAAGTGTTGGACTAAATAAAAATCAAATTGAGTTTTCATAGACTATAAGGGTCGGTTACAAATTCCCATAGTGGTTATAAATGGAAGCTTATAAGGGTTACGTTTTCAAGAGTAAAATGATGATAGAATTATGACAAAAAAATTGAAAGGTACCATACTTGTTGTGAATTAGTTTTCAATTAAGGGTGAAACTAATCACATTGCATCTCTTTGCAATAAGTAAGGACAAGGCAGTACAAAACATGCCAATTATCCTCAATTGTTTTTGAGAGTGGGAGCTTAAAATGGTCGATAAAGAGACCAAACAAAATAAATATGAAATGCAAAAAGCTCATAAGAAAAGGGATAGCTGAGAAAAATATTCATGGTTATTCTAAAGTAGGATGATGAGTCACATTCTATACAAGAGGCCATAACAAAGGAGAATGGAAGAAAGCAATGGAAAGGGAAGTGAATTCTTTAAGAAAGAATCAAGTTAAGAATCAATTGATCTACTACTAAGTAAAAAGGGCTATTGAGAACTTTTGAGTTCTATACGTTTAAGAGAAAAGTGGGTAAATCAATTGATATGCACAAGACTTGTTACAGAGGGGTATGCATAACAGGAAGGCATTTTTTCTTACTTGTTGTGCATTTAAATTATTTTTAATAGGGCAATAGTTAACTATTTGAATTTAAATTTACATCATGTGGATGTAAAACCTATACTTTGAGTGAAGATCTGGATGAAGAAATCTATATGTAGTGACTATTAGATTTCACTAAAAGTAGTATTTGAAGTTTCACATAGTGGTGACTTTATGTGTTTTTGCATAAGTCTTTTTATGGATTGATGCAATCGTCTAGATAGTGATGTTTAATGCTTTGAAAGAGAGGTAACCCAATGTGTTTTTCAAATGGTTGAAGAGAACCATTGGTAAATAATTTGTGATGATATACTATTGGCCATATATGGTTTGAATTTGGTAGTACCTATTAAAGAATGATGCTAGTAAATTTTTGAAGAAAAAAAAGTTCATGGGTAAAGCTGTTGGATTTGAGGTTCAAAGAAATAGCTTAAGAAAACTCCTCTCTTTTACAAGATAATTGCATTAAGAAGATTATTAAGTGGTTCAAAATAAGTGAATGCAATCCCTTGGATACCCCAGTGACTTTAGGAGTAAGTTTGAGTCTTGATAAATTTCCCTGACTGAACCAACCAAGAAGATAATGGAAAAGAATATCCATATAGATACTTTTAGCAGTGTGATGTATGCAATGATATATACAAGACCAGATATATACTCATGGTAGGACTTATAATTCGATACTAGTCTAATCATAGTAAGAGACATTAGATGGTTTCATAAGAGGGTCCTGAAATACTTGTATAGTACATTGATTATGCACGTTCAAAGTATGTGTTGTGGTAGTACAAGAGGCTATATGGCTGGTAATGTTCATTGAACATGAGAGATTTTGAAAAGGAGAATTCAAATCTAGTGTCAAAGTATTGTAAGTACACGTAGCCATTGCCTAAATAAAAGACCATAAGCATAATAGATAGACTAAATGCAAAGGTATAGCTATATGAGGATGCCATAATGCATAAAGTTATTATTAAACAATGTATTCATATGCAAAGTCCCCTAAGTAAGCCTAATGACCAAAGGCATTTATGAGAAACATGTTAAGTTCTTTCGCATACATATAGTATCAATTAATGATACTTTATTTTGGCTTTTAATGTGTGTGTAAGTATACAATATCTAGTAGGTCGTACAGGTTGGTAAGGTCATCTTTCTCACACAAGCGACCGCGTTTGACATTCAGGAGGAGTGTGCAAAGGCGAGACAATTGTGTTCACCAGTAAAGTAGCAAGAGTGCTAATATGGTAGAGAAGAAACACAAACTATGTCGCCTTGACTCAAAGTACAGTAAGTCGAGAGGAGATCCTTGATTGTAAAAATATGGATCGAATCATGGAAACCTACGTCCATGATACCTGTTGTCAAACAACAAATTCTTCAAAATTGACGTCATGTAATATGAGTGAAGTTAAGGAATTCGGGTTTAGATACTGGGAGTATCTAGACTTAAGTCTGTATGGTGTTAATAATAAAATCAAACGACATACGCTCTTAAAGTATAAGAGTAATACCGTAGTATGTGATTCATACCACATGTGCTAAAGAACTACAAATAGGAAGCAAGTGAATAGATCCCTGCTTTATTGCTGTGTGAGTCCCAGAAAGGTTAACCCTTTATTGATGTCCTTTAACTTTGACATTATCATGGAAATATGTTTCAACGTTTACTGCTTTAGCATTTTGTACTATGATCATGATTGATGCGATCTAAAGGCATTATGTTAGGAAAGTGGTTTATACATATAAAAGTGATATATGGGCGAAAGAAATATTATTACCTGAAATATACACACCTATGTTGGTGTCTTAGACCGGTCCCTTATGATATTATTTTGTAGTTTTATAAGTGTAGACGCAATGCATATGAGAAAGGCAATCTGAGTTTTATACTGACTTAAGAGGGATTAGATTGGCCATGAGTAAAGTGTATATTGGTAAATCTAGGACATTTGGGCATTATATCAATATCAAGCTGCACTACAGGGTTGTCTTGTACTGATCTTTGCAAAAAGGGATTTCTAATACAAAGCGCCCAAATGGAGATATCATGCCCACACGGTCACGGTAAAAAACCTAGTATGAAAGAAGTAAGAGAAAGAAACTTGACCAATAACATCTAATCCACCAAGTGTGAGTGAGAGATGTTGGAATATACTAGTCCACCCTTGGCGGATTAGGGCCCAAGCCCAATTCAAAAGGGGCTTCATGGAGAGACACGGGTTATAAAAAGTGATACCCTTTGTGGTTTAAAGGTTACATCTATTCCTATGTAACCGTACTTTTAAAGGTTACATCTATTCCTATATAACCATACGTACACTATATATATAAGGTGTGGGATTAAGAGAGAAGGCTAATGATAATATAATACAAAATTCTCCCTCTAAAAGATTTTATTATAAAAATGTTCTCTTCTCTTCCTCTCTTTGGTGTATTTGCTATGTAACATAATCAGGGTCCACATCAGTGCTCTAGTTTCGTGTGGGTACTTCAGCGAGTCTATCAGATTCCATGTACTCCTAAAATTCTTATAGTTAAGATATTATTATATCTTATCTTAATATTTGATATATTCTCATGTTGAGATATTATATACCTATGCTGATATTATTATTTGATTAAATTTATTTAGGTTAAATTAGATTAGATTCTAGGATTAGTCTAGGTTTGACTATATATAACCTTTTGCTCAATCGCTTGTACTAAGGATTAAGTATTAAATATTCAATAATATTCAAAGGCCCTTGTCTCCTCTCCACTATAATCCTTCAAATTCTAATATGGTATCAGTGTAACCCCCTCCGTAATTATATCCAAAACACATGATTAAAAATGAAATAGAGACAAAAATAAATCAAAATTCATTTACATTCCCATCCTTAAGATAGGATTTTCACAAATACATTTATCAAACACTTTAACCTAGTCTCACATTCATATTTCGAATACAATAACTTCGTGAAGATAAATCACATTTATATAAATATCAGAGTGCACAATAATAATACCGGCAAACCCGGATTCATACCTTCACTAAAGATTCATAGGGAACATTCGCCCTTTACAATTCCTCAACGGGGATTACACAAATCCATCTCCAATACATAACCAAATAACCCAATAGACATCCAAGCACATATACATCCAATATCTAATTATACATTCTAATCTATCATCCGAACATATACAATTATCCTAACATATTACAATAACCAACTACCAAATCCAAATGCCCATAAGGGATTCTCGCCGCCCCTAGTCGCTTGCTCCTTCCTCGAGCCACTTGTCCTGTCTAAAATGTTGGTAGGGGAGGGTGAGATTCTAGAGAATCCCAATAGGAAACAGATACCAATATGCATGCAAGATAAGTGTTTAATGCATGACATGCTTGCATCACAATAACTTGTGCTCACATAATGATATATCCGCATGCTCAATGTTTCAACAACATACTCATGGCCATGCATAAATAGAAACAGAGCTTCAATCATTCATATATGTTTCACATAATCAAGCAAAGTAATAACATGCATCAATACACAAACACAAATATCAATACATGCAGGAGAGATAAGTTCCCTACACTTTTCTTTCCACATATGCTCCAGCATCGGCTACTCACGATATGAGCGAATATTAAACCATGATCAGGGCGAATACCCAACCCTATAACCAAATCAAGGACATAAGATCATTCTCTTTTCCAAATTCTCATTTTCATAACACTTAAAGTTGGTTACCATTCATGACCTTTAGGTGGCTATAATAAGGTCAATGAAAGCCTAAACGATTGAGAAGTACTAGGTTGGAAATCATCTTTAAAAATCCCAAAATGCTGAAAATGGGGGTTGGCTGTAGCCAAAACACGCACAAAAGGTTTTTGGCTGCAGCCAAGAATTTTTGGCTGCGGCTAAAACGTGCATAAAAACTTTTGTACTGTAGCCAAGAATTTCTGGCTGCGGCCAAAACGCTCACAAAAACTTTTGCGCTGCAGCCAAGATTTTCTGCTGCAGCCAAGGAAACTTCAAAAATTCATAATTAATTGTAGAAAAATCAAAATGAGGTGATTCCAAAGCCCATTGAAATCTATTTTAGTCCTCTTCATAGGAAAAATATGACTCATTACTGGAAATCACTACAAAAATACATATTTCAAGAAAAGTCCACCTTGCTTTAGAATTGTTCCCAGATTTTACATCAAACTTTGGACAGTCATAACTCCTAGCCAAAAAATTGAAATGACATGAAATATATGTCCATTTTCAAGCTTGGAAAGTGAGCTTTAAGAATGAAAAATTTCACAATTTTCTGAAATCATTTGTTCATTCAAAACGTCCACACAAATAAACTTACCATAACAGAGTTCCAAGGGACAGATTTTCCAATTTTCTACCAAAGTGTCCAATGACTCCAAAATCATTAACCAAACCTATTCCCATACAATTTTCCACAAGGAACACAATGGTAACCTCAAAATGACCAAAATCACAACCCATCTACATGCCCTATTTTGACCAAAGCACAAAACCAACACAAAAGGTGCCAAACTTCACATTTAAGCTTCAATGCAATTCTATCAATTCAAAACACTAAACAAGGCACCATTTCCATAACAACAACATACCATACTCCCCAAGACCCTAAATCACGAAAATTAGGGCTAAAGTTCCAGAAATTCAAGGCCTAACCAATGGCCACAAAACTTATATGAAAATGAAGATTTCACTTACCTCAACAACTTTCCCAAAGGCACTTCATGATTCTCCAACTTATAGATTTTCGTGATTCCTCAAATCACCACCAATGGAGAAACTACAACCATCAAATTAAAGCTCTCACTCCAAGGAACAACTTTATAAAAGGAAGTTTTGGCATTAGAGGTCATTTACTCACCTTAAATGCAAGCTTTCACTTTCTCTTTCTTGGCCAACAATGGTTGCACAAGAGAGAGAAGAGAGAGAACGTGAGAGAGATGGAGAAAGGAGGAAGAAAGTGATGATAATACTCCCTCCATATTAGCTGAACAAAGAGAGAAAAAGAGAGAGAGAGAGAGAGAGAAACTATTAAAATATTACATTAGACTTTTCTCACTCTCATGCTTCATCTCATCTTGCCACATGTCATAAGCCTATTGGTTCTCACCAAATAAGTCACCAATTAGCTTCTCTAATCCCTCCATTAGTCATTTAATTACACTTCCCATTTTTCTCTTAGCTAGTTATTAATTTCTCCATTAAACACTAACTAATTGCCCAACAATTCCATTCTTTAAATTTCCACTAATCATGGCATAATAATTAATATAGCCACCAAACCCATAATTATTCCACTTTAATTCAATAATTATCCTCAATAATTACCCTTAGCCTTTAATCAAAAATTGAGGTGTTACAATCAGAGCCAATGAAAAAGAAAAAGAAGAAGAATGGAAAATGTCCATTCCAATTTAGGACGTTAAAAGGTTTTATTTTTTTTCAAAATGATTATTTATATTCTTCATTACCCAACAAATTCAAACTGTAGAAACAGAATAGATGATGGATTCATAAACCACAATGTCCGTTAGAAAATGGTAAGGACATCCAGCACTACAATCTTTACTACATATATGTACAATAACAACCAGAATGTGTCAAAATGCTGTCATCACACAACTACTAACTAGTATAAATAAAAAGTTTACTAAGCTATATGTTGAAGAAGATGTCCAGCCAAAAGGTTTCTGATCAAATTAATGTCTTCATGTAGGTAGACATTTTCATTATCAAAAATCTGAAAATTAGAAAATAAGCTTTGATAAAATAAATAAAGTAAATGAATTAATTAGCATTTCAATTATAACACTAAAAATACTTTCATTTGAGAATGAAGAAGTGATTACCTATTCAAAATTGCTAATAATTCCACTTTGAATGATGTTATACATATAAAGTATAATATAATACCTGCATTCAGTATTGCCAGGTTGTCGAGGGCACTTTAAATCAAAGCCAACTGGTTGTTAAAATCAATAAAGGTGTATATGAAATGACTATCAATGAAAGAATTAGAATCAAACCACTTACTTTCAAAAAATACCACTTTGGGTATCTAACAACTTTACCCTTGTGTGACCCGCCTAGTACTCTATATGTTTGAGTCGCACTGTCATGAAAATAAAAAATAATAGAAAATAGAACTATTCATTTTTTTAAGAGTCAATAAAATTCAAACAAAATAACTTATGTGTCGAAGAGGGATTTTGTATCTTTGTCTGGCCTTTTACGCAAGGAATGAAACTAATAGACTACGTTACGGTGAGGAAATATAACACACAAACTCCAGTAGTAACTATAATAACATGTATAGATTAAAATGAAGTTAGATGACAAGGCAAATATTTATTAAACAACTTAAATAGACAGAATGAAAATACGTACCCTTGAACAATGGGTGCTAAATAACAACGAAGTTTGGTCTCTCCCATTGCGTAGCCCACATAATGAGTCCTTGCTGCCATAGTATTCCTATCCCCTATTGTATTTGCAAGACATAAGAATCCATACAATCATATCTTTCCATGTCTGTGCAGAGGTGGTGGAAGATGCTATAATAGAATTAAAATAAGGAATGAATTATTGAATGTATGAAATCAAAAAACCACTACATGAATTCTACGGGAAAATTGAAAAAAAAACTTATCGGATTGAAAATTTCACCCATCCTGCATCTATCTCCTCCAACCTAATAAACTCCTTGACATCTTTATTATCAATTGTGTAGGGATACTCCAATATAAGGCCCATAATCCCTTGAGGCATTTTCAAGTCAACTTGGTGAATGCCTTTGTAGATCTGTTGTAGCCGTGCTAAGAAGGGCCATTTCCCTACATCTTTGTCATCCTTTTAGAACATCAAAAAGCAAATTATTATTAGGATGCCAATAGATCTTTAGTAATAGTAAGGTAATGCCTACCATTGGAGGTGTTGCCTCTGAACCAATAAGATTGTGAGGCCAAAGGATGAAAGATCCTATCGCCTGACCTAACATGGCAACCTCTGTATTAGGAATAGGGATAGTTGTACCCTCTTCTCCCTCTCTAATACACGTCACATTCACCCTACGTAAATGCTGCAGAATTTGCTAATGATGGTGGGTGGTAGCACGTGTGTGAACGAGAGCATCGGTAACAA
Source organism: Inga leiocalycina (assembly GCA_963242795.1). Lineage (NCBI taxonomy): Eukaryota > Viridiplantae > Streptophyta > Magnoliopsida > Fabales > Fabaceae > Inga > Inga leiocalycina. Next base: position 42,990,447 of record OY725332.1, read on the forward strand.
CACGCAAGAGTGGCACTTCCAAATAGAGGGTAAAAGGGTCTCTCAACGCTGGAGTGGGAAAAGGGTCGCCAAGTAGTTCTTCCAGAGTGTTGTAACTTCCTTTGGTACTAGTGAAGGCCAGGGATTCCTGAGTTCTACGCTCATCCCTTGCCCTATGCAATTTGAACATCTTTGTCATTTCAAGTTGAAGCTCTGTCAATAGCTCTTGTCGGACCTTGTCACGAAGTTTGTCCTCAAGCTCTCATTCGACTTCCTCTCGAATCTTGGCTATAAGGTCCCCACTAGGTTCAGCTTGTGATGAATAATATGAGCCTCATCCAAAATACCTCGCGGTACTAACTCCCCATGTCTCTCCTCGAACACAACCAGGGTCTGTTAGATCTCTCATGTTTTGATGATAACAAAGGATGGTATGAAAAAGATTTGATAAACAAATAAGTTTGAACAAAGTAATAACTGGGCAAATCATCACTTGAAGTGAGCACTGGAGTAACAAAGAAAGGCCAAGAGAAAAAGCCGAGAAACTTCATCACTGGCAAAATTTATAAAGGATTACTCGAGTAATAAGACAGAAACTTGAAGTAACCTGAGTCAACCTTCAAGTAACCAACCAACGTTACTCGAGTAAGTACTCGAGTAATAAGGTATATGACTTCCAGTTACCCTCGGCCTGCCAACGTTACTCAAGTAGCTACTCGAGTAACCAGGTAAATCACTTGGAATTGCTCTCGGCCTACCAATGTTACTCGAGTAACCATGTAAAAGACTTCCAATTACTCTCGGCCTGCCAACGTTACTCGAGTCTGTACTTGAGTCCACTGCTTCAAGAAATATGTTGCTCTCAGCATTTTGAATCCTGCCAATGTTACTCGAGGAGCTACTCGAGTAACCCACTGTGGTAAGCAAAACTTGAAGGTAATACTCGATTAACTTGATATGCTTTTATCACACTTCACTCGAGGCACTACTCAAGTATGCAGGTATTCAATTACTCTTTATCAAATATTTGAACTAGATTAATCGAGTAGGTAATCGAGTAATATGCAGAGTTATTTACACAGGACTTGAAGTATCTACCTGAGTAAGCTATGCAGAAAATTTATGTTTACTCGAGTAAGTACTCGAGTAACAAGGTAAGCAACTTAAAGTGCTCTCGGCCTTGTAATCCTGCCAACATTACTGGAGTGAAGCATTAAGTAACCTAAAGTTTATTTGAGAGATTATTCGAGTAGCTACTTGAGTAACCTATGAAGAAAATTGTATCATACCCAAGTAAGTATCCGAGTAAACAGGTATTTCCAAGGTTTGTAAATTTGTTTACTTCATACACTACCCGAGTAATGTAATGTTCATTCATTAACTTGCTATCATTTCTCTCACGATGATACTCGAGTAACTACTCGAGTATGCAAGTCCAGAAATTCAGAAATCATTCCAACGTTCATTGATTTGTTTCCTATGTGATTAACCTTTCATTGTATTAGTATTCTTAGCATATCCGTAGATAAACAATGAAGAAATCTTACCAAATAAGGAAAGTCAAATGCAACATTCAAATGCCACCTACCACAAATGGATATTTTTCAAATACTGGAAAAGTCAACAGTGGCTACGCACACTTTAACGGGCATGAAGAAAAATGTTCCAACAATTATTACCAACGCATCTATATATATGGGAACATCCAAACAAAGAAACTACAAGAAAACACACACACGAACGCATTATCAAAGTTCACATTCAATACTCAGTTTTACACATACTTGTAATTCTGTACTTCAATGATTCTTATTCACTCTGTGAGAGAGATATTTCATTCAAACTCAATATTTGTTATTGAGGTAACTTAAGGTTGTGGAACCTTGAGTTGGGATTGGATTACAACTTGTAAGGGGGATCAAGTGTCCAAGCGAAGGAACTTGCTTGTGCTGAGGTGCCAAGAACCCACTGAATCTTGGAAGTTATAGTGAAACTCTCAGAGATACTCTGAGGACTGGACGTAAGTCAAAGTGGTTGTGGCCGAACCAGTATAACTCCCAGTGTACACTTTGGTGAAATTTCTCCTTACTCTTTACTACATTATATTCACCATCAAGTTTTATATTTATAGCGAAAAATTAGTATCACCCAATTCACCCCCCTCTTGGGTGAAACACTTGCTCTAACAGGGTCATCTACCTTCCTAATAGCCGTTGACAAGATGTCCATCTGTCTACATGGATTGAACGAATATTGGCTACTATGATCTTCCAGTTCATCCTGTAGCATACAGTTTATCGTAAATGTATCAAAACCACTCTCGATATGAAAAAAATTAGGTACTCATGGTATAACTATTTACAATCCTCGCAGCAACCTCAGCAACAGTGGGATTTATGTACTTCTCACCCTTAATCCTCCCTGCTTTCCATTTTTTGTGACATGGAGGAGGTGCCAGAGCCTAGATATCAGTGCTAGGAAATGAGCTGGTGACTTCCTTCATTTACTCTAACTCTTATTGCATCATTTACCGCTCAAGCTTCCGATAACCACCACGAGACATGTAATGCTGATATTTATTTTCTACTTGCCTCTGTGCATTTGTTGCACTTAATTCCTATGCATGAAAAACAAAAAAAACAAATCAATGATATCAAGTATATTAAAATCAAAAGCTCTATATCATTATAACAGAAATCTTACCAAAAATTGAGGATCTTACCGTGATGCCACAAACAACCTCCAGTCCTCTAGAGATAAATACGAATAGTGCTTACATGGATCCTGACCCCTAAGGGCCCCTCAAATGTACCTCATTGTTAGCTTGTTCTTGAAACCTTTCCAGCGTAGACGAACCTCCCCTATCCAGTGCTTGTACATCTCCTCGGTGTCTGGGACATCATATGTTTGCTGCAAGGTAAAACATAAAAGAATTACATTTGAAGCAATAGGAATAAAGCTACAATTATCATAGATGTATAAAAATGCAAAAACCAGAAGTGTTTGCCAGATCATGTCTTTCATTTTTGGGGTAACCAATCTCCAATTATTGTAGGTAATGCGCATTTTGCTTCGACCCAAATACCCTAAGTAGCTAATGAAATGGTCTTCCTCTGGACCAACTAGATTCAAAGTGGCATTGAAGTCCACATGCAGCCTCTCTTGTTGATGTTGATAACGTGCAACCAATGCTCCCATCTTTATACAGCCTCTAACACTTCTGGTAATGGGTTCATCTCTAGGGCTTTTGTCATCTCTAAGCCTTTCGTCATTCCCAACACTTTGTGATAAGTCACTAGAGTTGTCTATATTCCTGTTAACACAAAAAGCATCGTCAGATACGTAAATAAATTGCAATCAAAATAAAATAAACTAAGCAGGAGTAAAACAAAAAAAGCACACAGTTTTATTTTATAAGTTAAGGTCTTACTCTATATTGTTTCCCATATTCCTTCACCATAATCATTTCTTACAGCATATTCTTCATCATCTACTAATTCTACTTCATTTGTTCTAGGTGGAGTTGTTGTGAAAGGTGGTGTGTCGTCAAGGTTGAAGGTCGGATCACCATACTTCTGTTTTTTACTTTTAAGTACAATGAACATTTTGTTACTCGCAGAATCTGTGACATAAAACACTTGTTTCGCCTGGCTTGCTAGAATGAAGGGCTCATCTCTATAGCCAACTCTTCGAAGATTGACTGAGACAAATCAAAATTGTTTATCTATTACCACAACATTATTACTAACCCACTTACATTTGAATAAAGCAACTTTGAAGTTGTTGTATGTAATATCCCATATTTCTTCTATAACTCCATAATAGGCCATGGATGCTAATATGGGGTTTTGTCTTTCGAACTAGAAAAGTGGATGGCTTCAGCTTCTGCCATCACCCCACTATTTTGTATGATACTTTTATCATCTTGCTCTTTTGTATAGAAAGAATAGTTGTTTATATCATAACCGGTCCAAGTAATGACCTGAAACGAAGGCCCCTAAGCTAGCCACTCGATTGTCTCAGACACACCGGTCTCATGTGAAACCTTTTCCTCGAACCACTCTATGAATGTCTTATTTTTCTCAATAGCAATCTGCATGTCATTCTTCCTTGGATTCTTGTACTTCAAAGTCTTTCTGTGTTCATCTATATAAGGTTGAACTTCTTTCATATTATTCAGGATATACAAGTGTGCTTGCAACACCTCCTCACAAGGAACATTCTTCACTTTCAGTCCTCGTGGTTCCTTGCTTCCCCCTCTTCATGCTGAGATTGTTCCTTCTTCCATGACATATATCTTTGCAAAACTCCATAGCCTCTTCAACTACATATCTTTCTACTATTGAGGATTCTGGTCGATAAGGATTTTCAGAATACCCTTTTAAGATCTTCATGTATTGCTCAAAAGGGTACATCTACCTCAGGTAAACTGGACCCCAGAGCCTTACCTCCCTTACCAAATGAACTATCAAATGCACCATTATATCAAAAAATGAAGGAGGAAAATGCATCTCTAGTTTTGACAAAATAATATAACCCTCATTTTCCAGTTCATCCAACTTTTCAGTGTCAATGACTTTGTTACAAATAGCAATGAAGAAAACACACAATCTTGTTACAGTGGTTCACACTTCATCTTTTATTATGCCTCTAATAGCTACCGGTAATAGTTGTTGCATCAACACATGATAATCATAGGACTTCATTCCCATGAAACTTTAAATCGTCCATTGAGACACATTTTCTCACATTAGAGGAATACCCTTGCAGCACCTTAATTTCATGCAAACACCCACACAAACTTATTTTCTCTACTTTTGATAGTGTATGAGTTGCTGGCTCCATGTATGCACTCCTACCATCATCTCTTAGTTATGGATATAGCCATTCTCTTATTCCTACATCAACAAGGTCTAATCTCAGCACTAATCCCATCCTTAGTCTTCCCTAGTATGTGCAAAAGCGTACTAACAAGGCTATCACAAACATTCTTCTCCACATGCATCACATCAATACTGTGTCTCATGTCAAGCCAACACCAATATGGAAGATCAAAGAAAATGGATCTCTTCTTCCATATATTCTTCTTACCCGCAGTCCTCTGATTCATACCAAAGGTGACATTGATATGTTCCACTCGACTATAAACTTCCTCTCCGATTAATGCCTTTGGAGTCATTCCATGCTCCAGTAAGCCGTTAAAACTCTTTCTTAGCCTACGATATGGGTGGAACCGATGAAGAAACCTCCTGTGGCCAAGGTAGACAGTTTGTCTTCCATCCTTAAGTTGATAGAAGTGTGTGTCTGCTTCACATATAGGGCATACTTTATGCCCCTTTACATTGTACCCTAACAAGTTTCCATACATAAGGAAGTCATTTATCGTTGTGAAAATCATTGCATGTAGCTTGAAGGACTCCTTCTCATAAGCATCAAACACATCTACATCTTCCTCCCATATCTTCTTCAAGTCCTCAATCAAAGGCGCCAAGTAGACATCAATATCATTTCCTGGCTGTTTTGGTCCTGAAATCTTCATAGAAACCATCATATACTTGTGTTTCATACATAGCCAGGGAGGCAAGTTGTATATTACAAGGAGAATCGGCCATGCACTATGTGTGCTAGTAAGAGTTCCATACAGATTTATGCTGTCTGTACAAATCCCAAGCCGAAGGTTTCTCGGCTCGCTGGCAAATTAAGGGAACATTTCATCTATTTTCTTCCATTATGGAGAGTCAACTGGTTGCCAAAGATATTTTCCATCAGATATTCTCTCATCATTGTGCCATCTCAACTTCTTCACTTTTATTGCATTCGCAAACAACCATTTAAAACGTGGTATTATTGGAAGATACCACAAAATCTTTAAAGGTTGCCTTTTAGTTGTCCCATCTTTCTTTACTTTGTATCGTGAAGTTTGACACTTAGGGCACTCACTCAAACCTTCATACTCCTTTCTATATAATACGCAGTCATTAGGGCAAGAGTTTATCTTTTTATACTCCATACCTATAGTAGATAGGATTTTCTTAGCCTCATACATATAATTTGGAAGTACATTATCATCTGGAAACATATCACACAATAATTCAAGCAGTAATGTGAAACTACTATAGGTCCACCCACAAATTGCTTTTAAGTTAACCAAATGCAATGTTCCTGTTAGCTGTGTGTACTTACTCCCAAGGTACAACGATGTCTCTGCATCACTCCGCAGGCTATCGTACTCCTGCGATTATGCAAATGATTCTACCGCAACATCATGAATCATTTTTTCCATTCTATCTTCATTTATAACATCCACATCTTCCTTCTTATGCGATGGACAATCTTTTACTTCCTCACCATGCCATATCCACCTTATGTATCACAGAATTATTCCATCACAAAGTATGTGATCATTTATGATATCAACATCTGTCGAATCTTATTTAAACAATTGACACAAGGACAAAAATACTTCCTATTTTTTGTTGGAGAATTCTTTCTAGCAAATTCAATAAACTCTTCCACCCCCTTTTTCATATTCTTCACTAGTTCTTAAAGCATCCATCCAACTGTGATCCATTTTGTTACCACCTAAGCCATTCCCAATAATACTCATGTTTAGAACAATTGTCAACGATATAACGGGATTGCCTTTTTTTTCAACAAAAAATTTGGCAGCATTTCCCCTTAAAAATAAGACTTCCTAAATTTTCAAGCAACCCTATCTCCATTACACTCAAATAATCATACTACTTTTTTTATATATTGAGGAAACTATACTAATAATCATACTAATATAATCTAAAATACAATGAGATAATTATGGATGCAATGAGATAATTATAAATTTTTTTATATTTATATTGATAATTAGGGAAATAAATATGTAATTATGGATGCAATGAGATAAATAAATTTATTTATATTTATATTGATAATTAAAAAACCCAAATAGCCCCCCTCCACGCACAGAAGGAAAAAAATTACTCTATTTCATTTCATTGAAATCAATCATCAAAAGCTCTGTTTATTTATAATATACATATGTATTTCCCCCAATTTCCAAGCTCCAAACGTATAAAACAAAGACATTATTAGTCAAGCATAACCACTAATAATGAGTTTATGATTTTGGCAAAAAAAAAAGAATCAATCAAAACAGAAAATCACTCAAGAAACTAGAATCATATAAATAAATTGAAAGTATTATAATAATTTCACATTGTAAGTTTAACTTAATTCTTCATCATGTCAATTTATATTTAAAAAAAAAAAGAAAACAAACCTAATGAAAGGACAGGGTAGCTGACGTTGGAGGAAAGAAGACGTATCCAAGCTCCACGGTGTCTATGTGCCCAACCAAGGTGGAGAGAAGATGTTGGAGGAGGTATGCCAGAGGTTGGAGGGAAAGCAACAAGGTAGAAGAGGTGTGTGAACGCCGGAGGGGGTGGAAAGCAAGAAAGTGGACGAGGTGTGTGAACGTTGGAGGGGGTGGAGAGCAAGAAGGTGTGCACTGCCGACAATGGAGAAGGAGGAGGAAGAAGAAAGAAGATGAAGGCTTACGGGAAAAGAGAAGAAAAGGAATGAAGATAAAAAGAAGAGAAGTCACGAATGGGAAAAGAGAAGAGAATGAATGAAAAAAAAGAGTCACAGGAGTAGTGTTGGTGTGGGAAAAGGGAATGAGGAAAGAGTGGAAAAAAGCAAGGGGAAGGGGAAGGGGAAGGCGCATGTCAGATGTTCTGACATAAAAGGCATCCCAAATCTCATTTAGGATGCCTAAAGTAGGGTTTAGGCCCTAAACCCAGACTTTAGGCGTCCCAAAATAGTTTTGGGACGCCTAAAGTTAGTCACCTGGGCTTGTTTTGCGTCGACAATGGAAGGAAGGAGGTAGAAAGTGTTGATTTTTTCTTTTAATCTTTCTGGGATAAGGTCTTGTGTTAAGAAGTCCAGGAGTAGTAATATTTACCAACCCAATCTTTTCTACCTTTTTGTTGGGACTCGTTCTTGTTTGTATATCTTTATTCTATATTTTTGTCAAACTCCCAAATTTGTAGCTGCAGCACAGCTACTTATTTATGTAGGAGCTATAAACGTTTTAATCATATTTGCTATGATGTTCATAAATGGTTCAGAATATTACCAAGATTTTCATCTTGAGGGGGTGTGTGCGAAGGAGAAGGAAGAGTAAAGTGAAATAAAGAGAATAATGAAGAAAAAACAAAATAATGAAGTGATGGGAGTTGGTAGGAAAGAGTAAAGAGAAGGAAGGGGGAGGACGTGTCTGAAAAGGGAAGGGAGCATCTTTAGGCGTCCCAAATTAGATTTGGGACGCCTAAAGTAAGTCAAATTTTTTTAATTTTCAATTTTTGGTGCCTAGGAAATCTTTAGGCGTCCCAAATTATTTAAATTTTGGATGCCTAATGTGTTGATTTCATTGCTTTATTTACAAAATTGCCACCGCCCCTATGTTTTGACCTCCCTTTTCGAAAAAGGGACATCTATTGGGGTAGTAATATCTTCAGCCTATAGTAGTGTTGGTGGTTGGAACCCAGGACCTCCCCTATGAGTGCATGATACCTTACTAGTTTGTTTGTAATTCTTTGATGTTTTATTATTGCACAATAATATATTTATATATAATCTTATTATACATAATCAATTATTTATAAATATAAATATATATATTATATTTCTTATACATAAATTTATATTATTTTAAAAAATAAATATAATTTAATAAAAATACAAAAATAATTTATCTAGTCTTATTATTTTTTTAATATAAATTAATTTCAAATTAACAAATTTTACATCTTAAATAAATTTTCATATGACTTTTTTTGTCCAATTTCTGAATTTAAAATTTATTTTTAATTAAAAATAATTTTTATATATGCATATATATATTGAAAAATAATATTTTTTTAATAATTAAATTTATCTAAAAAATAATAATTTTTTAATGTTTCCAACAGAATTATTCCGTAGCAAATTAGCCACGGAATAATTCTATGGCTAATTTCCGTTAGAATTTTTCCATGGCAAAATATATTTCCGTCGGAAACTTTTCGACATAATTTCAAACAGATTTCTGATGGAATTTGCCACGGAAAAAAATTTTGTGGCAAATTCCATCAGAAATTCTTTGTTTTTCCTAGTGGTTCCTGACTCCGGTCACCTTCCTTTGTCCCATGTGTAGTGGACGCCGCTACGCACATGTTCTTTCCTTTACAAACTATCTAGTTCCATCCCAGATCTATACCCTGGAGAGTGTCTGGTTTCATCCCAGAGCTCTGCCCAAACCTACAGATATGGTTCTATCCTAGATCTTTTAGCTATCTAGTTCCGTAAGATCTTTAGACCATCTCGTTCTGCCCAAATCCAAAGACTATCTAGTTTCGCCTAGATCAGCTCGACATCATTTATGTTCCACCCAGATTGACGCTTACTCCAAGATGTTACCTTTAGTTCACCTGCTGTCGTAGTTGCTCCTTCCTGTTGTCGTTTCCAGCTTTAGTTGACAACCTCAATATGATCTTGAGTTTGAAGGGTTGTTGAGATATTATTATATCTTATTTTAATATTTGATATATTCTTATATTGAGATATTATATATATCTTATGTTGATATTATTATTTGATTAGATTTATTTAGGTTAGATTAGATTAGTCTAGGTTTGCCTATATAAAGGTCTTGCTCAATTACTTGTACTAAGGATTAAGCATTAAAAATTCAATAATATTCAAGGGCTCTTGTTTCCTCTCAACTATAATCCTTCAAATTCTAACACCCACAATATACAATTCTTTATCATATACGTTAAAAGCATAATGAAACACCAGAAAGTGTGAAAGTGTGACATTAAGTTCTATCAATAACCAAATCTTTGGATATATTTATTGAACACAAAATAGTTAACCAATAATCCACAATCATTTTTTGTATATGGATAAAGGTTTTCCCTTTTGAGGTTTAGAGGGCACAGGGTTTTTGCCTTTCCCAATAGGTATGTGTTCCCGAATTTGAACTTGTGTTCACCTCCGAACTTGTGTTCTCTTTTTGGAGGGGAGGCCGCTTACCACCTCAACCAACAATTTATTGGTTAATCTACAATCATATTCTTCAAGTCAATTTAGGACAATGAATAATTAGAAAAAAGCATAATACCTGCAATTTATATATTTTTTATATTAGAATATAATGAGAAAAATGACATTTGATAAAGGAACCACAAAAGTAAAAGTATGTGCTACTCAAATTAATAACCTAACAATCATAAACCCCTTTATAAAGTAGGGGCATCGGAGTTTGAAAAGGAAGAAATATTGTCTGAGACATATACACAAAAACCAAAGAAAAAATTGACCAAATGCAATAAGTAAAAAATTGCTTGATGTGGAACTGGAAACTCATTAGAGATCACATTGTGACATTGTCCAAACCAAAAGGCAGTTATTCTGAAATTCAACTATCTTTTTTCAAATAAATTCCCGACTCTGCCTTATTGACGATATTGCCAATAAGTGAAGTACTATTTTTTTCACTTATCAGAAACAAACTCTCCCCGAGATCTCCAGCAAAACTAGGAAGTCCAGAACACTCGACTAAATCTTTTTTCGGATCCAAAAATATTACCTCATTGTCACTTTTTGCTCCTCCTCTCCATTTCTCTCTCTCTCTCTCGTGCTCTCTCTCTCTCTTCTCTCTCTCCATTGTTGAAGGCAAGGAAGAAGGGAAAAGCTTGATCTTTGGGTAAGTAAATGATCTCCATTGCTCAAACACCATTCATAAATGTTGATCCTTGAGTAATGAGCTTCATTTTGGTGTGTATAGTGTGGCCATTTGGTGCTGATTTGTGCTACACGAAAATTTGGAAAGTAGTGAATCAAGAACTCTCTTTGGAGAAGTTGATAAGGTGAGTAAAACCAATCTATCTATCTATGTTTCATACCATTTGGAATAGTTTCTAAATTCTGGAAATTTGGGCTTGAATCTGAAAAATGAGTGTCACTGTTCATTTGGTATGGTTTTGGTATGAGAATGGTGTTTTGGAATGAGTTTATGATAGATAGATTGATTAGAGGTTGAAATGTTAAGTTTAGTAATTTTGGGAAAATTGATGATTTGTGTTGATTCAACCCAAAACATGATAATGGAGTTGGATTTTGATCATTTTAATGATTCCATTGAATTCCTTAGGTGTTTTTGTGTGGGAGTAGCTTTGGGTTGGTATTTGGGTTCATTTGGATCACTTGGAAAGGTTTCTGGAAATGCTGTCATGCCTTCTCGTTTTTCTGGTTTCTGATAATCGTGCTTGAGGTGAGAGTGAGTGTGCTCGAGTGAGGGAAGAACATCACTCGAGTGAGGATTTTGTGCTTGAGGTGATTTCCGTACTTGTGCTTGAGGTGAGGATTTTGTGTTCGAGTGATCCTTTTCTGTGAGAATTCTTGTGCTCTCGGGCATGTGCTTTCTGTCTTCACTTCCTTGCGCTTGAGGTGATTTCCGTACCTGTGCTCGAGTGAGAATTTTATGCTTGAGGTGATTTCCGTACTTGTGCTTGAGGTGAGGATTTTGTGCTCGAGTGAGCCTTTTCTGTGAGAATTCTTGTGCTCTCGGGCATGTGCTTTCTGTCTTCACTTCCTTGCGCTTGAGGTGATTTCCGTACCTGTGCTCGAGTGAGAATTTTGTGCTTGAGGTGAGGATTTTGTGCTCGAGTGAGCCTTTTCTGTGAGAATTCTTGTGCTCTCGGGCATGTGCTTTCTATCTTCACTTCCTTGTGCTTGAGGTGATTTCCGTACTTGTGCCCGAGTGAGGATTTTGTGCTTGAGGTGATGTCCGTACTTGTGCTCGAGTGAGACCATTTTCACTCGAGGTGAAGCAGTGAAAAATGAGTTTTTGTGCTTCCAAAAAGGGATCTTTGGGATAGTTCTTCCAACCCTTTAGGAGTTTTGTTAGGAGTATTTAGTGACTCTAAAAGAGCAATAATGATAACCAATTAAGCATTATAAAGTGAATTAAGTCTTGGAATAGAGAATAACTCTTCGTCCCTAATTGTGAAAATAGGATTTGATATTTGCCTTCCTCGGGAGAGACCGGCGCTAGGACACGCCCGGGAGAACTCAGGTAGTGACTTTTCTCTCATATCTTGTATGATGTTTTGGTATGCATATCTTATCATTGAACTTGTAAAATGTGTGCCATGGTCCATTACGGCGCGAGCAGGTCAGCGTGAGCCGTATAGGGAGTGACAGTGGTCATCTCTAGTCGGCCGTTAGACTGTCGTCGTAATCGACATGGATCTTTGTGAATCCGACCCGTGGGGGCGGCGTATGTGAAAACCAGCCGTGGGCTGTGTGTGTGTATCTTGCCTATGTGGCTTGCGAATATGATATGCTTTATATGGATCCCAGCTGTGGTGAATTATACTGTGTTGATTGTTGTGATGCAATACAACGTGAGCAATTCAGCGTGAGCAATCGTCAGGGATGACATGTGTCATACTAACCATTGCCGTTGTAACTGCCGTTGTAGTTGCTTGTGTGGATAGTGATTTGATTACATGCATTATTGTTGTACATTATATGATTGTCTTGTTACTACGGGGATTCCTTAGAATCTCACTCTCCCAACAACCATGTTTTAGACAGGGCAGAAGGATCGAAAGGCAAGCGGGCGACGAAGAGTAGTTAGAGCTCCTGTTTAGGAGTATATTTTGGAGTGGACGGTTATCATTGTATATTTTGGAATTGTATATAGTAGATTTTGTGTAATCCCTAAGTAAAAGGGTATGAATTGTAGGCTTTGTGCCTTGTGTAAATCCCTTTTATTATGAACGGAACCCGAGTGAGTCAGGAACTTATTTGCACTCTGATAATTGTAAATGGAATCCACCTGTTCAGGCCAGTATTATTTTGTATTGAGAACTTGGGACCATTGTGAATAAGTTTTGAAAAGTTTTTGCAAATCCGATTTTTGGGCAAATGAGTATCTTAATAAGTCCCATTTCGAAATATGGTCTCTAAGTACAACTTAATTATGAGTTTAAGAACTTAATCTCGGCCTAAGGTGGGAAGGGGGTTACAACCATTATGTATTTAGTACATTAATAACGGTTTCTAAATAAGAACCGTGAACTCTTATAATAAATGATGTTTATTATATAATAATTATGATATATGGATGTGAGACTCTTCAAGTCAGAGCTTTTGAGCTAATTGGACTTGTTTCTATATAATAGAAAAGTACCTCCCACATCGAGTAGCTATGCAATTTGGGAAGGATCAAGACCTTCCAGGCTTTGTGGAAAGAATTAATGGCAACTGTTGACATATATATGTGATAATGAAACTATTGACCTATAACTGTATCTCTACACAAGAATTAACCCTGAAAAGCAAAGGCTGAGAGGGGAAAATGTATGAATATTCATATAGGAAATGATAATTGGGCTAAGTAAACCTTTGAGCAAAGCAAGGGGCATGCAAACCCTTGAGCTGCTCAGCTCAAGGGTTTGCCTGCCTTTTGTGGCCTTTCCTATACGGATATTCATGTTTTTTTCACTCAGCCATTTCTTTCCTGGCTTAATTGTAAAAGAAATACAAGGTACATGTGAACACTTATATTATGAGATATATAGGTTAGGAGTGCAATTGATTCTAGCCACAAATCCTGAAAAATCTTGATCTGTCTCGAATTTCATGGCTACTCAATGTGGGAAGTACTACTCTATTAGATTATAGTTGAGACTAAGTAGCTTATAAACTCTCACATTAAAGAGTCTAGAACTCATCACAATATTGAATTTCAAAGCTTTTAACTTGGTGTCACCTGCTTAATACTGTTAGAGTCCATGTTTTGATGATCACAAAGTGTTAACATATTGATTTGTAAGAAAATGATGGGCTAAATGCATTTCACAAGTTTACAGAAAGTTACTGCAACATTACTGATGCACTCAAGTTTTGGAGGAAAACTCGAGTTATGTGGGCAAAAGAACTCGAGTCTAGCAAGTCTCCCCATGAGAGTGTTTCACTGATGCTGCACTAAAACTGAACTTTTTTGAGACACTTGAATTCTAGGATAAAACTCGAGTTCTGGTGTAAAGAGCACTCGAGTTTAGCGCCCTCACTCTTGCAAGTTTCATTCAGAGGCTAAGTCAGAATCTGAAAATGTATGAAGAACTTGTGTTCTGATACAACACTCGAGTTCTAGTCTCAAGTGCACTCGAGTTTGGAAAGTGATCCAGTGCAAGTGTTATCCAGTGGCAAATCTAGAAGCTAAGACACTATGATGCACTCGAGTTTTGGTCAAGAACTCGAGTCATGCATGCACACTTCTAGTCAACTCTTGCAACTTCCACTCTAAAGCCAAACCAGATGCTTCAACATTCAGACATACAATGGAGAACTCGAGTTTGAGTAAGGAACTCGAGTTTGGTATTGCACTTCCAGTTAACTTTTACAACTTTATGATAGTATCAAAGTGAAGAGGTATTGACCATCCTGAGAACTTGAGTTTTGGCATAGAACTCGAGTTGTGCTTTCAAACTCTTACAAGTGCAAGTTCACTCTTGCAAGTTATTGGCAGAGAGAAACTGAAGGAATAACAACTGCCATAGAAACTCGAGTTTGTGAGGAGAACTCAAGTTATATTTGAAAACTTTCAAGTTCACTCACAAGTGCAGAGAGATGGAACCTAGAACTTTGTAAGGAAACTCGAGTTGTACTTGAGAACTCAAATTTTGTCCAACAATTCTCTAAACACTCTTGAGAGTCACTTGAAAGAACTGAAAGTGTTCTTTGTACACATGTAGATATTAAAAGATAACTTAAGTTTGAATGTGAAACTCTAGTGTGGACTCGAGTGTGAAGGGAAGAACTCGAGTTCATCAGTCACAGAAGCAGAACGCATTACAAAGTCACAGCGAACAATCCAAACATGGTTAAATGTTATTTATTCATTATGTTTTTATTTGTTTTTATACCTAAACATTATCTAACATATATTTCAACTGTGAAACAGGAGATTGAACATTCGGATTATAGATTTAAATAAGAAAGTCAATTATGGCGAACATAAATCATTACATACCAAATATTGGGCACTTGCCACCACATGCAGTTGACCCACCATGAACGAAATGTCTAAAATATCAAACACATATATCTCACTCTTCAACAAAATGCTTTGCTCCATAATGGGACATTCCACAACAACTAAATAAGGCTGGCTATAAATACAGAACATTGGAGACAGACTTAACAAACACATATAGCATGAGAACATACATAGAACATTTTCAAGAGTTTCTGATTTCATATTTCGCTCTGTATTCATATCGTACTAAGTGATTATCATATCAACTCTATGAGAGAGTCTGTAAACACTTTCAAATTGTATTTTTGATTTGATCTTAAAGTAACGGGACCTTGAGAGGGTAGATTTCCTTATGGGGAAGCTATAGAGAGAATTCCTGGTAAGACTTTCTGCTTGTAAGACTTGGAAGGTGCAAGCAGTAGAGAACGTTGTTACTCATAAGACTTGCAACGGTAAGCAAGAGAGAAAGATCTTGAGGATTGTTTTGCTCGTAAGACTTGCTGTAAGGGGGAGAGAAAATTTTAGGTATTAGAATATTTCTGCTCATAGTCCTTATGAGAACAGTTGTTGTTCTGCGGCATTCCGAGAGCCCACTAAATTTTAGAGGATTAGTGAAAATCTTAGGAGGTATTGATTTATGAGGGCTGGACATGGGCCTGGGGTTGGGCCGAACTAATATAAATCTCTATGTGCCAATTCTCTCATCCCTACTCTCTCTTCATTTATCTACATATCACTGTAACGCGCAAAAATTTTATTACACCACCTAATTCACCCCCTCTTGGGTAAAGCTTGGCTCTTTCAAATACAAAAACAGAAGAGGAACCTTCGATTAGAGCAATAATGGGTTTTCTAAAAAAGCATAACTTTACAAATGCAATTTAATATGTCACCTTGAATTTGTGGTAATTATCAGATTAAATAATTTGCATTTTATATTTATGTAAATAGAATTATAAGCCGATAGTTTAGAGAAATAATAGGGAGAGATTATAGGATCTTTGAGAATTTGAATTTCATAGATATTTTTGGATCTAGAGATAAAGAGAATCATGGATCTACTAAACCAGAATCCGTCATTGTAGTCCTTAAAGGCCTTCAACATATTAATGAGAAAAGCATCAGAATTCATCTTTGTCTCTAAAGTGTTATATGTTATTAGAGCTAAATAACATTGAGTCCAAGCACAACAATTCTAAGTCGCATCCTCGGGAAGTCTCCACAACAAGGTCTTCTTATTATGGGCCCTCATCTATCAATTTTATGCAAGCTAGAAGTCCATCTAAGTTGATCTTTGGCTTCGACGGGTCTACTTCCATTATCTCTAAGAAGCTAAGTCTTACAAATTACCAAGACTGGGCACAAGTAGTTCAACTTGTCGTGGGTGGCCACAGGAAACTCAAGCTTTTGACTGATGAAGCTCATCGCCTTCTGATCCCAAGCCTCATGCAATACACCAGAAGAAAATTGACAACGTTTTGGTTTGTTCATGGTTGATCAATACAATGTCACCACAAATCAAGCAAAGTTTCATATACCTACCTACTGCAAAAGAGATTTAGAACACTGTCCAGGATTCTTATGTGGATGGTAAAAATATCTCTTACTTATTTGATCTCTGGCTTCAAATTTGGAAGTCTTCACAAGGTTCTAAAAGTGTCACATAATATTGGCTTAAACTTGTTGCCCTATGGCAAGAAGAGGACTTGATTATTGATTATGAATAGACTTCTACCACTAATGATGAAAAACTAGATGCAACAGAGACATCGATCGTATAATGCTCTTTCTGGTTTGATTAAACCCAAAATTCCATTATGCTCGAGCTCAAATTCTAAGCAATTCATCTCTTCCTTCCCTATCAGAGGTGTACTCTGAGATGAGGCATGAAGAATCTAGGTGTCATACCATGCTATTTAAAACCTTGATATTAAGTTAGGAGATGTTTAGTTTTGTAAGTGAAATTTTTTATTCTGACTCTTCTTCTACTAAAGGCCAACCTTACTAATATCATTGTAAAACGGTAGGGCATACTTGGGACAAGTGTTAGGATCTTCATGAAAAAACAAATGATTGGAAACTTTGTCGAAACAATTCATGTGCTCATCACATTATTTATGGGGCCAAACCATCTTCTCTGAACCCGAGGTGATCTCTATTAGTAAAGACTATATGAGTCAACTTGTAGACATGCTTAAGAATCTTCAGGTAACAATTCTATTACTCTACTATCATCCTCCTCTTATTCACAATGGATTATTGATACTGGTGCTTCTGACCATGGGACTTTAAAACCAAGGATGTTTATTTCATGCCTTCCTTTAGTGGGAAACGATAAAACTCATACAACCATAGGTTCATCTACTTTCGTAGCTAATACTGGTATTGTAAATCTTACAAAGACATTAAAACTTGAATCTGTCCTACATGTTCCCCAGCTGGCTTGTAACCTCTCAATCAGCAAGTTAACTAAACAGGCTAATTGTTCTGCTCCCTTTTTTCTACTTATTGTATTTTTCAAGATCTCTCCTCGGGGAAGATGATTAGCACAACAAAAGAACATTGTGGTCTATACTATCTTGATGTCTCTGTCATGAGTGCTTTATCTTCTCAAATAATCAGTTCAGTCTTCTCCTTCACCAATAATAATTTTCTCCTATGGCATAAAGGGATGGGTTATCCCTGTCTTTCTTATTTGCAAAAACCATTTCCTCAATTTTCTTCTAAAAAACCTGTTAATTTTTATTGTGATGTTTGTGAATTGGCTAAACACCATCATCCCTTTTAGCATCCACTTATACATCCCCTCGTCCCTTTCCATTATTCAAAGTGATGTTTGGGGTCCATCCTGTATATCTAATCATATGTGCTCAAAATATTTAGTCACCTTCATTGATGATTACACAAGAATGTGTTGGGTCTATCTCTTGGAAGAAAAATATGATGTGTACACCATGTTTGTTGAGCTTTTCCACTACGTCAAAAATCAATTTAATACATCTATACAAGTTTTGCACACCGATAATGGCACTGAGTACTTTAATCACTCTTTTAGTCTCTTTCTTAAATCCAACGGTATTGTTTATAAAAGAAATTGTCAAAATAGTCCTCAACAAAATTGCATTGCAAAATGCAAAAATCGACATCTCCTTGAAATTGCTCGTGCCCTTAGGTATAATTGTCACATTTCAAAATACTTATGGCGCGATGTCATTCTCCTTGCAACCCATCTATTTAACCATATTCCTAATTGTATCCTCTCCTTCATCCTGCCTCTTGATAAACTCTAGGAAACTCATGTTGTTTTACATCTAGATTACACCCTCCCACTTTGTGTCTTCAATTGTATTGCTTTTGTCTATCTTCATCATCCTCCTTTCGAGTTTAATCCTCATGCGGTAAAGTGTGTCTTCCTTGGTGTTCGCCATTTAGCTTATCGCAAGTGTAACCCTCTTCACGATTAAGGCCGAGATTAGTTCGTAAAAATGTAATTAATGTGGAATTAGAGACCGTAATAGATTTTGGTACTTAAACAAAGTCAATCTTCCCAAAATCATGGCTTACAAAAACTTTTACAAAATTTGTTCATGACGGTCTCATATTCACATTTCAATACTAAATGGCCTGTACAAGCTGATTTCATTCACCAATATCAGAGTATAAAGCAAATTCCCGACACACTCGGGTTCCATTCATTAATAAGGGTTTTACAAAGGCACAAAGCCCACAATTCAATACCCTTAACTTGGGGATTACACAAAACTATACTACAATCCCATTATATACAATTGTTTCCCAAAAGCATCCAAATGATATACATGATAACCAATAAAACCAAAATATATTTCTAAACCGGAGCACTATCTGCTCTTCGTCGCCCGCTTTCCCTTTGATCATTCTGCCCTGTCTAAAACATGGTTTTTGGGAGAGTAAGATTCTAAGGAATCCCCGTAGTAACAAATCAATCATATAATGTACAATAATAATGCATGTAAGCAAATCATTAACCACAACAAGCAACTACAACGGCAGTTACAACGGCAATGGTTAGTATGACACATGTCATCCCTTACGATTGCTCACGCTGAATTGCTCACGCTGCATTGCATCACAACAATCCACATAATACATTTCACCACAGCTGGGATTCATATAATGCATTTCATACACAAGCCATACAGGCAAAATACACACAGCCCACGGCTGGATTCACAAACGCCGCTCCACGGGTCGGATTCACAATATCCATGTCGATTACGACGGCAGTTCAACGGCCGACCTAGAGATGACCACCGTCAATCCCTACACGGCTCACGCTGACCTGCTCACGCCGTAATGGACCATGGCACACATTTCACAAATTCAACGATAAGTTATGCATGCCAAAACATCATACATAATATGAGAGAAGAGTCACTACCTTGATCCTTCCGTGCGTGTCCTAGCGCCTGTCTCTCCCGAGGAAGGCAAATGTCAAATCCTATATTCATAATTAGGGACGAAGGGTTATATTCTATTCCAAGACTTAATTAACTTGAAACACTTAGTTTTGGTTATCATAATTGACTCTTAAGAGGCCCCAAATACCTCTAATAAAAGCCCTAAAAGGTTGGGAAACAATAGGTTAGAGATCTCCTTTCAAAAACTCAAAGTGTTGGAACATAGGCCCGCCCTTCCTTGGGCTGCGGCCCAAATATGGTCAGAAGGTCATGGGATGCGGCCCGACACTCATGGGCCGCAGCCCGAATCAGGTCAGAAAGTCTTGGGCCGCAGCCAAGAAATTTCCTGACTCTTGGCTGAACTTCAAGAAAACATAACTAATTCTAGAAAACTCAAAACGGATTGATTCCAAAGCCAAATGAAAGGTATATGAGTCCTCTTTCAAGGAAAAATATAGCCCTTCACTGGAAATCACTACACAAATACAGAATCACCAAAAACTACACACTACTCCAAAACAGAGTTCTGTTTCAATCCCAAACTTTGGACAACCATAACTCACAGAATACTAAACGAAATGACATAAAATATATGTCCATTTTGAAGCTTGGGATGTGAAATTTAAGACTGGAAATTTTCAGAATTTTCCAATACCATTTGGTCATTCAAAACGCTCGCCCAAACAGACTGCGAAAAACAGAGCTCAAACAAGACAACTTTCCAACTTTTCCCAAGTGATTCAAATAAACCCAAAATCAATAACCAAGCTCATTCCCACACAAAATCACTCAAGGAATCCAATGGGAATGTCAAAATCACCAAAATCATATTCCATTATCATGCTTTGGTTTTGGGTAACATTAAACACTAAAATCTCAAATTCTCCAAACTTAACAATTTCCAACCCAAACAATTCTATCTATCCAAAATGCATTCCAAACATACAAATTCCATATCAAACATATACCAAAATCTCAATGGCCCTCATTTTTGAAAATGAGCCCAAAATTCCAGAAAATTCAAACTATTTCAAATGGTATGAAACTTAGATAAATAGATAGGTCTCACTCACCTTATCAACTTCTCCAAAGAGAGTTCTTGATTCACCACTTCTCAAATTTTCGTGTGGCCACAAACCATAACCAATGGACAAGCTACAACCATAGAAATGTAGCTCTTAACTCAAGGATCAACTTTAATGAGGGAAGTTTGAGCAATAGAAGCCATTTTCCTTACCTTTTTCAAGCTTTCTTCTTTCCCTTGCCTTCAACAATGGTGGACGAGAGAGAGAGAGAGAGAGCAAGAAGGAGAGAGAGAAGAGAGAAATGAGAGTGATGATGAGGAAGCACAAAATTTTCTGCCCCCTTTAGCCCCTTCATGCGCATAAGAGAGAGAGAGGGAGAGGGAGAGAAAACAATAAAATATAGATATTTGACTTTCCCAACAACTCCCATCATCATATAAGCTTGCCAAGTGTCTCAAATCTATTGGCTCTCATAAAGTAAGTAACCAAATTAGTTACTCTAATCCCTCCATTAGCCATTTTAATCACACATCTCATTTTTCATTAGTTAGTAATTAATTTCTCCCTTAATTACCAACTCATGGCCAATGATTCCATTCTTCCAATTTTTTCAATAATTATGACATATTAATTAATATTGCCATAAAACACATAATAATTCCAATTAAATTCATAATTATCCACAATAATCATAATTATCCCTTAATCAAAAATTGGGATATTACAGCAAGCATACAAGTAAGAAGTAATAGTATAGTGATAAAAAGAGTGTCATGCCACAAGGACTATGATGAAAGTGAGCTAACTAATGTAACCATGTTCTTAATTAGGTTGAATAAAACCATTTGAAATTCATCAAGTTGAATAAGGATTTTTAATGAAATCAACAAAGTAAAGCTATGGAAATTGGAAAATTGTTTCTAATTTCAAGAGGTAAAAAGTCTTAAGATTAGTTCTTCCCATTGTATTTCATGAAACTATGCCATTTTCCACTTATGTTGATTAAATGAGTCTATATGCTAGTCAAGGGTTCTAAAATCAACAACCAAGCTCTCTCAAGTCAAGATTGATTTTTAATCTTTATTAAAAGTATTCAATTTCTTGTTTATAATTAATGAAAACCATCTTTCCAAAATAATCCTTCAATGGACTATGCTAGGTTGTTAGATATATTTCTATTCTAACAACAAACCATCTATTTAATTCCTAAACTTCAAGTTTAGCAGGATTTTTCTGAAGTTCTATAATCAAAATATCTCTCTCAAGCATCTTTCAATGAACTACTCTAATCATGTAGTGATCAAGCATAAAATAATATTAAGCACAAAACAAATCAGCATATATTCTCATTAATCAACCAAAGCAAGATAATCTAGTAGTTTAAATCCATACAATGGGTAAAAGCAATCTTAAATGAGAGTTTTAACTACTCATAATCAATACAAAACAGAAACTAAGCTTAAAAACAAGGTTCATATAAGCAAAATGAGAAGAAAAAGAAGTCAAACAAGAAAAACCCCAAATTTTCGGTCCAAATTTCTTTAGAACTTCAACCCAAGGCTCCAAATATTCAAAGTTCTCCTTTCCCAAGGTCTCCTTAGCAAGATTTTGACCTCTAGAAGTCAGAATGGCTACTTTCAATGCTTCCTTTCAGATTTTAACTAGGTTTTTTGCACCAGTTATTCAAAATGCACAGCTTCATTTTTTGGCATTTTGTTGTCATTTCACCATGGCTAACATTAGCGAATTTACACTGATTTAAGGGAGAAACGTCACTGATTCTTGCCATGGTTTTGCTATGGTAAATGGGTAGCAAAATGGCACTAAATTGGGTGAAAGGTCACTGATTTTTGTGACTGTTTCGTTGCAGCAAACCAACGACAAGTGCATATATTATCCTTTTCTTTCATATGATTCTTGTATTCTTTTCTTTCCTTCTTAGGCTTTTCATGATCTTCTCAAGCTTTCTCATCTGGTCATCATCCTCCTACATAAAAAAGGATTTTATGAGTTGCTTAAAACTCTCTAAATAGTCCAAACTATTGACACTTAGCTCAAAATTTTCTAAAGTTTGAACATTGTTTCTCCAAACCATATTTTCCTTTATATATGTCTAATTTATGCACAAATTGATCCCAAAAACCTATAAAAGAATAAGAAAATATGATAAAATATATGAATTTCTAGAGATTATCACTTGGCTACTCTAATTCCCAAAAAGGTTATAAGTTTTATGATCCAAATTTGAAACATCTCTTTGTTAGTCATGATGGCACCTTTGTTGAATAGGAACCCTTCTATCCTAAACCTTTAATTTAGGGAAAGAGTTGGTGTGAATTTTAGCCTCCTGAAACCATTCATGAACCTATTCCACCCTTTTCAGTCTTCTATCGGTTTCTCCTAGTCCTTTATAGGTCAATGATCCAACTTTATTGCCTTCATAAGCAGGGGCAGGGGGAGGCGTGCCTTATGAGAAACAATAGGACAAAGTTCACTCAAGGAAGAACAAACTGATAGGTGAGCCTGTAATGCCTGAGGTTGTGCAGATCTCTAAACAAATGGAGAATCCTAAAGAAAGGATAAATGATTCGGAGCTACTTCTTGCTATGAGAAAGAAAGCACTATCATGCACTAAACATCCCATTTAGACGTATGTATAATATGTTACTCTCTCTCAAAACTATTGCAATCTCACCACTAACCTTGACAAAGTTAAGATTCCAACTAATATGCATGAAGCCTTAGAAATCCCTAAATGGAGGAATGTTGTGCTAGATGAAATGAAGGCTCTAGAGAAAAAATAATACATAGGAAATCACAAAGTTGACAAGAAGAAAGAAAAATGTGGGCTGTGAATGGGTATTCACCCCAAAATATAATGCTGATGTTACACTAAACAATCACAAGGCTAAACTAGTCACAAAAGGTTGTACTCAGATGTATGGACTTACTATAATGAAACATTTTCTCCTGTTCCAAAGCTGGATACTGTAAGGGTAATTCTCTCCATTACAACAAATCTTGACTAAGTTGGTTTACATTTATAATATGATTAAATACAATTAATTACCATCATAGCCTCGTCCCACGCTATATTCTTTGGCGTCCGGGGAATCTTCTTCTATATCTGGAAGTAGATAGAGAACCGCATTCAATTCGCACCCAGCTTGTTCAGATAACAGTTGAATGGGTGATCGCCATTTTCAGTCGACTGGTCTTGGCCTCATCCCATGACACTATGACATGTAGTCCTCAGTCCAGGCTTATAAGACCGGCCACATCCAGCTTCCTGGTGGTTATGTTCCCCTGTTCATCTGCATAATTTACCACATACTTTAATTAAATTTAAATCCACATTTAAACCTATGTAATTTAAATATTAAATTTATTAAAATAATAATTAAACTTACCTTGAAATTGAACCTCAAACCCCATTGATCACGAAGATGACCGTCATGGGTTATCCTGATCCCAAGTCACTTCCTCTTATAAGAACCTCTCCATGTCACTTAGTATGGGAATGTTGAAGTCAAACTCCTTATTCTTATCATAATCAATGAGATTGATGGTAGCCCCCTCTAGCTGAACAAGAAACTCTGGTGGGGTCATCGTCTGTGAGGTCGTCTATTATGGTTGCTCTTGGGTAGGGGTAGAAACAGGCCAGGCCACCTGATAAGGGCCTGCGGCCTAGCCTGTTAGAGGCCTGGTCAGGCCTAGTCTATCAGGCTAAAAGGCTAGGTCAAGGCTGATCTAAAAGCCTATTTACCTTAACAGGCCAGACCAAGGCCTACTGACAGGCTTTTGAGGCCTGTCAGGTGGGCCTGAGCCTATTAAGGTCTTTTTTTAAAAAAAAATAAACATGCTGATACCTTCATAATTATACTTATGTTACTCCCCTCTTTCCTAATTCTCGAAGTAAACCCTAATTCCTAAATGAAATTATATCTCATTCTCATTCCTTCAGACTTTGGATCTGTCGGTGACTCCCACCATAGCTCCACTCTGACGCGTCTCTCCTCTCCATTGTCTCTCACTGTGCCATTGACCGTCGGTGCTTCTAGCAGCCTTTCTCTCTATCAGGTCTTAGTCCGCCATCAACCATCAGTACTTCTTATAGCCCTACTCTTGCTGTTGTCTATTAGTTCGTCATCGAAGATCGTCCTTCCCGCAACCCTCCTTTCTTCGTTGTGTCTCGATCCGCGGTAAAGGATTAGCCCTTCCCTTAACACTTCTTTCCCTGTCGTCTCTCACTCACAGTCATTCGTTGCCCGTCGAGGTAAGTATTTGATGATTTTGTTTTGTTTATTTATTATTGAAATGTGCTCTGATTCAAGGCTTCAAAACGTTACCCCTGTTCTTGCATTTTGGTTCTGTTGAAATATGCTCTAATTCAAGGATTCAAGGCTTTTATTTTGTTTATTCTGTATTTGGTTATCTTGTTTATTTATTATTTTGTTACTGGAGATGATCTTTATGGTGGTTCAGATTTAGATAGGCTATTATCCCAAGTAATTCCAACGTTTGGAATCATAGTTTTTAGGATATCTTGTTTTAGCTTTTTGAATTTTTCCCCCCATGTAGCAATGGATTTTGAAAATAAATTATTGCTGGATTCATTGCAAGAAGCATAGGTTTCATTGATGATGTGGTTTTAATGCTATCAATATATCATGCATAGACTAAGTTGGTTTAGAAGTGACCAAGAGGAGGTAGCCTCTACAATGATGATATTGTTGTTTAATTAATCAATAAAGGTAATTAAAGTGGGGGTGTGTGTGACTATGGCTGGGAAAAGTAGCGTTTGTGTCATCAAATGGGATTCATCAGTTACATATATTTATCTTCATGCTAGATTGTTTTCATGTTCTCTACTGTATCCTCATGTTGGCTTTGAGCCGGGTTAAGGTTCATATCATACATAAATATACATAAGTACAATGATCGACTTGTTTCTCTGCATTAAATTGAAAATTAATTTAATAATGTTTGGTTGTGACTATATATGTGTGTGTGTGTGTGTGTGTGTGTGTGTGTGTGTGTGTGTGTGTGTATATGAGAAGGCAGAAGTTATGGGAAAAGGAAACAAGAACACTTAAGTACCAATTTACAAACGGTTAGTCTCTCTACATTTAATAACATGTGATCAATCCAAAATTAATATTGATGTCTCTAAATGTACAGTTTAATTGAATATATACATGGACATGTGTGTGTGTGATGATAGATCCAAAGTGATTCAGATTTGCTAAGGACACGTCATTTGGAGGAAGACACTTTAGCTTTTGGACTAAAACTCCTCTCCTTATTTGGATTGTTATTTTGATTGCTATGGCATCCTTTATCCAAAAAAAAATTATGTAACTGGGCCTATTTGTGTTGGCCTATTTAGGATGTCTGCTTGTTAGCCTATTTAAGATCTTTCGCAAATTCAAGCCTCCTTAATAGGCTACAGGCCAGGCCAGGCTCAGGCCTTCTTGTGCCTTAATAGGCCAGGCCTGTTAAAGCACAAGCCTGGCCTGGCTTGGCCTGTTTCCACCCCTACTCTGGGGTAAGCTGCTATGGCAGGGTTGCCTCCTGTGATGGCAAGGGGACATGTCTACTAATGAGCTGCCCTCTACTACCCTTACCACTGCCCCCTCTACTATTGCTCTCCCATAGAATAGGTTTAGGGGGATGCTCAGCCTCTTTCCCTTGCCCTTATCTCCCTCAGAAGTCATAATAACTACAATTATTATTAAATAATTAAAAATATTATCAATATTTATAACAAAATTATAATAATAGGGGAAAATGAAATAAAAGAGTTAACTTCACATACCTCAAGTGC
Organism: Inga leiocalycina; assembly: GCA_963242795.1. Taxonomy (NCBI): domain Eukaryota; kingdom Viridiplantae; phylum Streptophyta; class Magnoliopsida; order Fabales; family Fabaceae; genus Inga; species Inga leiocalycina. The sequence continues at coordinate 43,016,805 of OY725332.1, forward strand.
CTAACTCTTTAAATGCTTGAGCAGAACATTAGATTTGAAGCAAAACCTTTCAAATGGCGCGAGAGAATTGAATTTGCCAAAAGCGGTAAAATGAGTTTTATCGATGCTTTTATAGTGTTGATATCTATTACATTTTTACAAAAAAATCCTACCTCAGCAGCTACAAATCATGAAACCCTACCTTGTACAACATGAAAGTTTGTGGAGGTTTTGTAAAACTGATACAAATGTGCATACCCTCTGCATTCTATAGCTATTATTCCTCAGAACCGCTACAAAGACGTGACCCTTTGCATTCTGTAGCAGTTCTTCTTACATGAACCGCTACAAATTGACCACCTCAAATGTGATGCCAGCTACAAAAGTTTCTATCAGTTATGTAAAACCACTACAAATGTGCAGACCCTCTTCATTCTGTAGCGGTTATTCCTTGAAACCGCTACAAAGATGCGACCCTTTGCATTATGTAGTTGGCGCCAAATTTGTAGCGGTTTGTTTATGAAAACTGCTACAAATATTCTTAGCTAACCAGCGTGACACTTGGTATGAGTCATACTGTTGCAAATTTGTAGCGATTTTTCAAAGCCTAATATTTGTAGTGGTTTTGTCCAACCACTACAAATTAACTGCTATGAATTGACAATTTTTTCATAGTGATTTATTGATATTAGAGGTTGAAAGACAAATTGTTTGTTAGTATGACATGATGGTTGTTTTGAACGAAATGTCATTTTTGTCACTATATAAATGCATTTATTGACTACAACTATTATTTTTTTGTGTTTTCGTGAATTCCGCCTCCAAATACATAACGGTGCGCTTAATTAACCATCACCTTTAAGCGTTATATATTTTTGTGTGACCTTAGACTCAACATACACTACGTTTATTCGCTATGACCGTTATGTGTTAAGCATTATATATGCCAAAATCTGTAAAAGTGCTTTGAACTTAGAAAACATGCCTAACATTTTTTGTCCGATCTCATCAAACATCTCTCAACAATTATCATATCTCCACAATATACATTTATTTATCATATATTGTAATGGTAAAAGGCCTAATGACTATCATGCGTGATGACTATATGAATTGCACAATGACATTAAGTTCTATGAATAACCAAATCTTTAGATATAGTTATTGAACATATAATAGTTAACCAATAATCCACAATCATATTCATCTAGTCAATTTAATACAATGAATAATTAGAAAACACATAATAATTATAAATTATATATTTATATATAATCCAAAAAATGACATTTGATAAAGGAACAACAAAAGTAAAAGTATGTGCCACTACTAGAAAAAAGGCTTTTAAGACCGACTGAAAATGGCTTTTTAGACTGGGTTTAGATCCAGTCTTGTATCGACAAGTTTGAAAAGTTTTTTATTATTAAGACCGAACCTATGTCCAGTCTTAAAAGTTACCCTTTTCAGACTAATTGGTTAGATGACTGGAGTTAAAAAGTTTCAATTTATAATTAAAAAAGAGGGATTTTAAAAAAAAATGTACGCTTTATTTTGTTTTATAGAAGCCCTATTGGATATTTTTATATCTAAAAGCTATATTATGCAATATAAATTCTACAGACAGATACAACCCTAAAACCAAAAATGGAATAGACATAAAAAATAAATATAACTAATAACCAAGAACACAAAGCCCTATATTATTAAATAATTACTGAATCTTGATTCCAACATTTGTTCTTTTAGGGTCTACTATTTTTCCTTGCATTTTCCCCTACCTCAAAGGAGTTAGATGATTTTTTAGTGTTGGATTTAGTGGATGCATTTTGAGGCTCCACATCTACATGCTATTAACGCATGATTTATAGTGAGCTTCCCCACAATTGAATGTGACTGCCTATGGATTGGCCGCTAGGTTACCATACTTATGTATTTTGTTCCTTCTGGACCTTAAATATGAAATGGCTTTCCCTTACCCCAGTATCAAGTTATAAAGGATAAGATTTTTATTTAATAAACCTGACATAGCAGTACAAGTGTGAGAATTGGATTTTATATGTGTGAATATGATTTTGTAGGGAGGTCTTGGTTAAGAATGAAGTGAAGGCCAATAATAATTGCCAGACCCTTATCTTATTTTCACTTTTCTTAGAGTGCTTGAGCGTAGTTCAGTGGACACACAGGAATAGCATAGATATACCGATAATAAGTACTTGATTACAGAAATTGCCTATAGGGATTATACATAATAATTACAATTAATGTAGCCACACATGGTTACTAGGGTGTCCAAACCTGTTCCAATGAAACGCTGACATCTTCCCGTCATCATTCCACTACTACATTCCTCTAGTGTAGTTCTCTTCTTTGCTTTCACCTGTCTAAATGGTTGGTTGGGGAGGGTGAGATTTAGGGGAATATTAGTAGTAAACAATGCTAACTATGCATATAAGATAATGTTTAGTGTATGCTATGCTTACTTAAATAAATTTATGCCAACATAATTATATATGCATGCTCAATGCTTTGCAATACACTCATGGCCATAATATAAGTACAAACAAAGCTTCAATCATTTATGTATATTCCACACAATTCATCAAAGCAATATCACACACCAATACACAACCATACAAATATCAAATGCATGCAAGTCAAAAAAGTTTAATTACCTCTTGTCTTCGTGTCCTCCTCCTATACCTTTTCTTCCAACCATTGCAGTTTCTTCAAAATTCTTCCATTTCTTCTTCCTTGACCTCTCATAGCCCTAGATACCCAATCACATCATTAGAGACATGATAGAGAGTCATTGGAAGTATATATTAATGTCCAAGAAGTTAAGGAGGCTAAACAATTCAACGTTTCTCGGGGAAATATGAAATGTTGGGAATTGGGGTCTTGGCTGTGGCCAAGGAATTCTTTAGCCAAGGCCAAAATTTCTAGAAACTTTTGAGCCGTGACCAAGAAATCATCTAACCGCAGCCAAGAAACTGCACCTCCAGGTTTTCCCCGGTTTCTTGGCTGAACCTTTAAAAATCATACCTTAATCTAGCAAAACCAAATGGAGTGGTTAAAAGTTATATAAAAATATCTTTAAGTCCTCTTTCAATGAAAAATATAAAAAAGCCCCAATTACAGTGACCCATTTCCTAGAAATTTGTCAAACTCAGACTATTACAGATTTCGTTCCAGGATCAAGGTCAAACTTTGAAAAATCATAACTTTCAATCCACTAGTCCAAATGACTAATATTACCTATCAAATTAAAGCCTAGAATATCTACTTTAATAATGTAAAATTTCAAAGCATTTAAACTAAGTTTGACCTATCAAAAACACATTACAAGTTCTCTACCTCTAGAAAAGAATTCAGGCAGATTTAAACACAAACTTCCAAAATCATCATAGATCATCATAAAACATCTTTTAACATCATAATCACCATCTTAATCATGATTAATCAAAATTTGGGCAGCACGTCCCCTTAGGGTTTGGCATTCCCAAAATTACAAAATCAACCATAACCACAACAAATAACCTTGAATCAACAAGATAGCAAGGTTTAGTGTGATTACCTTTGCTTCTCTTCTTTATCTCTCTAAAACGCCACCCTCTCCTCCTTGCTTCTCTTGATCTCCTTCTGGCTACAAGTGTTTCCAAGGAGGATATCAAGATTAGAAGAGATGTATAAGAGATTGAAGGCAAGAACAAGTGGAAATTACCACCGACTTAACTTGATTTGGCTTCTTGAACACTTGAGCTTTTCCTTTGTTCTTGTGTTCTTCAAGTCTCTCTCTCTCTATATCTCTCTCCCTCGCCTCTTCTTTTTGGACGAAAATGAGTTTTAAGAAAGGGATAAGAGCTCTTAAAAATATCCCATTCCATCTCCTTAAATAATAGTATTTTAATGCTAATTAACCACATGTTAGCTTTTTGACTTTTCATCTTTATTTTACTTGGCCCATATTACTTCTTCTTTTGCTTAATTTGGACCAAGTGTTTTATTTACCTTTCTTTCCCTTGCTTGGATGAAACTTGGCCTTTGGAGGAGCAAGAAGGCTTCTTGAATTATGATAATATCACCTCCTCAAGAGCCTATATTTAATTGCCAATTAACATGTGAAAATTGACTTTTGTCATCATCTTTTTCACTTGGCTAATATTCCTCTCTTATGGCATAATTTATAGCCAAATAAATATTTTTTCTCTTTTTATTTTCTTTTTGGCCGAAAATATCACAAAGGAAATGGAAAAATAAAAACTTTTTGCCTTATTGGCCAAATGACCATTTTTGTAATTAAATTGGGCTTCTTCCTTTTCTTTTGTTTAGGCCGAAATTTACATGTTTCTTGAGGCCAAAAGTTATACCCTTTTATTCCTCATTGTTGGGCTTCAAGAATGGGCTTTTATAAAGACAAAATTGAATTCTTATGTCTTATTGTGGCCCAATTTCATGTAGTCACCATTTGGCCATTTAAAGTGTACCAAAAATCACCATTTTATTCCCTTTGATATAAGGAATTTTGGTGAATGAAATTTAGGATGTTACAATAAGGAAGTAACCAACTAGGTGAAAATACTAGTAACGAGGTGAGGGTTAATAACTCTAAATTGGAGGATCAAAAACCTTGGCTCGATAATCATTACTTGAAAGGATAAATTTGTTGGACTGGGTGGTAATCCAATTCAATGAATTTTTTCTTTCAAGCATTGATCAACCGGCCTACATTTTCATTGTCTAATTTAGATGTCTTAATCATTAAGTTGTTATTAGTAAATCCACCTAGTCAGGTAGGTCCTTATTATTGTCTTCCACTTTGATTTCCAATAACCAAGACCTCATCACGTGACCATATTCAACCATATAAAAGAGAATTCTCAAGTTTGTATATCAACTGTTAGTACTCAGCTTCATTAAATAAGATACTCCACTTTTATCACCTAAAATTAAGGTAGTCTAAAGCCATTTTCTATCTAAAGTCTCAAAAGAACCAAAATGCCAAAGATTAGTAAACTTAGCACCCAATCCAAGGATGGAAGCATCCGACCTTAAGGATGGCCCACGATACAAACTACACATCTACAACTCCTACATGTTGAGGTTAAAATTACAGTCGACACTCCCACCCAACACTCAATAATCATCTAAACCCTTTCAAGGAGGGGGCATCCAAACAAAATAAACTTGAAAAGAATAAAAACTTGGCAAACAAGATTCAATTAACTTACGTGTATCAGTGTACGTGCTCACTTTTGTCCATGAAATTTATAAATATTGAAATTGTGAAACTTACTAGGATGATAATGATACAATGAAATTGCAACACTGTAATAATGACAAGTTTCACAACTCCAGTCATTACAAATTTCATAGACAAAAATCGCATACAATAACTGCAACAACCACAAAGATTATACAGAAAGCAGAAAAATTATAAACTTTCATGTATCACACAAAGAACATACAAGAAGGCAACAAGCACAAAAGGAATATTATTTATACCTATAGAAGGAAGGGCTTGCATGTATATACAACCTCCAATTGTGTTTATCCAAACCCCTGTTTTCAATTACACAGAGTTACATATTAGATCATATTTCAAAAACATAAGTGATAGCTATAAAACAACGCATAACTTAAAGTAGCAAATGAAATAATACTGACCTCTTCATAAAATCTTCACATTGATGAAAATATGGTTTGTCTACCATTTATGCTATATATGGTGGTGTTGATTGGTCAGAATTATCATTACTTGCTTCAAATTCAATGTATTACGTACAAACTATATGTTAATGAGCTACATTAAACTTGAAGCAAGCATAAATACATTGGCCTAGCCACACCACCCATATATCACATATTGGACACTTCTTAACTCATGAATATATGGCCAGTTTGGTGCTCATTCAGCCTCTGTGGTATGTATGCATGTATAATGCAGATTTCCATAGTAGGTTGAACCTTGTGACATATGTGTTGGTATTGGTAAGCCTAATCACAACCAAGTGATTAGGCATATTGTTGGAAATTATGCCCTAGGGGTGAATCATTGTTCTTTTAACATTATTAATTTAATGAATTTTCTCCATTATGTTATTATATTATTCACATGTTTACTGTGATAAATGTACCCTTGGATAAATCATAAAGATTGTCCTAAATATCCCTGGTTAGTCATCTATGTGGAAGCAAAGATGAAATAAGACCTGTATGATTTTGATAAGATATGGATATATGAATCAAAGTTTTAGGCAATTGTAAGAGTACAAGGTGCTGAACCGACCTGCTATGAGAAAGCTGCATGGATCAAGTCATAAGCTTATCTTCTGTATAACCACGTCACAATGCCCTTCGCCTTGAGGTCATCATGGATTTCTACATTAGAGTTGCTAAGCTTTGAACTAGTCAAAAGTCACCTTTGACCAGGTGATAATACAAGGCTACAATCGGGCTTAGTGGTTTTTCATGCAGAGAAATATGAATGGTCAAGATGGAATTTGTCCCTCACATTAGTAGAGAGATATTACTTTGCCCCTTTGATGAGTGAGTTTGAGAAATGTATGGCCATACTACGATGGAAAGGAGTTTTTATTTCTATTGTCAAACTAATCAGGAATCAAAAAAGTAATGGTCAGGAACAGGAGGATGACATCATCCATGCCTCATCCTTGACCAAAATATCATGTGACAAAAGGGACGTGACATGGTTGTATGATAGGTTGTATCTTATTAACGATCTTCATATGAATTGGGTAGTCGTAATGTCTTGCTAGAGGTTGCTTGCAACTTGTGGGTTAGTACAATTGTTGGCCCACTGCCAACTTTGATTGTAATATCCTGATTTGTGATTAGGGCTGATAACTCTGATAATCATTGAGATTAGTGTAATTAAGCACTTTTGGGAAATTAATATAATGTGAATTTTGGAATAAATATGTGTGGTATTTAAGATCAAGGGTTGTGATTCCTTGACCATGGGTCGGAATCCTATGTGTTGTGATTTTGTGAGCTCATGGAAGGAATGTGAGTGGATGGTGACAAGTGGCATGATGGTGGCCATTGGATGTGGCACTAGAAGACAAAACTTTACTTTTCTCTCTCCCTCCTCTCCATTTTCGGTTGAGTGTGTGTGTGAGAGAGTGAGAGGGCTTGTCATCATCATCATTTCATCCATCATATTTTCTCTCTCTTCTTCCTCCATTGTTTCGCTGGACAAGCAAGAAAGAGGGGAAGAAAAGCTTGATCTTTGGTAAGAAATACTCCTCCTTTGTTCCAATCCTCTTCTCTAAAGATATGTGTCTCATTGAGAGCTATATTGTGATGATTGTAGAGCTTTGAATGGTGTTGATTGAGACATTGATTCGAAATTGAAAGTTGAGGAATCAAGGTTCTGAATTGGGCAAAGAGAAGAGGTAGGCATTTATAGTATTTTGATATGTTGTTTGTGATTTTTGGCTAAGTTTGGTAAAATCTGGAAAATTTGCCCTAGCTATGCCAAATGTGGATTTTAGGAGTTTCATTGTGTTGGATGTTGGAAATAGCTTATTGTTGAGTTATTTGATTATTGGAAATAATCTGGAATGTTGGAAATGTGTTAAGGGAAATTTGGAGAATGTGTATCATAGAGACCTTAGTGTTTGATTGTGGTCAAAGTGGTTTTTGGGGTGTTTTTGGAGTTGCCATTGTGTTCCCTAGTTAGTGCTTAGAGTGTATGAGCATTGGGAAGAGTTTGGGAACCATTGGGCATGATTTTGACCATCTGGCGTTTTCTGGTTTTTCTGCATTTTTGGGTCTCTAATACACCTCACTCGAGCAAAGGAAGAACGTGCTCGAGTGATGCGTGAGTTTTTCCCTTTGTGCTTCGAGTTCACCTAGGTTTTATGAGCAATGCTCGAGCACATCGCTTTGTGCTCGAGTGAGCGAAGAACATGCTCGAGTGAGCATGGTCTGCTCGAGTGATGGTGTGAGTTCAGAGTGAAGGGTTTCTTTCAGGTCTTCACTTGCTGGTGGATGCCACGAGTGTGCTCTGACACTCGCGAGCATAGCCTTCTCACCCAAGCACTGGGGATCATGCTCGAGTGAGATTGTGCTTCAGGTGGGAGTTGTGCTTTCGGGTTCTCACTCGCGAGTCAGGTGCTCGAGTGTGCCTTCTTACTCGCGGGTGTGAGGTGTGTGCTCGAGTGCATGTGGGTGTGCTCGAGTGATCTGGGTCTTGGAGAGCTTTGTGTGCTCTCGGGTCCTCACTTCCTGGACTTCACTCGCGGGTGCTCGAGTGAGGCATTTGGCCTTGTGCTCGAGTGAGGTTCAGCGTGCTCGAGTGAGCCAGTTCCTAAAAGTTTCTTTGTGCTCTCGGGTGCTCACTCGCAGTCTCACTCTCTCTTGTGCTCGAGTGATGTCCGTACGGTGCTCGAGTGACAGCATCTGTGCTTGAGTGAAACAGTCAAAAATCAGTGTTTTGCCTTCGAGTAAGGGGTCTTTTGGGTAGTGTCTTCCAACCCTTTAGGCATATGTTTAGGCCTCTAATAGTCACCTAAAGAGTCCTAAATGATAACAAACTTAGAGTATTATTGAAATATACATATGGATAAGAGATTGATTGGTTGTCTCTAATTGATATAGGATTTGACATCTGTCGTCCCCGTGAGGCTAAGGTGCCAGAGCCAGTCAGGAAGGATACAGGTAGTGACTCTTTCTTTATACCTTGTGTGATACATTGTATGTATATTATGTCATTGTTTTGGAATGAGTATTGTATGCTGCAAGTGTTGTGAAAACTGTGGAAGCACCGCTATACCAATAGTCCCTGAGTCGCTAATAACGGTTCGGGTGAAGGTCGTATGCCTTCCCGGCGGTAAAAGGGGATGAGGTTAGGGTGTCATATATGTGCCTATGTGAAATTGTGGGAGCACCGCTATGCCAATAGTCCCTGAGTCGCTAATAACGGTTCGGGTGAAGGTCGTATGCCTTCCCGACGGTAAAAGGGGATGAGGTTAGGGTGTGATATATGTATATATGTGGGCCGAAAGGCTATTTGTGAAGGCCGACGGGCCATTTGTGAAAGCCGAAGGGCTATATTTGAGCCGTGTGGCTATTTGTATGCACTGCCACGCCAATAGTCCCTGAGTCGCTAACAACGGTTCGGGTGAAGGTCGTATGCCTTCCCGGCGGTAAAAGGGGATGAGGGTGGAGTGACTGGTGTTGCCGTATGAGATGATTGGTGTGCATATTCTGTGATTGCATGTGGTATGAAATTGTTGTTACTACTGGGATTCTTTAGAATCTCACCCCTTCCATATGACTAACCTTTTCAGACAGGGCGAGTGGCTCGAAAGAGAAGCGGACAACCAAGAGTAGTTAGGCTTACTCCGAGATCTAAGTGGTAGTTGGTTATCATAGCTTTGGATTTGGGGTTATCAAGTGTACATTTAATGTAAATGAATATTTTGGAGATGTAATCCCCATTTTGGGAACTTGTAAACCCATTATATATATATATATGGTAACCCGGGGTTTAGCCGGGATTTAGTTTCCGCACTCTGATAGTTCTTATGTGATTTGATTTCTCAAGTAATTATATCCGCTTGTGAATGTGAGACCAGCAATAAGTATGTTTTGGAACTGATTTCAAAATACCCCATCTCTTGGATGTGGGACTGTTAATTGTTATTTCATCTTATTGGTCTCTATTTCACTTAAATTTTGTAATTCGGATATAGTTACGGTGAGGGGGTTACATTGATGGTCCTACAGGGTCACCACAAAAATGGCTCAAAGTGAGACAATGTTTAATCTAGGGTGGACGAAGTTTATATTTGTATGTATATATAATATAAAATTCGTGGAAAAGAAAATTAATAATATTAAACATATATATATATATATGTATTTTCGAAATACACACACACATATATGATAATATTATTATATTGTGTTAGTTTTAAATTTAATTTTATTAGATAAATTACATTTAATAACTAACATGATAGAGATATACTATCTTAGATTTAATTTATATGGATAAATTAAATCTATTGGCTCTTTATTCGGATTAAATAAATAAGTTAAATTTAAACTATACGATATATTTAATTAAACTAAATTTATTTAGTTAGCTTATTGAGATAATTAAGAGTTAATTAATTTCAAAATTAATCAAGATTAATTTTGAAATTTGAATATAGCCCTCATGGGTTATAAAAAATAATGGAGCAAAAAAACTCATAGACAGATGAGAGTTTAGAGTAGCAAGGAAACCCTAGGAGATATTGGAGGCGCTAGCACACGGTTCGTGTTGGAGTAACATTCGTGTGGATATCGGTATAGGGAGTTGATTGACGTGTTGGCTCATGAAGATCAAAAACTCAGAACGAAAAGAAAGGTACAATTCTTTCTAACTCGGTTTAAATGCTGTTGATAGATCCACGATTGGGATTGGTGAAATTTTAAAATTATTCTACTATGCCCACCAGTCTAAATAGTGGCATCAGAGCTAGATCAATTGTGCCTTTAAATTGAGTTTATACTCTTAATCATGTGATATATATGTGATATATATGGTTTTTGTTATATATGTATGATTTGCCTTTTGAAGTAAATCATGAATGTATTCAAAACATGATATACGACATGTTTTTTTTTCATTTTCAGATTCTACCATATTATGTATGAAACATGACTTCGTTTTGGTTTCGGATTTTGATTATGTACGAAATCAAGATCCAGATCATGCTATGTTCATGATTTTGAGAAAGTGGCTGAAATCGTTAGTCATTAAGGTTGTTGGATCACCTGAAATCGTTAGTCATTAAGGTTGCTGGATCACCTGAAATCGTTACCAGAAGATCATGGTATACAAGTCACGTTTGGGTCTCTAATCGGATTTAGGGATTTGAAAGGTTAGAGAAGAAGGCCAAGACGACATTGCTTTATGTGTGTTGCTAGTGTTTAGACCACAAAGCAAAATGACGTCGTTTCTCCCTCTGCCCAAGACGCATAGTTTCATTAAGTCCAGAAGTGTTCTAGGTTGCTTTTTGAAATTGGGCTGAAATTTTTAAAAACTAGGCTGAGACAATTTTTTAAAAAAGAAGAGTGTGCCTTTTTTCAGCGAGACTATCGTGCTAACTGTTCATAGCTTGATATAACATAATCATGACATTTATTGCTTTTCATATTGTATGAACTATTACTTATTGTGGTTTATTTTTAAACTTGTTTAGCTATGGTGAACAACATCACTTTAGTTTTTACAAGGGTTGTAATATTTAAATATGTCTTGCGTGCTGTGCCTTTCTCTAAATAGTCTCAATGTACATTCTCTTCTCATCTCACTCCCCTCGTATGTTTAAACAAGGTTTCTCTCAATATATCTCTTTTCTTATTAGAGAAGTCCTCTCATTGGCTTAGGAGGATTTTAGGTTAGGTAAGCTATGTTGTATCATGTTTAAATTATGCTTTTGATTAGATCATTGCATGCATACTTGTGTGTTTATATGTAGTTATCTGTATGAAATACAACAATGATGGCATTGATATAAACAAAACTATTTGATTAAGCCCTCCAAATCAAATCTTAAGTCATAATGCCGTCAATTAATGAATACCTATCAAAACCTAGATCGCTCAACTATAAGAGTCACTAAAGTGGATGCTTTTGAGTTATCTTGATGAGACAAGCATGAGTAATGGTGCTACTCACAATATTCATTATTATTTTGACTTAATTGAAACTAACAAAACAGTTTCGGATCTCAAGGCATTAGATGGGATTAAACATACCGGATCATATGATGATCGAATCCCATAAACATCTAAGAGTACATATGATGTAATTGGTAAAGAGGTTACCTACATAAATAACTTGAATTTAAGCATCCTGCCAAAGAAGACTTAAATTTAGGTGAAATATGGATCTTAGCCCACTAATTATTATAAAGGGTTGTTAATTTAGTGGGATATTACTAACTAAACTTTGCATATTTTACTGTAGACCATGTCGACTAGTAATACTGCTACACTATCATTGTGATCAATCCTTGAGAAAGACAAACTCAAATGGACAAACATTCTTGACTAGTTCAGGAACTTGAGAATTGTACTCAAATAGAAAAGAAAGGCTTATATCCTAGATCAACCCATTCACTACTTGAAAAAACCCTTTTTAGACTGCCACATTTAGACTGGTTTTGGCGGATAAGGTCTTAAAAATTTGTGTGGTGGCATTTTTGTAATTATATTGAACTTCTAAGACCGGTTCTTAAAAAAATAGATCTTAAAAAATTTATTTAGACCGGTTATAAATAAAATCGATTTTAAAATATTAAAATTTTTATGAATTTAAAATGTTTTAACATTTAAGATCGGTTTACATAAATCTTAAAAATTTTAACATTTTAAGACCGGTTTACATAAAAACTTGTCTTAAAATATTTTAACATTTTAAGACCGGTTTGTACAAAAACCAGTATTAAATGTAACACATTTAAGACCAATTTTTCTATAAACCGGTCTTAAATGTGTTACATTTAAGACCGGTTTTTGTACAAACCGGTCTTAAATGTGAAATTTCACTCTTTTAAGACTGGTTTTTATTAAAAACCGATCTTAAAGGTAAGATTTTTCGCCCTTATTTTTACTTTCGCGCCCAGATCGCGCGCTCTGTGAACCCTTTCTTCTCTTTTTGTCATTTCTCTATGAGCTCTGTCTGTGCTTATTCTAAACTCATCCATGGCGTCTCGTCCCTCATTTGCTCAACTCTCCTCCATCATTACCGCTGCCGTTGCTGTGTTCGTCATCACTGTTCTTTGATTATCGTAAGTCTTCTCCGCCGCCACCTCTATTTTCCACAGTGACCATTCTCCTCTGACTTGACTTCCCTTTGTCAGTGCCGTGAATTTGAGGACTTCATTTTAACCTCAGTCGACGCCACCGTGACTTTGGGTTGAAGCTCACTCCTTGGTCTTCAACCAAGTTAGTGTTCAATCTGTTATTTAGTTGTACGTTGTTCAATAATTAATAATGTTCTATGAAAAAATGGTTCTAGCTTGTTGTTGCTTTGAGCACTTAAACATAATATGAAAAAAATTAAATATGCACATTCTTGTTAGATATATGCTCTGACTTTTAATTACATCCCTGTGATATTTGGCTTGGATTAATACCACTGTATGTTCTATTTTAATTTAGTGCGATTGTTTGATTATTGTCAGTGTTATTGGTTTGTTAAAATAATACTAGTTTCAAATGGTGCCTGTTAATTTCGTTGAAATATCCAAAATTCACCATTTTACTTTTTTTAATACCCTAAAGATATGAGAATCATTAGGGAATAAATTTGGGCTCCTGCTAAACCAGGACTTTGCATTCCACTTATTTCAGGCTTTTTCTCTAGCCTCAAATCTCAAAATTTGGGGTATTACAGTAAGTATCCAAATGAATAAGATATTGCTCCCTTTTTCTCTACAATTCCCTCATCTCTTTTCATCTTTCTCATCTCAATCTCTTATATTTTTCTTATTTTCATACCACTTTATCAGCATGAAGCTCTAACAAAGGTATATTTTTCTTATCGTTGCTTTTATGATTTCCCCTACCTCTTTTACCGTATATCTATTTCATTTATCTGGAATGATCTAAGCCATTATATAGAATTAAAGAGACCTTTTTACTGATTGTTTTATACATCAGGTTCCATAGCTTAGATTAGATACTATTATTGTTTTATTCTCCTTCTCAAGTTTTTTGTCACTTTTATTTATGATGTTCCTAGAATCTCTTATTTATACAACATTTATATTTCTTTATTTTATATTTTGTTGTTATTTACATTTTAGGGAGAATTGCCCAAAAACACCTTTGGGGCAAATTAATTGCTGATTGCTACCAAGTGTGCAAGTGATCTTCTGTGTGTGCAAGCGATTTTCCGTTTTGTGCAAACCATATTCCATGTGTACAAAAATCTTCCATATAAATGTGCAAAAAATTTTCCGTTGTGTGTAAAGTATCTTCTGTTATGTGCAACAGATCTTCCATGGTAGCATTCAGCAATTAATTTGCCAAAAAGTTATTTATCAGCAATTCTCCCTACATTTTATGTTGCTATACTATGTTATTTCATTTTATTTACATTCATTTATTTATTTACCTATTTAACATTTATATTTCTTTATATTCTTTACATTTTATGTTATATTCTATTGTTTATATTTCTTAGGGTTAAGTAGCAAATTTGCCCCGGAAGTATGGGTCCAGGAGCAATTTTGCCCCGAAAATTTCAAAACATAGCAATGTTGCCCTTTTCCATTAAATAACAAACGTTGACCATTAAAAAATTGACGTTGACTATTAATTTTTTAACAGAAAAGGGCAACATTGCTACATTTTGAAACTTTCAGGGTGAAATTGTTCCCCAAAAAACTTCGAGGGCAAAATTGCTCCTGGACCCATACTTCCAAGGCAAATTTGCTACTTAACCCTATTTCTTAATGTAACCCCCTGAATTTTATTCACCAAAATATATTATAATTATTTAGAAATATTCAATAAAATGCTAAATATTCATGGCCATAGGAATTAAAGATTGGAAATAGAAAGTTGAATAATGCTTCCAGTAAAATCGCCTACGAGGCAGTGAGTTTGTCATGTGGTTTTGGATGACCAAATGATGACAACAATTTATGAAATTTTACAGGGTGAAAGTAGACATCCAAAGCTTTAATTTGATAGGTCCTATGAATCATTTAAAGCTTTATAACAAAAATTTATGAATTTTTGAAGTTAGCCCAGAAAAACTAGAAAGTTTCTGGAGCAGCATCCAAAGATGGAATTTCTGGGAATTTTGTACTTCTAATTGGCAAAATTCTATATTTTTTTCTTGAAATTAGACTCAATAAGGGTTCTATATCCTTTGAAATCATTCTGATACGAGGTCTACAAATGTAGTTATAATTTTTTAAAGTTTGGGCAGAAAATCTACTAGAATTTTGTAAAAATCCAAAATTGGGAAAATTAATTAATTAAATTATTGGATAAGTTAACAACAGCCTATCTTGCTCTTTTAATGGACCCAAGACATGAATATGGGCTGACTAAAATGGGGGAGGAGTTAGTCCAACTATAATTGAGCTGTATAACATGTTTACATGTAGATAAGCTTGTGCCACCAAAGTCAACAAATTGGAAATTAGTGTAATTAAATAAAGCAAGGGAAATGAGATATTTTAAAAGCATATTCCCTTGTTTTTCCTTCATTCCCGTCAGCTATAAGAACAAGAGAGGGGAGAGAGAGCTTAGAGAAAAATAGAGAGAAGGAAGGAGAAATCTCACAAGGTAGGTCGATTTCTTTAGTGAATTCATACCTAACGTGTATAATCCTTCTCCTAAACTTCTCATTTATGTTCTTTAAGGTGTTTTGAAGAAAAAATTTGGTGTTTGAAGAGCTAGGGTGTCAGCCTTAAAGAGAAAAAGCCAGAAGGAAGAAGAGGTAACTACCTACACTTCAATCTTTGGTTGGTCTGGCTATTGAGGATAGTTTAATCGGTGGATTTTTGTTAGTTTGGCTTTATTTGTACATTTGGGAAATATTATGTTCTAGGCATTATGCTACCAAAATTGGGTCCAAATGGTAGTTATAACATAATTAAATAGTTAATATAGTGATTACAAGTAGGAATGAGCAAGTCTGCGGAGTCAAATTTCGCAAACCCCAACTTTTCCCAGAGAACCTGAGAATTTCAGCTAGGGCTGTTAGAGGGACTAGGAGTTGGATTTTCATGAAATGGATGGTTCTATTGAGTTCAGGAGGGAAAATTAGGTGGGGTTACAGTTGATCACTTTTTTAGAAAAGCCTGAAAAAGCATAATTATGAAAACACCCTTGAAACCCTAAAATTGGGGCTGCCAATGGCATTCTTGTATTTTAGCAATGAATAGGTAATTATGAATCTAAAATTAGATTCCTTAGGCAAAAATAAGTAAAATTAGCCTGGGTCAAAATTTTGGAATTAAACGATCAAACCAGGTACGGCGGGGTTGGGCCGGGTCCCCATAGGCATTTTGGTAATTTTTTTCACATAGGTTTATATAACCACTATAAATACTATGGAAGTGCCTAAAATGGTACATGAATGGGTTTTAACCTAATTCTTGTACATTTGGAATTTTAGGACCGAGTTGAGAGTCAGTCATTGGCACGAAGTTCGAGGAACACTAATCGAGCTAAAAAAGGTTTAAGGTAGTAACTCTATCCTTCATACACTATGTGAATATTTATATGCTTTGTATATGCCATCTTCTGTAATATGTATAATACACAGTGCACAAAGATGAATAGCACCTACGGGTACACTGATATACCCAATCATAAACTGAGGTACGGAATGTGTAAGGGTTGCAACTGTGGTTGGCTCTGAACACATTCCAACTGAACAGAGTTATGTGTTAGTATGATATTGTGTTACCTGGTATTTGGTATATTTATCTATCGCTTGTTTTATGAATGATAGTATGTTGCTACTGGAATTCCTTGGAATCTCAACCTTTTTCATAACAACGAAATTCCAACAGGAGCTAGCAGCTCCAAGGGAAAGGCAACCGATACGGGCAAATGAGGGTGTGGAACCTGAGAATTTGGCTAGTGGTTATATGTGGCCTCTATTTTGGACATTTTTAGATAAATTGTAAATATTATCAAACCCTGCAAGGATAAATCCTGTATGTAAGCATGTACTAAATATCAGTATATTTGTACTATTTTTGTATGCCCGTGGAACCATGTCTTTATCACTCTGTGCGTATTGAAATATTAATGGGTGTTGACACTTTATTTTATATTTTTTATTTCATCACGTTTTATTGTTATTTTATTTTCATTTATTTATTTATTTATATTGTTATATTATTGTTATTTCATTATGTCAATATTTTATTTTCATTTGTTTATTATTACATTAATACATAATAGTATTATATATGATTATATAATGTTTTCTATATGATCATGAAGTTATCTATTGTTTATATTTAATTATGAATTTGAATTTACTTAATTTATTTTATAGTATTTTAATTTTATTGAATGGCCAAAAGCCATGATATTCTTAATTTTGTGATTGGGTAATTAGAAATCACATCACTTTTGTAATGGTTTGTTTGTAAAAGACCACCATCCATTGCAGCAAATGGCATGACAAGAAAAATTTTGTGGTAGTTTGATGACTAGATTGTTATAAATATTACCTGAAGGCTTATGGTTCAAATATCAAATGATACAAAAGGACTTTATAGCTTTGAAAAAGTATTTTTACTATATATATTATTCTGAAGAGAAATAAATTGTAGAGAATTATGCCACTCAAGAGTAAAAGTTTTAAAAGGCTAATAGTCCTGAAGACTAATTAACATATTTTTGCCATAATCACAAATACCCAATGCCCAAATTGATAATTAGAGGCAACAACGTTTGATGATATTAAATGATATTTAAATTTAAAATCACAAGCAATTGTTACATTAGGGCTAGAAGTCAGAGACAAATATGTATTAGTTTATTGCAAATAAAGATCAAAATGGTTATGAAGCCAAAAAATCAAGAGATATTATCAGAAATATTAAAAGAGGCAATGTGTTGCAGAGAAGGATGCCCAATTTTGTTGTAAAGCAAAGAGAAATAATAATAAGCCCAGAAAGCTGTGTCTGATGTTTAACTTTTATTGTTGTTTAAATTTATTGTGATTAACTTGTGTGAGAAGAATTATTATAAAGATTTAACATTATGATATTGGTAAGTGTTAATGAGTAATATATGAAATCAAGTAGACTAAAAAAGTAAATATTGTTCATTTTTAAATTTTAATGTATAGTGCCAATTGATTTACAAAATTAAATATTATGGTGTGTAGATGTTCATAACTACATGGTCTTTTGAATTCCAACTCATGGTTAATCTCATTATACCTTATAACTCCAAAATTAAAATGTTTCTAGTATTTATTTATATAACCTCCAATTGAACAATCAATTTGTTTAATTCAATTCTTTAGGTATAGTTGTACAATTTATCTGTAAATTTAAACTTATGGTGTGTGTGAATATTATTCATACATTAATCGTGATATGATACACACACACATATATTGAAATTAAAAAAGAGCTTGCAAATCTCGTAATTAGTAGAGTTTTCCCATGTCAAGCTCCAAATTTGCCTTTATTTTCTTCTTAGGATTCTTACTTCTCTATTTCTTCATAGATTTCCCGTCAAACGCGCAACTCAAATACCCAACATAAACATACTTTCTTCCATTACTAGCCCTATTTTTCATTTTAGTTTTGTCTTCCATCTCTTTTCTCCTTTCTTAATTCCCAAACGTTTTATGTTTGGAATGCATATAAATATTTTGCAATTATTGATTTTATTTTGGTATTGGGATCAAATTAGTTTTATGTGCCATTTGAGAGAAAAAAGAAAAATCATATATTATGCCACAATTGTATTAAGAGAATGAGAATTTATTTAATTTTATGAGAAAATTCATTATGAATGACGTTAATTTTGATTTGTTGGACAAAATCATTGTGTAAATTATATATATCTATATATAGTACAAGCAAAATTTGAGGATACTTAAATAATTGGGAAAATATGAAAGAATACTATGAATATCATAATTATTCATTAGTTTGCATTATAATGCATTTGTATTTACATTCCACTCAAATTAATTTTAGCCTTTAACATCACAAATCATTACAACGTGATCTTTATGTATTTTGATAATCAATCTCTTCATGTTTCTCTAAGTGGTGAAAGATTTACTTTAAATATGCCTTAAAAGAATTAAATTGAAGTATATTAGTATTATTGATGAGTAGTGAAGTTATATAGAAATACAATAATATATGTTAGTTCCCGAAGAACTTATACATTACTAAATTCATATAGTTCTTAAAGAACGAATATAGTTTTTTTTTTGTGGAAGATGAATTGATCATGAAAATTATGACCTATAGAATCAATTAGATTTAAAGTGATTGCCCAATTGGATTGCAATTCACAATTATATGTAAACTATGAAGCATTTGGGCTTCAAAATAAAATATAAGTTATTGGCCTATTATAATCATCCTTGAAATGCAGGAAATATGAGAAGTTTATCAATATGACTCACACTTGAGGGGGAGATTATTAAAATATAAGTATGAGTTAATATTGAAAGAAAATTGTTAGAATATAAATGTGAGTTAATATTACAAGAGTCTACTCATATACTTCACAAAGCCTTTTGATCTCCCAAAAATAGATGTCACCATATTGATATTTTATATCAATATCTTATAGAATTTGAAAAGTTTGTTGTTGGTTATGCAACATGCCAAAGTAAACCAAAAGTTTACTGATCCAAAAAAATTTATTATAGGCATGACTTGTTTGATTATTTGAGTCATATATATGATGAAACAAATTATGAAAGATTATGTATTGACATCCATTGAAGAACCAAAAGATTCTTCATAAATAGCCAACATATTATATAATTCAAGAATTATATAATGATGCTTGTTCTCAAAGAAATATGATTATAAGAGTATCACTAGTTATGATTTGAAATGGATGTCTATATTTCTGGAAATATATCAAACTCATATATGGGCCTATTCAAGTAGCATGTAATACAAAAAAATATTCAATAAATTAGATAGATGCATCTATAAGATGGTTACATGTGAGATTACTATTAGTTTGCAACATAAAGTTTGCAGGAATGTTTCAATAAATTATTACGTTAAGCGTGCAATTTCCATATTATACGATTCATTTGTTGAAGCCTCCCTAAATAACTAGATCAATACTCACAAGGAAAAAAAACCTCTTTCAGTGTTGTCATATTTAACCTTATATATTGTAGCATTTATACTAGCCAACCAAAATTCTCTTGGTACAATTGGTTTTTGGTCAAGAGACAGGCATATTCTATCTTAAAAAGTTTGAATGTGCAGTCCTATTGATCCACCACAATGCATATAGATGGATATTTAAAGAAAATTGGGATAAATGTTGGGTAAGAATTTCCTTCTTGTTTGTCTCTAAATGAAACAAAAGGATCTTTCTAAAGGAAACAAATGGATTTAGGAAACTTATACTATATGATTAATCAATTATCATTTGATAAAGCTTTCCTAACATGAGGGGGAGAAATTGAATAGCTAGAAAAGAGAACACATGGAATGCATTATTACTATTAAGTATAGATCCTCGAATATAGAAGTATTAACCGTAAGTTCATTAGGTTTTGCATTCATCAAATATTACTGCATAATATCTGCCAGATGCAATTACTAACATAAATGAGAATTAGTAAATCTCATGTTCCAGCTGAAAATTCTCTAATCAGCATAAATGAAAGGGAGACAGGTCTAAAGCATGAGAGAATAACTTGTTCCAAAAGAAAAGAGAAAGGAGAAAATAAACAAAATTATAGAGGCATATTGCACAAACCTCTACAGAAGTTTAGGTACTTGAAAGCAATAAAGAGATCTCAATGAATATGTCATAGGAAAAATGGAACCAAAAAGATTAAGTTGCTGACAACGGTCTTGATAATAATTTCACGTGATCAAGTGAGGATCTTATACATAAATCTATCTTGCAAGTAGATAAAATGATGATTGGCTAAAAGAAAAAGTAAAAGGAAAAAAGATGCAATGAAAATAGGATCACATTATTTCAATATATGTGAAAATATGGACATGAAGCACCAACTAAAATATGAAATATATAAATATTTAAGTAAAAACGAAGATTTTCACCAATGCTAATGAAGACTATGACGAGGCTTATTATTTTGTGTTGAATACAACAATTTTGCATTTCTGGCAACATATGAAAATAAAATTATGCATTTGTTAGATGTTGTTATATACAGCCTATACATATGGGTCATTAAATAGTGAAATTTACATGAGAATCCTTGAAGAATCTAAAGTGTTGAAGCATATATAAGAAAATCATTCTATATATAAAATGTTATGTAAGTTTGAAAATAATTCAAGCCTACATAATTGATTGAAAAATATATTGAAAAATGAGTAATTTTACATTTTCCTTGACTTGTAGATTGAGTTATTGAATGTCTCAATGATTTCAAAATCACATATTTTGGCTATGGTGATTTTTCTTGTAAAGATATATTTTCCGGAAGTACATTATATTTTATGAAAATATTTATGTATCATGCTAATATTATATTTATTACAATTTTATTGGTAAAAAAATTAGTTCTTGTAGGTGAACAATGGATAACAAAAATGGGATTTGGTGTGATAGTTCTATTGAGATTTGGTGTGATAGTTCTGTGGACATATTTATGATATCATTTTGTTCAGAACAAAGTGAATATGTGGATGCAAGATATATTTTAGTGATTTTTAAAATAATTTTCCTTTATTGTTTTCACAATAAATAAGATAAAGACATAATATACTAATATTTTAACATATCCTAAAGATATGTTAGAGGAATACATTTCAATAGAACTTTTTGATGACAATGCATCATTCATAGTTTAGTGACCAAAAGAAATATATGCTTGAAATTACCTTGGAATTGATGTTGTTATTAAGGGGAGTAAAACTGATTATCAGTGGGAGTAAATACGATATTATCATCAGGGGAGTAGAGACCATGTTTTATTCTTTTCGTTAACCAAGGTTTTGTCTCACAGGATTTTCCTGGTAAGGGTTTTAACAAAACAACTTCAATTTGTATTATGCATTCTTTTTCCTTTACTAGGTTTTTATCCAATTGGGTTTTTTCTAGTAAGGTTTTAATGAGACACAATATTTGTTCATGGATATTCAAAGGGAGTGTTGCAAAAATACTAGATAATGTGGATGTCTGTACACTCCTAACTTTTAGCCTTTCATATCCTACTCAATAACCTCTCTAATAAATAGTCTTTAGCAATCTTTAATTCCCATAACTCAAAGGTTACATATTGTACACTTATGAAAATTCATATTGTATTCCTTCTATGTAACTTTTAGTTGAGGTTGGAGGCCTATAAATAGAGGTTTTGTGATACACATTGTAAGCATTCAAATAAATAAAATATTGCTCCCTCTTTCTCTCCAATTCCCTCACTTCTCTCTCATTTTAATCTCTTATATTTTTCTTATTATCATAACAAATTCAAACTCCTAACCAATTGTTTAAGTGATGGGAATCTTTATCTATTTTTAATAAAGCCACCAAAATGAGTCAAGTCCGAAGGGTCGACCTATTCAGGCCCAAAAACTCCTTGAGTTGGACATAAGATATGAATCTTCAAATAGCAAAAAATTGACTTATAAGGGCCCGTCTTGATGGGTCAAGGTTCTAAAGCTGACAACCAATTTAAGCCTTTGAATTTTTATTACTTTTTTTTAATGGTTGATTATGGCATGATGCAATTATTATTATTATTATTATTATTATTATTATTATTATTATTATAGCTAACGATAACTCAAATATTTAATTATTATTATTATCTTTTATAATAAGAATTGAATTTTATAGAATAGTTTTTTTTTTAAGTTTTGAACAATAGTTTATTTATTTAAACTCAAAAAATGGGTTGACTTGGACTTTAAATAATGATTTGATTTATATTATATGTGTTAATATTTTTAAATTATATATATATTTGATAAGAGAATATTTTAATACTTATATAATATGGATCTTATTAGAAGTTTGCGTTTTATTATTTTATAATTTTAAAAATTTTAGAAAATGTATGTAAAAGGGCCTCAGAGTTGGCCCTGGGCTACAAGGTTAAGGACTAGGCTTTGTCCGAGTCCTTTTTCACAAAACCAAACTTCTTAGGCTTAGCCGAAGTCTGTCAATCTGCTCCTCAAAAAAGGTTTGTCAAAGTCTATTCTTTTAGGGCCAACCTGACCCATTTTGCCAGGTCTAATTCTTTTGCCCATGGCAGCTTTCACAATTGTTAATCTAAATTGTGATGATTTATAAGTGTGTGTTTGGATCAGCGATTGATAATTGAGCTTATTTTAATTAGAATTTTGGTAATATTATTTTTGATAAAAGTTAAATTGTGTAATGTGATTTATGTTTAGATTGGCGGTTATATAAATAACTTTTGTAAAAGTGAAATTTGTTTGGATTGACTTAAACACAAGTGACTTTTATGATAATAGTAAGAGAGAGTGGGTGGAAAAATAGTTAAAAAATTAAGTAAATATTTAAAAATTAATTTAAAATATTAGGTGCTATTGAAAAAATATTTTAGAGTGGGTGGAAATCAATAAATCAATATTCTAAGTCTTGAGTGCTCTTTACTTAAAAAAAAAAATACATTATAAGTAAAATTATAATCAGTCTCATAAGACTAGGTGCAACTGAAAAATTATGTTAAAGAGTTAAAAGCACAAAAAAATATTTTAAAGTAATTTTTGGAGCTGAAAAAGTACATTAAGTGTAAAATTGCAATAAATCTGATAACACACTAGGTACAACTGGAAAAATATTTCAAGGGGTTAAAAACACCAAAAAAATATTTTAAAGTAATTTTTGGAGCTGAAAATATACATTAAATGTAAAATTGCAATCAGTTTGACAACACATTGGATACAGCTAAAAAAATATTTTAAGAGGTTAAAAACACACACAAAATATTTTAAGAAGTTAAAAATAGTCAAAAAAATATTTTTTGAGTGCGTACAACTAGAAAGTGGGTAAGATTGTAATTAGTCTGATAGCACATTAGATAGTGAGTACAACTAGAAAAATATTTTAAGGGGTTAAAAACACTCAAAAAATATTTTTTTTATACTACATACTATTTAAAAAACATTTTATAGAAAAATCCAATATCATATAACTAATTTCCAAACAATTCAATCTAGCACAAAATATCATTAGCTTTTAACAAAAGCTTCATTCTCTAACTTCTTCCAATTAAGCTTTCACCAATTGACCTTTGGCAAAAGCTCAATTGCCCATTGACCTTTCCAAACACTCAAAAAAAAAAATGCTTGCTGCCAATCGGCCTTTACCTCCCCAATTGGGCTTAGGGCCTCCCCAAACACACTCTTAGGGCTTGTTTGGTATGAGGGGAGTGGAGGGAAAGTGGGCGGAAAGAAAAATTCTTAGAGTTGAATTTTAAAAAATTAGAGAAGTGGGATTAAAAATGTTTAATTATTTTTTCTTACTCTCTTATCTTATATATTCTCTTTATTAAAACTTTATTACCCCACTTCTTTAATCTTTTAAAATTTAATTCATAAAAATTTTTCCTCCTCTCCCTTCCCTTTCAAATCTCTCACACCAAACGGACCCTTAATGTCTTCACTTAGAGAGACGTCACAGTTAATACCGACAGTAACTAAAATATCATCGTCTCTAATAAAAGGGTACATTAACTCACAAAAAAAAAAAACTGACGATTATGCTGCATAGCTGACTCGATTATCCTTTTTCGTTTTTGCAGCCGTCATAAAAAATCACTGCTTTAACTATTTTTTCGATAGTATTTTGTTTCACTTTCAAGCGAAAAAGTATATAGACGACAAAAGTGACGGTTTTAATAATTTTTAACGGGAATCCCAACACATGTAGAGAATGAATCGTTCTTTTTGCTTTTATTGTGTCAAATGGATAATAATTTTTATTCTAGCCGACAAATTGGTAAGGTTAAGGCAAAGAAAGAAAATATTAAGAATATTTTCTTTTGAGGCCATAAAAAATTTGTCCAATTTTTTTGTATCAAATGAATCAAATATTTTTATCAACAAAATGAAAAAAATAATTAATTAATTAATACAAAGAAGTATGTCGTTACTATTTGACACAAAATGACTTCATATAACTTTTAAAATACGTTAAGAACCAGTAAAATTATGAAAATCCCATTAACACTAGATTTTACATCCTATTACAAGAACTCAACCATAGAGCTTCCATTTAGTTACAGGAAACTTTTTAGTGTTTTTCTAGTATTGGCCCTAGCTGTAGAGGTTTTAGTTACTTAAGCACGATATATATGTGAATGTAAGAAAAATGTTTTTCAGAGGATCACTCCTAATTGAACCTCACAATATTCAAATGTAATACAATCAGATAACTATATGAAAAAGGTTTTTTTTTTTTTTTTCCTTTTTAGTCAGACCTAGACACCCTCATATTGAATACAACCCTATTTAAAATACTATAGGATACCAAATATGGACACATTTACTTGATGATAGTCACATTATTAGGGACTGGCCCAATCGACTAGGCCTAAAACGCTTGTTGCTTACTTGAAGGTTCTTTCTTCCTTTATTTTCCAGCATATGCGCATGCCCAGCTTAAGTAACAGCCCACGAATTCCTTGTGGTGTTTGCGTAGAAGCCCAAAATAAGCTTTCTCGTCCATTTTAAAACTTGAATATCAACCATCAATGGATCAATTATTCCGGTAAAAAAAATGAATAAATTATTTAAAAGTCGAATAAACCATCTTATGAGGGAGAAATTCTTGCCTAAATCTGGTTTGCCATGTTGTCATTTGTGGTTTAACTAATTAAAATACAACTATTTAACCAATATTAATCTTAGTTAGGTGCTCATGTGATTCACATGTCTATTTTTCTTAAAAAAAATAAATTCCTTAATTAAGATTTCATAAATAATGAAAAAGTAAATCTTATGAAATCTTTTGATTTTATTACAATGTTATTTAATATTTAGGAGTATGCTAAATCAACTCATAAGTTGTTATATTTTAATTGATTAAACCACAAATGATGTGGCAAATTAGATTTACACAAGAATTTCTTCTTATGAGGTACAGATTAAAAAAACAAGAAAGAAACTGCCGCCCCGGGGGTTTCAAAAAAAGAATGACCCATCTAGGTCTCATTGGTATCATGTAGATTTTTTTTCAGAGAAATTGGTCTTTAGTTCATAATAATATCTTTGAGATAGTTGTTCTTTTTAGGATTCTGAACAGTTATTATTGACATCTTTTATAAAATCCCTTCCTTAAAACTCAATTTTTCATACACTTAATCAAATCTTTTAATAATGAATAATACTATGGGGTAAAAGAGAAAAGTTTAAACCCGAAGATCTATCATAGTAGAAAATATTACAACTTATCTTTCAAAAGTTACTCATGGTAGAAAAAGAATTCAACTAACAATTTGAAAACACTACCATGATAATAAAGGAATTAAATCACTGCAACAATCTATCCAAGATGGAAAAGAATAAACAGGTCATGTAAAATTTATCATAGATAATAAAACTCTTCTCATTGATTCACAAACTAAACCATAATTAATTAATACACTTGGGCCTTGGACTTCTTGAAGTCCATAATATAATCAATCAACCACAAACCCAATATCAAACTCAATTATCAAAATACTTAAATAATAATTTTCTCAAATATCCATTTGAGTTACCTATCCTCAACAGAAAATAGTATAACCCAAACCATAATATCACATCAGAGTATGTAGCATGAGCCTTACAGTGACAATACATAACAATTCATCACAAATAAAAGGGAGAAGGTTTTACAAAGATTATCATAATAATCAAGCCTCCAAAGCCTTCCCCAATTGACTAGCAGGAGAACTATTACTTGAAAAATGTTAAATCAACAAGGTGAGACAAGAGCCTCAGTAACCAGTTATCCAATTTATTACACATACTAATATGTGCTCATGAAGTGCCAAGTGGAATAGTTTATATACCAAAGTATTAAATATATAATTCATAAAATTCCATATCATATATTCCATTTCACATCATTCACATCACAAACTATGTATCACAAATTCCGTATTAAAATTTCCGTATTACAATTTCTATATCACAATTTCCATATCACAATTTCCATACCACAATTCCCAAGTTGCCTCCCATCAATCCAATTGAACCGCCTTATTTTTGCCAACTAGACTATGGGCTAAGTTACTATACATGTTACTAGCTACTCAAAAGCTCACTGGTCATGTGATGAGGACAGGCCAAAATCCACAAGCACATGGCCTGGATCATGGATCTTTTTCCCCCTCATTGAACTAGTAGGGTGACGCAGCCCCTCATTGAATTAGTGGGGCGGTCCCTCATTGAACTAATGGGATAATAGAAAGTCAACCATCATGCACAGTTGATGTTATTCCATGTGGTGGCACAAACTACTGCATCTCATCCTAATCCAACCCTCACAATAATTATCAATGAATAGCTCAATGGGAATTTCTCAAGATTTATACATTCAAATCATGCTATTCAAATCATTTTTACGTATATTGATAAGTAAAATATTTGTATATTTATTTTCCATTATATGGATAATATTTGAGCTCAATTTAATAAATTTGGGTGTAATTAATAAATAAATAATGATTTTGGCATAAAATAGAATTTCTTGGAAAATACTAAATTAGACCCTTTTTTCATTTTTCAAGCAATATCTGGAGCTCTAGATATCGGATTGAGATATTCTTTATATGGATAAAAAGCTAAGAAAGAGCTCTACAACTTTCATGTTGTGACCAAAATCCAGTTCTATCTCCAAGGATTTCGAATTTTGCTTGAAAGTTGAAAGCGGGAATTATCTACCATCCTACTAACCATTTCATCTACTTCTTCATCTTTCTTTTCACCTACTACTTCATCTACCACATTCTATCTACTACTTCATCTACCACATTTCATCTACCACTTCATCTACCCTACTCCATTCTTCCCTATATATAGCCACCCTCTCCTTCACATTTCACTTACACCAATTCATATTCATTACTCTCATCTCTTCTCCACACATACCATTTCATTTCCATTATTCTCCTCTCTTCTCTACTTACACTCATTACTCTCATCTCTTCTCCACTTACTACTTCATCTTAGAATTAATTTTATGCATTGTATTACTTTTTGCATACCTCCATCTTGGAAGGCTTAGGATTGTATTAGTTTTTGTATGCCACCTACATGGAAGGTTTTATCTCCTAAATGGACGGCTAGATTTTTACATTTTTCATGCATCTTTTGATGGTATATTTATGTTTAAGAATTTAATATTCAAATTTATGCAGTATTTATAAGGATTTCATTCTAGCTTTATATAATGTCAATTTATTTTGGTTTTGTTTTTAATTTTATCATGAGCTAAATTTTCATTTTCCTAGGGTGATGACGTAGCTTACTAATGACGGATTGAATATTAACTTATTAAATCTAGTTTTAATTTCTCCTTCATGATTGAGTTTTAATTATTGTTCTTAATGCTTTTATTTGATTGACCACCTTTTGAATGATTTCAATATGCATGTTGAAACCGGAAGGAGTTGCATGTGTGTAGATCATATAATTAAAACAATGACTTGCATATGAAATAGGAATATATTCATATGAGTTGTGTAGTCTTACTGAGTTCCATAAATCTTAATGCATAATTAATTGCTTAAATTCATATAGGAATATTTGGATTAGCAATTAATTACAGAATTGCTTGACCTTGGAAGAGGCTAATAATTAAATTAGGGAAACTCGACTATCAATCATGTGGAATAAATTGGGCTAGAATAGATAAGTGATTCAATCCAAAATTTGTTAAGTGAAATCTAATCCCTAAGGATTTATCTCATATTTGCTTTCATATCAGCTGCACTCATATTTAATTTTTTTTCTTTTATTTGTACTTTCAATCACCAACGAATCGATAGACTAAATAGAATTAAAATTACCTATTTTGGTACTTAGTGATCAATACTCGTGGGAACGATACTCTACTCACTTCTATATTACTTGATTACGACAGTGTACACTTGCATTATTTAATTGATCATCTACACTCGTAACATATATGTCATAATATCTCAATTCTCAACTCACACACACACACACACACATATATATATATATATATATATATTTCACAATTAGATTCCACAATCCAATTTCTATCAAAATACTCATCAACCTCATGATAACTTTCCCAATCTCAATAAATATTTCAAAGTTTTCATTGAAATATGTAATCAAATCAATATACTATTTTCATTCTCATAATCATTTCACAAAATACTCACAATCAATATACCAAGACACATAACAAGTAAAAAATGGTTACCTCTCGACAAAGCTAAGTTTATCACAATAATCCAAGCTCCAAGCTCAACCACAAGTTACAAATCAATCTATAACAATCAATTATAAATCACAAGTTAGTATTCAAACTAATTGAGTGGTTAACCAAAACAATTAGAGGTTCTAGATCCCTCTTAACATCCCAATTCCATCATCCAACTTCAAAATTGGTGCCACAATAGCTCCAACAACTCAACTAGCCCAATTACCAAACCTCATTTCATATAATCACATTATAAATGTCAACTCAAAATCCAACTCTATTTAAAATCTTCATAAAATCTTTAAATTGTTCACTCCAATACAAATTCCCAAAATTCTCAATTTCCTTCCAGAACTCAATTTCTCTGTCCTCCATTTCAATAATCTTTTTATCATCCAAAACTTTATTTCACTCATTAAAATTATTGATAAGAATAATTTCCTCCATTCACCCTTAAATCCCCAAAAATTTACTCACTTTAAATCTTTAAGAAAAATCTCATAAAAACCTACTTCTCAAAAGCATCATTCCAATTTCATTTCTTCCCTCCATTAATTTTTTCTTACCTGTTACAATCATTAAAGTATAACTGCCTTCTCAAATTCTTCAAAAACACTCAATTTCCAACACGAAAGTTTACCCAAAATCATCACTATTCAATTTCATTACAAACTCAAATACCAATCAATTCAATCTTCAATATAAACTCCTGATAAGTTAAAATATAACATAAAATTCGAATCTAGAATCCCAATGTCATCAATAACAAATTTCTTAGTCAAACCCTAACTTTATCTTCCTTAAATCAACCGTTTAAGTAGGAATCTAAACGTTACAACTCTTAATCCAACCTCATTAGCTCCATTAAAAACTAACTCACCAATTGAAACAACCAAAAATTCAAAATCCAATAATCCCACTACCTCCCACACGGCCACACCCAGTCCAATAGTCCCTCTGGCGGTCCGGCCCTCCCTGCTCCAGTGCTCCTTCTCAATCGCTATTACCTTGAGCCCATGACCTTGATTTCAAAAAGCTGGGCGCCCTGAACCATTAGAAATTCAGTTCGGCATGCACTCAAGGTCACAGCCCCAACCTTAGCTCTCATTCCCAGTTCTCATCGGCCCATTGCAGTAGGCGGACTTGCCGAATTACAAGGGCTAAAATCTGTAAGGGTTTTCTACTTGAAATCTAGGTCTTTCTTGGGAAATCATCGACTTTATTCATGTTTGTTGGCGTTTTACTAATTCCATAATGTTTAGAAGTGATATGATGATATGTTTGAGGCGTTTTACTAGTAACACTTGTTAGATTTGCAGTTTTTTTGGCCTTATTCTATGAAGATATAATGCTTTGTTCAGTGTTAAAAACCACCCAACGTGAATTTTTATGTAGGTGCGACATTTTTAATGCTTGTAGTTTTTAAGTTGTGTCTCACTGTCTCATATTTCATGATCTTGAGCATATTGTTACATTTTGTGTTCTAATATTTCTATATGCAGCTTCAAAAAACTGTTGAGTGAGCGATTGAGGCAATACTTCAAAAGCTGTTATAAACTAATATGTTCTTGCCATACCCCAACTTTCAATGTTTCTTGATTTTTATACTTTTTGTCTAGTTGTTCTGCAATGCAATACATGAAAGTAAAATTAAAAATGCCTACAATATTGCAACTTGTGCCTTGTAGCCTCCTAAAACTTTCATCATGAAGGGAACAAAGTAGCATGGCACAAGTTGGAGAGGAAATTGGTAACGAAACTACAGTTGCATTGGCAGAACATACTGCTGCTCATGTTGACAATAAGATCAACAATGAAGGGCAAGATGCTGAATCACGACCTAGAAAGAAAAGGAAGGACTCTTATGATATATGGAACCATTTTACAAGGCTGTTCACATATTAAATTTGGTTGTCTCTGAAGGTCTCAAAGAAATGAACAAGTTCATTGAGCTCATCCGACATGCAGTAAAATTTGTTAAATCTTCTCCATCAAGGAAGCATAAGTTCATATTGCTGGTTGAAAGAGAGTGAGTAGAATCAAAAAGTCTTCTTACTTTGGATTGTCCCACGAGGTAATTTTTTTTATAATTTGTTTGAATGAGCTTTGATATAATTATGTGCCTATGTTTAATTTTTTTCATTTCCGTGATGTGATTAGGTGGAATTCGACATATCTTATTCTTGAAAGTGCTGTTAAGGTCGTCAAAGTCTTGACTCGGATGGAAGAGGAGGATGAAGAATACAAACAATACTTCAAGAAGAAAGTTAAACTAGATTCCAGTCCAGATACTTATACCTTGATTGATCTTTTGGAAGGTGTTAATGATGTATCCGATGATACAACTACAAGAAGGATTGTAGAACATACAGTTTTGCCTCCTAGTGTGTAACCCCCTTCTAATCAAGGCCAAGATTTAAGTTCATAATATGAGACTATGTGGAATTAGAGACCGTAATATGATTTGAGATTTAATAAAATTATCTTTTGCCCAAAACATGATTTTCAAAAACTTTTACAAAACATGTTCAACAAGGGTCTCATATTTACATTTCAATTACACAAATGGCTTGTACAATACAATTTCATTCATAAATATCATAGTACAATGTAAATTCTTGACACACTCAGGTTCTAATAATCAATTAAAGGTTTAGAGGGCACAAACGCCCATAATCAATTTCCCACTATAGAGGATTACAAAAATACTATCCAATATCTCCAAAATATACATGTAATTCCCAACAAAATATTCAATGATTTACAAAATGATAACAAGTTATCCAAAGTAGTTAACTCCAAGCCCAGAGCTCTATCCACCTTCGTCACCTGCTTCACTTTGGAACTACTAGCCATGTCTGAAATTTGTTTTGGGAGAGTAGGATTCTAAGGAATCCTTGTAATGTCAAATTACTAAGAGTATCACAACCACAAAGCATGAAAATAAATCATCACACAACACATAACAATCCCAATGGCAATTACAGCGGTGGGGGCAGGTATGATTTACATCACCCTTACGTTTGCTCACACTGTATTGCACCACCACATGGTTCACAATAATATAATTCACCACAGTTGGGTTTCATATAAAGAATTTCACAACACATCAAAGCCACACTGGCATATTCTTAAAATAGGAATCCACGATTCCACAACGCAGCCTCAGAAATTACAATGGCAGATATAACGGCAGGGGTAGGTGTGATAATCATCACCCCCTACGACTGCTCACGTTGAACTGCTAACGCTATAATGCCCTACGGTAGATAACACATACACATTTTCACAATATTAACACAATGATAAGTCATGCATACCAAGAATCATACACAACATGAGAGAAAAGTCACTACCTTGGTCCTTCCGTGCGTGCTCTGGCACTGGTCTCTCCGAATAAGGTAAATGTTGAATCCTATAATTCATAATTAGGGACAAAGTGTTCTTCTTTATTCCAATACTTCAATAAATTCACAACACTTAGTTTGGTTATCATTAATATCCTTTAGGAAGCTACAAATGCCTCTAACAAAAGTCCTAAAGGGTTGGAACAACTATCTCGAAGATCCCCTTTTAGAAGTAAAAGTACATATTTTTTACTATTTCACTTAAGTGAAGAAGACCTCACTCGAGTGATGATGAACTTGCACTCGAGCATAAAAGCTCACTTGTGCGAGTGCTTGACAGCAAGCACAGACAGAAACAAAAAAATTCCTGCAACACTTGAGTATAAAGGTCAACGCTCAAGTGATATCCAAATGCTCACTCGAGTCCTACAAAGTGAGGTGCAGAAAGTGCTCACCCGAGAGCACAAGAAACTTTCAAAGGAGAACATCACTTGAGCAGGGACCTTAGTACTCTAGTGACGACTTAACACTCGGGAGTACTAAGACACACTCTTGGAAATAGACCGTGAGTGACAACTGAGACCTGAGTTCATAGTGTCAAATACATATACACTCGAGTAAGAGTTGACAGCATTTCCTAACTTTTACCCAAGTGTTTCCAATGATCCCAAATTCTCAACTAAGGCTACTCCAACATAAATTTGCACAAGAAATCCAATGGAAACATCAAAACTACCAAATTGCTATTCCATTATCATGCTTTGTTTTAGGCTACATCAAACACCAAAATCCCAAAAATCACCAAACTTAGCATTTCACCCTTAAACCAATTCTATCTATTCAAATCACATCCCAAACACCCATTCCATGACAATATGCCATATACACAATGACCCACATTTTCAAAAATAAGGCTAAAATTCCTAGAAATTCAAAGCTTGATAATTTGGCATAAAACATAAATAGAAAGGTTCATTTCACTTACCTCAACAACTTTCTCAAAGAGGTTTCTTGATTCACCAACCACTAGATTTTCTTGAGAGCTCAAACCACCACCAATGGACAATCTAGAACCATAGAAATGGAGCCCTCAATCCAAGGAACAAGATTAATGAAGTAAGTTTTTGCATTTGAGTTCATTAGCTTACCTTAAACTCAAGCTTTTCCTTTCTCTCTCCTAAGCTCCCATAGCTACCGAAAATGGAGGAAATAATGAGAGACAGAGAGATAAGTGAGGAAGATGAAGAAATGATGATTTCTTCCATGCCCATACCATTTTAGCAAAAAGGAGGGAGGGAAGAGAGAGAAGAAATGTTAAAATATTCCCATTTGATTTTTCTTACCCACTCTCCCTTCACACTCACTTGCCACATGCCCACCTCTTATTAGCTCTCATAAAATAAGTAGCTAATTAGTTACTTTAACCACTCCATTAGCCATTTAATTACACTTCTTATTTTCCTCTTAGTTAGTAATTAATTTCTCCATTAATCACTAACTTATGGCCATTCTTTCAATTTCTCACTGATTATGGCATATTAATTAAAATTGTCACATAACACATATTTAAATTCTTTTCCTCTTCTTCATACGCCATTTCCCCCATATTTAGCCCAAATAATTATTTGTCATATAATTATGCTAAAATACAGGGTGTCGACATTTCCAATAATTAATTTAGATCTTAAATCAACTTTAATTCACCAAATCATTCACAATAATCATCATTAGCCCTTAATCAAAATTTGGGGCATTACATAGTGCATATGATTGGAGCACTACGAAAGAGTTTCTTGGCTTCTTAAAGTTGTTCTACAACATGACTTTGAATTTTTCTAGATCAAACTACGTTACTAGTAACACTTGTTTCTAGCACATAGTTGTAATTCAAACAAGCCTTAAATCAAGTGCAGGTAGCTCTTACTCTCTCTTGAATGACATGTCAAGAAGAATGTTGTATAAGTTTAATAAATATTGGGGAGCAGCTAAGAAAATGAACCTTAATTAGTTGTAGCCTTGATACTTGACCCTAGATATAAATTGACTTATGTTAAAGTTTCTTTTGCTGACCTTTTTCATGAACGAACCAAGTATGAAGCTATGTTAAGGAAGACTATGGGTGTTTTGTATCGCTTATATGACCACTATTCAGCTAGTGTTTAACTTAGTGAAACTTCTACCTCCCAACCAACAATGGATCAAGGGGATAATAGTGGTGGTGTCAATAATGTGCTATTTCCAGAGTTAGAACTTGAAGTCACCTTGTCATCTGCTGATGCCACATACCAAAAGCTTTTAGCCCAGGCAGATGCACATAGTAATATAGAGAAAGTTTCAAAAGTGGATGAATACCTTCGAGCTGGATTGGTTGGATATCGTGATGCAAAATTTGACCTCTTGACATGGTGGAAGGGAAATGCTTGTAAGTATGAAGTATTAAGCTTGATGGCACGTGATTTATTGGTTGTACCAGTCTCTACAATATCTTCAGAAGCAGCTTTTAGTACTGGGGGTCGAGTATTAGATGCTTTCAGGAGCTCTTTATCCTCAAAGATGGCTAAGGCACTCACTCATATGTGCACAAAATTGGCTATCAATGAAACCACCCAACTTGAATGACTTTGATGTTGATAATTTTGACGAGACTGCAGCTATTGTTATCGGTATCTTACTTTGCATTTTCTATTTTCAGCTTTTATTGTTTCATTTCATCTTCTCAATAGTTAATATATATTAATCAATAATCAATATGATTTATCTTTATTCATTTTGTAGAGGAAGATAGAGCAACAAAAGGTAGATCTAAACAGTGAAGATTTGTAGTTGAAGATAAATAGATGATGAATTTTTTATGATTGATTTGAAGTCATTCAATTTTGAACTTCAATTATTAGTATTGTTTTGTTTTGGTTCTGATTCTGAACTTCTAATGATTGAGGTTTTAACTTTGAACTGAAGGCTTTTTGATCTGAATCTAGATGGATGCTTTGAACTTTGCTGATAAATATGATCATGGATGATAGCTTATGTTTTTAGGCTATTATTAATTAGTACTCTCTCTTTTTAGGAAGGTTTTGTAGTAAATTGAGTGATACATTGTGCCTCCTTACCACCTGTGCTGCTGACCTACTGTGCATGCTTGCTGTTTTTTCTTTTTTCAATCTTAGCTTGTCCTTGTATTAAAAAAAATGTCCAGGTGTATACAGGGTGACCAGTATTGTTTTGTTTTGTTTTTTTATGAATTGTGAATTGTAAAGTTCTGATTCTGAACTTCTAATGATTGAGGTTTTAACTTTAAACTCACGGCTTTTGGATCTTAATTTGGATGGATGCTTTGAACTTTGTTGATGAAGATGATCATGGATGATAGCTAATTAATACTCTCTTTTTAGGAAGGTTTTGTAGTAAATTGAATGATACATTTGCGCCATGTGCTGTTGTCATTGCTGTTCATTCTTACTGTTTTTTTAAAGCATAGCTTTCCCTTGTTTTTTTCCCTTTAAAAAGTCCAGATTTTACATGGGGCGCCCCATACCCGTTTAACCCATACCCGTGTGAGTTAAACGGGCAGGCCACGGGTCAGCCCCACCCGCCCATTGATCACCCCTAAAGGTGATTCATTCTTGTAATACCCCAAATTTTGGGACTAGATCCTAGAGAATAAAATTGAATAAAGTAGACTGCTAGTCTAGTTTTAGTAAGAGTCCTAGAAATGAATGAGAAACATAATGACTTTCAGAGACTAATTTGAAAGTAAGTATGGGATTAATTCCAATTGGTTAGAGGAAAATACCCAATTCCTTTATCTAAAGTCAAATAGGATCTAAAGCCCAACTTGGATCCAAAAAGAAGAAGAAATAGCATCTTCCAAGAGGAAATAAAATGGAATAAAAGAACTAATGGCAACTTAGTTAATGTTGCCATAATAAAGGGCAAAAGAGACATTTGCCATTTGATCTTGAAGTTAGAATTGGAAATCAAGATGAAGGGCTAGGATTTTCTCTTGAAAATCAAGAATAGTGATGAAGAAAGAAAAAGTAACACAACTCCCTCCCCTTGCATGGTTAAAAACGTCCAAACACTCAAAGAAAGAAGATAAGAGAGCCAAGTCAACATACCCTCACCCTTTGGTCAAAAATTGTGCCTAGGATATAAGAGCAAGGGGGAGAGAGAATTCAAAACAATATATTTCCTCACTTTGGCTCATGTTAGACATCCAAGACAATGAAGAAAGTAAGAGAGAGAATTTAAACTTAATCATAAGCATTGACAAGTCAAAAAGAAAGGAAACAAGAAGGGAAGAAAAGTCAACATGCTTCCAATCTTGTTCAACTTGGGAAGTAAACCAAAAAAGCAAGAGGAATTTGATTAACCAAATCCTCCTCCTTTTGCCATTGAGTATTTCGGTCAAAAAGGCAAGAAGAGAGAGGGAAAGAATGAAGCTTGACTTAACCCAAGTCCATATGGTTAATTAATCACATACTTTTTCAAGAGGCCATAGTAAATTACCACATGTATTTTCCCCTTATTGTCTTGGCAATTTTTGGCCAAGTATTTCAAGAGCCAAGGAAGTGGATATTTAACCATTACATACTCCCTCTCACAGGAAAAAAATTTGGCCAACACACAAGAAATAGAGAAAAGAAAAAGAAAAAGAAAAGGGAAAGAGAAAAGAAGAAAAAGAACAAAGGTGAGTTTTCTACTTTGATTTTCACCTTGTAAAACACCTCTTTGGCTCAAATACTCTTTATAAACATTGTTCTCCTCTCTAAGAGCTTCATTTCTATGATTTTTGTTTCCGAAGAGGTGTTTTGAGTCATCTAGCAAGAGCCAAAGTTGGAGAATCAAAGAAAGAGCTTGGGAAAGTGCAAGAGGTGAGCAAAAGCTTCCTTTTGACCTATGTATTGTGTTCTTTGGTGGAATTTTTGGAACTTGTTCTTGCTGCCCTAATTTTGGCCATTTAGGGTTTTCTAGGGTTCATGAAGCTTTAATCATATATATGTAATTATATGATGTTTTGAAAGCATATGAGCAAAGTTTAGTGGTTAAAATGTGAATTGGTGGATTGTTATGTTGAACCCTAATTTATGGTCTAAGACATCAAGAAGGAATGCGAATTTAATCAATTTAATGTTACCATTATGTTCTAAATGAAAAACTATGTGAGAAAAGCCCCCGGTTACAAATTTTGGAATATTGGAGCACAACTTATAAAATTGCACATTTGCTGCCAATTAGGGTTTCCTACGCGGCAGCTTGTTTGCATTGTGTTTTTGAGTAAAGGAACAATGTCCAATGATCATGAATTTTTCCAGAATAAAAGTAGAATAATTAAGCTTTAATTTAATATGTCATATAGGTCAATTGAATCTGCACATTATGAGATATGCATTTTTGAAGTTAGTCGTGTAAAACTGGCATGTTTCTGGGGCAATATCTAATGAATGATAATTCTCGAATTCTGTGCGTCCAGTTGGCTAAGGGCAATTTTTTTTCCTGAAACTAGACTTAATAAGGGTGACATAGCCTTTGGAATGACTGCAATTGGACTTTTTACTTAAAGATATGAATTTTCAAAGCTTATTGAAAATTCTGCCAGCTTTTAGTAAATGTGTGAAAATAAAAAGGTAATGGCACATACCTTGAACTCTAAGGTTGAATTAATCAATTTGGGATATTTTGACCACATTGACTCTTCCTTTGACTTAGTGTATTAACCCTAATGATAACCAACTTGAGTGTTTGAATTATGAAAAAAATTAGAATAAGTAATAAAACGTCATCCACAAATTCTAATTTATAGGATTTGATATCTTCCTTGAGCGCTAGAACCAGGACAAGTACGAGACCGAAAAGGCTAAGCTAGTAACTTTTCCCTCATATTCTATGTATTTTGTTTCATGCATATTATTGCCATTATGAATACTTGAACTGTGAACATGAATTGGGCAAACTTGCCTATTAAGCATTCAAATGAGAAGGGCTTTGGCCCAGTAAAATAACTAGCCCTGTGGGAAGGGACGGTGAGTCATTGAATAGAATTGTTTGATGCATAAGCACATCTCTAAATGTTGAATGAATACTGAATTTTCTAGTATGTGATGGTTGATAGGACATGTTTCTCTGTATGCATTTTATATGAGTGTTATTTGTTACTACTGGGATTCTTTTAAATCTCAGCCCTTTCCAATAACTAACATACAATAAAGGCAAGCTGCTCGAAGGGCAATAAGGTAGTCAGGAATGAGTAAAGAACAAGACTGAAAGAATTTATGCTTTTGTTGGTTATCATATTTTGAGAATTTGTATATTTTGTATGAATAACCATACTAAGAATAGTACTTGCAGTAGTAGTAGGAGCAATAGCCGTAATTCCCATACATTAATACTTAATCGCAATAAATGAATTGGAATTAGGAAACCATACACCGAGAGCCCATAAGATAACAAATACATGGGATTTTGGTAGAAAACACTCTGATATTAATAAATGAAGCTAAGAACGAATGGGTTATAATGAGATCACAAACCATTATGAGACCACTTTGACAATACTTTAAAAAGTATTGGAAAATCCACTCAGGTTTAGGTTTGAATCCTGTATTGAAGTTGGGGGTTCAACTATTTACGAATGAATGTTAATCTCCTATTTATAGTTATTATAAGTTCAAACTCATCTAAAGACTCGAGAAACTATGGTGTTACAATTCCCACCTTATCTTTTTATCCTATCTACTAATGTCCTTTCTTGCATCATCAATCAATTGGAATCTCTTGGATGTTGGAAGGGAATCAATATTTGTAACTCTGCCCAGCCAATCACGCATCCATTATATGCAGATGGTTCAATTTTCTTTTTTGAAGCCAATCAATCTTGCTGTGAATCAGTGAAACAAGCTTCGGATTTATATTGCCTATGGTCGAGGCTAGAATTAAACCTTAATAAATCATCATTGATCTTTTGTCTAAATGTCCCACATGCTATGAAACTTCAATTGTCTAATGTCATGCAAATAGGCTTCTCATCAAGATTGGGTAAATACTTGGGTACATGGATTGACCCAGGTAGGAATAAATCTCAAATATATAATCATGTTCTTGAAATAGTTGAGAGAAGAACATCAGCATGGAAAACTCGCCTCTTGTCGCAAGCATCTCGCTTGCAGTTAACCAAGTATGTCCTTTCTTCTATTGATCTTCATACAATGACTTGTATTCCTCTGCTAAAACACATTTATGATCGCATTGATTCTAGATATGCAGATTTTTTCTAAGGATCCTTAAGTGATAGAAAAAGGATGTATATGCTTCGAAAGGATCATTTGTTTTTGCTTATTGAGGAAGGTGACTTGGGAATTAGACCTAGTTGCTCCAAATCAAAGTGCTTTCTTGAAGGGGAGGCTTATACCAATAACATTATGCTGGCCTCTAACTTTATGAGCCGGATTCACAATGCTCGTCAAGAAAAGAAAAAATTATCAGCTCTTAAGGTTGATTTTTCAAAAGCTTTTGATAAACTTTATTGGGCTTTCATTCAGGCTATAATGCACCAGATGTGGTTCCCATCTAAATAGATCAATCCCATTCTATAATGTGTCTCAACAATGCAAAATCATATTTTTTTTTCAATAGCCAATTATCTCAGCCAATCATTCCTGCCAGAGGAATTTGACAAGGTGACCCATTCTCACCTTATTGTGTTATCCTATATGCTAATGTCCTTTCTTGTATCATCAATCAACTGGAATCTCTTAGATGTTGGAAGGGAATCAAGATTTGCAACTTTGCCCAGCAAATCACACATCTATCATATGCAAATGATTCAATTTTATTTTTTTAAAGCAAATCAATCTTGTTGTTAATCAGTTAAACAAGCTCTAAATTTATGTTGCCTATGGTTGAGACAAGAATTAAACCTCAATAAATCATCATTGATCTTTAGTCCAAATGTCCCACATGCTATGAAACTTCAATTGTCTAATTTCATTAAATAGTCTTCTCATCAAGATTGGGTAAATACTTGGGTACATGGATTGACCCAGGTAAGGATAAATCTCAAATATATAATCATGTTCTTGAAATGGTTAAGAGAATATTATCAGCTTGGAAAGCTCGCCTCTTGTCGCAAGCATCTCGCTTGTAGTTAACCAAGTATGTCCTTTCTTCTATTGATCTTCATATAATGTCTTGTGTTCCTTTGCCAAAACACATTTATGATCACATTGATTCTAGATATGTAGATTTTTTTCTAGGGATCCTTAAGTGATAGAAAAAGGATGCATATCCTTTGAAAGGATCATTTATTTCTGCCTACTGAGGAAGGTGGCTTGGGAATTGAACCTAGTTGCTCCAAATCATAGTGCTTTCTTGAAGGGGAGGCTTATATCAATAACATTATGTTAGGCTTAGACTTGATGGGCCAAATTCACTATAATATACCGAATTTGGGCCTAGGACTTTGAGAATAAGCCTATATCAGGCAAACTGTTAAGCTCAGTTGGGAAGAGTCCCAAGAATGATTAGAGATAGAAAGACTCTATGGGACTATGTGATCTAGCCCTACCAGGTAGAGGGCCCAATATGCGTAGGTAGTAGGATCAAAGTGTTGGTGCAAATGTGCACATTATACATATACGATGCCATTGGGTTGGTAGAAAGACGCCACCCAAATATATCATGAGGTATGGGATTGATTAGTCAAGTGAAATATAACAGTATATGTATGCACATGGCATTTTCAGGGCAAACATGTGTACCTAGCGTTTTTGGCACACCGTTATGTGGCGCCATATGGGGCCCACATATATACTCTGACCTGACATCATCTGCAGGCTTCGATACAAGTGACACAATCTCGAATAAGTCCCAAGTGAAACCCGAGTAAACACCAATAAAGTAACTTTATTAAAGTAGTTTTAATAAATTATATCATGATAGCTAATGATGACACAATTTTTGTGTTGGCACCACAAGATAGTGACAAGTGTCCTCTCATCATTGAAAGTACCAATCAACTTTTATGTTGGCATGTTAAGAGAGTGTCAAGTGTCCCCAATGATGGCACTTGTTTTTTTCTTTTTGTGGTGGCACTCCCCGAAGGCGCCACCTAGCCTTAAGTCTGGGGAATCTGTCAATCTCCGACCCAGTTATATACTTGACTTCCTGAATACCAAACCCGGGAGTCCAGGGAAATTGTCAGGCCTCCCCTTCCCCTGACATGTAAGGACACATAAAGAGCGAGAAAAAGATAAAAGATGATCCTTTTAGGACACTTGTCATCATCTGAAGCAAGATTAGGACACATGGCACTGTAGGATTAAAGCAAGTGACACATGTCAGTTTAAGACAACTCAACTCTCTCTCTCTTCTCTTATTAAATTTCGGCCAAGGGCCAAAAATGAA
Source organism: Inga leiocalycina (assembly GCA_963242795.1). Classification (NCBI taxonomy): domain Eukaryota; kingdom Viridiplantae; phylum Streptophyta; class Magnoliopsida; order Fabales; family Fabaceae; genus Inga; species Inga leiocalycina. Next base: position 43,058,657 of record OY725332.1, read on the forward strand.
GGGAAAAATGAGGATGATCAAGAAAAATGGAAAAGGAAAGAGAAAGGATTAATAGTGTTGTGTTTTTGAGTTCCTGAGCTGATTCTGACCATAAATCGTAGTTTCCGGCAGACAAAACTGTAGTAAACTTCTTCTACTCAATGAGAGCTTCATTTTTATGGTCTCAGTTTTCTGATCTGAGGTGTTTTGTGTCATCTTGATAGTCGGAGTGCCACCGGAATACCGAACCGGTTGTAGAAACGCAAAAAGGTAAGCCTAAGCTTTGTTTTGAATCGATTGGCTTGAGATTTTAATGAGTTTTTCTTGACTCTTAGACCACCCTAATGTTTTGGCCAGAGGGTGTTTTGGAGGTCATATGTGTTTAATCATGAATATATGATGATATATGGTGTTTAATGTAACCCCCTGCCTTAAATAGCGTAATTATAATTCGATATTATGTAATTAAATTGGTTTAGAGACCGTCGAATAGTTCAAAACTCATTTAGAACTCCCTGTGAAGTAGGGACTTCATAAAATTTTCAAAACTTCTTTCCTATTCCGGTCTCAAGTTCAATTATCGAATATAATCACCTGTGCAGTTAATTCACATTCATTCATATCAGAATATCTAATAGCAATCCTGGCAACCCCCGGGTTCCGTTCATACACAAAAAGGGTTTACAACCTCCATATAGGGGACTACACAACTACGTTCAACTATTCTTTACAACCAACATAATATACAGACACCCTGTCCAACAGGTTTAACCAACATAACCAAAATAAATGCCCCTACAGGATTCTAACCGCTCCGGGTCGTACGCTTCTCCTTAGAGCCACTCGCCCTGTCTGAAAGGTTAGTTAAAGGAAAGAATGAGATTCAAGAGAATCCCAGTAGTAACAAAACATTTATACCACACATAAGCACACAGCATGTAAGCAAATCATCATACAGCAGCAGCACCACAAATCACACTCCACCCTCATCCCCTTTCTCCGCCGGGAAGGCACACCGCCTAACCCGAACCGTTGTTAGCTACTCAGGGACTATTGGCGTGGTAGTGCATACATATAGCCTTATAGCCCATACAGCTATTCGGCTTTCACAAATGGCCCGTCGGCCTCCACAAATAGCCTTTCGGCTCATATAATCACATATATCACACCTCATCCTCATCCCCTTTCTCCGCCGGGAAGGCACACCGTCCTAACCCGAACCGTTGTTAGCTACTCAGGGACTATTGGAATGACAGTGCTAACACAAATCCACAGATGTCGCAGCATACGAATTCATTACAAATCAACGATATAACACACATACAATGCATCATATATGGTACAAAAGAAAAGTCACTACCTCGTTCCTTTCTGACGTTAGCTGGCGTAGTTGGCTCACGAGGGCGGCAAATATCGAATCCTACAATTCCAAATGCACTATTTAGACACTTCCATAGTGTTACTTAGGGTTATATGAGTCTATAATGAAAATTTACAAAAATACCCCCGGGGACCCGGCCTGGGCCCGCCATACCCGGACCGGTTGCACTTTTCTCGAAATTCTAATATGGGCTATCCTAACATATTTCCGCCCAAGGAATCCATTTCCGTACTCAGAATTATCAAATTCAATATCAAATTACGAAATTGCCCTTGGCAGCCCTACTTTTAGGGTTTTAGGGGTGTTTCCGTAATTATGCTTTCTCGGCCTTTTTTGAAAAAGTGCCCAACTGTAACCCCACCTAATTTTCGCCCCTAAACTCAATGGAACCATCAAATCATTGAAAATCCAACTCTAAGACCCATTTCTAGGGCTGGCCGAAATAATGGTCTTCTCCAGGGAAAATCAGGGTTTTACGATTTCGGCTCCGTAAACGCGTTCCTTTCTACTCCTAACCACTTTATTAACCATTACATTAGGTTACAACTAACATTAAGACCCAATTTGGGCAGCATAACCCCTAGGAAACTCAATTTCCAAACTTTAAAACCAATGGCAATCCGGCGAAATTTCACCGATTAAATTGCCCACAGCAGCCAGAATAAGCAATATACGAAAGTTTGGAAGTTACCTCAAGCTCCCTCTGGCTTTTCCCAAACTTGGCTGAACCCTAGCCTCTTTGAAACACCAAATTTTGAGCTTCACAACCTTAAAGAATAAAGAGGAGTAGCTTAGGATCGGAGTTACACGCGTTAGAAGCTAAATCGTCGGAGAAATCGGCTTACCTTGCGAGATTTCTCCTCTTTCTCTCTCTAAGAGCTCTCAACTTTCTCTCACTATCTTCAGCTGGAAATGGCGTGAAATGGCTGAAGAAGATGAGCAATTTGATTAATAATCCATGCTGACATCATCTTTTAATGAGATGATGTCATAATTCCCATTTTCGGATTTTCTGGCAGATTTTCTGCCCAAACTTTGAAAAATCATAACTAATTCTAGAAAAATCGAAATGAGGTGATTCCAAAGCCAAATGAAAGATATTTAAGTTCTCTTCATAGGAAAAATATTGGCCATTAATAAAAATCACCACACAATTCCAGAATTACATAAAACTCATAACTGCCCCAAAACAGAGTTCAGTTTCCATCCCAAACTTTGGACAGTTATATCTCCTGGTTCACAAAACGAAATGGAACAAACTATATGTCCATTTTGAAGCTTGAGATGTGAACTATAAGAATGGAAAATTTCATAATTTTTAGATACCATTTGGTCATTAAAAACGTTCACACAAACGGACTGCCCAGAATAGAATTTCACTGGACAGAATTTTAGATTTTGCATCTTTGCTTCCATTGGTTCCATTTTCATACCAAACATCATTCTCACATAAATTTTCACAAGGAATCCATTGGAATCATTAAAATATCCAAATTCCCATCACACATTCTTCAAAAGTGTTTATTCAACAATAATTACATCCACTTTTGAAGTCATTAGCCCTTAATCACTTTTTGGGATATTACATTTAATGATAATATAAGATTAGTTTAAGTATTGCCAGATTTGAGTTATGTGAGGCAGTCTGCTTGTGATGCGTTTTATACTAATCAAATGATATACAATGCCTATAAAAATTTTTAGATTTAAAGTAGACATGATGACCTTTAAAATGATATATAATATGTACCATTTGGATTAATATATTAGGAGATGTGAATTTTTTAATTTGAATTTGCGAAACTGGCTGTGATAGTGTGGGTTTATTGGTGATTATGGATTTCTATGTGTGGGACTAGCTGAAGGAGAGAATTTTTTACTTAAAATAGACTTAATAATTGACTCATAGAATTTTGAACCACCTAATTTGGATATTTGTAGAAAAATATATGAATTTTCAAAGTTTCTTGAAAATTTTCCAACTTTTGGAAATTTTGTGAAAAATAAAAAGGTTATGGCATTTGGTAATTAAGTTGACCTCCAAGGCTTAAGTTAAACACTTGGACTTAGTGTGGGCTCATTAAATACTCATTGGGCCTAATGTGTTAACTTTAAAGTTAACCAACCAAAATGTCTTGAGTTATAAAAATTGGGATGAGTATAAGCCAAATGATAAGGGACATGTCCTAAAGGCTAAAATAGCCCATTGGACATTTATTTGTCATGGCTCTAATAATATGGCCATTTATCTAGGGCCATGAGGTGATAAGAGAAGAGACAATGGAAGCAACTTTAATGGTTGGAAGAAAAAGTACCAAAAAGGGGACTTCAAGACAAAAGATAGTGGACTTACCCTACTTACATGTGCTTGATATTTATTCTTATGTATTGATTTGAGTAATTGCTTTGCTTGAGTATGTGATGCATATATGACTAATTGAAGCTCTGTTTCTATATATGCTATGGCCATAAGAATGATGTATGATACATTGAAAATACAAACATGTCATTGTCTTGCATAAATTCATGCAAGGCAAGCATGCCATGCATTAAGCATTTATCTTGCATGTTAAGTGGTGTTGTTTGCTATTGAGATTCCCCTAAATCTCACCCTTTATCAACCAACCAGACAAGCACATAAGCACAGAAGAGGAGTGCAGGACAATGTGCCAAATAAAGAAGTTGCAATGAGGAGATAAAGACTAAGATGCGCTAATCTGTTATGTATAATTAATATTTGAAATGGTTCATTGTATAACCCGCATGAGGGATGGCTGTTTTTCCAATGCATGATAATTAAACTAGTAATGGGTAATCGCACGGTACGAGCCCATTAGTTAAGTATGCAGAGCGGTTTAATAAATGGAGAGATACTCTGATAATAAGGAATGAAAAGCATTAAGTAACCTTGTGAATAAAGTTAAACAATCTGGTAAATACGTCCTTTACCAAATGAATAATGCCCCAAGAATAAATGTGAAAACTTTTAGCTAGGAGATTATTTACTGATTCTTTTGAGCTATAATAATAATGACATTGCTTACGATGCATAGTAAAGGGGCATAAGGAACAGGTGTTACATTCATAATTCTCATCAAGGAAAGAAAAAATTAGCAGCTCTTAAAGTTGATTTTTTGAAAGCTTTTGATAAACTTTCATAAACTTTCATTCAGGCTATAATGCACCGGATGCAGTTCCCATCTAAATAGACCAATCTCATTTTGCAATGTGTCTCAACAGTGCAATTTCATATTTTTTTTCAATGGCCAATTATCTCAGCCAATCATTCTAGCCAAAGGAATTCAATAAGGTGACCCATTCTCACCTTATCTTGTTATCCTATATGCTAATGTCCTTTCTTGTATCATCAATCAACTGGAATCTCTTGGACGTTGGAAGGGAACCAAGATTTGCAACTCCGCCCAGCCAATCAAACATCTATTATATGCATATGATTCAATTTTCTTTTTTTAAAGCAACTCAATCTTGCTGTGAATTAGTGAAACAAGCTTTGGACTTATATTGCCTATGATCGGGACAAGAATTAAACCTCAATAAATCATCATCAATCTTTAGTCTAAATGTCCCACATGCTATGAAACTTCAATTGTCTAATTTCATATAAATAGGCTTCTCATCAAGATTGGATAAATACTTGGGTATATGGATTGACCCAGGTAGAGATAAATCTCAAATATATAATCATGTTCTTGAAATGGTTGAGAGAATAACATCAGCTTGGAAAGCTCGGCCCTTGTCGCAAGCATCTTGCTTGCAATTAATTATGTCATTTCTTCTATTGATCGTCATATAATGTCTTGTGTTCATCAGCCAAAACTCATTTATGATCACATTGATTCTAGATATGTAGATTTTTTCTAGGGATCCTTAAGTGATAGAAAAAGGATGCATAAGCTTCGAAAGGATCATTTGTTTCTATCTCAAGTCTCCTCTTTGTGGATTGTCAACTTTTATTTCTTCTCTCTTGGTATTCCCCTTTGAATATCATAGCTTCTATGAAACAACTTTCCAGGCTTGCAAATTCTTCAACCACATCAGGAGGCATCTTATTGAGGATATCAATGCTTTCTTTTCTTCTTTCACTCAGTTGAAAGTTGAAGTGTATAGTTCTTTTCCTTCTTTTCTTTATCATTTCCCTTGTTGTCCTATTATTATTAAGACTCTATGATGTAATTCGATTTTATTAATATCATTTTGACTTTTTGTTTAAAAAAAATGCTCTTAGATCAAGAATGCAACAAGCAAAGAAAAGGGAACCAATTGTTGATTTTTTTTTTTGGACTTGGAACCATTTGTTGAATTAAACTTTAATGAAATACTACTTCCATCCTTAAATGTAATCCCTATATTATAATGCAATTTGCATTCCAAGCTAAGTCCTATATTTAGTATCAGATAATTATTATTTATTAATTGCTTTTTCTTCAATAATATGGAGAACGGTAGTGTACTATGATAACATGTTAAATTAGAAGAATATTTTGTAACCCTCCCCCCACCAAAAGAAAAATCACATAAAGAAAGTAATGTAGTCAAAGATATAAATAAATTACATCTTCTAAAATTGAGGGATATGTTGTTGGAAGGAAAGATAATTACCTAATCAATGAATTACAATTACTCACTCAGTGAATTATGAAAAAATAGTAAAAAAAGGAAAATATAAATTAATCAATAATACATTGTATCTATTGATTAATAGATATAATAAAAAAACATATAGTTAACACATTTACTTCTAAAACTAGAAGCCATGGCTTATGAGGAGTTATACTATGTAAATATAAATCATTTTTTTGAGATATCACTCATAGTTTTGAGAGAAAAAACTCTTAAATTGCAAATTCTCAAATCTGGTATTTCTCATAAAATGAGTTATAAATTGCTTATTAAGTCTCGTAATTACTTTATCAATTATTGGTAACAAAGTTGATTTGTGATTTTGCCATTTTAAAGTTCTTTTTCTATCATTTTCTCTATATTTTTTAATGCAATTAAAATTTTAGGATTGGACAACATGATACTCTAAACTTGCCACACCATAATTGAAAGACCTAACTAGACTCTTAACTAATTCAGATTGGATTTAATAGATCACAAAAGGCGGGCAAAGCTCCTATTCCAAGTATTTTTGTTATTCTAAATGTAAGATTTAGTTTGCAATGAAATCCTACATTTAATATCAGAGGTAGTATTATTGCTAATCCGGAATATAAGATCTAGTTAATTTTTTAGAAATTAATAAAACTAATTAAATTACTTTAAATTATTAATATTTATTATTTTTTTTGCAAACTAATTTTCCTAACTTATAAACCTATATATAATTTAATAATACACAACATATGATATGATTAAGTAGTTTATATTCTGTAATCTCTCCAAAAAAAATCAATTAGATCTTATATTTAAGACCGAAGATAGTATTTAATATAGTTGCATTTTCAAAACTTAAACTAACCATTCCTAAATAAGTTGAATATACACTTGGTGGTAGTAGAATTAATTTTTTTGTTCGAATGTATAATTAATAAAAACTTCAAAGAAAAGGAAGGTAGTAATGGAAAGGCGTAACAATTAAATAAAAGGATACTTAATTGTATTTTTCCTCGTTTTTATCTATCTTCCTTTTTTTATTTTTTTGCCGTCATTATTTTATTTAGCTTTGTCTGTACAAGTTAGTAATATGATAAAATTTCTTTAAATGTAAATTATTGTTTTCTCTCTTTTTGAATATTCTCCAACTAAAAGTAAAGGTATAATAATAATTAAATTTTTAAATGTACCAAATACCACTTTAGTGTTTATTACCATTCTAATTCTTATTATAAGTTTAGTTGGTCACAAAAAAATTTTATCCTAAACATAAGTCCCCCTTGAGAGTAAATAATAACTATTTTCCACTTTTATTCATATGAAATTAAAGAAATAGGTGAAAAAAATGTATAGTATCTTTTACTTATTAAAAAAAGGTAAATTTGAAAATTTTGATTAATTTAAGACATATATTCATTTCTTGGTATGTGAGATTTAATCAAACATTACTATAAATTCAGGCATACATAACACTTAATAAATAGTAGTTACAGTGATTAAACGTCATGTATGTCGAGACGGAGGTCGCTCAAGAATATATAACGCTAAAGTATAACAGTTAAATATGTGCACTATCATGTATTGAGAGGCGGAATTCACAAAAACACAAAAATAACGGTTGTAGTCAATAACCTTAATTTATTTAGTGATAAATATGATGATTTTTACGAAACAACCGTAATGTAATACTTATAAACGATTCATCTTCCAAGATTATATCAATAAAAAAAATACATAATGGTTATATTAATTAACCGTAAAGTATAATTATAAATATGAGATATTATTATATATAATATCTAATAATATATCAAATTTATACTTTTAAGATAAATGCAATATGTTAAGATATAATTATATAGTTATATATAATAACATTTCAGATTTATACTTGGGAAAATCCCAGATAAATACCTTTTGAATTAACAAAACCCCCAAAAGTCTATTATAACATGATAATGACAGAAAAGTGCTGAGGGACCTTTCAGGGATAATGAAGTGTTGTTTAAAAGACCAAAATGCCTTTCTTTTCATTTGTGTGACATATGAGGTGGTTGTTGTGGACAAAAGCCAAAGAAAAAAGAAAGAAACACAGTCAAAGGTGTGTGTACAGCATCGTTGAAGGTGAAGAGCAAGGAATCAAGGTTGAATCGGACAAGTGTAAGTAATTTTTTGAGAAACATAATATTTTTGAGATGAATCGGACTATATCCATCTTATGATCATTGTTCATTTTGGTGTTTATTCCGTGTTGTTCGTTGGGTCAGAAAGGTGCATGAACAGTAAAAAAAATGGGCAATCACGTGGTGTAACAAAGCTAACTTATTTGGGGTTGTCAATGAGGGGTATGGAGTGAAAATGTTGCTGGGATTGTAGATTATTTATGGCAGTTTTGGTTGTGGGTAAGTGGGTTTATAGGTTGAGTGGGATTAAAGGTTCGGACTTGACGTACCTACGGCGACATCGAATAACAATGGTGGTGGGATTGTGGGTTATTTATGTGTTGGGTCTTGTTAGCTGTGAGAGGGAGCATAATGAAGAGGTTTTTGATTTGAAATAGGTAGCATTGAATTGATGTAATGACTGACCGTTGAGTAGGTGCAAGTGAAATGAATGATCTGTAATGAAATAAGCATATGTTTACGTGCATGGTAGTTGATGTCATGACCAAATCTGGTTTGTTGTGAATGTCATTACAGGATTTGTCATTACCATTACTAAACTTGTCATTAGCATTAATAATAATAGTTAAGGAAATAACTCATTTTGTCACGCAATAACTTGCATAACTTAATAGATGACAAGGAAATAGTGTTGCTCAATCGTTTGGCACATATTGTTGTGAGTTAGTGATTCTTGTCAAATCCATTACAGACTTTGTCAACACCTTTACCATTGTTGTGAATCCCAAAACAAATTCTGTTAAGAGCAGTAGTAAGTTAGTGAATGCCATATATATTGAGAAATGAATGATGTCATGACATGGGTGTGGAGTTGGAGGTTAAATAGTTAGTAAAGGCTTAACATTGTTATTAATTTGAAATCTGAATTCTTTGTTGCAGGTTATCATGCAACATGACATCAAATATTCAAGCAACACCTTCTTTAAAGTCACTGATATGTTTTTTCCACATTGGGGGGGAGTTTGTAAGTAATGTTGAAGGTGAAGATAAATATAGTGGTAGGAGAGTAAGGGTAAAATCAATGAAGGAGGGGATGAGAATTGAAGAATTGAGGGTAATGATAGGAGAATAGTTTGGTGTAGATGGGCATAGGTTCGACATTAAATACACTTTGAAGTTTGATGAAAAGATATTAGTAGATCTCATTAATGATTCTGAAATGGAAAATCTGTTTTATTATAATGATAGCAGTGCACATGTGTATGTAGCATGCAAAAGAAGTGATCATGAAGAAAGGGCAATGGATGACATAGAAAGGCAAGTGTCAGTTATTTTGGTTACGTAAAAAGTTTGTTAGTATAGTGTTAGTGGTAATATGTATTCACAACACTTGTTAAATATCCATGCAGGGTTGATGAATTATTGGGAGCTACGGAGCAAATGTCGCACATTGATAAGGATGTGTGTTATGGATTGAATGATGAATGTGTAGAAAATGAGTGGAATGCAAGACCTCTTCTTAGCCTTCCTAGCCTTCCATGTGCAGTTGAGAGTGCCCCAACACCGATACCAGAGATGAGCTATAAGAAGTGGAAGGATTTGTTGGTAGGAGTAAATCAGATGTTTGCACATGCAGATGATTTCAAGAAGGTGCTGCACAAGTTCAGTATTGCTCACAAATTTGAGTACACATATGTGAAGAATTGTAGAGATTGTGTGTACGTTAAATGTAAGGTTAAAGATTGTCCATGGAGAATAATTGTGAGGGTAATTGGGAAGAGCAATCGTTTCGTACGTGTGACGAGATACACCAAAGAACATGTTCATACAGCCCAACACAATCTTGATGTGACACATGCTCGAAGTGCTAGCTTGACATCATCAATTATCATTGATGAGCTTAGAAATAACACAGACAAGCGGGAAAATGAAATAAGGAAGAGCTTGGCTAGAGATTATGGAGTGCAATTGACATATAAGCAAGCATATAGGGTAAAGGAAAAGGCTATGGAGGAAATTCATGGTAGACTTGAACAGACATACATGCTTATACCATGGATATGTGATCGGTTAAAGGAAAGTGATGACAAGATAGTGGCTGAATGGGTTGCTAGTGGGAGGAACACCTTTGAGCGTGTTTTTATAGCCTATGGTTGTTGTATAGAGGGGTTCATTGCTGGTGCTAGACCTATATTGTACATAGATGGATCCCATTTAAATGGGCCATACAAGAGAACTCTATTGTCAGCTTCAGCATTTGATGCAGACAATGAATTGTTGCCATTTGCCATCGCTATAGTGAAAGGAGAGACAATTGAAGACTGGAGTTGGTTCCTTGACATGATTAAGAAGATATTAGGTTTGTTACATATCACAATTGTATCATACCGACACAATACGATAATCGCTGCTGTGCGAATAGTTTTCAAAGGTGAGAGGCATGCATATTGTTACAGGCACATTAAGGAAAACTTCAACGCCCAAGTCCTTAAGTTGAATAGAGGAAAGAGGAAGATAGGGGGCAAGGAAGGCAAAATGCACTAGACTTGCTTGATGCAATTGCATATGCAAGGCTTGAAAGCGACTTTTAAACTGCAATGGAACACATGAGGCTTTTTAATAAGGAAATATATGAGTGGTTGATCAACCACGATGATATTGAAAGGTGGGCCATGAGTAAGTTCCCTTTTAAACGTTGGGATAAAATAACGACAAACCTTGCTGAGTTATTCAATGCTTGGATGGTCAAGGAGAGGCGTCATAATGTTGCCCAACTTATCCACAAGCATCGTGACAAAGTAGCGAAAAAGATGTATGCAGCAATCTTAGGAATAAGTAAATGGAAAAACGGTGTCGGGCCAAACATAGAACAACAAGTGAAGGAAAATGTTAAAAGGGCTGAATACATGGATGTAGAAGTATATGGAGGTGGTAGGGTGAAAGTCCATACACCAAGTGGATCACTAAAAGTTGAGTTGTCATTAAACGAGTACACATGTAGAGGATGGCAAATGTCGGGTATTCCTTGTCCTCACGCTTGTGCTGCCATAAAGGGAGTTCATGGAAATGTGTACAGTTATGTTGATGAGTGGTTCAAGATTACATGTCAATAGAAGATATATAGTAGAACAATGATCCCAGTCGTCACAATAGACATGCCAAATCCAAATGACTACCGGGTAGATAATATAGCAACTGAACCGTTCCTTGCACCACCTAAGACTAGCCGACTTCCCGGTAGGCCCAGATTTGTAAGGAAAGAGTCACATTTCCAAAACAAGAAAGTATACCATTGCAGCTCATGCCATGAAGCAGGGCACTCCAGAAGAACGTGCAAGAATCCTAACCCAACTTAATCCTGGGTGTGCAGACCTGGGAGTAGCTATTTTACAAGTCAGCTTTTGTTTTATGTATAATGAGTTGGATCCCTTCACATATTTTGGTTGGAAGGGGTATGACATTTATGAAACTTTATGTAAGTACTGTTTTTAGGTTAAAAAATAGGTTATATCATGGGAATGACAAGATAACATTAGGTGCTGGTGGAATCGTAATGTTCACTTGTCATTGGCCAGGTTAAAGCAAAGTTGTTGTCATGAACAATCTGGTATTTTGTAAATTCCATTACTGGACTTGTAATTCCCATTACTACTCTTGTTAATGATGACAGCTTATTGTAATTACAGTAAACATGAAGGGACACCTTATTTTGCGTTAATGACTTCTATGCATTGGGACTTGCTGGAATCCGTAATGTTAAAATTATTTTTTCACTATGCTGTCAGTCAGAATCTGGTGTTTTGTAAATTCCATTACTGAACTTGTCAGTTTCATTGAAACAGTTGTTAATAATGACAGCTTATTGTAACTACATCTTACATGAACGGACACCATCTTTTTGGGTTAATGACTTCTATGCAATGGGTGTAGGTGTAGTGCGTAATGTTAAATTGTCATTTGAACCCTTTACTTGCGAGTTGTCATAGTCATTTGTGGTTTTTGTCAATGTCAGAACGAAACTTGTCATTCCCATTATGAAACTTGTCAATACCATTATAAAACTTGTTATTCCCATTGGGAAACTTGTCAGCGGTCTCCCCTTCTGGAGAATGCTTAATCACTGATATAATAAAGTGTTAGAGTGATTAGAATCAATAAGAACAAGTTATAAAAAATTTCAATGATTCTCAGAAGTTTCAAGGTGATACTCTGTTTTTCATGAAGAACAAGTATGCATTATCTTGACTATTCATATGATAATCTTTTAACTATTCGAATAACATATGCATTATCTTGACTATTCATATGATAATTATTTGACTATTCGAATAGTCACTTCATTATTTGAATAATATTTGATTTTTTGCACTGAGACTATTCTGATAGTTCAATTACTATTCGAATAGTCCTCTTTGAAAGATGTCAATAATTAATATCTATATTTGACATCATCAAAACTAATCATATCCAACAGTCATTCCCATTATGAAACTTGTCAATACCATTATAAAACTTGTTATTCCCATTAGGAAACTTGTCAGCGGTCTCCCCTTCTGGAGAAACACTCAGTGATTGCTTGGTGAGCCTTACTTGTCATTCCCATTATGAAACTTATCAATACCATTATAAAACTTGTTATTCCCATTGGAAAACTTGTTAGCGGTCTCCCCTTCTGGAGAAACACTCAGTGATTGCTTGGTGAGCCTTACTTGTCATTCCCATTATGAAACTTGTCAATACTATTATAAAACTTGTTATTCCCATTGTAAAACTTGTCAGCGGTCTCCCCTTCTGGAGAAACACTTTCAGTGATTGCTTGGTGAGCCTTACTTGTCATTCCCATTATGAAACTTGTCAATACCATTATAAAACTTGTTATTCCCATTGGGAAACTTGTCAGCGGTCTCCCCTTCTGGGGAAACACTCAGTGATTCCTTGGTGACCCTAACTTGTCATTCCCATTATCATTCTCGTCAATACCATTAATGAACTTGTTATTCTCATTGGGAAACTTGTCAGCGGTCTCCCCTTTCGCTGTTAACACTCAGTGATTCCTCGGTGACCCTAACTTGTCATTCCCATTATGAAACTCGTCAATTACATTATGGAACTTGTTATTCCCATTGGGAAACTTGTCAGCGGTCTCCCTTTTTGGGGAAACACTATGACACACAATATTTCATCATTTTCCTGTTTCCTGTAAAGTACAAGTGCATATTGGCATAGGGACTTGGAATTTAGTATATTCAAATACACAATAACATTACATGGAAAAGTACACTGCTATGAAGAGGTATACAAGATCATTTACAAAAATATCAACTTTACAATGTCACCCCAAAATGCAATGCTTGGTGAACACGTTACACAACCAGGGTTACTCTCTTCACAACAATGGTTATTTCAAAAATAAACAAGTATTAATGGAAGAACAAAAAGTTACATTAAGAAAATAATTTCATCAATCACTCATATCCTATTAGTCAGCGTCATTTATGCAGCCAGTAATCTCAATGCATCCTCCCTCTTCCTATTTATTTCATGGTTAACCACCCACCACATAAGGTCTCGCCTATATGCCCCAACCTCATCAGCACCATAGTCGAATGTTACACCTGGCTTCCAATTGTTCAATCAAATTAGCACATGGACTCCACAGTCACGCCTGAAAGACACATGTGACATGAAAACACTCACAAGGATGCCACAGTAATGCTAAACCATATTATAACCACAATATCAGTAGAACATACAAAAACACTCACAAGTTGTTCTGTTGTGGAATGGGTGCCCAAATAATGTCTCCAACCGGCTTCTTCCCAGCATGCCCTGGTTTCACAAGGGCGATGATAGCATGAAATCGATCCCGCTGCACAAATAGGGTCAACCTTGTTATATCGACATAATTAACTCAATAACAGGAAATTTGGCACACAATTTTCTTACAAGGATATTTAGAGCGGATTCCTGGGGATTTGCAAATGCACTTTGTTTCTTTCGCTGTTTACTCTTGCTGGTAAAAGTTAGTGGCAGCATTGAATCAAGCACGTAAAAGTTCATCGTTTTTTGTTCAAGTGCTACACAGAACCAGTGTTCTGCGACCAACATGGGACCCAAAATGAGATCACACTCTGCAATATTATAGCCAACTTGTTCTGGCAGTAGCTGGTCTTCCCATTCAGCAACTGACCATCCTATAGGTTTTCTGGCCAATAGTAACTGAATGAAGAATAAACTTGTTAGAGCGAATAGTAACTGAATGATGGCCAATATAAAATTACAGCTTACTCACCATAAAATCTGCGTCAAAATATGTCACCCCACTTGTCCTGCGCTTTTCATTTCTGCCATTAACATCTTACACACAAGAGACATTAACTGCATGCGCACTGGAGTGTATTAGATGCGATACATAAATTTGAAAAACAAATCAGGTTTTATTTAACTTACACGGTTACTGATTTTGTTAAGTCCACCGAGTGTCCACAGCTGGTCCCTTGTAGTGTATTCATCACCAATGTCAACCAACACCCTATAAAGGCTAAACACTATCATGATCCAATTACTGAATAATCAATTGACTGATTAGAAAAGTAAGAAGAACTTTAGCACTTACTCTTCACCCTCAGCAGCATTTATTATTAGAGATATGACCTTGAAAAACTTATCCTTGTCATCTTTATCCGTCTTGGTCCGCTTAACTGGCTTTGTTAAAGTCCACGGGGACATGTTCTTAGGCATCCTTGGCCTCTTTGATCTCCTTGGCCCTTGTTCCTTCTGTCCAACCTCATCATCCCTGGATTGTTCTTGGTCAATGTTTGTAGGCTCTTGGTTTGGAGTCTCTTCATCAAATTCACAAATGTTTATGGGTGAGGCCAGTGATGTATCTACATTATCGTCGGCTTCATGATCAACACCATCTTTATTGTGATCCTGTCCCTCATCGTCCTCACCATGTACCCTATCACTTCGGTCATGTCGTCCGGATTGTCATCATTTATTTCATCACAGTCAATAGGGTCCTCAGCTTACTGCTTTCGCCGGCTTTCAATCTGTAGTTGTGCTTTAACCAACTCGTCTTCAACAGCAGCAACAAGTTTCTTGTGGTTGTCCTCAATAACCCCCATCAACGGTGCATGCAATGCCTTCAATTCCTGCAAAACATATTGACAAAAAGGGTCAAAGCCATTGGAAACTCATTAAATTAATTTAACATAATGTGATGACATACAGGGTCTAAATAAGCGACTCCCTTCTTGTTGGGAAAGTCCTTCTGTTCGTGCACTTTTGTTGGCTCCCTCATATATAGCAGCCCAATGTCACTCTTACGCTCTTTGTCGATCATCTCCTTCACCTTCTCTTTCGTCCAAAACTTAATTGCAGACGTCGACGCAAGGCAAACAGGTTTAGACAGAGGGAACCGCTCACCAAAAAATATCTATAACATAAAAGACAAACATTAAACATTTTGTGGATCGATAAAGGGAAAAGAAAAAAAACGGCTCATAGTACATACCAACAACATGTATAAACAGCCTCCCACATTACAGCTTCCTTCTTTGTTGACTCTAATTGTGTCAATGTAATCTGCCATCTCTTTACGTAGGTCATTAATAATGTATGTGCCCAGTCAAAGTTGGCAAATCCTTTCATGGTATAGCACATGAGCTTCAGCAACTTGTCACTGATTGTGGAGCTTGCTGTGGGAGCTAAAAAAGTTCCCAACGTATGTAACATGAATAAAAATTCAAACTTGTCATCAGCTTCCCCAGATGTTATGTCACTAAGTATGTTCTCATACTTGACCTTGCCATACTCAGCCTTCAATCTCTTATACGTGTCATCTGTGTCACTGATGTCTACTCTAACCTTGTCCCTACTATTTGGAACCCCAAGGAATTCAGCAACATCTTTTGCTTCTATTTCAGCTGTCTTCCCCCTAATTCTAAATTGATTGGTCGGGGGATCATACGCTCTCATTATAGCAACTAAAATTTCCCGAGGGAGCCTCATACATTCCACATCTAGTAGAGCTCCAAATCCTAATCTTTGTACCTTAGCTTTTAAGTGTGGATTACAATTTATATGAGCAGCTAGCTTGGTGAATTGATTTAGGGAGCAACGGGAGTGAAAAGCAACTGGATAGTTCCTCTTCTGCTTGTCTGGCTTCCTTGCTTGGCCCTATCATTATTATTTTTTCCTCTCTTCCTCACTCATATTCCTCTAGGCCTTTGTTGACTCCCTAACCTTCTCATGAAAATTTAGGCCCTCCTTCCCCTTTTCAAACTCATGACGAAACAACATATAACCATTTTTTACATCTTTTGTCTGCATATCCACTTCACTTGTCATTGTATAAGACCCAATAAATTGCAGCTACAATTTAACATAACAGTTTAATTCAACTGAACTGAATGAATTTGTTACAACTCAATGAGTTAATGCATAACATTTTACTCAATTATAACATACAGAATCGAAAACTAATCTTGTTTCAACAAACCAGTAGCTAAATCTAACTTCCAGCAAAAGAGAATACCCAAAGGGAATGAAACTATTGGGTCTACAATGATAATAAGTGTTAATTCGTTCAAATACCCAAAGGGAAATATCCAATTTTCAATGTGTTTATAAATGCAAGTTTGCAACATACAATTTCCTCACGCAATTCACTTTAGACACAATGCATATATAATTTTTCAATTCCATATAACTCAGCGTACCTGACTATATAAACTATACAATCGACAAACAAAGAAAGCCTCTTTTTTTACCAGGTAAATCATGGTACATATTCAAATCTTACTTGAATGAAGGATCAACTAACCGGGTAGGCAGCGAAGGAGACGACGCTCAACAACAGCAAGTCGCACAAATGAGAAGAGGGAAAGGGTTTTAGAGGGGGAGAACTGGATAAAAAAACAGATTGGACAGGGATTGGCACTTACACGCACCAACCAACATACTGATTTGACGCTTGAAAGGTACACTGTATTAAGGGAATGCAACATACCAGCAAAGATATTATTCATTGATAAGCATTGTTGAAGCAATCAAGCAATAATATACATCCTAAAATGCAAGCTAATTGTTTACGCTAACTGAAAGCATATCAAAATATGTACTTTTTCTTTTTCAGTACGCAAGGTTTTGGATTAAGACCTTTCACACAAGCCTGGTAACCTCAAGTAGCCTTACAATTAGTTCATCATTCAGTACCATTGCAGATTATATGACAAAGTACGCAGGGTTCACCGGAGAAGGAAAAAAGCCAGGTTAATATGACAAACTAGCATTGCACTCACCCTTTGCGCAAATATGCCTTGGCTAGTTCATCATTCAAGTCAATTGCCTTGTTCGCGTCAACAACAGCTTTTGCTCAATTAATTTACAATTAGTTGCAATAATACATAAATCTTATCCAATTCAATCATACAATAAACAAGAGCGCTTGTAGATACAAACGCAACCAAAAGGCTAAACCAACACACAAAAGCTCAGTCATTCAAAGAAACACATGCACAGTGAAATAGAGTAACGAATACACTGAAATTCAAAGCATCACTGAAGAGAAAGAATCATACCTAGCACCCACTGTACCACAACTTATCAAGGAAATTACATAATCTTCTAGGAGAACCAACTACCTTAAACAAATTTCCTATCTCAACTATAAAAAAGAACGAATACAAGCACAAGCGTATCCACTTAATAGATCTCCCACATAAAAGAAAATTCCATGTTCAGCACTAGAGAATGGCGAGACAATCGAACACATGCATTTTGGAATCACGCCGAGAACGAAGCTCGGTTTCCAAGAATCACTTTTTCGCTCACACCAACATTTGCACAAGACAATCGAACACAAGCATTTTGGAATCGAATATAAGCACGACGAGGAGGAGAAATCGAACACAAACCTTAAACGGACAAACCAACCACTGAAAATTCCCTCACCCACATCGACGTCGCCGGCAGCACTAGAGAATGGCACACACAAGAATTTCTGATTTGGGGACGGCGACACCTAGGGCTCCACCAGTGTTTCTATGAGAAATGAAAAGACTTAGAGCCTTCTCTTTACCGAAATCGAACAAAAGCACGACGAGGAGGAGAAATCGAACACAAACCTTAAATGGACAAACCAACGATTGAACATTCCCTCACCCACATCGACATCACCGGCAGCACAAGAGAGTGGCACACACAAGAATTTCGGATTTGGGGACGGCGACGACACCTACGGCTCCGGCACTGAATGTCGAACGAGTGAAGTGAAGGAATAGTTCAGTGAGAAATGAAAACAATTAGGGCGCACTCTTGACCGTGAATGTCGAATGACTTAAGGGGCATTTTTGTCTTTTAAACAACACTTCATTATCCTTGAAAGGTCCCTCAGCACTTTTCTGTCATTATCATGTTATAATAGATTTTTGGGGGTTTTGTTAATTCAAAAGGTATTTATCTAGGATTTTCCCTTTATACTTTTAAGATAAATATAATATATTAAGATATTAATCTAATATATAATATCTATTTAATTTTAAGGAGGCGAGAAAGATGGGATTCCGGGAAAAAAAAGTATTTAATAATATTTAACAGTTCTTCATAAAGAACCGTTATATATTTTTAAAGAATACTTAATAGTTATCAATAAAAACCGTCATCTATAAGAAGACAAGATTTTCAAAAGATTATTTCACAATACTTAACAATTCTCCATGAAGAACCGTTATATATTCTTTAATATTATTTAACCGTTATATAAGGAGGTGGGATTTTATAAAAAAGTTATTTGACAATGCATTGTGATTCTTCATAAAAAACAGTTAAGTATGATTTAATATAAAAATGTGGGATTTTGGAAAAACTAATTTAACAATATATTACGGTTCTTAATAAATAATATATTCTATATTATTAAGTAATATTAAAAAACCGTTAAGTATCTTGTAATATTAAAAAAAAATACTTAACAATACATTACGATTATTCATAAAGAATAATTAAGTAATCTAACAATAAATTAATATATTCTATATTGATATATTAATTAATATTATGACAACACATTACGATTCTTCACTAAGAACTATTAAGTATTCTTTCATCTAAAAGTGCAGGATTCTAAAAATATTAAATATAAGGAGGCGAGATTTTGAAAAAAGGTTTATTTGAAGCAACTCTTCCCAAGTGAGTCTCATACTCTTTTTTGCATGGGTTTTGCTCTGCCGTTGTGGGTTCCATCCTCCACCACTAATATGGATATTCACTCTGCAACTCCCTTTCTCTCATGATTATTCCTTATGTAAGCTTTCATTTTTTTTTCAACTAACATTTTTAGTTTTATTTTATTTTTTTATATAATGAGAGCTCACTAGTTGAGGCTCATAATGTAACCCCCTTCACGATCAAGGTTGAGATTAGTTCATAAAAACGTAATTAAGTTTGAATTAGAGACCATGTATGATTTGGGACTTAGACAAAGTAAAATTTTTCCAAAACTCAGGGTTTTCAAAAACTTTTACAACACCTATTCCACAATGGTCTCATACTCACATTTCAAACATAAATTACCTATAGCGTTGATTCCATTCATATATTTCAGAGTATAATGCGAATTCCAACACACTCGGGTTCCATTCAATAAATAAGGGTTCTACAAAGGCACAAAGCCCATAAACTTTTCCCTTTTACTTGGAGATTACACAAAACTAAACTACGAATTCCAATATACACAATTGATTCCAAAAAACATCCAAATAATTTTTACATGATAACCAAAATCCAAAATAATTTCCTACACTGGAGCTCTATCTGCTCTTCGTCGCCTACTTTCCCTTATATCCTTTGGCCTTGTCTAAAAATTTGGTTTATGGGAGAGTGAGATTCTAAGGAATCCCCGTAGCGTTAAATCACTCATAGTATGTACAACAATAAGGCATGAAAGCATATCATCACACACACATAGCAACTACAACGGCAGTTACAGCGACAAAGGCAAGTATGACTCTTGTTACCCTTACGTTTGCTTATGCTGTATTGCACCACAACAGTTCACACAATATATTTCACCACAGCTGGGATTCATATAAAGCATTTCATACACAAGCCATACTGGCAAGATTAACAACGCAAGCCATACCGGCAATATATATAACACACAGCCCACGACTGGATTCACAACACGCCACCCCATGGGTCAGATTCACAAAGCAATTTCACAACAATCCATGTCGATTACAACGGCAGTTCAACGGCCAAGGTAGAGATGACCAACGTCAATCTCTAAACGGCTCGCGCTGAAGTTGTCACGATATAATGGACCATGACACATTTTCCAATCACATTTCACAAAACCATGATCAGTCATGCATACCAAAACATCATACACAACATGAGAGAAGAGTCACTACTTTGGTCATTCCGGGCATGCTCTGGCACCGGTCTCTCCCAAGTAGGGCAAATGTTAAATCCTATAATTCACAATTAGAGACGAAGTGTTATACTCTTTTCCAATACTTAAATAACCTCAGATCACTTAATTTCGTTATCATTTATGCTCTTTAGGAAGCTACAAACACCTCTAACCAAAGCCCTAAAGGATTGAAAGAACTATATCAAATATCCCCTTTTTGGAAGCTCAAGTACAGAATTTTCATTGTTACACTCGAGTGATGATGCACTTTGCACTCGAGTATAAAGGTTAACACATGAGTGATAGCCGAATGCTCACTTGAGTTCTAGGAAGTGAAGTACAGAAAGTGTTAACCAGAGAGCAATGGAAACTTTCAAAGAAGAGGAGCACTCGAGTGAAGAAAACCTCACTCGAGTGACAGCTTAACACTCGCAAGTGTTAAGGCACATTCTTGAAACTTGGCAACGAGTGACAACTCAAGATGAGAGTTCATGGTGTCAAATACACCTGCACTCGAGTGAGAGAATGTTCACTCAAGTGAGAACCCACAACACTCGCAAGTGAGGCAACACTTTTGCCTCAACACACGGAATTGCAACATGAAACTGGAAACATAAAGGGAAAGTACACTACAGCACTTGAGTGGAACCCATCCTCACTCGAGTGATGTTCATCCCGCACTCGAGTGGACCCCAGATCACTCAAGTGATGCTATCAAAAACCAGAAAACGCAGAAAACTAACAACACTTCCCCAATTTTGCCCAATTGATTCCAATAGTCCCAAACTCTCAACCAAGGCTACTCCCACATAAAAACACCCTAGGAATCCACTGGAAATATCAAAATTACCAAATTCTTATTCCATTATCATGCTTTGGGTCTTAAGCCACAATCAATGCAAATTTCCAAAATCTCCAAAACTAACATTTCAACCTTAAACCAATTCTATCTACTCAAAACTCATCTCAAAACAACATTACCATAACCATATCATGCCAAACACCCAATGACCCTTATTTTTTGAATTTAAGGTCAAATATTCCAGAAATTCCAAAGTAAATCATTTGGCATAAAACATAGATAGAATGGTTTGTTACACCTACCTCTTCAACTTTCCTAAAGAGATTTCTTGATTCTCAAAACTTCAAAATTCTTTGAGAGCTCAAATCAACACCAATGGGCAAACTATAACCATAGAAATGAAGCTCTTAACTTAAGGAACAACTTTAATTAATGGTGTTTGAGCATTAGAGATCATCTACTCACCTTGAATCAAGCTTTTCTTCTTCCTTTCTTCTTCTACAATGGCGCAAGAGAGAGAGAGAAATGAGAGAGATGAGTGTTGGAGAGGATGAAATGATGATGATTTTCCCCTCCCCATGCTGCCAGCCGAATTAGAGGAAAGAGAGAGAGAGAGAGAAGAAAATAATAAAATATTGTCATTTGACTTTTCTTCAAACACTCTCTTATCACATAAGCTTGCCACTTGTCTCAATCCCATTGGCTCTCCTCAAATAAGTAACTAATTAATTACTCTAACCACTCCATTAGCCATTTAATTACACATCTCATTTCCTCCTAGTTAGTAATTAATTTCCTCATTAATCACTGACTAATTACCCGACAATTTTCTTGATTTTGGCATATTAATTTAAAATTGCCACAAAACACATAAAATTCCAATTTATTCACAAATCATTCTCAATAATTGCCATTAGCTCTTAATCAAAAATTGAGGCATTACACATAGTCGCGGGATTATCGAAAAAGAAGAATCACAGACAAAAAGCAATATCTAATTTTTTATGATGGCTATTAGTTTGAAGATAAAAATAAAGGAAAAAAACATCAGAGAAAATTAGAGAGCATGAAAAAATAAAGAGGTAAAATACTGAATATTTTTATTGCTGTGAAAATAATTTTGATTACACAAAATTAAATAGACTAAAATCAATTTAATTTGTTGTCCTAATTCTTAGCAGCTTGTTGAATCACAATCTGCTTGAACATTCACCCTCTTACATTCTTAAACTTTAGCAGGTATGATGAAGCTAGATTTGTTAAATTAGATATGAGATTTGCTTAAGTTTTAATATTTGCCAATTTTACTATATATATTTTGATTTTCATATTTATATCATCCTTTTATAGTTACAGGAACTCTGAAGTGCTGATACGTGGTTGATAATCTACGAAAAATGCATTAGAAAATAATGTAGAATTTTTTAATAGATTTCCTTTTAGAATTCAAAAAATTATAAGATAATGTTCTAGAGAGTTTAAGGGATTAATTTCTTTTAAATTGTATGATGCTTATCTATAATGTATATTGGTTTTTTGAATACTATAAATAAAATTTTGTATTTAATATTATTATATTGTTATTATTAATGATTATAATGTGTTTTACATAATAAATATAAACAATAAAAATAAATAATGAAAAATAAAAATATATAATAAAAAATAAAGCCAATAATTACGATTATTAACAAATAACCATTATATATGGCCTTAACATATATTACGGTTTGGAACTGAGCATATATAACGCCTGTATATATAATAATTTGAAGCTGTAATTTATGATTGATAATAACCGTCATATATTAGCAATTCTGTAGTAGTGAAATTGGACTTTTAATAAAGATTAAAGTGATATAATTATAAGTTATTACATTTGAGAAGAAATATATTGTTCTTATTATAAGCAATTGAGTGGGATATTAATTGCTTTTCCATGAGAACAAAATCTACAATAATAAATGATGAGTAATTGTACATCCTTATGAAAAATTTAATTATTTGACTTATAAACAGCACAAACAAAATTCTCTCTCTCTCTAAATATGATAAGAGTAATAATTTATAATATTTCAATTCAATATAGATATATTTCAATTTTTTTAGACTCAGTTATTTTTTTTCATAATTTTAATAAAGTGGTTAAAAGTGACTGATTTATAATAAATAGGAGTGAAATTAAATAAAAAATAATTTTTTTATTGCAATATTCTTATAGTCCTATTTATAAGTGGCTTACAACATGTTTAACATATATGGAAAAAAAGCTTAAATTTTATTAATTCTACTTTAAAATTCAACAAATTTCCAATTTTACTTAATCCTCCCTCCATCTCTCTTTTCTCTTTTTTGGATAAAGGGAGCTGAAAAAAAACAACAATCCTCATGGTCGTCCACTACAGTTCATATCTCTGTGTAGAAACCGATCTAACTCGGGGAAACTAACATAAAGGGGGTGAAGCCCAGGGGCACAAGATAAGCTTGCTTTGCTAAGAAATCTGCCACTGCATCAGCCTCTCTCGACACTTGCTGCACTTGCACTAGAGAATATCGATTAAACCAGCTCTTAATCGCCTCAACGGTTTGGTAATCCTGATGTGAAGAGAGGCATCCCTTCGTGATGAGCTCGACCGTTGTAGCTGAGTCCGTTTCGAGGATTAATCTTCTCTTGCTTTTTCCTATGCGATCTTAAGACCTAGAAGATAGGCCCAAAGTTCAGCAGAAAGAGCGTCTCCATGCGCCAACCAGTGCATAAATCCACCCACGCACGATCCATCATATACTGCAAAATCCCACTCCCCCTGTCTCTAAATATAAAATAACTTTTTTTTATTTATTAAGAAAATAGTTAAAATCAATAAATATATAAGTAATATATTTTTTTCAACTATGTTATCCCTCCTAAATATAAATCTCATCCACATTCTTAATTAATACAATTCACACTGTCACTCCAAAAAAAAACAATATATATATATATATATATATATATAATCAATAAGGGTAATATAGCAAAAAATAAAATAAATAAATGTTGAGACAAAATTAAAACAAAGCTTATATTTTAGAACGGACATAATCTCAAGTTTAATTTTAAGCTTATATTTAGGGATAGGGGAGGTGGGAAATATATATCTATAAAAACAAAGTCAATACTATTAATGAAGGGTATGCTTGGTTTCTTTTTATAAGGTAGATTTAGGGACTTTCTCAAAAGTTTTTTTTTTTTGTAAAGTCTCTATTTTACCCTTAATTAAAAAAATTACTAATACGAATATTTTTTTTAATTCTCATATTTAACTAAAGCACTCAATAAAATATATTCTCTTTCTTCCGTCTAAATAAGAGTATTTTTGAAAAACACAAAATTTATTTTTTATATGTTTATTACTTCTAGCTAATTTCAACCAACTTTTTGATTAAATTATTCATTCAGGTAATTGTTTTACGAAAAATAATGTCTCCATTGATATTTCTCTCTATTGCATGTCTCCACCAATGAATTAAGTTTCAATGATCAAGATTTAATGTTATATTTAATATTATATTAATATTCCCGTATAACATTAAATCCCAACTATTAAAATTTAATCAAATGACTGATATATTCAATAAAAAAAATAAAAAAAGAGAAATCAGTAGAAACATTTTTCTCCGAATATTTTAACGGTAGATTTGGTTAATTCAACCTTTTCTAAAGAGGGAGTAAAAAAGAACACAAAACAGCATTAAGAAAAGGCGTAACAATTATCATTAGTTCTATTTCCTTTTGGGCCAGGGTGGTCAGAAGGACAGCAGTGAATTCCGCATCACATACTTGGTGACACGTGACACGGTCTCACCCAATTCCACCTCAGATGAAGCGATGCCTCTAATTCTTCAATTTCTGACGTGGATCGTACGGACAACATAATTTATTACTCATTTTCCTCCGTTCGATGCCCCAGCCAGTTTCTCCCTCGTATTTCATTGGCCCCAACTTGTCCCCACGTGACTGGCAACGGACAGCTTTGCTCGCTGTTCTCCGCGTACCCCACGGCCCCTGTCTGAGTATTGGCCACTGGAAGCATAGGTTGTCGGTGATCCCGCCCACGTGTCACGATCCAAAGTGATGGCACTCACTTATTGTGCCACCCCCAGTGGAAGAATGACTTTATGGGAGAAAAAATGCCTCTGTTTGGGTGGATTCACGTGGCCGAGGGGGGAGGGAAGCATTTATTCTGTGGTTTTCTCAATTTGGGAAGCGCAGATTTTTTTTGTGCGTTTACCCAAAAAAGAAAAGAGATTAGGTTCTTGGTCTTTCCATTTCCCTCTTTAAATCTCAACATGTCTAGTTCAAGTCCTCTCACTGATTCATGAGAGTGAGGGCTAATTTGGATCTCGCAATTGATCAGTCAGTCGTATATATCAATCAATATATACAATTTTCAACTTTTGCCCTCTTTTTTCTGGGGAAAATTTTCCTAGGGTTTCTGAGATTTACCCTCTCAGTACTCTCTTCACTCACTGTTCTTAGAAACCGATTAGCTAGATCTCACTCGGAGTCAGTTCCGAGTCCAGATTTCGCTGAAGAAATCGATCGATTGCTTCAGATTCGTCGGTCGGAGAAGATGGTGAGGGGGAAAACTCAGATGAAGCGAATCGAGAACGATACGAGCAGGCAAGTAACCTTCTCGAAGAGAAGGAATGGGCTGTTGAAGAAGGCTTTTGAGCTTTCTGTCCTGTGTGATGCTGAAGTTGCACTCATAATTTTCTCACCCAGAGGAAAGCTCTATGAATTTTCCAGTTCTAGGTAAGTCATGATATATATGCTTTTTGTTTATATATCCACACACACACACAAATAATAGCTGTTTTGGAAAACTTGCTTTTCTAGCTGTCCGTACTTGCACTATGATGTTTTTGGTTCAATTTTAATGATTTGGTCAAGATCGTTAATGTGAAGAAATTAATGGTTGAATTTGCTATAAGTAGCTATTTAGATATATCGAGGGATTTTCTGGGTATATGCTTGTTAAGGCTAATTGGTCTGTTGTCCGATGGTACTTTGAAAGCTGCACAAAGCTAGCTGGCTGGCTGTACTGGCTATCATCTTCCTTGAAAATAATAGCTACGCTTAATATAGATGGTACTTGCCATTATATGTTTGCCTCTTTAATTTTCCTGTCCAATCACATATCTTGGAATAGATTAAGTGTGTGTTTGGTTGGGCTTATTTTTAGGCAATAAATTCTTATTACGCAAGCCGAGATAAAACTCCTCTCACATACTTATCTTGTATACTGTGAATCACGATTTATAAGCACTTATTGCCCAAAAATAAGCTATTCCAAACGAGCACTAATAGTCATGTAAATATTCAAAAATAAATTATGCAAAATAAAACTACCTAAGACCCCACAGGACCCACAGCTTCACCCGCCTCTCTCATTTTCCAGTCCGAACAAAACTTTTAGAGAAGGGTAGAATAGTGTGCAAATATGGATTGTTGAGAAATCAAACAAGGCTGTCCTTATTTTTCTTTCATAAAACTAGTTAGGGCTTTTTTATTTTTCATTTACAGAATAAAAAATGGAATTATAAGGATGAAACAAAGATATTGAGTGGATGTACTTAAAAATGTAAAATGACCAAACTATAGGTTTTCTAATAAAAAAGTTAACTATATATGGAATGACAGCAAGAATACGACGGGCATTATATTTCGCTTTATGTAGAAGGAAGAAAAACAAATTTATTTACAGTACTTTCTCCGAACGGTTTTTATATTTTGGTTGTCTTTAGTTTACTTATCTTTATGATACAGTTAATTTGACTTAATATGCATTTTGTGCAAATTTAAGCAAACTTGCATAATTATTTTTACACGTATAGTTATATTAAGAATAAAATCACAATTTTATGTAAGAGTGTAACTGTGTAAGATAAATCTAATTATTTTTTCCTATTAATAACTAAACTGTAGCGTCATCTTATGTAAAAGGTAGTAGCGTGCTTTGATGGAAAAAAAAATCGAACAAGGGATTATTGTTACACATGTATATACTATAAAATTGTTGGGGGAAAAATAAATGTGGCTTTATAAACAAAAATAATCGTACTATATGAATCTAATAAATGCCCATATATAATAGGTTGTCTAATGTAATCTACAGAAATTTTCTACCTGTAATCTATGTCTCTTGCTCTTCGAGAAGGAACAATCAAATATTTTTACTATAAACAAAAACATTTACTGATCGATACACATATTTACAGAAAGGAATAACTACTGTAGAATAAGTGATAAAGATACCTATGATGGCATGTATGCGTCACGTGACTAGTAAGAGAAGGGAATAATTCGAATGCGTCGGGAATAAAATGCAAGTCCATGAAGTGAAATTTTTATTTTGGTATATTCATTAATATTTTAATGAAAATTCAAGTTTTCTTTTTATTTTTTTCCATTCATTTTTATGTCAAACATGTTTAAATTTCAATGTATATTCTTCGTAAAATATACCAGAGAGAAGATACTGCTAAAGCACAAGTGGAGTATCTAAACCTGGAAACGATAGAAGTGGATCAAGTAGCCTGCCGTATTTAACTTGATTTAAAGGTATTAGATAGCATGAGAGGGAAAGAAAATTAAAAGTCTCAGATTTTCATTTTTTTAATTTTTTTTTTGGGTTTTTTTTGGCTTTCAAATTGGGTTAATACGTAACATGTTTTTTCATAGTTAAATTGTCTGTTCACACTTCGCATGTAGTATGAAGTATAAGCTTACATTATTCATGATTTATAGATAATGAGGCTTTCAATAGATTTGATACTCGTTATATATATATATATATAGGTAGGTAGGTAGTTCGGTTTCAGAGACATTTGGTCGCTTTACTTCTAAACAGCTGAACAGATTCTTCATAAATCTTCACAATTAGCTGCAATTATTAACATTCAAAAAGTCTTTGAAGAAATCACCAAATATATATAATACACAAAACATATCGTAGTAGCTTTCTGTTGATGTATATTTTGTTTAGATGATGAGTTGCTGTTTGATCACAAGACAAGTTTTGAACTGGTAACGTACTTGGAATCTGGTTGCACTGTTTAGTGTTTGGCATGGACATCAAAGTAAGAGCTCGTCCTTCCTTTACAGTAGCGTAGATATATATTTATTTATATACGCGCGTTCCTCTAGAAAATGCTTCTGTACATCAAGCACCAATAAGTTATTCTTCTTGGTGTGGGGTGATAAATGTAGGATTTTTTTTTTATTTTTAAAATAGATTTATCAATATTAGGTTTTGAATAGAAGTACAAGAAAGTGAAGATTCTTTTACTGCTGAGACACTAAATATATATATATATATATACGAGTTATTCTTATAAATTTAGTTTAGATGCTTTAGTTCTTGGGTACAGTAAATCAAATACTTTAGCTTAATGAAGATATTACCAACTTCATTGAAATTATTTGTTTAATTAAATACTTTTAAATGTTGTGTCTGCGAAATATCATTGGCTGTAGTGTCATTATTGTGTGGTTGCGGAAATCCAAGGTACAGTCTCATGGATTCCAAAACCCTCTCTCTCTCTGTTTGTGTGTTCACCTTCGTGAATGTTCTTTCTTGACAGTAGTTTACTAAGCTTGTCTTTCTGAGAACATTTAAAGTCACCAATAATAAAGAAAGAAATAAAAAATTGCCTTTTATTTTACCGATAGAAGATCTTGCTTTTTAATTTGGTCGATTCTTTTAGTCAAGTATTGAGATAAGAAGGTATAGGCTCCAATGGGTATACATGGTTCTTTTTCCTTAGCATGGCTGGGTGTGATTGCATGGTATTGCTTTATTATTTAATGTTGTTAAGTGCTAGCAATTATTAAGATATATATATTTTGGACCAATTAAAGACATTTAAGCACCCAATAAGGTCATCAAATTGGTAAAACTAAACTTTTCCGTCATTTGCATATATATATATATATATATCATAATGAAAAATATGGGTGGGATATTTATATATGGGATTTCTTGCATGTTCCATGTGAAGACATTTCATTCTAATATCAGCAGTTTTCTTTCTAAAATAACTATATATGATTTTTATCATCATAAAGAATAACGATACATCGAAGTAGTTTGATTCCTCCATATAAAATGATTCTTCTATTGTTGAATTGGCATTTTGTCATGATAATTTATATCTGAAGGAATAAATATACAACACTTCGAATTTTTAAGCAAACTAAACATGCTTTTTCATATGCATCGCATTTCACAGAGTATGAAGAATAAGTCGCATGATTCATGACATTAATAATGTTACACGTTACAGATTTTATACTATATGCTGATATTGATTAATAATTTAGTTTTTAAATGATCACCTTTTAATTTGGTGATCTAAAGATACATTAGGATCTTTCAGTTTAATCCATACATGATTACTTTATTATGAATTTAATTGGTCTCAAAGTTAAAGTTGTTCAATTTATTATTCTTTCAAGTATATATACTTTCCTTTCCGTTAATGGTTCTTGGATCTGTAGGCCCCGATGTTTTTTGCCTTCCATCAATATATCATTTTATAAACAACAATAATCAAAGAGGAGAGGGAATTGAAGGAAGTAATTAAGGAAGACGACTGGAGTGTTTTTAAAAATATATGTTATATTAACTAACTTAATTAACTTCCGTAATATAATCAAATTAGGTAAATATGTCGTATATTAAGGACGAGAGGGATTACTATATATCATAGAACAAAACTAAAACCACACATATATGATGGCAAACCTAATACATCTATGGGATAAAAAAGGGACCTAAGCATGTGCGTGTGAAAATAGAAAAGCATTGGCAGATTTTATCCCTAACTCTGTCCGACAAATAATGAAATCTATGTTATGTTGGTTGAAGATATCCTAATTTACATCATTAGGTAATCTTTTTGTCTAATGGAGGGACTGAATTGGATGCTTGAATGTATGAGTGTTATCTTTTGGAGATTTAATAGAGAGAATTTTTATTTTAGAAGACAAAATTGAGTGGAGCGTGATATTTGAGGGACTAAATCATAAAACTGTTTATATCCCACTAGCTAAGGTGCGGGCAATGGATCAAGAATTTAATGAGAAAACTGAGAATATGAATAATATTTCCTTTTGAGCTTCATTTCAAATGTACGCGGAAGGGATTACACCAACCTACGAACACCATTGTCCATTTCCTTGTGAAAAATTTGCTTCATTTCTCTAACTACTTGTACGGCTATGTATCAGTGTGCTTATATATAACCTGAACACATTATTGTTTATCATTTATAAACTATATAATATGTGAGAAGATATGAAGTTAGTCTTGTGCTCAAAGAGGCAAGTTTTCAACTCAAACTTTTTTTCTTTTATTGGAGATGCTACAGTGTAAACAAAACAGTTGAACGCTATCAAAAGAAAGTCAAGGACCTGGGTCTCTGCTCCAGAGGAATCCAAGATAACACACAGGTAATTTGCTCAATCATGAATATATCTTTTATAATATAAGTTAAGATATGTTTGTTTTTGTGTGTGTTTGAGTGTGGGCATATTAGATTAGGGTTAAGCTGATAATGATTGAGTTCCTGGATTATAATTGTTGTGCATGCACTTCTGTGGCTTGACATGCCCTCAAGAGTGAGTTGATTTCCATTATACACCGAATTAAGGTTTAGTTTTAAACCATAGGTTTTGATCCCTCAAGAACCAAAATGACCAAAGCTTTTATTAAAATATATGAATTAACGTTTTAAACAGAAACAAATTTGAGCGTAGGGATCAAAACCAATTGAGGGCAAATTATAGGGATCGAACATTATACTTACCCTTTTTTAATCTTAAAATTCTGATGTAAGAGACACTTGAAAATAAAACCCATTCCTTACGTGGGATTGTTAGTTTAATTTCTATCCAATTATTTATTTTCCTATGACAGAAACTGTATTTGAGAGGACTTTTTCCACAATTTTGGCCATTTGGTAACGAGATAAGAGGAAATTTCAGGATGAGATAAGTTCTGGGGAGGCCACAGCGAATAGAGATTATACACACTTAATGTGATGGCTTTTATAGATGGTTGAACACAATCATGATATCTAATAAACATTAATAATGGAATGAATGTATGGCAGCGCTAACAGAAACTTGTGACTTGATTGCATGCAGAATGGCAAGGATGGAACCATCAGCATACAAAAGAAGCTTGAGCATCTTGACATTTCTAAAAGGTTTCTGCTTAAAACTTGTCTCTCTCTGTTTGTTTTTTGTTTTTTTTGTGAATTAGAGAGGCATGCACTAATAGCTTGAAGTTAAAAGCGAGATCACCTGAAACCTCTAAACAACAACAACAAAGCCTTATCCCATTAGGCGGGATCGGCTGCCTAGATTGCACGACGCCATTGTGCTCTTTCAAAAAACATATCTTTGGATAGAATGTTGATCAAAAGATCCCGTTCTATAAACTCATTGAATATTCACTTTGGTTTTCCTCTATCTCTTTTTAGATGACTCCATACTGCTTGATCGACTCTTCTCACCGGTGCACCCAATGGCCTTCTTTGGACATATCCAAATCACCTCATACGTTTTCCTCAATAGATGCCATTTCAACTCGTTCACGTAAATGATTATTACGAATCTTATCTTTTTTTGTATGATCACACATTTATCTCATCTATAGGCTACCTCCACTATATGTTCATATTGTCCAATTAAAGCCTAGCATTTACTACCATATAGTATTGTTGGTATTGTAGCAGTGCAAAAAACTTCTCTTTTACCTAAATTCGCAACGTCTCACTTGTAAGAGAATTGTCATGACACTATGCTTTAAGGCTATGATTTATCTTGTTTCTGTTTGTCCTATATTAACACACCACGCTTGTCTCTAGTCTCATGTAACCTCAGATTTTCTATATACTATATATATATATATATTATATGAATGTGTTCATGCATGCAGGAAGCTTTTGGGAGATTGTTTGGATGCATGTTCCGTTGAGGAGTTAAATCAGATGGAGAACCAGCTGGAACGAAGCTTAACCAAAATTAGGGCACGAAAGGTATCAGAACAACAGCTTTTAATAAACCCTTTGCCTTGTGTTGTTGAATAATGACATTGCAAATATATTTGCTAATTCATAATTAAGGAAAGTAATTAACATTGAAAAACTTGGTGGTGTTGCTGTCTATACTCAGAATCAATTGTTCAAGGGGGAGATTGAGCAACTAAGGGAAGAGGTAATTAATATTGTTTCGTGCATCTACATAAATGCGAGAATTAATAATTGACAGTAATTTGGTTTTATTAGCTGGTTCATAATTAATGAAAAAATTCCGTGATGATCTTTTTCTCTCATTCCAGGAAAAATGCCTTCTGGAAGAAAATAACAAGTTACGAGAGCAGGTGCTGATTCCTCCTTATGCTTTGTCACTAATTAAAAACGCTGATTTAACCATGAAATAGTTGCCGCGATTTAGAAACTGTGGCAATAACTGGAAAGAAATTCGGAGCTAAACAGATTGATGAGCACTAAGAGCTCATCACCATTAATCGCACTCTGCCAAGATATAATAATTTGGATGATTGAGATAAAATTATTCTTAATGTGTATACAAAATCTAAAATAAAAATAATATTGTCAATGTCGGTTTTTCAAAACATGAATTTTTTTATTTTAAAAATCATTGGTTAAAAGTTTTAAATCCGAAATGTTGAAACAGTATTTAAAGGGGCGCAACGAATGCTCATGACACTAAATCCGGCAATTACCAAGGTTTATTACACAAATCAATTGCCAACTGAAACCTTCTGCATTATCTTTGGGAAGTAATAAGCATTGTTGAATAAACTCTGGTCATTAATTACATCTTGCCTCCTGTATGATATGATCTGTATTGTTTATTGGACATGGAACCTGCAAAATGAATGTTACAGTGTGGGATTGAAGAGCGAGGATTAACGAGGAAAGAGGATGAGAACGAGGTGGTGACGGAGTTATTCATAGGGCCACCGGAGAGACGAGTCCCTTGAAAGAATCTGCAACACTTAATCTATCATCTTCATATATATGGATATTAACTGTATAATATGTATCAGCTGTAAGTGTACGCAAGTCGACATGAGCTACTTATCCAAATGTAATTAATTAATAATATCTCCATGAAACTTAAACCCTTGTATTGTTATGGTATTGTGTTTTTGTTGTGCTTGGACAAGCTGTAGCTAGCAATACAATGCATGCTGGTATTACTCAAATAAGCATCTCTACTTTTTAGATAATGTGTTTCTTGTAATTCTTTTCCGGATTATTGCTGATTTTTAACCTCTGATTCTTAACTATGAGAAATTATATATGCCCTGCTTTGAATGGGAATATCAGAATTTTGTTTAGTTTATCAGGACGTACCTTATTTTAAGTCTTTACTTTTTTTTAAAAAAAAAAAATCTTTATATGCCAAGCTTTGAATGGAAATATCAGAGTGCCTTTTTTTTTTTAATATAAGTTTTTGTTTTGGTTTTGTTAACAATCCTCCTGCAATGAGAGAGCTCTCTCTGGGCGTAGGAGATCTTGGGCTTGGGCCCTGAAGGGATCGGCACTCTTGGATTGGTTTTGGTGCAATTCATAAAACCAGAAAACCTACTTGAGCCCTCAGTTTCTTGGGCTACTTGTTCGGCCTGAGGTTATATGCTTTATAAAAAAAACAGTTTCAATGTATCCAAAAAAAACCAGAGGACATCTTCAGTATTAACATGGGTTGTTGGGTCTAGAAGACCTTTACCCCGCTTGATGCTTAGTTCATTTTTTAAAAACATGGATTTGTTTGTACCTATAAACATGGGTTTGAAAACCAACCTAGGTTGGGTCTTATCAAAGAAGTTAGTCTCTCACAATATAACAAATTAATGTTTGCATCCTTGTGAGGGAAATACTCATATTTAATGTTGAACAGTATTCAAACATGATTGTATTCAATAAAGACGGCATATCTATGCCTATAAAAAATATGGGTTTGGAAAGTTCAAAGTAAGGATTCCAACAGCAACTTTAAGCTTTCAAAAAAAAAAAAAAAGATTTTAATTTATAAAATATGGATGGATAAAATTAATACTGTAGAGATGTGTATGCAATGTAAAAAGTATTATCCTAAAACATGACTACTTGTGACGTGCCAGGTTGTGAAACCCGGACCGGACCGGCCGGTCCGGCCCGATAACCGGCGAACCGGCCGGTCCGGCCCAGTAACCGGCGAACCGGCCGGTAAACCGGTCCGGTCCGGGTTGGTGTTTTCCAAAAAAAAAAAAAAATTTCCTTTAGAATTTCATACTATAAGTCTAAAATTTTCAATTTTTCACCGGTTTGGTCCCGGTTTAGCTCCGGTTTGACCCACTGACCCTTAACCCAGTACCCCGACCCGTTCAATGACCGGTCCGAGTTTTAATACCTTGGTGACGTGTGTTAGATATTGAAATGATAGCCATGATACAACTAAAGTTGAAAATGAAGCAACCATGTGAAGCATCAGGTGAAGCCTTTTATGATTGTAGAGAAATTTAAAAAAAAAATCTTATAAAATGTGATAATTTAATTTAAACTTAAATATGTTTATAACCATAGTTAGATGCGACACAAATTACCAAAATGTAACATGGTATCAAAATGGTATTAGAAGATCTCATGTGAAATATAACATGATATCAGAATGGTATCGGAATACCTCATGTGACTGGAATACTTACCGTGCTTTCAAACCTATTACCATCTATAAGAAGATTCATATAACTTCAAACATTATAACTCTAATAAAAAATAAAAGAAATTTAAAAAGAAAAATAAAGGTCTGGTACGAAACAAAATCAAATAGCCTATGCATAGGTACAAAGTTCTTTAATAACTTTAATGGGCTAATTATAACTCCAATAAAAAATAATGAAAGAAATTCACCATATTTCATTAAGTTTTGATAACTTTCATTTACTAAGTTATTTACAATTTTGCTGAAAAGCATATGCAAAAAAAAAAAATGATGAAAAAAATATTTAAGAAAATAGGGTAGTAAAAAAATAGCAAAAAAAAAAAAAGATTCAAAAAAACAAATAATTAAACATATGCTGGAAAATTCATGCTATAAAACAAAGAGGCTAAAGAAGAGAAATGTACCAAATGTTTATAGGGTGGAGTGCTTAGCAGAAGGACGTTACAGGAACATGCATCAAAAGGATAAATATAAAAAAAATTAGGGAGAATCACTCTTAGGTCCCAAGAAAGGAAGATATTATCATAAAGGTTCCTTGAGGTTGTAAAACACACTCATCAGGTTGTGAATACACGCTTTGAGAGTTGTAACCAGGGACCTTTATGTTAATATCTTCCTTCCTTAGGACCTAGGAGTGATTTTCCCAAAAAACATTATGTTGAATATAACATAAATAGGGGACAGGCTGAAAACCCCTTCGTAATTATGATTCGAAATTTGTGATAAAAATAAAATAGAGACCAATAATAACAAAACTCATTTCTGATCCCTTCCTTACGGTAAGGTTTTCGCAAATATTTTCGAAATTTCTACTTTCCTTGGTCTCAAATTCCATATTCCGAATATAATCACGCGCAATTGAATCACATTTAAACATATCAGAGTGTAAAATAGAAATCCCGGCAACCCCTGGGTCAAGTATATACTAACTATCAGGTTTATAATTCCCAGCTAGGGGATTACATATCGTAATTCAAATATTACCAACATCCAAAAATAATATATAGTAATCCCAAAATCCAAAGTAAATAGCCAACATGCCAAAAACTTAAATATCCCTACAAGGTTCTAGCCGCTCCTAGTCGTCCTTTTCCCCTTGGAGCCACTTGCCCTGTCTGAAAGGTTAGTCAATGGAAAGAATGAGATTCAAAAGAATCTCAATAGTAACAATTCACTCATTTAACATGTAATCACATAGCATGTAAGTAAATATCAAGCAGCATCACGGCATAATACACAACACGCAGGCTGTATATGCACATAATCACATAGTCTCATTCCCCGAATTCTATCTCCCCGAAGGCACGATCCTCCCACTGTCACCACCGATGGACCGCAGGTAATAGACTCACAAATAACCTTTCGGCTTTCACATATAGTATAGGCTCTCAAAGAAATGTGACTAAGATAAATATGTCTTTATCACTAGTATGAGATTATTTATTTCTATTACTATTATTATTATTTTATTCATTATTATTATCAAAGCACTAATATTTATTTGCTTATTATTATTTTGCACCCCATAATGCTTAGATGAAGTAATAACATCAATATGAGCAATTGGACCTGTAAAATTAAAAAGAGGAGAAATAGATGTAAGGGGATGATAGAGACATGATATAACATATGAAGATTCAAATATATATGCTTTTAATTTGATACTTTTTAAATCACTTCCCCTACTGGAATTTGTTACATATTTGTGTCCTTTAAAAACTCATATTAGTGATGAAGTTACCTCATTCACATCTTATGAGATCCTTTGATACTGCTCTGATATTATGTTGCATTCTGATGTTAATTAATATTGTCTCTATATATTCTTTCCAAAATGGTTAAACTTATATTTGCAATTGGCCTTCGTTCCAACAATTGTACATATTCCATCTTCATGAGAAATTTCTCTCTATAGCCTCTAGTATCATTTTACTCGTGTATGAATTCTTAATAAGCCAATACAGGGTTTCATCATTGGTTGTATCATACAAGAAAAGGAACTAGGATCAAAAGGATGAATATAAAAAAAACTTATGCTGAATATAATATAAATAGGGAACTAATTGCATACTAGTGACGAAGTTACCTTATTCACATCTTATGAGATCCTTTGATACCGCATTGCATTCTGATGTTACATTATTTCTATCTATTCTTCCAGAAATGGCTAAATTGAGATTTGCAATTGGCCTTCATTTCAACCATTGCACATACTCTATCTTTATTAGAAATTCCTCTCCGTGGCCTCTAGCATTCTTTTAATCATGCACGAATTCTTAATAAGCCAATATGGGGTTTCATCATTGGCTGTGTGGTACAAGAATTGGAACATGTATCAAAAGGATGAATATGACAAAAAATTATGTTGAATATAATAGAAATAGGGGACTAGTTGCATATTAGTGCTGAAGTTACCTCACTCACATCTTATGAGATCTTTGGATACCGCATTGCATTCTGATAGTTAGCATTTGTTTTTATCTGTTCTTCCTAGAATGGCTAAGCTCATATTTGCAATTGGTGTTCATCCCAACCTTTTATTTGTGCATGAATTTTTAGTAAGCCAACACAGGGTTTTATCATTAGCTGCGTCATAGCCAACTATTGTTTATCTTCAATTTATGTTTTGGATCTCTAAAAGGCTCTCTTATTATTTCCTAATATCATAAAAAAGTTTTTTTTAGATTATATTATAGAAATCTAAAAAAAACAGTCAAATTTTAAGAAGCATAAGGCGTATCTAATGGTACAATAGTTGGAATGGATACCGATTGCAAATATGGTTTAGTCATTCTGATAAGAACTGATAAAGACAAAGGAAGCCGACAAAATACACCATTGGAGAATTTAAATAACAAAATCTTATAAAATGTGAGACTAAAATTAAAGTTAAATCATGTTGTAACCATAGCTAGATACAATTTCAACTATTAAAATGCAAAGTGGTATCAGAGCAGCATCAAAAGACCTCAAAGAAATGTGACTAAGATAAATATGTCTTTATCACTAGTATGAGATTATTTTATTTCTATTACTATTATTATTATTTTCTTCATTATTATTATTATCAAAGCACTAATATTTATTTTCTTATTACATGGTCCTGTTTTATAATTAATTATTGAAATATTTTTATTATTGTAGTGAATTTTAAATGAAAAATATTATAAAATGTGAGTATTTAATTAAACTAACATCTATTTGTAGCCATAGTTAGATACGACAAAATCTGACAAAAATGTAGTAAGGCATCAGAATAGTATCAAATCGGTATCAAAAGATCTCATGGATATGTGTCTACGGTAAAGTTGATTGATATTAGAATAGTATCAAGATATTTTGATAATGTTTTTACCTTTTACTATTGCTTGACTATGTGGAGTATTTATGTTTTAGAACCCCTCATGTCTTCCAACCATAAGGTGTGTTTATTTTGTTGCTAGTTCGTTCTAATATGAAAATCTCACTTAAAAATCTCATGTTTCCACAAGGACTTCTCTCTCAAGATCACACTCAATAATTTGTTGGCTGATAGATTAGCTAGTAACTCGGTCTTGATTTTTATAATGACTTCTACATAGCTACAAAAACGTAAGAGCAGCTTGTAACAAAGACGATTATTAGTAAAACTAACATGCATGTTCAAAAAATATTTCAATACTATAATCTCCGTTAATAATATCTTTTTCAATCAATCTACATATTGTGGAATTTCTGTAAAATAGAATTAAACAATAAATAGATGAAAAATAACTTTCTTTTACTGCATCATTAAATAGGTTTACAAGGGGAAATGATGACTCTTAACTCCAAAAATCGAATTACAATCACAATAATTATAACTTCAAAACATAACCGATCTTCTTTTTATATGTTTATGTTTCATAATTAATTATTGCAAAATTATTATTAGTGCATTGAAGTTTAATGAAAAAATGTTATAAATTGTAAGAATTTAATTTAAACTTAAATCTTGTTGTAATCATACTTAGATATGACACATACTAATAAAATGTAACACGGTATAAGAAGATCTCATTGTAAAGCTTATTGATACACTAAATTTTTAGTTTGCATTCAAACGTATTTCTTGTTCTAGGGTATAGTAAATTAAATATTGCTTAATGAAATATTACCAACTCGTAACAAAGATGAACATTAGTAAAACTAACATGCATGTTCAAAACATATTTCAATACTATAATATTTACTTACATACATGTTTTTTGTCTTTAATCTTCGTTAATGATATTCTTTTTCACCAATCTATAGATTGTAGAATTTCTGTAAAATAGAAATAAACAATGAGAAACAACAAAGAGATGAGAAATAACTTTCTTTTATTGCATCATTAAATAAGGTTACTGAAAAGGGTTGTTTCTCCACTTTTTCCATCGCCAACGTTGAGCCCTCACTACTACATATTCGAGCATATATAATGTTTAATAAATAACGGTTACAACGAATAAACATCATATATGTCAAGGAGGAGGTCACGCAAGAATATATGACTACTATAGACAACACTTTTAACGTACGGTTTTTAGCCCTTTTAACGTCTGAAAACAAGAGGATGCTTATGTCGAGGTCATAGTAAAGTCAAGATATGGCGTTCATTAAAAAAGGGACATCGTAAGTGACTTGGCATCCCTTTTCCTTAGTGGACTTTGAAAGGTTTTTTAAAAAAAAAAAAAAACTTTTTTCGCATTTTTCTTTGCCCAGCAAATAAAGACTACAGAAACAGAATCGAAGAATTAATCATAAACCACAATGTCCTTACAAATAGTAAGGAAACATCCATCACTGGCTAATTAAAGTGTTAACTCCTACTAGCAAATACATTGTATAATAACCACCACAAAGATCAAGAAGTTGTCTACTACACAACTAATAATTAATATAAAGTAAACTTTACTATCTATGTGTTGAAGAAGATGTCTAGCCAAAAGGTCTATGATCAAATTAATGTCTTCATATAAGTAGGCAGCTTCATCATAAAAAATCTGTAAATTAGAAAATAAGCTTAGATAAAATCAATCAAGTGAATGAATTAATTAACAATTCAATTACAACACCAAAAATATTATCATTTGAGAATGAAGAAGCGAATATCTATTGAAAATCAGTTGTAATTCCGCTCTGAATGATGTTATACATATAAAGTATAACATATTATCTGTATTCAAGGTTGCTTGGATGTCAGGGGCACTATAAATCAAAACGCAAATGGTTAAAATCAATAAAGACATATCTAAAATGATCATCAATGAAAGAACTTGAATTGAAAATATCTACTTTCGGATAAAACCACTTCGGGTCTCTAATAATTTTACCCTCGCATGACCTGCCAAGGAATCTATATGTCTGGGTCGCACTATCATTAAAATGAAAATCAATAGAAATTAGAACAATTCATTTAAGTCAAGAATCAATGAAATACAAACAAAATAACTTGCGTGCTGAAGAGGGATTTTGTTTCTTTGTCTGACATTTTACCCAAGGAATCAAACCAATAGACAATGTTGAGGCGAGGACAAACAACACACAGGCTCCAATGGTAACTATAACAACATATACAAATTAAAATGAAGTTAGATGACAAGGCAATCATTTATTAGACATCTTTAATAGACAAAATTGAAATATGTACCCTTGAATAGTTGGTGCTAGATAACAATGAAATTTGATTTGTCCTATTGCGTAACCCACATAGCTCATCCTTGCTTCCAAAGTATTAGTATCCCTTGTCGTATTTATAGGACATAAGAATCCATATAAATCATGTCTTTCCATGTCGATGCATAAGTGGTGGAAGGAGCTATAATAGAATTAAAATGATAAATGAATTATTGAATGTATGAAACCAAAAAACTACTGCATTAATTGAAGGGGAAAATGAAAAAAAAACTTACCGGATTGCAAATTTAACCCATCTTACATCTATCTCCTCCAACTTAATGAACTCCTTAAGATCTTTCCTATCAATCTTAAGGTGGCCAAGTGGTTCTTCCAGCGGGTTATAGCTTCCTTTAGTACTGAGGAAGGCCGGGGATTTCTGGGTTTTATGCTCATCACTTGCCATCTTTGATTCAAACATATATTTCATCTCACGACGTAGCTCTAGCAATAGCTCTTCTCGGAGCTTGTCATGAAGTTTGGCCTTGAGCTCTTGTTTGACTTCCTCATGAATCTTGGCTAAAGCTCCCTACTGGGTTCAGCTTGTGATGAATAATGTGAGGCTTATCCAAAATACTTCATGACACCAACTCCCCTTGGCTCCCCTCGAACACGACCGAGGTAATCTGCCTTCCTAGTTGTCGTTGACAAGTTGTCCATCCGTTCACTTGGAGTGAACGAACCTTAGCTACTCTGATCTTTAAGTTCAACCTGTAGCATACAATTTATCGTAAATGAAAATTAACCACTCCTAATATGAAAAAAATTCAAAATTAAATACTTATACTTTAACTACTTACAATCCTCATGGTAACCTCAACAACAGCCGGATTTATGAACTGCTCACCCTTAATCCTCCATGCTTTCCATTTTTTGTGATGTGGAGGTGGACCGGGGCCTGGACAACAATGCTAGGATCTAATTTGGCTGCTTCCTTCATTTTCTCCAACTCTTCTTCCATCATCTTCCACTCAAGCTTATGATAATTGTAACCCCCTCACGGTAATTACATCCGGATTTTGAAGTTTAAGTGAAATAGAGACCAATAAATCAAATCAACAATTTATAATCCCTCAACTCGGGATGAGGTATTTCAAAATCAATTCAAAACGTATTAATTCTGGGTCTCACATTCACATGCGGATATAACTACTTGAGAAATCAAATTACATAAGAAATATCAGAGTGCGGAAACTAAAATCCCGGCAAACCCCGGGTTCATCTATATATATATCATGGGTTGCGAGTTCCCAAAAATGGGGATTACATATCCAAAATATTCATTTACATTTCATATACACTTAGGGCCCGTTTGGTTCGATTCCATTACACCCTACGGTGTAGTGCAATGCGGTGCAGTGGTAATGCAATGTAATATTAATTACAAGGGTAGTGTTTGGTTTGATTTTTAAGCAACATGCAATGAGTTAATATTTTAACAATTATTTAAAATTAATATATTACACAAAGTCTATTTTACCCCTTAATATAATCTTTGTAGAAAAAATAGTTACAAGCCGATGATGGAGGGGATGGAGGAGGAGGAGGTAGTGGTAGTGGCAATGATGGGGTGGGGGGGAGGAGGTGGTGGTAGTGGCAGTGGGCGGCGGGGGTGGAGGAGGAGGTGGTGGTGGTGGCAATAGGTGGTGGGCCGCCGCTGACGGCGGCTGAAAAGGTGGTGGTGGTGGTAGCAGCGAGGGTGATGGAGGAGGTGGTGGCGGTGGTAGGGGTGGGCGGTGGGCCGGTGGCGGCGGAGGAGGAGGTGGAGGTGGCGGTAAGCGACGGGGGTGGAGGACGTGGTGGTGGTGGCGGCGGTGGAGGCAGCGGGGGTAAGGGTGGCAACGGAGGAGGAGGTGGTGGTGGCGGTGGGCGGCGGGGGTGGAAGAGGTGGTGGTAGGCGGTGGGCCGGTGGCCGTGGAGGAGGAGGAGGTGGTGGTGGCGGGGGTGAGGGCTGCAGCGGAGGGGGAGGTGGCGGCGGTGGCGGTGGGCGGTGGGCCGGTGGCTAGGCTGGGGGTGGCAGCGGGTGGAGGTGACGGCGATGGAAGAGGTAGTGGTGGCGGCAGAAAGTGGAGGTGATGGCGGTGGAAGAGGAAGAGGTTGTGGCAGTGGCAGTTGTGACGTGATATGGCAAGTGAAATAAAGATAAGGAAAACTAAAGGGTAAATTAGACTTTTTAGACCATGCAATAGGATGGTAATGAGGATTCATAGGGGGGAGGTATGAATGAGGATTACCAATTTTTTGGTAATCATCATTACCATGGTAAACCCTATTACCATGCTAAAGAGCAACCAAACACTCTTCTCTAGGTAATGCAATCATGATTGCCATTGTAGGCATGCAATGCGGTCGAACCAAACGGGCTCTTAGTAATCCCAAAACCAAAACAAGGATAACCAACATCCAAATATAAAATGTCCCTAAGCCCTAACCACTCCTGGTTGGTCGTTTCCCTTTCGAGCCACTCGCCCTGTCTGAAAAGGTTAGTCATATGGAAAGAGTGAGATTCTAAATAATCCTAGTAGCAACAAGACACTCATACAATATATAAACATAGAGCATGCATGTTTATCATGTTCAGCAGCTTCACAATGATCTCTGGCTTGCGCCACATACGACAGCACTCACGGCTGTAATCACAATACACTACGCCCACTTTCGTGGTGAACACTATGCCAGCTTTCGCTGTATTCACTATGCACAACGCCCGCTTTCGCGGTGAACACTATGTAGCAGCAACACGAAGCACAAAGCACCACCAAGCATCTCAAAGCACAATGTATCACAAAAACTCCACAAGGTATCTCAATGCACAGGGTATCACAAAGCAGTAGCAGCAGCATCCACACAATGAATGACAAGCAAACATACAATACATTTACACAAAGTATAAGAGAGGAGTCGCTACCTGTATCTTTCCTGACAATCTTTGGCACAGTGGGCTCACGTGTACGGCAGATATCAAATCCTATACCAAATTAGGGACAATTGATCAATCTCTTTTCCAATTACTTAATCCCATAATACACTAAGTTGGTTATCATTTAGGACTCCTAAGAGGCCACAAATGTCTCTAATGAAAGCCCTAAAAGGTTGGGAAACAATAGGTTGAAGGTCACTTTTCGAAAACACCAAGTGCTGGAACACAGGCTTGGGCCGCGGCCCACCCATCCTTGGGCTGCGGCCCAAATATGGTCAGAAGGTCTTGGGCTGCGGCCCACCACTATTGGGCCGCGGCCCAAAACAGGTCAAAAAGGCTTGGGCCGCGGCCCAGAAATTTCCTGACACTGGGCTGAACTTCAAAAAACCATAACTAATTCTAGAAAAATCAAAACGAAGTGATTCCAAAGCCAAATGAAAGGTATATGAGTCCTCTTTCAAGGAAAAATATAGCCTCTCATTGGAAATCACTACACAAACACAGAATCCCCAAAAACTACACACTACTCCAAAACAGAGTTCTGTTTTCATCCCAAACTTTGGACAACCATATCTCACAGAATTCTAAACGAAATGACACAAAATATATGTCCATTTTGAAGCTTGGGATGTGAACTTTAATACTGGAAAGTTTCATAATTTTCCAATACCATTTGGTCACTCAAAACGCTCGTCCAAAATGACAGCGAAAAACAGAGCTTAAACAAAACAGATTTTCCAACTTTTCCCAAGTGATCCAAATGAATCCAAAATCAACAACCAAGCTCATTCCCACACAAAATCACTCAAGGAACACAATGGTGATTTCAAAATGACCAAATTCACAACCCAATTTCATGCCCTGTTTTTGCCCAATGCACAAAATCAATATAGAGTTCTCAAACTTCACCTCTAAGCTTCAATTCAATACCATTCATTCAAAACACTTAACAAGGCACTAATTCCATGTCAACAACAATTCAACCACC
Organism: Inga leiocalycina; assembly: GCA_963242795.1. NCBI lineage: Eukaryota > Viridiplantae > Streptophyta > Magnoliopsida > Fabales > Fabaceae > Inga > Inga leiocalycina. The sequence goes on from OY725332.1 coordinate 43,103,344, forward strand.
ACAAGACCCTAATTTTCAAAAATGGGTCCAAAATTCCAGAAATTCCAAGTTAAATCATTTGGCACAAAACTTATATAGAAAGGTTTCTTAAACTCACCTTAACAACTTTCTCAAAGGGAGTTCTTGATTCACCCAAGTCCAGAATTTCGTGTGGCCACAAACCACCACCAATAGACAAGCTACAACCATAGAAATGTTGCTCTTAACTCAAGGATCAACTTTAATGAAGGGAGTTTGAGCAAAGGAAGGCATTTACTTACCCAAAAATCCAAGCTTTCTTCTTCTCTTTCCCAAGCTTGCGCTAGAAAAATGGAGGAAGGAGAGAGAAAAATAGTGAGATGGAAGGGATGATGATGAAATGTGGTTTTCCTCCCCTTGTGCACACACTTTACCGATGGAGAGAGAGAGAAAAGAGAGGAAAGTAGTATTTTGTCCACTAGTGCCTCATCCAAAGGCCTCCACTATGCCACATGTCACTATCTCATCCACTTCCACTATGAGCTCACATAGACACAATGTATAGGATTCCGACTCATCAATAATGAATCTCAACCATTGATTTCAAATACCACACACATTCATCTCAAATTTACATCATATTACTTCCAAAATATTTATTTACACAAATTACAATTAAATCTCAATGCCATTAGCCCTTAATCATAAATTGGGATATTACAATAATCACCATGAGACATGCAATGCTGATACTTATTTTCTGCTTGCCTCTCTGTATTTACTGAACTTATTCCTATGAAAGGAAAACAACAAAAATTGAGTTAATGATATTAAGTATATTCAAATAAAAAATTTTATACTCTAATGAAAGAAAATTTACCAAAAATTGAGGATCTTCCCGTAATGCCACAAACAACCTCCAATTCTCTAGAGACAAATACGAATAGTCTTTACATGGATCCTTACCCCTCCTTGCTCCTCAAATGTACCTTTGTGTAAGCTTGTTCTTGAAATCTTTCCATTATAGATGAACCTCCCCTATCCAGTGCTTGTACATCACCCTGGTGGTTGTGACATCGAATGTTTGTTGCAAGGTAAAACAGAAGATAATTATTTTAGAAGCAATAGGAATAGAGCTATAAATACAGATGCATCAAAACTTATATACTAAAATTTATTGCCAAATTATGTCTTTCATTTTTGGGGGAACCAACTGCTAATGGTCATAGATAATGCTAACTTTGCTTCAACCAAAATAGCCTAAACAGCTAATGAAATGGTTTTCCTCATGTTTTGGGGAACCAACTTCTAATGGCTATAAATTTGATTCATATTGGCATTGAAGTCCACATGCAGCCTCTCCTGTTGATGTTGATGAGGTGAAACTAATGCTCCCATCTTTGTGCTCCCTCTAACCCTTCTCTCAATGGGTTCACCTCTAGCCATTTCATCATCCCTATCACTTTGTAAGTCACTAGAATTGTCCACATTCCTGTTAACACAAAAAGCATTGTTAGATAGTAAATAAATTGCAATTAACTGAATAAACTAATCAGGATTAAAACAAAAAACACACAGTACTATTTTCTAAGTTAAGGTCTTACTCTATATTGTTTCCCATATTCCTTCATAATGATCATTTCTTACAGTATATTCTTCATCTTCTATCAATTCTACTTCACTTGTTCTAGGTGGATTTGTTGTGGAAGGTGGTGTGTCGTCAAGGTTGAAGGTTGGATCACCATACATCTGTTTTTAACTTTGAAGTACAATGGACATTTTTTTATTTGCAGGATCTATGACATGAAACACTTGTTTCACCTGGCTTGCTAGAACAAAGGGTTCATCTCTATAACCAACTCTTTGTAGATCAACTGAGACAAATCCAAATTGTTGTTCTATAACCACAACATTATTGCTAAGGCACTTATGTTTGAATAAAGCAACTTTGAACTTGTTGTAGGTAATCTCTCATATTTCTTCTATAAGTCGATAATAGGCCATGGATGCTAATATAGGGTTTTGTCTTTCGAACTGGAAAAGTGCATGGCTTCAGCTTCTACGATCACCCCACTATTTTGTATGGTACTTCTGTCATCTTGATCTTTTGTGTAAAAAGAATACCCATTTATATCATAACTGGTCCAAGTAATGACCTGAAACGAAGGCCTCCAAGCTAGCCACTTGATTGTCTTAGACACACCGGTCTCATAAGAAACCTTTTCCTTAAACCACTCTATGAATGGCTTGTTTTGCTCAATAGCTATTTGTATGTCATTCTTCCTTGGATTCATGTTCTTCAAACTCTTTTTGTGTTCATCTATGTATGGTTGAACTTCTTCCATATTATTTAGGAGATACAAGTGTGCTTGCAACACCTCTTCACAAAGGTATATTCTTCACTTTCAGTGCTCGTGTTCCCTTGCTTCTCCCCTCTTCATGCTGAGATTGTTCTTTCTTTCCTGATAGATAATCTTTGTAAAAGTCCATAGCCTCTTCAACTACATACCTTTCAACTATTGAGGCTTCATGTCGATAAGGATTTTTAGAATACCCTTTTAAGTTCTTCATGTATTGCTCGAAAGGGTACATCTAGGTAAACTGGACCGTAGAGCCTTACCTCCCTTACCAAATGAACTATCAAATGCACATTATATCAAAAAATGAAAGAGGAAAATGCATATCTAGTTAGGACAAAACAATATAGTCCTCATTTTCCAATTCATCCAACTTTTCAGTGTCAATGACTTTGTTACAGATAACATTAAAGAAAACACACAATCTTGTTATAGTGGTTCGCACTTCATATTTCATAATGCCTCTAATAGTTACTAGTAATAGTTGCTGCATCAACACATGATAATCATAGGACTTTATTCCCACTAACTTCAAATTGTCTATTGAGACACACCTTCTCATATTAGAAGAATACCCTTGTGGCACCTTAATTTCATGAAACACCCACACAAACTTCTTTTCTCTGCTTTTGATAGTGTATACACTGCAGGCTTTATGTATGCCCTCCTACCATCATCTCTTAGTTATGGATATAACTGTTCTCTTATTCCCATATCAATAAGGTCTAGTCTCGCACTAATTCCATCCTTAGTCTTCCCTGATGTGTGCAAAAGCATACTAACAAGGCTATTACAAACGATTTTCTCCACATGCATCATATCAAAACTACGTCTTATATCAAGACTACGCCAATATGGAAGATCAAAGAAAATTGATCTCTTCTTTTACATTTCCTTCTCACTCACAGTCCTCTGATTCTAACTGAAGGTGACATTGATATATTCCAGCCGACTATATACTTCCTCTCCGGTTAATGCCTTTGGAGTCATTCTATGCTCCGTAATCCGCTAAAATGCTTTCTTAACCTACTATACAGGTGGAAATAATGAAGAAACCTCCTGCTACCAAGGTAGACCATTTTTCTTACATGCTTAAGTTGATGGAAGTGTGTGTCTACTTCACAAATCAGACATAATTTATGCCCTTTCATACTGTACCTTGACAAGTTTTCGTATGCAGTGAAGTTGTTTATTGTGGTGAAAATCATTCCACGTAGCTTGAAGGACTCTTCTTATATGCATCAAACACTTCTATGTCTTCCTCCCACAACTTCTTCAAGTCCTCAATCAAAGGCGTCAAGTAGACATTGATATCATTCCCTTGCTGTTTTGGTTTAGAAATCATCATAGAAAACATCACACATTTGTGTTTCATATATAGCCAGGGAGGCAAGTTGTATATTATAAGGAGAATCAGTCACGCACTATATGTGCTAGTAAGAGTTCCATATGGATTGATGCCATATGTACAAAGGCCAAGCTGAAGGTTTCTCAGCTCGCTGCCAAATTGAGAAAACATTTCATCTATTTTCTTTAATTGAGGAGAGTCAGCCAGGTCTAAAGATATTTTCCATAAGATATTCTCTCATCAGAATGCCATCTCAACTTTTTTGCTTTTGTTGTACTCGCACACAAACTCTTAAACTGTGATATTTTTGAAAGATACAACAAAACCTTTAAAGGTTGCCTTTTAGTTATCTCATCGCTACAACCACGATCTTTCTTTACTTTGTATTATGAAGTTTTACACTTAGAACACTCACTAAGAGCTTCATACTCATTTCGCTACAGTATGTAGTCCTTAGGGCAACCGTGTATCTTTTTATACTCCATACCTATCGTAGACAAGATTTTTTTGGCCTCATACATATGATTTGGAAGTACATTATTGTCTGGAACACATCACACAACAATTCAAGCAACAATGTGAAACTACTATCGGTCCACCCACAAGTTGCCTTTAAGTTGACCAAATACAATGTTCCTTTCAACCGTGTGTACCTACTCCCATGGTACAATGGTGTCTCTGCATCACTCCACAAGCTGTCATATTCATATGATTGCGTAAAGGATTCTACCTCAACATCGTGAATCATTTTTTTCATTCTATCTTCATCTATGACATCCACATCTTTCTTCTTGTGCGACGGACAATCAGTTACTTCCTCACCATGCCATATCCACCTTGTGTATCAAAGATTTATTCCATTACAAAGTAGGTGATCCCTTATAAAATCAATATCCCATCAACTCTTATTTAAACAATTGACATAAGGACAAAAATACATCCCATTTTTTGTCAGAGCATTACTTCTAGCAAATTCAATAAACTCTTCCACCCCATTTTCATATTCTTTACTAGTTCTCACATCATTCATCAAACTATGATCCATTTTATTACCACCTAATTCATTCCCAACAACACTCAAGTTTAGAACAATTGTAATTGATAAGATTGCCTTTTATCACTTTTTCTAAAAAAAAATTCAGTAGCATTTCCCCTTAAAATTAAGACATCCCAAAATTTCAATAACAAACTGTTTCAGCTTAATTCAAACAAAACAAACTAACTGAGGTAATTCAGGATAATATCAGCAATTTAATCCAATAATTTTGCCTTTGTTAGACTTTCTTGTTTGGTCTTTAGTTGTCATTCTCCCAATAAAAATTCAATTCAATAAATGCTAAATAGTATTATTTACAAATATTATACTTTATACAATATATTAATGAACTTTTTTTTACTTTACAAAACTATTGTATACAATATTTTGATTTCTTTCCTAAAACAAATAGAATACAAGTGTAAAAAAGGGGAACTAGATATATAGCTAGGAAAGAGTTTTCTTAAAAGAAACTTATTTCTATTTCTAAAGGATTATCACTGACACGGAGGCCCTAATAACAAAAATCATGTTAGCCTAGAAGAAATAGTGGCATCGAATTTTACTTTTACTAATGGTATTACTTCATTATACTGAGAAATTTCACTGCCAATAGACCCTACTACCCCAGCAAATCAAATAAAGAACCCATATTCACAAATTTTATTTTGTAATTAATGAACTAATTCTAGTGCTCCCACATAGTAAAGGAAAAAAAATTCATATGGGTAATTCTTTCAACCAGAATATAACATCAAATAGTCAAAATGAATATTTAAAAAAATAAAAACATATTGTGAGAAAGTAGTAGGACGACGGTAGCTAGCGTGAAAGAGAGGGAGAGGGAGGGAGGACATTGACGGCAGCTAGCCGGAGAGGGAGAGATGAGGACAACGGATGATGGTGGTAAGGGAGAGAGGAGGACGGAAGAGGATGGTGCTGAGAAAGTGACGGTGAAAAAGATAGAGTAGAGGGATGATGAGAGAGAGGCATGACGGTGAGAGTGAAAGAGAGAGTGAAAATGCTCGAAGTCACACCGGGAGGGTGTCAAAAGGTGCCACTTTTAGCGTCCCAAAACTTATTTGGGATGCCTAAACCCAGGCGTATGGCACCCAAAAAATTGGGTTTGGCACCTAAACCCAGGCGTTTTATGTAATGCCCCAAATTTTGGTTAAGGGCTAATGATAATTATTGAGAATAATTTGTGAATTAAAGATTGAATTATTATATGTTTTGTGGCAATTTCGGTAAATGTGCCAAAATCTGGGAAAAATAGAGAGAATAGAAAATTGTCGGTTAATTAGTCAGTAATTAATGAAGAAATTAATTACTAACTAAGAAGAAATGAGATGTGTGCCTAAATGGCTAATGTAATGGTTAGAGTAACTAATTAGTTACTTATTTACGAAGAACCAATGAGATTATGACATGTGTCGAGTGGGTATGAAGAGAGATGTGGAGAAAAATCAAAATCCCAATAGTTTATGATTTTCTCTCTTTCTCTTCTTCCCTCCCTTTTTGCTGAACAAGCAAGGCATGGGGATAAGAGTATAATCATTTCATCTTCTTCCTCACACTCTTCCCTCTCATTTTCTCTCTCTTGTTCATCCTCCATTGTTGCTCTAGAGAGAGGAAGAAAAGCTTGAGATTAAGGTAAGAAAATGACTCCAAATGTCAAAACTCTCTTCCTTAATCTTGTTCCTTGGATTGATGGCTTCATTTTGATGGTTATAGATTGTCCATTGGTGTTGGTTTGTGCTCTCAAGGAAATCTTGTGGTTGGAGAATGAAGAAACCTCTTTGAGAAAGTTGTTGAGGTAAATGAAATGAACCTTTCTATCTATGTTTTGTGCCATATGATTAAGTTTTGAATTTCTGGGATTTGTAGCCTATTTTCAAAAATTATGGTCATGGAGAGTTTGGTATCTAAGGTCATGGAAATGAGTATTTTGGTATATGTTTTGAATAGATACAATATTCTTGAGGTTGAAATGTTGAGTTTGGTGATTTTGGAAATTTTTTGTTGAATGTTGCCTAAAACTAAAGCATGATAATGGAATAGGAATTTGGTAGTTTTGATGGTTCCATTGGATCCCTTGTGCAATTTTATGTGGGAGTAGCCTTGGTTGAGAATTTAGGATCATTGGAATCACTTGGGTAAAGTTTAGAAAAATGTTGTCATTTTGCTGCGATTTTGGCTTCTGATATGCATCACTCGAGTGATCAAGGGTCTCACTTGATTGAAGTCGTGCGTAGTCTCTTTTCCCTTTGAGTTTTGGGTGCACTTCCATGTAAAAAGCCAAGAGTGTTGTCTCACTTACAGGTGTTGCGAGTTATCACTTGAGTGAACCTTGTCTCACTTGAGTATAGGTGTATCTGACACTATGAACTAGTGTCTCAGATTGTCACTCGCGGTCAATTTTCAAGAGTGTATCTTAACACTCGCAAGTATTAAGCCATCACTCGAGTGCTAAGGTCCCTGCTCGAGTGATGTTCCCTCTTGAAAGTTTCTTGTGCTCTCAGGTGAGCACTTCTTAAACCTCATTTTGGAGGACTGGGTAAGCATTAGGCTATCACTCGAGTGAATTGAGTTTTGCTCGAGTGCAGTGATCCATTCTGGCTTCTGTCATTTCTTTCTGCTCTCGAGTGATCACTTCTGGTGCCTTAGTTCGTAGGACTCGAGTGGGCATTTGGCTATCACTCGAGTGTTGCTTTCAGGACTCGAGTGCAAGTTTATCATCACTCGAGTGCAACAGTGAAAAATCAGTACTTGTGTTTCTAAAAGGGATCTTTGGGATAGTTCTTCTGACCCTTTAGGGCTTTTGTTAGGGCCATTTGTAGCTTCTTAAAGGATATTAATGATAACCAATTTAAGTGATATGAAGTTATTTAAGTATTTGAATAGAGAATAACACTTCATCCCTAAATATGAATTATAGGATTTGACATTTGCCCTATTCAGGAGAGACCAGTGTTAGAGCATGCACGCAAGGACCAAGGTAGTGACTTTTCTCTCATGTTGTGTATGATGCTTAGTATGCATGAGTTATCATTGTGTTGCATGTGTTATTTGTCATACCCATACCTTGTTTTAAATTTTTTTTAGAGTATTCACAGAAAACGATATACGGTTCGGTGGGCAACACAGGAATAACATGAATATACTGATAATAAATGCATGATTATATAAATTCCCTATAGGGGTTAGTACATGATCATTACCATTAATGTAGCCACACAGGGCTACTTGGGTATCTAAACCCGTCCCAGTGAAACACAAATATCTTCTCGTCTTCGTTCCACCACTGCAATCCCCTCATATGGTTCTTTGCATTATTTCAGCATATCTTCTATCTTCTCCTGTCTAAATTGTTGGTAGGAGAGGGTGAGATTTGAGAGAATCTCAGTAGGAAAACAATACCAATATGCATGTATGATAAATGTTTAATGCATGACATGGTTGCATCACATAACTCATGCTCACACAATGACAAATCTATTAGCTCAATGCTTCGAACAATATACTTATGGTCATAGCATAAATTGAAACATAGCTTCAAATCATTCATACATGTTTCACATACTCAAGAAAAGCAATAATATGCATCAACACACTAACACAAATATCAAATACATGCAGAAGAGGTAAGTTCCCTACCTTAACCCTTTTCAACCTCGAAACGTGTGCCTCGTAACCACTTTATTAACTATTTCATTAGGTTACAACTAACATTAAGACCCAATTTGGGTAGCATAGTCCCTAGGCCATATCATTTCCAAACTTTAAAACCAATGGCAATCCGGCAAAATTTCATCGATTAAATTGCCTACAGAAGCCAAAATAAGCAATATACAAAAGTTTGGAAGTTACCTTAAGCTCCCACTAGCTTTTTCTCAAGGTGGATGAAAACTATAGCCTTAGAACACCTAAATTTGTGCTCCCCAAACCTTTGAGAACATAGAAGAATAGCTTAGGAGCGGAGTTATACGCGTTAGGTAAGGATTTACCGAAGAAATCAACTTACAGTACAAGTTCTCTTCTCCTTCTCTCTCTAGAATTTCTCACACCTTCTCTCTCTTGTTGCAGCTGAATGGCACGGTTTTGGGCTGATGGAGGAGGTAGATAATGATTTAATATAATATAATATTATATTCTAATTATTTACTAAATTTCCAACAATTTCGAATTTTTACAAAATTCTGGCAGATTTCTACCCAAACTTTGAAAACTCAACTAATTCTAGAAAAATCGAAATGAGGTGATTCCAAAGCAAAATAAAAGCTATTTAAGTCCTATTCACTGGAAAAATATGGACTATTACCAGAAATTACCACACAATTCCATAATTACACAAAATTCACTATTGCCCTAAAACAGAGTCCAGTTTCGACATCAAACTTTGGACAACCAGAACTCCCAGCTCACAAAATGAAATGACATAATTTATATGTCCATTTTGAAGCTTGGAATGTGAAATTTAAGACTATAAAATTTCAAAATTTTTAGACATCATTTGCCTATTCAAAACATCAACACAAACAGACTACCTAGCAAGATGTTTCAACGGACAGAATTTCCCAACTTTCCATTTAATGTTCCAAACCAATTCTAATGACCAAATAACACAACATAACATCAATTGCACCACATTACACCATCCAATTCCACTATTTTGAAATTATACAAAATCATGGCAAAATCCACAATTCTTATCATCTTCTCCAGAAGTATTCATTTATCACTAATCACATCCACTTTTAGAGTCATTTACCCTTAGCCAAAATTTGGAATTCGGCTAGACCTGAGCTTAGCAGTCCACTTATTTCAAGCTTATTCTCTAGCCTCAAATCTCAAAATTCAGGGTATAACATTATTGGTCGTAGGGCATTACAGCGTGAGCAGTCGTAGGGGGTGATGGTTATCGCACCTACCCCTACCGTTGTATCTGTCATTGTAATTGCTGAGGCTACGTTGTGGGATTGTGAATTCCTGTTTGATTATCTGGCCAGTGTGGCTGTGTGTATGTGAAATATTTTATATGGATCCCAGCTGTGGTGATATATGTGATATGAACATGTGATTGTGCAATACAACATGAACACTTCAGCGTGATCAAACGTAAGGGTGATGTAAGTCATACCTGCCCTTTTTGTTGTAACTGCCATTGTAGTTGCTATTGTTGTGTGATGATTTGCTTTCATGCTTTATGGTTGTGCATACTATGAGTGATTTGACACTGCGGGGATTCCTTAGAATCTCACTCTCCCAAAACAAATTTTAGACAGGGCTAGTGGATCGAAAGATAAGCAAGTGACGAAAGGTGGTTAGAGCTCCAGGCTAAGAGTTTATTTTAAATTTTGGTTATCATTTTGGATAATTGTATATGATATTTTGGATTATAGAATAGTAATTGTGTAATCCCCTCGATTGGGAAACTAATTATGGGCATTTATGCCCTGTAAACCCTTTATTGATTAATGAAACCCGAGTGTGTCGGGAATTTACATTGTACTCTGATATTTATTAATGAAATCGTACTGTACAGGCAATTTGTGTGTTTGAAATATGAATATGAGACCAGTGTTGAACAGGTTTTAGAAAAGTTTTTGTAAACCCTGGTTTTGGGAAGTTTAATTTTAAATAAGTCCCAAATCATATTACGGTCTCTAATTCCACATAATCACATATTTATAAACTTAATCTCGGCCTTGATTGGAAAGGAGGTTACACTTTAGGAGTCCCAAATATTTTTAGGATGCCTAAACACAGCTGTATTGCACCTAAAAGAGCCAAAGGAGGAGCTTTAGGCGTCCCAAGTCAAATATGGGTCGCCAAAAATGAACTTTAGGCGTCCCAATTCAAATTTGGTACACCAAAAGCTTCCTATTGCCAACCCATATTTACAAAAATGCCATCACCATTATTTTTTACTTCCTTTTTTTAAAATGGACGTCCTTTGGGGTACTAGAATCTATATTCTGTTGTAGTGTATAATGTAACCCCCTTCGATAATCAGGCCAGGATTAACGTTTAAGCACATTTAATTATCAAATAAGAAATCCAAGACAATTAAAAACTTTTTAAAACACTTGTACAAATGGATTTCCATTCATTTCATTCATTAAAACAAATGGCCTGTTTGGTCTGTTACATATACAATATCAGAGTAAGCACAATTCCCGACGTTCACCCGGGATAATAACATTAATCCCAAGGTTTATACAGGGCATCATTGCCCATCTTAGTATCCATACCGGGGATTACACAAAACTATACCACTACAATTCTATACAATATATTTACAATGATCCAAAACGATAACCAGTTCGATATAAACCAAAATATATAACTAAGACTACCACCGGCAGTCCTAATCGTCCTTTGCCACTTGCTTGCTTTTTGATCCACTTGCCCTGTCTAAAAATGTTATTTGGAAAGAATGAGATTCTAGAGAATCCCAGTAGCAACAGTTTATTTATATGATGCATATATACAAAGCAAGTCACATATATCACAATGCAGCAATCAATATTTGAGACCGGGCTTTCACCACGTTCCCTTCACTATATACGAGGTCGGGCTTACGCCACGCCCCATCACTTTATCAATATTCGAGTCCGGGCTTTCGCCACGTCCCCTTCACTTTCACTATAATCGAGTCCGGGCTTTCGCCACGTCCCCTTCACTTTCACTATAATCGAGTCCGGGCTTTCGCCACATCCTCTTCACTTTCACTGTATTCAATGACTAATGCAAACATGCAATGCAATACACATGATATAGGATAAAGTGTCACTACCTTTGTCTTTCCTTCCTTGAGCAGGCACAGGCCTTCTATGCTCCGGGCAGATATCAAAGCCTAAAGTCATAATTAAGGACGAAACATTATTCTCTATTCCAATACTCAATTAACTCTTCAACTCTTAGATTTGGTTATCAATAATGACCCTTAAGAAGCCACAAATGCCTCATATAAAACCCCTAAAAGGTTGGGAAACAATAGGGTGAAGATATCTTTTTAAAAACTTAAAGTGCTGGAACACAGGCGTGGGCTACGGCCAGCCACCCTTGGGCCGCGGCCCGAATCAGGCTAGAAAGTCTTGGGCCACGGCCAGCCACTCCTGGGCCGCGGCCAAGAAATTTCCTGACTCTTGGCTGAACTTCGAAAAACCATAACTAATTGTAGAAAAATCGAAATGGAGTGATTCCAAAGCCAAATGAAAGGTATATGAGTCCTATTTCAAGGAAAAATATAGCCCTTCACTGGAAATCACCACACAAATACAGAATCACCAAAAACTAAACACTACACCAAAACAGAGTTCTGTTTTTGTACCAAACTTTGGCAAAGCATAACTCTCAGAATACTAAACGAAATGACACAAAAAATATGTCCATTTTGAAGCTTGGGATGTGAAATTTAAGACTGGAAAGTTTCAAAATTTTATGAAATCATTTGGTCACTCAAAACGTCCACACAAATAAACTGCCCAGACAGAGTTCACATTGACAGCATTTTCCAACTTTTCTACCAAAGTGTTCAATGACTCTAAAATCATTAACCAAACATATTCCCATACAATTTTTCACAAGGGACACAATGGTAACCTCAAAATGACCAAATTCACAATCTAACCACATGCCCCTTTTTGACCAATACACCAAAACCAACACAAAGTTCCCAAACTTTACTTTTAATGATTCAAACCAATCCATTTGTCCAAAAGACATCACAATATACCATTTCCATGATCACAACATGCCAAACTCACTAAGACCCTACTTTTCGAAAATAGGGCAGAAAATTCCAGAAAAATCAATGCTCACCAACAACCACAATATATATATATCAAAAGGGAGATAACACTCACCTCTTTCACTTTGCCAAAGAGATTTCTTGATTCTTCAACTTTCACAATCTCTTGAGGTCACAGACTAACACCAATGAACACATTTCAACCATCACAATGAAGCTCTTCATTCAAGGATCAACATTAAAGAAGGAAGTTTGAGCAATGGAAGCCATTTTCCTTACCTTTTTGCAAGCTTTTCTTCTTCTATTTTTTGCAACAATGGCGCCACCCAAGGAGAGAAGAGAGAGAACGAGAGAGATGAGGGATGGAGGTGGAGTGAAGAAAGTGAAAAATGATTATACTCCCTCCCATTTCAGTTTCCAGCGCACAAGAGGGAAAAGAGGAGAAAGAAATGCATTTAAAAATTCCCTTTTGACTTTTCTCATATCTCCCCCCCATGTGAGCTTGCCATGTGTCCACCCTTCATTGGCTCTCACTCACTAAATCACCAATTAATCTCTCTAATCCTTCCATTAGCCATTTTAATTACACTTCTCATTTTCTCTTAGTAAGTAATTAATTTCCCCATTAATTACCAACTTATGCCAATAATTCCATTCTTTAAATTTTTCCATCAATTATGACATATTAAATAATATTGTCACCAATATACATTAATTCAACTTTAATCCACTCTAAATCACAATTACCTTCTCAATAATCCTCATTAGCCATTAATCAAAATTTGGGGCGTTACATATAACGCTAAAACATAACAGTTAAATATGTGCACCGTCATTATTGAGAGATGGAATTCATGAAAATAGAGAAGTAACGGTTGTAGTTAATAATTGACATTTATTTATGACAAATATGATGGTCCTTACGAAACAACCGTCATGTAACACTTACAAACAATTCATCTTCCAACATTATAGCAATAAAAACAAATACATAACACAGAGCAAAATATTAAGAGAAAAAATCGTTTAACCCTTCATCAATGACCACCTCCTATTATTAAATGAGAAGGGATTTTTCTCTTGTGGTGAGAGGTCGAAGGGTCAGGTGACTTATGGTTTCTCTGGAATGAGAGAGGTTTCCATTTATAGGTTAGGAGTCTCTAAGTGTGCTTCAATACTCTATTCCTTATCTCTTTTAGAGTGAGGAGTGGTATTTCTATATTTGCCTTTGATTTACTTTCTTAAAGGAGATACTTGCGTGGGATAGACAGTACATTTGTTGGTGAAAGGGACTGCTGGAGTAGGGTTGTTAGCGAATGGCAATGATGGGGATTGACGAGTTAAGGTCAAAAATAAAATGGAAGAGTGAAGAACCAGAAGACGGAAGTCCAAACGAGTTAGTGGGAAGGGTTATTTTGAAGTCAAAAGTGAGTTATGTAGCAGTTAAAGAAAGTGCTTTTGCTGCCTGGAGAGTTAAAGGTCGATTGGATGTTGAAGGTTTTGGCTTTAATTTATTCTCTTTTATTTTTGAGAATCTTGAGGAGGCCATGAGGGTGTTGGAGGAAAATCCCTGGGTGGTGAAGCATCAGATGCTTTCTCTTCAGAGGTGAAATGTTTTTTTGTGTGACAATGAAATCCAATTGAACACATGCCCATTTTGGATTCAACTACATAATATTCCTCCTACTGGTAGAATGATTGAAACCTATATTCTATTTGCTAGTTAGGTTGGGAAAGTTGTTGCAATGGAAAATATGGATGATGTTAGAGTGGCGACTAGGTCCTTCGCTAGGGTTCGTGTCGAGTTTAATGCAGAATAACCATTGGTTACTAGTGTTCTAATGCCAAGGCTTGGTAAATTATCCGCTGTCAGAATCAAAATCAAATATGAGAAGCTTGATGGGTTCTGTTTTACTTGTAGAAAATTGGGACATGAAAGCAGACACTGTGAGGAGGAGGAGGAAGAAAGAGATGACGACGTCAGTGCATTTGATTCATCCTTATGTGCAGCTCCAGTGAAGGGTGGCCAGGTAGTTCCAATGACGGTGGAAATTGAAAGGCCAGCAGAAAGTTATTACGAGCATGGGGAATCTGAAAGAATTTATTGTATTAATGAAGTTATTGATAATAGTAGAATGAAATCTCACTGGGTCCAAGGCGAGTTTTCAGGAGTCAAAGGAAGAGTGAATGTTAATAGTCTGGGTGACGTCATTAATAGATATGTGCATTTAGATCATGTTGGAAATATTGCTCAAAATGAACTGGTCAATTTTATGATGACAGATGACTTAAATATGGGCTGTTCACCAAAGTTAAGGACCTGTTTTAAAAAAGATGATCGAAGTGGGCCGTAGTGGGATTCTTGTCCAAGATTTCCTTAGCAATTTGGGTCCAAGTCAGACTCTGAAAGTAAAAAATTATGCTAAGAAGAGGGCTTTTATTGTAGAGTTAATATAAGAAATGGATGACAGTTCTGGGGAATCTCGGGCAATCATTACAGCTGAGATACAAAAGGATGTTGGAGTTCTCATTAAAAAAGTTGCAACGGTCAATCTTAAAAGAGGGGCTGATGGGAGTTGGTCATCCCCGGTGGCGAAAAGATAAGAGAATTTTAAAGATGATTCTCCCAGCAAGGTGGCGGCAAGATGTCAAGTAATTAAGGAAGATTGTGAAGAGAATCTGGCAATTATTCTTGCTCAAGTACGTCTATTTAATTATGATGGTCCTTTGAATTTTTCTGTGGGGAAAAAAGAAGAAGAGGTGGATATTGATAAAAAGAAGAAGAGGGTAGCGAGAAGGATCTTATTTCGTGGAAAAATGATGATACATCTTCTAGTAGGGAAGGAAGGTTTTTCGGGGAGAATAGATACTCTTATTCTGGGAATAATGCTGATGCTAAAAGGGGTGGTGGCTGGCCTTCTCCAGCCACCCAGGGGTAATGAGCTGCTTTGTATGGAATTGTCAGGGTCTTGGAACCACCCTAACAATTCGTCAACTAAGGTTCCAGTGTAAAAATCTTAAACCGGCCTTAATTTTCCCTTCAGAGATTAAGATGAGTTTTAGTAAGGTGGAGAGGATTAAAAGGAAGCTGGGTTTTGTAAATAGTGCAGTGTTTGAGCCGATAGGAAGGTAAGGAGGTTTAGTGTTATGGTGGCGAAATGATGTTTAGCTGACTGTGGGTCTGATTGATCGCAATATCATTCATGCTGAACATGTGAATATTAGCGGAATGGATATGGGGTCAATATCCTTTGTGTATGGTCCTGTGATTGATCATTTTAAGCAGGAATGGTGGAGAAATTTGGAAAGATTTCAACCAACACCTGGGACATCGTGGATGGTTGTCAAAGATTTCAATGATGTGTTATATAATTCTAATAAGGAAGGAGGCAGACCCAAGACATATAAAGAATTGGAGCGTTTCAGGAAATTCATGATGCATTGCAACATGTCCGAATTGGAATCTAAAGGATGTCATTTTACATGGTTCAACAACAGGGAAGGAGATGATTTTATAAGAGAAAAATTAGACCGTGCAGTAATTAATTGGGAATGACGATCCAAGTTTACAAGAGGTCAATGTTAGGTTTTTGAAGCAATAGGATCTGATCATTGTCCCCTATTAGTGGTTTTTGAACATTATGAACAAAAATCTCTGTGGTTGTTTAGATTTGATGCGAGATGGCTGTTGCATCCAGATTTTATGGATTTGGTAAAAGAAAATTGGAAGGGTAGTGCAAATGAGGTCATGCTATAGGATTTTGTGGATAATATCAAACAACTTACGGAGGTTTTATCCCAATAGAGTAGAAAAGTGATGGGCAACGAGCAGAAACTATTGACGAAGTTAATTGAGAAATTTAATGGTTGTCTGAGTGGACCGTGGAATGCTAACACTGCAGCTGAAACTGCTGATCTGAAAAATAGGATAAATGAATTGTGGCAGCAAGAGGAAATTTATTAGGCCCAGAAATCCTGAATACAATGGCTAAAATATGGGGATAAAATGATGAGATTTTTTCATATGACTACAATCAATCATAGATGTAGAAACAAAATTTCAAGGCTGAAAGATGAAAATGACAGATGGCTGGAAAATGAAGAGGATATTGGAAGAAGTTTTCAGAACTTTTATAAGAAGCTGTTTGCATCTTTGGGTAGCAAGGATTTTGAAGAAATTATAGGGTTTGTTGATGAAATTGTTTCATTTGAAGATAATCGGCTCCTAATGTGTGAAATTACAAATGCTGAGGTAAATAAGGCAATTTTTAAACTGGAAGCAACAAAAGAACCGAGCCCGGATGGATTCACTGGATTATTTTATCAAAAGTCCTGGGACACGATTGGAGATCAGGTATGTAATCTTATTAGAAAATTCTTTAATTCTGGTTTCCAATTGAATGATATAAATAGTACAGATTTAGTGCTAATACCAAAGGTAGAGAGCCCAATCAATATGGGTGATTTTTGACCAATTAGCTTATGTAATTTTTCATATAAGATTTTCTCTAAAGTTATAGCTAATAGGCTCAAACCTCTTAAGAAAGTAGTGTTAGAAATTCAAAGAGCTTTTGTGCCTGGGAGGTTAATTCAAGATAACATCATTATTGTACATGAAGTTTTTTATCACTTGAAAAGGAAGAAATGTGGTCCTGAGTTAGCTATCAAATTAGATATGAACAAGGCATATGATCGCGTGGAACGGGACTTTTTGATTACTATGCTTGTAAGAATGGGGTTTTGTAAGGAATAGGTTGAAAGGATTCTATAGTGTATCTCTTCAGTGGATTTTTCACTCATGTTATCTGGGAAACATTAGCACAAAGTCTCTTCACATAGGGGCTTGAGACAGGGGGATCCTCTTTCTCCTTATCTTTTAATCCTTGTAAGTAATGTCCTATATTTGATGATTAATAAATGGGAGCTAGAGGGGAAAATTGAAGGTGCCAAAATAGCAAGAAGCTGTCTGAATTTGACTCATTGTCTATTTGCAGATGATTCTGTATTTTTCTTACAAGCAAATATTGAGAACTGCAGGAACCTTCACAGCATACTTGACTTATATTGTGCTGTATCTGGACAATTGATAAATGTTAATAAATCTTGTTTATATTTTTCTTAGTCTACAGATGCTCTGGTAAGGGAGGAGATAGGACAGATTTTTCAAATTGCAGTTGTGGATGTCCCTGGTAATTATCTTGGTCTTCCTATTACTTGGGTTACTTCAAAGGTGCAAGCACTTAATTTTTTGATTAACAAAATGAAGAAGCACACTCAAGGATGGAAAAGAGACTTCTTATCTAATGCAGGCATAGAGGTCTTGATCAAATCTATTGCAAATGCTATTCCTATTTACCTAATGTCATGTTTTTTATTCCCAAAATCAGTATTGCAACGTTTGGAAAGTCTTGCTGTGGAATTTTGGTGGAAAAGTTCTCAAAATAAGCGGAGATTCATTGGGTATCTAAAGAAAAGTTGAAGCAAGATAGAATTGAAGGAGGTCTGGGCATAAGAGATTTTCATGCTTTTAATATAGCTTTATTAGCTAAACTTGGTTGGAGAATTTTGCAGGAACCAAGTCAGTTGTGGGTGCAGGTTTTGAAAACTAGATATTTCCCGAGATGTGATTTCTTTTCAAGCGAAAAAAGGGGGATCTGCTTCTTGGTTGTGGAACAGCATTCTAGAAGGGCGTTCGCTTCTTGAAGAAAATGTAGCAATAAGGGTTGGTAATGAAAAAAAGACAAGAGTTTGGGAAGACCCTTGGGTTATTGACTTCCCAGGTAAGAAATTAATTTCACCATGTCCTGATCCAATTTTTAAGAAATTAAGAGTTTCTGATTTGAGTATAGGAGGTTAGTGGTTTCTTTCTGGCATTGATGAGTTTTAACGAATATGGAGAAAGAAGCTATTTATAAAACCACTTTACCTCCTTCTAGTAGAAAGGCTAGATGGATTTAGACAGGAGGTAAGAAGAGTTTATATAGTGTAAAGGAGGGTTACAGGATAGCTAGAGCTAATATACTGAGAAATGGGGGAGAAACTCCTGAATCTTCTCGTTTTAATTCTAAGAAGGTATGGAAGCAGGTGTGGAGTTTGAAAGTCCCTCAAAAAATTAAGTTCTTTCTTTGGAGGGTTATAACAAAAGAGCATCCAACTATGGTGAACCTGTTTAAAAGGCAATGTTGTGAGACCCAATTGTGCTTAATATGTAAGAATGATGTGGAAAGTGAAACCCATTTGTTTCTACAATGTGAATGGGCTAAGAAAGCATGGTTTAGATGTCCACTGGCTTTTATAATTTCTGATTCAAAGATAGTAGAACTAAATTCTTGGCTGGATTTTATCTTTGTTAATATTGGTTTATCACTTTGGCAGAAGAGCTTTATCGCTGTAATGTTATGGTTTATATGGAAAAGGCGATGTGCTTATTTATATGAAAATATTCCCCTTGATCCTATCTTTGTATTTCAACAGGTGGCAAAGTAGCTTCAGGAGTTTTGGGAAGGAAATGGATGGAGTCTTCATAGTGAGGAGGAAGTCGTGCAGGTAAATGAATCTACTTCTACTCAAGGTAAATGGTGCAGGCTGAGAGGTCAATGTTTAAAAATTAATTCTGATTGCTCTTTTGACTCCAAATCCAAGTCGGCTGCCATTGCTTTTGCTATAAGGGATACTAGTGGAAGAATTGTAAATGGGTATAAAACACAAATGCAGATTCTGCCTTTATGGCAGAAAGTAAAGTATTGTTGAAAGCTGTAGAGTTTGCTAAGGAGCATCATATGAGCGATATTATTTTTTAGTCTGATAATTTGTCCCTAATCAAGTGTTTGAATGATTCTATAATTTCTCCCGAGTGGAGGAATGAACCTGTGCTTGAGCACATCCTCGAGTTGAGGAAACTAATCAGGAACCATGGTTTTCAGTGGATTCCCAGGGAAGCAAACAAGGTTGCCGATTGGATTGCAACAGCTTCAAGGAAGGGGTCGTGTCCTGCTGATTGGATAACCAGACCTCCGCCAGATCTAATGAATTTGCTTATGTTGGATTTGAATGATGTTGTATTAGATACTGGCTAGTATTTCTTTTGTTTTGGGTGTTTATCTCTGGTGGTTATGTTGCTATTTACTGAACTTTGTCATGTTTGATTCATATTTATAGTTTCAATGAAATGGTAGTTTTGAAGGCAAAAACAAAAACACATACATAATGTCATGCCCTTATCTCAATTTCACCTTGACCAAAGTATTTGTGGAGAA
Source organism: Inga leiocalycina (assembly GCA_963242795.1). Taxonomy (NCBI): domain Eukaryota; kingdom Viridiplantae; phylum Streptophyta; class Magnoliopsida; order Fabales; family Fabaceae; genus Inga; species Inga leiocalycina. The sequence goes on from OY725332.1 coordinate 43,123,055, forward strand.
CGATATACGGTTCGGTAGGCAATATAGGAATAGCATAACTATACTGATAATATGTGCATGATTACATAAATTCTCTATAAGGGTTCGTATATGATCATTACTATCAATGTAGCCACACAGGGCTACTGGGGTATCTAAACCCGTCCCAGTGAAACGGAGACATCTTCTTATCTTTGTTCCACCATTGCAATCCCCTTATATGGTTATCTGCATTGTTCTCAGCATATCTTCTGTCTTCTCCTGTCTAAATTGTTGGTAGGGGAGGGTGAGATTCGAAAGAATCTCAGCAGGAAACAGGTACCATAATGCATCAATGATTGATGCTATGTGTATGACATGTTAGCTTTATCTAGATGTATGCCCCATAATGACATTTCTGCATGCTCAATGTTTCATACAACAAGACTATAGCCATAGCGAAAACAGAAACAAAGCTTCATTTATTCAAATATTCTCTACACAATCAAGTAAAGCAATCACATACATCATTACACAAGCAAAGATATCAAATACATGCAAGTAAGGTAAGTCCCCTACCTTAACCCTTTTTGTCTAGAAATGCGTGCCTCGATCTACGTGCAAACAGCTCGGGGCTCCATATTCTATCCTACAATGTCAAATATACTATTTAGACACTTCCATAGTGTTTCTGGGGATTATATGAGTCTATATTGAAAAATTACTAAAATACCCCCGGGGACTCGGCCCGATCGTACCTGGTCCGGCTGTACTTTTCTCGAAATTCTAACATGGTCTATCCTAACATATTTTCACCCAAGGAATCCATTTATGGACTTGGAATTACCAAATTCATCCATTTATGGACTCAGAATTATCAAATTCAATGTCAAATTATGAAATTGCCCTTGATTATGCTTTCTCGGCCTTTTCCGAAAAAGTGCCTAACTGTAACCCCACCTAATTTTCCCTCCTGAACTCAGTGGAATCATCAAATCATTGAAAATCCAACTCTAAGGCCCTCAAACATCCCTGGCCGAAATTATGGTGTTTTCCGGGAAAAATCGGGGTTTTGCGATTTCGGCTCCGTAAACGCGTTCCTTTCTACTCCTAACCACCTTAATGACTATTCCATTAGGTTACAACTACCATTTAGTACCAATTTGGGCAGCATAACCCCTAGGAAAACCCATTTTTCATTTTTACAACCAAGGACAATCCAGCGAAATTTCACCGATTAAATTGTCCACAATAGCCAGAATAATCAATATACAAAGGTTTGGAAGTTACCTTAAGCTCCCACTTGATTTTCCTTGACTTGGCTGAACCCTAGCTCTTGAAAACCAAAAGATGAGCTTCCAAACCTTAAATCACATAGAAGAATAGCTTAGGAGTGGAGTTATACGCATTAGAAACCGATTAACTGAAGAAATCACTTACCTTTACAAGCTTTTTCCTCTCCTTCTCTCTCTAAAAATCTCAACCCTTCTCTCTCTATTTTAGACCTGTGCTGCACGGTTTTGGCTGAAGGAAGGAGAAGAATGATATTTATTATATGATATTTACTTTATTACACCATTTTTCCAAAATTCGGATTTTACAAAATTCTGGCAGATTTCTGCCCAAACTTTTAAAAATCATAACTAATTCTAGAAAAATAGAATTAGAGTGATTCCAAAGCCTATAGAACCCTTATTGAGTCTAGTTTCAAGGAAAAATATAGAAGTTTGCTGAATGAAATCACAAAATTCCCAGAGTTTCAATCTTTTCATGTTGTTTCAGAAACTTTCCAGTTTTTCTGTGCTGACTTCAAAAATTAATATCTTTTTGTATATAGTTCTAATTGATTCATATGACCTATCAAATTAAAGCTTAGAATGTTTAATTTCATCCTATAAAATTTCATAATTTTTTCTCATCATTTAATCATTCAAAACCACATGACAAGCTCACTACCTCACAAGCGATTTCACCAAAAACATAATTACTTTCTCCAAAATTCACCATTTTACTTTTTTAATACCCCAAAGATATAAGAAACATTAGAGAATATATTTGGAACACCAGATAAATCGGGGCTTAGCAGTCCGCTTAATTTAGGCTTATTCTCAAGCCTCCAATATCAAAATTTGGGGTATTACACATAACAATTATAATAATTAACCATAAAGTATGATTATATAATCTAAGATATTATTAGATATAATATCTAATAATATCTAAGATTTACACTTTCAAGATAAATACAATGTGTTAAGATATAATTATATAATTATATTTAATAATATCTCATATTTATACTTTTAAGATATATATAATACATTAAGATATTAGTCTAATATATAATATCTATTAATATCTTAAGGAGGCAAGATAGGTGAGATTCTAAAAAAAAAAAATTGTTTGACAATATTTGACAGCTCTTCAAAAAGAACCATCATGTATTCTTCAAGAATAATTAACACTTATCAATGAAAACCGTCATATATAAGATGAGATTCTAAAAAAAATTATTTGACACTACTTGACAGTTCTTCACAAAGAATCGTTATATATTCTTTAAGATTATTTAATGGTTAAAAATGATAAACGTCATATATAAGAAGGTAGGATTCTGAAAAATATCAAATATAAGGAGACAAGATTCTATAAAAAAAAGTTATTTGACAATACATTATGGTTCTTCACAAAAAAACCGTTAAGTATTATTTAATATAAAAATTAAGATTTTTTTAAAAATTTATTTTACAATATATTATGGTTCATTATAAAGAACCGTTAAGTATCATGCTATATAAAAAAAATTATTTGACAATACGATTCTTCACAAGTAACAATTAAGTTATTTAACAATATATTAGTATATTCTTTATTGATATATTAATTAATATTATAGACAATACATTAGGTTCTTAACAAAGAACCGTTAAGTATTATTTAACTCCTGTTATATAAAAAATTCTTTGACAATATGGTTCTTCACAAGTAACATTTAAGTAATTTAAAAATATATTAATATATTTCTTATTGATATATTAATTAATATTATAGACAATACATTACGGTTCTTCACAAAGAACCGTTAAGTATTATTTAATATAAAAAAGTAGAGATTTTGGGGAAAAAAATATTTGACAATATATTACGATTCTTTGTAAAGAATTGTTAGGTATCCTATTATATATAAAAAAAAAAACTTATTTGACCATACATTTCTTCACAAGTAACCATGAAGTAATTTAACAATATATTAATATATTCTTTATTGATATATTAGTTAATATTATGAACAATTTATTGAGGTTCTTTATAAAGAACTGTTAAGTATTCTTTCAACTTAAAAGACAAGATTTTGAAAAATATCAAATATAAGAAGGCGAGATTCTAAAAAAAAATATTTATTTGATGCAACTCTTCCAACACCTTCTTAAACATTTCCAAGCTTTCTTAGTGGGTCTCATAACTCTTCTTTTCATGGCTTTTGCTCTATTGCTGTAGGTTCCATTCTCCACCATTAACATGAATCTTCACTCTGCAACTCTTACCTCTCATGATTCTTCATCGAGTAAGCTTTCATTTTTTTTCAATTAATATTTTTAGTTTCATTTTATTTTTTTTATATAATGAAACCTCACTAGTTGAGACTCAAGGTTGCCGGATTATTTAAGAAGAAAAATCGCAGACAAAAAGTGATATCTAATTTCTAATGATGGCCATTGGTTTAAAGATAAAAATAAAAGAAAAATACTAGAGAAAAGTACTGAACACGAAAAAAACGATGAGGTAAAAGGCCAAACTTTTTATTATTGTTTTATTGCATTGAAAATAATTATGATTACTCTGGATTATATAAACTAAAATCAATATAATTTTTTCTCCTATTTTTTAGCAGCTTATTAAATCACGATCTACTTGAACGTTTATCCTTTCACATTCCTAAACTTTAGTAGTGATGTTGAAATAAGATTCGAAATTTGCTCAAAAGTTTTAATATTTGCCGATTTGTACTATATATTTTTTAATTTTCATTTTTTTATTATCCTTTTATCGTTGCTGGAACTCTGGAGTATTGACACATGATTGACAATTTACAATAAAAGTATTGGGCAATATTGTAGAACTTTTTTAACAGAGTTTCTTTTAAAATTCAAAAAATTATAAGAAAATGTTCTAGAGTGTTTAAGTGATTAATTTCTTTTAAATTTTATAATGTTTATCTATAATACATTCAATTTTTTTTGATAACGTATTGAATTTTGAATATTACAAAAAAAATTTATTTAATATTATTATCTAGTTATTATCAATGATTATATTATGTTTTATATAATAAATATTAACAATAAAACTAAATAAAAAATATAACTATATATAATAAAAAAACAAAGTTAATACATGACGGCTATTAATAAATAATTATTATATGTGCCCTTAATATATTACGGTGTATATATAACAGTTCGAAACTGAACATATATAGCGTCTATATATATGACGATTCAAAACCGTAATTTATGGTCGATAATAACCGTTATATTTGGGCTATTATGTAGTAGTGCCTTCGCAGAGTTTCTGGTTCATTTGCTTTCCCTCTTTCATACTTCGTCTCTCAGTGGGCATTCTTCTTGGTTATGACCGTATTTATCGCATTTGAAGCATATTACATCAAGTCCTTCCTACTATACATTAAAAATCCTTTTTCGCAATGGACACCGTGACTGTAACTTTTTGTTTAAGTCAACCTCCACACTCACTCTAGCACATTGCCCTCTTTCCACAAGGTTGCTTTGGCTTTGGGAGTGTGTTAGTGTGTTCAAATCAACTTTTAGAGCCCTACCAATCAAGTTTCCCAGTTCAAACATACATTCTTCAGAGTAGATGTGAATTGATAGGATAGGAACTCTAACCCACACCACCAACTTCCACACCTTATTGCAATAAGGGTTAAAGTTTGGGCTCCACCTCTGGAAAGCCAGATAATGGCCTTGAATAAGCCATAGTCCTTCATACGTACAGGAGCCTTCGGCATAACTCCTTATCTTCTGAACAAAATATTTCTCCTACGCAGATCGTCTTCTTCTTTTGTGGCTTTCAGATATTCCGTTGTCGGAGAATCTTTGTCGGACGTCTCACTTGGTTGTTCACCCTTTCTCTCACTAACTTTCTCACTCATCGCTTCCTTCGTACTCAGTGTTAAACAGGCCTTTTAGCTTGTCTTTCCGAGAACATCTAAAGTCACCAATAATAAAGAAGGAAATAAAGAAATGCTTTTTAATTAATCGAAGATCTTGCTTTTGTCAACATTCTTCATTAATATGGTCGATCTTGTTAGTATTTCTTTTTTCCTTAGCTTGCCTGGGTGTGATTGCATCGTATGGGTTTATTATTTAACGTTATGTGTTAAATGCTAGCAATATTATATTATAAAGACATATTTTGAACCAAACAATGACATTTTAGCACACAATAAAGACATCAAATTTGTAAAACTAAAACTTTTCCGTCATTTTCTTATACTCCCTTCAATCCTAAATATAAGACAGAGTTTACTCTTTTTAGAGAAATTAAGGAAGCTAAATAAGTTACTTAATCATATCATTTATGTTGTGTATCATTAGATTATATATCATTTTATTAATCAAACTAATTAGTTTGATTAATAAAAAATATAAATATAAATACTCTAAAATAATTTAATTAGCTTTCTTAATCTCTCCAAAAAAAGTCAACTTTATCTTATATTTAAGACCGGAGGGAGAGTGTGTGTGTGTGTGTGTGTGTGTGTGTATCATAATGAAATATATGGGAGGAATATGTGTGAGAGAGAGAGAGAGAGATTTCTTGCATGTTTCAGGAAGACATTTCATTCTAATATCATCAACAGTTTTCTTTTTAAAATAACTATGTATGACTTTGTCATCATAAAGAATAACTACATACTATCAAAGCAGTTTGACTTCCCCAGATAAAATGATTCCTCTTTTGGGGAATTGATAATTTGTGATCATACTTTGTCCTCTGAAGGAAAAACACGCAAACTAAACATACTTTTTTCATGCGTTGCATTTCACGGAGTATATGAAGAATAAGTCGCATGATTCATGACATAAATAATGCTACTTACTACAGATTTTATACTATATGTTGGATATTGATTAATAATTTAGTTTTTAAATGATCACCTTTGAACAACATTATAATCTTTCGTTTGATGATTTAATCCATTCATGAATACTCTATTATATATAAATTTAATTGGTCTCGAAGATGAAGTTGTTCAGTTTATTCTTTTAAATATTCCATTAAATATGGTTTCATCTCTCTTGGATTCGTAGACCGCAATATTTCAGCTTTCAATCGATATAACATTTCATAAACAACAAGTAAGAGCTCAATTTATCCTATATTCACACAAGCACACCCATGCTCGTCTCTAGTATCATGTAACCTCAAATATTGTGTGTGTGTGTAATTCATGCAAGCAGGATTCTTTTGGGAGATTATATTGTTTGGATGCATGTTCCGTTGAGGAGTTAAATTAGATGGAGAAGAAGCTGGAAAGAAGCTTAACCAAAATTAAGGCACGAAAGGTATCAAAACAAGAGCTTTTAATAAACCCTTCGCGTTCACTACAAAAAAAAACATGATTTGGTAGAGGTTAAAAATGGGTATTAGTAGCGATTTTAACCGCTACAAACAACATTAGTAGCGGTTAGCAAAACTGCTACTAAATCATATATTGCAAGAGGTTTTATAGCGGTTATATAAAACCGCTACTCAAGGAAAATAACCGCTACATAATTTGCAGCGGTTCAACCCAACTGCTACAACATCTTCATGAGTGAAATTTTTTTCAGAGATATATAACCGCTACAAAAATAAAAAACTGAAGGCAGGAAAAGAGAAATGAAATTATTTTTCTATTTTGTAGCAGTTAAAAAACCGCTACTAATTTTGAATTTATATGAAATTTGTAGCGGTTATATAACCGCTACTAATTTCATAAAAATTCAAAATTAGCGCCAAAAAATTAATTTCAGTTTAAAAAAAGCGCATTAATTAGTAGCGGTTTAACAACCGCTACAAAAATTAAAAAAAAAATTAAAAAATATGATAATTTGTTTCTGTTTTTTTAATATTAAATTAAATAGTTTATTTTTTTATTAGTTTATCAAATTTAATTAGCTTATAATTCAATATTTTAAATTATTTATAAATTAAAAGGAATAATTTAATTTAATTGGATTAGTATAAAAATTGTATTGATAGTATTATTAAGAATACATAGGTAATAAGGAACTATTATGTTGTTTAATACAATGTAATTGTGTATAAAAATAGATGAAAATGAAATAAAGTTGTAAAATATCTAGAAAAAAATGGTGAGAATAAATTTTATACAAAGGAAAGAAGTATTGAAAAAAAAATTAAAAAACTTGTTACCATATTTGATCGTATTGTTCAGCTCCTCAACTCATACAAAAGAAGTTGTAAATGAGAGAAAATGAAAGAAAGGTAAGGTGAAAAGAAATGGGGGAGTGTTTGAAATGAGTTGTGGTAAGCGTATTTATAGGGATCCACGTACCATTTGTAGCAGTTAATATATCCATTTTGTAGCAGTTTTTATTTAGTAGCGGTTATTTTTATTTTTGTAGCAGTTTTTAATTAGTAGCGGTTATGTTTTATTTCTATAGCGGTTATTAAACCGCTACAAATATTAATTTATTTTTTTTAAATTTTTTTCTAGTTTTTTTTAAAGACAAAAGCTTAATTTGAATTTGATCACTCATTGTCGTCATCCCTACAGAAATTATGTAGAAAAATTATTGTTAGGGATGTATTATTAAATTTAAAAAATTTAATTTAAATGATGTGGACTTAAAAAAACTCACCGCAGTAGAGGTAAATTGTCATCGCCTTTAGGGAAGTAGTTTTCAAAATCGGCTGGATGAAATGGCTCACTCTCGTAAGCGATGTTATCGCCTTCACCCATGTCATAAAGGTCTCGTGGCTTTAAATGAACAACCATGTGCCAATCCCTGTGCCTCTCGTCCTCGACATAATAAACCCGATGTGCCTCTGAAGCAAGAATATATGGCTCATCATTTTGAGAAATACCAGTATGAATCGGCTGTGAGAAATTGACTGATGTGATCCCTAAGTCGTCAGTTGTCAGTCCTTGAGAAGTAGTGGTATTTGCCCACAAACACTTGAACAGCGTTACGGTGAAACGACCTTGATAATTAAGTTCGACCGTATCAAGAAGCTTTCCATAGTAAGGGACACCTCCGAACTGCATGTTGGCGTCACTGCTGCTCGCATAACTCCTTGTCCCAAATGTGCCATAAATACCTGAATTTTGAGTTTGCAATCCTTGATCCCGTGAAACCGTGCAAAACTTAAAACCATTGACATTGTATGGTGTAAATCTTTTTGCATGATTAAGAGGGCCGATTGCGAGAGCTCTGAAATCTTGTGGGTATGGGTTGTGGTCATTTAGTATTCTATGTGCAAACCAGCACGGGAATTCTCTGTGGACCCTCCTATCAACTTTTGAGGATATTTGTTTACGGATCCTGAGTTGACACTTAACATTACTTCTGAATTCCCTGCAATTAATAATGGAAAGGCGATAGTGAAATGAAAGTGAGAAATGCTACGAAAGATATAGAATAACATGTGAGTGTACAATTCTTACTATATGAATGGTTCAACTTGAGTGCAATTAATCAAGACATGTCTATGTGCTAGCAACTTCTTAGTTGCCGTTAGTTTGAAGTTCTCAGTTGCTCCAACTGGTTTACCAACACGAGGGATAAATTCTCCTGATGTAGGCGCAGGTTCGGGACAATCGTCAACACGAGGTGGGCGGTTGAAAGCCATCTCAAGATCATCAAAGTACCTTGAACAAAAATACAGCACCTCATCCCCAATGAGTGCCTCTTAATCGGATATATCCATCGATATTGTACTGGTCCAGCGAGCTTTGTTTCATGAATGAGGTGGATTATAAGGTGAACCATCACAGTAAAAAAGGACGGAGGAAAGATCATCTCCAAATGACAAAGCGTAAGAATGATTTTGGACTGCAGTGATCGAGCTCCTCAACGATCAAAACCTTAGAACACAACTTCCAAAAGAAAGAACAAAGTTCCACCAAAATGATGGAAACATCGGGAGGAAGTGCATTCTTTATAGCCAAAGGGAGTAATTGCTGCATAAGAACATGTGAGTCATGACTCTTCAAGCCAGAAACCTTTCGAGCCTGCAAGTCAACACATTGAGAAATGTTGCTTGAATACCCATCAGGAACTTTTAATTTCTTCAACGTCACGAGGAAGACTTCCTTGTTCGGTTTTGTGAGAGTAAACTTTGCCGGCTGAAATTTGTCATGCTCATATGGCCAAGCGTCTTCACGAACTCCAATGTCACGTAAATCTTTCCTCGCTTGAAGGTGATCTTTTGTCTTGTCGGGTTCATTAAGCAACATATTTAGCACATTGTTGCAAACATTCTTTTCAATGTGCATGACATCAAGACTATGGCAAAGTAAATTAGATCTCCAATATGGAAGAGTGAATAAAATACTTATCTTCTTCCACTGCTGGGTGCCGAAGTCATGCGCGTCTTTTAGCGAGTTCGTGCTGAATCGTCGCTTTTTCCAAACTTGAAGTCAACATGCTCAAGCTACTGTAAGATATCTGTTCCGGATAAAGTCTGAGGTGGTCCTCTTTTTTCTGGTTTTCCATTAAAGCGATTCCGTTGCAATCTAAACTTATGCATTCCATTGAGAAACCTCCAATGCCCTATAAAGCACCACTTTCGGCTGTGGGGAAGGCGCACTGCGTAAGAGTCAAAATTACAAGCTGGACACGTCGACCCAGTATGCACATTCCAACCAGATAATGTGCCAAGGCCAGGAAAGTCACTAATCGTCCATATCAAAGCTACACGCAAGTTGAACAAAGTCTTGCCATAAGCGTCGTACGTCTCCAAGCCGACATTCCACAGGTCAAGCAATTCCACAATAAGCGGTTAAAGATACACATCGATGTCATTGCCCCGTGCCTTTTTTCCTGGAATGATCATAGACATAATGAACGAGCTTTATTTCATACACATCCAGGAGGTAAGTTGTAGGGAACTAAGACTATCGACCAAATACTGTAACTTGTGCTAAGATTCCCGAAAGGATTGAAACCGTCAGTCGCCAACGCAAGCCAAACATTTCTGGGGTCAGTCGCGAAATCTGGAAATTCGTTGTCAAACGTTTTCCAAGCGTCTACATCTCGGGGATGTCTTAATTTACCGTCATCATTCTTATCAATGGCATGCCACCTTATGTGCTCCGCAGTTTTAGGCGACATAAATAATCTTTGTAGGCGAGGTTTCAAAGGGAAGTACCTGAGAATCTTTGCAGGTTTCTTCTTCTGCTTTTTCCCCTTCTGAATTGTCTTGTACCTCGATGTGTGACATCTCTTACAAATCCCCCTGCTGGAATTGTCTCCCTAATACAGCATACAATCGTTGGGGAATGCACACAAGCACTTGATATGATACAATTTGATCAAGAAAGATAATTTAGAATATTTTTGACAACCTTCATATAAAGGACAATCTGCTTCATCCATCAAGATGAAAAAATCCTTAGCTACTTCATTCCTCATAAACACCGGCTCAGAACCGTGCACTTCTTCGTTGAAGTTGTCACCTTGAAATCCAAATGCATCACGCACAGCATCATTCACAGGATCATCTTCATCTAGTTGAACGCCTACTTGAGAACTTCGAGAAAGAGCATCTTCATATCTAATGCCAGCCTTCTCACCATGAACTGCCCAGAACATATAGTCCTCAAGGAAAGGCTTTAGAAGCAAATGCTCCTTCACAACATTTCGTGCATGCTACTTCTTAAACTTGCATCTCCGACATGAACAAACGATCTTGCCGTTACAGCTGGCGTGAGTGAATGCGAAATCCAAGAAATTGTTTAATCCGTACAAATATTCTGGAGAATTGCACGGCAACCTGATCCATGACTTATCCATAGCTACTAGTGAGAGAGAAGAAAGTATAGAGAAGAAGATGAGTTAATAGAGAATGACGAATGCCTGGAACCTTATATTCTGAAATTTCAACGTTTAAAATTTTGTAGCGGTTGAAAAACCGCTACACTAACTGCTACAGTACTACAAATTTGTAGCGGTTATATGTATAAAACCGCTACTAATGTTCAAGCCATTGGAATTTTGCACAAAGTGGTGGGAAATTCAAAATTTAAAAGTTGAGTTTTTGTAGTGGTTATATATATCAAACCGTTATTAATATTAAAGCCAATGGAAATCAAATGGAAAAATTAGTTTTAAATTTGTAGCGATTATACATACATAACCGCTACAAATTTGCACAAAGGCGGAAAATTTCAAAATTCAAATATTGAGTATTTGTAGTGGTTTTTATTGTTGAACCGCTACAAATATGGAACGTTATTTATAAATATAAAAAAATAAATTATATGTATTTTTGTAGCGGTTTCTCCAAATATATATATAAATATGGAATGTTATTTGTAAAATCGCTACAAATATATATATAATTTATTTTTTATTTTAAGGTTTAGAAATATAAATAATATTATTGCAATTAATTCTCAAATTCAACAACGAGGTCTAAGAATATAAATATAATTATAGTAAACACAATAAGAATTTAAGTTCTGAAATACAAAATTATATATATTTATTTACAAATGTTTCAACAACAAATAAAAAAAAGATGTCCTAAACTAAGTAGCTGGGGGCTGATCATCTAGTGCTCCCTTAGGTGGGGTTCTATCAGGTGCTGCTGGATCGGGCCACTGGGCAGAGAGAACCGCACCATCATCATCAGCAGGAGGAGGAGGAGGCTGCACGACGAACCGAGGGACAGGCGGAACCTATGGATACTGCTCGTCAAGGAACAAGCGACTCTATTCACGCTCGAGCATGCTGTTCGTGATATCACGCTACTGCGTCTGCTGAGCGTAGATCATATCAGCATGCTCCTGCATCTGCCGCATCTACTGCAGCTGCAGCTGCTGCATCTGCTGTTGCTGCTAAGCCACTGCAGCCTGTGTCCGCTCCAAATCTGACTGCAGCTGCTCAACAGACTCATTCCTCGGACGTCTGACCCCTCTAGAGCTGCTAGCCTCAGAGGCGGCACTCTTACCATAGACCATACTAGGTCTAGCGCCTATCCCCATCCCCCGAACGCGTCCGGGGTGCTCAGCCTGAGCCAAACCCGCCTTCAAAGGAGCCATCGGGTCCACTGACCCCTGTGACTCCTCGGCCTGGGTCTCTCGCAGCTTAGCCTGTGACTACTGCATCCGCTCCTGCCATTTTATAAAAAAATTACTAATTAACATTTTTCATTATTATGTTAGTTTTATAAAAAATTATAGTAATGAAATTACTTACAATGGCCACCTCTGCCTGCTGAGAAGTAGGAGTCCCGTCACGGTGTCTGTGTGTGATCGCGTACAACTCCCCATAGTCCGTCTAACGGTTCTCCTGCTGTGCCTTTCTCTCTTAAAACAATTACATAATTCAATTACTATTATGAAATAACCAGCTAAAAGTCAGTGATATTTTGAAAAGTTACCAGCTTGCTGTAGGTGACAGCAAAGGTCTTCGATCTTGCTGTGTGGTGGATCGTCTGCTACCCATGGATCCTGGTGTTCTTCTGAGAAAGCGCCTGGAAAAAAATATTAAATGTATTAAAACAATATAAAATATTTATAATTAATTACATTTAAATTATAATTTAATAATTAACAATTACAAAATTATATATAAATAATCTAATAAATACATTACCTGCCCCTCAGCGCTCCTCCTGAACTAGACGAAACTCACCTAGTCGTTTGGCGGCACGCCGTCCAGGACGCTCTCGATCAGCTACTCCAGAGGCATCGTCCCGTCCTTATCCACCCGTGGAAGAGACGGTTCCTCCTGTTCCTCCAGCCGTCACCCATCTTCATGAGGGTGTACCTCTTCCGATTAGCCCAGACGGCAAACCGCAGCTGCAAAAAAAATATTTAAATATCAATAATTACAAAAATCCTATTCAAAAATATTAATTAAATATAATTAATTACAAAAAATATTAATTAAATACTATTAATTACCTGAACCACCTCTTCCCAAGCCTGGTCCTTCGGCCCCTTCGGAACATGCCTCCACGTCATAAAGTGCAGGGGGAACCGCATCCAATTCGCGCCCAGGTCGTTTAGGAAGTGGTTGAACAGGTGACCCCCATTGTCGATGGGCTGGTCCGTGCCCTCATTCCACGGCACTATAACTTGCAATGTCCGGTCCATGCTGTTCAGACCGGCCACATCCAGCCTCCTCGTCAACACGTTCCCCTGCTCATCTGCACAATTTACCGCACGTTAGATAAATTATAATTCAAATTTAACATTTCGAATTTAAATAAATAATTTATTAAATAAAAAAATATTATTTACCTTGGACATGTTCCTCAAACCCAGTGGACCGCAAAGACGACCCTCGTGGGTTGTTCTGCTCCCGAGCCTCCTCCTCATCGAGGAATTGCTCCATCTCCCTGAGCCCAATTGGGATCTCGAAGTCCTCCTCGTCGTAGTCCTCGATGCTGATATCCGCCCCCTTAAACTCAAGCACCTCTGATGCGGTCGTCTCCTATGGGATCGTCTGCGATGCCTATGGTAGGGCCGACTCCTGTGGGGGATAGGCTGAAATGCCGTGATCGCCCTCCCTCCGCACTGCCCCCTCCCTCTGACCCCTGCTCTACTGCTGCCACCCCACAAAATCAGTCTGGGGACCTCAGGTGCCTTCCCCCTATCCTCTCTCAAAGCCATATCAACTGTGAAAATTCAAAAAAAAATATTTTAGTCATATTATTATGCAAAAATATAATAAAAATATAAATCCAAATAAAATATGTCTTATCTCCTTACCTTAAGTACAAATACCAAGAAATACTGCAACAAAAACTCTTTCACAGACGTATGGATGCTCAAATCTAAAGAAAACACTCAGAGAAACTTTAGGGAAAAAAATGAGCAAGCTGAGAAATGAAGGAGAGAGGTGAGTTTATATAGGCGGACCGTTTGTAGCGGTTATTGAAATAACCGCTACATAAACCGCTACAAATAACTTAGGGCGGCTAAACTTTGTAGCGGTTCTAAGATAACCGCTACAAAGCACAAAAACCTTTGGAGTTCTGTAGCGATTAAGGTATAGAACCGCTACAAATTTGGGACCTTTGAAATTCTGTAGCGGTTACAACCTAGTAATTGTAATCGCTACAAAATACGCGATGTTTGGAAGTTTGTAGCGGTTTGATTGGTCAAACCGCTACAAATAACCACTACACTGTTGTCAAGCAATGTGGCGCGAAAACTGTAGCAGTTATTATTTATTAACCCTTGCAATTAAACCGCTACAATTTTTGGCGGGAAATTTGCGTCATATTTGTAGCAGGTTTTTCTATGTAACCGCTACAAAAAAAACGCAGCCAATCTGTCGCGCCACTTGATGCGTAGCTTGCTGCTACAAATTTGTAGCGGTTTAGGTTAAAACCGCTACAAATTTGTAGCGGTTTAGGTGTTAATATTTGTAGCGGGTAATTATAACCGCTACAATTTCACCGCTACAAAATACCTTTTTTTTTTGTAGTGGTTGTGTTGTAGAACAACAACATTACAAATATATTTTCTAATTCATAATTAAGGAAAGTAATTAACATTGAAAAACATAGTGGTGTTGCTGCCTATACTCAGAATCAATTGTTCACGGAGGAGATTGAGCAACTAAGGGAAGAGATAATTAATATTGTTGCTTGCACTGACATACATGCGTTAATTAATAATTGACAGTAATTTGGCTTCATTAACTAGTTCATAATTAATGAAAAAATTTCGTGATGTTTTTCTGTCATTCCAGGAAAAATGCCTTCAGGAAGAAAATAACAAATTACGAGAGGAGGTACTGATTCCTCCTCCTTCTGCTTTGGCACTAAAAAAAATGATTTAGCCATAAAATAGTTGCCATGATTAGAATCCGTGACAATTATCGGAATGAGTTTCGGTGTTAAGCAGATTGGTGAGCACTATGAGCTCTTCACCATTCATGTTGGGTTTTGGACTCCCTTCCTAGGTGGAGAAAAGCCCATGTTTGAATTGTTTTATTTGATAGATTTCCTATATTATGTATTTCCTATCTTATGACAACAAAAGAAAGGAAAGGAAAGGAAAAAATAGGAAAAAAGGAAAAGAGTGAGAGAATGAAAAAAAAAAGGAAAATTTTCTAAATATTCTTTGTGAGAAAGAATATTCTTTCAGAGTTTCCTAATTTGAGGTTGTATATCACTTATTTAAGTGAAGAGGGGGTTAATTAGGTTTTTGCCAAGGCCAAATAGGCTGATGAGGCCGAGGTAGACCTAAATGGTTGGATAGGCCTAATTATACAATCATGCAAGAGAAAAGAAGAGAGAAAACGAAAAACACATGTTCACAAGGTAGTCTCAATAAATCGACGTTTGTGCACTCATTAACTATTAGATGGGGCTTAAATTTGGTCATCTAGGTTGGCACATGTGGTTCGTCATTTTCAACTGTGGGATCGTCGTTTAGAGGGCTGATGTGAGAGGAATTGTATTTGTAGTCCGAGAAGTTTTTCTGGGTATTTTTAGCTTCTTTATTCTCTATTATAAGCTTGTAGCTTTAGTTGTTTGGCTGGGTAGTTGCACGTATTTGTGCATTTATTTGAGACTCTCTCGTATCCTATTTAATCATAGTGGATCATATTTACTTTGATCTAAACGACCTGTGATTTTTATCCTTGAATTGAGGGGTTTTCTACGTTAATAAATTACATGTCTCTTGTACCATTTAATTTCTGCCATATATTTATTTATTTATTTATTTCCTCGTAGACTCTTACAAGTGATTAGAAGGTTTTGTGGCTTCATGCCCAGCCAAAGATTCAGCATTCTAAAATTAATAACCGAAGATAATTATAAGTGAATAAAACAAAATACACATGAAAATTTGTCCCCTGACTTCACCATGAAATCAGATTGACTGAATGACATTAGTTTGAAGCTTAAAGCTTTCTTATCCTCCAAACTACAAAATGGCAGGTAAACTACTCTGACAGTTAATTATTATACAGCCATGTAGAGACAAGAACATGAAACAAACCTATCAAGCGATCAGCAAAACTGCCATTAGGCATGTATGGGTACACAAGTAGCCTCTCATCAGATGTGAGATGTCATACAAAATCCATAGAGACGTAAGAGATTCCAATGCATTGCCAAGCCAATCATCTCAACTTCAGTTTGAAATTGTACTTCTCCAGTGTAATTAGGATCTTTAAGCCTCTTCACTGCCACTGTCATTTTATTTGGAAGACTTCCTTTGTAGACAACACCAAATCCACCTTGTCCTAGGATATTTTTTGGACTGAAATTGCCAGTGGCAGATTGCAATTCAGGGAAGGAAAACCTCCTCAAATGACCAATGCCAAATTCATAATCTTCCTTTATTGCGTATTTTAATTTTTAATCATTACATTTGGTCAAAATATGTGCAACTTTAGGTGGAGAAAATAACAAGTGTATTTGAGGAGGTACCGTAAGATGTATACAGGATGCGCGATCTGTACCAATGCACACAAAGATAAGCAGCATTACTGATATCAGAAATGTACAACTAATGCCAATAGCAACAGAAAGCACCCGATGGTGATGACTACCGACTTCCATTGACGAACCAATTTCTGCAATTAAACTGTCATATATATGAATTCCACTCAACAGATTGTTTGAATTTGATTTGACACGGATTAAATATATGTATTGCCATTTAATGGATTTGAAACGCCCATACAAATTTGTGCTGATGAAGATGCACAGAGGAAGTTGTTTCCCGAAATACTGTGTTTGAACAAGCACAACATCAAGTAATGTAAGAAACAGGTTAGGTGCATGTAACAAAAGGTTAAAAGTTAAAACAATTACAGAGAATTGATTTCCAAAAGCATTAATGGATGCCTAGCTAAATATAACTAATTCATGCAAAGTAATTGGGGCGTTTCTTGTGAGTTTAATAAGATATGAGTTACCGATTTCATCCCATTAAAAAGGAAAGAGAAATGTAAAATTTTCTCGCCTGTAACCTTTTGCTAAAATTTTTGGAATGGGCCCACTGAGATTATTGAACGACCAGTCCCTAGAAAGTTTAATTCTCGTATCAATTTTACTGAGCGAATTGATGGGGGGGAAATATAATGCAGCTTTAGAGGAGCACATACAAGAATGAAAGGCCTGTGACATTTGCAACAAGCTGAGGAATAGTTTATTTCTGCTGATTCATGCAAAGTAATTCTAAAACTAAACCCTAAATTAAAAACACTGAAAAGAAGAGCAAGCATTCAACGGCGAAAACAACAATCAATTGAGGTTCTAGCCCGAGAACATAGCACAAGGAGAAGAAAATACCGGAGCTGAAATTCTCGAAGATCAGACACTGAAATTGACAACAAAAATCTTCAAAGCAAGCAACTTCGTAAGAAGAGGAAGAAGAAGGGTTTCTAGTTGAAGAGAATGTTACAGTGTGGGATTGGATAGAGAGGATCAACGAGGAAAGAGGATGAGAACGAGGTGGTGACGGAGTTGTTCATAGGGCCACCTGAGAGACGAATCCCTTAATAGAATCTGCAACACTTGATCATCTTCTTCATATATATTAACTGTATCATATGTATCACATATAAGTGTACGCAAGTCGAGTTGCACTATTTATCCATTTGTAGTTAATAATATCTCCATGAAACTTAAACACGTGTATTGTTAAGATATTGTGTTTTTGTTGTGCTTGGACAAACTGTAGTAGCTAGCAAACAATGCATGCTGGTATTATTACTCAAATAAGCTCCTCTGCTTTTATATTATATTTGTCGTGTTTTTTGTAATTCCTTTTCTGAGTATTGCTTATTTGTAATCTCTGATTCTTAACTCTGAGAAATTATATATTCAGAATTTGACTTTTTTCTTTTGGACCCATCGACATTGTTTAGTTTATCAGTCGGACCTCATTCAAAGTTTTTACTTGGCTTTTTCTTAAAAAAAAAATGTTTTATTTTGGTTTTGGTGCAATAATGCTCCTGAAATCAGAGAGCTTCTGGGCCTAGATGTTATTGGGCTAGTTTCCTGTCCTGAATGGATCGGCATTAAAACTGATGTACTTCATTGTTGGGAGGTACAACCTCATTGAAAGGCATTTGAGATTGGTTTTGGTACATAAATGCTCAAGAAACCAGAGAACCTGCTTCGGCCATCGAATCTCTTGGGCTAGTTGCTGGGCCTCCAGTCAAAAGGACCTTTTCGATATTATGGAAACAATTTGGCTTTTAGACATCCTATATAAGATAGAGAGAGAGGATTTCCTTTTATCCTATTTATAAGTCACTTTATAAAAGTTTCAAGGTGAATGTATAATTTAGGGTTAAGGGGCAATTTTGCCTTAGAAATTTTAAAGCGAGAGTAATTTTGCCTTGGCCGTTATCTCAATTAATTTTGACTATTAGTTGACTAAATATGCTGAGCAGGCAATCCATATGTCATCCATGTTAATTTTTTTTAAATGCAAATTTGCCTCAAAAGTTTTCAATCTAACTTTTAAAAAAATGAAGTGAATGACACATAGATTTCCACGACAAATTTGCATTCTAACAAAAAACTATATAGATGACATGTGGACTGTTAACTTAGCATATTTGGTCAACTATTAGGGCTCTTGTTTTAAAACTTTCAAGGCAAAATCCACCCTCCCCGGAAAAACTTCCGGAACAAAATTACCCCTTAACCTTACATTTTAATTCTTCATTTATTATTGTGTTGACTTTGTTTTCATTTGGTATTTTGTATATTAAATAGGGGTAGAGTTGAAAAGTTGTTGAATCTTATGACAGAGTTCATGAGATTTAAGGTTTTTAATGGTCTATGTAAAAAATATTGAAAGTGCCCTATAAATAAGACAAAAAGAATATGTTTGGAAACAAGTTAGAACAAGTTAACTCCGCGTTTTGACATACAAAGTTGTTCTGAATTGTTTCAACTTTTTCCAAACAACATAGAGCTATATGTATAGAGCTCTTAGTTGTTGTTTATGAAATGTTATATTTGATGGAAATTCAAGCTAAAATATTGGGGTCTACGAATTCAAGAGAGAGGTAGAGGTACCATATTGAATGGAATATTTGAAAGAATAAACTGAACAACTTAATCTTGGAGACCAATTAAATTTATAGTAGAGTAATCATGTATGGATTAAATCATTAAAAAGCAAGATTATAATGTAGTTAAAAAGTGATCATTTAAAAACTAATTTTTTAATCAAAATCAACATATAGTATAAAATCTGTAATACTAATAATTAAGTAAGCGTTTTTTATGTCATGAATCATGGGACTTATTCTTCTTATTCCGTGAAAATGAAGGAAAAGTTTTGATTTTGCCAATTCGATGACCATATTGGTGCCAAAATGTCTTTATTTGATGGAATGAGATGCGTCCAATACTCTAAAATATTCTCAGGTGCGTCTAATATACTAAAATAATTTGTGGTTCTTATAGCACCCTAAAATATTTTTTTAAGTGTATTCAACACCCTGGCATATTTTGTAGAGTAATTTTGCCCTTAAAACGTAAATTTTTTGAAGAAAAATTCTGCCCATAAAATCTTTTTTAGGAGCAATTTAAATTTCATCACAAACTTCCAAACAGTTATTTAAGTGAAGATGCATCTAACACCCTAAAGTATTTTTTTCAATAGCAATTTTAGGGTGTTTGACGCAGTTAAAAAATAATTTAGAGTGTTGGTCGCACCTAAAAACTACTTTAGTGTGCTAGATAAATCACAAAATACTTTAAGGTATTGAACGCACCTATAAAAATACTTCAGATATTGGGCGCACAACAAATTAGTTTAGGATGTTAGAAGCACATGAAAAAATACTTCTAAAACCAACCTTAACACTTACTTGATTAATGGTCCAAAATGAATGTCTTCATCTAATTGCTAGAATTGTATAACATTAAATAATAAACCAATATGACGCAATCACAAGAGTGTGTTCAGATTAGCTTTTGGAGAATAGTTTTGGGAGCAGTGGAGAAGAGCTTCTGAAAAATAGATTTTGAGGAGAATAGATTATGGGAAAAAGTGATTTTGATAAAATGAGAGTGTTTGTGTATTGTGGTCAGAATAGCTTTTTTTCATGGTGTGGGGGCCACATAATGGGAAATGACCAATGAGAGAGAGAGGGTAGGGCCCACATAAGAAAAAAGGACCAATGAGAGAGAGAGGATGAGGCCCACATCAGAGAAAAAGTAGAAAAAAATAGTTTTTCTCAAAATATAAGTTTAAAAAAATTTTGAGTGTTCATCAACTAAACCTAAGTTTTGAATAGATTGCCGAACACAAATTTAGGCATGCTAAAGAAATAACAGTATATAGGTTGGGGCTCACCTGGTTATCTCAAGACTTGATGACAAAATCAACCAAATTA
This sequence comes from Inga leiocalycina, assembly GCA_963242795.1. Lineage (NCBI taxonomy): Eukaryota > Viridiplantae > Streptophyta > Magnoliopsida > Fabales > Fabaceae > Inga > Inga leiocalycina. Next base: position 43,143,607 of record OY725332.1, read on the forward strand.
ATTAAGAATCTTGACAAAAGCAAGATCTTTGATTGATAATTAAAAATAAAACTAGAATAAATTAATTAGAATGAAAATTGTTTTTAACCTATATATAAAAATATATCACAATCTAAAAAAAAGTCAGTTTCACATTCACCTATGAATAGTGAAGTTTGTTGATGGTTTAAATGGTTGATACTTCATTGCATTTTGATAATAACTATTATATCAACCCTACTGCTATGTTTGGTGTAAGGGAATTGAGAAAAGGGAAGTGGAGGTGGAGGTGGAGGTGGAGATAGAAGTGAGATATTTATGTGTTTGGTTGCCTTGAAGTCACTTCCATGAAAGCCCCAATTCCATCAAAATAGGTGGAAGTGGGTTCCCTCTCAAGCACCTGGGAACTGAATCACTTCCATGGAACTCAGATTTTTCAGACTATTTTACCCTTAATAACTTAACATATTGCCACGTAAATCCTTTTCATATACCCATTCAATTTTCTCCAACCCTTGAATGCCTTCCCCAGCGTCCTCATCTCAGTTCCCCATCGATCTTCGAAATCCTCAGCAATATCCAACATCCTCCCCCCAGCGATCACCGGCATAATCCTTCCCTTGACGATCTCCGATGTCCTCATCTCCCCCCTTTGCGAGTCTTCTCTGTGATCTCCAACGTCACTCATCTTCTACCCTCTGCGAGTCTCCTCACCCTTCTCCGACAAGGAGGCTTCTTCTTTGTTTGCCTTCACACCAAACAAACTTTTGTGACGGCGACAGCAAACCTCATGGTGATGTTCTAAGTTGACGGTGACGGCGAACCCTTGAGAAAATGACGCTCAAACTAATGAGCCCGGCTGCCATTGATATTGATTTATTTCAAACTCATTCAAAAATGTTGAACCTTTCCCATCTTTTGCTTCACAATTCTTCTTCGATTTTAGATTTCGATTTTAACTTCACCTATTCTGGTGCTTCACTGTTCTTCAAGATTTTTGCCGATGGGTATCGACTTGAGGTGCGACTAAGCTAGGTTCTTCGATCTGGGTTTTGGATTTTGTCGATTTAGGTCTCTGTCTCACGTATTTGGCAATGTGTTCATCACACGATCTCAACTCCGTCACATTCCTCGATCTGTTATGTTTTTGCTAGTTATCGCTAGTCTTTGCATCTTCAAAAAGTTGGGGTGGAGGACAATAGTTACGATTGTTTTAATCTTTAATCTGAATGAATTTTTATCGCTGTTCTGTTTTATTTTATGATTTGGATTTTGAATGAATTTATCATTCATGGGGGAAGAGTATAATCCTGGAAGAGGTGGAATGATGAAGATGATGAACAAGGGCTGTTTGGTTTTTTTGGTTAAATGGGGTATTTTGGTATTTTTATATTATAAATACATATATAAATTAAAAATAATATTGCACTTCTATTGACATACTAAATACATTTTAAAACTCACTTCCACCTCCATTTCCAATTTCATCTCAACTTCTATTTTTAATTCCACTTTCATTAAAAACTCTTCCATAATACTAAACAAGGCATATGAGATCTTTTGATATGGCTATATGTTGCCGTGTTGTGTTAAATCATACTTACAAAATGATGAGTTTTAAATTTGATTATTATTCAAAAACAAATTTATGTGCCTAAAAGTTAGTGTGGTGCGAAGTTGCAAAACTCATTTCTTGCCTGACAAACCTATTGTAGGGGTTTTTTTTTTTTGGACAAAACCTATTGTAGGGGTTGACGCCACCTATTTGGGGTAGTCTTATTTTAACTAATTTTGATTTTCAAGTTTAAACTTACTGCTTGGAACAAAAAAAGTGGCACTTCATATCCCCATAAGGTCTTTTGTTACTATCTTAATTAATTAGATGTTTGGGTAACACCAAAACCACAGTTTTAGAAACCTTTTTTTATAAATCGAAATAAAATTTTTCTTACATACTTACCTCGTAAATCGTAAAAGCTACTCCCTTTGGTCCTTATTATAAGGCACCAACTAACAAGTGCTTTTGGTCCTTTTTATAAGGCACATGCAAGTTTCCAAGAAAAATTTAATTTATTTTTCCATGTATGCCCATATTTAATAAGGGTAGTAAGAAAGAGTAATAATTAATGGATATTTGAGTTTAGTGTATTTACCTCGTAAATACACTAAATCGTAAAAGCTACTCCCTTTGGTCCTTATTATAAGGCACCAACTAACAAGTGCTTTTGGTCCTTTTTATAAGGCATATGCAAGTTTCCAAGAAAAATTTAATTTATTTTTCCATGTATGTCCATATTTAATAAGGGTAGTGAGAGAGAGTAATAATTAATGGATATTTGAGTTTAGTGTATTTGGTAAGGGTAATATTGGAAACTACTTGAATTTTAGGACAACTTTATGTTTTTAACTACCTTTATTAGTTTATAAGAATTGGTAGTTGGTGCTTTATAATAAAGACCAGACGGAGTATTTTTCAAAAATTAATTCAAACACATGCTAATACAATGTTGCTCTGTGATAATTGATATTGTATCTATATTCTTCCTAAAATGGCTAAACTCATTATGATATTAGGTCTAATCTCATTTTGACTAATTTTAATTTTCAAGTTAAACATTATCCCTTATAACAAAAAAAAAATGTAGCACTTCATATCCTCATGAGGTTTTCTGATATTGTTTTGATATCGCATTGCATTATGATAGTTGGTATTGTATCTATCAATTCTTCCTGAAATGGGTAAACTTATATTTACAATTGACATTCATTCCAACCATTGCACCAACTAGATATGAGTTCATTCCCCATATTTTTCAGGCGTTATCAGTAACTGCACATTGGTTGGAAACCATTAAAAAGTAATTTTTTACTCCTGAAATCTACCTATAGAAATTCCTTCATCAGTTTTTATAGCAGCCCTTAAATTTATGGTTATCGTAATCCTATTACGAACTATAAAAACTAGAGTGGTGGTTCTCTTGGTGTAATTCCCATCTAAATATCCAATAAATACTGGGGGGGGGGGGGGAATTACACAAATACAAAAATTTTCAAATTAAATTCTCACATTTTATAAGTTTTTTTTCACTAAAATTCGCCACAACAATAAAAAATATTTCAATAAGAAAGAAAATAAATAAATAAATGATAAATAACTTATTAAAGTATTTTTATTATTATGACGACTTTTGATAAAAAATTCTTATAAAATGTAAGAATTTAATATAAACTTACAGCTTGTTATAATCATAACTAGATATAACAAGAACTACCAAATGTAATTTGTTATCAGAATAGTATCAAAATGGTCTCAAAAGATCTCATTGGATTTTAGTGTGATAAAGTTGATTAATATTAGAATGATATCACAATATTTCGACAAAACTTTTATCTTTTTCCATGACTTGACTGTGTGGAAGACATTAATATTGAAATACCTCTGCTTTTGAACCCTAATGTCTTCCCATTACATGGGTATGCTTGTTTTGTTGCTATTTTATCAATCATTACAAATCTAAAAAACCTCATTTAAAGATTTTGTTTCAACAAAGACTTTTTTTCTTAAGATCACACCCGAGTTGCGCTGATAAAGTAGTGAGTAACCCAGTCTTAATTTTTATGATGGCTTCTAATGTTGCAAGAGCTGCAAAAACATAGCAGCAACCTATAACAAAGATGACTATTGATAAAACTAACATGTTGAAAACATATTTCAATGATGCAATACTTTCTTATATATATATATATATACACACATATAAATGTTTTTTGTTTTTAATCTCCATTAATACTCTTTTTTTTTTTTTGGCTAATCTACATGTTGCAAAATTTTTTGTAAAATAAACATATACAATGAGAAATAACAAAGAGATGATAAACGAATGGAGGAAATAAATTAGCGTAGCACTCAGCTTTACTGCCGTCAAGTCTTTTGATACCATGCTACGTTTTGTTAACCTATCTCATATCTATTACAACATGATTTAAGTTTAAATTAAATTCCCACATCTTATAAGATTTTTCCATTAAAATTCGCCACAATAATAAAAATACTTCAATTTTATTATTGTAGCGAATCTAATTCCTTTAAGATCTTATGATACTGTGTTAAATTTTGTTAATCTGTGTTGTATCTATTACAAAATGATTTTTTATTTTCTCTTTGAAGTATTTTTATTACTGTGGCGAATTTTAATGAAAAAATCTTATAAAATGTGAGGATTTAATTTAAACTTAAATTATGTTGTACTCATAGTTAGATACACTAACAAAATGTAACATGGTAATGGTGTAGGAAGATATCATGGGAACTGACTATGGTAAAATTGATTGCCACGCTAATTTCTTACCCTGCATTCAAACGTATTTCTTGCTTTTGTTTTGAACTCATGGGTATTTTCATTCCTTAACTCTCATATTTTTTAAATAAAAATATAAGATAAATTTTATAATATTTATTTGACCATATTTTTTAAATAAAAAGTATAATGTGCTTAAAATTATATGTCAAATGTCATTTTTTGAATGACATGGTATATAATTAAAAAAGTAAAATACATCAACTTCCTCTCTATTTAATCTAAATTATATAGACCTCCACTTTATATGAAAAACCTATATGGGTCTCCCTTAAAATCAAAATATATTTTGCATAAACCTCTCTTTTAGTTTTGTCACTCAACTTCTATTCACCTAACCGTTAGTTGACTGTTAAATCACATTATTGACCTATCATTTTAACCAAAATTTCCCTCCTTAACATAATGAGTATTTAATAATCATTTAATCACATATCTTTATCCAACATCAAAAAATAATTTTAATATATATTTTCAAATTTTGACACAGTTAAATTGATTACCATATTACAAAGTTACTTTATTTTATAATTATAAAATTTATTTTTAAATTTTTATTCTCGTTTATTTTTTAAAACATACTTATAAATTATAATGTAATCTTTTAAATATGTGCTGCATAAAATTTTTTTAAATTATATATATGTATTTTCAATTAAATTATAAAATGATATAATTTTAGCATCCTTCTATTAATATATTATAATTCAAAATTTTTAAATATTTTTCATTAAACATATGTTTGTAAGAAATTAGTCAAATTTTCAATCTAAGTTGTTCTTATCTTTTAAACAAAAAATTGCTTAATTTTTTTTTCTAAATTAAGTAAAATATTAAATAGATCATATAAATATTAAAGATAAAAGATAAAATACTTATTTTTTATAAAATTAGAGAAATATTAAATAGTTCATTAATAAATATTAATGTCAAGAGATAAATTAGAGATTTTGTATAATGAAAAGTAAATTTGTAAAAAAAATTTATTTCAATATGGTTTTTAATTAAAAAAAATATAATTTAAAAATATTTTTGAAAGATTGTTTAACAATGTTATTAGTTTAGACTGAAATGTACGTTTTCAAAATAGAGGAGATGTCTGTGTAATTAAGATAAAATAAAAGGGATATTAGAGTATTTACTTTAATAAAAATTATAACATGTTACACCAAAAACAATAAAAATTATGACATGACAAAAATTGTTAATTTTAACAGTAATTTTAAGTACAAGAGAGTTAGTAATAAAAAACACAAAACAATAAGGTCATTAGTTTAGATTTTGAGTTAAAGTGTATTCAACATCCTTAAATATTTTTCCAGGTGCATTCAGTGTTCTACGGTGTTTTGTGGTGCCCCCAAGGCCCCAACCCCCTTAGCATTTTTTTTGATACATTGAGCATTCTTAAGTATTTTTTTATGTACATACATTACCATAAACGATTATTTTAATGCATCCAATATCTTAAAATATTTTTCATATACATTTAGCACCTTAAATTATCTAAATAATTAAGTATACAATTACATAAAAAATTATCTTAAGATACTAAATACATTACAAATTACTCTAATACTTGGGATATATGAAAAAATAGTTCTGATTACACCACAACTCATGAACTATTAAAGGTAAAGAGCTGATATGCAACTCATCCAAAGTTTTATCAGAGGGATGGCATCGTAACGAGTTGACAGCGTGGATATTTAGGGTAAAGACACGTGTGAAAAATTATTATGATTATTACTATTAAAACACGTATTCTTGAGGAAGCCACCATCGTAGGAGAAAGAAAGAAAGTCACGTTTTACACGCAATTCTAACACTCTGAAACCCCCGAGAAAGACGGATCCGTCCTCTGTCCATTTCTCCGGAAGCTTTGCTTTTCAATTTTTTCAAAGTTAAAGATGAGAAGCAAAAGCTAAAGCCCAGCACAAAGCTAAGCGCAGATTCTTGAATTCGTACTAAAAGCCAAAGCCAAAGCCAAAGCCAACACACAACTCACAAGGCATAACTAAAGTCTCTTGTTACTCTTCAACCAAGTGTTCCAAAGTCCCAACCTAACCCCCAGAGAAATTGGGGCTTCTGGAAACCATCCGTTTATTATTATTATTATTACTGCTATTTCATCTCTGATCGGAGATGGGTACTCTGTCTACTTCTCCTATCGTCCCTTCCATGCTTAAACCCTCCTTCTCTGAGCAACAGCTCTGTTTTTTCCCCCACAGAAGGCGACCCTGCAAGAAGAAACAGCCCATTTCTCCTGTATGTATGTTTGTTTGATTTCTTTTTTTCTTTATGTTTTAATTTGAATTTCGCAATCAAGATGTGTTAAGGGTTTTGGTAAAGTTTGTTTCTTCTTCTTGTTTGTGATGTGGGTTTGGTTGGAACAGGTTGCTAGGTTGTTTGGCCCTGCAATCTTTGAAGCTTCGAAGCTCAAAGTTCTGTTCTTAGGTGTGGATGAAAATAAACACCCAGGCAAGCTTCCCAGGACTTATACCCTAACCCATAGTGATATCACCTCCAAACTCACTCTCGCAATCTCTCATACTATAAACAACTCTCAGGTACTTAATTCCTCATATCAATATCTTGGCTTAATTCTCGTCAATTTATTTTGTTTTTCCTATTCCTTGGAACTCATCAACAACTGTTTCATAAAACAGAGGAAAACAGGGGATCTTACATCCCTGTTTTTGAAACAGAGAATTTGAGGATCTGAAGGAAAGTGACATATCATAGATCTTCCAGTTTGTTCACAGATTAATTAATAATTGAATTTTCTTAAGAAGAAGTTTGGGGATTGAATTGCAGCTGCAGGGGTGGTACAATAGATTACAAAGGGACGAGGTGGTGGCAGAGTGGAAGAAGGTCAAGGGCAAGATGTCCCTACACGTTCACTGCCATATCAGTGGAGGTCACTTCCTTCTAGATATATGTGCCAGGCTTAGATACTTCATCTTCTGTAAGGAACTTCCTGTGGTAAGTTCTCTAAGGAAAATCGAAAATCAGAAAGGAAGTTAATCAACAAAAAAGTCAAGTGAGCATTATAAAATTGTTTTAATTTCCTGCATTAAATCTTGCCTGCTCACTTGTTAGGATTACATTCATTTTTTGGGTTGCTGATTTTATCTGAGTTCTATAATTATCAAAAAAAAAATGTTAATATAGTGTTTAGTTGTATAGTTTGTTCTCATTTTAATTTTTCAGTTTTAAATGATAAATTTTAATCCCTCAATTTTCTATCCATCTAAAATATTAGATTTTAATAAAAATGGGATTGCTAAAATCTATTGATTGAAATTATACTAAAATCTATGTTTTAAAATTACATAGATCAAAAGTAAACCTAATGAGGACCATTATGCTAAATTGTATTACTATTAATCATAGTCAAAATTGATGACTTGTTTGGCTGAAAACTTTGAATCAAACTTTTGAATTCTTGAATCCCCCTTACAGGTGTTGAAGGCTTTTGTTCATGGGGATGGAGGGTTGTTCAACAACTATCCGGAATTGCAGGAGGCCTTGGTTTGGGTCTACTTCCACTCAAACATTTCAGAATTCAACAAGGCAGAGTGCTGGGGCCCACTTAAGGACCCGTCAGCACCTGAAGTTTCTTCACCGAGTGGGTCCCAGGAAGAGCACAGCCCTGGGTTGGCAACTCGCCCAAGTAACACCGACATGGACTTACCACAGCCATGTCATAAAGATTGTGACTGTTGCTTTCCCCCTATGGCCTTGAGCTCAATTGAATGGTCCCAAGAGCTTCCCCTCCGCAATAAGGAACCGTATAGTGGGACCCAGCAACAAACGTAAACTCTACAACATAAACACAAGAAGTTTGATGTGGCTCATTTTCTTTCTAGTGTTAGTAGTGATCACAATTCACACACAAAGGTTGTTGGCGTATACTGCAGATTTTGTTGAAGAAAAAAAATGTGTTTTTTTAGTGTAAATATCAATTCCCATAGAATGAATTGTTATGTTTGACTTATTTACTTGAATTTTTGTGAATATTTTTCTCAATAATTATAATTTTTAATGGGTAAGTTGAGGTGGTGGATGTGGATTATATGGTAAAGATAAGGATGGATCAGTACTGAGATGAACCTTATAAGGGCCTTATCTCATAGGAAAAAGAAGGCTTATACTTGTAGGCAAGGCCCTTTCCTTTTTTCACTTGGAGAATGGAGACAGATGAATCACGTACGTTGAGCTTTAAAGTTTTATTAAAAAAAAAATTGAAAAAAATCCCTTTCTCAAAAGAGACAATTTGGTATCCATTTTGCTTGAATCAATACAAAATATCTGTTACGTTGTATTGTTCTGTTCTAATAGTAAGCGGCTGTGCCTTCTTGTATTGTATTACTTGTTTAAGTTTATGTTTGGGGTATTTTATTTTTTACTTATAAGTGCTTTTTACATAAGTTGGAATAAAATTTCTCTCACATACTTATCTCATATATCGTAAATCACGATTTAAAAATACTTATAAAATAAAATTAAACTATCTCAAACAAACAATAAGTGATGAGATTGTCTATAAAGCAAAACAATAGAATAAATTATCGAGGTCTTTATATCTTGTTGACTTGTAAAGGCACTTAAATTAATGTATTTAAAGTTACATTACACAATTTTCTGGAACTTTATGCCTGTGCCAATAACCTCATTAATCTTTAAATTTTGATAGGAGATTTTATACACTTTTAAATTTATGCATGTAATCCCTTTCACATTAATTAACATGTTATTTCAGTCCTAAAACATATTGTTTTGGGTCATTTATCATGTACTTCTCTGGACATAAATGTAGGTTTTAAGGGCCACCCTATGGGAAAGATTGTTTCTTACAAAAAGATCTAGATGGAGTATCTATTATTCAGCTTGTCATATTTATAAGTTACTTTAAGTAGAGCTGGGAATAAGGGCTGACTCTTCATTAGCTTTAGCCTAAATGAGTTAGTCTGTTTAGGCCTGACTTCTGTAAAAACCCCAATTTATGAAGCCTGACCTTATATTGTCGGGCCAGAGCCAGACGGGGTTTTAAGCCTATTTAACTAAAAACACTATTTTTTTTATCTTTTTAAAGAAATAAAGTTAAACAATAAATTTCTAATTTAAGACATAGATATTCTTAAAATTAAATTACAAAGAAATAAAATTAAAATAACAAGATACTATGGATGAAAATTTCAACACTTTACACATACATGTTTACACTATCACATATGAAAACTGTTATTAGTAGCCACATGACAATAGACTTATATATATATATATACACACACATATTCCAAAAAAAACAAGTTTTTGGTATCTACACCTAAGAAATTATCCTAAGTGATGAGTAGAGCTGCAACTTAATAATTTGAGCAAAAATTAATTTTTTTTTTGGGATTTGTATTTATACTACATCTTCATTTAAGTTTTGCAAATTGCAATCTTCTTTTTAATTCAAATAAAATTCAATTTTAAATTTTACAATTTAATTATTATTTTACTTTAAATTAAGATACATTGCTATTAAAACTCATAAATTTTTAATTAAAATCATTATCTAATATCCAAATTGGCCTTTAAATTGAGACACATTATTTTGTGGTGTATCTAGCATCTTGAGTTATTTTTTCAGGTAAATCCATCACCCTAAAGTACTTTATTGTGCAATTTTGCACTTAATAATTGATATAATTTAGGATGTTGGATACACCTAAAAAATACTTTAGAGTGTTGGATGCACAAAAAAATAGTTTATAGTTCCAGACACAGGCAAAAAAACCTCATGGTGCTAGGTGGATTAGAAAAAAATACTTCAAATTGTTTAGCACGCTACAAAATACTTCGGTGCACCACAAAATATTTTAGGGTACTGACGCAACTAAAAAAATATTTCAGGATGGTAGATGCACATTCTCTCTGATTTTATAAATAAGTGTGTGTTTGGAACATCGATTGCAAAAATGATTTTTTTCAATTTGAGTTTTTGCAATTTTAATTTTGGTAAAAGCCATATTGTGTAATGTGATTTATGTTTGGATTGACAGTTGTATAAATAACTTTTGTAAAGGAAAAATTTGTTTAGATTGACTTACGCATAAGTGACTTTTGTGATAGTGATAGAGAGTGTGGGTGGAAAAATATTTAAAAATTACTTTAAAATATTAGGTGCTACTGGAAAAATATTTTAGAGTGGGTGGAAATCAATAAATCAATATTCTAAGTTTTGGATGCTCTTTACTACTAAAAAAATACATTAAAGATAAAATTGTAGTCAGTCTCCTAAGACTGGGTACAACTGAAAAAAATATTTTAAAGGGTCAAAAGCATAAAAAAAATATTTTAAAGTAATTTTTGAAGCTGAAAAAGTACATTAAGGGTAAAATTGCAATCAGTCTGATAACACACTGAGTACAACTGGAAAAATATTTTAAGGGGTTAAAAGCACCAAAAAAATATTTTAAAGTAATTTTTGGAGCTGAAAAAGTACATTAAGAGTAAAATTGCAACCAGTCTGATAATACACAGGGTACAACTGAAAAAATATTTTAAGGGGTTAAAGTCAGTATAATTGGATACTACATGCTATTTAAAAAAAAGTTTGGAAAATTAACGTCAAAGTCAGTATAATTGGATTATATGTCAGTTTATAAGTTGGGCAAAATAATTTGGAAAAAATGATAAATATAAATATTTTAAAGTAATTTAATTAGTTTTCTTAATATCTCTAAAAAGCCAACTTTATCTTATATTTAAAATTAGAAGAAGTATAAATTAGTGATACATATAAATATTTTTCCTATTTCTTTCTTTCCCTCAATCACAATGATAAGCTCCACATTCTTACTTTTGTTAAAAGCTACTTAAAATTGCAAAAGCTCTTAACGCGGAGCCCTCAACCAAACACTCAAAAAACAATTACATTGCGTAGCGAACTTATGCCTTTGGATCGCACGATTGATGGGTCCAATGGTGAATCCAAACACCCACTAACACCACAAGAGTTGGTCTAGTTAAGCGAGCAAATAAATAAAAATATATTAGCCTCTAGTTACAACGAGAATTCATAGCAAGTGCGTAAAGGTGATTTTTCATTCATGTCCAAACGTACGCAGGGGAATAGGTGAATAGGCCATACAATTTCAATATGGGATGACTGAAACTCATCCTCATAACCATGCTCAAATCAAGTATTCAAGTAAATAAATAAGACAAAAAAGGGAGGACGATGACAAAAAAATCCCTTTTCTATTATCAATTCCTACGGAATGAATTGTTATGTTTGACTCATTTACATCAATTTTTGTGAATCTTATCAGGGCCCTTATCTCATAGAAAGAAAGCTTGTACTTGTAGGCCATTTTCTTTTATTATTTGGAGACATGTGAATCCCGTTGGGTTTTCTAATTTTAAAAAATCCATTTCTCCAAAGATATTGAATCAATGCAAAATATCTGTTGTATTATTCTGTTCTAACTTCTAATCGCTGGTGGCTTGCCTTCTTGTATTACTCTTTTAAGTAGTGAGATTGTTTATAGGAGAAATCCTAGAAAAATGCCCCTGTGAAAAAGAAATCATTGTCCCTCACTTTTTGTATTTTAAGATGCCACCTAAGCACATTTAGCCCGGGGCTAGCATTGAAGCTCTAACACTAACATCTCCATTAGCGGCCTGCCCCCGGAGCTGTGATGGCCTAATGCATATTTTGAATTTCCTAAACAAGAATAAGTAGAGAAATTAGAATAGTAAATAGCAAAACTAAAATAGTAAACGGGTTCCTATTGCCAATAATTTCATAATAACTACTCTAATTTTGCTATTTACAACTTTTGTACTGTTATGTTCTAATAGCTGATGGATTACCTTCTTGTATTGTTCTTTTTAAGTGGTGAGATTGTTTATAAAGCAAAGTAATAGAATAAATTATATCCAGCCCTTTTTGTCTTTTTGGAAAATAAAGGCACTTAAATTAATATATTTAAAGTTACATTACATAATTTCCTGGAACTTTAACTTTAAGCATGTGCTAATGATCTCATTAACTCTTAACATTTGACAAGGAGTTCCCCTAAATTTTCGAATTTACTTGTAGTAGTCATTTATCACATCTTATTTCTCTTGCACATAATTCTTATAATTTGACATGTGTGTAGGCGACATTTCTAAACTTTAATCAAACCATGAGGTGGTCCTCCATTTGTCAAAATACATTTAATTAGTAAACTAACAAATAAATTAATGGAAAACAATTTATTTGTATAGATTTAATAGTTTAGAAAAATTCAAAACTAGATTTTAAAGGTAAAAATGTTATTTGCACAAAATCCAAAAAATAAATGGAAAGAATTATGTGTCATTTAATCTATATTTGATGCTTATTTAGTCTTAATTAATCAATATTTGCATTAAGATAGAGAGGTCTTCCACAGTCATTTCAAAAAAAAAAATACTTGGTCAAAATTCCTTATATCAATTATGTCATTCTCCAATCACATGCACTACAAAAAAACACTATTTCCAACCGAATTTGTCATGGAATTCAAATTTCCGACAAATTTGTGATGGAAACGGATTTTTGATTAGAGGGGAGAAAATGAGCCGAGCCTGTTGAGACGGTCTGTTTAGACCCTAGCCCGTTAAGGGCGGAACTTACAAATTGTAATCTCCAAAGGAAATCGGGTTAAAAGGGCTGGCCCTGTAAGGCCTCAGGCTTAAAAGGGCCGGCCCTTTAAGCCCGTTTATATCTTGAAAAGGAAAATCGTGTTGCCTTTTTGAATTACTTTATTGAATCTATATGTCACTGTGTCCTCATATTGTATAGAGAATGATTTTTGAGTATATTGTTTTGCCTAATTGAATTATATTGTGATTTTTGAATATATTATTCTGTCTATTTAGAATAAAATCATATTCTATATTGTTTTGTCTAATGGAGTATGATTTTTTATGGAAGATGTGATTATTTGACTACTTGAGCCTACTACTCAAAGTGAAGCACAATCAAATGCCCTTGAAATTGATGATAGTGTGAAGAATATGAAAATGATAGTCATCATACTTATATTGCTTAGAGGTTAGAGTGTTTAGCTTCTTGCTTTCTTATGCTTTGCCTTTGTGTGAATTATTTATAAACATAATTGTACCTTTGATTATACATTAGTAGCTGTGTTTATTTGTTGAATGAGACGTGTTGTTGAAAGGTTAATGTTGACAACATTTATGTGTTAAATTAAAACTTTAATCGTTGTTATTTACTAATTATATCTCTATGGGAAAAAAACGCAGGAAAAATAATTAAATATTATGAAAATGACTTCTCGGCCCTACAAGTAGCACCGTGAAATCGGGCTGAGCCTGTTTGGCCGGGCTTGTAATTTAGGGCAAAATAAAAAAGGAGGCAGACCTAAAAGGACCTCAGGCCTTGTAGGACTGGCTCTTTTAGGCCCGTTTAATTTGTTTTTTTTTTAACTGAGCACAGAGCAACAAGAAGTGGTCAGGGGGCAGAGTTACAAATCAGATACGCTGTAACACTTACTCATACCTCATTTGAAACTTCTCTTCTTTAATTTCCTATTTTCTTTTTTAGTATGTGTACGCCAAAATCCAAATCAGATGTTCTATTATTACTGACATTTGAAGCTTGTAGACTTACTTGATTGTGGTTGTGGACTTGTTTGATTAATTTTGGACATTAATTATAATTTGGACTTAAATCTTAGTGTTTGTGTATTATTAAACTTGGATAATATTTATGTTTTAAATTAGTTTTGATGATATTCATGTTTTAAATTAAGTATTTTAGACTTTAGGAAAATAAGAAAAAAAAAAGTCATGGCAAAAATAAAAAAAAAGCAAAAAAGTTAAACGGGCCTAAAGCATGTGGACCAGCCCTTGGACTTTACATAAACAGGTTGGGCCACAAATTCTATGTACTTTTTTAGACTCTGTTTAGGCCCGAGCCCGTCACAGGTCAGCCCGTTTTCCCAATCTTGCTTGCGGATGTTCTCAGACTGGGCCTTGAAAAACTACAATTTTTCTAACCCTGAGCTTAAAAGGGCCGACCCTTTTAGGCCCTAGCCCGTCAAGAACCAGTCTTGATTCCCAACTCTATTTCCGACAAAATCCATTCTCTCACCAATAGAACTGTGACAACTCAATTACTGCCGAAATTCCAATTGTGACGCAATTCTGTCACTAATACATATGTATTCATATATCCTATTTTTAAAATATTATCATTTAACTATAAACTCACATGAAAAACAATAAGACGTGATCATATATGATTGAAGAACATAATAGATATATAAGAAATTTGATCTAAACATGGTCCTTCCAGGAAAAGGGGGAGGGGGGAATGAAGCTAGAGCAACATAAATAATTAATCGTCAAGCCTGGGAATAATAGTATATGTTTATATACAAAACTTAGGGAGACAAGTGTCTCAGGATGCTTCTTTGCAATATAAATTTACTTCTCGAACTATACAAAGCAAGGTAGCTCTTCTTTACAGGGAAAATAAGTTGGCAACGACTCTCCTACTAAATCTATAAAATCTAAGATAATCAACAAAAATTGTATCAATTCATACATACATATATAAATTAGCAGCCACATTGTCACTTTAAAGCTCCCCTTCAAGGATCCATTTGGCCCCAATTTCTAAAAGTCCACTTTGATGGTGCCATAACTTGTTAGGTTTTCACCATGCTGTCCACGAAGTCACCTAATAATAGTTCTTCCACGCGATGATGCTCCAATTTCACTGTCAGTGTTCTGCACCAACAGTCATCAGATATGCATTTTTAGTTTTGGAGCTTTGTCTATGGATAAACTCTCAGGAGAAAATTTTTTTGTGGGTTTTTTTTTTTTGGGGCGGGGGGGGGGTGTTTATCAGACACCCAAAAACAAACAGTGATACTCGTAAGATCGCAGCCACTTTTTGAAATGCTTCCTCTCTCCCTAAATGATGCCCTAATATTGGAAAACACACAGATCAAGGAGACATCAAAGTCCATTTATTACATAAAAATTAGTTTTTCCTTTCCATTTTCCCACTCTATTTTAATGCCATGGGAAGGAGTGCATCTACTTATAAGAATTCAAGGGTGGACAGGAAATCAAGGTAAAAGAAGGTGAATAGGAAATTTACATTTTCTATCAGGGGTATTTTTGTAAACAAGCATTTGTTATACCTAGAAATTTGTATTAGAACTTGTATTTAGGGACAGAAAGAAGGTAAAATTCAGGACTTATATTTAAGGGTGGAGGAAGTACTTATCATTACCTATGAGGTCTATTTCACTCTACTACATCAACAAAAGGCCTTATCCTATTATGTGGAGCTGGTTACATGAATCGCACGATATCATTGCGCTCTATCAATAACCAAATAATGGCGTCATGTACTCACCATTAACTATGAGAATTCAGAGCAACTGCAAATTCCTCTTCTAGAAAAATGTCAAGTCTTTTTTTTGCCGGATATAAAAATGTAAAACTAAATGATAGTGCGGTCCCTCCTATGAGAAAGACGTAACGGTGATTTTCACACATGTTCAGTCATATGCAGGGGAATAGGTGAATAGCCATACAATTTCAAAATGGCATGACTGAAACTCATCTTCAAAATCATGGTTAATCAAGTATTCAAGTAAATAAGAGAAGCAAGGGAGGACAATGGCATAAGTTTTTTCTCCTTTCAATGAATAATTTACCTGAGATTTAGGGGAAGGGAATATATTCCAAAACCTAAGTGTTTCATCTCCAGCTCCAGTGACAATGTTCTGATAGTGCAAGTCATCATCACAAACAGAAGAAAACACATACAAAATTAGAAAATCATTTTCTTAAATATAGCTACCAAGCCATAAAGAAAATGGAGAGTGGAAGGACAACGGAATTACCTGTCCATCAGGAGAAATGGCAAGATAAAGAACTCTATATGTATGGCCGGTAAGAGTGGCCACCTGAATCAAAAGACAAAATGAGTAGATAATATTGTTCAGATTAGGCGAAAATTGTAACACATGACACTTTCAGCGAAGATACAAGTTGTACCTTTGACATGGTGGGATATCTCCATACTATTATTTGGTTCTGGGAGTAGCCATGTGTGCTTACCAGCTCATTGACGTTTTTAGACCAGACAAGATTGCAGACCTGCCATAGGGCCATGAGTAAAGGGTCAACCGTCAGCCTACTCATATCCATACTAATCTTCCTATATGAAGGCTATAACAAATCTACATGATAAATGGCAGAAGAATCTCAAGAGGCATTAGCTCTGTCAAGAATCTTATGTTGCACAAAGAATTTCATGGAAATATGCAGCTTCCCATTTACAGCAATTGGGATATTGAGATTTGAAATGTTCATGTATAAGTTTTGATGCAAGTCATGATGCTGTTTCATTTTATGCAGTTTCTTCTGGGTGAGTGAACGAGTTCATGGAATAGGTGGGCCTTGTAATAACTGGGTTGATTTACTGTTTGTAGTTTCAAGCTGAACACTTGCCTTGTTTTATTCCCAAAAAAATGCAGCTTCCTCAACAGATATGACACAGGCACCTCAAATTATTTGCAAAATTTTAGTTTCCATTTCTCCAGATATATTAGTTTGGGGAGAAAACCAAGTGGTGTTATGTCAAGGAGGGATATTTGAAAAATTCTCCTGTCACAAAATCATCTTAATAAATGGAAACGGTTTTGTGGAAACTTTAGGTTACCAGTGAGGACTAATTTTGTGGGCAAGGGGTTATCTGATCTGATGCAATACCAGTTCATTATAATAAGAGAAAAAACCGCTGTAAAGCTAATCAATGGTGCCCATTATTCAAATAAGTAATAGAAAGCAGGGATCATATATTTATTGATCATGTGTTTCCAAGAACCATATCGTTCAGATCATCTTTCTTCATTACAAATGCTTTAAATCCAAGAGAAGTGAATTATAGGGTACGTCTATAAATTTTTGAGTGCATGAAGAGCTTTTGCAGCAATGAAGATAGGCCTATAATTTTAGACAGAATGAGGGCATGTCTATAATTCAATTTCACAGCTGACCATGAAGAGCTGGTTTATTGGAATAGTACTGCGATGATCATTATTTTATATAATATTTGGAATGGTAGACATGCAGCACTCTTTAAAGGGAAGAAAGCTCGTTCTGTTGCAGCAATGAAATTAGCACGGCATCTGTAGTGCAAAACATGATCTGGAGTAAAAAAACATGTAGCTAAATGATCTAATAGCATTTAGTGAAACTGCAGCATCCAAAGCAGAATTTGGACTGTATTGTTTTACTCATTGTTTACTTTGGACAACAGAGAGTCCACAGAACATGCAGCTAAGGAATTTGATTGCAACATTTTGGGAGCATCACATTCAGAAGTGTGGATAATGGAGATAAAAGCGGCATCTCAACATGCGGATTAAATTTAGAGGGTATTTGTAGACCAATGTCTTTTATCGGAGAGTTTTCCCTATGGTAATTATATGGGTGATGGCAATGTCAACTAGTGTTGATTAAGTAATAGCAATAAAAGCTGGTAGCTCAAGGATTCAATAGCAAAGTAAATCAAGGGTGTTGATTAATGTCATATTTGTTCAGGAATGACTGCATATTTCACTGAAGCAAATGTTAAAAAGATGTATCATGTAATTCGGAGTAAAATGGTGCGAGTTCTTTGATTAGTTTTTTATCCTTCCAAAAGAAAGACACTTCTGACAAGATCCTTGAGTAACAGTTTCAGGATTCCATGTTATTCTACCAAGTTACTGATCTGTAACCTTTCTTTTTTAAAACAACATTTTCATGAGCCTTAAATAAATCTTTATTTCTCCGGTTGGAATTTAACCACTTACATTCAGTTCAGCATTCATAAATCATATACATTCCATTCAGTACATTTTACTCAGAAGATTATAGTTATTTCTTGCTTTAAACCTTTAATAGGGAAACATGCTTTTTCCCCCAGCAACTAATCCACAACTCCAATCATTTCATAGTGCCACTGAATAACCACCTTGTGTTAGTCCAAAAACAGAAAACCGTGACAGAAAAAGGGTAAGTGGTTGACCTGACTTCCAGTGTCCACACAACTTAAGTGTGAGTTTGTTGCTGTATTCCAGAAGCGAATACTCCGATCTGCAGTTCCTCCCCCAGATGCAAGAAGTCCATGAAGATGAGGGGACCATGCAATAGCTTTAACGGCTGCTGCATGCTCACAGAACTTTAGGACTGGCTGGGTTGAGTGTTGATTCCAAACAAATAACTGCAAACAGATGAAATAAACTATTAAGTACTAATCCAGGAGAAGTAAAGAAGCAACAACAATGCTAACAGGACAAGTCTGAAAGATAATAAAGAAGGTTTGCAATTGCATACTTTATTGTCGTTTCCTCCAGATGCCAACTCCCGGTGGTCACATGACCACTTAAGTCCACATACCTATGCAAAAGCAAAGCATAGTATTGATTTCAGGCTGAGTTTCATTGGTTTTAAGCTATTTTAGCAAGGATCGCAAGTTAGCGCAGAAGAACAAAGACAAGGTGAAGTACCCAAACTAACTGACCAGATAATGCTAGACTAAATAGAAACAAGTCTGACCTCAGACTTGTGCCCTGAGAGTTTACTAACAAAATCTTCTTGTGCACGAATATCTCGTTGATAAATATTCTTGTCCCGGCTACCAGAGGACAAAAGAGAAGAACTCCAGGCCAATGCCCCAACACGTAATCGATGGCCCTCCATTGTTCGGATCTTCTTGCATTGAGATGCATCCCAAATCTGTACGAAGAATAGTAAGAGGCAGTTAATAAAGTTGCTTGGCAGCCTTCTTAGTCATAAAAGTATCAGAAAAGAAAGTTTAAAAATAGTGAAAGTGACAAGATGTGATATAAGTACGTCCTAACTAATTTTCACCATGTCATATTCCCAAATTTTCTTCTGTTATTTTCCCTCTCAAAGGTTGAGTATCTTAAGGAAGGATCATCCGAATATATTTTATTCTATTTCATTTAATCTATGCATATAATTTGCCAATCTCTTTCAGCTTGATAGCCATTTGCTTGCCAACAGTAACACAGGAAGCTATCCAGGAGGCTTGCTTCACCCACATTATATCTAGCAACTAAACAAACCTTACCTGAACTTCACCATTGCTAGCTCCAACGGCAAGATGTGTACCACGTTGAGCCCAACTGACTGAACAAACGCTATCGTCATTCCCCAGGTCACATAACTTAGTTACCTTTATGAGGCATAGCAAAATGAGGTGAGGTATAGAAGAATATACATATCCGTTGTCCTCAAATTATATTCATTAAGGAAGATTACAATCAAATTGGAAATGTTGATTTAAGAGAAGATTAAAACAATAATAACAATAATCGAACCAGAGTTTACCAAAAACAATTAATCGAACCAGAACTCACCTTGCTACTACAAGCATTCCACAAATAAACACAAGCACCCAACCCCACAGCCAAAACATTGTGCGAAGACCAATCCACAAGATTCAGATAAAAATCGTCTTGCAGCGCAGGAGCATCTAGAACCTAGCAAAACATTATATTGTCCACATACCCCAAAAAGTCAAATTACAGTATAAAAAGAGAAAAACCAGAAAGAAAGACAGTATATTTGCCTTATAAGGCGACCGTGGAATCTTCTGAGGAGTCTTGACCGGGCTATGATTTGCGGCTGGCACCACATCATCGAACAGAAACGGTTCAAGCGAGTGCATGGGCTGGCAAGTTTCAGTTTTGTAACGAAATATATTTCGGTTTGGTGGCGTCGATAAGTCCTTCTTCTCCGGCGTCACCGGAGATATAACTCCGGCATCAGGCCCAAACAACGCAGTACGCAAAAGCGTGGTGTAGGCGCTAGAACTGTCTTCTGCTGTAGAATTTTTAGGCGTAGAGATACCGAAGAGCTCAAACTTGGAGCCAGATCTGCTGGGTATAAACCTATCAGAGTAAATCGTTCTGGAAGGTGATTTATAGTGATTAGAGTTGATCAAACGGTCAATAGAACGAGAAGGAGCTAGATTGTCGAGAGAGAGAGGAGCTAGAGCCATACTGGGAGGCAGATTGAGCTGAGAAGATTGTGAATGCAAAGTGCCGGACTCGTCCATTGGGGAAGAAGGGTTCTCTGAAAGTGGCTCCTAATTTCCCCGGGAAATGCAGGAGAGGGGCTTCGTTTTTGCGGGAAAATCATAAAACGTTGTGCGCTTTTGTTGGTGCGGCTTTTTTTTTTTTTGGTGCACAGTTTCTTGGGCCAGCTTTTGGTGTACTTTGGACTTGGGTACCATTTTGTTGTGTTTCTCCGTTACATCCAAAACGGGAAGTGGCCCTGTTCATTTTTTTTTTTGAATTAGAATGATAAGAGCAAAGTTCTCTTGAGAGTCAAGAATGACCCATACATAAACCTACAACGCCAAAACACTAAAAACCAAATCTTAGCTTAAGTCAGCTAACATTTGGATCGAACAATAACCTGGAGGGTGCTGCAGTACAAAAAGGTCATCGTTCGAGTCAAGAGCCGATTTGGCCAAAAAGTGGCCCTGTTCATTTAAAATAGGGAACATCGCACTAAAATGCTAATGGATGAAAATAATATCAGAAAAATTGTATAACTTATCAATTGTATCAATTACAAGCTGTGAAATTTTTATGATATTATTTTTTTTAATTGGGATCTTGGTGTGATTTTTCCTTTAAAATATTATATTATTAATATAAGATTTACTTAACTAATTTGAATATACTAAAGGAATTTCTTAAATTAATTATTTGTTTCAAATGCATATTGATTTCCTAAAATACACTCTTATATCATTTGTATTAAAACTATTCCTTAATGCAAATTCCTTCAACATGATTGCTTATAATAGAAAGATACCTTAAAATGTATAAAAATTTTACTATGTCATTATTTAAAGTTTCAAGAATGTTTTTGTTTTTAAATTATTTTCCAAAATGCATAGCCCTAGTTTATGTTAGGAACATGATTCTATAGTTGATTTATCACTTTCTTTGTTAATTTATTATTTTTATACCAATTGAAAAATGATAGAAAATATTTTGAGGATTTATATTTATAAGTTTTGGGTTAATTTAATTATATAACATTATAAAATTTTAAAAATAATTTTAATTTAGTCTCTAAAAATTTGCAATTCAATTTGGGAAAAACATGAAAATATAAAAAAAAATTGATTTTTATTAAAAAAGAGGGGAATATTAAGTGGGGTTTTTTCCCAGGTTTTGAAACCCAGACTAGACCGGTTGGTTCAACCCAAAAAATGGTGACCCGATCAGTAAACCGGTCCTGGCATCGACCCGATTCGCTATTGTTTTTCTTTCAAAAATCAATATTTTTTAGAATTTTCTTTAGAATTTCATATTAATAACCTTGAAATTTTCAATTTCTCAATAGTTTGGCCTCGGGTTAGCTCCAGTTTGACTTCGATCTAACTCACTAATCTTTGACCCAGTATCCCGACTGATTCAGTGTCCGGTTCGAGTTTCAGAACATTTTTTTTAAGCCCATAACCTATTGGATCCACAACCAGCGGGTTGGTTGGTACTCATTACTACCTAGAGTTACATAGTACTTACCACGGCCTAGTTGTCTTTTGACACTTGTAATTGCGTCATTTTACATCCCATTGATGAATGTCATTTCTTTATTAACATAAAATTGATTTAGCAGTATAGGGTCTCACTAGATTCCTCTAAGTCTCAAATTTGAATTTCAGAGAAGTACTTGTGTTGAGAGGGGTAGCAATGAACTCCAAACTGAATATCGGATGATAATATTAAAAAAAAAATGATTTCTTTGTACCCTTTCACCACTTAAAAAGTAAGAAATTAAAATTTTAGTAATATATTCAACCCGAATGAGTTTAATTTTAAGGAAACATTACACTAATTAAGCAACTTAATAAGACAAAAAATTGGATTACATATATGTTATAGAATCAATCATCATTTTGAGCTTTCTGTAATTAAATATAAAAGATGAACATAAGTTTGAGAAGGAAGTCTTTGTAAGTGTTAAAGAAGACAAAGGCATGTTTGATAACTTGTTTTCAGAACAATTTTTTTATGAAAAAATTAAGGAAAATTTTTTCAATTTTTTTAAAAATAAAGTTGTTCTGAAAAAATAAATAAACGTCTTTTCTAAGAAAAATGACTAGACAATACTGCTTGAACTTCAAACACAAAACCACCCCCCCCCCAAATCATATGAATAAGGGAAAGGACGGAGAGATGTTGATGTAGAAATCTTGATTTTAAATGTTTGGGACAAATGAACAAATAGCCCTTGAGTTAATTTGTTTCTCTCTCCAACAAGCTATTCTCCTCTGCCGCAGCTGACTAGTCCTTCACCGACAAATGGGTCCAAGCAAACATCTCTTAGTACCACCCCGCTACTCAGTTCGAAGCCATTGCTGTAGGAAATGAAGTCTTCGTTGACCCAAATAACACAACCCAATTTCTGGTTCCCACCATGAAAAAACGTCCATCATCATCGGGAGCCTTCAAGTTGGAAATGATCAAAGAGGACGTTTGGGGAGTTTTTAAGTCTCATCGCCAGACTCCCTCTTTTCATGCATTGTTCACAAATTGAATATGGACAATGGTAATTTAAGAATATCAATTAGCAACTTAAGTATAGATATTGACATTTGGAGAGTTTAAGTTGTCAATCTCTATACCCAAGTTGCTAATTGCTATTCTGAAGTTGTCATTGACTATACTCAACTTGTCAACTTGAGTATATCCCTCTTATGTGTCGTTGACAACTTGAATATAGATAATGATAATTTAAGTATAGCAATTAGCAACTTAGGCATAGAGATTGATGACTTGGGGAGCTCAAGTTGTCAATTTCTATACCCAAGTTTATATTCAAGCTGTTAATGATGCCTAATAGGGGTAGTTGCTAATTGCTATACTTAAGTTGTCAACAACACCTGATAAGGTTATACACTACAAAAAAATAGTGATTTAGTAGCGGTTAAAAAGATGTATTGGTAGCGGTTTTAACCGCTACCAACATCATTAGTAGCGGTTTCATGAACCGCTACTAAATCCACTGTTACAAGCGGATTTGTAGCGGTTATTTTAAACTGCTATTTACACACAATAACCACTACTATATTTGTAGCGGTTAAAACCCACCGCTACAACATTGCCAAGAGTAATATCATTTTCGGCGGGACGCCGTCTGAGACATTCTCGATTAGCTACTGTAGAGGAATCGTCCCATTCTTATCCATACTGTGGAAGAAGCAGTTTCTCCTATTCTTGCAGATGTCGCCCATCTTCATCAGTGTATACCTCTTCCGGTTGTCCCAGACGGCAAACTTAAGATGTAACACAATTGAATAAAAAATAATTAAATATAACTAATTACAAATTAGACATAATAAATATTAATTAAATATAATTAATTACAAAAAAATATAATATAATTGAATACTATTAATTACCTTCATCGCCTCGTCCCACGCCAGGTCCTTCGGGCCCTTCGAATCATTCCTTCACGTCCTGAAATGAAGGGGGAACCACATCTAATTTGAGCCTAGCTTGTTGAGGAAGTGGTTGAATAGGTGACCCCCATTGTCGATGGGCTGGTCCGTGGCCTCTTTCCATAATACTACAACTTGTAGTGTTCGGTCCAGGCTGTTCAGGCCGGTCACATCCAACCTCCTCATGGACAAGTTCCCCTGCTCATCTATACAATTTACTACATACAGATAAATTCAAATTCAAATTTAACATTTTGAATTTAAATATTTAAATTATTAAATGAAAAAGATATTTACCTTGGACCTGACCTCAAACCCAGTAGATCGCGAAGACGACCGTCGTGGGTTGTTCTAATCATGCGCTTCATCCGCATCCAAGAATCGCTCCATGTCTGTGATTGGAATCAGGATGTCGAAATCCTCGTTCACCTCGTAGTCGCTGACATAGAGCTCTTGCTCTTTCAGATGAGGCCCCTCTGGTGTGGTCGGCTCCTGTGGGACCATCTGTGGTGGTTGTGGTAGGGGCGACTCCTGTGGCTGCTGTGGGGAGATGGGTTGAAATGGCGTTGTCGCCCTTCCTCTGTGTTGCCCCCCTCCTCTGCTGCTACCACCCCGCAGAATCGGTTTAGGGACTTCAGGCTCCTTCCCCTTGTTCCTCCCTGAAGCCATATCAACTATAAAAATTCAAATAAAATAAAATAAAGTAAAAAGTATAAACAAAAAATATATATTTTTCATACCTCAAGTGAGATGAATGAGAAATGCTGAAGTGAAAACCCTCAGAAAATTCCTAAATGCTCAGACCTGAAGGAAAACTCTCAGAGAAACTTTAAAAAATGAAATGGCCAAATGGAAAAATGAGTAAGGTGGTGGGTATTTATAGATTTGGATTTTGTAGTGGTTTTGGAAAAAACTGCTACATAAACCGCTACAAATAGCTACACTTTGTAGCAGTTATATAATAACGGCTACAAATATGAAACTTTTGAAGTTTTATAGCGGTTACCATAAATTAACCGCTACAAATGTAATGACCTTTGAAGTTTTATAGTGGTTATAAAAGTATAACCGCTACAAATAAGCGTCTTTTGGTCTTTCGTAGTGGTTCAATTTGTAGTAACCGCTACAACAAAACCGACACTATTGTCGCGGCTAGTAGGAGCCAAGTGGCGCCACATTTTATAACGGTTACAACAAAAAAACCGCTACAAAATAACTATGAGAAATTAAGGCGGGAATCTTGCGCCATATTTGTAGTGGTTTTATCCTTTTAACCGCTATAAATTGTGAGGCCAATCACTCCCACCACTTGGCGCGTGGCTTACCGCTATAAGTTTGTAGCGATTTACAGAATAACTGCTACAATATTAGTATTTGTAGAGGTTAAATATAACTGCTACAAATTCACCACTACAAAATAGTTTTTTTTTTGTAGTGATGCCACTATATATTAGGTGTCGTCGACAACTTGAGTATAGGTCATGGCAACTTCACAATAACAATTAACAATTTGAGTTCATGATGACCCAAATTTGAGGGGCATTTTGGAAAAAAACACCCAAATTTCAAAATCTCATATTCATCATTGATGACATTTTATGTCCTTTTACTAATTTAGTAGACATTATATTTTGGGATTTTGGTAATTCAATGGTATTTTTCTATATTTTTTCCTATTTTCTATATTATACTCCTTTGGTCCTTAATATAAGACATATTTGAGGAGTCAATCTTGATCTTAAATATAAGATATGATTTTCATATTTGTCAAATTCTTTCCTAATTTACCTATTGTACTCTTCTCTCAACAATAATCAAGGAGGAGAGGGAATTAGGAAAGATAACTTAGATGTTTTAGAAAATACATGTCATATTAACTAAGCTAACTAATTCTTTAATCTAATCAAATTAAGTAAATATGTCTTATATTAAGGATATAAGGAGTATTACCTTTTGTTGCACAAAATTTGAAAAGAGATCGACAACATTATGTTTTCCTTAATGACAATTATGTGAATGAAGAAAACCATCATTTTACCTTTCACTTCACCACTTTAGATATGTTTTTCAAAATAATGATTCAAACATATTTTTAAAATTGTTTGCTTTCGAAACTTATTCTAAAAATACTCTAAAAATTGTTAAGATAAAAATAGAATCAAACAAGCATTGAATTGCTCTACTCCGTTGCTCAATTATGATCTACTCAATTGTTATGATGCTGCCCAATGTTGTTTTGAATTTCCATGGTAGACAGTGGTTGTTGTATAATCTAGATTTATCATCCATATTGGCATTTTAAGTCAATACACTATAGGTTATCTCTTACAATATTTTTGGTGTGTAAAACCCACAAACACGGACAACAATCGACTCCTAGAATTGATGAAAATTGCTTTATTAGGTGTTGATCTCTTTTCGATTCAAACACATGATTGTGTGTATTATATGAAGTTGTTTGCTTGGTTGAGAACTTATGAAGTATAAATTAATGTTTCTATTATGTTGCTAATGATCTTAATTTCCTTCTCATATTGTCTGTGTGGCTAGTGTTTCCAAATTGGATCATTTTATCTACAAAACATTTTGGATGCTCTTGACCCGGGTTTTTATTGCTCTAGCTCTTGCTTAGGCGGTCTATACAATATTTCAATTCTAACCAAGGAACAAAAAATCGAACCGGGTAATAAACTGGTCACGGCACAAGTTCAAGGGTTAATGGGTCAACCAGGGTCTAACCAGTGGTCGGACCGGCCATATTAAAATATTATAATTTATAAATGGCAATATATATTAATATATTTTTAAACTTCTATAGATAAAAATGAAGATTTTTATAAAAAAAATGTTTAAAATCTATTAGTATTAGTTATAATGCTTATACTTATATAATAATGTCTCATTTTCTATAATTATTATATCATTTTAAATAATTTTTTTCATTATCTTCTTTTTTTAGATTTGTTCTTTCTTTACCTACTTTCCTCTTCATCTTGGTCTTCAACTTTTCATTTTCCCCTAAACAATGACACAAAATAATAATTAAAAAATAAAAAAAAATGAAATCAGTCCAACCAATTGAACCACTGGTTTTCCCGATTTTAACCGGTTCACAGTCCAATGGGTAAACCAAACCGGACCACTGACCGGTTCCTAGTTGAACTAGCTGGTCTGGTCCGATTTTTTGTTCACTGATCTTAACCAACCATTATTTAGTTGCCGCAAAGTATGGTTCTAGAGAATGTAGCTCTAATTCTATCAAATTGCATTCCACAGTAATCATAGTTGTTTGACTATGTAGCATGGAAGCTTTAAGCTTTTCTTTTTGTTTTTATCATGATTTTTTTAAATTTTCTATATTTATGATTTAGTTAAAAGATAGGAAAAAAAGTAAATTGCACTCTTTTGTAAATAAAGATGGTGGTTTACACACATACCACTCTGGTCCCTATTATAAGTCCCTTTTACCTAAATCCCATAAACCAAGAAAAAGTAGTTAACCCAATGATTATAAGGTAAATTTCCAACTATACCCTCATTTATGAATATGTACTTTTCAACTTTTCCTTCTTTATCTCTCTTCAAATTATTTCTTTATGGGTACAATAAATAAGGGCAAAGTTGTCATAAGCTCATTTATGTACTGAAAGCGGACTTATAAATAGGACCAAATTTTTTGGTCAAGAAAGACTTATAATAGGGGCCAGAGTGGTATTAAAAAGTAAAGGGTACTCATATATGTGGGTGCGATATATGCTCGGCGTAAAAAACATAACGGTTTCAAATAGTAATATATTGGGGGCATATATAATGGTTATTTGTTAATAATTGTAATGTATTGGCTTTATTTTTTATTTTATATAGTTATTTTTTATTATATGTTTTAATTTAGCTTTATTGTTAATATTTATAATATAAAAACAATATAATCATTGATAATAACAAGATAATAATATTAAATAAAAATTTTATTTATATTTTTCAAAGTTCAATACATTATCAAAAAAATAAATTTATCACTTAAACACTCTAGAACATTATCTTATAATTTATTGAATTCTAAATGAAAATCTATTTAAAAATTCTACAATATTTTCCAATGCATTTGCTGTAGTTTGTATATCACGTACCAGAGCTAATATATACAATAAAAATTGACAAATATTAAAACTTGAGCAAATCTCGGATTTGATTCAACAAATTTGATTTCAACATATTTGCTAAAGTTTAGGAACATGCAAGGATGAACGTTCAAGTAAATCGTGATTCAACAAGATGCTAAAAATTAGGAGAGAAATATTTATTGATTTTAATTTATATAATCTAGTGTAATCTGAATTATTTTCATTGTAACAAAACAATAATAAAAAATTCAGGATTTTACCTTGTTTTTTGTGCTCTCTACTTTTCCTTGCCCCCGGGTCCATCCATTTCATTATCTAAGGGTGGAGATGAGATGATGAGAAGATAATGAGGAAAAGGACAATGAGAGTATCCTCTTCCCTCGACTAGTGAGCTCACATCATATAAAAAAAATAAAATGAAACTAAAAACATTAATTGAAAAAGGAGAGAAAGGAGATGCAGAGTGAAGATCCATGTTGGTGGTGGAGGACGAAACCTGTAACTGTAGAGTAAAACCTATGGAAAGAAGAGTATGAGATCCATTGGAGAAGCTCAAAAACATTTAAGGAGTTGGAAGAGTTGTGTCAAATAAAATTATTATCAGAATCCTGTATCCTTATATTTGATAATTTTAGGAATCCCATGGTTCTTTGTGAATAATTGTAATGTATTATCCATAATATTAATTAATATATTGGTAGATTACTTAACGAATTTTTATGAAGAACTGTAGGTTTTCAAATAATTTTTTTTTATATTATAGGATACTTAAATGTTCTTTATAATGTCAAATATTTTTTTTTAGGATCCCACATTTTTATATTAAATAATACTTAATGGTTTTTATGAAGAATCGTAATGTATTATCAAATAATTTTTTTATAGAATCTAGCCTCCTTATATATTTGACATTTTTCAAAATCTCACCTTCTTATATATGAAAATTATCATTTTAACCATTTAGTAATCTTAAAAAATAATAACAGTTCTCTATAAAGAACTATTAAGTATTATGAAATAATTTTTTTTATTCTTAAAGAATACACCACAGTTCTTTATGAAGAACCACTACAAAAAAAAACAAAGAATTAGAGACGAAATTAATTCCGTCACTATTCCGTCTCTAAACTGACAATAAATCCGTTGTTAACTTTAGAGGCGGAATTAGATATGGATTATCAATGAAAATTAGAGATAGAATTATTTCGTCGCTGATTTCATTTAGGGACGGATTAGTGATGAAATATTTTCCGTCTCTAACTTTTGTCCCTAATTTGCCTCAAAGCCGTTACTAAATTCCGTCATTAAAGTTTATCGCTATTTCATCTCAAAGCTATTACTAAATTCCATCGCTAATTTCTTGTAAATTTAATGTAATAAAAAAATATTTTTTTATTACATTTTTAAATTCTCATGGCTAAAATTTAGCTTTTTGAATTCATTTCTTTAATTATTTAATATTTTATTAGTAAATTTATAAAGTATTAAATATGTACTGCTTAAATTTCAATCTAAGGGTGGAAATGAATAATGGGGTGGAAGTGGATGATAAGGGCGGAGGATGAAAACCAAACCCAACTTTAAATATCATTAATTTTATTTTAAAATTTAATATTTTTTCAAGTACAAAGTGTATATAATACTAAAAAAGGGAAAATTATATATTTATATGAAAAATTTAATGATTTAACTTATAAATATAAATAACATTCTCTCTATTTTTTTAACTAAAACCAGAGGAGTATATGCTTATCCTCATAATGCGATCTTCTTCATAGGACGAGTTGACGATAAGGATAAGCTCCGTTTCCCACCATTACAACTTGGCCACAAAAAAGGCAACTAAGCATGTTAACATTGTATATTATGTGGTATGATTAGTTAAAATACAACAATTCAACTAATATTAATCCTAGTTGCTTGGCTGCTCATGTGATTCACATTTTTATTTTTCTTAAAAATTCAAATCGTTTAATCAAGATTTCACAAATAAAGAAAAAAATATTGTGAAATCTTTTAATTTTTTTAATATGCTAGCTAATATTTAAGAGATACCAAATTAGCTCATGAATCGTTGTATTTTAATTGATTAGACTATAAATAACATGACGGACCAGATTGATACAATAATTTCTAAGGTTGATATAAACATTCGCACATTCTCTTCATTTAAAAAAGACTGAATAAATTTCCCCTCCAAAATTTTTGCAAATTCCCTCCATATTTGGGCGGTTTTTTTGGCTAATTCCCACTTCTCCTTAATTTCTAGGGTTCTCTCATTCCATCATAGATCTATCTTGTGTCTCTCTTCATCTTAGTCACTTGTTCAGCCTCACAAAGTCACCGACTTCTCCTGTCTTCATCGGCCGTTGTAGCTCTCCTCTCTGTCGAAGTCATCGAGTCACCATCTTCTCCCTTTTCCATCAACCGTTGCAGCTCTCCTCTCTCAAACTCTTTCTTCCTCGGCTGGTTTGTTTATTTCTTCTTACGATTTGATTCTCTGCTTCTTCTCTCTCGAATGTTGTGTGCATCTCATTTAAGTTCTTGTAGGTTCTTTCATATACACACAATAAGCTACACATCTTGCTTCTGTAACACTACTGCAAATGGAAAGTTGCCCATCAAAGTGAGGATGGGTGGGAGAGTGATGTTCCTTGGACGCTAGGTTAGTGGGGTTAATACTTGGATACGAGACTACGAGTATATGGAGTTTGGGTTTATTCAATATAGAATAAAATATTAATTAAGTCAGTGAAGCTAAACAATCGGTCTATAATAATATAATATGTGCAAAAATGAGGGATTGAATAAGTGACAAAGGGATTTAGATCTAAGAATACTCTTAACTGTTAGTGACTATCCCTCTTTTTTTTTCAAAAAAATAAAATAAAAAGGTACGTGTATATATGTTGTTGTGTTTTTCATTATGCAAATTTTTAATTAATTATTTGATAATATATGGAAAAGCAGAGTTAATTATAAGGAGGTTTGATACATGTATTCATTTTCATGTTGTTGGATTTTATATAAGAAGGCAGCACGCTACTTTGGATGCAACACTTGATTGCATTTTGTTGTTTTTAAAGTTGTAGTCAAACTCTTGGCCATAGGTTTCGTGGTATATGTTTTGTCTTTTTTTGTAGCTCCCTTAAAACTCAAGAGAGCATCATATGAAAAAAGCAAAAAAAGAAAAAAAAAACCATAAACAGAATGGGAGAGTCATTATAGAGAGACGTTAAATCTCTCTCCCTGCTCTACCATCATGAAGTAGTGAATTGTTAGGCCTTCTCTTCTTGTACTTGGTTTTTGAGGAATGATTTGTTGATTGCTTGTTATTGTTGTGTTAATTTGAGTGGTCAAATTCATCTTAGTGGTTGCATACCATCCTTTTTTTTTTATGTTTATTCATATCTTTTGACTTTTTGTTCTCTTTATTTTCTTTAATAGGATCATTACATGAGGATCAAGGCATCTAGAAGTTCTAATACAGATTCTTCAAGTGATGGGCAGTCAAATTAGCTAGATGAAGAAGAAATGAACCTATATTTAGAGGTTGTAGGTGATAAGAACAAGAAGGGTCGCATATTTAGCTTAGGATCTGAGGCCAAAGATGTTGATTCCTCATCTTATTCTTATAGGTCTTCTCCTCTTTCCATCAACACAATGCTCCAACCTAATATTGAAAATGTTATCACAGAGCTTAGACAGGAGAATCACAATCTTAAGCAACAGATTGAAATTATTCTAACTAGGTTGGAAGCACTTCAGCAAAAACTCTCTGGGGCTGTCAACAATTCAAACCTTAAAACTCATAACGCTGATGTTAGCCCACCATAAGATAGGGTGGCTATTAGATTGTTTGACTACATTAAATATTTGTCTGGTTTGTTTGATATATTATATGCATTTTCACTTTAGTACTTTTGTTGCTTTGTAGTTGTTAATTTACTATCATTTTAAAATTTGGTTTGAATTTGATTTTATTTGCAATCAATTTAATTCCACTTTTAGTTATTTAACCATTATAGGTTATTAAGGTTGACTTACCATAAAATTCAAAATAACAAAAAAATTTTAATTAGAAAGAAAAAATTAAAAAAGCTTAGAGATTGATATTAAATTATTTTTTAAAAAGATTTCACTTTATAACAAATTAGTGACGGAAATTTTATATATTAGACTAATATCTTAACCTATCATATTTATCTTAAAAGTATAAATTTTAGATATTATTAGATATAATTATATGGTTTTTGATAGAGCACAATGGCGTCGTGCGATCCATGTAGCCGACGCCACCTAGTAGGATAAAGGCTTTGTTGTTGTTGTTATTGTATTAGATATAATTATATCTTAACCTATTGTATTTATATTAGAAGTATAAATATGATATATTATTAATTAAATCTAATAATATCTTAGATTTATAATTATACTTTGTGGTTAATTATTATAACTGTTATGTAGTATTTGCTTTTACTAATATAATATGAAAGAAGAATCATTTGTAAGTGGTTCTTGATGGTTGTTTCGTTGGTCAATAAATAAATGATGGTTATTAATTACAATTGTTATTTTTTATGGTTTCACAAATTCTACTTCTCAATATATGATAGTGCATATATTTAACCATTATGTTTTAGTGTTATATATCCTTGTATGACCTCCGCCTCAACATGCATGACATTAATTCGCTATAATCGTTATTTATTAAGCGTTATATATCTTTGAATATCCAATAGTGCCACCACCTTGACACCACGCCACTATTGAATCATAATCCTTAAACCAACCACGCTCACCACTACTGGTCATCCATGTAAGGCTAAGAAGTTGAAGTTTCTATTTGTGGAAACACCGTGCACAGCCATTCTTCTTTATCTCAAGATATATACCATATCAGGCTATCAGATCATAATGGAATATGTGCTGAGAGAATAATTCAGGAGAAACCTATATATAATAATAAGATGAATTTAAGCTAAATAAATTTTGCTGAAAAGAACTAGTTGCTTATCCAACCCATATCATCAATATCCCATGTTTACAAATTAACATGAAGAGTTTTAACTTGAGACCCGAGAGCATCCAAAAAATACACGATGAACTACAAAAACATTACTGGTTTTATTTTCATATTTAAGGTGCAATTTTTCAGTGTACTTGAGAGTAAAAAAAAAAAGGGACAAGCCTTCTTCTTCTTGTTCTTTACTGAATGTTAACGTTGGAGGAATAAGTAAGACCAACAGACCAACCAGAAGGAGCAACATTCCAAGCAATAACAGTCTGTTTTGTGGTGTACGACGTTATCTTAAACGACAAATCTTGTCCACCTAATGTCGCAAAAGCTTGATACGATGCTCCCCAATTATGGCTCATACTAATCCATCCCGTTCTACTTCCTTTCACCCACATGTTTCCAATGTCTCCTCCTCCTCCGACATTCATCACATACACAAGCAGCCAATAGCCGTTCCCTTGGAACGCGAATCTCAGCCCGCCGTTCCTCTGGCACGGCACTCGCCGGTACACTACAGGCACGATGCCGGCGTTCCAGTCAGCTATTTTCATGAATGCTGGCTTTGACATGTCGAAATGTACGCGTGGCGGGTTGCACCAGCCGCCGCCGTCGGAGGGTTGGGCCCAGTTTGGTGGGCAGAGGTTGGTGGCCGTCACGGAGGTGAACATGACGTCTTTGTGACAGGCGCTTGATTGGTAGCACTTGATTTGGTAACATGTGCCGCAAGCGAAGCCATTGTTGAAGAGTGTGGAGCTTAGTGCTACTGTGTCTGTGCCGTACCCGTTCATGAACAAGTTCCCGTACCCACATGCTCCTCCTTTAATAATCATCAATTCAAAAGAAGGCTTAACGCTACAGCAATATATATATATATATATATATAAAGCTATTGATTAACCCTATTCATATAGATATAAGGCCTCTGATGTCTCTCTCTCTGATGTCTTTTAATTTGTAATACTCTAATCTCTCAAATGTTTCTTTCTTTCTTTTTTAATATTAGATTCTATATAAAATATGTAGTATTTTGATATCTTGACGAAATTGTTCAATTTTAAATTTGTCATATTTTTTTAAAGAAATTAAATAAAAATGCGCAATTTTAGACTATTTGTCTTTGAAAAATCATTAAAAATTAAAAAATGCGTGTAAAGTATTAAAATGTAACTTATAATCTAACACTCAAAAGGTAAAAAAAGAAAAAAAAAATTGAAGATTGAGACATTACAGAGAGCATTAGATGCCCCAAGCGGATTCAGGGTTTGGATATAAGATCAAATGGATGATGATTAATGAATGAACGAACGAACATACCCATTGTAGCAGAACCAGTCTCGTCGCCATAAAAGGTGGCGTGAGCAAGAGCCCATGGGTTTGGCTGGAACACTCCGGTGGCGGCTGCTGGGTTTCCGACGACTGTGAGGATCCATGAAAGTAACAAGAAGCTACCGAAGCGAAGGATGGGAGCCATGTTTGAGGCTTTTGGATATAATGCGATTGTATGATAGGTGTGGTCATTGACTAGTACGTGGATTCTTATATAAACAGCGCAAAATGCCTTCGTGTTGCCCACGAAGGTATGATCCATCGATCTCTCTACCCTTTGAGTGAGTATTATTAGCTTTAACATATATCGGGTGATATAACAGATTTAAAGGTTTGACTTTTTTTAAAGTTAAAAAATAAAGTTGGTGGGGTACAATATAAGAACAAACAAATATATGTAATTATTGGAGGAGAGATCATTGTTGGAATTTGTTTTATTCAATGTTAGAACGTGCAGGCAAGTCGCAAAGGGTTGGCCAGGCCATGAATTGCATCCGTAATGCTTCCAGAAACATAATATGGTCAACTGAGGAAAGCTAATATTGGTAAACTGATACAAATTATACAAAGACTTGTGCACCCTTATAACTAAAAATACTGCATCATATCCTTAATATAAGATTCCATCTGTAGCACAAAAATTATATTACATACGGATTTATATTAAGAACCGGAAGTAATAATAACTCATATCAATTGTCTGGAGGATGTTCTTTTATATGCTATACAAAGCACAAATGCTTGCAAGCAGGCTCAATTAATAACAATTGATCATCATATATTCTTGGACATAATTGGTCAACTAGTACTCCTCATGTCTAATGTTGGATCTAATTGGGAAGTTGATATTGGTTTTAAACATAAAATCTATTTAACATAATTATCAATTGTTTCCCTAATTAGCCCTATTGACATATTCCTTCAATAATAATCAAGTAGGGGAGGGAATGAGAGAATTAAAGAAGATGACTAGAGAATTTTAGAAAAATCATGTTATGTTAACTAACTTTTTTAATATAATCAAATTATTTAATTAGGTCTTACATTAAGGTCAAAAAGAGTACAAATTAAATGAAGTTTGTACATCCACTAAACTGATATAACTCATCTCAATCGTCCGGTATATATTCTTTTATATGCTATACAAAGCCCAAATACTTACAAGAAGGCTTAATAAGATAACAATTGATCATCTGATATCGTTGGTAACAAGAAGAATATATATTTGACTTTAATGTCTTTCGCGTATGACCTTGAGAGCTTTCTGACTTGATACAAAGTAACGTAGCTCTAATTATTTGCCTCCTTCACTTTTTATCAACAGAGTTTGGCACAGCAAGACCGTTTCTAGATACACACACGCACAAACACACATTTAAATAAATTATATGTGTACGTGCATGGTTATGCATATATACACCAAATTTTAGTGAAATATGTACGTACTCAAACTAATTAATACTACTTCTGGTCTTAAAATTAAGAGCTAGTTTAGAAGTGAATTTTGGTCCTAAATATTAGACATTTTTTCATCTTATCTCTTATATTTTTTGTTTTTTAAAAATTAATTTGTTTGACTTATAAACTGATATATAATCTAGTGATATATATATATACATATATATAAGTATTCCAGAGAGATCATATAATATATGCTATAATTAAGTAATTTATTTAGTTTGTTTAATCTCTTCAAATGAGTTAACTAATTCTTATATTAAAGACTGGAGATAATAACAACTTGATCATTTCAAACATTAATTACTTCCTTTTGGAAATGTATGTACATGGTTATGCACATACATGCATAATACAATAGTTTAGCAGGTGAACTTAATTCTTTTGAAAAGATCAGGAACGTACCATTGCTCAAAGCATATTAATTACTTCCTTCTGGTAATGTAATCAATCTTGTAGCAGAATCATACAGCATTGGAGTGCCACAGCTGAGACAAAAATTTCTTTCAGTGGTTAAAAATAATGCTCTAAATAAAATAATAGTACTAAAAATACGTGTTAAGTTAATTAAGGGAAAGTTTTATATATACTTGGTGCATTTCACCGTGTTGGAAGAACCTCCACTTGAAATTGACAGTATGGTCCCAAAGAAGGAAGTATTTTCAGTACCACAGTTTGGACAAGGGCCCTATAAATTAAAAAGTGAACCTGTATAGTCAGAACTTGTACTAATATCAATATATATATAACCCTAATTAAAGGAAACAGTATTATAACTACTTATTAATTAAATTTGACACCTTCAAAATCAGGGAGTCTTTTACAACTGCATTTGTGAGAGACTGAGCTAGCCACAGAATAAAGGGAACTGCTGCAAACCATGTAAGAATGAAGCTAAAGGGCTCCGGAATCTGCACCCAACAATTCACAAAATATATATATGTTAACAGTATACTCCCTTCGGGTTTTAATACAATAGAAAGATAACTAATTTGTGAATATTAAGAAAGTTAGTTATTAGTAACAAACATGTATTGATTTGTCTAAAATACGTTTTCTAATTTTGTGTAATGTAACTACTCTTGATGGAAACCCCCTTCCTATGTGGATACAATCAATAGGGGTACTTTCGGGACAAAATTATAAATTTAGGGGGACAAAGTAGGTTAAGATCTTATATTTAGGATCAAAATAAACCTCTTATCTAGCTTTTATATTTAGGAATGGAGGTGGTATAAATCATTAATTAGGAGCAGTAGTTTCTAAATTTACATGAGATATGAAGAACCTTTCATGTTGTCCTAGCTTTAATTTCTGCAGAAACTTCATCTCTGATTTCTCATTTGTTTCACAAACCTATGACGTTGGATTATAAGCCCCTCTTATAACCAACATTAAAAGTCTTTGACCAACGTTAAAAGCCTTTTCTATTGTAGTGTAATAACTCTGCGGACTTTACCAGGAAATGAGTGGTCATCATGCACTTGTGCATAAATAGTACTTGCCGTTCTCTATTAATTTCTGGGATTGACTTTTATTGGATATCCAATACTATACGTGCAGATATATAAGTCTGTTGATATTGAAAAAGAAAATCAAATATATAAGAAAGGCCCTAAAATTTCAACTACTTCTAGAGACTGACGTTATGGAATGAAACTACTGCTCCTTTTTTTTTTTTTTTTTGGCCCAGGAAATGAAACTACTGGTGTATCCTAACAGGAGTAGAAATAAATGAGAACATACCTCTATCAGATTTGAGACCTCAAATCCAGTCAATTCATCAAAGAAAAAGAACCTGAAAAATAGAGAAGAGGAGTAAAAAAATATATAAAGTCATGATATAATCAAGTCATGTAAACATATTTTTTTTGATCTTATATTTTTGGATATTTAGTCCTAAAACCATGCATGCGTGCACTTCATCCATAATGAGAGAGAGAGAGAGAGAGGGAAGTTGCTTACAATCCTAATGAAACGACGGTTGCTGGGACTTTCAGTAAGAGCATCTTTAAGTAATCAACAGATAAGTCACTGTAAACCTGTTCAAATTAAAGAGATTATGCCACTTATTAAGAGAGAAATAAAGATAAGGACATCAGTGTCAAATAATAGTAATGATGAATCATCTTACTATTAAGCCTACTGCAAAATTCTATTATCTCATGTCTTTAATATAAAATTAAGGAAGGAAGCTAAATAAATTACTTTAAAGTATTTATAGATATTTATCAATGTTCTTTAAAATATTTTTTCTAACTTATAAACTGATATATAATATAATGGTATACATAAGTGTTTCACAGAAATCGTATAATATATGCTATAATTAATTATTCTCTCCGGTCCTAAATATAAGATAAATTTGACTTTTTTGAAGATATTAAGAAAGAAAATTAAATTAGTCCCTCCGGTCTTAATTATAGGACAACATTTAGGAGTTGATATTGGTCCTAATTATACGACAAATTTTTAATTTTTGTCAATTTCTTCCCATAATACCCCCCATTGATACTTTCTCAATAATAATGGAACACAATAACAATTTTAAAATACACCTATGTATTTTATAAAGTGAGTAATACTTGCAATTCATTAATGTCACATACACCTCAATTCTACTGTTTCTTTTATTTCTTTTAATAAAATAATTTTGAAACCTTGAGAAACTTTAAGTTAACGTAACGCCTTTTGATAGTTTTTTAAAATAGAGAGTAATACAAGTTGTTTGTGGTTTTTTCTTGCCTTTCAGGCGCACTAGCTAGAGAAATTAATTCTCAATCTTTGTAATGAATGGATCAAATCTGACTTTGTTAATTAAACAATGAGTTCTGAGGTCCTTAACTACAATTTCCTCAGATACAAAAAGTGCTCCAATTAATACTCCAAAGTTAGGGCATTTTTGGAAAATAAATAAGATTAACTAATTTAACTACTATTCTTAATTTTTCCAAAGTTAGGTAAATATGTCCTATAATTAGGACCAGAGGGAGTACTCTAAAATATTTATATTTATTGTTTTTTCTCCAAACTATTTTACCTAACATATAAACTGATATATAATCTAATAATACACAACATTTGATATGATTAAGTAACTTATTTAGCTTTCTTAATTTCTCCAAACAAAGTTAACTATGTCTTATATTTAGGACATGAGGGAATAGTCTATTTAACTTCGTTAATCTCCCTAAATTATACAACCGAGCGTTATACCCCCTTCATTCTTAATATAAGACATATTTAGGGAGTTGAAGACATAATTTTCATATTGTCAATCCTTATTTAATTTACACCTTATTGATGATCTCTTTATAATAATCAATGAGAAGAGGGGACGTGGGAATTAAGGAATATAATTAGAGTATTTTAGTAAATCATGTCATATTAACTAATTTAACTAACTTCTTTATTCTAATAATGCCTGTTACTTGATTATGATATGATTTTTGCCATTGTCAGTATTTCTGTATTTGTAATATATATAACTGATCTGTATAACTTGTGCAAACCTTGAAGACAGGTCCATTAATGATTATAATGATTGGTTTAATCAACCACGTCCCTCCGATACTCGCCAGAAGAATTTTCTGCATGTTTTTATTTTTTTATTTTTGGCAGCAATTTTCTGCATGTTTTATAATATAAGATATTTCGTCTAAATTATAACTTTAACTAACTTTCCCAACTTAGGAAAGGTAATTAACTGAAATATGTAACAAGAACCAGAGAGAGTACTTGGGAACACTAACGATAAAACAGATTACAGGCTATGTATCGCTCACCTTTCTACTACGAAGACTGCACCGTGGACCCTCAGCCACAATTTCACTTCCTTCTATCTAGAAAACAAACCTATGAGATCAGAAAATGTGACCAGCAGACGTCTTAACTAAAAAATGCAAATTATAGTCCATACAGTAAGCAAGCAAAAATATATATATATATATATATATTTGAAAATGAAAACATCAAAAGGCGAACCTTTAGTCTCAGCTTCAATTCATCAAACTCTTTATCGCTCATAATCGGTTTTCCAGAAACATAAGCCATTGAAGCTTCCAGAAATTTTTGTTCACCAGAACCTGTAGTCAACCAAAAATGACTTCAAAAACCCAAAAAAAGAAAAGAAAAAAAGACAAGCAATGTAACTTGACTCCACTTGTCACTGCAGTTTCTAAAGCTACTCTCTCTCAGTGAAGTTATTTCGTACTTAGCATCACAACACTGCTTCCTTCCCACATAAGTTCCTCCTTAAGATTATCAAATTCCTCATTTGACATAATAGCCTTTCCCTCATAGTAGAAAGCCTGTCAATTTAAATAATATAATTAATGCCCATACCTTAATTAATTAATATCTAACTTAAAATTCAAGTTAAATATATAAACAACTAATTGAGCTAAGAAGAAGAAAATTTTGGCGAACATATATATATATACCTGAAGTGCTTGAAGAAATTCTTGTTCCATCTCGCCGACTGATTTCTTCTCTTTTTTGTCTATGCTACAATACTGAAGGATTTTACTGTCAACGGCTTCTTCGCTTTCTTCAACCTTGCCTGAAGGTGGTGGTGGTGGAGTGACACCTTGTTGATCCGTGGTGGCCTTATTAGGGGGCAACAGAAAAGCACGGCGGCGGCGAAGGCAGAAGTAGCGGCGGCCATTGAACTGAATCAAGTGGACCCCACCAGGAGAAGAAGAGGATAAGGAAGAAGTTGGAATGAAGGGTCTTGGGTTAGGGGTAGTGAAGGGACGAGAGCTCGTTAATGTGAAGGCAAATTTGTGAGCCATCGTTGTGAGCCTGAGAAGTGAGAAACAGAGAGAGAGAGAGAGAGAGAGATAAGTTATGCTAAGGAAACCATATGAACGAAAAAGGATATGTTTGGAAATAGAGGGAAAGAAAAGGGATAAGGCTAAGAATGAAGTGTGTGGAGGGAAATGTAACGGCCAAATACTTGTTTTGGTTTCCAATAGGATAGGAAGAGGATCAGATTACTTACTTATATATATATATATATATATATTCTGATGCTTAGGTTTCAGATTCGCAGGTTTCTAGTTTGTCAAATCAAATCATAATGTCTGATGGTCTTTCATGTTGTGCCACGTGGGAGTCCCGATTTGGCAGATGACGTGGTCCACAGAAACTCCGAAAATTCCACATGCGGGTCTATTAGCTGGGCCTTGGGCCTGCATTTGACCCATCTCAGTCTTCATTGTGATGCACAACCACAGTCTTATTGCTCCCTCTAACCCCGAAACAGTATTTGTAAATATCCTTAATTGTGTCCCACTGGTAAGAAGCTGACTTAATCCACAAGGTCATCAAGAGGTATGTCTTGATTCTGGTGAGTTCATGAGATCCAACTCATTTAAATATTTTATAGAAAAGATCTCCTAAACTGTGGATTATGATTTGTTGGAAAGTGAAGTTAAATTTCTCTCCCAAAATTTTATGTAGAGGAGGTTGTTAATGATTTTGGAATGAGGTGTACCAAGGAGATCCTTCAATCTCTCCTTTATCTCAACTTGAAATCTTCACGTAATTAAGTTAATATAGAAAAATTTATCAATATGGCAAAAAAGTAAAATTTATCAAATTTGTTGGCAAAAGGAAATTAAAATTTAATTTGGTTTGTTGAACACATTTTCCATTTTAAAAATAACTTAAATAATTTTTTTTGATAGTAACCTTAAATAATTTTTTAATAGAAAAAACTCCCTTTAAGAAGAGAAGCGTCACTTTTTAATTTTGGTTGAAAGGGACAATTTTAAATACACACACCCTACCCCAAAACTTCATGACTTCAGGTACATTCTAAATTTTAAGAATGGGATCTTTTTTAGGGAGAATTGCTGATAAATACCTTTTTAGCAAATTAATTCCTGAATGCTACCATTGCACATAACAGAATATGTTTTGCACATACGGAAGATGATTTGCACAAAACGGAAGATCGCTTGCACACACGGAAGATCACTGGCACGCTTGGTAGCAATCAGCAATTAATTTGCTTCCAAAGTATTTTTCAGTAATTCTCCCTTTTTTTAACATCTCAAAATTTTGAAAGGAGGTTTATAAAGTATAGGAAAGAGACACAAAAAGAACTTTAAAAATAGAAAAGGATAAAATGATGTTTTAAATATTCATAATATTAAAAAGGTGTTAGTATCTTATTTATTCTTTTTTAAATTAAAAGAAAATGATACAAATACCCTTATATATATATATATATATGTATGTATGTATGTATGTATGTATATATTCATCTTCAGTCATCACCGTGGAAGCTTGAGCCTCCCTTCCTTCGTCGTCTCTCTTTCTTTCACCTATTCAAGCTTCGAGCAGTTTTTGATGACCAATCTGTCGGAGCATGTCCTTCTTCCTGACTTAGCAAAGCGGCTCATGGAAACTATTTGCAGCGAGTAGAAGCAAACCCCTCCGAGTTCCTGGAAGATTGCTCTCTCTCTCTCTCTCAAATCGACGAACTCATGGAAGATTGGGAAAAGGAGACGTCTCTCGGATAACAAGGCTGACTATTTCCTTTTGATATTGTGGCTGAGAAGTGATGATTCTGAATCTGGATTTCTTTTTCGCTTTGTTTTTTAAAATTTCTTTTGGCATTCATAGCTGCTTCTTAACATTTATACAATTTTCTGTTAGAGAAAAATGCTGTGATAGAACTCATAGAAGTGGTTTGGGTTTTCAGATAAAATGTTGTTAGAGAAAATTTCTTACAAAGCTTTGTGTGAAGGAAAGTGGGCCGATGGGGTTCCTTGTATAATTTGGGAATTAGATTTTTTTTTTTTTGTTCGATAGAATTCCTTGTATCTTGCTTATTGAACTATAATTTGCAAAAATCTTATCAAAACTTGTTAAAGTCTTGAACATGTGAAATCCTTATCAAAAGTGAGAATCAATTCCTTACCACTATAGCAAGTGGTGAATTTTAAATTGAAATATGTAAAAATCTTATCAGAATTTGTGAAACCCTTATCAGAAGTGGAAATAAATACCTTGTCATTGTAGCAAGTGATGAATTTGGAATTAGAATTTGAAAAAATCTTATCAAAACTTGTTACCAAACACACACTATTAGAAGTGGGAATCAATATCTTATCATTGTAATAAGTAGTGATTTTTGAAGTGAAATTTGTGAAATCTTATGAGAACTTGTTAAAATCTTATATGAACTTATGAAACTCTTATTAA
This sequence comes from Inga leiocalycina, assembly GCA_963242795.1. Lineage (NCBI taxonomy): Eukaryota > Viridiplantae > Streptophyta > Magnoliopsida > Fabales > Fabaceae > Inga > Inga leiocalycina. Next base: position 43,186,633 of record OY725332.1, read on the forward strand.
AAGTATAAATCAATACCTTGCCAGCAAGTGGTGATTTCTGAATTAGAATTTATGGAAATCTTATTAGAACTTATTAAAACCTTATATGACTTTGTGAAACCCTTATTAGAAGTAGGAATCAATACCTTGCCATTGGTAGCAAGTGGTGATTTTTGAAGTGGAATTTGTTAAAATCTTATAAGAACTTGTTAAAACTTTATCTAAACTTGTTAAACCCTGATTAGAATTCTTTGTTCTATTTTTAAACTTAGAGGGAAATTTTTCTCATTTCTATTTAATTTTGAAATGGACAAATTAGACCCTCACACCTCTATAATATTATGAATATTTGAAATACTTTTTTGTCCTTTAACATTTTTAAAGTACCTTTTCAGGGATTTTCCCTATTTCCTATAGATAATCATTTTTATGCTTGTGGTTTGACCATACAATTATATCATTTAAGAAGAAAATAATTTGTAGCAATTACTGCCAATCTTCCCTAACTTTTGATTAAAAGAGGGAGTTACTAATTGCATGACTCATGCTGTTGCAAGCCAGATCCAATATGTGACCTTACATTTAGAAGAGGCAATCTATCATATATTTATTTTTTTAGTCTATCCCAAGTACAAATATTTAATAACTATTTATTTAAAGAAATAAGGACAAAAGACAAATCTACACTACAAGTAATGAATCTACACTATTAGGTTTTTCACAAGCTTTGTTAAGGAATTCACGACATTTGATGAGGTTTTAATAACTTTCACTTACTAAATAACAAATATACATTATGAGATTTTTCACGACTTAATATGAGATTACCAACTTCATAGTTAATTTTACCAAGTGCGGATATGAATTTCACAACTTTCCATTTAAAATAGAAAATTTGTGAAAATGAGAAAATAGACATTGATTAATTCCTACACTTAATATGAGATAACTAACTTTTGATTTGATTTTGTTAAATTCGGATATGAATTTCACAACTCTCCATTTAAAATTGAACATTTGTGAAAAATGAGAAAACAAGTATGGATTAAATCCTAAGCTTATTATGATTTTACCAAGTTTGAACATGAAATTCACAACTCTGCATTTTAAATTGAATACTTGCGAAAATGAGAAAACATGCATGTATTAATTTCTAGACTTAATACGAGATTACTAACTTTATAATTGATTTTATCAAGTTTGGGTTTGAAAATAACAACTCCCACAAGTGTTACCTGAAAACAATAATTTCTAAACCTTATAAGCTATTGCCCACTTTTCCAAATAATAATTCCCACCAGCTCTGGACAAATCAATATGCAGAACCGGCTTCAAAAAGTTTAGGAGGAACAAATCAATAAATAAAAGGTTCCTCGAGATAGTGATAGGTAATATAGGAGGAGGAATAGAAGAAGGACCGGCTTCAAAAAGTTTAGACTCAAAAGATATTGGCTGAGAAGGTTCAGGATGAGAAGTTGAGACAAGCACAGGAGGTCTCAACTCAGAATGTGGTGTCTCAAATGGTCTGGGTTCAGGAGGTGACTCTGGCTCAGGCATGAAAGAAGGTTTAGAGGTACCAGAGGTAGAGGGGCCATATGCTATAGCATCAAGTCTGGCTACAATCGACCTCAGAAGCTCACCCTGTACATGTTATTCTGCTAACAATTCTTCGTGCCTCTTATCCATCCTTTCCACTAGTTGTCCCATCTTAACATTCATGTGAGTGATCAACTCAGCATTGGTATTTGCAATGTCGATATGAAATCACTTTAGCATATTTTCCATAAAATGTTGTAGTATGGCATTGAGGAAGGAAGGTGAGGATGTAGTGCCAGTTGGAGCAGAAGACTGTGTGTCATCCATTCTACTTGTCTAGTCTCAGTCTTCTTCTTCTTCTTTCTGGGGCCTAACTCCAGAGGACCCTTGAGAGGTATTTCAATGTTCAGTTTCCCAATTTGTTTCCTCCCAACAAGAGTTATCCTCTCAACCGGTTCCTTACTCTCCAGATACCAAATCTTGTTCTTCTTCAAAATCAGAGATATGAGCTGAGGATATAGCATAGGAGTAGATGGCTTCCCTTCAGTCTTGTACTTCTATATCTCCGCAAAAATATATTCTCCCAAGTCTTTTTGCTCTTGGAGAAGGAAAGAAGCAAACAACCTATAGTCCCTTTCAGTGAAATGTGTATAATTATTGGATTTGTTTACTAAGGCTCTAGAGTAGATGTACCATAGAACCTTGTGGTGGTGACACATATCACTCGGATTGAAGTTTAAAGGTCCCACTAACTCACCAGGTCTAAGAACAGAGAAGATCTGGTTAGGCTCAAGTTTAGAATAGATATCATCAGGGGAATTTTCTATTCCTAACCAAATATTAATCCTAGAGGATGAGATGAGAATTTTCTGACCTCTAACTTTTATGGTCATTTCTTCCTCTACTAATCTTCTAACAGGGTCAATTTGTATTTCAAGATTGCAGTAGAAATAACTAACTACCTTGGTGCAAAAGGGTAATTTAATAGATAACCAAGGCATAAAGGGTTCAAGGTAGGGACTAAGGTCGTACTTCAATACCTCCTGAAGAACTTGGAGATCAATGCAGTGAGTATTGCACACCTTCCTCATAGAGAAATGAGTCAGGAACTTCTGAGACTCCTCCAACTTGCTAACATTGAAGCCTTTAGGGGGAGAGTATTTTCCTCTTCTGGCTTCTTAGAGGATTGACCCTTCTTTGCTCTTCTTTTCTTTGAATCCATGCCTTCCATGATAGCTTCTTCAAGAAAGCCAGGCATTGCTTTGGCAATATTTTCATCGTATTTTCATCATCATCACTTGGGTAGTTACTTGAGTGATCATATGAAGAATACAGCAATTTTGAGCGCGTACCTGTCATGAATAATATTGTATTTATCCATGTATATTTCCTCTATTACTGGATGACTCTTTAGAACAGATTTGAATTGAAAATCAGATGATTTAATATTTGCACCCAGGTTTACTCGAGGCCTTACTCAAGTAACATTGAACATCATTTGAGGCCTCCCTCGGGTAAGCTGTCTCTTCACCTTCTGACTGTTTACTTTCAACCGTTGTGCAGTTTTATTTGAAATTAATACTTTACTAGCACATTTCCAAGTTCATGACTCAAGTGGCTATTCGAGTAATGCATCCATTACTTCAAGTTGTCACTCTAGTGATACATCTATTACTTGAGGTTGTCACTCCAGTTATGCTCATTACTAGAAGTTGATACTCCAGTAATGTTATCCTCTGTTAACCTCTGTTATTCATACCCCAAAACAGAATATTATGATCCTGTAACAACAAATTGCTAGAAACTACGATGCTTAAGTTAGTAATAATCAAAACATCAATAAATAATATCATCTAACATTTTGTAAACACTAGATAACTTATAACTCATTGGGATTTACGATTCCCAATTCTCTTCTAATATATAAAAAATTGATCTTTTACAAGAGGTTTTGTAAAGATATCAGCTAGTTGAAGATGAGTTGGAATGAATATGACTTTGATATCTTTCTTTTGGACATGATCTCTAATGAAGTGATGTCTAACATCAATATGTTTGGTTCTGGAATGTTGAACAGGATTCTTTGCCAAACTTATCGTGCTAGTGTTGTCACAGTATATTGGCATTTCTTTCAAATAAATACCAAGATCCTGGAGTTGTTGCTTTAACCAAATTACTTGTGCACAATAACTTGATACTGCAACATACTCAGCTTATGTTGACGAAAGAGACACTGTAGTTTGTTTCTTGCTAAACCAAGATACAAGTGAGCCTCCAAGAAATTGGCCTTGTCTACTTGTGCTCTTGCTGTCCATCTTGTATCCTCCATGATCAGAGTCTGAGTAAGCAACTAGATATTCACTTCTTCCTTTGGGATACCATAGACCCAATTCTTGTGTATCAGCAAGATATCGAAAGATACGTTTCAGCATGTGACTCTTTTGGTGCTGATTGATATCTTGCACACTACCCACACTGAATTGAATGTCAGATCTGCTTGCAGTGAGATAGAGTAATGATCCAATCATTCCTTTATATTTTATGATATTGTAATCTTTTCCCTTGACATCCGCATCAAGCAATGTGGTTGAGCTCATGGGTGTGTCCGTTCCATTTGCTTTATCCAATCCATACTTCTTCAATAGCTCTTTCAAATATTTTGTTTGAGATATGAAGATTCCATTCTTTCTTTGTTTGATTTGAAAACCGAGAAAGAGATTTAATTCTCCCATCATTGACATCTCAAACTCTCCCTGCATTATCTCAGAAAATTCTGTGCACATAGTTTCGTTAGTAGCACCGAAAACTATATCATCAACATATATTTGCACAATTAATATATCATCACGTTTTCGTTTTGTAAAAAGTGTTGAATCAACTTTTCCTCGTACAAAACCTTGATCAATAAGAAATTTACTGAGCCTTTCGTACCATGCTCTAGGAGCTTGTTTTAAACCATATAAAGCCTTTTTGAGTTTGAAAACATGGTCAGGTTTGGTTACATCTTTGAAACCTGGAGGTTGATCTACATATACTTCTTCTATGATGTAGCCATTTAGAAATGCACTCTTTACATCCATTTGATAGAGTTTGAATCCTTTGATGCATGCAAAGGCTAAGAGTACGCGTATAGCTTCCAATCTAGCCACTGGAGCATACGTTTCCTCATAATCAATTTCTTCTTCCTGATTATAGCCTTTGGCCACCAATCTTGCCTTGTTTCTGACAATAATTGTGGATTCATCAAGTTTGTTCTTGAATACCCATTTAGTGCCAATAATCGGATGATCCTTAGGTCGGGGTACCAAATCCTAAACTTGATTTCTTTCAAATTGATTTAGTTCTTCTTGCATTGCTATAACCCAATCATTGTCTGATAAGGCTTCGTCAATGTTAGAAGGTTCAATCTCAGAAATAAATGTAGAAAAACTTACTTCATTGAAAATTCTATTTCTAGTTTTGACTCCTTCATTCACATCTCCTATGACTTGATCTAGGGGATGACTCCTATTGTATTTCCAGGCTTTAGTTTGACCTAGTGACTGTTCTTCTTCCTTGGTTTGATCAACTTCTGGAATAAAAGATTTAGAAATAGATTGACCATTTTCTTGATTTAAAACAACTTCCTGCTCATCATCAATAGTTTTGTCAGAGGATTCAAATTCATCAAATACAACGTGAATTGATTCTTCAACAACACATGTTCGTTTATTGAAAATTCTATATGCTTTACTTTGGTTAGAATATCCTAGGAAAATTCCTTCATCTGTTTTTGAATCAAATTTTCCTAAGTTATCTTTACTATTATTATGAATGAAACACTTACAATCGAAGATGTGTAAATGGGCAAGATTCAGCTTCCTTCCTTTGTATAGCTCGTATGGTGTCTTTCCAAGTTTTGTTCTAATGTAGGCTCTGTTTGAAACATAGCACGCTGTGCTCATTGCATTGGCCCAGAAAACTTGAGACACGTTCTTTTCATTTAGCATTGCTCTAGCCATTTCAGTGAGCACTCTATTCTTTTGTTCCACGACTCCATTTTGTTGTGGTGTCCTTGGAGCAGAGAAAGTGTGATCAATGCCATTAGTATCACAATATTCTTTAAAGGCTTGATTCTCAATTCTCCACCGTGATCTGTCCTGATACCTGTAATGGACATACCTTTCTCATTTTGTACTTTCTTGGCAAAAATAATGAATTCTGCAAAGGTTTCATCCTTTGATGACAAAAAAATAGTCCATGTAAATCTAGAGAAATCATCAACAATGACCAATGAATATAAGTTGCCACCAAGACTTTTAACTCTTGCTGGACCAACTAAATCCATATGTATCAGTTGAAGTGGTCGATTTGTTGTAATCTCATTTTTTGATTTAAAAGATGATTTAGTTTGTTTACCCTTTTGACATGCGTCACAGATCAAATCGTTTTTAAAACTTACTTTCGGTAAACCAAGAACTAAATCCTTTTTGAGTAATTTGCCTAGTTGGTGCATGTTGACATGAGCTAGTCTCTTATGCCATAACCAACTTTCATCGGCATTGCTCAGAAAACAATTTTCAGAATCATTTCTATTTATATCAATTGTATAGCAATTATCTTCCCTTTTTGCTCTGAGCTTTGCCTTGATATTTTTCTTTTCAAGTTGTAAGTCTTTCTTGTTGACAATTAGACATTCTTCTGAATCAAATATTATCCAGTTGTCTTTATCTGCACTTTGACTTACGCTTAGCAAATTATGACACAAGCCTTCAACGTAATATACATCTTTGACTTGTATCCCTTTGTCATTTTTGATTTCACCAATTCCTGCTATCCTTCCGGATTAATTTCCTCCAAATTTCACCTTTCCACCTTCCTTAGGTTGTAATGTGGTAAAACTTTCGAAATCTCCGGTCATATGTCTAGAGCATCCACTGTCTATGTATCACTTGTTGTTTTTGGATGTATATGCAATTAAATACGATTAAGCCTTAGGTACCCACTTCTTTTTTGGTCCTTTTGGGTTAGTACAAGAAATTTTCGAAATATATGAACCTTTAGGTACCCATTTGTAGGTTCCTATCGTTCCTTTCTTCTTATGAATGCATGATGAAGTATAATGGCCTTTTCTATTACAATAATTACAATGAGCAAAAGAATTTGATGTATGTATAGAATACTGAAAATAATTCAAGTATGATTTACCTCTTACTTTCTTTCTTCCTTTCCTTCTGTCTGATTTTGGATCATATCCAATTCCAGATCGATCATTTACAAATCGTTGAGCTTTTAAAATCACATTTAGCATTTCACTTCCTTTAGTGAATTTTTCAAGAGATTTAGTAAGATCAGTGTTTTTCTTTTTCAAAGAAGTGCAATTTTCATAATCCTTTTCAAAATTCTCTTTAAGCTCTACTTCAAGAATTTTATTTTTCTTTTTGAAAACAACTAGTTCTTTAACTACTTTGATGAATCCAGAATGTAAAGCATTATATTTAGAAAGTAATTCATCATAGGTAGGATCAGAATCAGTTACCTCTTCTTCTGTTTCCTCTTGACCAACTAGACATATATTGGCTACTTCCTCTTCATCGCTTTCTTCATCAGAAGAACTATCTCCCCATATGGCAGATACAAAAGCTTTCTTCTTGTTATAGAATTTGCCTTTTCTCTTTTCTTTATTCTTCTGAATCAGCTCTTAACATTCTGATTTGAAATGTCCTAGCTTTCCACATTCATAACAGATGATGTGTTCTTTATTGCTTGTTCCTCCTTTATGAAAGTTTTTGAATCCTTGGCCTTTCTTGTAGAACTTTCTGAATTGTTTCATGATTAGGCCCATTTCTTCATCATCAAGCTCTTCATCTTCATCTAGTTCTTCTTCTTTAACTTTCAGTGCTAGACCCTTTTCTTCTTGTCACTAATATCATCTAGTTCTCATTTGAACTTTAATTTTCTTTCATATTCAGAAAGACTTCCAAATAGAGAAGCAACTGATTGCATTGATTCACCTTTTGCTTCCTCAATTGCAAAGACCTTTGCCTCCAAGTCTTTAGAAAGAATATTTAAAATCTTTTGTACTTGGGTATGTTAATCATAGACTTTTCCAAGTGCTGCAAGTTGATTAACAAGGTGAGTATATCTAAGTTCAAATTCAGCCATCGACTCACCTGACTTCATTCGAAGTAAATCAAACTCAGTAACCAGAGTATTGATCCGGTTTTCTTTTATTCCAGAAGTTCCTTCATGAGCTATTTCCAAAGCTTCCCACATTTCTTTAGTTGTTGGGAGTGTGCAGATTCTGAAGTACTCATTTTGACTCAAGGCACTTTGAATCATTAAAATTGCTTTGCTGTTGAGTGTGATGAGTTTCTTGTTATTCTCATCATATTCTGTTGGTGTCTTGGGAACTCTTTGTGAGTCTATAATCTTTTCAGGTTTGTAGTTTCCACTCTCAAACACATGCCATAACCCATATTCAGTAGCCATTATGAATACTCTGAACTTTGCTTTCCAGAATGAGAAGTGTTCACCATTGAAACCCGGAGGTTTTGTGATAAAAGCTCCGTCGGGAAGAATGCCTTCACCCATGCTTGCCATTGGATCCTTCTTAGGCTGTTAAACCTTAACAAGAAGGCCTACGCTCTGATACCAAATGTTAGTGCAAGCGTTTCACCCAAGAGGGGGGGGTGAGTTTGGTGATTCCAGAAATTTCGTTGCGTATAAGAAAACTTTGCGGAATATTAAAAGCAGTTAAGAGCAAGGAGAAATATCATCGTAGTATACACCGGGAGTTATACTGGTTTGGCCACAACTACTTTGACCTACGTCCAGTCCTTAGAGTGTCTATAAGAGTTTCACTATATTCTCCAAGATTCAGTGGGTTCTTGGCACCTCAGTACACAGCAAGTTCCTACACCTGGACACTCGCTCCCCCTTATACTTTGCAATCAAATCCCCAACTCAAGGTTCCATTACCTTAAGTTGTCTCAATAACAAATGAGTATATGAAAACAAAGCACTAAGTGTATTGATCAATGTGTGTTCTCGTTCGTGTCTCTTTGTTTTCTTCTCTTTAAATGCACCATATATATATAGATGATTTGTAGTGTCCGTTGGAAGCAATTTCAAAGTTGTTCGTTAGAGTCGTGCAGCAACGGTTGACTATTCTTCATATTTGAAAACCATCCGTTGGCGGTAGGTAGCGTTAGGTAAACGTTCTGACTTTTATTTGACTTTTCAAATCTATCATACTCTTTCATTGTTTTTCTGCAAATGTGCTTAGAATACTAATACAATGAAGAGTTAATCATATAGATAACAAATCAAGAGATATTCGATGAGAATATAATTTCTGAACTGCCTTACTCGAGTGGCTACTCGAGTGATTAAGTTTGTTACTTGAGTGGTCCCTCGAGTAAACATGTCAAAAATATGGCAGTGAGCAAGTCAACATTTTGCATCAGAAATTACTCGGGTAAGACATGAAGTGATATATTACAAACCTTGAAAATACCTCATTACTCGAGTGGCTACTCGAGTGGCCATGTCTTTACCTTCACAGATTACTCGGGTGATCACTATGGTAAACTGCTTACTCGAGTGGCTACTCGAGTGGGCTCCATTTTTCTTCACACCTGACTCGAGTGGTCCCTCGAGTGGCTTTCAAATAACCATACATATTACTCGATTACTCCCTTGAGTAATGACATCAAATTCTTGGCTGAGAGTTTACTATATGGTTACTCGAGTGGCTACTCGAGTGATATGCTGCATTTCTTGGCCGAGAGTCACTGGAAGATTTTGGACCTGGTTACTTGAGTGGCTACTCGAGTAATATTCTATATAACTTTACAGATTACCCGATTGGTCCTTCGAGTAACTTCGTTCAAAATTTGGCAGTGCCTCACTGGATGAAATTCTGTTTGCTTACTCGAGTAATGGCTTTTGTTACCTGAGTGGCTACTCGAGTAAGCCTTCTTAAAAATTGTTGATTACTTCCAGTGCTGACTCTAAGTAATGCTATGCTACTTTGTTCAAATTCATTTGTTTGTTGTCAAATCCTTCCATATTATTAATCCAATCTTTGTTATCATCAAAACATATGGGATCTAACAGAAACATTTTAAGTCTGAATCAGCTTTAGTGTTGCAGTTTTGTGAATGAGATTCTATTGCTTTAAGGTCCCATTTTAAGGGAATTAAATTCTTTAATGGGTCTTTATTGCTTTTAACGTGTGAGCATTATGGTATTTAATGTCCAACGTTTAGAAACGTCAAAGTTAATATCTGCAATGTTTGAAACCCCATGAAACCATGGATTTAATCACATTAACATGATTATTTTGTAACTTTTGAAATGGTTTGTTATTGCTTATATAAAGGGTTCTTCAGTTTGAGGTTTGACACATCCAGCTCTAGAGCCTTTGAGCACTTCTCTCATTCTCTAGCTTTTGCTTGCTAAGTTCTATTATATTTTGTTGTTTTGCTTACCTTGTTCTACAAGAAGGGTCCATTTTATCTTGGGGAGTGCCACTTCCAGTCTGTTGGTGGTTGTGGAATAGCTCTTAAGGATAGCATCCTTGGACGTGACTCAGATTACACAGTGTATTTATAGGAACTATGACAACAATCTTAAGAGCTATTATGGCTTATGTTCCTCCTGCTGGTACCAAAACTAGTGCCAAAGCTAACAATGCTACTGCTTCTGAAGCCAACAACACTGGTGTTGGATCTAACCTAATGGCGGTGCCTATGCCAAGACAATTTCTTGGCATCTCCAAGATAGAGCAATTTGAAGGGAAGAACTATATACGCTAGCAGGAAGGTGTCTAAACTATTCTTGACATGCATGGAGTTGCTAATGCACTTACACAATCTGCACCATCCCCAAATACTAACCAAGCCTAGAAGGATGCTGGGCTTATGCTAACAAGGTTTGCAGATACACTCTTATTACTACTTTATCTAACGATCTGTTTGATATGTACCATGTCTATAAAGAAGCAAATGAAATATGGGGATCACTTATCCTTAAGTACACTACTGAGGATGCTGGAAAGCAGAAGTTTGTGATAGGAAACTTTTACAAGTGAGAGATGACATATGACAATGACATCAAACCAGATCAACGAGCACCACAAGCTGAATGAAGAGCTTCGGGCTGAGAAGATCAATCTGCCAGATGAGTTCATGGCTGGTGTACTGATTGAGAAGTTGCCAGATTCATGGAATGATTACAAGTAACTGTTGAAACACAAACAGAAACAATTGTCTTAGAATGATCTGATAACTCATATAATCATTGAAGATACCAACCAAAAGGCAATACAAGCTGCAAAGGGCAAATAAGTGGCCGCTAAAGCTAACCTAGTTGAGGAAAAGCCGCACAACAAAAGGTAGACCCCAAAAACAAAAAGAATAAAAATAAGAAACCCTACTACAAGCCTAAAGACACTAACCCCAAGAAGAAGATAGACAATTGTTTTGTCTGTGAAAAATCGGGTCATAATGCAGCGTAGTGCAGGAAAAGGGCTGGGAGATAACTCTCAAAGGGGTGGAAATCCTCCTAAGCCAAATGTAAATTTGGTTGATGGAGATGATAGCAGTGATAAAGAAATCATTATTGATGTGGTGTCACAAGCCCTTCTTGTCTCTGATATGAAGAAATGAGTGGTAGAATCAGGAGCTACCAGGCATATCCGTGCAAACAAAGAGATGTTTACCTCCTTTGAAGAAGGGGAAGACCACGTTTATCTGGCTGACTCCCGAACTGCTAAGGTTTAGGGAAAAGGGAAAGTGGTACTGAAGTCATATCTAGAAAGACCTTGGCACTGAACAACGTGCTGTATGTTCCTAAAGTCAGAGCTAACTTAGTCTCTATGGAGCTACTTGGAAAAGCTAGGGTTAGGGTGTGTTTTGAGTCTGACAAGATTGTCATGACCAATAACAATGTTCTTATTGGAAAAGGGCTATTGTAATAAGGGTCTATTTGTTTTGAGTATTGCTGAAATGAATGAGAATGCATCTTCTTCTGCTTACTTGGTTGATTCTTTTGGTGTGTGGCATGCTAGATTAGGACATGTTCATAAGTCCTATATTAAAAGATTGCAAAATCTTGGGCTTATTTCTGAAACTAAAAATGATTTTCAAAAGTGTCAAGTTCTTGCAGCAAGTAGGGTGACATAACTGCAAAAAGAAAGGGGATGAATGGGGATATGTGGTGAGATTCTAATTAAATTAGAATTATTTTATAAGGTGTGAAAATATTTTTAAGATATTTAAAATTGTGGGGGTGCCTAACAAGAGTGCCGGGGGGTGCCTAACATGTGGAGATTGTAATATCCTGGATTGTAATCAAGGATTAATAACTTCAAAGGGATGTAATTAATATTAATTGAGCACTTTTGAAGTATATATCGTGCATTGTGATAATCAGGGGCAAAACGGTAAATTTACCGACCGACTGGTTAGATACCATTGAGAACACTCCTTAGTAATCAAGATTAATGGCTAAGATTGAAAGACCAAGAGGTGGAATCTTGTGCATGCAAATGTATGTGAAATCATAGAAGGGAAAACAAGATGGTGCCAAGTGTCAAACTAAGGACCCTTAGATTAAAGTCAAACTTTCAAACCATTTTCTCCTTCCTCTCTCTTCTTAGTCGGTTTATGTGTGTATGTGTGAGGGAATGAAATCATCATCATCAATATCTCATTTTTCTCTCTCATCCTCCTCCATTTTTTTTTCGCTGAACAAGCTAAGGAAAGAGAAAGAGAAAAGCTTGAGTTTTTGGTAAGTTAATGCCTTCATATGCTCAAGTGTCTTTCATTAATGTTGTTCATGAGGTTGAGGGCTATATTCCTATGATTTCAGAATTTTGGTTGGTAAAGTTTGAGAACTTGTGGAAATTTGGAAGTTGGAGAATTGAAGAATTGGCTTTAGGAAGAAGAAGAGGTAAGAATTAGAAGCATTTTGGTATAGTTGTTGTAATCATTGGTTGAGCATTGAGAATTTATGAATTTGCCCTGATTTTGTGCAATTTTCGAATGGAATGAATTGGCTTATGTGTTGTGTAGAATTTGTTCTTTTGTTGAACATTTTGGCTATTGGAATTGATTTGGGAACTTGGGTTGGAAAGTGTGGCAATGTGTGAATTGTGTTGTGACATTGTAAGACATGTTGTGGTTGTTGTGTAATATGTCAATGGGAGTTGAATTTGGTCGTTTTGATGATTCCAATGGTTTTCTTGAGCAAAATTGTGTGAGAATGGTGTTTGGGTTGGAATGGGAATCATTTGGGATCAAATGTGAAAATCTGGAAAATCTGCCCAATGTAAGTCTGTGCTGGGCAGTCTTTTTGTGTGGGCATTTTGAATAGGCTAATGATGTTAGAAAATTATGAAACTTTCCAGTTTTGAAGTTCACTTCCCAAGCTTCAAAATGACATAAATTTTGTGTCATTTCGCGTTGTGAGCTGGGAGTTTGAACTGTCCAAAGTTTGGCATCAAAACTGGACCCTGTTTTGGCACAATGTTAGGTTTTTGGTAAATCTGGACTTTTGTGGTGATTTCCAGTAATGGCCAATATTTTTCCTTGAAAGAGGACTTGAATAGCTTTCATTTGGCTTTGGAATCACCTTATTTCGATTTTTTCTGAATTGGTTATGATTTTTGGAAGTTCAGCCAAGAAACTGGATTTTCTTGACCGCGGCCAGTGGATTTGTGGGCCACGGCCAACCCCCAAAAATCAGTGTTTTGCACTTTTGAAAGGTGGTTTTTGGTATAGCCTTTCCCAACCCTTTAGGCACATGTTTAGACTTAAAATAGTTACCTAAAGAGTTCAAATGATAACCAACTTAAAGTATTATAGAGATAAGAACTTGGGAAAGAGATTGACGGGTTGTCCCTAACTTGGTTTACAGGATTTGATATTTTTCGTCCTCGTGATCTCGTTGTGCCAAGAAACGTCGGGAAAGGATCAGGTAGTGATTCTCTCTCTTATACTTTGCGTAATGCACCGTATGTGTGTTGTATCACTGTATTATGATGATTTCTGATGATGCTGCGGTTACAGCTGGTGATAGCTATCGTTTACAGCGCAAGCTGTCGTAATTGTGATTACAGCGTAAGCTGTCGAGATGGTGATTACAGTGTAAGCTGTCGTGATGTTGATTACAGCAAGAGCTATCGTATTGTGTATACAGCCGTGAGTGCTGTCGTTTGTGGTGAGAACCATGTATCTTTGAGATTGTTGGTGCTGCTATTGCTGTTTGTGAGTTATATACATGCTTTGTGTTTATGCATTGTGTGAGTGGTTTGTTACTACTGAGATTCTTTCGAATCTCATTCTTTCCTATGACTAACATTTTAGACAGGGCGTGTGGCTCAAAGGAGAGGCGGCCAACCCGGAGCAATTAGGACCCTTGGGGGTATATAGTTGAATTCGAAACGTTGGTTATTTATTTTGAACTCGGGATTACTGTATATTTTGAAATAGCAATATTATATTCGATTTTGGTTGTGTAATCCCCTAGTGGATACTTATAAACCCTTAGGTTATATATGTATAGAACCCGGGAGTTGCCGGGGAGACGGTTATACACTCTGATATGATGAATGTATATTAACTGCACAGGTAATTATATTCGAATATTGAAATTGAGACTAGGATGGGAAGAAGATTTTTGAAAGATTTTGTGAAAATTTTACTGTAAGACAGAAGGTTAAAACGAGGTTAAAGCATCCAATGGTCTCTAATCCGATTTAATTATGTGTTACCGAATTATAATTACGTGTTTACAGTCAGGGGGTTACAGAGATACCTTGTAAATTTTTAAAGTTGCAAATTGTTTCTTACCTCATTTGATAAAGCCAAGTTGTGGTTTAAAATAATTATATGGAGGTTTTGTTATTTGCTGCAGAGAGCAAATTTGTGAATTATTCGTATTGTGTGAAAATTTAATCATTTATCTAGTGTAGAGATAAATGTGTTTAAATTTCATGATTTGTGAGTCTATATTTATAGTGGTATAAATATTCATGACTACTATGAATATTGAATTTTTTTAATGTAAATGGCATATGTGTTATAATATGTCTTACAAAGTGATATATTGTTGTCTCATTTTATAAATACAAGATGTGTGCTGCGAAATAATTGATTGAGTGGAGGCTTTGCTATATTTGTTAATGAGAGCAAATTTTGTGGATTATCAAATATTTTGTTTGAAACAAGCAATATCTGGTATGAAAATTTAAACATTCATCTATAGTAGATGAATGTGAGATTTTCATAATTTGAGGCTATATAATTATCTTGGTTTAAGAATGTGTGTGAATTATGATTCTAACACGGTTTCAAGTGGTTTTGCAACTCAATCTAGATATGCACAAATTTTTTAAGAATTTGTTGCATTAATTAATAGACATTAATCCTTGTGATATAGTTTATGCTATATGGAGATTGGGCATATATATAGATATGCGGAAATAAAATTTTTTGAGGGGTACCATAAATGTTGGTATCATGTACAGTGGATTCTCATTATATTGAGATATACGAATGTTAATTGAATTTCAATTTTATACAAGAAAATCCACTGGTAGCTAAGATAAATTATTGTGTGACTTAGAGTTTGATACTTTGGAATTGGCTAAATCTGGAGGCTAAGTTGTTGAAACTCTTGGCAAATATTTTGGTGGAAAACTGGCACTTAATATCGATGGCAACCCAACCGTGGTGCTGAATGGCAATAGCCATTGTGAAAAACAATGATGTAAGTGAAAGTTGATTGAGATATAATGTTAATAAGCTAGCTTAAAAATTGTAGAGTTATCTCAATCGATTTTGTAAGGTAAAAAAGTTGATTTGCGGATCCGTTAACAAACCCCAGGAAGAATTATATTAGCCAAGGGGAATGAGATTAAAACCAATTTGAAATTAATAGCGATGGCAACCCAACCTCTGTGATTGGTGATCCTATGAAGGAGATTCAATGGGTAAGAACAAGTTGTATGTTAGTTCTGCTATTACTAAAGTAAATTGTTAGTCCCTTCCTATGATGACGAGAAAGTGCTAAAATGCATTTTGGTGAGGATGAGCAAAGCTCTTAATGATTTCATAATTCTACAGGATGGTGAGCTTATTGCAGGTACATTTCATGAAATTACTTCTACGAATGTAGAGTGTGACCGCTCCTATGAGATTGTGGGAAAATCTCTAGAGCATTCGTTATGCACCAGACACGCGCATAGCCGTCTTAATGTGCAAAACCACGTTAACAGTGAAATATGGGGGTATAATCTAACTTTCAATACCTTTAATATATGCCTAAGAGTTGTTGGTTTTAAGTTCATAGGACCACTAACACCTCTATGTACTAAGTGTTATCAGTCTAGGTTGAGTTTTAAGTTCATAGGACCATCAGATACAATGGTTATATCCATGTGTGCAACTCAGCTAATGGTGTTCCTTTTGATACATGTAGGGGATTGTCGGAATTATTATATAAATAATGTGGATGTGTCAAATGGAACAAGTCTCACATTGCTTGGGAGTGTGAGAGTCCAAGTGTATGAACTTGAATAAGTAAATGAGTCAAGAGGAGGAATGAACTCGCATAATAATAAGCCACATGGAAATCTTGCAATTTCCCCTGTGCGCGAGTTATAGACTGGACATCTTTTTTAGTAAAGGCTTTTTTGTAGATTTACAAAAGGAAAAATATTTTGGAACAAATACGTACCATTTAAATGTCACAATTACTTTTACTTTAATTGTGAAATATGGACGTTTAAACTCATGATCATTCACCTTTATTTGTGGGACCTACACGTTGAAACATTTTAAGTCTAAATCCGTTTTAGTGTTGCAGTTTTGTGAATGAGATTCTATTGCTTTAAGGTCCCATATTAACCGCATTAAATTCTTTAATGGGTCTTTATTGCTTTTAACGTGTGAGCATTATGGTATTTAATCTCCAACGTTTGGAAACGTCAAAGTTAATATCTGCAAAGTTTGAAACCCCATGAAATCGTGGATTTAATCACATTTAACGTGATTATTTTGTGACTTTTGAAATGGTTTGTTGTTGCCTATATAAAGGTTGCTTCAGTTTGAGGTTTGACACATCCAGCTCTAGAGCCTTCGAGCACTTCTATCCTCCTCTAGCTTTTGCCTGCTGAGTTCTATTATATTTTGCTGTTTTACTCACCCTATTCTGCAGGAAGGGTCTGTTTTATCCTAGGGAGTGCCGCTTCCAGTTTGTCAATGGTTGCAGAATAGCTCTTAAGGACAACGTCCTTAGATGTGACTCGGATTACATAGTGTATTGAGAGGAACTACGCCAACAAACCAGAGGTGAGGTTCAAGCTTGATGAAGAGCCACTGGCAAAGGGAAGCTTGATGAGTTTAACCGATGATGTCTCAGGGAGCCCAAGCTCTAGGGAGGAACTTGACCCACGGCGAATATTGGGTGCTCTATTTCATTGAGATGACCATCGCCGGAAGAAGATCAAAACTGGAAGTAGAATTTGGTATGGCATATGAGAGCTTCTTCGAGAGTGATGAGACGGTCTGATTTAATGATTTTAATGTGTGAGGGGGGAATTTGTGTCTTTTTACGTGAATTTTTAAAGTTTCATTTTGAGAACTCACATCTCACAAGAATATTAAAATTGGGAGCATATCTCTGTTTTTTACTATTTTAAAAGTTTTTTATTTGAGATTTTCCCTAAAGCATAGTTGAGACTTAGGGATGTTATCTAAAAATTTAAAAGTCTCAAAAATACTTTTTTAGTTAAAAACTTAATTTCCAGCCAAAATTTCTAGAAAATAAAAGAGGAAATGATTATTAAAAATATATATAGCCCAGGAAAATTAAGAAAAAAAAAATATAGATTGTTGTTTTGGAAACTAATGGAGTTTATGAAGATTTTTTTTCTTGAAAATGATTTACAGATAATTATAAATCTATTTCTAGAATTGGACTTATTTAAAAAAAGTTTAGGAAAAAATAGTTAGAGGTTACTGTTTAGCCTAAAAATTTTAGGGAAACTTATGTCTTAAAGAAACTAATTTAGGAAGAAACAATTTTTAAGTGGTAAGGATTAATATCTAGAAATTCTTCATAACTCATTTGATTTGATTTCATGGGAGAGGATTACATGTAATCTTGATATGACAGATTAATTACGGCGTTTGGTTGGAATTGTGTAATGTGAAGAGGATTGCATTTTATAATCTTGATTATATCATTTGATGTAATTTGAATTACATTGTTAGGAATGATGAATGAGGATGCATACATACTGTAACCAAGCGAAACAAACATTATTGCCATTATAATTTTTTAAATGACCAAAGTGTCCACCTATATGATCGATTAAATATTAAATAATTGCCACCATTAAATATTAAAAAATTAATTAATAATATATAATTTTAAGAAATATCCCCCCATTAAAAAAATAAAAAACTCATATTCCACTATTAAAAAATGTTAAAATATCCCATTAAATATTAAAAGATTACCATGAACCCAATTTGCAAATTACATAATATTTCCACCATTAAACATTAAAAAATTATTATGATTTTATGAACTCAACATGTATACTACACAAAATGAAAAGAAATTATTGTGAACCCAACGAATATATTATAAGTCACTTATACCCTAAAAGTTTTTCTTAGAATATAAGTCACTTGTAAGATAATAAATGAAGTTTTGTCAATTTTATCCATGTTTACTATTTGTTGGGTACATGGGAAAGAGATAAGATAGAGAGATGCGTAAAAGCATAAAGATAAAAGTATGTGAAAGAAAATGTACACACTTTTATAAATAAGGACAAATGTGAAAAAATTTATTTATTTAATACTTTTCTTGGTTGTGAGAATTGAGTGTAAGTAACTTATAATAAAGTATAGAATGAAATCTATAAACATGAGCAATTTTGTTTTTTGTTATATTATTCTTATATATTCTCATATTCGGTATAATTCAACTAAATACTTTTAGGGAAAATTCCAAAAAACTACACTCAAAATATGTAAAGGACAAATCAGTACAACGAAATTCAAAAATTTCAAATCAGGCGGGTGTCAGAAAAATGAGCAATTTGTCCTTTTGAAATTTCGGCCAAATTACGAAAATGCCCTTAGCCCTCAGTCGCAATAACAACATAGGAGTTGTTAATGGCGAATCATCAGTTGTTAATGGCGAGGTGAGTGTTGTTATTGGCCCTGAAACTTGTTAAGTGTTGAAAGAAGAAATTGGAGTTGTTAATATCGAATCCGGAGTTGTTAATGGCGAGATATGTGTTGTTATTGGTCCTGAAATTTGTTAATTGTAAAAGAAGAATTGTAGTTGTTAATACCGAATCCAAAGGTGTTAATTCCGATGATCATGTTGTTATTCTGAAGTGTGCATGAAGGGCATTTTTGTAATTTTGCCGAAATTTCAAAATGACAGATTGCTCATTTTTCTGACACCCGCCTGATTTGGAATTTTTGAATTTCGTTGTACTGATTTGTCCTTTGCATATTTTGAGTGTAGTTTTTTGGAATTTTCCCATACTTTTATCTATATATATCATCTTTACTCAACAATCAATTAAACAAATTCATATAATTATCATTAAATTACAATCTCTCCGATTCCGTGAACCCAATGGGCCATCATTGTTTTCAACATATTAATCAAGGGATAAAACTGAAAACAAAATTATGGCTGAAGGGTAAAATGGTCAACGAATTCATCAAACTAACTTCAGCCCTCTCCTCCCCATTTCACGGGAACGACGGACAGAAGCCGACCGAGAGGGAGGCCGTGGATCGCGAAGTGGAAGAAATAGGCGGGGCCGGCCGAAACATTCATATGCAAGGGTAGTTTCAAACCCAGGTAAGCCATCAAAGCCTCTTTCTATCTTCCATTTCTTCGACTAGAGTGGTTTTGGAATAGGAAGGGTGATTGAGTGCTGGTTCTGAGATGGGGAAACAACGTTTAAGGATGGTAGTAGAAGCTAAGGGTAGATAACAGTTGGTAATCATGAAATCGGTGTCGCATGTGTTTGTTTGGCTCTGTTCTATGATGATCGAAACAAAGACTTGCTGTTTCAGAGTGTGTGGGTTCCAGTTCTCTAATATTAAAGCTTAAAGAGAGTAAAATTGCTTAATAATATATGAAATTAGTGGCTATGTGCTGTGGAAGCTGGGGAATTTGAAACTGTTGAAGCTGTGCTTTGTTGTTCTGTGTTGAATGGCACCGGTTATGGCTTAAGAAAGAAGAGTATAATGGCTCAAGCTTGGAGTTTCCGATTTTAGTTTGTTATTTGATGTGTCCTCAGTTTAAATAACTGTTAAACCATCTGAAGGATGTTTTAAGGTATTAAAATGATGATTTATTACCGATTTAGGAGAAGCTCTTTAGGGTACTGATTGGGTCAGTTACTCATCTCAAAGAAGTGATCCTAGAGTATGATGGTCAGACTCATCTCCTAAATTATAACCGATATGGTTCTAGAACATTTATGATATATCAGTTTAGTATAGTATCAAAGCTTTTATAAACAAGAAGTCAAGAATTTGATCCCTAGAAGCCTACCCACAATAAAAATTATGAAAATATATCTACCCCAGTGACTTTAATACATCAAGTTGAAAATACTTTGACTTGACAAAGTTGAAAAGAATTTACTACCGTCTGCATAATCATATGTTCGTTAAAGAGTGTAATTGGTGAAAATATTTTTGACTCTTTTGTTGGGAATGCCAGTAGCTGGCAGGCACTCCAACACCACTGCTAGCAATGGCAATCGCCAACGCAGATCCCACAGGCACCACAAATGCATTATTTGATGGTATTAAATCTGCATCGGCTCATTCGGCTCCATCTTCCCTTCTGATAATCCTTCCTTGTTCAGAGTTTTTTTATGCATTTAAAAGAATTCCCTCCATCTCACCGTTCTTTAATTTTATTGTGTCCCCATTTAATTCTACAGAGGACAGCATTTAATTTTTCCAAACTTCCTCTACAAAAGTAAAAAGATATGATTCCCAATAATGTTATGATACATGAGTGGAAAATGGAGAATTTTTTCCTAATGTATCATGGTAAATGTTAGAGAGAAATCTGGTTGCCTAGTCATGTCCCTCCTGATCTTCCCCTTGGGAGTATACAACAAATATTTGAGGCAAAATATAAAAAATACAAACACAGAAAGATCACTCATTCAAAGAGGCTGTGGAAGATTAGTTTAATGATAAATCCATAGCCTTGTAAGTGAAATAGGTTCCAATCTTAGAAGCTGTGAAGAAAGACCTATTAATCCTTAAAAGGATTATTAACTCATGTCACAAAAAATTGAGAAAATCCCAGAAAAAGACCTCCAAAATTTCAGAATTCCAAATTAGTGATTTCCCATTAAAATGAGCTGTGAATTTCTTACCAAGTGTAGTCAATCCCTTATTAATGGTAGGAAACAAACTTAATTTGGGATTTTGAAATTTTGGAGGTCTTTTTCTGGGATTTTCCCAAAAAAAATTATCAACTCCTTTACCTTGGAAAAGAGTCTTAGAATCATCATTTAAGAGTCTTTAGGCACATGCCTATGATAGTTGATAATGAAGAATTATATGAGCAGGGGAAACCCTTATTACTGAAGGATATGTGAAGTCTTATCATTACATCGAGACAGGTACATCCTATTTTTGTATTTGTTAAGAATTAGAAGATTGATTTTTAACTTACTAAGGGGGAAATTCAATTCATGGATCTTTGCAAGATAGTTTAGTTACTTGTATGTTCTAATCCTAAGAACTTAAATACGTTACTTTTTTGAAATGCACTAGTCTTAACTGCAGCTGCCAGAAGGCTTCCAAGAATATTTGCAAAATTGCTTTGGTACTATGTTCCCTGCTTGACACTTGGTGTTAATTACATGCAAGTTAGTTGTTTGTGCAGGCTCTGTGGCAGCTTCTGTCTGTAAACCATACCGCATCTGCTCACTCAGTGAAGTCTGTCCCAGTCAGCTCTGCTAGTAAAAGGCAGTGTATTGAAGTCATTCAACAGAGGGTTAGCATTGTAATATCTGAGCACTTCTCCCAGGCAGGAGCAACTATATTATCATAAATCTAGTCTTATTTTCTTTTTGCTGCTTCTAATTTGCCTTGAATTTGTTTTGGTAGCTGCAAGATTGGAATAATAGGCGACAGTTTAAATTCCCCAGTGACTTCCATGCGATGTGCCTTTGGAAGCTTGGTTGCTTATGAATCTGAGACATTAAAAGCAAGCAAGATAATGGGTAGTTGAGGATCATCTTTGGCTCAACGTGTTGGAGGCTAGTTTTACGTCTGATTGTTTTAGCTGATGCCCTGCATTCCTCTTTTGCAATAATTTAAGAAGAAAAGCAAAGCCGAATAACCCAGCCAGAAAGGACAAACATGTTGTCAACGGATAATCTCCCAATGGAACCACAGATGGGTTTTTTGGACATTTCATCCGACTCTCCCTCCCTGAAATCTATGGGATGAAACTCGTCTCCCTTGTTCACCGGAAACATCTCTACCAATTTGCCGCTGTTCATTCCCAAGCCAAGTTTTTAACCAACCAAATGGCACCCACTTGAAGAGAAGAAGAAGAAAAAGCACTTTCTTTGTGAGCAGAATATGGAAACGACAATGGTGGCAAATGTTGCGGCCAGAAGAAGCCTCTGGCGTATCCTCAAAAATCGCGCTCATTGTTTTTCAACCGTTTCCAGTTCTATCGACCCCTTTCGTCCAAAATTATCCCAGCAATCTCAGTACAGGAAAGAGATTTCACTTGCCAGTCTCTTCCAAAGGTATGGGCTCCCACCATCACAGATTCAAGGTTTTCTTGCAAAGAATCGTTTTCTCTTGCATTCCAATTTTATGGAGTTAGAGAAGTGTCTGGCTACTCTATTAGCATTCAGGATTCCACAAAACTCCCTCATTTCTTTGATACGCGATTGTCCTGGGATATTGGAACACCAGTTTCTCAAGAAATGGCAAGCTTGTTTCTCACAACTGCACGGTTTAACCCCTTCCCCACTTATGATCAGAAATTTTTTGCAATACTCTAGGAGGTCTCAGCTAAGCCCCGGTGAACTTTCAAAAAGCATTGAGATCTTGAGGGTTTTAGGCTTTACTCATGTTTCTATAGCTCGGGTTTTCGAGGACTTTCCTACTGTGGCCGTGATGAATAAGGGAGAAATTCTTTCTATAATTGAATTTCTCATGGAAATTGGGGTTCCCAGGGACAAGATTGATCGAGTCATAAGTTTGCATCCTAGAGTTTTGGGACTTGGGATCGAAGACCGGTTGAAGCCGTTGCTCTGTGAATTGAGCAATTCAGGATTTTCTGATGATGAGATTATAAAAGAGATAATCAGGGAGCCCAAGATTTTGGGAATGGAACTTGGGGAATTTTCACGAAGTTTACAATTGCTCAAGACTTTGAAATGTAGAGAAGCGATCAAAGAGAAGATTTTCCAAGAGGGTATCCTGAGAGCTGGTTTTGAAGTAAAATTGAGAGTGGATTGCTTGTGCAGTCATGGTTTAATTCGTAGAGATGCTTTCAAGGTCTTGTGGAAAGAACCGAGGTTGATTACATATGACTTAGAGAACATTGAAGAGAAGATTGACTTCTTAGTGCACAGGATGGAATGTAGCGTTGATTGTTTACCCGATGTTCCAGAATATTTGGGTGTAAATTTCGAAAAGCAGATTGTTCCTAGACACAGTGTGATGGAGCATTTGAAAGCAAAAGGTGCAATTGACTTTGAGGTGAGATTGAAGGATTTGATTAAGCCAAGTAGACTTAGATTTTACAATTTATACGTCAAGCCCTACCCAGAATGTGAAAAATTGTACGGGAGATTTTCAGGAAATGTTGAAGTTAAGCGCAAGCATCCAACTGGACTCTGGAAAATCTTTAAACCGCAAAAGTTCCCTGAAACCGATGAAGATGTGAAGAACATGAAGTCCTTTATGGACGGAGTAGTGTAGTGGATGACACTGTTGATATTGATCCCCTCTTTCCTCATGTAGTTGACTGCTTGCCTTTCCTTGGGAAGACTTGTTTGTTCCTGAAACTGCTACTTCTTGTACTGTTCGAAGTTGATGAACTTGTTGGATCCATCATGCCCTCTCTTGGTTGAGATCCCGAACTTCATTTCGCAGACGGAAAAAAGGTTGTGCTTTGAACGTCTCTGTTCATGCAAGGAACGTAAACCAGACTTGGTGAGGCAATTGAGGTGCCTGCAAAAACGACATCATACAGAGTAAGCTAAAGAAGCTACAGATAACACTCAGGTGGGTCCGAAATAGTCCTTGCCCCTTGCGGCTGACTCCTTTTCGTCTTTGTTCAGAAGAGATGTACACCGTGCCTAGCAATTTCCACATCCAAGTCCAATCTATACGTGTACTTTTCTGACTTTTTTCTGTTTTCCCTTGCTTGCTGAAAAACTTGTCCGACATTCATATTTCATTCGGTGAAGTTCATTTTTTCTTGGGGGATTATGTTGGAAACGTATGGAGGTATAATGGATGAGAACAATATCAACAGGAGCCGGCTTCTCAAATTGTTCTTTTGGATGCATGGTTGACAAACTGACATGTTTTGGATTGCGGTTTTGCAACTAAAACTCTTTCATTAGTTCCTCATTATCCACTTCTACGAGTCATGAAATGTAATTTATTTTTTAAACTTCTAGTAACATTGAGAAAATTATTTTTAGTTGCATGGAGCTAGTAAAGACCGAAGAGATCCATGAGCGGCCTTGGTTGTGCATGCTGCCTGTGTAAATGTGCGTGCGTATACGCTATACACATGAAGAATTCAATTCAAGGGCCACATTTATAGTTCATTCTGGACAAGCTCAAAATCTGTTTGCTTTGTTTGTTTACTATGTACTACGTCTGGTTTTTGATATAAGGCGTATCTGACTTATTTGGGGAGATTTGCTTTAAAGTACTTACATTTATTATTGTTTTCAAATTAATTTGTCTGGTTTATAAAATAATATATAATTTAATAATATAAGTATTTCGGTGGGAATGTGGGATGGCTTTAAGTAACCTACGAACTCCTTTCAATCTCATTATCCAGAATTTGGCCTTGAGGGCAGGGTCTGGGTTGATCGGGGAGTATTGTTATGATTGGACCGGGAGACAATGAAGAATTTAAGGCCCAATCATATACCTGGAAAGTGAGAGGAAATGCAGAATAAACCATAAAATATATAGGACTAAATTATAAATGAAACATCAAAAGGCTTAATGCAAAGAATGAAAAAAATGAAGAGTATTTATGTGCGAAATACTAAAATTAAGCATAACTTCTTCACTAATATCAATTTCTAATATATATATATATATATATATATTTTGTGGTTTTTTCATAAATAATTTTCACAATAGATTATTTTGATTTTTCCCCATCACTAAAAGAATGATATATTAAGGTCAACATTCTTCCTCTTCTTTGAGGTTTTTTAATTAAAAATATTAATAGGCGGGCTAGCTAGCTCACCATCCCGCCTTAGTGGGCTTGTGTTGGTGTTTTTTCAGCTACACTGTTCGGCTAGTAAGTTATGGTGGGTTAGCTCGTGGGTAGTCTGAATTCCTGGCTTTAAGT
Source organism: Inga leiocalycina (assembly GCA_963242795.1). Lineage (NCBI taxonomy): Eukaryota > Viridiplantae > Streptophyta > Magnoliopsida > Fabales > Fabaceae > Inga > Inga leiocalycina. The sequence continues at coordinate 43,211,788 of OY725332.1, forward strand.
AAACATGCCCATTTTTCACTAGATGTGAAATATGTACATATCCCTAAAATATGTTAGGGTTATACTGACACAAAGTTGGTCTTTCTGATAGGGCACTTGTGCTAGTTGTTTGCTCAAATATCTTATAATAGGATTTGGGAAAGATGCCGGGATACTTAGTAATAGGATCCAAAAAAGGATCTTAGTATAAAAGAACTGTTAGGGTATTATATATAAAAAAAATATATGTTAGAGTCTTTTGGAGTTAGTAATTAATTTTACTGTCTTAGTCCAAAAGACACATATGAGCATATGACCGCTTGAAGAGTGATAGGAGTAAAATTTTTAATTAATATGCCAATTTTAAATTAATTAAAATGAAGTAAAAATTAAAAAGACGTCGAAGACCAATATTCCATTATACCCTTTCCAAATGGTGGAACAACAGAAAAATAATTAATTTTTAACCCTTCTAAAAAACTTAATAGATTCAAATATCAGAACAGCTGATGGTGATCATAAGCCAGGCACGACGCCGTCCACCATCAGATTCAAAAATCACCGTCCAGATCAGCTTGCGTCGCGGATGAGCCAAAGCTGTCAGTGTTGGACCCACCAGAAGCAAAGGAGCTTGCGTCGCTGTGGAGATGGGAGGCAAATCTTTGTGGCTTTCGAGTGGAGTCTGACTCACGTTCGTCGCGTTCGAAAGGGAAGGTGTTGAGGACGATCTGAGTCTGCATATGTGGAAGACAACCATTGTCGCCATCGTTGGAGGTCCACAGATGACCATTGCCGCCATCGTTGGAGGTGGACCGTTGTCGCCGTCGCTGTGGATCGTTGCATCGATAATCATATCTCTCGTGGTAAAATCGAGGTAGCAACAGGAGCTCCGGCAACGTTGACGCCTTCTGATAGGCTGCTCCTAGAATTCTCTTTGAAACCAACCTCAGCATTATGGTAGTTTCCCAATCCTCTTCTTCTCCGACTCCGATTCAGTTTGCAAACCACGCTTTCTCAGGTCTCTTCTAAAACCTAATATTTCACGTCGCAACTTATACATATATGTGTGTGTGTGTGTGTGTGTGAGAAATATGAAAGGGTTTCTCTCGGGATTACGTTATGCCGGTAAAAAGAAATTGGGAGATTTACACTTAGGTCCCATGCAAGGAAAAAAATGAAGAAATGATCCCTATAGATTGCAAAATGAAAAAATAGTCCCATGGAGTTGTCAATACAGGCTCCTGGAGTTGTCATTTGACAACTTGATAACTCCAGGAGCCTGTATTGACAACTCCATGGGACCATTTTTTCATTTTGCAATCTATAGGGATCATTTCTTCATTTCTCCTCTTCCTTAGGACTTTACTGTCATTCTCCCAAAGAAATTTGATATTCTGTTATTTACCAAAAAAAAAAAAATGAAATTTAGGATTAAAAAGTAGGAAATAAGAAATTTGAATATTTCAAATAATTGCAAAGCTTTATACCATTGGATAGGACTAGCTACATGGATCACACAACGTTATTGTGCTCTATTAAAAATATTACTACAAAAATATTGAAAAGTAGCTCCTATTTTGTGGCCCTTCTTTAAAGAAGTGTCATAAATCCCTTTTTTTCTTTTTCTATTTTATTTTATTTTTTATTTTGGGCACTAGCTGTGGCGCTTGTCTGATCAAGGGCCACAGCTGGTGCATGGCTAACGTGGCACTTGCAGAAGTGATTGCCACGTGAGCCCAAATGAACTAGCTGTGGCGTTTGGTGCATCAGGCGCCACAGCTGGTCTGTGGGCCAAGATAGGTGCCACGATTGGCTGGAAGTGGATAAAAATCCACTTCCCGTCAATCAGATTTCCCTCCTTTACTTTATCTAGCTTTTATCCTTTTAATTTCCCTCCCTTTTTCCTTTTTATTCCTTCTTCCTCGCGTCGACGCCCTCCCCCTGTAAAAGATATATCACTTTCTCTGCACAACACACACACACACACACGTCTTCTTCAGTAAATTCTCTTGTCCCTTTTTCCATTTTTGTTTCGTCCGTTTCTACTCCTGTCTCTAGTTGTTCCCTTTTCTTCGTACTCTCTGTCTCTCTTCCTCTTTTGAACCCCACTTCAGTTGGTCCCCACTCTATTCCACTATTCACATTTACTCATCATCATCACTCAAGCTAGTGTCACCAACATAGTCCCCCACTCCCTGCACTGGTCAATTAATAGATTTGTGAGTGTCTGTGCTTTTCAATTTTTATTTTTTTCAGATTCTTTTATATGATATAACATTGCTCAGTCAAATTTTCTAGTTGGTTATGATGTCAAGAAGAAGACTGTTTCATTCAAGCCCATGGATTGCTCTACCATGACGTGATTAATTAGATCGAGGCCCTTTATAATTTGAGGAAATTAGGTTTTAGTTTAATCTAATTTATCCTTGTTTGATCTCTGTGTAAGTGTAGTTGTTATTATCTATGTTCCTAGCTACTACTAGGTTTGTGGTCGATTCAGAGATGAAAAAATCATACTTAAAAACAGAACGGCACATAAAAAATCATTCACCAGTGTATGATTCCTAATTTTGATAATTAACCGAATTCGTACATAAATTACTAATAGTACTTCTTAACTCCATATTCTTTGCATATCTTTAAGGATATTTATATTTATAACATATCTATCCATATTTTATCCGGATAATCTAAATTTAATTAGAAAGATTTTCACCTATTTACTTTTTTCATTTTTATTTTTTTTAATTGAAAAAATAATATAATTATAAATTAATTAAAAAAATTTATTTTATATCAAATATAAAATCGATATTAAATAAAAAACATATATATACAAACACACACACACACACACATATATAAGACATATCATATGTCTGGCATAAAGCCATATATGTTATAAATTAAAAAAAAAACATCTCTTCGGGTAAAAAAAAAATTGAGAATTTAAATATCTCATAAATGTAATAAATTACTTTGTTGGCTAAAAAATAAATAATAAATATATTACTTTTATTTAATTTGATGCTAATTAGAGTGTAATATCACCTTTAAAAAACAAAATTATGGATATTGATCGATGAGATAACAGGTAAAAAGAGAAGTGATCTAGCTTGCTTTGTTTTAATTTTTTGGCTGACAAGGTTGCGTTTTTTTAGTAATCTTTTAATTTACTTAATTAGTTGCTGATGTACTGTGTTGACATATCAAGTTCTTGTACTGTGATATTTTTTATGTTAGCTTTGGAGAGTATTAATGTAAGAACATTATTGTTGGGGAAATGACAATAAATATATTATTGTGTTAGAACATTATTGTTGGGGAACTTGAATTTTAAATGTGAAAAAAATAAATGTTATATATATATATATATATATATAAATAATATTTTAGAAGGAAATGACACAAGTGAAAGGAAAATTATTTTAAACAAGTTTTAGCATTTCAATAATAATGATTTTATTATTGTTAGATATCTTAAATGAATGTGTATTTGAAGTTTATTTTTTTTGGTGAAATTATATAAAACCCCTGAACTTTGGGTCAATTGTAACCAACCCTTTGACTTTTTGCTAAATTTAGAAAAATTAAAGTAGTTTTTACGTGAAAAGAATTAACACTTGGAAAATACAAAATACAAGTAATTTTCTTAATAAAATATAATTATAATATATTAATATAAGGATGTCAAAATTATATCATTTTATAATTTAATTGGAAAATAAATATATGTGTTTATGTGTGAGATTTCAAAACATAATATTCTTGCTTGTTTGTATATATAAAAAAATAGAACAGTACATATTAAAATATTTAGTTTGCTTTCCTATAATTCATACACTACTGCAGGAGCACTTTTAACGACCGTTTTTATATCCTTTAGACGACTGTTTTCAAAGGGACGTGTATGTTAGTGTCGTTGAAAGTTCAAGAAACGATGACAATTATTAAACAGTCGTTGTAGATGAGATACAACGACTATTTATAATAAAACAATCGTTGTATCTCTAATTTTTTTGTTAAAAAAAACAGATACAACAACTATTTTATGAAAAACAGTCGTTGTATCTCTATTATACAACGACTGTTTTTTCCTGAACAGTCGTTGTATCTATATCTTTTTTGAACTCACGTTTTATAGGATACAACCACCAATATAATGCCATTGGAAAAGCACCAACATAACCCAGAAATACCTATGCTTCCATGAAATTCCTATGCATCATCATCAGTTAATTTTCAAACTTAAACTTTCAAACTAAATCATGACAATCATATAGCCAAAGAGATTACATGTTTCCATGAAATTCCTTGTCATGATCCAAAACATATGGGTAAGAAGGACATTCAGACAAGATCCTTGTGTAAAATAATATCCTATGATGAATGAGATTGAAAGGATTTGGCAAAAAAACTAATAGAGACTATGTACTCTGAGCTTCACAAAAAAACTCAGCAACTATTCTTCTAATCCACTAATGATCTAAAGGCACACAACCTCTTGTAAGGAGGAAAACTGTTTGCATAAATCATTGTATTTAATAATTATTGTTATATTACCTGGACAAAATGTCACCAAAAATCTACAAACCATCAGCTAAACTTTATATCTATCTTTGAAAGAAAACTGAACAACCTAATATATATTGAGTAAGAAAAGATCAAACAGCAGGAAGGGAATATTACTGTGACTAAAATCTACCTTCAGTTATTAAATGTTCATGCTCTTTTAAGTGAATTTGATGAATCTAAAAGCAGGGCTTAAGTCACAACATGGGTAATCATGTTTCTGCTCATTAAATGCCTTTCCTTTGAGTTGAATTAGGGATTTCAGTATTCAACTGGTAGTATGGAACAAAAAGACAATTATGCACTGTACAAAACCACTGCAATATGTGAAAAAACCTCTACACATCATCACCCTTCTATGTGTTGTAGAAGATGTCCTGACAACAGGTCTTGGATCAAATTAATGTCTTCGATTGTGCAGGGGTCCTGATTACCAAAAATCTATGCGCAAAATGGAAAATATGTTAACATAAATAAATAAATTGAATGAAATAACTAACAATTCAATCACATGAAAAGAACTGAAATTCAATTGAGAATCAAGAAATGATCACCTGTTCAAAATTTGTAGTAAGGCCAGAGAATATGATGTTATACATATATAGTATAACATAAAAGCCGCACTCAGTTTTCCTTGCTTGCCGAGGACACTATACATAAAAAGCAAATGGTCAAAAAGAATAAATGCCTATGTAAAGCAATAGTCAATCGAGGAACTTTAATATAAAGAACTTACGTTTGGCTGGAACCACTTTGTATGACCACCTTTACCTTCACGCTTCCCACCCATTATATAATATGTCTTCAGTGCACTGTAATAATTAAAATGATAAACAGAAGACATTAAAAAAATTGAGTAAAATAAAAAATAAATGACGAACAAATAAATTTACTTACGTGTTAAAAATGTTTTAGATATCTGCGTCTGGCTTGCGACCCAATGAGTCAAACCAAAAGATGACGTTGATCGAGGGACAAGGAACACAGAGACTCCAATGATAACTATAATCACATGCATATATAGATTAAATTGAGGTTAGATAACATGATACTATTTAGCAAAGTGAACGTGTATAAATATATCAAATAAAGTTACTTGCCCTTCAACAATTGGTGCCAGATAACAAGGTAGCTGAGTCTCGCCTATTGTATAGCCTACATAGCTCATCCGATCTTCCAACCTCTGGCTATTACGCCGTGACATAGTCCAGGACATAAGAAGCCATATGTACTGTCGATCCCTCGTTCGACACACAGTTTTTGGAAGCAGCTACCACATAAATGAAATGAGAAATGACACAGTAAATGTAGAAACCTAAAACCCCTAAATATCAATGCATTAATTACAATTAAGAATTATAACTAAACTCACACTATTGCAAATGTGACCCATCCTACGTCAATCTCCTCCAAAGATAGGAAGTCTCTAATATCTTTGTTATCAAGTCCATAATTATACGAGATTCTGCGACCCACAATCTCACAAGGCATCTGCATGTCGACCTTGTTTATGTCTTGATGAATATTTTGCAGTCGTGCTAAAAAGGGAAATTTTATCGCATCATCTTGTTCCTAGTAACACAAAATAAAGATTATAAGTAGAATGTCAAGGATCAAGTAACAGTAAGGTGTTTCCTACTATTGGAGGGATTGACATAGTCTGAACAAGATGTCTAGGCCATAAGATGAAAGATCCTATTGCCTGACCTAGATTGGCAACCTCACCATCGGGGAATGGACATCTACACCTTCCTCCCCTAGTAGAACACTTGTCACATTGACCTTTAGTTGATCGTCCCGGATTTAGTTATTATGGTGGGTGGTGGCATGGCTGTATACAACAGCATCAGCAACAGCATGTAGGTACGGGACTTCTAAATACATAGTGCAGGGTTCTCCAGGATCTAGTGAAGGACCAGGGTTGCCATGTCCAACCTCTGGCAGATTGTAACTGCCTTTGGTGCTGGGAAAGGCTGGGGATTCCTGAGTAAGAAAAATGAAAGAATTAATTAAAATAATGTAAGGAAAAACTCAATATAATGTTAAATGAAATTAGTTACAAAACTCAGATCTAGGCTCCACATTACACATCCCGCCTTGCATGTGAGACAACACCATCATACTCATCTCACCACGTAGCTCACTCAACAACTCTTCTTTAAGCTTATCTTGAAGTGAGTGACGTAGCTCTGCTCGGATTTCCTCTCGAAACCTGGCCACAAACTCCTGACTCATTTCACCTCGTCCATAAGCTTGTGAACCTCGTCTAAAGTATTTAGAGAGACCAACTCCCCTTGACTCCCCTCTAACTTGACCAGGGTGATCTAGATTACCAAGCACCGTGGCTAAGATGTCCATCCTTCCAGTTTGAGTGAAGGAACCCTTGCTGCTCTTCTCTTCACGTTTATCCTATGGCATACAATGGATAAATAGAAAGTAATTACATGCCACCAATGTTAGAAAAATGAAACACATTTAAATATACTTGTTATTAAATACTCACAATCCTTTTAGCGACATTAGTAACGACTGGATTTATATATTTCTCTCCCTTTATCCTCCCTGCTTTCCATTTTTTGTGACGCGGGGGAGGAGGTGGCACCTGCACGACTATACTAGGATCTGCTCGAGTTGCTTCCTCCAATTTTTGCAATTCAGCTTGCATCATTTTCTTTTCGAGCTTCCGATAACCCCCACGCGACATGTAATGAGGATAATTGTTTTTCGCTTACCTCGCTTGATTTGCTTGACTCAATTTCTATATCAACAAAGAATAATGATAACTGAGTTAGCGATGTCAAGTAAGTTCAACTCGAATGTTTAACACTAAGATGAACACAATGTACTAGGAAATTGGGATCTTACCGCGATGCGACAAATAACCTCCAGTCATTTGGAGAAAGAAACGCATACTATTTACAAGGATCCTCATGACTCTTTGGCCCTCGAACATACTTGGTTGTGAGCGTGGACTTGAAATCTTTCCACTGCTCATGAACTTCCCCCATCCAATGCTTGTACATCTCCAACGTATCGGGAACATCGTAGGTTTGCTACAAAACAAAATATATAGTAGTCGTTATATATGAACAAATAGAAATAAAAATATAGATACAAATACAACTTTACATACCAAAATTTGTTCCCAAATCATACGCTTCGTGTCCTTTGAAACTTCCCTCCAGGTAGGAATTAGAACGCTAACTTTGCTTCGACCCAAAAAGCCAAGGTAGCTAATGAACGTGTCTCCGTCAGGGCTGAGTGGCTTCATATTAGCATCAAATTCCACGTGAACCCTGCTCGCCTGTTGTTCCTCATCATATGCCACCAACGACCGCAGCTTCGTGCTTCCTCTACCCTTTTTCTTAACAGGTGAGCCAACAGAGTTGCCCAAATCTGAATGTGACATGACCCTGCTAAGAAATAAATGTGACATATGATAAGTAAATTGAAAAGACATGCACACTTTCAACAATTCAAAATCTTACTAAGAAATAAATGTAACATATGATAAGTAAATTCAAATTACATGCACACTTTAAACAATTCCAAATCTTACTTTAAGAGTTTTCCCAGATTCCTTCACAATGATCAACTATAGCTGCATATTCATCATTATATACCAATTCAACTTCAGATGGATCGACGAATTTGTAGTGAAAGGTGGAGTGTCGTCAAGATTCAAACTCGAATCACCATCCTTCTGTTTTTTACTTTGGAGTACAATAGACAATTTTTCATTTGCTGGATCAATGACATAAAACACTTGTTTTGCCTGACTTGCTAGAATGAATGGCTCATCTTTGTAACCGACTCTTTCAAGATCAACTAAGGTAAATCCAAATTGATCTATTTCAACAGCATTATTGTTAACCCACTTGCATTTGAATAAAGGAACTCTCAACTTAGTGTAGCTTATCTCCCATATGTCTTCAATAACTCCATAATAGACTATGGATGCCAAAATAGGGTTTTTGTCTTTTGAACTAGAAAAGTGCATTGATTCAGCTACCACCATCACCCTACTGTTTTGCATAGTACTTCTGTTATCCTGGCCATTTGTATAGAAAGAATACCCGTTTATATCAAAGCCTCTCCAAGTTATGACCTCAAAAGAAGGCCCCCAAGCTAACCATTTGATTGTCTCAGACACATTGGTCTCGTGCGCTATCTTATCCTTGAACCACTCTATGAAAGTCTTGTTTTGCTCATTAGCTATCTGCATGTCATTTTTCCTTGGATATATCTCCTTTAAACTCTTTCTGTGTTCGGCTAAGTACGGCTGAACTTCTTCTGTATTATTCAAGATATACAAGTGTGCTTGCAACACCTCTTCACAACGCATACTCTTCACTTTGAGCCCTCGTGTTCCCTTACTTGTACCCTTGTCATGACGAGATTGGGCCTTTGATGTTGATAGATATTCTTTACAAAAGTTCATAGCCTCTTCAACGACATATCTTTCCATAATTGAGGCTTCAGGTCGATAAGGATTTTTTGAATACCCTTTTAAGTTCTTCATGTATCGCTCGAAAGGGTACATCCACCTTAGATAAACTGGGCCGTATAGTCTTACCTCCCTTACCAGATGAACTATTAAATGCACCATTATATCGAAGAATGCAGGAGCAAAATGTATCTCTAGCTGGCAAAGAATAGTATAACCCTCATTTTCTAATTCATCTAACATTCCAATGTCAATAACTTTGCTACAAATAGCATTAAAGAAACTGCACAACCTTGTTATCGTGCTTCGCACATCATCTTTCATAATGCCTCTAATAGCTATTGGTAATAGTTGTTGCATTAAGACATGGCAATCATGAGACTTCATTCCTACTAACTTTAAATCTTCTATTGACACAAGCTGGCTCACATTAGAAGAATAGCCTTATGGCACCTTAATGCCGTGCAAACACCCACACAAACTTCTTTTCTCAGCTTTTGACAATGTATGTGCTGCTGGCTCCATATACGCCCTCTTACCATCATCTCTTAGTTTTGGATGTAGCCGTTCTCTTATTCCCATTTCAACCAAGTCTAGTCTCGCACTAATTCTATCTTTAGTCTTACCTGGTATGTGCAAAAGCGTACCAAGAAGACTATCACATACATTTTTCTCGACATGCATCACATCAATACTATGTCTTACATCAAGACTACGCGAATATGGAAGATCAAAGAAAATTGACCTCTTCTTCCATATGTTCTTCTCACCCGTAGTCCTCTGATTCTTACCAAAATTGGCATCGATTCTTTCCACCCGACTATAAACCTCGTCTCCAGTTAATGCCTTCGGAGCCATTTCATTCTCCGTCAAACCGTTAAAAGTCTTCTTCAACCTACGGTACGGGTGGAATCTAGGAAAAAATCGTCTATGACCAAGATAGACTGTTTTCCTACCGTGCTTCAGTTGATGGAAGTGTGTGCTTGCTTCGCATATCGGACATGCTTTATGACCCTTCACACTATAACCAGACAAGTTCCCGTATGCAGGGAAGTCATTAATTGTGGTGAAAATCATTGCTCGTAGCTTAAAGGACTCTTGGCTATATGCATCAAACACATCTACGCCATCCTCCCACAACTTCTTTAAGTCCTCTATCAAAGGTGTCAAGTAGACATCGATATCGTTCCCCGGCTGCTTTGGCCCCGAAATTATCATAGAAAGCATCATGTACTTGTGTTTCATACACAATCAGGGAGGTAAGTTGTAAATCACCAGCAGAACTGGCCATGCACTATGTGTACTACTAAAAGTACCATAAGGATTGATTCCGTCTGTGCAAAGCCCAAGCCGAAGGTTTCTTGGTTCGCTGCCAAATTCGGGATACATTTCATCTATTTTCTTCCATTGTGGAGAGTCAGCAGGGTGCCGAAGGTATTTTCCATCACATTTTCTTTCATCACAATGCCATCTCAACTTTTTAGCTTCTTTCGCATTAACAAACATTCGTTTAAACCGCGGAATGATTGGAAGATACCATAAAACCTTTAAAGGTTGCTTCTTACTTGTCTCATCACCACACCCAGCACCTTTCTTCACTTTGTATCTCGAAGTTTTACATTTTAGACACTCACTCAATCCTTCATACTCATTTATGTACAATACACAATCATTAGGGCAAGCATGTATCTTTTTATACTCCATACCCATCGCATACAAGATTTTCTTAGCCTCATACATACGATTTGAAAGTACATTATCCTCTGAAAATATATCAAACAACAGTTCAAGTAACCATGTGAAACTACTGTCGGTCCATGCACAAGTTGCCTTTAAGTTGACCAAGTGCAAAATACCTGACAAGCGTGTATACTTAGTACACCCAGGGTACAAAGGTGTCTCCACATCACTTCTCACACTATCATATACAGGCGATTGTGCAAAACATTCTACCTCCACATCATGAATCATTTTTTCCATTCTATCGTCATCTCCAACCTCCAAGACTTCCTTCTCGTGGGACGCACAAGCGGTTACTTCCTCACCATGCCATATCCACCTTGTGTACCAAAGATTTATTCCATCACAAACTAAGTGATCTCTTATATCATCAATATCTCGTCGACTCTCATTTAAACACTTCACACATGGACAAAAATACTTTCCATTTTTACTAGGTGCATTCATTTTAGCAAATTCAATAAACTCTTCCATCCCTTTCTCATATTCTTCACTAGTTCTCAATGCATTCATCCAACTGTGATCCATTTTACTACTCCAGATCTATTCCATTTTCAACAGTACTCACTTTTAGACCCATTGTCATTATAATATGAATATAGGTCAAGACAGGGCATGGCTTACTCATTTTTTAAAAATTTCAGCAGCATTTCCCCTTAAATGTAAGACATCCAAAACTTTGAACAATAACCCAAATAACAATAACAGAAATTTGACATACTATAGAGGATTTCAACAACGGTTATATACAAAAAAAAGTCATTAACAGACAATCACAACCATTCTAAATATATAAGAAGCTATCATGGGGATTTGTTATTTACCTGGAAAATACAGGAAGAACGTTGATTGCTGGGATTGCTTGAAAAGGGGATGTAGTAGATTGGGTTTATTAGTAAGTTAAGTAGAGCATCAGGTGTTGGAAAAGCTAATATGGGTCCGAACACAACTAATCTCAGAGAATCATCTTGGTAGTCATAAATTGAACCTCAACAATATATAGTCACAGAGAAACTAGGAAAACGAAGAAATATTTATTTTTTGAGTTGGTCAAAGGTAAATAAAAATTCTTTAATACTGAATCAAATATCTCATTATTCATTACCTAAAAAAATGTCATTATTCAAGCCCCCATATTAAATTTTATTACATATTGTTATATATTATAAATATGTAATAGAACAATACAGGTCATTTCCTCGGAACGTTTTCTAGCATTTACTTTATTGGAGTGCTAAAAAGAAGAATTTATAAGATGCCTAGAGTTTAAAAAGATACTATAGTTAGTTTGTTTATTTTTTAACCTATTAATCATAATCGAAATAAACTCTTGTGAGTTGATTAAAAAGTAGAAAATGGAGGCACATAGAATGAAGGGCATTTGGGTGGTTTTGTCTGAAGATACTAATATTTGTTTTGTTTTCCATACAGACTGGATTTCAATTGGAAATGGCTAGTTATTCACCATGTTATAAATTAATGTTTAAATTTCTGCTGAAAGAGATATTAAATTTAGTGTCTCTAACATAATTATCTTTAATAATATGGGTCCGAACACAACAAATCTCAGAGAATCATCTTGGTAGTCATAAATTGAACCTCAACAATATATAGTCACAGAGAAACTAGGAAAACGAAGAAATAACAGCTACCCAAAGATTGAAAAACAAAGGGATTTGTCTTTTACCTGGAAAATGCAAGAAGCACGTTGAAGAGCTATAGGTCGATGGCACACCGTAGCTGAGAGGCAGATGGGCGGATGGACAAAGAAGAGTGACACTGTCGCGACTTGGGAAGAACAAGTGAGGGACCAAGAAGAGTAGGCAACAGGGAGAAGGACGTGCGAATGAAGAGCAAAAGCAAACTAAAAAATAAGAACAGAGACCAGCGGGAGAATAAGGCATGAAATGAAAGAAAAAACATAAAAGGTACAGTGACAGGGGAGAGAAAGAACTACCGTTCTTAAGGAACGGTCGTTGAATCATGAATTACAATGACTGTTAATAGGTAACGATCGTTGTAAGTGGTTACAACGACTGTTCTAAAGAACAGTCGTTGTATCTGATATAATCAACGACCGTTCTGAAGAACGGTTATTGTATCTGTATAATCAATGACCGTTTTCATATAAATGGTCGTTGAAAAGCTGCCCAGTTGCGTGCCATTGCCCCTCTCTTCTTTCTACTACTATTTTCTTGGAAACAGACGTTGTTTGGTGTCGTGGAATCTTCTTCCTGTAGTAGTGATAGTATCATGAGACAACACATACAACAAATTAATTTTTGTGTTCCATATTGCTAAGGCTTGCTTTCCTATATGTTGGGAAATATGATTTCTTTCCTTATGAGCTGTATTATTTGTCAATTAAAACATAGGGTTTAATTTAAGGTTTAGAAAGCTTTAATTTTATTTTAAAATTGGTAAGAAAATATAAAGTAATTAGTAAAATAGTTATACAACTAACCACGTACTTTCTTAAAAATAGATTGAAGGTATAGATGGATCGTAAATGGATGTCATCTAATCAGTGTTTAAGGGAATATATAGATGGGGTGAAAGAGTTTATTCCATTTGCAATCGAGCACACAAAAGATCCTGACAAAATCTTGTGCCCTTGCTTATCTTGTTGTTTTGGAAAGCAGACTAGTGCACTTGATTTGCTAGATCATTTAGTGTGTTATGGTATTGATCAAACATATATACGATGTACAAGGCATGGTGAGATGAACGATACATGTAGTGATCGGGTGCATACCACATGTGATGCTTCGAATGAATTTGATTAAAGCATGTTTGATGAAGATAATGGTTTTGAAGAAATGCTAAATGTGGTTAGAGGGGTGCTTCATAACTGCTCTAATGAATTTGAGAAGTTGAAAGGTGATGCAGAGAAACCATTATATGCTGGTAGTACTAAATACACAAGATTGCTAGCAGTGTTGAAGTTGTACAAATTTAAAGCTTGCTACGGATTGAGTGATTCGGGTTTCACCACATTGCTTGAACTGTTGCAAGATATGCTTCCAGAAGAAAATGTACTTCCTACCAAGACATACGAGGCAAAGCAAATTCTTTTCTCTACAACTGGTATGTGATATGAGAAGATACATGCATGTCCTAACGATTGCGTATCCTTGGAAGAAGATACTGGTACTGATATATGAATTTACTCAAAATTTGTTAGTAAACAATTTTTATTCAAAAACAGAGTTAAATGTTGCATTATAATTTTGCAGTGCCTTTTCCAACCCAATGACAATGATTGTGAGTATTACATCATGAAATTTATGAAGGATGTAATTACGCATGATCAGTCATTTATTCCTCAAAAAGTAAGTCATTTAGTTTCACTTCATATTATGTTTTAATTAAATTTAATTAGTGCCTGATAATTACGTTTTACTAATTTTAATTCGTTTTAATTTGTGGCTGATTGTATATATGTGTAGTGTTATGACTATCAAAGTTGTGACACTTTGATTGACCATCAACTTAATGAAGTGATCGAGGAATGGTGGGAATATGTGTTTAGACAAATCTCTGGGTAGCTATACTATTTAACTCACTAGCTGGTCTTTATTGTGTTTTTTTTGCCATTTGTTGTGTCATGTATTCAAGTTGAATTTTTTGTATTTCATTCACATAAAATATATTTTATAACTATTTTAGTACTACTTTAGTTAATTAATCATTTGTTTGTATCATTTTAAAGTTATCCATCATTGTTGTTGTTTGCTTTTCTTTATTTTGCTATGGATATAGATACAAAATGTTTAAACCATGCAGTGCAATACTGCAATTATGAGAGATATGAGCAAAAAAACACAAAAAAAGAGTTCTTGTGGCGCTTCCTTAAACAAGGGTCACAAGAAGAACCCTAAAATAAAAAGCACAAGAAGAACCCAAAAAGAAAAAAGGATCTTCCTGTGGCGGTTCCTTAAGAAAGGGCCACAAGAAGGGTACCTCCATTGGCGCTTGCTAATGTAAGCGCCACAGGAGGTATGGTCTCTTGTGGCACTTATTGACACAAGCGCCATAGGACACCCCTCTCCTGTGGCCCTTCCTCTAAAAAGCGCCATAGAAGGGTATTTTTTTAAAAAAAATTTAAAATGCTGTGGTGCTTCCAAGCACCACTGCTAATGCAATTATAAGCGCCACAAATTTGCTTTTTTGTTGTAGTGAAAGTAGATTTTTTTTATAGATCATTAACCAAAAGATCTTACTCTAACCCAATTGAGCGTTTGCTTTGATTTTCCTATACCTGTTTTTAGAGAACTCCATATCACTTGATCAACCCTCTTCTCAGGCACATCCAATGGCCTTCTTTGAGCCTATCCAAACAACTTTAAACAATTTCCACCATTTTTTCCTCTATAAATACCACTCCAATTCATTCATGTATATAATTATTATGAATCCTATCTTTCGTTTGACCACACATCCATATCAACATTCTCATCTTAGTTACCCCGCCTTTATATTCATGATGATGTTCCTAAGAAACCCCGGCTAGAAATTTTAATGACAACAAAGTATTGCCACCAAACCATCCAAAGAAACTCCAGCTAAGAATATGCTCATTTACAAGTGAAAGCACTATACAGACTCCCACATTTTTACAGCTTGATAATTTAATTTTGAGCATAAATTTAGCAATCGCTACTACAAAAAATTCTTTTTATGATGGTTATTATCTATCATATATCACGGTTCCGAACCATTATATATGCAGGTACTATATATGCTCCGTGCAGATAAATTACGATTTCGAACCATTATTTATTCTAAACCTATTTTAATGGTTCTTGGTGAGGCCATGATATACGCATTATTATGACAATAATTAATGGGCACAAGGAAACAACTGTTATATAAACCATAATGCTGGCATAATAAACAACGGTCTCAAGTAAATAACCATTATAAATTTTGTAACATACATAATAGTGCTTTCACAATAACCGTTATACAAAGTATAACATGCATAACGGTTGTTATATTGCAATTGTTATTTATTTGCTATAAATGCTAACAAGTTTAATAAAATAATAGTCATATATAGTGTATACATATATAACAGTTTTTATGTAAGAATCGTTAAGTTTTTAGGCATTTTTTTAAAATGGGGATTCCCTTTTCGATATCCCCTATATGCATATAGAATGAAATTGTAAACAAATTTGTATATATATAATAGAACAGAAGCTCACACATCAAGTATAGCCATGCAATTTGGGATGGATGAAGACATTCATTGCTTTGTGGCTAGGCTTAATGGAACTCTATCATAAATGGCTCAAGGGGTATGCAGGCCTCAAGCAAGACTTGATAGAGAAGAAGGGATCTAATGTGATTATAGAATGCCATATGCTATGGTTGATGCCTTGCCACTACCTGTAGCGTATGTGTTATATAGTAACATCTAATCCCTCCTTCTTTATAAAGTCATGCTCAAGGCTGCATACCCCTTGAGTCCTTTACTGTAAGAAGTTGCATTGAGCCTAGCCACAAAGCCAAGAATGTCTTGATCTATCCCAAACTGCATGGCTATACTCAATGTGTGAACTTCTATTCTATTATATAGTCAAGTCCAACAAGCAAAGTAAAAGCTAAAACTCTATCTAATGCATATATTATAAGATGATGATATATCATTTTTGTCTTAGATGGTATGATGATCGGGTAGGCACCAGAAGGGCATACTTAGGATCGACGACGACTTTTAGCTTTCTACCCTAGCACGATTTTGAGGGAGAGGCGAGTTGTGAATCTATTCTCCCCTATAAGTTATGCATGTGGCTTGTAGCAACCGTATGCCATTTGGGGCTATCTGTCACACACTTAACATAGTGAAATTTTTATAAAGCTTTAACAACTTCCTATAACAGGAGAGGAACCTTTAATCAGAGTAATTGATTTTTTCAAACAAATATGAGCACGACTAATGTCAAATTCTAGCTACAAAACACAAAGTGAATAATAATAGAGAATGCAGAATAAAGAAGGGAAATCATAGCTCTACATGATTAGAATAGACCATGCAAAGAAATGCGATCCGATTAGAGGTGAAGAACAAAAACATGAGTTAGGGAAAGTGAAGCAACTTAGCAGCTATTGTTAACAAGTATGGTGAACACTTTAGATTGTGTGGTTCCATTGAAAATGACTGATAAATGCTAGAAAATTAAACCAGAGAAGTGGGTTATGAGGTTAGTTGGTTACAATAAACTCTAAGATAAGTGTGGTAATAAATGAAAATGAGTGATAGGGCTTGCGCAGGAACTCACGCAGTTGTCAATGAGAAGCATGGAGAAGGCTTTGTGTATAGTGTGGTTCGACTGAAAATGACGGTCAATGACCTAAAAAGATGACTGGAGTGTGGGGTTTTGATGTTAGTCAGTAAGAACTGCTAATAGTTTTATTTTGATAATGGTTATGTTCAAATAACCATGAGGTAACAAATCTCCAGTGTTTAAGGTCTTATATAATATTTAGATGGTAAGAATCGCTAATTATTGTTTTACCTTTATAATGGTTATTTTTAGTTTACCGTGAGGTGTGTTATTTATTTGATTTATCACGGTTTTTTAATAACAACAGTAAGGTAGGTCATTATTTTTTGTATATATTAGAGCCATAATTACATTAATATATTTTTATAAATAAAACTAAACGAAAATAAATAAAACCTACTCATCATCCCCAGATGAGTGATTTGAATCATTTGAGAAGATGAGGATGAGCTTGTAATGGACACCATAGTAGTGGAGGTCGTGGGTCGGAGGTAGAGGTGGTGGATGGGGAGGAAAGGATGGTGGGGTTGGGGATGAGGAAGGGAAATAGGTGGGGGTGGAGGTTGTCGAGGAGGAGGAAGAAAAGTAGGCAAAGGTGCATGTTGGGAAGGTGGAGCACGAGGAGGAGAAGGATGTAGAGGTTGGGGAGGACAATTCTCCAACATTTCTTTAGTACATCGTTTCTCCATGATAAAGAGGAGAATAGAGGAAGATGATGAAGAAAATGTATGAAAATGAGGAGTTTAAATATATTGAAAGTGAAGCACACGTTGGAAGTTGAAAAGGATTAGTCTACTCATAGTTTGTTTTCTTTCTAGTGCCATGAGTTACATAACAGTTGTTTTAAAAAAAACTGTTATTTATCTTCACCTTTATGATGGTTGTTTCAAAAGAACAATTAAAGAACCATTATTGATTTAATTTCATGATGATTTTTTTCTTTTAACTGTGGGATATGTTCTCTGTTATTTTAAAAATATATTTAAAATGATAAAACAAAAAAGAACCTGATGAACTGATGAGATCATCAGGCTACTCATCACTAGAGGAGTGGCTAGGATCATTGTCAGGATCATGGCCAATCCTATACTCATCAAGTATGAGATTGGCTTTCATGTTCATATTAAAGAGGCATCAAGAAGGCCTCTCACAGCATGGTCAGTGTGTTTTGCATGCCATGTAAGACCCTTATATTATTTCCACATTTCATAGAGTGTTTGCGTGCAGTTCGGTAGGCACACATAAATAGCATAAATAAACTAATATATAGTACATGGTTATATTACAAGAATCCCCACAGGGTGTGTTCATAATAATTACATACCTTAAAATAATAAAAAGGCCTTCAGATAACCAATGGTTCTGCCTGTACTAGATCGGAACCTCTAGCTGCCAATAATTACACTTTTACCCCTTGAGCTTTGCCTACCGTTGAAAACTTTATACATTTACGGAAAGGGTGAGATTCGAAAGAATCTCAGTAGTAACAAGCTATCAGTCATATAAAATGCGATAATAAATATACAATACACCATATAGGGTAAATATAACAATAACATTGTAAACCGGAGTGTGCACACTATTCAGGGCCAAACCCCCTACTTGTTCGTGTACCTCATTTGAGTCTCATACCACATCTAGGTAATGTGTCCCAGGCACTGTGTATCATAGCTAGGTCCTCACTAGGCCGAATGGTACTTGTGCTTTTCCTATTGGGACGGTACTTGTGCTTTTCTTGCACCACAGCTAGATAGTGTGCATTCATTATTTATATCACATAATATAGCAACATACAACATATATACCATCACATAGTGTATGAAAGATAGAGTTACTATATAACCCCCTCACCGTAATTACATCCGGATTATGAAATTTAAGCGAAATAGAGACCAATAAAATTAAATCAACAATTTCATTTCCCTTAACACGGGATGGGGTATTTCAAAAATCAATTCAAAACGTAATTAATCCTGGTTTTTCATTCACGTGCGGATATAATTAGTTAAGAAATCAAATCACATAATAAATATCAGAGTGCGGAACTAAAATACCAGCAACCCCCGGGTTACTTACATATATTAATGGGTTTAAGGTTCCCAGAATGGGGATTACATGTCCAAAATATTCATTTATATCTTATATACATCTAGTAATCCCAAAATCAAAACAAAGATAACCAACTACCACTAAAGTCTCGGAGTAATCCTAACTACTCCTGGTTGTCCGCTTCCCTTTCGAGCCACTTGCCCGGTCTGAAAATAGTAGTCATTTGGAAAGAGTGAGATTCTAAAGAATCCCAGTAGTAACAAATTATTCATACCACACGTAATCACATAGCATGTAAACAAATCATCTCATATTAGTAACACAAATCTCACTCCACCCTCATCCCCTTTTACCGCCGGGAAGGCATACCGTCCTAACCCGAACTGTTGTTAGTGACTCAGGGACTATTGGTGTGGCAGTGCATACGAATAGCCTTACGACTCACATATAGCCTTTCGGCTTTCACAATTGGCCCGTCGGCCTTCACAAATAGCCTTTCAGCTCACAATTAGCCTTTCGGCCCACATAATCACATATATCACACCCTAACCTCATCCCCTTTTACCCTCGGGAAGGTGCATAGCCCTTACCCGAATCGTTGTTAGCGACTTAGGGACTATTGGTATAGCGGTGCTTCCACAATTTCACATATCTTGCAGTATACGAAATCATCACAACAAAATGATATAGCTCACATACAATGTATCACATAAGGTATAAAGCAAGAGTCACTACTTGTATCTTTCCTGACTGGCTCCGGTACCGTGGTCTCACGAGAGCGACAGATGTCAAATCCTATACCAAATTTGGGACAACTAATCAATCTCTTTTCCAAGTTCTTAAATTCACAATACTCTAAGTTGGTTATCATTTAGGACTCTTTAAGTGGCTAAAAGACGCCTAAACATATGCCTAAAGGGTTTGAAGAAACTACCCCAAAGACCCCTTTTTCGAAGGCACAACACTAATTTTTGACAACCTCACTCGAGTGATGAGAGACTTGTGCTCGGGTGAGAAGGACTCTCACTCGCTAGTGCTTCACAGAAAGCAACTTTCAAAGTCAGGAAGTGCTCACATCACTCGAGCACCAAGCTTTATACTTGGCTGATGACCCCAATTATGCTCGAGTCCCCGAAAGTGCAACACCACGAGTGACAACCTGAGAGCACATGCAATCATAAGAGGGACAAGCTCACTCGAGCATACCCTCAGTGCTCGGGGTGAGATGGCCGTGCTAGCGAGTGTCAGAGCACACTCTTGAACAATGGCCAGCGAGTGACAACCCGAGAGCAACCCTAACTCTAGATTCACTCCATCACTCAAGCATATTCTTCCCTCACTTGAGAACAAAGAAGTGCACTCGAGCCTCATTCAAAAAATCCAATCAAAACTCAACACAGAAGAGGGAAAATGCACACAGCACTCGAGCATGATCTTCCTTTGCTCGAGTGTTGTGCATCAGAGACCAAAAACGTAAGAAATATCAGAAAACACCAGATGGTCAAATTGATACCTAATGGTTCCTAAACTCTACCAAAAGCTCATACACACTTGGCACTAACTAGGGAACGCATTTGCTACTTCAAAAACACTCCTAAAACCAATTTGACTACAATCATACTCTTAGGTCTCTAGAACACAACAATAGATCATTTCCAACATCTAACACAATGAAATCCATACTTTCAACATTTGGTATAACTAGGGCAAATTTCCAGATTTTACTAAACTTATCCAAAAATCACAAACAATAAATCCAAATACACTAAATGCCTACCTCTTCACTTTGCCAAATTCAGAATCTTGATTCTCCCACTTTCAAATTTCGACCAACACACAACCTCCACTATTTCAAGATTCTGAAATTCCCAAGTTGAAGCTCTCAATGAGATGCATATCTTTAGAGAAAAGATTTAGGGCATTAGAGATCAAACAAAGCATCAAAATCTCACCTTTTCTTCTTCCTTTTCCCTTGATCACCAGAAACTATAGAGAAAGAGGGGAGAGAGAGAGAGAAATGGTGATATGATGCAAATGATGATGATGAACAAGCCTTCCTCTTCCTTCCCATACACACTTCCACCGAATAGGAGAGAGAGAGAGGAGAGAAAAAGTGCTATTTTGTCCTCTTGTGCTACATCTAATGGCTCACCAAATGCCACTTGTCACTATCCTACACATTCCCTCAATGAGCTCATACAATTGTAAAGCATAAGATCCCAACCCATGTGCAATGAATCTCAACCCTTGATCTTAAATACCACACGCATGTACACCAAATTCATATTACATTAATTCCAAAAGTGCTTAATTACACACTTACAATTTATCTTATAGTTATTAACCCTTAATCCGAAATTGGGATATTACAATTCTCCCCCCGTTTAATAAATTTCGCCCTTGAAATTTGCTACACCACTTGAGCCATAAACTTCAGATATTGTCTTCACATATCCTCTAAGGTTTGAATAGTCCTCTCTGACTAACCGTCTGTTTGAGGATGATAGGCTATACTAAATCTTAGCTGAGTACCCAGTGCCTCATGCAATGCCCTCCAAAATCTTGAAGTAAATCAGGGAACACGATTGAAAATGATTTTCTTCGGTATGCCATAGAGCTTCACAATCTCACAAATATAAATCTCTATTAGCTTGTCCAGAGAGTAACTAGCGTTGATCGGTAAGAAGTGCGTTGACTTTATTAACCGGTCCACAATGACCCATATCACATCATAATTCCTGATCTTGGGAAATCCCACAACAAGATCCATGGTCACACTTTCCCATTTCCATTCTGAAATCTCAGGACTTTGTAACAAACCAGGCGGCCTTTGGTGCTCAATCTTCACTTTCTGACATGTGAGACACCTCACCATATATTTTGTCACATCACTCTTTATTCCCGACCACCAATACACAGATTTCAAGTTATGATACATTTTGGTCATACTCGGATGAAGGGTGTATCGACTCTTATGCACCTCATCTAAGATCTTCTATCTCAAATCCACTTTAAGTGGAACACAAATTCTCTTCTGATAACGAATCAATCTACTAGGCGACACATTATAGTCCTGAGCTTCTCCCCGTTCTATTCTAGCTAGATTATGCTGTATCCAGTCATCTTGCCTCTGAGCCTCTTCAATCTCAGCTCTCAAGTCACTTTCCCCTTGGGAAACAATATAGTTAGCACAGATGATTTGGTTTGACAAATTCATATCTCGAAAATCAGCAATCATTTTCCCTTCTTGTATCATCATAGCTGCCACAAGCACATTTTTTTGACTAAGAGCATTAGTGACTACATTTGCCTTACCTGGATGATATTTAATTTCCAGGTTGTAGTCCTTAAGTAACTCCATCCAACGCCGTTGTCTCATATTCAATTCTTTCTGATCATACAGATACTCGAGACTGTTGTGGTCGCAGTACAGTTCCACAGTCATACCATACAAATAATGCCTCCAAATCTTCAAGGGAAACACAATAACCGCAAGCTCCAGATCATGAGTGGGATAGTTCAATTCGTGAGGTCTGAGCTGTTGAGAGGCATAGGCCACCACACATCCCTGCTGCATAAGGACACACCCTAATCCCTACCCACTGGCATCATAATACACAACATATGTCAAACTGGGATCGGGCAAAATCAACATAGGTGCCATAGTCAACTTCTCCTTAAGCTCCACAAAACAATTTTCACATTTCTCATCCCACACAAACGGCTGATCCTTTCTCGTGAGCTTGGTCATCAGCAACGCAATACGGGAGAAATTTTGAATGAATCTCTGATAATAACCAGCAAGACCCAGAAAACTGCGCACCTCTGCCACAGTCTCTGGCCTTTTCTAGTCCAGTACTGTTTCCACTTTGCTAGGATCCACAGAGACCCCTTCTTGCGAGATAACATTGCCTAAGAATTTCACTTCTGATAGCCAAAGCTCGCACTTACTGATTTGGCATAGAGCTGCTTCTCACGTAATGTATTCAACAGAATTCTCAAATGATGCTCATGCTCTTCTCTACTCTTAGAGTATATCAAAATATCATCAATAAATACTATAATATCCCAATTTATGATTAAGGGCTAATGGCAATGGTATTGATTGTAGTTTGTGTAATTAAATGTTTTTGGAGAAATGAGATGTGAATTTAGTATAAATGTGTGTGGTGTTTAAGATCAAGGGTTGAGATGTTGACATGTGGCAATGTTATGGACCATAGGATGAGGCATAAGAGACAAAAACCACCTTTTTTCTCTCTCTTCTCTCTCCTATGCATTTTTGAGCATGGGCAAGGGGGAAAAGTGGTACATCATCATCATCCTTTCTTCATCCCTTCCATCTCTCATTTTCTCTCTCTTCCTTCCCTATTTTCGCTGAACTCAAGCTTGGAAAGAGAAAGGGAAAGCTTTGATTTTGGGTGACTAATGGTCCTCCTTTGCTCAAATCCTTTTCTCTAATGTTGTGCATCTCATTGAGAGCTTCATTATGGTGATTTCAAAATTTGGAAAGGTGGTGGTTTATGTGTTGGAGCGAAATCAAAAGTTGAGAATCAAGAAACTAGTCTTGGAAAGAGGAAGAGGTAAGAATTTGGTACCTTTTGAAATATTTATTATGGTCATTGGTTTAGCTTTGAGGATTTTGGATTTTTGCCCTGATTTTGGCTTAATTTTGAAATTTTTGAATTGGTTAGTATTTAGTGTGAAAGTGGTGTCATAGTGTGTCTTTGAGCATTTGAAATTGATTTGGAATGTTGGTTTGGATTGGTTTGCAAGGTGGTTTGATTGAGTTCTTGGTAAGACATGTGGTGGTCATTGTGTAACATGTCAATGGAGGTTGAATTGGGTTGTTATGATGATTTCAATGGATTCCTTGTGCAAATTTATGTGGGAATGGTATTTGAGGTAAAAAATGGACTCTGTTTTGGGGTAGTGATGAGATTTGTGTGATTTTGTATTTTTGTGGCGATTTCCAGTAATGGCCAATATTTTTCCTAGGAAGATAACTTCAATAGATTTCATTTGGCTTTGGGATCACCTCATTTCAATTTTTCTAGAATTAATTATGATTTTTCAAAGTTGTCTTGGCTACAGCAGAAAATTTTGGCTGTAGCGCAAAAGTTTCTATGTTCGTTTTGGCCGCAGCCAGAAATTCTTGGCCGTAGCTAAAACCCTTCTATGCGCATTTTGGCCGCAGCCAGATATTCTTGGCTGCAGGCAAAAACCTTCTGTGCATGTTTTGGCTGTAGCCAACCCCCCATTTTCAGCATTTTGTGATTTTGCAAAGTAATATCCAACCTAGTACTTACCAATCCTTTTAGGTTCTCTTTGAGCTTGTTATAACCATTTAAGGGACTCATATGGAACCTATTTTAAGTGTTTGGAAGTAAGAATTGGGGGTAGGAAATTAATCCACCATTCTTGATTTTTTTATAGGCTTTGACATTTGTCATACCCGCGAGCCCACTGTGCCAAAGGACGTCAGGAAAGAACAAGGTAGTAACTCCTTCTTTATACCTTATGTGATACATTGTATGTGTGCTAAATCATTGATTTGTGATGGATTCGTATGCTGCAAGATTTGTGCAATTGTGAATGCACCGCTATACCAATAGTCCCTGAGTCGCTAACAACGGTTCGGGTAAAGGCTGTGTGCCTTCCCGGAGGTAAAAGGGGATGAGGTTAGGGTGTGATATTTGTGAATTTGTGAGCCGAAAGGCTATTTGTGAGCCGAAAGGCTATTTGTGGGCCGAAAGGCAATATGTGAGCCGTAAGGCTATTCGTATGCACTGCCATACCAACAGTCCCTGAGTCGCTAACAACAGTTCGGGTTAGGACGGTGTGCCTTCCCGGCGGTAAAAGGGGATGGGGGTGGAGTGTGATTTGTTTTGTTGCTGATTATGTGGTGATTTGTTTACATGCTATGTGATTATATGTGGTATGAATGATTTGTTACTACTGAGATTCTTTCCAAATGATTAACTTTTCAGATAGGGTGAGTGGCTCCAAGGATAAGCGGCCAACCAGGAGCAGTTAGGGCTTGTAGGGACATTTATTTTGGTCTATGTTAGTTATCTGTTTTGGTTGGGATTACTATGTACATAGTGAATTCTTTTGGATTTGTAATCCCCATTTGGGAAAACTTAAACCCATTTTATATATATATGAACCCCGGGGTTGCCGAGATTTTAGTTATGCACTTTGATATTTGTAAATGTGATATATCTGCATAGGTAATTGTATTCGAAAGTGGATGTGAGACCAGCTGAAATTGTGTTTCTGAACTATTTTTTTGGACACCCTATCTTGAAGATAAGGGATTTTAAATGTTGTTTTGTCTTATTGGTCTCTATTTCACTTAAATTTTGTAATCCGGATATAATTTCCGTGAGGGGGTTACAAATACCACAACGAATTGATCTAGGTATTGTCGAAAAATACGGTTCATGTAATCCATGAAAACCGCAGGCGCATTGGTTAACCCAAATGGCATTACCAAGAATTCATAATGGCCATACCTAGTCCGGAAAGCAGTTTCGGAACATCTTCCGCTTTCACTCGCAACTGATGATACCCCGACCTTAGATCAATTTTTGAAAACACACATGAACCAGATAATTGATCTAACAAGTCATCAATTCTAGGGAGAGGATACTTGTTCTTGACGGTAATCTTATTTAACTCTCTATAGTCGATGCACAAACGAAGACTCCCGTCTTTCTTTTTCACAAACAAAACTGGAGCACCCCAAGGCGACACACTAGGTCTAATAAACCCTTTCTCAAGCAAATCTTCAATCTGCTTCTTCAATTCCCCCAATTCATTTGGGGCCATACGATATGGGGTTTTGGATATAGAATCCGCTCCAGGCACAATGTCAATCGAAAACTGAACTTCCCTCTCAGGAGGTAATCCACTTAAGTCATCCAGAAAAACCTCAGGGAATTTATTCACTATGGGTATACTACTCAAAGACTCACTAGTTTCTCCTTGTACAGAAAAGAAAACAAATCATCTCATATCAGCAACACAAATCACACTCCACCCTCATCCCCTTTTACTGTCGGGAAGGCACACCGTCCTAACCCGAACCGTTGTTAGCGACTCAGGGGCTATTAGCATGGCAGTGCATACGAATAGCCTTACGGCTCACATATAGCCTTTCGGCCTTCACAATTGGCCCGTCGGCCTTCACAAATAGCCTTTCGGCCCGCATAATCACATATATCACACCCTAACCTCATCCCCTTTTACCATAGGGAAGGCACACAGTCCTTACCCGAGCCGTTGTTAGCGACTTAGGGACTATTGGTATAACGGTGCTTCCACAATTTCACATATCTTGCAGCATTCAAAATCATCACAGCACAATGATATAACAACATATAATGTATCACATAAGGTATAAAGCAAGAGTCACTACCTGTATCTTTTCTGATTGGCTCCGGTACCGTTGTCTCACCAGAGTGACAGATGTCAAATCCTATACCAAATTTGGGACAGCCAATCAATCTCTTTTCCAAGTTCTTAAATTCACAATACTCTAAGTTGGTTATCATTTAGGACTCTTTAGGTGGCTAAAAGATGCCTAAAGGGTTGGAAGAAACTACTCCAAAGACCCCTTTTTTGAAGGCACAACACTGATTTTTGACAGCCTCACTCGAGTGAAGACGACCTCACTCGAGTGATGAGAGACTTGTGCTCGAGTGAGAAGGACTCTCACTCACGAGTGCTTCACAGAGAGCAACTTTCACGGTTAGGAAGTGCTCACATCACTCGAGCACCAAGCTCTGTACTCGGCTGATGACCCCAATTATGCTCGAGTCCCCGAAAGTGCAAGACCACGAGTGACAACCCAAGATCACATGCAATCATCAGAGGGACAAGCTCACTCGAGCATACCCTCAGTGCTCGGGTGAGACGGCCGTGCTTGCGAGTGTCAGAGCACACTCATGAACAATGGCCAGCGAGTGACAACCCGATAGCAACCCTAACTCTGGATTCACTCTATCACTCGAGTATGTTCTTCCCTCACTCAAAAACAAAGAAGTGCACTCGAGCCTCATTCAAAGAATCCAATCAAAACTCAACGCAGAAGAGGGAAAATGCACACAGCACTCGAGCATGATCTTCCTCTGGTCGAGTGTTGTGCATCAAAGACAAAAAACGCAGAAAATATCAAAAAACACCAGATGGTCAAATTTATACCCAATGGTTCCCAAACTCTACCAAAAGCTCATACACACTTGGCACTAACTAGGGAACAAATTTGCCACTTCAAAAACACTCCCAAAACCAATTTGACTACAATCATACTCTTAGGTCTCTATAACACATCAAAGGTCCAATTTCCTTTAACATATTTCCAACATTCCAAACTAAATCCAATACTCAAATATCTTCACAATAGATCATTTCCAACATCTAACACAATGAAATCCATACTTTCAACATTTGGTATAACTATGGAAAATTTCCAGATTTTACTAAACTTATCCAAAAATCACAAACAATAAATCCAAATGTACTAAATGCCTACCTCTTCACTTTGCCAAATTCAGAATCTTGATTCTCGCACTTTCAAATTTCGACCAACACATAACCTCCACTATTTCAAGATTATGAAATTACCAAGTTGAAGCTCTCAATGAGATGCATATCTTTAGAGAAAAGATTTAGGGCATTAGAGATAAAACAAAGCATCAAAATCTCACCTTTTCTTCTTCCTTTTCCCTTGATCACCGGAAACTATGGAGAAAGAGGAGAGAGAGAGAGAGAGAGAAATGGTGATATGATGCAAATCATGATAATGAACAAGCCTTCCTTTTCCTTCCCATACACACTTCCACCGAATAGGAGAGAGAGAGAGGAGAGAAAAAGTGCTATTTTGTCCTCTTGTGCTACATCTAATGGCTCACCAAATGCCACTTGTCACCATCCTACACATTCCCTCAATGAGCTCACACAATTGCAAAGCATAAGATCCCGACCCATATGTAATGAATCTCAGCCCTTGATCTTAAATACCACACGCATGTACAGCAAATTCATATTACATTAATTCCAAAAGTGCTTAATTACACACTTACAATTAATCTCAGAGTTATTAGCCCTTAATCCCGAATTGGGATATTACATACTACCTGAAATTGCCCTTTCCTTGCCTGTCTGTCTGTCTATCTGTCCAATATCCTGTGTCTGGCTCGAGGTACTGATATATCTTAAAATTCCAAATTTATGATAAATGAGTTATTACTCATTCATATTCCTATTCTAAACTCATATAGTTGGTTATCTAGACTCAAAGTTACATGTTGACCAAAATTCCTATGGGTACCCGATTTAAGCCTCATACTTATGACAATTTAACATATTTGCCATAAATTCATAGGTTAACTCAATCTACCAGTTTTGTTGACCAAACTTTAAAAATTCATAATTAATTCTACAAAAATCCAAATGGGTTGGTTCCAGGTTCTGTAAAAAGCTCTTTAAGTTCTATTTTAATGAAAAATATCACAGAGCACCAATTATAACCACACAATTCCAGAAAATTCATCAAACCCAGTTTGCCACAGATTTCAGTCTAGAATCAACATCAAACTTTGAAAAATCATAAATCAATCTATTGGTCCAATTGCATCATATTACATATCATATTAAAGCCCATAATGTTTACTTTCATCTTGTAAAATTTCATAAAGTTTGGACCAGGTTTGGCTACTATAAAATACGTCACAACAACTCTGCTATAGAAAAATGAATCTGGTAGCAGGGTCATCCAACTTCCAAAAATTCCAGAATTATGTATGATTATCCAAAAGTTATAACCATACCATATTCCCACACAATTTTCCATTCTAAACACAATAGGACCATCAAATTTACCAAATTCCAACCCCAAACACCCTGTACAACTATTAGCCGAAATTTATGGAAAATTAGGGAAAAATGTGATTCTATGTTTTATCCATCAAAACACCTTCATTTTTCTTGTAATCCCATAATTAACCCTTTAAACACTTATTAATCATGATTAGAGTTAATTTGGGCAGCATAACCCCTAGGGTTTGACATTCCCAATTACAAATCAAGCCAAAACAATCCACAATCTCATCCATTATCACAACAAACAAACTTGATTCATCAAAAAACAAGGTTTATAGAGATTACCTTTGCTTTTCTTCTTTCTCCCTCTAAAACGCCACCTTCCTTCATTCCTTCTTTTCCTTTGATATTCTTCTTGCTTTACATGATTTCGAGAAGGATATAAAGGTTAGAATAGATTTCTTAGAGTTTGAAGACAAGAACATATGAAATTTGCACCCAAACTCACTTTAATCTTGCTCGAAC
Organism: Inga leiocalycina; assembly: GCA_963242795.1. NCBI lineage: Eukaryota > Viridiplantae > Streptophyta > Magnoliopsida > Fabales > Fabaceae > Inga > Inga leiocalycina. Next base: position 43,241,221 of record OY725332.1, read on the forward strand.
TCTTTGTTCTTGCTTCTTGAAATAACTCTCTCTCTCTCTCTCTATTTGTTCTTGCGTGGCCAAAATATGGCCTAAGGAGGAAGGATAATAATTCATTAAAATATCACAACTCCACCTCCTCAAAATATAATCTTTAATTGCTATTTTACCACATGTCACTTGCTTTTTCTTCTTCGTTTTCTATTTGACTTTTCAAATACTCTCTCTTTGTTCTTGTATCTGGACGTAGGTGAGGCCTCTTGGAAGAGATTAATTGCCTTTTAAATATCTCCTCCCCCTCCTTACAATATTAGTATTAAATGGCAACTTTAACACATGCTTACTTTTTGACTTTTCCTTCACATTTCACTTGGCCAATATTGTTTCTTCCTTGATTAATTTTGGACAAAGTATTTATTTTTCCCTTGCCTTTATTCATGTTGGACGAAAATTGGCCTCAATTATTGGATAAATAAGAGCTTTTTATTTTAATAGCCAAATGACCATTTTGCCCATACATTCTTGTAATAAAATTGGACTTTCTTCATTTTCTTTCTATGTGGCCAAAAATCACATATTGTTGGACCCAAGATTTGTGTTCTTTCAATCTCTATGTTTTGGACTTCAATAATGGGCTTTTATGAAGACAAAAATTAAATTTTATGTCTTATTGTGGCCCAAAATTCATGTGGCGATTAATTGCACTGTTTGGCTAATCCAAGTGTGCCAATATTCACCATTTTATTCCCTTTAATACCACAAAGGGGTAAAAGAATTTTGGTAACTGAAATTTGGGATGTTATATGCCGCAACATTGCCTCCAGTTTTGGAAGCATAAGTTGTGGAGGCAAAGGAGGAGGAGGAGGAAGAGGTGACGAAGGCGGAGGCAGATGTTGGGGAGGTGAAGCAAGAGGTGGAGGTTGAGGAGGAGGAGGTAGAGGATGAAGTTGAGAGCTTGCTTGTAACACCCCAATTTTTATCACCAATATTCTCTTTATGTAATAAGATTTTTAATAGGACAAAATGGTGAATGGTGATGTACATAAAAGGATAGATACTCCAATTGGTGGTCACACACAACATGGGTAAATTAAAACACAAAGTGCAAACAATTGTATTTGGTGCCTGAGTTTTCTTGTGTAGTAGTCTTGTTGTGTGACATTTTGAAATAGGCAAATGATGTTCAATGCCTATGAATTTTTTTAGAATAATAGTAGACTTATCAAGCTTTAATTTGATAAGTCATATAGGTCATTTGGAGTTGTATACAAAGAGTTACAAACTTTTTAAGTTTACCCAGTGAAACTGGCTACTTTCTAGAATAGCATCCAAAGATTAAAATTCTGGGAATTTTCAGCTTCCAGTTGGCTAAAGGCTATATTCTTCCTTAAAACAAGACTTAATAAAGGTGAAGCTTTTGGAAGCACATCAATTATATATCTACAAATAAAGATATAATTTTTCAAAGTTGGGTGAAAATGCTGCCAGTTTTAAGCAAAAGGAAAATATTTTCTTTTGATTTCTCACCCATTCTCATCCAGAAAAGAGGAATATGAGGGGAAAAATAATTTTTCAGGGATTTATAATGATTTTTGGCCAAAGTCAAAAGAGAAAAAAAGATAGTACAAAGGGGTCAAATATTGCAACTCTTGTAGAAATATGTGGAGGAGGAAATTATGCTGATTTAACAGCATATATTTACTCCTTCTTGAGACACACTTTCGGCCAAGTATATGGCTAGAGAAAAGGTGATGATCCAATAGAAATTTGCACATGTTTATTGCCATTTAAATATATTAAAGAGAGGAAGTGGATGAAGATATTTTAATAAAGTTTTCTTATCTCTTCCAAGGCCTCATATTCGGCCAAACTTCTGAAATAGGAAAGAGAGAGGAGTTACACGAAAATATGGAGAATATGGAAGACAAAGAGAAGAGCTCAAGTTTAAGAAAAAAACTAGGTTAGTTTGCAAGCAAATCTTACTTGTTCTTGTCTCTAAATTCATGGGAATCTCTCTCTAATCTATATTCCTTCTTGAAACACATGTTTAACAAGCAATATCAAGAGCAACAAGGAGGAGAGAGAGGACATTTTTTAAGAGCGAAAGAAGAGAAATAAAAGGTAATCTCAAGAACTTTGATTCTCTTGATAATGTGATGTTTTTGTTGTGATTATTGGCTTGATTTGTGGTTGTTTTGGTTATATTTGTAACTTTGGAATGATGAAAGCCTAAGGAGTTATGCTGCCCAAAATTTCCCAAATCATGTTTATTAAGTGTTTAAAAGGATCAGTAAGTAATTAGGAGTGAAAAGGAATGAGCTTTAAGGATTAAATCATGAAAACTACAAGTTTCACTTTCTTGTGTAATTTTTGTCCAGACCTGAAAATAGGGGCAAGGAGTTGGAATTTCATCAATTTAATGATTCCATTGTGTTTATAAGGGAAAATTGTGTAAGGTTCATGTTGATCATGAACTGTGAAAAGCCTTGGAATGTGAAATGGCAAAATTGTCCCAAAAACCCTATGTTAGGGGCTACCAAGGGCATTGTCATCTTTTGGCAGTGAATTTGGTAATTCCATGGTCAAAAATGGATTCCTTAGGTGAAATTATATAGGAATAGATCAGGTCAAAATTTTGAAAAGTACAATGAGACTGGGTCCTCAGGGGCGCATTTTGGTAATTTTGCTGTTTTGAGCAAGATAACCAATAAAATGAGTTTAAAAGAGTTTAGAGTAGTACATGAATGGGTATTAACATAATTCTAGTAAACTTGGAATTTTAGAATCGAATAGTTGTGGCTGAGTCAGATCAAGACAATTAGACGATTAGGATGGAAAGGGCTATTTCAGGTAGTAACTCTATCTTTCATACATTTTGCCAATATTTATATGTTTGTGTATGCCATCTTCTGTAATATAATTAATGAACATGGTTTTTCCGAGAAGGGAAATTTGGTGTGTGGAGGCACACTTACTTGGTTGTTGAGCAAGAATCCAACCAAGGTGTACCTAGTTGTTGAGTAAAAACCAATTGAGGTTTTACGAGTAGTGGGGGATTGAGCCCCTAACTCATGTATACATGCCATGATGTTGTTCTTAATTTGTTATATAACATGGAGCATGACATATTTAATTTCTCATTTTATATGATCAATTGTGTGTTACTACTGAGATTCATTTGAATCTTCCCTTTTCTAATAATGTATAATGTTTGCAGAAGCAGAAAACGGCTCTGAGGGCATGATTATATTTACTGGCAATTGAAGGTTCCAATCAAGATCGAGTGAAGACGTTAGTTATATGAAGACTTTTTAGTAAGTTTAAGGTTTTGTAATTTACTGTACAATACCCTATATGGGAATTCCTGAATATAATCAAATACATTGTATCATTAATATCAGTATATCTATGCTATTTCTGTTAGATATGATTAGTTTTGATGATGTCAAATATAGATGTCAAGTATTGAAGTGCAAAAATTTTGTATGACATACTTATTATCTTCATTGACTAACTACTATATTTAATGTTGGATATCTTGTAGATTAGTCAAGCCAATAAAGAAGAAGATTGAAGGTTTTCAAGAAGAGATCTAATTGGGTTATGAAGAATGATAATCATTTCAAGAAGATATCTAGTTGGGTTATGAAGAATGATCATCAAGTGGCAAAACAAGAAAAAAGAGATTGAAGAAAGAAGAACTTGCAAGATCACATGAGAATATCAAGATCCAAGCTCTTAGAAGTGATACCGGAGGTTGGAATGGGTCAATACGAAGCTAAAATGATGTATACGGAAGTTATGGTACCTCCGGGGATGATTACTCGAGTAATATGGAACTGCCTCATTTTGGAGGTGATTACTTGAGTGGCTACTCAAGTGATATGCAAAGTTACTTGAAGATTACTCAAGTGACCACTCGAGTAATGATACTCTGTTTTCACGTGGCAGGATAGAGGTTCGGTATTTTGGGCATATCTATCTAACCATACCTTGGATTGAACTGAAACTGGTGTCCTATTAAACTAAACTCCCAACACTAACTATGGACACCAAGATCACATTAAACAGAGTTCAGATAAGAGAGATATGATCTGTTGAATTTGACACATGAATCAGCGTCTTTTACCATAACATGGTTTAGAATGTTGGACATAACTCTCAAACTACATATCGGATTGAGACCAAACTGGTGCTATATGAAACTAGACTTAAAGAGCTTTCCATGGATATATAATTTGCCATATTGTAAGTTATATACTAAGAGCTATGCCTTCTGGAAGTTGATGCTCGTAATTTCAGTTTTTGTCTAAATGTAGAAGATATTCTTTGGATCATAACTTTCTGTACAAAATGGGTTTGGAGGTGATTCTTGTTGCATTGGAATGTAGATGATGAGGGCTTTCTGATGATATATAATTTTCCATGTTTCGAATCAAAATCAAGAACTCACTTGAAGGACTTACTCGAGTAATATGCAAAATTATTTGAAATCTCACTCGAGGGACCACTCGAGTAATGCAGTTGGAAATGCTCTCGGCCAAGATTTGAATAACATTATTCAAGGGACCACTCGAGTAATCTGCAAAGTTATTTAAGAGCTTACTTAAGGGATCACTCGAGTAACTAGAGAAGAAATTATCCAGTAGCTCTCGGCCAAGAAATGACAGACTTTACTCGAGGGACTACTTGAGTAACCAGATATGGAGGAGTACATTACTCGAGGAATCACTCAAGTAATCTACAGAGTTATTTGATCCATTACTCGAGGTATCACTCGAGTAATCAGAGAAGCAAAGAAGCAGTTACTCTCGGCCAAATTTTGAACGGGATTACTCGAGGGCTCACTCGAGTAATAACCCTGGCTTACTCGAGTGACCTCTCGAGTAATGCTTCCCAAAAGAACAAAACAACATACTAAAGCTTTCAAAAATCATGGGATTAATTATAAAATTCACTCTTCTTGCTTCCAATCACTCCTACACTTTATTGTATTAGTGTTTAATGTGTTTCTCCAGGAATACAATGAAGAGATGATACGAAGAGACAAAAGTTGACTTTATGAAAGCAGAGCGTCAACGTTTGTAACGGCTAGTTTTCAAATTCAAACAACGGAGGAATGAAGCAACGGGACTCAATGGATAAGTTGAATACTCATAACGGTCATATCCTACTTAACTATAAATATAGGAGATTCAAGAAGAGATTAACAACACGAACGAGAAACATGAAAAGATCATGAATCATCTACTCCAACCCAACTACTTTCTGTTCTTATCTATTTTCCATATCATGTATATTTGAGAGAGCGATTATTTGCATTGTACTTTAGTGTTTATCTTATTCACATCTGAGAGAGAAGATTGATTGTAATCTTTCATCATCAAAGTTGTATCCTTACAGTGTGTAAGGGGGAACAACTCGGTTATAACCTTACGGTGTGTAAGGGTGAGTAACTTAGTACGAGAATTGTAAAGGCTTCACAAGTGCTCGAATTAAACTTGTGAGATTGTAGTGGTTCTCAAGTACCCGGTTAAACTTGAGGAAGATAGTGAATTAAAAATTTTAAGAGGAGCTTGGGGACTGGACGTAGGTCATCGTGGATTGGGCCGAACCAAAATAAATCACAGTTTGCATCTTCTCTTCCCTAAGCTCTTATATTCACAGCATATATGTTTTAGATGCTTACTTATGGTCTCATACTTCCATACATATTGATTTCATAAGATGTGAAAAGATTTTTAAAGTTATTAAATTTTTATCTTACACCCAATTCACTGCCCTCTTGGGTGTTGGCCAGTTCTAACAATTTCTATGTGCCCACTGAACTGCGCGATGGGTTCTCTGATTATTATCAATGATAAGTGGTATGTAAGGCGGGGCCTTACACAATTCATCTGCATGGTTTTTCATCTTGTCAATTGAGTGAACAAAGAGGATGATGATGAAGAAAATGTAGGAAAAACAAATGGCAATAGGGAGTTTAAATTGACATCTGGAAGGGATGTGAAAAAAACCATCATTGCATATGTTGGAAGTTAAACAGGACTTAATGAAAGGGTACAATCATTGGATAACGAAGAGGCACCCAGATTCAGCGCCTGGAAGAGGAAAGGTTTCAAAAGCTTTAATCAACATTTATTAAGTTAGAACTGTTAAGTATGTTGATGTTATTTGTAACCACGTTACAAGAATTCTTTATGGTTATTAATTAATAATGTGAAGTACGAAGTTGTTTTTTTTAATATTTTAAAAATACAATAGTAGTGTCCATTCATCACCCCCACTGCCATCCTCCTCCTCCTCCTCCTCCTCATTCTCATTATTGGAGGAAGGAGAGAAGGGTCTGACTGTAAGTCATATTCAACCTCATTTTGGTGAAGTATGAGATTCAACTTCATATTTAGCTTGTTGGTGTATGCTGTGAAACGCCTTGTGTGGTAGTCAAAGCCTGCCAACATTTGCATCAGAGCCTCCATTTTAGGAGGAGATGAAGGAGGATGAGGAAGGGGTGGCTGTGAAAGAGGAGGTCGTTGGGATCTTACCATCATTAAGGAGAGAAGGAGAAGGCCGATGAAGAAAAGTAGTAAGAATCACAAGGAATAAGTGAGTTTAAATAGATGCCTAACGGATGTTATGAAGGGTTCTGACTTATGAAAGTCTGATAATGTTATGAAGGGTTATGACCTATGAAATGGTACTTGGGGAAGACATATTGTTTGAAAGTGTTACATGATGGTTGTTTCTGAAGACCGTTATATTTTTTCTTTGATGATATAAGAGGTTGGAAATCAAATTGCTTGTAAGGGTTACATGATGATTGTTTCAAAAGAACCGTCATTTTTTCACTAAGTAAACTACAACTATTACTTTTGAGTTTTTGCAAATTCCACTTTGCAATACATGACGGTGAGCATAATTAATTGTTACTTTTAAGCGTTATATATTCTTGTGCGAGCTCTACCTCGACTTACAGGACATTTATCCACTATAACTATTTTTTATCAAGCATTATATATGACGGAATCTGTAATAGTGAATTATGCTAAGAAATATTAAAGAGAGGTTTCAATAATGAAGTATGAAGAATGATTACCAGTAGAGCATCACTACCTCTCTTCTTTCAGATAGATAAGGGTAATAGAGATATATATTATGATAAAAGCAATTTTCGAAGTCTTTTTTAAAATATTTCTCAAAGTGGTTTCATAAAGCACTTGTTGGTTTTCAAACAAGAAGAGTAAATAAGTGATGCTAGACATAAAATTAAAATAATCACAAAAATTAAGAACCATTTTTAGTACTCATCATAATGATGAGCACCTAGAACTATTTATTATGGTGAGATTTACTTAGCCCATATAAAATTTCAATAGTCTAGATTTAAGATTTTCAATTAATAATTTTTATATCAAAAAATCATTTTTTGAAAATATGAACATTAAGAGATTATAGTTATTTTATATTTTGTGCACATTAAAATAACTTTTTTTTTTTGGAAAAAAGGGTAAAAGTGAAAAAAAATCATTCTAAACCATTCAAATTATATCTGAACGATCTGCAAAGGTGAATAGCTCTTAGTGCTCATTATTGTCAAGAGCACTGATACTGGTTCCCAAAAAATACAAAGACCGGTGTAAGCCATCAAGGCAATAAGTTAGCAAAAATCAAGTCAATCCAAATTGGTGATGAGCATACTGCTATATAATAATACTTTTATGGATTAGTCGCTTGTTTTATGGATGACATCTTTTTTTATTTATAAGAGATACTAGTGACTTATCTAAATTACTTCTTCCAATCCCAATTATATAGTTCCTTTTAGAAAGATTATTTGGTTCATAATCAAATCATATGGATAATAATTAATGCTTATTGGTCAATTTTGTCCCAATAATTAATGTTTAAATGTGAATATATCATATTTCTTTCTCAAATTTAAAATCTCATTAATAGGGGGAAAATTGAAAAATTAAAATTTTTTTTTATCAATTTAAGATAAATTTAATGAGTTAACAATTATTCCTTAATTGATATAAATTGGTAACATTGAAAGTGTATTTTAGTAGGGACTGGAGGGAGTATCGTGGGTAGCCTCACTCTATATATTCATACTTAGCTTTCACTTAGTCTATAAATGATGACGTTTTTGAAGAACATGTTACTTGTTAAGATGAGAAGAGAAAGGAAGAATGAGTAGAAAGTAAGAAAGAGTAATTCTCATTTACTATTTACTGATGTGTGAAATACATTATATATGCCTTCTATTCATATGCACAGTTCTCTAATTTACAATTAATGTGATTCCATAATCATAGGAAATAATTGGAGAATATAGGAAATAATGGGGGATATGGATATCCACAAATATTATATTCATAATACTTCCCCTTAGATGTCTATCATTAAACATATGCCTCATTAAAAACACTTCAATTAAGAAAACTTCAGTGAGACAAAAACTTACTAGAAGAAAAAGAGTACATTGTTTATTGATATACTTGATAGAGTTTCCTCATTAAAAACCTTGCTAGAAAACCCAGTGGGAAAAACTATAGACAAGGAAAAAAGAGTAGAACATGTATCAACTTTTCCTCTTGACAACATCGGTTGATGTCTCTGAGCCTGTGAATTCTAATGTCATGAATGAGCTTTTCAAAGATTGTACCATGAAGTGACTTGGTAAATAAATCTGCTAGATTTTCACTTAAATAGATTTGTTGAATATCAATTTCACCACCCTTTTGAAGGTCACAAGTGAAGAAGAATTTTGGTAAAATATGTTTTGTTATATCTCCCTTGGTGTACCCTTCCTTTAGTTGGGCAATATATGCAGTCTTATCCTTATATAGTATTGTTAGGGTCATTTTACTAGGAGATAAACCACAAGTAGTTCTTATGTGATGTATTGTTGATCTTAACCATAACCATTCTCAACTTGCTTCATGTTTTTCTAGAATTTCTGCATGATTAGATGATGTGGCTGATATAGTTTGTTTTACAGTCCTTTATGATATAGTTGTGCTACCACTTGTGAATAAACACCCTATTTGTGATTTATCATTATGTGGATCAGATAAAAAACCCAACATCTGCATAGCCAATAAGTTCATGCACTGCTATAGATTTGTCTATATTTCACGGTTATTTTTACATATATCCAAGCGTAAAATACTTATATTTAACAGTTGTAAGCCATTAAATATAGGGCCATATATTTCACGATTGTTTCAATACAAATGTTATTTATAGAGCACTATATTTCTTGGTGCTTAGTCAATGACTATGAAATATAGTAAACAATATTCAACGATTGTTCACGAAAAATCGTGAAATATTTTGTACAATACTTAACTGTTGTGGATGGTTCTTGGTCTATAACCATAAAATATAACATATACTTGACGGTTATTTGGAATAACCATGATATATTGTGTAATACTTGACAATTATTGGTGAATACCTATGAGGTATGAGGGACCAAATTTTTTTAAAAAATTAGGGGGCTCACTTTTGATGAGCGCTCTATAAAATCACCTACAGAAACAATATATATATACACCAAACACCCAAATAGATCCAGTTTTGGCTGAAGGTATAACGATATACAAAATAACTAATTCCAATAAGTGCCAACAAATTAAAATAGATCATCCAGTACTATCTATACAATTATGAGTACATCAATAACAATACCGACAAAGTGCATGTACATAGGGAGCTGCATAGATCTATACACCAAGCAACGGATGACAATTACTACTGGAACCATGTATCAAAAGGAAGATTTATTTATAACAAGTTGATGAACAAAAAAAACAATATCATCATTAAGATCATTTAAATCAAACAATGATTAATACAAACCATAATTAAATAAAGCAAGAAAGGTAAGGGAATTTACATGATCAAGTGCCCTTTTTTCTTTTCCTAGTCTTAATAATTATAATTCTCTTTTTAGTAACAATTGTTTTCTTTAATTTGTGAAGCAACTTCTCCCTCTTTGAAATCCAAATTCCTTTATTATGGTCATGTCTAACGTACAAAGTCTCATCCTCATTGAATTGTGTTTCAAGTGATGTCCCTTGGAAGGGATCATCCTCAACTGGATTCTATTCACCTCTTACATCCTACAAAACCATAAACTATTCTTTATTGGAAGGATTAGGAACATAGAACACCTGTTTTGCTTGAGAAGCCAAAATGAAAGGCTCTTCTTTATACCCTTGCTTGTTGAAATTCAATTGTATCAATCCTAACTCATCGACTTTCAAAGCATTATTATTGTCAACCCACTTCACTTGAATAACCAAACCTGAAATGTGCACTTAATGCATGCATAGTATAAATAAGAGCCTTATATATGATTGCTATCTAAATGTGCTCAACTACCCCAAAGAATGACATATTCACATAGAAATTATTCTTATATTTTTCATTTGATACATTCATGGTGCAACAACAGTTACACACTATTTTTCATTTTGCTCTAGGCATCCCACTCTTTAGTATAGAAGGTGTATCTATTGATGACGTAGCTTGAGAAAGAAAGCACATACCTGTTCGGACCATGTGTGAAGGACATTACTTTCTTAGGAATTGAATTATGATCAACATTGTACTTGTATTCCTCATACTACTTCAACCATGCTTTGAATTGTTTATTATATTCTTTGGCATATCAACTCTGTTGTACTCTATCAGGGTTTTTCCTCCTAAGCTCATCCATATGAATACCTATATACTTATCAGTCTCTTTGGAATTGTAAAATATATATATATAGGTGTTCTTGCTCCCATTTTTGGTTTGAGATAAGGATAAATTTCTTTCCTAACAACCCTTGTCCAGATCTCCTTCTTATATGCTGAGACACAGGAAGGCCAATATCACATACATCTTTTAAGTAATTGGTACAGAATTCAGGAACCTCTTCACAAATGTATCATTCAGCAATGCAACCCTTTGGCTAGCTCCAGTTTTTAACATACCTTTTCAAGTCCTTCATCTTGCACTTGATAGGGTACATCCCTCTCATATAAACTAGGCCACACAGTTGTACCTCTCTAACTAAGTAAACAGTTAGGTGTGTCATTATGTCAAAGAAAGCTGGTGGAAAAAATATCTCTAGCTCATATAATGTAGTCACGATACATGTTTATAACCTTGACAATTTTTTGGGGCCAATAACTATTACACCCTTATCTTACTTTTACGTTTACCAGATTATTCCCAAAAAATGATATGGGGTTCGGTGGGCAATACAGGAATAGCATAAATATACTAATAATATGAGCATGATTACAAAAATTCCCCATAGTGGTTCGCACAAAATATTTACAAACCTTGTAGCCACATAGGTCTCCAGAGTATCTAAACCTGTTCTAGTGAAACAGAGACATCTTTTCGTCTTCGTTCTACCACTACATTCCTCCCATGTAGTTCTCTTCTCTGCTTTCAATACACCTCTTGTTTTCACCTGTCTAATTTGTTGGTAGGGGAGGGTGAGATTCATGAGAATCTCAGTAGGAAAACAGTACCAATATGAATACAGGATAAGTGCTTAATGCATGACATGCTTGCATTACATAACTCATGCTCACACAATTCATATCTGCGTGCTCAATATTTCAAACAACATACTTATGGCCATAGCATAAACAGAAACAGAGTTTCAATCATTCATATATGTTTCACATAATTTAGGAAAGCAATAACATGCATAAATACACTAGCACAAATATCATATACACACAGGAGAGGTAAGTTCCCTACCTTATGTCCCTTTTGCTAAATAGAAATAGTTCCTCGATCTATGTGCAAAACATATGGGTCCATATTCGATCCTCAAGCTCCCTTTGGCTTTTTCATGATATGGCTGAACCTTAGCCCTTCTTAACAAGGAAAATTGATCTTCAAGAACTTTGCAAGTTTTCTTCCCTTTCTCTCTCTAGAACATCACAAACTTTCTCTCACTCCCTTGGTTGATCTTCATGTCAGAAATGAGCTAAAGGAAAGAGATAAAGTTTCTTTTATCTTATGCTTATGTCATAATCCAATTATTTAGCAATTTCCAAAAGTCCAAAAATCTAATTTTATGTACATAAACCCTATGTATTTGTAACTTTGCTCATTAAGCCAAACTAATATTTTCTCCTTTATGCTATATGTAGGAGATACCTAGGGGTCCTTCCCTTTGGTCTTAATTGACTTCACAACTTGTTCAAGTTACATATACACATAAAGTCATAATTTTGGTCAAATTTGCACTTTGGCTCCAATTTTCCATAAATTCATATTTATTTAATCAAAATATTCAAAATATATATTTCCCATTTATTTTCCTTAATTAATTGAAATTAACTTCAATTAATTGGAAAATAATTAATTTTAGCACTTGTTTAGCAAAATTACAAGTTTGCCATTACATTTTTCTTTTCTTTTTTTTGGATTTTCTGGTAGATTTTCAGCCCAAACTTTGGAAAATCATAATTAATTCTGGAAAAATGATAACTAATTCTATAAAAATCAAATTGGAGTGATTCCAAAGGCTATAAAACCCTTATTGAGTCTATTTTCAAGGAAAAATATAAAATTCAACCAACTAGAATCAAAAAAATCCCATAATTTAAATATTTGAATTTTGTTCCAGAAACTTTTTGGTTTTTTTAGGCTAATTTCAAAAATTCATATCTTTTTGTATATAGCATCAAATGATTCTTATGACCTATCAAATTAAAGCTCAGGATATGTACTTTTACCTTGTAAAATTTCATAATTTTTAATCATCATTTGATTATACAAAATCAGATGAAAAGCTCACTGTCTCACATAAAATTTCACTGAAAGCATAATCATATTCTCCAAAATTCAACATTTTACTTTCTTTAATACCCCAAAGATATAAGAAAAATTAGGGAATAAATTTAGGGCTCCTGATAAACTGGGACTTAGGAGTTCACTTAATTTAGGCTTATTTCCAAGGTTTTGATCCTAAAATTCAGGATATTACAATAACTCTACTGCATAGTGACTTGAAGAAGAAACATAGCTTCATGATCTTAGCTCGCACCTTATCAGGTAAAATACCTCATATTGCTATCGCAATAAGGTTTTCCATCAACACATGGCAATCGTGTGATTTCAAACCCTTCAGCTCCTTTATTGACACAAGGTTGCTAATGTTTGATGAGTAGCCCTCTGACACTTTCACTACAGCAGGAAAACTCACCAAAATGTTTTTATCTTCTTTAGATAGTGTGAAAGCCACTAGCCAAAGGAATGTACGAGATCCCTTTTCCTTCATGGCCAATTCCTCCGTTATTCCTATTTCAACCATGTCTAGTCTTGTATTTATGCCATCCCTCATCTTCCCAGGAATATGGATTAATGTCCCAAAAGGACAGTCACACATATTTTTCTCAATATGCATGACATCTAGAAAATGTCTAACACTTAGGGAACTTTAAAATGGAAGATAAAAAAATAGACATTTTTTTCTACCCGCTTGTCCCAAAATTTTCCTAAATGGCTTCCCAAATTTATAATCTATATGTTTAGGTTTTTTCAAAAACCTCCTCTGTAACCCCCTGCCTTAATTAATGTAATTAAGATTCGATAATGCATAGTAAAAAGGGGTTTGAGACCGTTGGATAATTCAAAACTTACTAAATTACCTACTGAATAGTAGGAACCTACAAAATTTTCAAAACTTCTTTTCTATCCAGGTCTCGTTTCCAATTATCGAATATAATCACCTGTGCAGTTAACTTACATTCATAAATATATCAGAGTTCGTAATTTAAACCCCGGCAACCCCCGGGTAATCTATATATACATGGAGTTTCAAATCCTGATTAGGGGATTACAGAACCAAGTATTTCAAACTATTTACATTCCAAATTGCTATACAGTAATCCCTATCCAAAATGAATGACCAACATAAACCATACTAATGTCCCTAGTAACTCTATCCGCTCCGGGTCGCTCGCTTCTCCTTAGAGCCACTCGCCCTGTCTGAAAGGTTAGTTCAAAGGAAAGAATGAGATTCAAAAGAATCCCAGTAGTAACTAAACATTTATACCACATACAAGCACACAGCATGTAAGCAATCAATGTACCGCAGCAGCAACACATATCACACTCCACCCTCATCCCCTTTCTCCGCCGGGAAGGCACAGCGCCCTAACCCGAACCGTTGTTAGCTACTCAGGGACTATTGGCGTGGCAGTGTATACAAATAGCCTTATAGCTCATATAGCTAACCGGCTTTCACAAACGGCCCGTCGGCCTTCACAAATAGCCTTTCGGCTCACATAATCACATATATCACACCTCATCCTCATCCCCTTTCTCCGCCGGGAAGGCACATTGCCCTTACCCGAACCGTTGTTAGCTACTCAGGGACTATTGGACTGACGGTGCTAACACATATCCACATAAGTCACAATATCCGAATTTATCACAAATCACTGATCATACACACATACAATGCATCATAAATGGTACGAAAGAAAAGTCACTACCTGATCCTTTCCTGACGGTCACTGGCACAGTAGGCTCACGAGGATAGCAGATATCAAATCCTATAATCAAAATAGGGACATTTGGTTAATTTCCTTTTGCAAGTTCTTAATGCAATAACACTCTAAGTTGGTATTCATTTGGACTCTTTGGATGGCCATTACATGCCTAAACATATGCTAAAGGGTTGGAATAACTATCCCTAAAGATCCCTCACAAGAAAGCTAAACACTGATTTTTGGTCCCTTCACTCGAGCACAGAAGACCGCGCTCGAGCACAACCCTCGATCTCACTCGAGCACACATGCGAGTGACACAGGAAGTGCTTACCCGAGAGCAACTCCCGCGACAAACCTACACTCTCACTCGAGCACAAGCACCTGTGCTCGAGCAGAGACCTCGCCAGCACCCGAGCACCACGGAAGTGAGGCCCTGCGAGTGACAACCCTAGAGTAACTCCACTCCCAGGCACAGATTCACTCGAGCACAAATCCTAGTGCTCGAGTGATCACCCAATGCTCGCGAGTGCCAGGCGCACTCTTGGCAATCACTCTCGAGTGATACCCTGAGACACTCACCCGCAGCACAAAAAAAAAACACCCTCACTCGAGCACAAATATGCTCACTCGAGCACGTTCATCCTGTGCTCGAGTGAGTTCTTCCCTCACTCGAGAAATCACACCAGATACCCAAAACGCAGCAACTGAGTTGATTTACCAGAATTCACCAAATGAATTCCAATGGTTCCATAACTCATACCATTACTCATTCTCATCCAAAACTTCACCATAAATCCATTGGTAACCCAAAATAACCAAAATTCAACTCCATTAACACCTTCTCACTCTAGATCATCAAACCACTCAAAACCTCATTCTAATAACTTCCCTTATTCCACTTCAAATCAAATTCTAATCACTCCCAAGTGTCCAAACTGACCAAATGAACAGTGACACTCTCACCAAAATCTACCCTTCAATTAACACCATAATTAGGTCAGATTTCCAGAATTTTCATTGATCATGCAAACATCCTAATATATATACACCACAATTCATCAAAAACCTACCTCTTTCACTTGCTGAATTCAGAACTTGGATTCCTCAACTTTCAAATTCCCTCAATTTGCCGCACACCACCAATCACAAGTCTGAAATCATAGAAGTCAAGCTCTCAATCTCTTGATCAACATTAATGAAGGGTACATAAGCTTATGAAGACCTCTACTTACCAAGATTTAAGCTTTTCTCTTTCTCTTTCTTGTTTAACTTCAGCGAAAAATGGAGAGAGAAGTGAGTAGGTGAAGGTGATGATCATTTCTTCCTTCTTCCCATGCACAAACCGACTTGAGAGAGAGAAAAAAGAGTTTGAAAATGTTGACTCATCCAATGGCTCTTATTTAGCCACTTGGCATCATCTCATCCTTCCTCTTATGAGTGCATAAAGACTTGTTCACACAAGATTCCACCCCTTGATCTTTCAATCTCAACCATTGATCTTGATTTCTAAGGGGTTTCCTCATCAGCAGCTAACCAGACGGTTGGTAAATTTACCGTTTTACCCCTGATTGGTACAATACTCATTAAATTATGAATAATTGCCTTCATTTCACATTGCACCACATATACTTCAAAATACTTATTTACCATTAATTACATCACTTAAAGTTATTAATCCTTGATTAAAATCCAGGATATTACAATTCTCCCCCCGAAAATTTAATTTCGTCCTCGAAATTGCTATACAACTTGAGCCATAAACTCCGGATATCGCCTTCGCATATCTTCCTCCGCTTCCCAAGTTGCCTCTCTTTGTGTCATTCCCTTCCAGATCACCTTCACATATGGAATGCTCCTGTGTCTGAGCCGTCGTTCTTCTCGGTCAATGATTTGCTCTGGCTCCACCGCATAGGTGAAATTGTCTTGAAGCTCAATTTCCTCATATTCAACTATGTGAGATGGATCTGGTTGGTACTTCTTCAGTTGAGAAACGTGGAATACGTCATGGAGTCTGCTCAAACTCGGAGGTAGAGCTACTCGGTAAGCAACAGGCCCAATCCTCTCAAGGATTTCAAAAGGACCTATATATCTTGGGCTTAGCTTCTTTCTCTTGATCGCTCGCCCAACACCGGTGACAGGAGATACTCTTAAGAAAATATGATCTCCAACCTCAAACTCTAGAGGCCGTCTTCTCTTGTCAGCGTAGCTTTTCTGTCGACTCTGCGCTGCAGGCAATCTCTTTCGAATAATCTGAATCTGTGCTGAGGTTTGATCAACCAAATCTGGTCCATAGAGCTTCCTTTCGGACAACTCATTCCAGCATAATGGTGATTGACACCGTCTTCCATACAACGCTTCATACGGAGCCATCTGAATGCTCGCATGATGGCTATTGTTGTAAGCGAATTCCGCAAGTGGAAGAAAACGATCCCAACTTCCTTTAAAGTCAAGAACACATGCCCGTAGCATATCCTCCAGTGTCTGGATTGTTCTCTCTGACTGTCCATCCGTCTGCGGATGATAAGCCGTACTGAACCTCAGTTGAGTTCCCAAAGCTTTATGCAGCGCTTTCCAGAATCTCAAAGTAAATCGAGGATCTCGATCAGAAATGATGTTCTTTGGGGTTCCATGGAGCTTCACAATCTCACTGATATAAATCTCTGCTAGTTTATCAGGAGAATAACCAGCATTGATTGGTATGAAGTGCGCCGACTTCGTTAACCGATCCACAATTACCCAGATTGCATCATAGTTCCTGATCTTGGGCAATCCCACTACCAAATCCATGGTCACACTTTCCCATTTCCATTTCGGAATCTCGGGACTCTGAAGTAAACCAGGTGGTCTCTGGTGCTCAATCTTTACCTTCTGGCAAGTGAGGCATCTCGCCACATATTTGGTCACATCACTCTTCATACCCGGCCACCAATACACCGATTTCAAGTTATGGTACATCTTGGTCATACCAGGATGGAGAGTATATCCGCTCTTGTGTGCCTCATCCAGAATTTTCTGTCTCAATTCCGCCTCAAGTGGCACACAGACTCTCTTCTGATAACGAACCAATCCACGGGGTGATCGGTCGTAGCCTGGAATTTCTCCCTGTTCGATTCGAGTCAGATTACGCTGTATCCAGTCATCTTGCCTCTGAGCTTCTTCAATCTCAGCTCTTAGATCACTTTCCTCTTGAGAAACAGTGTAATTGGCACAGATGATCTGGTTCGTCAAATTCAAATCACGAAAATCTTCAATCAATTTCTTCTCTCGTATCATCATAGCTGCAACGAGTACGGTCTTTCGACTAAGAGCATCAACGACTACATTGGCTTTACCCGGATGATATTTAATTTCCAGGTCGTAGTCCTTGAGCAATTCCATCCAACGGCGTTGTCTCATATTCAGTTCTTTTTGATCATACAAATATTTGAGACTCTTGTGGTCGCAATACAATTCCACAGTCACACCATACAGGTAGTGACGCCAAATCTTCAAAGCAAACACAATGGCCGCAAGCTCCAGATCATGAGTGGGATAGTTCAATTCATGAGATCTGAGCTGTCGAGAGGCGTAGGCCAGCACACGTCCCTGCTGCATAAGGACACACCCTAATCCCTGCCCACTGGCATCAGAATACACAACATATGTCACACGGGGATCGGGTAAAATCAACACAGGCGCCGACGTCAACCTCTCCTTCAGCTCCACAAAGCAATTTTCACATTTCTCATCCCACACAAACGGCTGATCCTTTCTCGTGAGCTTGGTCATTGGTAACGCAATACGGGAGAAATTCTGAATGAATCTCCGATAGTATCCGGCAGAACCAGAAAACTGCGTATCTCTGCCACAGATTCTGGCCTCTTCCAGTCTAGTACTGCTTCCACTTTACTAGGATCCACAGAGACCCCTTCTTGCGAGATGACATGGCCTAGGAATCTCACTTCCGATAGCCAAAACTCGCACTTGCTCAACCTGGCATATAATTGCTTCTCACGCAAAATATTCAATACCACTCTCAGATGATGCTCATGCTCCTCCATACTCTTGGAATATATCAGAATGTCATCGATAAACACAACAACAAACTGATCCAGATATTGTCGAAAGATACGGTTCATGTAATCCATGAAAACCGCAGGCGCATTGGTTAGCCCAAATGGCATCACCAAGAATTCATAATGACCATACCTGGTCCGAAAAGCAGTCTTCAGAATATCTTCTGCTTTTACTCGCAGCTCAATGCTTCGAACGATACACATATGGCCATAGCATATATTGAAACATAGCTTCAAATTATTCATACATGTTCCACATAATCAAGCAAAGCAATAACATGCATCAACACATTAATACAATTATCAGAGCATGCAGGAGAGATAAGTTCCCTACCTCCAGTCTTTTCTCCTCGATTTACGTGCCAACAACTCGGGGCTTCACATTCGATCCTACAATGTCAAATGTACTATTTAGATACTTCCATAGTGTTTCTGAGGGTCATATGAAGCTATATTGAAAATTTGCTAAAGAGGAGCTTCCAAACCTTAAAGAACATAAAGGAGTAGCTTAGTATCGGAGTTATACGCGTTAGGAGCTAGATCGTCAGAGAAATCGACTTACCTTGCGAGATTTCTTCCTCTTTCTCTCTCTAAAGATCCCATATGCTCTCTCTCTATTTCAGCTGTTCTCAGCGTCAGAAATGAGGAGGAAGAAGGAAAAAACCGTTTAATAACATATCCTATGATGATGTCATAATTACCATTTTCGGATTTTCTGGCAGATTTTCTGCCCAAACTTTAAAAAATCATAACTAATTCTAGAAACATCGAAATGAGGTGATTCCAAAGCCAAATGAAAGGTATTTAAGTCCTCTTTATAGGAAAAATATTTACCAATACTAGAAATCACCACAAAATTCCAGAATTACAAAAATGTCATCACTGCCCCAAAACAGAGTCCATTTTCGACCTCAAACTTTGGACAGTCATATCTCCTAGTTCCCAACATGAAATGGCACAAATTATATGTCTATTTTGAAAATTTGGATGTGAACTTTAAGAATGGAAAGTTTCATAATTTTCTGACATCATTTGCCTATTAAAAACGTCCACACGAGAAGACTGCCCAGACAGAATTCACACTGGACAACATTTCCAATTTTGCAACCAATGTGTCCAATCCAATTTAAATCAATTCCAATGATTAAATACCACAACATGACACCATTTCCATCACAATACCCCATTCAATTCTTCCCTCTAGTCTAAGTTAATTTGGATGTGAATCCACAATTGAACTCAAATACAGGGTTTTGGCGTTGCTCATAACACAAGCGACTACAATCCACTTTATATTCTCTAAAAGGGTTCATTAATCACTAACCATGTCCACTTTTATAGTCATTAACCCCTAATCACAATTTGAGATCTTGCTAAACCGGGGCTTAGCAATCCACTAATCTCAGGCTTATTCTCTAGGCCCGAGTCTCAAAATTCGGGGTATTACACACATAGCCTTTAGAACCATACCAATTGGATCTCTATAAATAAATATATAAATTTTTAAAATTTGATGAAAATTCTGTCAGCTTGTGTGAAAATCACAATAGGTATTGGCAAAATAGTCATTTATCTAGATTTAATCCAAAGCCCATAATTTTTCCTTTCTTATGTGTTCTTGGACGTCCAAATGAGGAAGCAAGAAGGGAGTTTAAATACTTGGTTCATATTATGCTTCAATATGGACGAATTGTGGCCAACTGAAAATTTGAGTTGAAAAGTCAACAATTGTAAATTAAAAGCAATATTGAAGATATAAAACTATGATAATTTAAGAAGCAAATTTTCTTTATTTTCTTGATGGATTTTGGTCAAGCAAAAGGGAGGAAGAGAAAACAATGGATATGACCCAAAAACAAAAGATGAAGAGGAAAAGTTAAAGGAAGGAATTGTGATAATACATGAAAACAATTAATATTCTTTTTCCCTCTTAGATATTTCAGCTAATTAGGAAAAATAGGAGGAAAAATATATGCTAGGAAGGGATTTGTGCCATGTGGAATTGTTCTAAGCTAAGTAAAAGAAAAGCAAGTCATAAAAGAAAAATCACATAGAAAATTAGCATAAAATAATTTATAGTTAAGGAGATATTATAAAACCATTCTCATATCTTTCTTGGCTCCATATTTTCATCCAAAGCCAAGGAAATAGAGAGAGAAAGAGCTTTAAAGAACCTAGGCATAAAGAGAACTCAAGAAGGCAAAATCCAAGGTAAGTGCTTGTGATTTCAATTGTTCTTACCTTCTAGCTAGTGTAAAACCTCTTCTAACCTCTTCTCCTCCATAAATATCATGGTTAGCAAGTTAAATCAAGAGAGAAAAGAGAGGGGTCAGTGGCATTTTAGAGAGAGAAAGTGAGCAATTAAGAGGTAATCTCCAAAACCTTGATCCTCTTGTGTTATATGATGTTGTTATGGAATTTAGCTTGGTTTTGTTTGGTTTGTTAAATTTGGATGATGAAACCCTAAGATGTTATTCTGCCAAAATTTTCATGAATCATGTCTATTTAGTGTTTAAGTAGTTAATCTTGTGATTATAAGTGAAAAGAAAGTGGTTAATCAAGAGAAATCAAGAAAACACAACTTCCTTCCTACGAACCTAAGTTTTAGCTAGATGCAAAACTAGGAGAAGGAGTAGAAATTTTGTAATTTTGATGATTCCATTGTATTTAGAAGGGAAAATTGTGTAGGCATACATGTGTTCATGATTTTTGGATGTTGGTATGCAAATCTAAAAATTTATGAAGTTAAGGGCAGGTGCTGTTTGATTTGTTTTATTAGAGGCAGTCTGATGTGTAATAAATTTTGTTCATCAAACCAAGTACAAAAATTATGAAATTTGGCAAGATTAAAGTAGACATATAGAGCTTTAATTTGGTGGGTAGAACATGATTTTTGGATGAGTATATTAAGAGATATGATTTTTTCAAAGTTGTGCCCTGTTTATGGAATGCAATTTGGAATAGGGAAAGTTTGCCGAATTTCTAGGAAAAGTGTCATAGCAGTGACCAACTTTGGGTATTTTTTCATGAAAATACACTTAGAGAGCTCTATATAGGCTTTAGAACTAGCCATTTTGAAAATCTGCTAGTTTTCTAGAAAACTATGAAATTGCACTGTGCAGAGTTGTACTGTGCAGAAATTGCTAAAACTGTGATAGATAACCAACAAAATATGATTAAAGGCAATAATAGTTCAAGTAATAACCAATTACTTGTAACTTTAATTTATAGGAATTTGCAGTAGCCCAAGCTAGAACCAAGATTTTGAATGCACAAGTAGAGCAGGAAAGGGTAATTCCGGGTAGTAACTCTATCTTTCATAGACTATGTGTTATGCTTTATGTATGTCATCTTCTAAAATATGATCATTGTATCATCGAGTAGGGCATTGTGTGAGTAGGCATATTTATAGAGGTTTATGAATAGTGGGGAAGTATCCCTAACTCATGTACACATGCATGTTATTTGTGTTATTGTTATGTCACATTACATGGTGTATGTTATATTTATTTGTCACATTTTATATGACTAATTGCATGCTACTACTGAGATTCTTTTGAATCTCACCATTTCCATAAATATATATATATAGTTTTTAGTAACAGGTAGTGGCTCAAGGGGAAAGGTGTACTTACCGGCAACTGATGATTCCGGTGCAGATTAATCAAGACAATTGGTTATTTGAAGACCTTTTCATTATTTGAGGTATGTAACTATTGTGAATACACCTTGTTGGGATTTCTATAATATAATCATGTGCATTTTATCAGTATTTTTATTATATTTCTATGTGACCACCGAATTGCGCATTCCTACTCTGATTAATATCGATAATAAGTGGTATGTAAGGTGGGGCCTTACATATTCATACATATTCGTCAAGTGTAAATATTTTACACACCTTATAAATAACTACACTTGAATCTTCAATTCTTTGTCATTCTTCCTTCTGGTTCATCTTCAAGCATTCTTCTCTTTCGTACTCTTGTATTTATATAGTTCATGGGGGAGGGTGAGATTCGGGGGAATCTCTGTCACACCCTAACTTATTTTTATTTGCAACTGAATATTAATGTGTGGTGCGGTGGGTAACACAAGAATAGCATAAATATACTAATAATATGTGCATGATTATAGACATTCCCCATAGGGGTTCGTACATAATAATTTCAAATAATATAGTTGCATAGGGCTACTAGGGTATCTAAACCCATCCCAGTGAAATGGAAATATCTTCCCGTTTTCGTTCCACCACTGCATTCCTCCCGTGTAGTTCTCTTCTCTGCTTTCAGTACACTTCTTGTTTTTCACCTGTCTAATTTGTTGGTAGAAGAGGGTGAGATTCAGGAGAATCTCAGTAGGAAACAGTACCAATATGCATGCATGATAGATTCTATCTGCATGATATGTTAGCTTTATCTAAATACATACCACATAATGACATTTCTGCATGCTCAATGTTTCATGCAACAGAACTATGGCTGCAGCATAAACAGAAACAGAGCTTCATTATTCAAATATGCTCTACACAATCAAGTAAACCAATAACTTGTATCAATATACCAGCACAAATACCAAATACACGCAGGAGAGGTAAGTTCTCTACCTTAACCCTTTTTGATCCTTAAATAGGCTCCTCAAAATGTGTCTCGATTTACATGTCAATCCCTCGGGCTCTCTACTTGGTCCTAAAATGTCAAATGTACACTTCCATAGTGTCTTTGCGGGGTTATATGAGCCTATATTGAAAAATTACTAAAATACCCCCAGGGACTCCGCTCGGCCCCGCCCGTACCCAGTCCGACCATATTTTTCTTGAAATTTTGGCCTGGGCTATTCTGATATATTTTTGCCCAAGGAATCCATTTTCAATATCGGAATTATCCAATTCACTACCAAAAGACAAAAATGCCCTTGATAGCCCCTATTTAGGGTTTTCAAAAGTATTTTGACACTTTGCATTCTAGGGCTTTTCTCACTTCGCACCCGACATAAACCCTACACAATTTTCCATTTTAAATCTAATGGAATCATCAAAACCACCAAAATCGATTTCAAACATAGCCAAAACAGATGCCGGATGAAATTCCATAAAATTGGGAAAAATGGAATTGCTTGATTTCAATAAACCAAACACCTTTTCACCTCTAATTACTTGTTTAATCACTTAATTACACTTCCCACATGATTAATCAAAATTTGGGTATTACCTCCCCGTAGGGGTTGATCTTCCCAAAATAAAAAACCAAGCAGAAACAAGCCACAACCAATAACAACTATTAACAACTAACAAGAATCAATAAGAGGAGCAAGGTTAGTGGTTTACCTTTGATTTCTCTTCTCTCTCTCAAAATTTTTCCATATTCTTTCCCTCTTTCTTTTGAGTTTTGCTTGGCTAAAGTATGATTTCCATGAAGAATAAGAGATTAGAGATGAGATTACACACTTTGGAAGGTAAAATCACCTGAAACTATAAGACTTTACCTTTGATTTTACTCCTCCTTCTTTCTAAGACTCCAAGTTCTTAAGTTCTCACTCTCTCTATTTTCTATGCTTGACGTGTAAAATGGATGAGGAAGAGATGATAAGGCCTTTTAATAAAATATCTCATTTTCTCTTTCTTTAGAATATAATTTTTTAATCATATTTTTATGACAACTTTTATTTGATCTTATCTCTAACAACTTAAGTCATATTTTCTCATGGACTTTGACCAATTTCCTTCTCCTCCTGATCAGCCCAAGTTCACGCCTAGATGGGTCCTTATTGCATCCATAATGCTTTCTCCAATTATCCCACATTAATTGCACACCTATGATGCTTTTTTGACTTTTCAACATGTAATTAGAGTCATATGGTTCCATTGAAATCAAACTACCTCTCTTCTATTCAGCCCATAAGTGACGTCCTAAGCCCAAAGGAGATGCAAAATTTGTTGATGTTAATCTGTCTCATAATTACAACATTTGCCATCACATTTTTTTTTTTCATTTTCGGATTTATGGCAATTCTGACAGATTTTCTGCACAAACTTTGAAAACCCATAACTAAATTTGTAGACATCGAATTAGAGTGATTCCAAAGGCTATGAAACCCTTATTGAGTCTAGTTTCAAAGAAAAATATAGCCTTTAGTCAATTGGAAGCACAAAATTCCCATAATTAAATTCTTTGGATGTTGTTCTAGAAACTTTCCATCTTTTCTAGGTTAACTTGAAAAATTCATAAATTTTTGTATATATCTCTAATTGAGCCATATGACCTATCAAATTAAATATTAGAATGTCTACTTTCACCCTATAAAATTTCATAATTTTTGAACATCATTTGTTTATTCAAATTCACATGACAATCTCACTGCCTCACTTGAAGCAATGAAACGGCATGCTCTTACAACTTAAATAAATTCCCTTTTTGTATGCAAATTTCCCATACTCTTTAATTCACTATTTTATTTCCTTTAATACCCCAAAGGTATAAGAAATATTTGGGGAATAGATTTGGGATACTGCTAAACCAATGTAGAAGAAATGTTAGGGAATAGATTTGGTATACTTACTAAACCGAGGTTTAGCAGTTCGCCTAATTTAGACTTATTTTCTAGCCTCTGATCCCAAAATTTGGGGTATTACATTTCTCCTCTAGTTCAATAAATTTTGTCTCCGAAATTTGCTATACATACATAGCCATAAATTCTGGGTAATGGTTTCTCTTTTTCAGTTCTTTATGATTATACTAATACTTCGAATCCTGGTGGTCGTAGTACAGCACTATAGTCACACCATAACGGTAAGTCTCCAGATTTTCAGTGCAACACAATTGCTGCTAACTCAAGGTCATGTGTGGGATAATAATTTAAATTTTTTTCCTGAGGCTTCCATTATCTAGATGCATAAGCCAATACATGGTCATGCCATACTAAAACACTTCCCAATCCTACCTACTGGCATCAACAAAGACAACAAAAGTCCACAGTGGATCTGGGATTATCAATATCAGTGCTAACGTTGATTTCTGTCTCAGCTTAGTAAAGCCCTTTGCTCAGTTACGATCTTATAGATAATGTTGAGTTTTTCAGGTAAACCTTGTCAAAGGTAAAACTATTCTGGAGAAATTCGGTATAAACTTTCAGTAATATTCGGTAATGTAACCCCCTGCCTTGAAAACCATAATTATGATTCAAAAGTGTGTAATTAGAATGGATTAGAGACCATCTGATAATTAAAATTCATTTCCAATCCCTTCCTTCCGGTAGGGTTTTCACAAATTCTTTCAAAATTCTTCCTTACCCGGGTCTCAATTTCAAATTTTGAATATAATTACCTGTGCAGTTAAATCACAATTATACATATCAGAGTGTACAACAAAAATCCCGGCAACCTTTGGGTTTCATATATATATATACACTAAAGTTTCATACATTCCCATTTAGAGGATTACACAACCGTATCCAAAATAATATTTACATCCCAACTCCCAAACCAAAATCTGATAACCAACGACCCAAATTATATTCCTATGGGAATCCTAACCACCCTTGGTTCGTCTTCTTCCCTTTGGAGCCACTTGCCCTGTCGAAGGTTAGTCAAAGGAAAGAATGAGATTTAAAAGAATCCCAGTAGTAACAAATCACTTATTCCATACATAAATACATAGTATGCAACAGGCTTCTTGAAACACATCGTGGAGCCTGCTCAAGTTTGGGGGTAGTGCTACTTGATATGCAACAGGTCCAATTCTTGTAAGAATCTCAAAAAGACCTATATACCTTGGTCTAAGCTTCTTTCGTTTGATAGCCCTCCCAATACCGGTGACTGGAGACACCCTAAAAAACACATGATCACCAACCTCAAACTTCAGAGGTCTTCTTCTCTTATTAGCGTAGCTTTTTCTGTCAACTCTGCGCTGCAAGGAGCCTCTTCCGAATGATTCGAATCTGTACTGAAGTTTGGTCAACAAGATCTGGCCCGTAAAGTTTCCTCTCAGATAACTCACTCCAACACAAGGGTGATTGGCACTTCCTCCTATAGAATGCTTCATACGGCACTATCTGAATGCTCGCATGATAGCTATTGTTGTAGGCGAACTCGGCAAGTTGAAGAAAGTAATCCCAATTCCCTTTGAAGTTGAGGACACATGCTCGTAACATACCCTCTAGTATCTGAATGGTCCTCTTTGACTGTCCATCTTTCTGAGGGTGATAAGTTGTACTGAATCTCAACTGAGTACCTAGAGCCTCATGTAAGGCCCTTTAGAATCTCGAAGTGAATCGGGGATCTCGGTTGGAAATGATATTCTTCGGTATGTCATGGAGTTTCACAATCTCCCGAATATAAATCTCTGCTAGTTTGTCTGGAGAATAACTATCATTGATTGGTATAAAGTGTGCCAACTTCATTAACCAGTCAATAATTACCCAGATAGCATCATAGTTCCTGATCTTGGGCAAGCCCATAACAAGATCCATAGTCATACTTTCCCGTTTCCACTCCGGAATCTCTGGATTCTGCAACAAGCCTGGTGGTCTCTGGTGCTTGATCTTTACCCTCTGGTAAGTAAGACACTGCGCCACATATTTCATCATATCACTCTTCAATCCCAACCATCAATACACAAATTTCAAGTTATGATACATTTTGGTCGTTCCAGGGTGAAGAGTATACCGGCTCTTATGTGCCTCATTAAGGATCTTCCGCCTCAACTTTGCCTTAAGTGGAACACAAATTCTCTTCTGGTAATGGAGCAATCCACTAGGTGACAAATCATAGTCTCGAGCTTCTCCATATTCGATTCTAGCTCGAGTTCTTTGCATTCGATTATCTTGCCTTTGAACTTCTTCAATGTCATTTCTCAAATCACTTTCCCCTTGGGAAACAGTGTAATTGGCACAGACAATCTGGTTCGACAAATTTAAATCTTAAAAATATGCTATCAACTTCCCCTCTTGTATCATCATTGCTACCACAAGCATCGTCTTCCGACTAAGAGCATCCGTGACTACATTTTCCTTACCCGGATGATATTTAATTTCCAGGTTGTAATCCTTAAGCAACTCCATCCAATAACATTGTATCATATTCAATTTTCTCTGATCATACAAATACTTGAAACTCTTATGGTAGCAGTACAGTTCTACCATCACACCATACAAATAATGTCGCCAAATTTCCAAAGCAAATACAATTGCCGCAAGCTTCAGATCATAGGTGGGATAGTTAATTTCATGACGTTTGAGTTGTCGAGAGGCATAGGCCACCACACGTCCCTGTTGTATAAGGACACACCCCAATCCCTATTTACTCACATCACTATACGCAACATAAGTCAAGCCGGGATCAGGTATAATAAATACAAGTACCGTAGTCAATCTTTCTTTCAGCTCCACAAAGCAATTTTCACATTTCTCATCCCACATAAATGGCTGATCCTCTCTCGTGAGCTTGGTCATTGACAAAGCAATATAGGAGAAATTCTGAATGAATCTCCGGTAGTAACCAGCAGACCAAGAAAGGTACGTATTTCAGCAACAGTTTCTGGCCTCTTCCAGTTTAGTACTGCTTCCACCTTACTGGGATCCACAGAGACCCCTTCTTGCGAGATAACATGACTTAAGAATTTTACTTCTGGTAGCCAGAACTCGCACTTACTCAACTTGGCATAAAGTTGCTTCTCACGCAATATATTCAACACAATCCTCAAATGATGCTCATGCTCCTCCTTACTCTTAGAGTATATCAGTATGTCATCAATAAACACAACGATAAACTGATCTAGATACTGTCAAAAGACATGGTTCATGTAGTCCATAAACAAAGTAGGTACGTTGGTTAGCCCAAAGGGCATCACCCAAAACTCATAATGCCCATATCATGTTCTAAAGGCAGTCTTTAGAACATCTTCCGCTTTCACACACAGCTGATGATAACCCGACCTTAAATCAATCTTCGAAAACACATATGAACCAGAGAGTTGATCTAAAAGGTTATCTATTCTGGGGTGACGGTAATCTTGTTCAATTCTCTATAGTCAACACACAAACATAGACTCCTATTTTTCTTTTTGACAAACAATACTGGAGCTCCCCATGGCGACACACTGGGTCTAATAAACCAGCTCCAGGAACAATTTCATTTGGGGCCATATGATATGGGGCCATTAATATAGAACCAACTCTAGGAACAATTTCAATCGGGAACTGAACTTCCCTTTTCGGAGGCAACCAGCTAAGATCGTCTAGGAATACATCAGGGAATTCATTCACCATGGGTATACTACTTAAAGTTTCACTGGTCTCTTCTTATACAGAAAAGAACACTATATACCCCTGGCAACCATTCTCCAAATATTTCTCGACTTTAGCTGTTGAAAGGAAATTCATATAGGCATCCATATCATCAACATTTTGAGAAGCAGGATACACAATTCTCTTGTTCCTATAATTAAGCAACACATTATTTGTCGTTAACCAATCCAAACCTAAAATGACTTCTAATTGATAAAGCAGTAGACAAATTAAATACACAATAGACTTAAGCCCTTCCACAGTTGTAATACAATTTAGATAGGCTTCAGCGGTCATAGCCTTGACACCCATCGGCGTCGACACAACCAAATCAAAGGGCAACTTATGTACATGCATACCCAGGCGCTTTACGCAATTATGAGCAATAAAGGAGTGACTTGCACCCGAGTCAAATAACACTTGCAACAAATGGCCATTAAGAAGGACTTTACCTTGTATCAAGTCAGGGGACTTCCAAGCTTCATCATGAGTCATGGCAAACACTCAGCCCTGAGTCCTCGGTTTCTACTCTACCTGTGGCTGTCTATATTCAGTAGAGAAGTGCCTCAATTGTTTATAGTTGAAATAAATCACTTTACCCTCACAGGTTCTACTATAATATGGCTTGTCATAACAAGGGCATATCCACAATGTAGAAGTTCTCGGCGGTCCACGATTCCTGGATTGATAGGGTTTTTTACTACTACCAATGGATGAGGAGAATCCTTGACCTTTCCGCTTCTGGAAAGTATTACCCTTACTGGGTTCATTACGGTTATTGGTACCCTTAGCTGGATACAAGTCTCTCATATTGTTTTTAGTGATTATACACTCCTCAACCACCTTGTTAAACAAGGTGAATTGGTGGGTGGCTAATCTCTTTCTCTGTTCTCACCTCAACCCACGTATGAGCATATCATAACCCCACTCCTCGTTGTCCATATGTTTGAAATAGGAAGAATACCTGGACAACCAGATAAAACGAGACAGATAGTCATTGAAAGTCTCCATGTCACCATATTTAATAGAGAGGAATTCAGTCTGCTTCTCCAATTGCACTGACTTAGGAAAGTACTTTTCATTAAATTGCTGTTGGAACAACTCCCGGGTTAGTGATACGTTTCTGCTCTATAGTGTTAAGGCTATATTCCGCCACCAACGATCAGCGTCTCCTTCTAGCTTGTATATAGCCAGGAGAGCCGTTACCTCATTCGGGCATTCAAAAACCTCAAAAATTTTCTCCAGCCAGTTTAACCAGACTTCGCCTGCTTGGGGATCAAACCTCCCCCTGAACATTAGAGGTAGGTGCTTGCAGAACTTTGAAATCCAGTATTGCATATCCCTTTCCTCTTTAACTGGAACCCCATGTGATTCTTGGTTTGGTCTAGTATGAGGAGTTGACTCAAGTGTCGTGCTGACCCTTTTGCAGTATCTTCATGTCCAGTTTCTTCTTGGGTTTCATCCCAAGTTTCTTCTTGTGTGGACTGACCTCATCCCTCATTCTTTTTTGCCATCTCTATTCTGAGCTCTTCCCTCAACTCAGTGATTATATATCTTTGATCCTGAATTAGACCCATCATCTCCTGCATAGGATCCGGTGAATTATCATTGACCACCTCCACCTCTGGGTCTATTTGCTGTACTATGAGGCGACCTTTTATTTTCTTCATTCTATAAATGACTCACCCTATCAATATCACAAATAAAGTATACACATATGTCTACAAAACTCATATATGTCCACAACAGCAAAACAGACATTTGTATACACAACAACCACTCACAAATCATCTTCTATCACTAAGGCCAAACTAAGGGAGCTATTCTAACAAACTCTACCTTTGCCAAGAACTACAGCTCTGATACCAAAAATGTAACCCCTACCTTGAAAACTATAATTATGATTCGAAAATGTGTAATTAGAATGGATTAGAGACCATTGGATAATTAAAATTTATTTCCAATCCCTTCTTTCTAGTAGGGTATTCACAAATTCTTTCAAAATTTTTGCCTTGCCCCAGTCTCAATTTCAAATTTTGAATATAATTACCTATGCAGTTAAATCACAATTATACATATCAGAGTGTACAATAAAAATCTCGGCAACCCCCGGGTTTCATATATATATTCTAAGGGTTCATACATTCCCATTTAGGGGATTACACAACCGTATCCAAAATAATATTTACATCTCAACAATATATAGTAATCCCAAACCAAAATCTGATAACCAACGACCCAAATTATATTCCTATGGGAGTCCTAGCCACCCTCAGTCGTCTACTTCCCTTTAGAGCCACTTGCCATGTCTGAAGTTTAGTCAAAGGAAAGAATGATATTCAAAAGAATCCCAGTAGTAACAAATCGCTTATTCTACACATAAACACATAGCATGCAAGTAAATCATCAAACAACACAGCAGCACAAAACACAACATATCAGCTGTCACATATACATGTTGCCTCACTGGCATACACATAACACATTGCCTTACTGGCATTCACATAGGCTCATTGGCTTTCACATAGCCTCTCTGGCTTTTACATTGCCTCTCTAGCATTCACATAGCCTTATTGGTGTGCAGCATTAGAATTATCACAAAACAATGATAACACATACATGTAATGTATTTACACATACATATTCGCGTACAGGGCAAATATCGAACCCTATAAACCAAAATCAAGGATGACGGATTAATCTCTATTTCAAATTCCCACTATTATAACACTTAAAGTTGGTTATCATTGCACTCTTTGGGGTGGTTACTAGAAGCCTAGACACATGCTTAAAGGATTGGGAAGTACTAAGTTGGAAACCACTTTTCAAAATCACAAAATGTTGAAAATGGGGGTTAGTTGTAGCCAAGAATCCTTTGGTTGCAGCTAAAATGTGCACAGAAGGTTTCTGACTGCAGCCAAGATTTTCTGGCTACGGCCAAAACGTGCACAGAAAGTTTTGCGCTATAGCCAAGAATTCTGGCTGCAGCCAAGGAAACTTCAAAAAATCATAATTAATTCTAGAAAAATCAAAATGAGGTGATCCCAAAGCCTATTGAAAGATATTTAAGTCCTATTCACTAAAAAAATATGGATCAAGGTTGTCCATAACCACAAAAATACAGAATTTCATAAAATCCAACTCTCCTCCAAAATAGATTCCATTTTTAAGCCCAAATTTTGGACAGTCATTACTCCAAGCACACAAAAGGAAATGACACAAATTATGTGTCCATTTTGAAGCTTGGAATGTAAACTTTAAGAAAGGAAAGTTTCAGAATTTTTAGACACCATTTGGGCATTCAAAACATCCAGATAACCTGACTGCCCTATACAGAGTTTTAAGGGACAAAATTTCAGTTTTTGTGCAATTGCTTCCAATGGTCCCAAATTCACAACAAATACCATTCCAATACCAATTTTTCACAAGGAATCCATTGGAAACACCACAATGACCAAATCCAACTCTCATTGACATGTTCCACAAGAAACATAACATGTCATATAATAACCTAATTCAATGCTCACAATGCAATTCATTTCCATTCAAAGTTCCAAATCAATTCTATATCCAATATATGCAACAAGACACCATTTCTACCCTAACATACTAACCAATTCTTGAATTTCAAAATCATACCAAAATCAGGGCAAAAATCAAAAATCTCAAAACTTAGCCAATGGTAACAAGAGTTAGGTCAAAATGTGTCAAATTCCTACCTCTTCCTCTTCCCAAAGTGAATTCCTTGATTCCACCACTTCCAAACTTTCACAAGTTCTCAAACTCCACCTTTCAAAAATTTGAAACCATAGCAATAAAGTCCTTGACACCATGATCAACATTAAGGAAGGTGAGTTGAGCATTCAAGGTCATATGGAGCACCTACCTTAGGCTTCTTTCTTTCTCTTTCCTTCAAGCTCTTGGACGACAATGGAGGCTAATGAGAGAGAAATGAGATGGAGATGATGATCAGAATTTTTTGGCCCTTCAATTGCTTGTTGGACATCCTAAATGAGAGAGGGAAGAGAAAAAGCAAATTTTGATACTTTGACCATGATCCATGGCTCTCATGAAGCCAAGTGTCATGATCTTGTTCCTCCTCCCAACTCCTTCCATGTTCATGCAATCATAGAATCACTCTCTCATAATCTCTTGACATGTAATCCCAACCATTGATCTTCAATTACCAATGAGTTTCCTCTTCAGTAACTGACCAATAGGTTGGTAACTTTCCTTTTCCCTATTTTGCCCCTGATTGTGGTAATTCTTACTGAATCATGACCAAACATATGTTTATGGTTCATATCACTCAACCATGCACCCTCTCCCTTATTTAACTCAATTTAGATGTTAATCCACCATTGAACTTAAGTATAGGGTTTAGGCACTGATCATAAGCATATTCAGATCAAAATTCACATCTTATTCTTCAAAAGTATTTATTCAACAATAATTATATCCACTTTTAAAGTGATTAGCCCTTAATCCCATTTTTGGGTCATCATAAGTAAGACCTAGAAAACTGAGTATTTCACAAATAGTCTCTGGCCTTTTTCAATTTGGTGCGGCTTCCACCTTGCAAGGATCTCTTGAGACTCCTTGCTGTGAGACTATATAGCCCAAAAGTCTAACTTCTGAAAGCCAAATCCCACATTTGCTTACTACCTTAGTTTGATCCCACTTGACATTTGTAGTAACACACAATCGTTCATAAAGAATGCAATAATGTATATGCCTTGCACCATATATTGCAATATTATACTAATATATAACTCCGTTTAGTCAGAAATGTGCTTAGAGCTAACCACTGTTGCAACCCCTACATATTCCGTACCTCAGTCCTCGACTGGGTATATTAGTATACCCGTAGGCACTATTCATCAATGTACCTGAATGCACTGCCCGTAGGCATTATTCATTAGTGTACCCGGAGGCACTACCCGAAGGCATTATTTATTAGTGTTCCCGGAGGCATTGTGTATCATACATATTATAGAAGATGGCATATACGAAGCATATAAACATTCATATAGTGTATGAAGGATAGAGTTACTATCTTGGCCTTTCCTGGATAATATTGGATTTCTAATCTTTCCCTGGCCTGTGTTTTGTTGTATCTCTCACAGCTCATTAGTATGATCCTTGATCATTACATACTACTTATTATTGATATGAATTAGAGTAGCAATGCGCAATTCGGTGTACCCGTAGGTACTCAGTTTAGTACACTACAACATATCTGGCATGTAGGATTTTATAGCTTAGGGTCTCTAACCCAACTTTTAGGTTTGTCATGAAATCTAGAACCTTAATATCATCCAAATTGGAAATCATTTTCCTCAATTATACCTAATAGGTTTACTAAGAGTCAAGATCAATAGTGCCTGTTCTCAACATTTAGTATCATCAGTTCAGATCCTTTAGGATCAATATACGACATAATAACTAATAATTATGCATTACTTTACATCATACCTACATACCTTTAACACCACGGTGCTACTAAGGATAATCTCTTAGCATGGATAAATCTTAAAACATTCACTATGCCTCAAATTTCTATAACCCCATCAAATGAACTTTTTTGTACAGTATTCACCACGACAGAACTGTCCTGATTTAAAATCAATACTTACATCATCAATATCTCCATGCATCTAGGTACTCTTTAAATCATCTAACTAAATGATCATTTGACATGGAGAAAACTTAAGACAATTACTATTCCTCAAGTATCTATGGCCTAACCAACTCAACTTCCCAGGGGGTCACCTGTCCTAAGTTTCCCTGAGTTAAGCATGCTTAACTTTTGTGCACCCGTGTGACAACGCAGATACCAGCTCTATTTGCTCCTGGCCACCAGTACCCTGAGACCGCCCTCATCTTAAAAGACGTGTCAGCTATCTCTAGTCACCATAATACTGGGTACAGGCCCTCTACACGCTGTCATACATGAACTTTACTACGTACGGTATTATGTGCTCCTGAAACTCGACAAAATGATCATTCAGATCCGCTCCTTCGATGTCCGTAACATCCTTATACCACCCTTGAACTGGCATAGTAATTCTGGCTGCCCTTAATTGTTCCCCATTTCTTCGGGTCTGGTTCACAGAAAAGGGGGAATATACTGCTCTAGTTCCCCATTCTGCGCATATATCCTTCAACATATAATCAAGACTTTATCAATATACTATCTTGTTGCCAAAACCACTTGCGCTCTTCCAAAACCGCTTTGGGCTCTGATACCAAAATGTCACACCCTTACTTATTTTTACTTGCAGTGGACTATTAATGCGTGGTTCGGTGGGTAACACAAGATAGCATAAATTTACTGATAATATATGCAAGATTAAAGACATTCCCCATAGGGGTTTGTACATAATAATTTCAAATAATGTAGTCTCACAGGGCTACTAGGGTATCTAAACCCATCTGAGTGAAACAGAGATATCTTGCTGTCTTCGTGCCACCATTGCATTCCTCTCGTGTAGTTATCTTCTCTGCTTTCAATACACTTTTTTGTTTTTCACCTGTCTAATTTGTTGGTAAAGGAGGGTGAGATTCAGGAGAATGCTATATGCATGACCTGTTAACTTTATCTAGATGCATACCTCATAATGACATTTTTGCATATTCAATGTTTCATGCAACAGAACTATGGCCGCAGTATAAACAGAAACATAGCTTCATTATTCAAATATGCTCTACACAATCAATTAAATCAATAACATGCATCAATACACCAGCACAAATACCAAATACACGCAGGAGAGGTAAGTTCCCTACCTTAACCTTTTTTGATCCTGAAATAGGCTCCTCGAAACGTGTCTCGATTTATGTGCCAACCCCTTGGGCTATGTACTCGGTCCTAAAATGTCAAATGTACAATTTAGATACTTCCATAGTATGTTTGGGGGTTATATGAGTCTATATTGAAAAATTACTAAAATGCCCTCAGGACCCGGCCCGGCCCTACAGTATCCGGTCCGACTGTATTTTTCCTGAAATTTTGACCTGGGCTATTCTGACATATTTTTTTGTAAGGAATTCATTTTCAGCCTTGGAATTACCAAATTCACTACCAAAAGATGAAAATTCCCTTGACAGCCCTTATTTAGGGTTTTCAAAAGTACTCCCTCCGGTCCTAATTATAGGACATATTTACCTAACTTTGGAGAAATTAAGAATAGTAGTTAAATTAGTTAATCTTATTTATTTTCCTAAAATGCCCTTATTTAATAATGCTCAAAGCACCCATATGAACAAAAATATAACTTTGGCAATGCGTAAAACTAGCGTTGTGGAATAGAATTCCCAGTCGCGTACAGATTTGAGGATCAGCAATGAAGCATAATGGAAAATAAAATATTGGCAAAAAAAATAAAACAGAAAAAGAAACTACAATAAAATGTGAAGCGGCATACTAATGTGCAAAATGTCATAAAAAATATTATCATGAAGCAATCTCTTTCTGATGTTGAATTTTTTAATCTTTATTTTAAGAAAAATATGGATTGATCATTTTGTTTTAATTTTTTTAAAAAAATATTATTATTTTGTTTCATTATTATTGAGAAAGTATCAATGGGGGTATTTTGGAAAGAAATTGACAAATATTAAAACTTTGTCCTATAATTAGGATCAAGATCAACTCCCAAATGTTATCCTATAATTAGGACCGGAGGGAGTATTTTGAAACTTTGCATTCTATGGCTTTTCTCACTTCGCACCTAACATGAACCCTACACAATTTTCCATTCTAAATCTAATGGAATCATCAAAACCACCAAAATCTAGTCCAAACATAGCCAAAACAGCTGCTGGAGGAAATTCCATAAAAATTGGGAAAATTGGAATTTCTTGATTTCATTCAACCAAACACCTTTTCACCTCTAATTAGTTGTTTAATCACTTAATTACACTTTCCACATGATTAATCAAAATTTGGCCAGTACATCCCCTTAGGGGTTGATCTTCCCAAAATCAAAAACCAAGCAGAAACAAGCCACAACCAATAACAACCATCAACAACCAACAAGAATCAATAAGAGGAGCAAGGTTGGTGGTTCACCTTTGATTTCTCTTCTCTCTCTCAAAATTTTTCCATATTCTCTCCCTCTTTCTTTTGAGTTTTCTTGTCTAAACCATGATTTCCATGAAGAATAAGAGATTAGAGAAGAGATTACACACGTTCGAAGGTAAAATCACATGAAACTACAAGACTTTACCTTTGATTTTGCTCCTCCTTCTTTCGAAGACTCCAAGTTCTTAAGCTCTCACTCTCTCTCTATTTTCTATGCTTGATCGTGTAAAATGGATGAGGAAGAGATGATAGGGCTTTTTAATAAAATATCTCTTTTTCTCTTTCTTTAGAATATAATTTTTTAATCATATTTTTATGACAACTTTTATTTGATCTTATCTCTAACAACTTAATTCATATTTTCTCATGGACTTTGGCCAATTTCCTCCTCCTCCTTACCAGCCCAAGTTCATGCCTAGATGGGTCCTTATTGCATCCATAAGGCTTTCTCCAATTATTCCACATTAATTGCACACCTATGATGCTTTATTGACTTTTCAACATGTAATTGGAGTCATATGGTTCCATTAAAGTCAAACTACCTCTCTTCTATTCAGGCCATAAGTGACGTCCCAAGCCCAAAGGAGATGCAAAATTTGTTGATGTTAATTTGTCTCATAATTACAACATTTGCCATCACATTTTTGTTGTTGAAAACTCATAACTAAATTTGTAGACATCAAATTGGAGTGATTCC
The DNA here is from genome assembly GCA_963242795.1 of Inga leiocalycina. Taxonomy (NCBI): domain Eukaryota; kingdom Viridiplantae; phylum Streptophyta; class Magnoliopsida; order Fabales; family Fabaceae; genus Inga; species Inga leiocalycina. The sequence goes on from OY725332.1 coordinate 43,278,839, forward strand.
AAAGGCTATGAAACCCTTATTGAGTCTAGTTTCAAGGAAAACTATAGTCTTTAGCCAATTAGAAGTTCAAAATTCCTAGAATTAAATTCTTTGGATGCTGTTCTAGAAACTTTTTAGTTTTTCTAAGCTAACTTCAAAAATGCACAACTTTTTGTATATAGCTCTAATTGAGGCATATGACCTATCTAATTAAATCTTAGGATGTCTAATTTCACCTTGTAAAATTTCATAATTTTTGAACATCATTTGGTTATTCAAATTCACATGACAATCTCACTGCCTCACTTGAAACAATGAAATGACATGCTCTTGCAACTTCAATAAATTCCCTTTTTGTATACAAATTTCCCATACTTTTTAATTCACTATTTTATTCGATTTAATACCCCAAATGTATAATAAATGTTAGCGAATAGATTTGGACACCTGCTAAAGCGAGGTTTAGCAGTTCGCTTAATTCAGACTTATTCTTTAGCCACCGATCCCAAAATTTGGGGTATTACAATCTCAATAGAAAACAATACTAATAATGCTTGTAAGATAAATGCTAGTGCATGATATGCTTGCTTTACATAGGCTCATGTTCACATAATGACATTTTTTCATGCTCAATGTTTCGTGTAATGTACCTATGCCACATTATAAACAGAAACAGAGCTTTATTCATTCAAACATGCTTCACATAGTCAAGTAAAGCAATACCATGCATCAATAAATATCATACTCATCAAATACATGCAAGTTAAGTAAGTTCACTACCTTTTGGACTTGTGTCCTCTTCTTATCCCATTTTCTTCCAACCATTGAAGCTTCTTGGAAATTCTTCTATGCTTCCTCTTTCTTGGCTTCTCATGGCCCTAGATATATAATCATATAATTAGTGCCATGATAAATGAATTCTTAATGGGCTACATCAGTCCCATATACTTGCTTTCACCCTTGGAGTTCATACTAATTACATTTGACCATTTCTTTCTTAAATTCGCATGGTAGCTAAAAATTGCTAGCATTTTGACCAAACTTTGAAAATTCATAACTATTTTTATAAAACTTCAATTGGGGTGGTTCAAATTCCTACTCAAATCTCTGAGTCTATTTTAAATATAAAATATTAATCAGAGACAATTCTAGCCACAAAATTTCAGAATTATGACTAAAGCTTCGCTGCCATAGAATTCATTCCAAATTCAATGCCTAACTTCAATAATTCATAATTCCTAGTGTACTAATCCAAATGGCACAGATGACCTATCAAATTAAATCTTGATAAGTCTACATTTATTCTAAAAAGTCTCATGACCATTGGATAACATTCAATTACCCACAAATGCAAAACATTTACCTTGCCACGCAGAAGCTCTAACTGGCAATACTATATTTAATTCCAATTTTTGGATTTCAAATCCATTCTTTCTAAAATTATGCCAACAACCTATTCTTATACAATTTTACCCAAGCAATCCATTGGAGACCTCAAAATTATCAAAATCATTATCGTTTTTCAAGCCTTGTTTTGACCGAATAGAACCCTAAATTGTCACAAAGTGACTACTTGCTAATTTTGCCACAATACTTGCTAGAATCATCATATATTATCATTTATATGATCAAATCAACATGAAACCCTAAAACCCTAACACAACCAAAATTAGGGCGGAAAGGAGGATTCCACAAAAACCTCAACCAATCAACACAATATATGGTTCAAATCAAAGCTCTTAGTCATCTATTGCCCTTTCTAGAGTTTGTTTCTTGTTTCTCCAACTTTGGCCCTTGATTGGTAGCAAAAAAACACCTCCCCTTGAAAATATAAACCATAGAATTGTATCTCTTATCAAGAGGAACAAGGTTTATGAAGGCCTCAAATGCTAGAAATGTGATTAAAAGGGTGACAATTGGACAAGAACCCTTACCTAGCCACTTGGTTTCTTCAAACTCTTCCTTCTCTTTCCTTTTTCTCTTTCCTTCTTTTTTCCTCTATTTGGCTGTCCCTTTTGGAGTGTAATGAGAGAGTAATATTTTGAATTGATTAATTCTTATCCACTTATAAGCCTTGGCCGAAATATGAGAAATAATTGAGAGAAAGTGAGGTGTCAAAATTTTGTGGCTTCTTGCATAAAGTAACTTGGTTAATTAACCAAGTGTGGGTTGGGTTAAATGATGGATATTTCTCCTTCCCTCTCTCATCTTAACTTTATCGAAAATCACACTCAAAGTGTAGGGTGTCAATACCCTAGTTTGTCTGGGCCTCACTCAAAAATTTAAAAAAATAATAAAAAAAACAAAAATAAAAGAAATTCCTCTTATTGATGATGATTGGTGTCTAAATTGACAATCATCATTAAAGGGAAAATTAAAAAAATAAATAAAAAACGAAAATAAAAAAAATCCTCCCACTGATGATCATCGGTGTCTAAATTGACAATCATCACTAAAAGGAAAAAAATTAAAATTAAAATAAAAAAAATCTCCCATTGATGATTATTAGTGTCTAAATTGGCATTGTCATTTATTAAAGGAAAATAAAAAAAAATATAAAAAAGCATCTCTCATTGATAGGTTTAAATTAGAAAGTTGCTTGTAGGAAAAATATAAGAAAATAAATAAAAAATGAAAATAAAATATAAAAAAATATCTCATTTTTTTTGATAAGTTTAAATTAGGAAATTACTTGTGAGAAAAATAAAAAAAATTAAAATTAATTAAAAACAAAAACAAATCTCTCATTGATTGTGATTAGGTCAAGTTAAGAAGTTTATTGATAGAAAATATAAACAAATAACAAACAAAAATTTAAAAAAAATCTCCATGAATGATAATTAGGTCAAGTTATGTAGTTTTTAACATAAAATACAAAAAAAAAATCAAAAATGAAAATTCAAAGAAAGAAGGAGCATTAATGAAAAAAAACCCTACCTTGAGACTATAAATAGGAGTGCAAGGGTTGAAGCAAGACACAACCGAATTTGAGAAGAATTCCTGAGAAAAAGAAGGCAAGGTAGAGAGTTATTATTCTTTTATGTAATTCTTCTAAAACATAGGGGTTTTTCTCTACTGACACATGATTGCGTCCATATACCCTCTCACGTTATCTCTCTTGCAATCAAACTTCTACTTGTATTATATTTTTTTGCCTCAGGGAATGAGTACGTAATTTATTTTTTTCTTCATGTTATTACTTGACTCATTGATTGCTTCTCTTATGATTCACCATGCCTTCATCTTTATGCTTTTGGTTGTTCATCACCACATCTTTATGCTTACCTCATCGTGATTCACATGTGCGTGAACCATGCACTATGACTTTGATATATGTTGGGTTTGCCAAATATAATGGATCAGGTGGCTTACAAATGTTAGGATGAATGATATGTGTTGGCCTCTTTCATATTCTACGTATTATTGTTGGTATGGATGAATTGTGTGTGATTATGTTGTTCTATCCATGTGGTTTCCTCACTTTGTCTCTTTTGTAGTAAGGTTCAAAACGCCGGAGGTACATGCTCTTACTTTGTTTTTATTGATTTTCTTACGATCTTAGACTCTTTTGAATCATAAGTGAAAAGTACAATTCCTTGTTGGCTTAATGAACTTTTATTTTTACAAATAAAAAGTTTCAAAATAAAAAAAAATGTTATTTTATTAGAATAAGCAAATTTGGTTTCATATGATAAAATAAGGAAAATGCCTTTTTAAAAAAATTAAAAAATAAAAACCAAATTTTTTTTAAATAAATTAAATAAAATTTTTTCTAAAAAAACACCAACCAAGTGACACGCTTTTCTACCCCCAAACTACGTGGGTTTTTATCTCTCTAAAGGGTACGTAGGCCCTAAGCTCTCTTCCAAGGTCAAGTCCAAATTTGTAAATAAATATATTTTTCCTTATTTTCTTTTTGTAAATAAATGTTCATTTTTTCTTTAGTTTTCATTTCATTTATTTTTGTAAATATTCTCTTTTTATTTGGGTAATTATCATAAGATTAAAGGCCATATATATTTTTAAATGATTAGCTTAGTGGAACCATTCTTATAAATGGGTGTTGTGGGGCGCCTAACACCTTTCCCATAAACAATTGACTCTCAAACCCTAAATGGTTTTGTAGACCAGTTTCATTTTCAAAAAGAAAAAGGTTTCCAAAATTATCCTTTTTCAAAATTTTGGTGGCGGCTACTTATTTTTCAAATTTTGAGCGCTACAGCTTAGCGACTCTAATGGGGACGTTTTGAGAGTTAAGCTCATTTAAGTTAAGTGTTTAAAAATTATTTGGCATTAATTTTATTTTAATTTCCCTTTTTATTTTTTTTAATAGTTGTTTTTGTTTATTAAATTCCTTATTCATCTATTTTTTTCTCTTTTCTATCTATCTTGTGATCTGGTTAGTAGATGAGGGTTGGGTAGAACCTAGGCCAATAGGTTGGTATGCTATCTACATACACTATTTTTCTCACACACATTTTAGGCCCTAACCCAGGTCTGTGAGTTCTTTAGGCAAGTGGAAGTTTCTAGTGGTTTCGCTGTGGGGTTTTCAGAACCCCCTAAGGTTACTGTGAAGACTTCATCCTAGCTATTACTCATTTGGTGACGTTGATCCTTGTGTGGGTTTTAGAACCCCCTGGAGGTCAATTTCTTTGAATGGGGTCTTCATCCTTACGATGAGGGCAGTTAGGAGACCTTTATCTGTGAGAATTAGAACCACCTTGACACCATTGCACCTATTATTGGAAATTATCGACCTACCCAATTAATTAGTACTTTTCTTAGGATAGATACCACCAACCTAGGGTCATTCCTAAAATAGGACACTGGAGGGCATATATTTATTTATTGTTGATAATCATTATTGGCATCCATGCATAATCAATGAAACCCCTATAATCAAGTGACTAACTATCGCTTCACCTGAGTATGTATCTAGCATCACTTTACATAAAGATATATCACAAGGATGGTGTATGCATTAGATAGTCAACCTTAGTCAAGCGTCTATGACCCTAAAAGACCATGATCTCATCACATCAATCATGTTAGAAAACATCTCAATGAGAGATAATCCTTTAGGACTCATGAGGTATCATTATATCATTCATTAGCATTTTAGCTTCATTTGATAGAGGCCTTGGACATAATCATCATTTTTAAAACCCTTAGCCACGTGATGGCTTGGGCCATTCACAGGTTAATGGGTACTTCATTCTCCCTATAAGGTAATAGAGCTCTTGAGGAAGTGAAGTTCTTTTTCTCAATATCCATCACCCATATCAAAACTTGAAGTATAAGTCATCACTCTTTTATGTCTCATGAGGTATCCTTGCATCTTCCATTAGCATGTAGCTTCATTTGATATGGGCCTTGAACATAATAAACATTTAACAAAACCCTTAGTCGAGTAATAGCTTGGGTCGTTCACAAGTTAATGGGAACTTTATCCTCCCTATGAGGTATTGGATCTCTTGAGGAGGCTAGAAAGCACATGTAATCATCTATATAGCATGCATTTTCTTTTCTTTAATGAAGAACAAGCAAGTTATCCAACAACTAAAAATTTGGCACAATGGTTAAATGGTACAAGAACCAGGTTTAAATCAAATTCCTACAAGAAAGATGTATTGCATGCTTATCATTATGATCAATAACAAGATCTTGGGCTAGGGTGGGATTCAAGGCCCCATCTGTCTAATGATCAACTCTAGTTCTCCCTATATAATAATGGATTCTTTGAGGAAGCTAGATGACACTCGTTCCGGAAGACTATTTGCCGATTAAGCACTCATTAAATGACAAGATCTTGGCTTGGATGGGACTCAAGGTCCCTCCTATCAAATAATGGATTCCCTGAGGAAGCTAGAGGATACTTGTGCCATAAGACCTTTAGGCCGATACATCATGGATAACTTGCTATGCTTGCTTGAAATTGTAGGTTTAAATAAACTAATGATATTTTGTTCCTTTCTAAGCAAGTGATACAATATTGCTCCGTCTAAACGTCCTAACCAGCTACCCCCTACGCATTCATATAACACGTACTCATGTAGTCGTCAGATGGCAGCCAATCCTAGTGAAGCCGAATCTAATCTGAATCATCGGATGTCATATGGAGGAACGAATAGCATATTTGAAAGAAATGATTTCCACCTTGACTATAGCTATCAAGCCCAGAATAATGAGAAAGAGTCAAGAATATCTGATCCATTGAAAAATGCTGAGATAAGTATACCAGGAAATGGTGAAAAAGAAAAAACGATAGAAGAGCCCCAGAATAAACAGAAGTCATAAATTCCAAGCACTAAGGAGGAGCAACCAGGTGAAGATTCAACATACACTTTCAACATTCCCTCCCTATAAGCTGAAAAGGAGGAATGGAAGGAAGAGTTAGGTGAAGTAAAAGACCAACTAAAAGCCCTTCAAGGACCAAACACTTGGGGTTCACTTGATTTAAAGGATTTATGCTTAGCACCACATGTCTCGATTCCCAAGAAATTCAAGATGTCAGACTTTGATAAGTACAACCATCTTAAGGCTTGTTGCACTAAGATGCTTGTATGATCACAAGATGAAAACTTTTTGCTACTTTTCTTCCATGTGAGCTTGAAAGGGCTAGCATTGGAATGGTACATGCAACTTGATCAGACACATATAAAGAAATGGAGATATTTGACTGATGTATTCATGAAACAATACAGGTTGAATCTTGATACTACACCCACCAGGGAACAACTGAAGTCAATAAGCAAAAAGACACTGAAGCTTTCAAAGATTATGACAAAAGATAGAAGACGGTCACAGTATAAGTTCAACCCCCCTTATACCATCTGAGCTCAGTTCTTACTTCATCTGTACTTTACAAGAACCTTACTACAAATACATGGTTAGAACTCATGTCACAATTTTTCTAGTTTGATTGAGATTGGTGAGTGAATCGGCACTAACATACACGACGGTAGGATTCTTTAAAGCTAGAGCAACATCAAAAAAGGGAACAATAAGAAGAAGAAGGAAGGCGATGTTAGCTTCATCAAAACCACTAGACAACCCTAAGCAATACATCAAGGTGGTAATGATGGGTTTCGACAAATGAAGAATGATTCGACACAAAATAGGCAAGGTCAAGCTGGAGGACAAATGAATTGGCAGTAATAAGATAATTGCCAATGGCTATATTTTGGCATGACAAATATTGAGCTATATTACTAACTTTTGGAATCTCAGTTGTTAGGGCCACGCACTTACAAACAACTTCAATCATCGTACCCCGGTTGGCATGACTCTAATGCTTGATGTGAATACCATATGGGTGCCCTGGGACACTCAATAGAGGACTGTGTAATATTCAAAAGGAATGTATTAGACTTAATTGATTCTAGTCACATTCAATTGAAGAGGAACGTCAACTCCACTATCAATGGCAATCCTCTTCCAAGCCATGAAAACCAAGTAAATGTTGTTGATTGAGTTCTCTAATGATCCTCTACTAGTAGGAGAAGATATCTATGCTTATTTAAAGGCATCGAGTTATACGCCTCGAGAGGAGAAAGAAGTAAGCATGGTGGAAAAAAGACATGTTGAGCTTGTTGTTAAGGAACCATATGAAAAAAGAAATTCCAATGTTGTTTCTTTCACCATCTTGACACCATTACAACAGCGTTCAGTGACCATTAAGGTACTGACCCCTTTTCCATATCAGACTAATTGTGCCTTACCATAGAGGTATAAAGGTATTGTTGAGAATCCCTCAGGGCAAGTAATGAAAGCCAAGGCCAGTAACAAAACAATGGTTCGCCTAACAGGAGTAGCATGAAGCGAGAAAGCTGTAAAATGTTGGATCATCAAAGAAGGGAAAACAAGCCAATGTTGATATTCTATCAAGTTCTGGTATAAAAGACATGGAAAATAAAGATGAAGAATTCCTTCAAATCATGAAGCAAAGTGAATATAGCATAGTAAGCCAATTGAATAAAACTCTAGCTAAGATCTCAATTCTCTCTTTGATCTTGAGCTCTGAACCGCATCGATGTGCACTATAAAAGGCTTTAGATGAAGCATATGTGCAGTCTAGTATGACCCCAGAGAAGGTGGCAAGCATTATGAATATGGTGAGGGCATTCTCTACCATCTCATTTTCAAGAGAAGAAGTTGTTCACTCAGCCGTCGATAAGTATAAAGCCCTCTACATTTCCCTGAAGTATAAAGGATTCATTGTAGCCAAATTGTTGATAGATGGAGGATTAGCGTTAATTGTTTTACCACTATCCGCATTTGAGCAATTATTAGTAGAGGCGTCAGAGGTTGAAAAGAGTAACATGGTGGTTAGAGGGTTTGATGGTACTTGAAGAGGCATGTTGGGAACAGTCTGTTTGCCTTTATAGATTGGACCAACTTTATTCGCAGTAGACTTTCAACTTATGAACATTGACCTATCCTTCTCTATGCTATTGAAGTGGCCATGGATACACTTAGCTGAGGCAATACCTTCTACCTTACATCAGAAGGTAAAGTTCATTGATAGTGGGAAGATAGTAATAATCAAGGGCAAATAAGAAATCATGGTGAGCAAGATGAGTTCTCTTCCATACATTGAGGCTGCCGAGCATGAAGAAGAAATGGTTTTCCAAGGCTTTTAAGTCGAAGGACCCAAAGGATATAAAAATTTCAACTCCATTGAAACTAAGATAATAGAGCAGAATGGTTTTAAGCGTGGTAGAGAATTGGGCACTCAACTCCAAGGTATCAAATCCCCCATAAATCTACAAGAGAATCATAAGTGCCAAGGGTTGGGATACGAGCCACCATTGGAAACGTAGTTGAAAGAGCAAGCAAGCTTGAAGATAGGGAAGGAGAATGAACATTTTGAAATCCCCTACATAAAGAAGACATTCCTAATATCCTCTGAAGTGTTAAACAAGCTGACTGTTGCAACAATTTCAACAATAATCGAAAGGACCTGCACATGGATTTTAGCTGATGATTCTGGGAGTTTGAGGACACCTTCAATTCTATTTTTTTAGAGTAACATTCCTAGCTGAAAGTTGTCCTTTTATGTTTTGTATGTGCCTTTAGGCAAGCTTTTATATGAACCATGAATAAAGAATGATTGCGAATAAAATTCACTTATTTATATCCATTCTTCCTTTTTTTTTCTTTCTATTCATTCGTTGTTCATTTTTTGCCCTCTAGGAAATCGATTTCCTCGGAACTCCTATCCAACACAGAGGTTTCTGAGTCCCTGAATGATGATTTGCTTGTTGCCATTGATATGCATGATTATGAGTGTGATGACAATACGATCATTCAAGTATACAAAAAAATCCTTAAATCTGTGACAATGGAATGTGTCCACATAAAGATGTAATTGAAGTGATAAATATTGGCACAGAGGAAGAAAATAGAGAACTAAAGATAGTAGATAACCCCAAAAGAGAGCAAATGGTTGAACTCTTCAAAGAATTCATGGATGTGTTCGCATGGTCCTATCAAGACATGCCAGGACTTGATCTAGGGATTGCCTCTCACTAGATTCCCTTATTCCCATACACCAAGGCTAAAAAGCAAAAAATGAGGAGGCTCACTTCCAATATGCCCTTAGTGGTTCGAGATGAGGTGATGAAGCAATTAGAAGTGGGTTTCCTGGAAGTAGCTAAATACCCACACTGGATAGAAAATGTTGTTCTTGTCCCAAAGAAGGATGGAAAATTTTGAATGTGTGTTGATTATCGAGATTTGAACAAAGCTAGCCCAAAAGATGATTTTCCATTGCCTCATATTGACATCCTAGTTGATAATACAACTTGTAGCTATAGGTACTCATTCATGGATGGGTACTCAGGGTATAACCAAATCCCTATAGATAAAGAGGACAAAGAAAAAACCACATTTATTACACAATGGGGCACTTATTGTTACCGCATCATGCTATTCAGGCTAAAGAATGCAGGGGAAACTTATGAGCGTGCCAAGGTGGCACTCTTCCATGATATAATGCATAAAGAACTTGAAGTATACTGGATGATATGGTAGCTAAATCTTCTGAGGGAGAAAGCCATGTTGTGGTGCTAAGGAGCTGTTTGAAATGCTACGCAAGTACAAGCTGCGACTAAATCCTAACAAGTGCGTCTTTGGGGCTTTATCTGATAAATTGTTAGGGTTCATTGTAATGCAACAAGGGATTACAGTAGATTCTGACAAAGTAAAAGAAATACGAGAAATGCCCCCTCCTCAAATAGAAAAAGAAGTTCGAAGCTTTTTAGGGCGGTTGAATTACATTGCAAGATTCATTAGCAACCTGACTGCAACTTATGAATTGATATTCAAGCTTTTGAAGAAGAACTGCATAAAGAAGTGGCATGAAGATTGCCAGCAAGCATTTGATAGAATCAAGGATTATTTTTTAAATCCCCTAATTTTAGTTGCTCCTACACCAGGACGACCTTTAATTTTGTATTTGACAATACGACCTAACTCCATGGGAGCCATACTGGGGCAACACGATGTGTCTAAGAGAAGAGAACAAGCGATCTATTACTTGAGCAAGAAGTTTAATGACTATAAGTCACATTACCAAATGATAGAGTGAACTTACTGTAGTTTAGTTTGTGGTACAAGGAGGTTGAGGCAATATATGCTTTGTTACACCACGTGGTTAATTTCTAGAGTGGACCCGCTCAAATACTTCTTTGAAAGCCCACACATAGCCAAAAAAGTCTCTAAGTGGCAGGTAATACTGTCTGACTATGATATAAGGTACGACATTCAAAAATCCGTTAAGGGTGGTACAATAGCCGATCACTTAGCGAAAAACCCCATAGATGAATGCCAACCACTAGATTTCAAATTCCTAGATAAAGATATATGTTCTACAGAGGATCCAAATAAGGAAAGCAAATTAAAGGAGTGGGATAGGTATTTTGATGGTGCAGCAAATATGCATGGCAATGGTGTAGGGACAGTAATCATATACCCAGATGGAAAGCAATTCCCGATTGCTATAAATTTAAGGTTTAACTGTACCAATAACATGGCAGAATATGAAGCTTGTATTAATGGTCTCCAAGCTACCATAGATCTTAGAATAAAAAAACCTAAAAGTCTATAGTGACTCAACTCTTATAATTTATCAGGTGACTGGTGAATGGCATACTAAAGACCTAAAGTTGACCCTTATCAAGAGTATTTGACAGAGTTGATCAAAAATTTTGAAGTAATCAATTTCCATCACATGCCAGAGAAAAGAATCACTCTATTAACGCTTTAGCTACTTTAGCGGCTATGATCCAACTCGATTGTGGGGTCCAAGTTCAGCCAATATAGATTGAGACTAGAAGATTGTCAGTATTTTTCTTCAATATTGGAAGAGAGAATGACGAGCAAGTTTTCTCTATGGTACTTACCCTCCAGATACGACACATAATAAAAAGAAGACCATCCGGCGAATGGCCATGGGCTTTTTTATTAGTAATAACATCTTGTATAAGAGGAGCTTTGATAGGATATTGCTACGCTGTGTAGTCATGAGGAAGGCGTACAAGATTATGGCAGAGATCCATGTAGGCATATATGGTACACATGTAAATAGCCACTCATTAACTAAACATGCCCAAAGATCCAATTACTACTAGATAACTATGGAGAAGGATTGTATCAATTATGCTAGAAAGTGTCATAAATGTTAGATATATGCAAATAAAGCTAATTCTCCTTCGACTGTAATGCATAGTCTTATTTCTCCATGGCCATTTTCCATGTGGGGAATCGATGTCATCGAGCCAATTAACCAAAAAGCTTCGAATGGTCATCATTTCATCCTTATTGCTATTAACTATTTCACTAAGTGGGTGGAAGCCAATTCCTTTGCCAGTATTACTCAGAAGGCCTTCATCAAATTCTTAAAGGTCAATATCATCTATAGATATGGGTTACTAGAGAGGATCATAACTGACAATGCACCAAACCTTAATGGTGCAGCTGTTAAAGAATTATGCGATTAGTTCAAGATTAAACATCACAATTATGTACCATATAGGCCACAGATGAATGGTGTAGTTGAGGCAGCCAATAAAAACATTAAGAAGATCATCGGCAAAATGATAGTGTCCTATAAGGATTGGCATGAAATGCTTCCATATGCATTACATGGATACCATACCATAATGTGTACTTCAATTGGGAAAACGCCTTATTCTTAAGTTTATGGAATGGAGGCTGTCACCCTAATTGAAGTAGAAATACCATCCCTGAGAATCTTGGCTGAATCAGACCTAGATGAAAGTGAATGGATACACTCTCGGTTTGAACAATTAAATATGATTGAAGAAAGGAGACTCACAGCAATATGTCATGGGTAGTTATATCAGTCATAAGTGGCAAGGGTCTTTAATAAGAAACTGCGACCCCAGGGATTTAAAGTAGGAGACCTAGTCCTCAAGAAGATCCTGCCAAATCAAGAAGATTACAGAGGTAAATGGGCTCCAAATTATGAAGGCCCATATGTTGTTGAGCAAGCTTTCTCTGGAGGGGCATTGATATTGACAAACATGAATGGCCAAGATTTACCAAGAACAATCAATTTAGATGTTGTAAAGAAATAATGTGCATAAAAAAATAGCTCACTAAGTTGAAAACCTGAAAGGGCAGCTTAGACAAAAGTTAGAGTAAAATAAGAAAAAAAAGGGACTCGCTAAGTTGAAAACCTGAAAGGGCGGCTTAGGCAAAAATTAGAGCAAAAGGAAAAAAAATAAAGAAAGCTCACTAAGTTGAAAACCCGAAAGGGCAGCTTAGGCAGAAATTAGAGCAAAAAAAATAGTTCGCTAAGTTGAAAACCCGAAAGGGCAGCTTAGGTAAAAGTTAGAGAAAAAAAAACAGAAACCTCACTAAGTTGAAAACTCGAAAGGGCGGCTTAGGAAAAAATTAGAGCACAAAATTAGGAGCTTGTTGAGTAAAAAACCTGAAAGGGTAGGTTAAACAAGTATCAAAGAAGGTTATCAATCCTAGTTCTATAACTCTTTTTACTTTGTTTTTTGGAAGACTCTGTAATCACTCGTCGAAAAGTGTATATCTCTGGCAATTAAGCAAGGCACCATCAGGAGGACTACACGAAATTGAAAGTAAGGACCTCCTAATAGCATCATGTCTACACTGATATATGCTCATCATTATGCATCTACTTGAATATTGGAAAATCATTTCTTTTAAATGAATCTTCATCCTTAGTATATATTTCCCTTCTATTAAATCGCATGTCAAACTTTGTGTCATGATTTGTATAAGAGTAACTCTTTTTAATGAAAGCACAACTTTTTTCTAGATAAACACTCATAATGATATATATGGTGTCCTCTAATCCCATTTAACTTGTGTAATTTCAAGCTCATTAGTGAAGGTGCTAATTGGAATTTCTGTTGTGAGGTCAAACAGTTAACAAAGGGACACAATCTAAACTAAGGGTTTCAGGCTGTGGCATCTATGTAAATCCATTATACACATCTTCATGCATCCAATAAGACTGAGTGAGTATGGGGGTTCTTGTTAGGCACCTGGACGAAGAAGGAGCAATATCACCTACTAGGCTATTCTTTAACACCACCATCATTACACTCATTCTCATTAGCACATCATCACCTCCATTATCAACATCACCATCCACATCATCATCATGATCACTACTATCATCATCATCATTAGCATTATCATTGTATTCATAATCATCATTAAGATTCCATCATCACTATCATCATCATTATTAGTGTCATCACCTTTATCATGACTTCACCATTTTGATATTCCCCTTATTATCATGGCCATTATCATCTTCTTCATCATCATTGTTGTCATCCTCATTAGAATTTCATCATCACTGTCATGATCATTATCAATGTCATTATCTTCATAAGCACTACTCCAAGGGGCATCACATGTTTATGGCACCGTTTCAAAGCCCTGTACCAGTAGGCACCCTCAAAGCCTAGTAACTGATGGCACCCTTCCAAAGCCCTGTACCTGCAGGCATCCTTAAAGCCCAGTATCTGCTGGTACCCTTTTAAAGCCCTGTACTGGCAAGCACCCTCAAAGTCTAGTAACGACTGACACCCTTCCAAAGCCATGTACTTGCAAGCAACCTCAAAGCCTAGTACTGGCTAGCACCCTTTTAAGGCCCTGTACCGATAGGCACCCTTAAAGCCCAGTAATGGCTAGCACCTTTTTCAAAGCTCTGTACCAGTAGGCACCCTTAAAGCCTAGTGACGGATGGCATAATTCTTTTAAAGACCTGTAATGGCAAGCATTATTCTTTCAAAGCCCTGCACCGGCAGGCACCCTCAAAGCCCAGTAATGGCTGGCATAATTCTTTTAAAGCCCAATAGTGCTTGGCGCAATTCTTTTAAAGCCCTGTACTTGCAAGCACCCTTAAAGCCCAGTAATGGCGGGCACAATTCTTTTAAAGCCCAACAATGCTGGCACCCTTTAAGCCTAGTAACGGGTGGCATAATTCTTTTGAAGCCCTGTAACAGCTGGCACTATTCTTTCAAAACCTTGTATCCACAGGCACTCTCAAAGCCCAGTATCGACTGACATAATTCCTTTACGCCCCACCAAAGTCCTATGTAACTAGGTGCTTCACTTCCACTCTAGGTAATCATCTATCTCCACCTACGTTCTTCTCCCTTATGAACCAAGTAAAGAGGGGCATGGCACTGTATTTTGTCCAAACCCTCTTTAGTTCCAAGGGGGCATCTTGTCCTTTTGGCCAGACAAAATAAATGTTCTTATCTTTACTTGCTTCATAGACAAGAATCTCACTTTTCTCAGCTACGAAACAAGTAAAGAAGGGCAACTATAAACATCCTATTTTATCCTGGCCTCACTCAAAAATTTAAAAAACTAATAAAAAACAAAAATAAAAGAAATTCCTCTCATTGATGATAATTGGTGTCTAAATTGGGAATCATCATTAAGGGGAAAATTAAAAAATAAATAAAAAACAAAAAAAAATCCTCCCACTGATGATGATTGGTGTCCAAATTGGCAATCATCATTAAAAGGAAAAAAAATGAAAATGAAAATTTAAAAAAAATCCTCTCATTGATGATGATTAGTGTCCAAATTGGCATTATCATTCATTAAAGGAAAATAATATATATATATATATATATATATAAAGTATCTCTCATTCATAGGTTTAAATTAGAAAGTTGCTTGTAGGGAAAATATAATAAAAAAATAAAAAATAAAAAAAATGTCTAATTTATGTTGATACGCTTAAATTAGGAAATTACTTGTGGGAAAAATTAAAAAAATAAAAATTAATTAAAAACAATAAAAAATCTCTCATTGATTGTGATTAGGTTAAGTTAAGAAGTTTTATGATAGAAAATACAAAAAAAAACAAAAATTAAAAAAAAATCTCCATTGATGGTGATTAGGTCAAATTAGGTAGTTTTTAACATAAAATATAAAAAAAATCAAAAATCAAAAAAAGAAGAAGGAGCATTTATGAAGAAAACCCTTCCTTGAGACTATAAATAGGAGTGCAAGGGTTGAAGTAAGACACACAAGAATTTGAGAAGAATTCCTGAAAAAAAGAAGGTAAGGTAGAGAGCTATTATTCTTTTGCATAATTCTTCTAAAACATGGGGTTTTCTCTACTTACACATGATTCCATCCATATACCCTTTCATGTTATGTCTCTTGCAATCAAACTTCTACTTGTATTATATTTTTTTTCCGTCAGGGAATGAGTACATAATTTATTTTTTCTTCATGTTATTACTTGACTCCTTGATTGCATCTGTTATGATTCACCATGCCTTCATCTTTATGCTTTTGGTTGTTCATCACCACATCTTTATGCTTACCTCATCATGATTCACATGTGTGTGAACCATACACCATGACTTTGATATATGTTGGGTTTGCCAAATAAAATGGATCAGGTGGCTTATAAATGTTAGGATGAATGGTATGTGTTGGCCTCTTTCATATTCTAGGTATTATTGTTGGTATGGATGAATTGTGTTGTTTTATCCATGTGGTTTCCTCACTTTGTCTCTTTTGGAGCAAGGTTCAAAGTGCCGGAGGTGCATACTCTTACTTTGTCTTTATTGATTTTCTTTCCATCTTACACTCTTTTGAATCGTAGGTGAAAAATACAATTCCTTGTTGGCTTCATGAACTTTGATTTTTACAAATAAAAAGTTTCAAAATAAAAAAAAGTTCTTTTATTAGAATAAGCAAATTTGGTTTCATATGATAAAATAAGGAAAATGCCTTTTTAAAAAAATTTAAAAATACAAACCAAACAAAAAATATTTTTCTTAAATAAATTAAATAAATTTTTTCTAAAAAAACACCAACTAAGTGATACGCTTTTCTACACCCCGAATTATGTGGGCTTTGATCCCTCTAAAGGGTACGTATGTAATGCCCTAAATTTTGATTAAAGGCTAATGATGATTACTGAGAATAATTTGTGAATTAAAGATCATTATTATGTGTTTTATGGCAATTTCAGTAGATGTGCCAAAATCAGTAGAAAATTGGAAAGAATGGAAAATTGTTAGTTAATTAGTCAGTGATTAATGGAGAAATTAATTACTAACTAAGAAGAAATGAGATGTGTAACCAAATGGCTAATGGAGTGGTAGAGTAACTAATTGGTCACTTATTTTATGAGAACCAATGAGGTGGAGACATATGGCAAGTGGAGATGATGGTTGAGTGTGTGAGAAAAGTTGAATGGGATAATTTAATATTTTCTTTTCTCTCTCTTCTTCCCTCCTTTTCACTGAACAAGCATGGGTGTGTGAAGCTCATCATTTCTTCAACTTCCATACTCATCTCTTTCTTTTCTCTCTCTCTCTCTCCCCATTTCGGCAGCCATGGGAGCTTAAGCAGGAAGAAGAAAATCTTGATTTAAGGTAAGCTAATGACCTCAAATGCAAAAACTCACTTCATTAATCTTGTTCCTTAGATTGAGGGCTTCATTTTAATGGTTATAGATTGTTCATTGGTGTTGGTTTGTGCCCTCAAGGAAATTTAGAGTTTAGAGAATCAAGAAACTCCTTTGGGAAAGTTGTTGAGGTAAGTGTTATGAATCTTTCTATATGAGTTTTATGCCATTTAATGAAGCTTGGAATTCTGGAATTTTGGCCTTATTTTCAAAAATGTGGGTCAATGTGTATATGGCATGTTGTTGTTATGGAATGGGTGTTTTGGGATGTGATTTGGATAGATAGAATTGGTTTGAGATTGAAATGTTAAGTTTGGAGATTTTGGGAATTTTGTGTTGAATGTTGTCTAAAACTAAAGCATTATAATGGAATAGGAATTTGATAGTTTTGATGGTTCCATTAGATTCCTTGTGCAATTTTAGTAGGAGTAGCCTTGGTTGAGAATTTGCGATCATTGGAATCACTTGGGTAAAATTTGGGAAGTGCTGTCAACTCTGCTGCGTTTTTGGCTTCAGATAAGCCTCACTCGAGTTCTCTTGGGTGTCACTCGAGTGTAGCCTTGTATTCTCATTTCTCCTTCTGTGTTTCTGATCGTACTTCTGTGCAAAAGGCAAGAGTGTTTGTCTTACTTGCGAGTGTTGCCGGTTATTACTCGAGTAAACCTTGTCTTACTCGAGTTAAGGTGTATTTCATACTATAAGCTCGCGTCTCGGGTTGTCACTTGAGGTCAAGTTTCAAGAGTGAGCCTTAGTACTTGTGGGTGTTAAGCCATCACTTGAGTGCTAAGGTCCCTGCTAGAGTGATGTTTTCTTTTGAAAGTGTCAAAATTTAGCAACAGCAGCACGCTTTCTGATCAACTTTCAACGACTGTTCTATAAGAACAGTCGTTGAAAGTATCTTTCAACGACTGTTCTTATAGAAAGTTGTTGAAAGCTCTTTCAACGATTGTTCTTAAGAACAGTAGTTAAAAGTGCCAAAATTTATTCCAGTTTCACTTTCTGATGACAATAAATTCTAAGCGCGATTCTGAGACAGTCACTTTCCCTTTCCCGCCCTCGTCCAACCTTGCTTACAGCTAGAGCCCTGTCACTCGATCCCTTTGTTTCTATTTGCTGTGTCACGCATCTCGCTTCTCTTTGGGTTTCTTAGATAGCATTCTTTGGCCCCTTAGCTCTCCGATGGTGTTGTCTCACATGTAAGGTGGGATGTGTAACGTGGCGCCTAGCTCTGAGGTTTGTAACTAATTTCATTTAACATTACATTGAGTTTTTCCTTATGTTATTTTAATTAATCTTTCATTTCTCTTACTCAGGAATCCCCGGCCTTTTCCAGCACCAAAGGTAGTTACAATCTGCCTGAGGTTGCACATGGCAACCCTGGTCCTTCACTAGAGCCTGGAGAACCCTGCACTCTGTATTAGAAAGTCTTGTACTTGTGTACTGTTGCTGATGCTGTTGTATACAGCCATGCCACCACCCACCATAATAACCAAATCCGGGATGATCAACGTAAGGTCAATGTGACAAGTGTTCGATAGGGGGAGGAAGATGTAGATGTCCCGTTCCCTGATGGTGAGGTTGCCAGACTAGGTCAAGCAACATGATCTTTTATCTTGTGGCCTAGACATCTTGTTCAGACTGTGCCAGTCCCTCCAATGGTAGGAAACACTTTACTGTTACTTGATCATTGACATTCTACTTATAATCTTTATTTTGTGTCTTACTAGGAAAAAGATGATGTGACAAAATTTCCATTTTTAGCACAACTGCAAAATATTCATCAAGACATAAACAAGGTCGACTTGCAGATGCCTTGTGAGATTGTGGGTCGTAGAATCTCGTATAATTATGGACTTGATAACCAAGATATTAGAGAGTTCCTATGTTTGGAGGAGATAGACATTAGATTGGTCACATTTACAATCATGTGAGTTTAGTTATAATTTTTAATTGTAATTAATGCACTGATATTTAGGAGTTTTAAGTTTCTACATTTACTGAGTCATTTCTCATTTCATTTATGTGGTAGCTGCTTCCACAAACTGTGTGACGAACGAGGGCTCACCACTATGTATGGCTTCTTATGTCTTGGCAATATGTCAAGGCGTAATAGCTAAAGGTTGGAAGATTGGATGAGCTATGTAGGCTATACAATAGGCGAGACTCAACTACCTTGTTATCTAGCACCAATTGTTGAAGGGCAAGTAACTTAATTTCATA
This sequence comes from Inga leiocalycina, assembly GCA_963242795.1. NCBI lineage: Eukaryota > Viridiplantae > Streptophyta > Magnoliopsida > Fabales > Fabaceae > Inga > Inga leiocalycina. Next base: position 43,297,995 of record OY725332.1, read on the forward strand.
TATTTATACATATTCACTATGCTAAGCAGTATCATGTTATCGAACCTCATTTTAATCTATATATGCATGTGATTATAGTTATCATTGGAGTCTCTGTGTTCCTTGTCCCTCGATCAACATCATCTTTTGGTTTAACTCATTGGGTCGCAAGCCAAACGCAGATATCAATAACATTTTCAACACGTAAGTAAATTTGTTTGTCAATCATTGATTTTTGATTATACTCAATTGTTTTAATGTCTTCCGTTTATCATTTTAATTATTACAGTGCACTGAAGACATATTATATATTGGGTGGGAAGCGTGAAGGTAAAAGTGGTTTGACAAAGTGGTTTCAGCCAAAGGTAAGTTCTTTACATTCAAGTTCTTCGATTGACTATTGCTTTACATAGGCCTTTATTCTTTTTTACCTTTTTCTTTTGATGTATAGTGTCATCAGCAAGCAAGGACAACTGTGCGCGGCTTCTATGTTATACTATATATGTATAATATCATTTTTAGTGGCCTTACTACAAATTTTGAGTAGGTGATCATTTCTTGATTCTCAACTGAATTTCATTTCTTTTCATGTGCTTGAATTGTTAGTTATTTCATTCAATTTATTGATTTATGTTAATATATTCTCTATTTTGCGCAAAGAATTTTGGAAATCAGGACCCCTACATAATCGAGGGCATTACTTTGATCCAAGACCTTTTGTCAGGACATCTTCTACAACACATAGAGCGGTGATGATTTGCAGAGGTTTTTTCACATATTGTAGTGGTTTTGTACAGTGCAATATAAGTTTACATATTTGAATACTTTTCCCAGTTTCTTATTTATGAGTACTTTGACTTCATTATACTTTACAACACTTTGGAAACTGATGATGAAGCATAGGAATTTCATGGAAGCATGTCATCTCTTTGGCTATATGATTGTCATGATTTAGTTTGAAAGTGAAAAAATGAAAATTAACTGAAGATGAAGCATAGGAATTTCATGGAAGCATGTCATCTCTTTGGCTATATGATTGTCATGATTTAGTTTGAAAGTTTAAGTTTGAAAATTAACTGATGAAGCATATATAGGAATTTCATGGAAACATAGGCATTTCTTGGTTACGTCGGTGCTTTTCCAATGGCATTATATTGGTGGTTATATCCTGTAAAACATGAATTTATAGGAATTTCATGGAAACATAGGCATTTCTGGGTTTCGTTGGTGCTTCTAGGTTTGGTGCTTTTCCAATGGCATTATATTGGTGGTTGTATCCTGTAAAATGTGAATTTAAAAAAAACATATAATAGAGATACAGCGACTATTTTTCATAAAACAGTCGTTGTATCTATTTTTTTTAAAAAAAACTAGAGATACAACGATTGTTTAATAACAGTCGACGTGTCTTGAACTTTCAATGACACTCACTTATACGTCCCCTTGAAAACAATCGTCTAAAGGGTATAAAAACGGTCGTTAAAAGTGTCCCTTACAATAGTGTGGTTATCACACCTACCCCTATCATTGTATCTGCCGTTGTAATTTATTGAGGCTGCATTGTGGAATCATGGATTCCTAATTTGTGAATATGCCAGTATGGCTTTGATGTGAACTGCTTTATATGATACTCAGCTGTGGTGAATTATATTGTTGTGACACTACTACAAAATATTGCTTTTACGACCCTAAAGGACGTCCCTTTTTTAAAAAGGGACGTAAAAAATAAAGGCGGTGGCATTTTTGTAATTCTGAGTGAGATTTGAATAGTTTTAGACATCCTCAATTCAAAAAGGGACGTCTAAAGTGTCCCCAAAGTCACTTTAGACGTCCTCAATTTAATTGGGGACGTCTAAAGTTAAATTTTTTTTTTAAATCAGAAACGCCTTTTGGTCACTTTAGATGTCCCAAATTAAATTGGGGACGTCTAAAATAAAAATTTTTTTTTTAATCAGGGATGCCTTTTAACGTCCCTAATATATATTAGGCGTCCCTTAAATATTAGGGACGCCACTTTAGGCGTCCCTAATATGAGGGACGCCTAAAGTGGCGTCCCTGATCATCAAGGACGCCACTTTAGGCGTCCTTGATTATTAAAAAAAACTCTTTAGACGTCCCCAATTAAATTGGGGACGTCTAAAGTGACTTTAGACGTCCCTTTTTGAATTGGGGACGTCTAAAGTAAAATTAAAAAAAAAATTAACTAAACAACTTTAGGCGTCCCTAAATTAAATTAGGGACGTCAAAAACAATTCAAATCTATACTGACAGTCTTTATTTGTCAGTTTTATAGATCCACACTCTTCTTTCTCATCAACGCAACCACTACCACCAAACATTTAACGTTTACGTCTTCTTCTTTATATGTTGTTGTTTCTTCTTTTCTCTCTCTTTATTTTCACCAGATCTGTAATGCTTACCATCACGCATTTAACTCTTGCTTCTTCTTTGCTCTCTCTTTTTTTCACCAGATCTATTATGTTTCTTACTATTTTATCTTCTTTCTCTTTTTTTCTTTGGATTTCCCTTCTATTTTATCTTCTAACTCGTGTTGTTATGGTTTGTAGATCGAGACTCCAAAACATGCTTCATGGCCACGTTCCCACTGAGAAAATGAGGTACATCTCTCTTTGTTGCTCTTCTCTATTCATTATTATGAGAAAATGAATTTTAATAATAGAAGGAGATAAGTTTTTCGCAACTGATTCATCTTATTGTTATCATCTTCTGTTTATGAGATTTCAGCTCTAGAGTTATTATTGTGTAGATTTTGGATTTGGAGTTCAGATACTAGATCTGTAATTTTATTGACGATGATATGTAATTTCTGATTTTAAATACTATTTAGTCCAGATCTGTAATATAAACGATTTTTTTTTAAAAAAAAGCACTTTAGACGTCCCCACTTTAAAGTGGGGACGTCTAAAGTCCAGACTTTAGACGTCCTTTTATCTACGGACATTATTGCCATTTTTTACTATGTCACTCACATAGACGTCCCCTTGTTTTTAGACGTTAAAAGGCCTAAAAAAGGGACGTTAAAAATGTTTTTTGTAGTAGTGTGAACCATGATGTGGTGCAATACAACATGAGCGCTTCAACGTGAGAAAACGTAAGGGTGACGCACGTCATACCTGCCCTTGCCGCTGTAACTGCCGTTGTAGTTGCTATGTGTTGAGTGATGATATGCTTTCATGCTTTGTGGTTATGCAAACTATGAGTGATTTGACACTACGGGGATTCCTTAGAATTTCACTCTCCCAAAATAAATTTCAGACAAGGCTGGAGGTTCAAAAGAAAAGCAGGTGACGAATGGTGGATAGAGCTCCGGGTAAGGAGTTTATTTTGAATATTGGTTATCATATTTTTATGTATTTTGGATATTTTGTTGGGAATTACATGTATATTTTGGATCATAGAATAGTATTTGTGTAATCCCCTTGTTATGGGAAACTGTGTATGGGCATTGTGCCCTATAAACCCTTTACTGATCAATAAAACCCGAGTTTGTCAGGAATTTGCATTGTACTCTAATATTTATGAATGAAATCGAATTGTACAGGCTATTTATGTATTTGAAATGTGAATATGAGATCCTTGTTGAATAGGTTTTAGAAAAAATTTTATAAACCTTGGTTTTGGGAAGTTTAATTTTAAATAACTCCTAAATCATCTTACGGTCTATAATTCCGCATAATTATGTATTTACGAACTTAATCTTGGCCTTGATTGAAAGAGGGTTACAACGTAGGCCCTAGGCTCTCTTTCTAGGTCAAGTCCAACTTTTTAAATAAATATATTGTCCTTATTTTCTTTTTGTAAATAAATGTTCATTTTTTCCTTTAGTTTTCATTTCATTTATTGTCGTAAATATTCTCTTTTTTATTTGGGTAATTATCATGAGATTAAAGGCCATATATATTTTTAAATGATTAACTTAGGGTAGTCATTCTTATGAATGGGTGTTGTCGGGTGCCTAACACCTTCCCCATATACAATTGACTCCCGAACCTTAAATGGTTTTGTAGACCAGTTTCATTTTAAAAAAAAAGAAAGGTTTCCAAAATTATCATTTTTTAAAATTTTGGTGGTGGCTCCTTATTTTCCAAATTTCGGACGCTACATAGGGAAATTTATTGACCAAAATGGCTCTTGATTCTTGCTTTTTGGTCAAACTTTTCTAAGTTAGAAAACTTTGATGATACTTTGATCTTTTGACTAATTCTTTTCCTTCTTTCTTTATTTACCCTTGTTGACCAAAATTTAATCCTTATGTAAGGAAGGTTAATTTGCTTTTTGATCTCATAATTACTTCTTACTTTTGAAGAGAAAATCTTGGCCCTTCATTTTGTTTTCCAATTTTAACCTCAAGATCAAGTGGCAATTGTCTCTTTTGCCCTTGATTATGGCAATATTATTTCTTATGTCATTAGTTCTTTTAATTCTCTTTCTTACTTCTTTCTAGACACTATTTCCCTTTTCCTTTGGATCCGAGTAAGGGTTTATGTCATTCTGACACATCCTAACATAATCGGGTACTTTCTTTCGATTAATATGCGCTAAAATTCATTCTTTATTCCGAATGCGGTTTGGGATTCTTACTAAACTAGACTTAGTAGTCTACTTTATTCAGGCTTTTTCTTTAGCTTCTAGTCTCAAAATTCGGGGTATTATAGATAAAATATCATGAAATAAAGGAAAAGATGAGAAGAGAAAGGAAGAATGAGAAGAAAGCAAGAAAGAGTACTTCTCATTCACTATTTAGTGTTGTATGAAATACATAACATATACTTTCTCACTACTACAAGAACATGATTCCACGACACCCAATAACTACCGTTTTGAGAAACCAGTAGTAAAAAACCAACTCCAGGAACCAGTGGCACTGGACTGAAGTTTCAACGACTGTTTTCGTTGAAGCTTCATTTTCAACGACTGGTTTTTAAACCAGTCGTTGAAAGTTATTAACTTTTCCCCAAATCTTCAGTGCGCGTTTCTGTCATTCTTCCCCGTGCTAATTGAACCCTCATTTTTGTGTCTCCCGTGAGCTGCATTCCCCAAATTTCTTGGCCTATCTCTTTCTCCTGCATTCTGTCCGCTGACCCTCTCCGATGTCCACCGTCTTCACAGTCCCTCCATTCCCTCTCGGTCGCATGCAGGTCTGAGCTTCGCTTTCCCTCTTCGCACATCAGCAGCAAGCAACGCAAGTAAGTTGCCCTGTTTCGTTGCTCTGGTTTTTTTGCTTTTGCTTTTCTCTTCTTAGCCTCTATTATTTGGTCCTGTAGTTCATACTTGGTGTTCGCATAAAGAAGACAACGTTGGTGGTTCTGATCTTGGTCTATTCCATTGTGTGTGTAAGTTTCCCTTTTCTGTTTCTAGTTGTTTTGTTCATTTGGATGTCAATTTGTGCTGTTTTGGAAATAAAGTTGGCATCTTGAACTTCGATTGTGACTGAATCTAGGCATCTTGAACTTCGGTTGTGCTGTTCTGGAAAAAATCTATGTGATTGAGATATTGGTTGTGGTTGTTAAATATAACAAAGAAATCAGAAATATTTCAAATGCGGAGTAGGTATTAGCTAGGTAATTGTTTACCATTGTAAAATGACTATTTGCATCACCCAATTGATTCAACCCATTTGAATTTCATATCACTAATTAAGTTAGCACAACTTGCCATTAGCTAAACAACACGTTTGTTTGGACTAATAACTTTCTTTTGGTCACATTATTGAATCTCTTATTATCATGAATAATAATATATATAGTTAGACGTACTATACATTATTTCATTTTATATAATTTGGGTATGTTATATACAGCATGGGAGAGGAGAAGAGAGGGGAAACAATGATGCATAGTATAAAGAAAACAAATCAACGAGAACAAAACATGGCTGTGTAATAAAATTAAATTTGAAAATTAGGAGGTTTTCTTAGATATATGGAATACATGAGTTCCTTCCGTTTTTGGTAAAGAATAATTAAAAATAAGACATCATTTCTATTTATACAAGTAAATTAGTCTAGTTTGCTTCGTGTTTGGGTTTAATTTTAATTTATTATATCATCATGGACAAATAATAGTAATTTCATCTAATTAATTACTTTTGAGGTAATGATATCTCGAGAAGCACATGCACCCTACTTTGTATTTCATTTCCTTCGCGTTGGATCATATAGAGACAAAATCCACTGGATTCCTATTTTCTAATTGTATTGAAGTTGTAATGCAATGATTCCAAAACATGAATTTTTTTTAAAAAAAATAAATTGTTTATTGTTCTATTTTGAAATTTTAAATTTATATTACCATGTATCAGTATATAAATTGAAATTTACACTAAATATAGTAAGCTAGTGACATAAAACATGGAGGGTCATTATAAATTAAGGAAATTATATGATAATTTTTTTTATATATAAGAAACACTGAATCAAGGTCATTTGACCTGAAATGTTCTAAATATTACCCCTTCATGTCTAAATAACTCTCATAAACCTGCAGGTATCACTACTGCTATCGTTTTTCCTTGGGTTGCCGGCCTACTACATCCTTGCCTCTGTAGAATCTTCTTCCAAATCCTCAATCACAAATATAGTGTCCTTGGAAGCTAAGGATTAGCTGGTAAGTTATGTTATTGCTTGTTGATGAAAGTTTTTGAAACCTGAGGATATCATGGTGCTACTATTTGTTATAAGCGTGATAAATTTGAACTGTTAGTTTTTACAGTGTGTCATGAGTGTTTCATATAGCTGTTCTAAACTTGAGTGTCTGTGAAAATGGATTAGGTGGTAATAAAATGGATCACCGTTGGATGAATGCTTCGAGAATTAGTGAAGAATATGAGAATGGGGTAGAAAACTTTATTTAATTGCTATGTTTCTCGGTATCCATTTTCTCTTTTGTGACAATGGTGGGAGGAAGAAGAGGAAGTGATGCCAGAGAGAGAGAGGACAGTGGAGAGAGAGTGAAGGTGGTAAAGGAAAGTGTTGGTGCTGAATGAAAAATGATGTAACGGTTCCAGTCATTATTCAAATTGAATGAAGAAAGAAGAATGGTGTGACAAGTCCAGACGAGGAAGACGATAAACAGTGAAAACGAGGTCAAGTTCAAACCGGGGTTGTTAAGTTTGATTTAGGCTATTAAGTTCGAATTGTGATGTTAAGTTCGAATTTGAAGTTAGGGGTGTTTTAGGTTTTTCACATAATATTCTCACTTAAACCACTTACCTTTCTTCCAACCAAACATCCTATCTTCCCTCAACCTAGGTTCCTTTCCATGTTTACCAAACAGGTCAATTTTTAAAAACTCCATCCCAATCTTCCTTTTCCTTTCTTTCCCTTATCTAACTTCCTTTCCCTCCTAAAATGTTCCTTGTACCAAACAGGCCTTAGGAGTTTTCCTCACTTCAATCCTGATATTTAATTTTGGGTTAAGGTGTAAATTTAATAATAATGTTTTATAAAAAATGTGTCTAGCACAATTAACTTTTGTTTGGTGTAAAATTGCACACAAACAGTTTAAAAGATAGTAAAAATAACAAAACTGTTAACTCATAATAAACATCCATTACTTTGTACTTGTGAGTTGTAGCCTTGTAGGCCCACGATGTCCCCCCTCTCTCTCTCTCAGATCAAGACCATCAAATCCAACTCATCCTCCAAAAATCAAACCAAGCTTGCCAAAGTCAATTTCGATTCATTGTCCAAAACGTTAGCCAATGTCCTCATCGATATTGTGGTGAAGACACTCAATTCCGCCACCAAGAACAAGAAGCTAAATGCCACGTCAAAAGGTTCCACCAAATCAACCTCAATTTCCAGTTTATCTAAGGTGGATGTACCCTTTCGAGTGATACATGAAGAACTTAAAAGGGTATTCTAAAAATCCTTATCGACCTGAAGCCTCAATTGTCGAAAGATATGTCGCTGAAGAGGCTATGGACTTTTGCAAAGAATATCTATCAAGGTCAAAGGCCCAATCACGTCATGAAAAGGGTACAAGTAAGGGAACACGAGGGCTCAAAGTAAAGAGTATGCACCGTGAAGAGGTGTTGCAAGCACACCTCTATATCTTGAATAATACGGAAGAAGTTCAGCCGTACTTAGCCGAACACAGAAAGAGTTTAAAGGAGATCTATCCAAGGAAAAATGACATGCAGATAGCTAATGAGCAAAACAAGACTTTCATAGAGTGGTTCAAGGATAAGGTAGCGCACGAGACCAATGTGTCTGAGACAATTAAATGGTTAGCTTGGGGGCCTTCGTTTGAGGTCATAACTTGGAGTGGCTTCGATATAAACGGGTATTGTTTCTATACAAATGGCCAGGATAACAGAAGTACTATGCAAAACAGTGGGGTGATGGTGGTAGCCGAATCAATGCACTTTTCTAGTTCAAAAGACAAAAATCCCATTTTGGCATCCATGGTATATTATGGAGTTATTGAAGACATATGGGAGATAAGCTACACTAAGTTGAGAGTTCCTTTATTCAAATGTAAGTGGGTTAACAATAATGCTGTTGAAATAGATCAATTTGGATTCACCTTAGTTGATCTTGAAAGAGTTGGTTATAAAGATGAGCCATTCATTCTAGCAAGTCAGGCAAAACAAGTGTTTTATGTCATTGATCCAGCAAATAAAAAATTGTCTATTGTACTCCAAAGTAAAAAACAGAAGGATGGTGATCCGAGTTTGAATCTTGACGACATGCCGCCTTTCACTACAAATCCGCCTATGCCATCTGAAGTGGAATTGGTAGATGATGATGAATATGCAGCTAGAGTTGATCATTGTGAAGGAATTTGGGAAAACACTTAACGTAAGATTTTTAATTGTTTAAAGTATACATGTAATTTCGATTTACTTATCATATGTCACATTTATTTCTTAGTAAGATTTTGAATTGTTAAAAGTGTGCATGTAATTTCACTTTACTTATCATGTCACATTTATTTCTTAGCAGGATCATGGCAGACTCAAATTCGGGCGACTCTGTTGGCTCACCGGTTAAGAAAAAGGTTAGAGGAAGCACGAAGTTGCGATCGTTGGTGGCACGTCATGAGGAACAACAGGCGAGCAGGATTCACGTGGAATTTGATGCTAATTTGAAGCCACTTGGGCCAGACGGAGACACGTTCATTAGCTACCTTGGCTTTTTGGGTCGGAGCAAAGTTAGCGTTTTAATTCCTACCTGGTGGGAAGTTTCAAAGGACACGAAGCGTATGATTTGGGAACAAATTTTGGTATGTAAAGTTGTATTTGTCATAATTTTTATTTCTATTTGTTCATATATAACGACTACTATATATTTTGTTTTGTAGCAAACCTACGATGTTCCCAATACGAAGGAGATGTACAAGCATTGGATGGGGGAAGTTCGTGAGCGGTGGAAAGATTTCAAGTCCACGCTCACAACCAAGTACGTTCAAGGGCCGAGGAGTCATTTAGATCCTTGTAAAGAGTATCCGTTTCTTTCTCCAAATGACTGGAGGTTGTTTGTCGCATCGCGACAGGATCCCAATTTCCTGGTACATTGTGTTCATCTTAGTGTTAAACATTTTAGTTGAACTTACTTTACATCGCTAACTCAGTTATCATTATTCTTTGTTTATATAGAAATTGAGTCAAGCAAATAAAGAGAGGCGAGCGAAAAACAATTATCCTCATTACATGTCGCGTGGGGGTTATCGAAAGCTCGAAAAGAAGATGATGCAGGCTGAATTGCAAAAATTGGAGGAAGCAGCCCGAGCAGATCCTAATATAGTCGTGCAGGAGCCACCTCCTCCCCCGCGTCACAAAAAATGGAAAGCAAGGAGGATAAAGGGAGATAAATATATAAATCCAGTCATTGTTGATGTCTCTAAAAGGATTGTGAGTATTTAATAACAAGTATATTTAAATGTGTTTCATTTTTCTAACGTTGGTGGCATGTAATTACTTTCTATTTATCCATTATATGCCACAGGATGAACTTGAAGAGCAGAGCAGCCAGGGTTCCTTCAGTCAAACTGGAAGGATGGACATCTTAGCCACGGCGCTTGGTAATCTAGATCACCCTGGTCAATTTAGAGGGGAGTCAAGGGGAGTTGGTCTCTCTAAATACTTTGGACAAGGTTCACAAGCTTATGGGCGAGGTGAAATGAGTCAGGAGTTTGTGGCCAGGGTTCGAGAGGAAATCCGATCAGAGCTACGCTACTCACTTCGAGACGAGCTAAAAGAAGAGTTGTTGAGTGAGCTACGTGGTGAGATGAGTACGATGGTGTTGTCTCACATGCAAGGCGGGATGTGTAATGTGGCGTCTAGATCTGAGGTTTGTAACTAATTTCATTTAACATTATATTGAGTTTTTCCTTACGTTATTTTAATTAATTCTTTCATTTCTCTTACTCAGGAATCCCCGGCCTTTCCCAGCACTAAAGGCAGTTACAATCCGCCAGAGGTTGGACATGGCGACCCTGGTCCTTCACTAGAGCCTGGAGAACCCTGCACTTTGTATTTAGAAGTCCCGTACCTGCGTGCTGTTGCTGATGCTGTTGTATACAGTCGTGCCACCACCCACCATAATAACCAAATCCGGGACGATCAACTTAAGGTCAATGTGACAAGTGTTCGACTGGGGGAGGAAGGTGCAGATGTCCCATTCCCTGATGGTGAGGTTGCCAATCTAGGTCACGCAACAGGATCTTTCATCTTATGGCCTAGACATCTTGTTCAGACTGTGCCAGTCCCTCAAATGGTAGGAAACAACTTACTGTTACTTAATCATTAACATTCTACTTATAATCTTTTTGTGTGTTACTAGGAACAAGATGATGCGACAAAATTCCCGTTTTTAGCACGACTGCAAAATATTCATCAAGGCATAAATAAGGTCGACTTGCAGATGCCTTGTGATATTGTGGGTCGCAGAATCTCATATGATTATGGGCTTGATAACAAAGATATTAGAGAGTTCCTATCTTTGGAGGAGATTGACGTAGGATGGGTCACATTTGCAATCATGTGAGTTTAGTTATAATTTTTAATTGTAATTAATGCACTGATATTTAGGGGTTTTAGGTTTCTACATTTACTGTGTCATTTCTCATTTCATTTATGTGGTAGCTGCTTCCACAAACTGTGTGCCGAACGAGGGCTTGGCAGGACATATGGCTTCTTATGTCCTGGCAATATGTCACAGCGTAATAGCCAGACTTTGGAAGAACGGATGAGCTATGTAGGCTATACAATAGGCCAGACTCAGCTACCTTGTTATCTGGCACCAATTGTTGAAGGGCAAGTAACTTTCTTTGCTATATTTATACACGTTCACTTTGCTAAACAGTATCATGTTATCTAACCTCATTTTAATCTATATATGCATGTGATTATAGTTATCATTGGAGTCTCTGTGTTCCTTGTCCCTCGATCAACGTCATCTTTTGGTTTGACTCATTGGGTCGCAAGCCAAACGCAGATATCAGAAACATTTTTAACACGTAAGTAAATTTATTTGTCCGTCATTGATTTTTGATTTTACTCAATTGTTTTAATGTCTTTTGTTTATCATTTTAATTATTACAGTGCATTGAAGACATATTATATAATGGGTGGGAAGCGTGAAGGTAAAGCTAGTCATACAAAGTGGTTCCAGCCAAACGTAAGTTCTTTACATTCAAGTTCTTCGAATGACGATTGCTTTACATAGGCCTTTATTCTTTTTTACCGTTTGCTTTTGCTGTATAGTGTCCACGGCAAGCAGGGAAAACTGAGTGCGGCTTCTATGTTATACTATATATGTATAACATCATTTTCTCTGGCCTTACTACAAATTTTGAACAGGTGATCATTTATTGCATCTCAATTGAATTTCAGTTCTTTTCATGTGATTCAATTGTTATTTATTTCACTCAATTTATTTATTTATGTTAACATATTCTCCATTTTGCGCACAGATTTTTGGTGATCAGGACCCCTACATAATCGAAGACATTAATTTGATCCGAGACCTGTTGTCGGGACACCTTCTACAACACATAGAGGGGCCGGGTGATGATGTGTAGAGGTTTTTTTACGTAGTGCAGTGCTTTTGTACAGTGCTATTTCAAGTTTGCATATTCGAATACTTTTCCTAGTTTCTTATTTATGAGTACTTTGAATTTGTTAAGGCATTATGCTTTCAGAGAACACTATGGAAAATGATGATGAAAAAAAGGGATTTTCATGGAAGCATGTCATCATCTCTTTGCCCATATGCATGTCATGATTTACATTGAAAGTTTGAAAGTTGAAGTCTGCACATTGAAATGATGTTATGATGATATATGCGCTATATGCCATGATAGAAAAACTAATATGTGATTTCACTTCCATGAGTATTAGGGGAAGCTAGAGAGTTAATCATGAGAGAATGGGAGGACGTGGGGACTTGTAGACACATATGGTGGAGGGAGTAGAGGGAGTTGATGTAGGGATTTTTTTTCTTAGAAAAAAAAAGGATACAACGACTGTTTTCTTAAAAACAGTCGTTGTATCTCACAGATACAAGGACTGTTTTTTAACGGTCGTCTTTTCTCGAACTTTCAACGACACTGAGATAGACGACCCCCTGAAAACAATCGTCTAAAGGCCCAAAAAACGGTCGTTAAAAGTCCCTTCCGTAGTAGTGTCTATTTATAGGTACAACTCTCTAATCTACAATTAATATGATTCCATAATCATAAGAAATAATGGAAGAGAATACGAAATAATGGAGGATATGAATATCCACAAATATTATATTCACAACATTTTTTTTAACATTTTTGGTAGTCTTTAATCAATTTTTACCAACTTATTTATTTACACAATTTATTTATTTGTACATTATACAAAGAACCGGGAGGAGTAATAAAAATCGATGTCATGAGATTTTGTTATGAAAAATTTCAAAAGCATATAAAAGTATCTTTTATATGGTTCATTTTAGGGAGTAGTGAGAAATCTGTGTGCTTGATCCAAAACCATTGGCACAATATGGGGTTAGTTAGCTGACATGCACGTGCGTGCCTAAACTAAGAACACCTTCCAAATCGTTTTGCTTATTTTTCTAATCATAATTTAATCCTCTTCTCTAGCTAATTCCTCATGTGCATCTTGTCGGTCACCAACATATATCAGGATGATCCCAGATATATAAATCTCTTTTAATTCATTTACTGGTGCCCCTCTTATTCTTATTATATGACATTTTCAACACAAACTAAAGAATGACGTTATTAACTCATTAAATTTATCCTAAATTGATAAAATTATCATGCTTTACAATTATTGAAGAGGTTTTAAAAGAAAAAATACAATGAACCACGTCTAAACATTAATTACACAAGTAAAATTAGTAAATAAACATCAATAACTTTCTAAATGACTTATATTATTAAATAAATAACATTCTAGAAAGTGTCACCAGAGTACAAATAAAAACAATAAAAAACATTAAAGTTGTCATAAAGTTTAAGTAATTTATAATTTATCATTATTAAAAAATACCCTCCTGTATCGCTTGTTTGAGGAAGTACCACAGGAGGGGGGCCTCCTATGACACTTGCATCAGCAAGTGCCACAGGAGGGGGTCCTACTATGGCGCTTACGTCAGCAAGCGCCACAGGAGACCCCCCTCCTGTGGCACTTCCTCAAACAAGCGTCATAGGAGGGTCCCATTTTTCTTTTTTTCTTTTTTTCTTCTATTTTTCTTCTTCTTCTTCTTTTTTTTTTCCTGTGGCCCTTTTTTATGCTTCCTGATTGTGAAGCTTTATATAAAATGAGTGGCTTTCGTGTTTATCATCTCCACAAATTGTCAATCTTTCTATTTTATATTTCAACCTATTATATATGTGTGTGTATATATATATATATATAATTTTCACATTTAAAATTCAAGTTCTCCAACAATAATGTTCTTATATTAATACTCTCCAAAGCTAACATAAAAAATATCACAATACAAGAACTTGATATGTGAACACAGTACATCAACAACTAATTAAGTAAATTAAAAGATTACTAAAAAACGCAAGCTTGTCGGCAAAAAAATTTAAATAAAGCAAAAAGGCAAACGAAACAAGTTAGGTTTTCACTCTTTCCTATTAAATTAGGAACAAAAAGGCAAACGTTATATTACAGTTTATCTTGACTAAAAAAAAAATTAAACAAAGCAAGCTAGAATGAAACAGTCTTCTTCTTACAAATCTATTAATTGACTAGCGCAGGGAGTGGGGGACCACGTTGGTGACTCTAGCTTGAGTGACGAGTGAGCGTGTGGGTGTGTTTTTTAGTGTGAAGATGATAGGAAATGGAGGGAGGGGGCTGACGGATCCACTAAGAAGATGAGAAAGGGAAAGTAGTTTAATGGAGGAGAGAGTAGTTGAATAATTAAAGTGGAGTAGTAGTCAAAAAGAGAAGAAATGGGGGGCGGACACGGGACCACTATACGGGAAATGAAATAATTAAGAGATATACACTATCCATTTGAAATTTTTCCTTTTTTTTTTAGAAATGGGCAAGTGTGGCGCCTAACTATTTAGGCGCCACACATTGCCTCATCAGCTGTGGCGCTTGGAATGCCTAGGTGCCACAGCTGGTATTTGAAATGGGCAAGTGTGGCGCCTGACTATTTAGGTGCCACACATGATATTTGGTGCAACTGTGGTGCCTAGTGAGTCAAGCGCCACAACTACTTGCGTGGCGCCATGCTACGCAGGCGCCACACTAGGCCTCCCCAATTGTGGCACATAACCTATTAGGTGGCACAGCTGGTACCCAAAATAAAAAATAAAATATAGAGGTAAAAAACAAAAAAAGGGAAGCTGTGGCACTTGTTTAAAGAAGGGTCACAAAATGTGCGCCACCTTTTACCTTTTTTGTAATAGTGTCCAATATCATGCTAATTTGATAATTTCTCTCTCTCTCTCTCTCTCTCTCTCTCACTATTCTTATTAAATAAATATTATCATATATGAAAAAATATTTAATACTCCTTAAAATTATGGAGTGCGTTATAAAAGGAATAAAAAATACATTCTAGAAGGTGATTTAGGGACTTCAGCGGTATTTATTGATGCTTCATTCACTAAAAGATGGGGGGGGGGGGAATCTAAACAACGACTTTGGAGTAGTATTTATTAATGCTTCATTCACTAGAAGAAGGAGAAAAAAAGATTCAACGACTTTTGAGTGGTATTTATTAATGCTTCATTCACAAAAAGAAGAGAAAAAAAATTTTCAACAACGACTTTCTGCTGCGGCTATAAGGGCTTGTTCAGTATGAGGAGAGGGGAGGGAAAGTGGGTGGAGGGAAAATTTTTGAGTTGGATTTAAGAAAAAATGATAAAAGTGGGGTTAAAAGTTTTAAATTTATATTTCTTACTTTTATCTTATATCTTCCCTATATTAAAATTTTGTAACATCACTTCTCCAGTTTTCTTAAATCTAACTCATAAAAATTTTTCCTCCCTTCCCTTTTCCTTCAAATCGCTGGTACCAAACATACCCTAAAAGTCACTGCTAAAACTTTGCCTTTTATATCAGTCACTGCTAAAACTTTGCCTTTTATATCATGGCGACTTAGATTTTCAACTATGACCCTAGAAGGTAAAAAGTTGCTGTTGAAGGCAAGAACTTCACTTAGTGAAACTTTTTTTAATTGATTAAGGGTTCCTCTTTCTAGATTGAGAGCACAGAGAGTTTTTATCTTTTCTAATAAATGCACTTTCTAATATACGAATTTTTATTCTCCTTCTTAGGAGGTGAGGAAGCTTACCACCTCAATGAATAGTTTTTTTCTTTATTTATTGAAACTTTATGACACTAACAACTTGCCCATGTTACTGTTTCTTTTTAGGAAAAATTGGCTGCTATAATCTTTTTTAACTTTGAACTCTTGCATGCAATTTTATACGTGATCAAGCTATGTAGACTGTTAGGCAGATTAATTACAAGTTCTCCTCTATAAGCTTCCATCGACCAGTCAACTCCTTCATCTGGACTGCTAGGCTGTCATCGCATACATACACTCACAGTGTGTACTTCTATATAAACCTTAGGAACTTGGTCTAACACCACGCTAACCACTTAATGAATATATAGTGTTGAGTGTCAGTATCAAATATATATAGATAGGTATCATCATTATCCTCAAGTTGAAGCACTAGTGAAGATGGTGAGTACTAGAGTTGGTTCGAGAGTGGAAAGCTTGGCAAAGAGTGGGATCGAGTCGATCCCGAAGGAGTACGTGAGGCCAGAAGAGGAGCTGATAAACATGGGCGATGTTTTCGAACAGGAGAAGAGGAAGGAAGGGCCGGACGTTCCGACGGTGGACTTGAAGGAGATGGAGTCGGAGGACGAGGAGGTGCGGAGGAGTTGCAGAGAAAGGTTGAAGAAAGCCGCGGAGGAATGGGGTGTGATGCAGCTGGTTAACCATGGAATCCCCATGGAGCTCATCAACGCCGTCAAGGAAGCCGGCGAGGCTTTCTTCGCCTTGCCCGTTGAAGAAAAGGAGAAGTACGCTAATGAACAGAGCTCCGGCAATGTTCAAGGCTATGGAAGCAAGCTTGCCAATAATGCCAGTGGACAGCTTGAGTGGCAAGATTACTTGTTCCACATTATTTTCCCCGAAGACAAGCGTGACTTGTCTATCTGGCCTAAAACACCTTCTCGCTACGCGTAAACTCTCTGTCCCTCTCTCTATACGTTATATATATATATATATATATATGAGGTGAAAAATGAGAATAATGATTCATATGGACGTAGAACGGAACTAGTTCTTTGGTGCTCATTGCTACAGTAAGGTCTACACCACTCAAATATAGTTTCAAGTTTCAACCGTCCATATTAAAGATTTTCAACATATGCTTTTTAAACAAAAATATATTTTTTTTCCTGAAAAACTAATGGTTAAAAGATTATCTTTTAGATTATGTACTCATTAAAATTATTTTTTCAATCTTAATCTCAATTTATTTAATTTCTTCTTGATTACAATTTGAAATGTTTTATATTAAATTTTAGAGAACTAGGTATAGTTAATTAGGCTTGTCTTTTTATCAAGATAAGTAGAGCTAATTTGATAGAATTTATCTTAAGACTATGTGCCTTTGATTTATTTTTCAATTAGTCGATGTAAGACTTTTTAATATATTCTAATATTTCATAAAGCAGTAGTGCTTGCATGCACTGCACCGACTTGAAGAATGACAATAATGATACACACACACACATATATATTGATGAATTGATGCAGTGAGGTTACAAGAGAGTATGCAAGGCATCTGAGGAAGCTTGCAAGCAAGATTCTGGCAATGCTATCACTGGGACTGGGACTTGAAGAAAGGAGGCTAGAGGAAGAAGTTGGAGGAATGGAAGACCTTTTACTTCAGTTGAAGATTAACTATTACCCAATTTGCCCTCAACCTGATAAGGCTCTTGGAGTTGAAGCTCACACAGATGTGAGTTCCCTCACTTTCCTCCTCCACAACATGGTGCCGGGACTACAACTTTTCTACGACGGAAAATGGGTGACCGCGAAATGCGTGCCGGATTCTATCCTCATGCACGTTGGAGACACCATTGAGATCCTCAGCAATGGCAAGTACAAGAGCATTCTTCACAGAGGCATGGTGAACAAAGAGAAGATAAGGATTTCTTGGGCTGTGTTCTGTGAACCACCTAAAGACAAAATTGTTCTGAAACCATTACCTGAGCTTGTGTCTGATGCTGAACCTGCTCGCTTCCCTCCTCGTACTTTTTCTCAGCATATTCAGCATAAGCTCTTTAGGAAAACTGAGGAACTTGGTGATGCAGATCAGAGCAAGTAATTAGTCAAAGTTGATAATATTTTCATCGTTAATTTGATTAATTTCTCGCCTATTATGTATGTGTAATAATACCTACGTAATATGCCTCCATGCATGTGATTTGTGGGTTCGTGTCCATCTTCGGGTTTCTTTGTAATCTCTTTTCTTAATATAAAGAACAATATTGTCGGATCCTGTTCACTTGCTTAGCTTGTAGATATGCTTTCTTACTTTATATTCATTATGTCATGATATGATATCGGATGTGTCCTAGTGGAAGCGCCACCTGATTCATACCTAATTATCCTTTTCTTCCTTTTATTTATCACGAGCCCATATGGATAAAATCAACCTAAATCAATTCATTAGACTGAATTATTTCACAAAAATATCAGCATTTGAGTGATCTAAGTTCATATAATTTTATTTTATTATTTATTTCAATTTGGTCAATCGTTGAATTGAATGACTGAATGAAAGAGAATCTGGTCTATACATCATCTTTTTAATCACTACAATGTATGTAAAGGGAGATACCATAGAAATTCTTATTCAAATTATTTCCTATTCTGGATCCTAATACTAATATTATTAATTTTATATCATGATATGATCTTAGATGCGTCCTAGTGTGAAGCGCCAACTGATTCATACCTAATTATTTAGTTATATAATTAATGACGTAAATATTGGTGATGAATAAGTTCACTAATAGAATATGGATTTTATTGGATTCATAAATCGATAGGGATTTTATTATATGTAAACATCAGTCTCATAAGTCAATCATACTCATCTTCTTTATTAATAGCCAATGGATTTGCTGCCCTTATTTCGTCGGTCCCCATCACTAGCTTGAGTAGGGATGAGCATGGATCAGACCAGACCGGGTTAGAGACTAACCCGAGGTCTGGTCTGATTAAGACTTCTGGCTGAAAAAGGTGATATGTGGTTTGGTTCGGTCTACTAATAACCCGAACTCGAGCTGGACCAGACTTAGTCCTCCGGATTTGTGGACTGATCTAGGTAGTCCAGAATCTCTAATTTTTTTATAAGTACACAATCCCAGCAAAAGGAGAAAAAATATACCCTTTATTAAACCAAAAAAGAAAACTCAAGGAAATAAAAAAAAAAAAAAGCATTCCTCATGGCTGACCAAAGATCCACTACCTCCAGCCCAAGACTTGAAGGCATTTGGACTGCCTCACTAACTTGCAAATCTTGGCAATATCAGGAGACATGCCTGATAACAGGAGTTAAAACCCTGACCTTCCATGCCTTCTTGAGATAATTAATGTGGCTTTTTGTAAGGTGGAGGGCCTTGATCTTTAGGTAAACCGATCTGTGGCCACCAATCTTCATTCCCAGTGGGACACCATGGTGGAGGATTTCCCTTCTCTAATGGAAACTTTCACTGAGGAAGATCACAGTGCTGCATCAGTCCTGACACTGAGAGGAATCATTACCGAGAGGAGAACGAGAGGCAACAATGTCGAGGTGAGTGATCAATGAAGGAACTTCCATGAGGGTGAGGAGAGCCCGAATGTGAGCGGCGGCCGTGAGGATTGAGGGTAAGGGAAGCGAGGATTTAGGGTAAGAAGGGCGAAGTGCGCGACACTGACTTTTGTTTTGTTTCTTTTATTGGCAACTGGCTTTTGCTTTTCAACAAGATAATTTGTCTGTTTGGAGTGGGTCACGTGGAGAATGAGAAGCAAGGGTGAAGTTAAGTATAGGTCCACTCAACTAAGTTTTTTATAAAAAATAAATGATTCGGGTCACACCAGACTAGATCATATGGACTGAGCACTTGGTCCTGAACCCGGTCCAGCCCGATGAGTTGGTCTAGTCTATTCTTGTCCTTTTGTGTTATGAGGCTGCTTTTGACCGGACTGGACCATACCGGGTTACCTGGACCATCAGGGTTTTTGGCTCATCCCTGAGCTTGAGCATGGAGATGTCCTTTCTATAAGATTTAAAAAAAAAAAAATTAGGCAAAAGGTTGGTTAAAATTGACTTGTTTTCCAAAAGCACCCGGGATGAGTGTGAGTGATTGAGAATGTGGATAATTAATATAGGGAAATTAACTAATAGGAGTAATTAATAGCCGTATATATATAGGTGTCAAGTATATGTGTACTATAAATAGTAAAATGTTGAGTTGGATTAAATTAGTAATGGAGCATATTTTGAAGTGAATATATTTTGAGAGGAATAGAAGGACGCGTACCGCTCATTATTTTGAGTCATCAACTTACTACGTTTTTTAAGTGATATACTTAATCACTAAGTTAATCCAAAATAGTCCACTACTACAAAAAGGTTGAAAGGTAGCGCACATTTTGTAGCCCTTCTTTAAAGAAGTACCACAGCTGCCTTTTTTATTTTTTTCTTTTTCTATATATATATAATTTTTTTTTTAATTTTGGGTACCAGCTATGGCGCCTAGTAGGATAGGTGCCACATTTGTGATGGCCAAACAGGCGCCACATGTGGTGCTATAAATTAAACGCACCCCCGCTAGGCGCCACAGCTGCTGTGACGCCTGGTGTGGTGCCTGCCTAGGCTGGCGCCACACATGGCACCTGCATTAAAGCAAGTGTGGCACCTGCCACACTTGCCTATTAATTAAAATAAAAAAAATTCAATAAAGGAGGATAGTGTAATCCTCCCAGCCAATAGGAACTCCCCCCGCCCTATCCTTATCTTTTAATTTCAATTCCCACGTACGTTCTTCCTCTTTATTCCTTCTCTTTTTACTACATTATTATTCAACAATTCCTTTTCTCTTTCTATCTTCATCCGTCGCCTCCCTCCATCCATTTCCTATCTTCACACTAAAAAACACACCCACACACTCACATGTCTTCATCAGCGAATCTATACTTTGTTTTAATTTGTTCCAACTGCCATCCATCCCCACTCCTGTCCCTTCCCTTGGCTAATTTATACTGTCTTCCATCCACTTTTGGTCCCCACTCCATCCACTTGGTCCCAGCTGCTCAAATTTCCTCCTCCTTTGTAACATCCCAAATTTTATTCACCAAGAATATATTGTAATTATTATATATATTCAATGAAATGGTGAATATTTAAGGCCAAAAGAATTAAATATTGAAAATTGAAGGTGGAACAGTGCTTTCAGTGAAATCGCCTGCAAGGCAGTGAGATTGTCATATAGTTTTGGAAGATCAAATGATGACCAAAAATTATGAAATTTTATAGGGTGAAAGTAGACATCCTAAGCTTTAATTTGATAGGTCATATGACTCAATTGAAGCTATAGACAAAAATATATGAATTTTTGAAGTTGATCCAGAAAATCTGGAAAGTTTCTGGAGCAGAGACCAAAGATGTAAAATCTGGGAATAATATGATCATTTACAGTAAAATTCCATATTTTTCCTTGAAACTAGACTCAATGAGGGTTCCATAGGCTTTGGAATCGCCTCGAATCGATGTCTACAAAATTAGTTATGATTTTTCAAAGTTAGGGCAGAAAATCTGCCAGAATTGGCATTATTCCGAAAATTTGAGAAATAAAGTAATATTCCTTTTTCTCTTAATTATTTTAGAAATTTAGGGATGAAGGAGGAGAAGACAAGTGTCAAAATCCAATGAGGCCAAGTGTCAACACCACATGAAAGATGATGGAGATAATTGTTGTGTCATAAGTCCTTACTTATGTCATAAGGTTAGGTGGCCAACTTTGCACCAATTGACTTGAGTAAATGGAAGGAACACTTGATTTAGTTGGAGCATAAGAGGGAGCACGTTTTTGACTAACCAAGGGAGAAGGAAATGATAATTGAGGTTGAGTGTACACAAATGGGAAGCATGGCAAGGTTGAGTGTACACAAAAATGGAATGATGGTGTACATGAAAGGTGTTGCAATCTCAACCATAGATGAAATCAAGGGCTAGGAAGGAAGATGACAAGGTTAATAAAATATCTTCTCTTCCCCTTCATACACATATTTCGTTCAAGGCACAAGGGAAAGAGGAAGAGAGAAAAGCTTGAGAGATAGAGAGAAGAGGAGAGCTCAAGGAGGAAGAAGTCTAAGGTAGGTATTGTTGTTCTTGTGTTCAAAGCTTCCTCTCTTGCATAATAGCTTCTCTAATCTCTTTTTCTCTATGGATTACCATGTTAGCAAGCCAATCTCAAGGTTGAGGGGAGAGAGAGGACGTTCTAGAGAGAGAAACACCAAGGATCAAGAGGTAATCTCCAAAATCTCAACTTCTTTGTGTATTGAAGTTGTTGTTGGTGATTGTTGTTTGATTTATGTGATTTTTGGTTAAGTTGTAAAATTGGAAAAGCCATAATCCTAAGGGGTTATGCTGTCCAAAATCCTTTAAATCATGATTATGAAGTTTTTAAATGAATTAATCAAGGATTAGAAGTGGAAAAGTACAAGTTTTGGAAGCTAAAACACAAAGCTCCATTTTTCTATTTTCCCTTCAATATTTCGGTCAGACCAGAACTGGTACAAGGAGTTGGATTTTCATGAAATAAATGGTTCCATTGGACTCAGTGGGCAAAAATAGGTGGGGTTACAGTTGGGCAATTTTTCGGTAGAGGCCGAAAAAGCATAATTACGAAAACGCCACTGAAATCACTAAATAGGGGCTGTCAAGGGTATTTTCGTAATTTGACCATGAATTTGGCAATTTCGAGGCCGGAAATGGATTCCTTGGGCGAAAATAAGTCAGAATAGCCCTAGTTAAAATTTTGGGAAAACGTGCCATCGGGCCGGGTACGGCCGGGCCGGGCCAGGTTCCCGGGGGCATTTTTGTAAATTTCCACCATAGTCTAATATAACCACAATGAACACTATGGAATAGTCTAAAATGATACTTGGATAGGTTATGACCTATTTCTGGTACATTTAATATTTTAGGACTGAGTCGGATGCCGGACAGCACGCTTTTCGAGACACTACTAAATAGGGATTATCACAGCTTTGAGGTAGGGACACTATCCTTCATACACTATGCCATAAGTTATGTGATTGTGTGGATGCCATTGTTTGTAAATGCACTTTATTAATAACATGATTTGCCTAGAGAGAGGCTGTTAGTGCCAGAGGTGCACGTACACTGGGAGTTGGCAGAAGTCCAACCGGTGTAGATTGTGGGTCTGGGCCCTACTCATGTATACATGATGATGATGATGATGCGTTTATATTGTTCATTAATTTGTGCATACCTTGGCGCATGACATATTTACTTTTCGCATTTTCTATGAACGATATTATGTCTCTACGGGGATTCTTCGGAATCTCACCCTATTTTTAAACAAATACCTCAGCGAGTACCAGTGGGCCAAAGGGCAAAGATGTTGACGCCGGACAGTAAGCGGCACGTGTCTCGAGGCGAGGATATGAACGTGGTTATGCCTTAGTCTATGCCTTAATATTTTGGATAATTTGTAAATATTAAAACTTCCGCTGTATTTTCTGTTTCCGTCGACGAGCAATATCGGAATTGTAAACGAACAACGTTGGATTGTAAACGAATATTTTTATCAGTATAATTGTACTTTTCTGTATGCCCATTGAATTCCGTCTTTATTACTCTTTGATTATCGAAATGGAAACGGGTGTTGACATCCTTCTCACTCAAGATTGCGTCACCAACAGGCAACGTGGTCCCTCATTGCACTGCACTGATCAATTAAGCTGTAAGTTCAACGTGTTTCCTTTTTTTTTTCAGGTTGTAGCATATTTTTGTTATCACACGCACGTGTGTATATATGAATATGTTGATTATATATTAAAATAAAAACTACTAATGTTTAGCTATCCACCACACATCTCTTTAATTTATTTGATTCAATTCCTATATGGTCCTCTCCACATTTTTTTTGCCAACCTCTCCGCATATACTATACATAATCGTTTGGTTTTATTTTTCCATCTATATCTGCATCTATCTATATATATATAGTTAGAGGAGCATATAGACAATTATATCTCATATGCTAAAGTGGAAAAACAAATGTTATTCCTATCCACTTATGTCTCTAAGTGCTGCTGACTGCGTGCTTGCATGCTATGAAAATTGTTGGTGGGCCAATATAAGAGTGCCACACGTGATTATATATATATATATATAGTATATTATTATCGATTAGTGTTTTCTAATGATTATATATATATAGGAATTCCTATTATTGTCGATTAGTGTTTACTAATGATTATATATTATTGTCGATTAATGTTTAACTAATCCATAACACGTGATTATATATATATATATATATATATATATATATATAGCATAATCAATTCCTATTTGTTTGATTTAATTAATTAGTTGATCAATCGGTCTTTTTTTTATTTTTTGGTGATAATCAATCTATCATTTATAGTCAACAGAACATGATAAATTAATAGAATTCTTTTAATTGAATTTGTAGAAATAACTTTCTTAAACTTCACATTCTATTAATAAATTTACCCGTTAATTAATGACGGTATATCATATGCATGATTGTCCGGGAAAATTTATTTTCATGGGATTATTAACAAATTTTGATAGACATGATATTTTTTCTATATAATTCACAATTCAAAAAGTAGCCGAAATTTATTGGCATATTTATTTAAAATTTGTTATTGGTTTGTTTATGCTTTCATTGAGGGGTGAGGACCTAAAGGAAAACATATGACTATCTTTCCACTTTAATTTGTTTTACCATTGCTTCTTCTCTATTTAATTTTATTTGTTACTTATGTTTTGGCAAAAAAAAAATTTGTTACTTATGTGTTTGGAATAATTCAGAAATACAATTGATGTCTAAATTTATTTTAAATTTTTAACGTACCCTTAATTTAATTAATTAAAGTTTGCTGATTAGTGTCTCTCTCTTTTTTTTTTTAACTAATTAAGCTAGTAAAAAATAATTTTTTTTATATTCTCAACATTTATATATGCTTTCCTTTTCTTTTTTTTTTATTTTCTTCCTTTTTTTTTTTGAATCATATTTTTTGATTTAAGCTAATTAATCATATTTTATTTTATTATATATTGATGTTTTGTACACATTATTATTAATAAAAAAATTTACAACAACTAATATTTTATTGACTTTTTTTATGTGTAATTTGTGTTTGTAATTTCAGCTCATCAGTCTATTGAAGCTTCTATTTAAGGTATGTTTTTGAAATTTTGAGCTTACAAATGTGATTTTAGTTGAATTTAATAATAGTACTAGTTAGTTACAATTTGTAGGTGTTCTAATGATTGTTATGGATTAGTTGCATAAGTAAAATAATTATTTATATATTCTTAACACTTGTATTTTATTTGTTGACTTGTAATGTTTTCTAATTTACCTATGATATGTTGTGGCAAATATGGTTTCTTTCGTTATGTTGAAGATTTCATGTTGGGAATTTATTTTAAAATTGGTAAGAGAATATAAAAGTAATTAGTTAATGCAATAGTCATACAACTAACCACGTACTTTTTTTAAAAATAGATTGAAGGCATAAATGGATCGTAAATGGATGTCATCTAATCGGTGTTCAAGGGAATATATAGATGGGGTGAAAGATTTTATTACATTTGCAATTGAGCACACAAAAGATCCTGACAAAATCTTGTATCCTTGCTTATCTTGTTGTTTTGGAAAGCGGATTAGTCCACTTGATTTACTAGATCATTTAGTGTGTTACGGTATTGATCAAACATATATACAATGGACAAGGTATGTTGAGACGAACGATGCATGTAGTGATCGGGTGCATACCACAAGTGGTGCTTCGGATGAATTTGATCAAAGCATGTTTGATGAAGATTATGGTCTTGAAGAAATACTAAATGTGGTTGAAGGGGTGCATCATAACTGCCCCAACGAATTTGAGAAGTTGAAAGATGATGCAGAGAAACCATTATATGCCGGGAGTACTAAATACACAAGATTGCTAGTAGTGTTGAAGTTGTACAAGTTTAAAGCTCGCTACGGATTGAGTGATTCGAGTTTCACTGCACTGCTTGAATTGTTGCAAGATATGCTTCCAGAAGAAAATGTACTTCCTACCAAGACATACAAGGCAAAGCGAATTCTTTGCTCTGCAACTGGTATGGGATATGAGAAGATACATGCATGTCCTAACGATTGCATATTATTTCGAAATCAGTATGCAACATTGGAGAAGTGTCCTAAATGCAATGCATCTCGCTATAGGAAGAAGAAAGGAAAGAGTCCTTTGAAGGTCCTATGGTATTTTCCCATTATTCCGAGATTCAAGCGACTGTACAGTAATGCAGAGACTGCTAAGCAGTTGACATGGCATATAGATGAAAGGATTAAAGACACGAAGCTTAGGCACCCTGCAGATGATCCTCAATGGAAAAAAATTGATCATGAGTACCCTAGCACTGGGAATACGGGCTGGAGTCTTTCACTGGGCGGGCTACCCGCCAGCTCAAACCCCGCCAGCCCGCCATTCTTTTTTTTTTAATTTCATTTTCTTAAAAAATATTTACTCTCTTTCTCTTTCACCCGCTCATATCACACTTCTTTTTTTTTATACATTTGGGTTATGAAGTCAATTTTATTCTTACTTTCCTTTTTTTTCATCTACTCACATAACAAAAACATATAAACATATCTCTTTTAAATTTAATAATAATAGAATAAATAAATATAATATGAAAATAAAAATGCCAAATAAAAAGTATGAGAAATTAATTAAACACGGCATCAAATGAAAGGTAATAATAAGAGTATTTGAATTTATTTTATTTAAAAAAACCAAAAAAAAAAAGCGGGCCAGCCTGCCAACCCACGGGCTGCCCTGCATCAGCCCGCATTTAAACGGGCTGCCAAAATGGCAGCCCGTTTAAGGGTTTTTTGGGCGGGCTGGCGGGCCAACCCACCAGCCCGGCCCAAATTATCGGCTCTAGAGTACCCTAACTTTGCGGATGAAGCAAGGAACTTTCGCCTTGCACTGCAACTGATGGAATTAACTTGCACGGTGTTCAGAGTAGTACATATAGCACGTGGCCAGTGATATTGATGATTTATAACCTTCCTCCACACTTGATCATGAAACGTAAGTTTATGATGTTGTCCATGTTAATTTCTGGGCCAAGGCAACCTGTGAATGATATAGATGTATACTTGGCTCCTTTAGTTGATGACTTGAAGCTGCTTTGGGAAGAAGGCGTCAATATGTATGATGGGTACAGGGAAGAAAGTTTCACTTTGAAAGCCATGTTGTTTGGCACAATTAATGATTTCCCTGCTTATAGTAATTTGTCGGGATACAACGTCAAAGGAAATGTGGGATGAGTTTATCAAAACACATACAACTCAGGAATTTCTAGTAATATAATTTGTTTTACTTTCCTTATTACTTGTAATGTACGTATTTGTAATTAACATTTGTACATTGATATGAATCATTTTGATCTAAACAGGAGTTGAGAGAGAAAAATCGCGCTAACGCACTCAATATGCCATACCGGTACACACAAGGACTTGTTTCATATGCACAGTTAGAAAGAAAACTGGTACGAACTAATTATTATTTCATTTGTAGATAAATTGTTTGAATATCATTTAACTTTAACTAAATTTGCCGTGCAGATGGAAGAATCAAGTTCAGGTATTCCACAGGTTCCACGACATGATTTGTGGATAGCCGGTGTGACAAATAAGAAAGGTGAAATTCATAGTGAGGAAGCAAGAAGAGTAGCTGAATATTATGTAAGTATTGGATTATGTGTACAATAAATAATTGGCTTTACTTAAATGAACTTGATTTATAATAACTAATATTGTTGTAATTTTTTTTGTGATAGCGACAAGTGTCACAGGAGGATCCTGCATTAGCGAGCTATGTTGGTCGGGACGATTTGTTGAGCAGAGCTATGGGAGTACCCGAGTATGATGGTCGTGTTCGGGGTACTGGTTTTGCTGTCACCCCATCAGCATACTTCGGACTTCAGAAGCGCCATAGTAGAGGTGACGTTTCCCAGCTGCGTGACGAGATGACTAGTTTCAAGAGTCAATTCAAGAACTTCAAGAACAATTGCGCCATAAGGAACAACGAGAAGAAAATTCTTAGAACAAATGCATTTGTTGCAAGAACAAAATGTGTTGTTAACAACACAAATACAACAGTTTGTGCAATGTAGGCCAACGCAAAATGTTTCCTTATGTGATAGTCCAAGTGTCAGAGATAGTTGCACTTCCATGCCTAAAGTCCCTTTTCCTTTGGTAATTAATTTCTTCTATACTTAACTTTATGTTATATTATAATTTAGCGAACTATGACATATTAAGTTTATTTTTTATAGGGTGAATTCCAATGTAAGCTAAATGTCGAGCAAGCTCCCAAGCACGCGGTTGCAATAGGTGTTGCCTACAACACTGATAAAGACATACTACACAATTCACCGCTGCCTGACAATACACTCCGAGTGAGGGTTGACGTCTGCACTAATGAAAACGCCCTCTTACCTATCCCGTCTTGGGATGAGCAAATAATGGTTAGAGGTGTTGTAGGTGGCTATGTTGCTTAGCCAATAGGTCTTATGGAGCCATATGAAAAGGTAGTTCATTTACAATTCCCTGCATTTTTCCTTCGTACTTCCATATAAAACTGTGATTTAATTTTTTATTTTCGCAGGGCAAGATGTCAAAGTATTCAACAACACAACCCAAGTCTAAAGCTTCAGCTAGCCAACAAAACAAAAGGAGACCGACCTTATATCGTGATCAATTAGTATCGATTACACCACAATTGATCGATGCAGGAGGACGGGAAATATTTCTTGAAAGACATATCTATAATGTTGGCGGTCTAGTTGATTATGTTACTGCTGAGGTCTTGCACGACATATGTACTCATGATTGGGTTAGTGCTTCAGCTATCAACTTCTGGATAAGGTACTTGACCATTATCGTTTATCACTGTTATTAATATTTCATCTTCCATTTCTTTTGTTTTTCATGACATTGTTTGTTTTATACCAGGCATTTATACAATGACTGCTTAATGGATACAAATAGGGTCCAATTCATATTTATCAACCCTTATCTCGTTGGCCACCATGGGGGTAAAGTAGATATACATGCGCAATCTAATGATCTAAAAGATTACTTTAGAAAGAGAGCGACATCAACTACACTATTTTTAATGCCATACAATGCAGGGTAAGTTATTAGTGGTATAATTTTTCTTTTTATTGTTTAACTTTTATCATACCATGATTGTTGAAACTAATTTTTTAAAATATTTTAAGCGCCATTGGATATTGATAGTTATCAATCCAGCGGAACCTTCAGGCCCTCGCATTTACTATATGGATCCTCTAAAAGATGGTCTTCCACAAAACCGTTCTGATATGTTACTATAGTTCAATGGGTAAGCGTACATGCATATGTGTAAATATTTGCATGTGATTGAATAATCAAAAGTCATCAGTTTCTATTTGTTTTGTTAGTGCATTGACTACATATCGGTCCTCTGTCTCGTTAAGCTACTCTAAAGCTGCTGACCCTCACTTTAGCTATCCTTGGAAGAAGATACTGGTATTGATATATGAATTTACTCAAATTTTGTTAGTAAACAATTTTTATTCATAAACAGAGTTAAATATTGTATTATATTTTTGCAGTGCCCTTTCCAATCCAATGATAATGATTGTGGGTATTATGTCATGAAATTTATGAATGATGTAATTACGCATGATCAGGCATTTATTCCTCAAAAAGTAAGTCATTTAGTTGCACTCCATATTGAGTTTTAATTAAATTTAATTAGTTCATGATAATTACGTTTTGCTGATTTTAATTCGTTTTAATTTGTGGCTGATTGTATATATGTGTAGTATTATGAAGATCAATGTTGTGACACTTTGACTGACCATCAGCTTGATCAAGTGATCGAGGAATGGTGTGAATATGTTGGTAGGAAAATCTCTGGGTAGCTATAGTATTTAATTCATCACTAGCTGCAGGCCTTTGTTGTGTTGTTTCTTGGCAATTGTTGTGTCATTCATGCATGTAATCAAGTTGAATTTGTTATATAATTCATTCACGTATAATATATTGTATAATTATTTTATGTTCTACTTTAACTAATTAATCATTTGTTTGTATCATTTTGAAGTTATATCTATTATTGTTGTTTGCTTTTCTTCATTCTGCAGTATTGTGGATATAAATACAAAATGTTTATTAAATCATGCAGTGTGAAATATTGTACAATTATGCGAGATATGATCGAACAAAAAATAAAAAAAATAAAAAAGATTTTTTGTGGCGCTTTTTTAAATAAGGGCCATAGGAAGAGCCCAAAAAAAGAAAAAATGAGAAAAAAAAATACCCTCATGTGGCGCTTGGTAGGACAAGTGCCACAGGAGGAGGGTCTCCTGTGGCGCTTGGTGGGTCAAGTGCCATAGGAGGCCCCCCTCCTGTGGCGCTTCCTATGGCGTATTTTTTTTAAAAAAAAATTATAATGTTGTGGCGCTTACCAGCGCCACAGCTTCTTTTAGTGACGTCCAGATATGTAACACTTCTCTACCGCCACAGCTAATCAATTTATAAGCACCACAGCTTTGCTTTTTTGTAGTAGTGGTCAATGTTCGAGTAGCATGTTGGTTGGTTAAGAGGAACAATTCCCTCACCACATGCTCATGGGTTCAAACGACAATGAGTTAATCCAAAATAAAATAAGGAAATTTCTTATTACACTATTTATTATCCAACTTCTAAAACAAAACTTTGCGCGGTGTAACTCATATGTTTAACAGATCAGGTGCAACTCTTCTAATTCACCTATGCGCAAAAAGGAGATAAAAAAGAGATGTACTAGCTAAAAATACACTATATTTGAGTCTTTAAATAAATTTCAGAAATATTTGGAAAATAAATTTTATGATAATAAATTTTTCAGTCTAAATAAATCTCTGATTGTTGATAGTATAAAGAAAATTTCTAATTAATAATAAAGGGTTAATATAACTTTTGGTCCCTGAAATTTGATCTAATTTTGGTTTTGGTCCCTCAAGTTTGAAATCTGTGATTTTGGTCCCTGAAATTTTACCCGATTTTCGTTTTGGTCCCTAAAGTTTGAAATCGGTGGTTTTAGTCCCTGAAGTTTCACCCAATTTTGGTTTTGGTCCCTCAAGTTTGAAAAGAACTTGGCGACCCAATTAAAAAACCCGACCCAACCCAGAAAAAAACCAAGTCCTTTTCAAACTTGAGGGATCAAAACCAAAATCGGGTAAAACTTCAGGGACCAAAACCACTGATTTCAAACTTCAGGGACCAAAACCAAAATCGGGTGAAACTTCAGGGACTAAAACCACAGATTTCAAACTTGAGGGACCAAAACCAAAATTGGATCAAATTTCAGGGACCAAAAGTTATATTAACCCATTAATAAAACTCAAGGGTTAGCCTATTGACACATCCATGTTTGGTTCTTAATATGTCACTTGTAGGGTAATTAATGATATTTTTCCAATTTTAGCCCTATTTAATTTCTTTTTGAACAATTAAAGAGAAAGAGGAGATAAATGTGAGAATGATTGATAAATGTAGAAAGAGACAAAAATGTTAACAAGGGCAAATGTGAAAAAATTTATTAATTTAATGTATTCATTAATATACGAGAATGATATATAAGTGGCTTACATATGAATACAGAGTAGTAGCTAATTTATCGTTTCAATGCACATATTAAACTGACTATATTTATTGTAGAATATTTTTTATTACTTGCGTCTCTGACAATTCTGGACTATTTTGGTGGGAAAAAAAGAAGAAGAACAAAAGAGACAGTATAGACTATTCTTGTTAAATAAAATACAAATAACAAAACAGTATCTAGAAATTTTTCTATAGTGATTGATCAATGGTGATTGGTCACCCTTCACAAAAAAGATTCCATTGTCTTCTTTCAGTAGAGAATCTTCTTTCAGTAGAGTCCGATTATATATATTCTTCTTTTAAACCAGTAAAATTTGGGTCTTTTTCTTTTCAATAATAATTTCTCTTTTAAAAAAAGGTTTCATTTTCCTCTCATTAAACAGCATGTCACTATTTTTCCCATCATTTTTCAATGTTTTTATATTTTTTCCAATTATTAATACAACATTTAACTGTTTGTTCATTTTTACCAGTACTTTTAAATTTCGTACAATTGATAGAAAATATCAATGTTTTAATTAAAAGTTATACTAAACCGAGGGATTCAATCAATCGGATCGAAAATTAGGCCTTAATATAAGAGCTAGTTTTAAATTGAATTTGTCCTAAATATAAGTCTCAATGAACTGTCTCTCAAATTTATATTTTTTTCTTAAAGTATTCATATTGATTCACTATTAGAAGAAAGACCTTTTAGACTAGTTAAAATTTAGTTTTTAGACCGAGTTTAGGTTAGGTCTTGAATCGACCAATTTAGAAAGTATGTCTTTTTATATTGGTCTTATACACTGTCTTAGAAATTAATTTTCAAGACTAATTGTTTTATTGACCTGTCTTAAAAGGTATCAATTCATTATAAAAAGATGCCCACTTTTTAGAGTAAATAATTTCATACCCATACTAAAAATCGAACAAATATTTTTTTAAAAAGCACATGTTTTATTTTGCTCACATAACCCCTTTTGGATTTTATCTAAAAGTTAATTGATTCAACATAAATTCAATATACAACCCTAAAAAATCAAGTGCCATCGATATAAAATGCAATAACTATAACTAACAACAAGTGTATCTTAATTATCAATATTATTTTAA
Source organism: Inga leiocalycina (assembly GCA_963242795.1). Lineage (NCBI taxonomy): Eukaryota > Viridiplantae > Streptophyta > Magnoliopsida > Fabales > Fabaceae > Inga > Inga leiocalycina. The sequence goes on from OY725332.1 coordinate 43,330,554, forward strand.
TCTTAATTTCAACATTTTTTTTAATATTTACGTTTTTTTCTGGCATTTTCCCCACTTTCAAAAAAGTTATATGATTTTTGAGTGTTGGATCTAGTTGATGCAATTTTAGGCCAACACATGCATGATGTTGATGGATGATTCATTTTGAGATTGACTTGCTAGAGTTGAATGTTGCAACCCTTCGCTTTGGTGTTAGGTTACCATGATTATGCATTTTGATCCTTCTAGACCTCAAATATGAAACATGGCTCTACCCTATCCCAATTTGAAGTGATAAAAGGAGAAGATTCTTATTTAATTTAATGAAGCAGAGTAAAATAGAGTTAATATACAAATATGAGAAATGGATTTTGTATGTGTGAATATATGATCTCGTGAGGAGATCTTGGTTGAGAATGAAATCAAAGAGGACAATATTAAGAAAGTAACTGATTAGGTGGCAATACTATTAGTGACAGGACAATTAATTACTCTAAATTGGAAGATGAAAAACATAGAGCTGATGATTTAGATTTAGAAGGACAAATATGTAGAGCTCAATGACTAGGTGTTGATTGTAATAATTCATCTGTTTGAATGAGTGAATGTTGTGCCCTGTAAACCCTTTACTGATCAATAGAACCTGAGTGTGTCGGGAATTTGTATTGTACTCTAATATTTATGAATAAAATCGAATTGTACAGGCCATTTATGTAATTGAAATGTGAATATAAGACCCTTGTTGAATAGGTTTTAGACTCTAATAATTATGTATTTATGTGTTTGGAAATTTTAATTTTAAATAAGTCCCAAATCATCTTACGGTCTTTAATTCCACATAATTATGTATTTACGAACTTAATCTTGGCCTGAATTGGAAGGGGGTTATAACGTAGGCCCTAGGCTCTCTTCCTAGGTCAAGTCCAACTTTGTAAATAAATATATTTGTCCTTATTTTCTTTTTGTAAATAAATGTTCATTTTTTCCTTTAGTTTTCATTTCATTTATTGTCGTAAATATTCTCTTTTTTATTTGGGTAATTATCATGAGATTAAAGGCCATATATATTTTTAAATGATTAACTTAGGGTAGCCATTCTTATGAATGGGTGTTGTGGGGTGCCTAATACCTTCCCCATACACAATTGACTCCCGAACCTTAAATGGTTTTGTAGACCAGTTTCATTTTTAAAAAAAAAAAGGTTTCCAAAATTATCATTTTTTAAAATTTTGGTGGCGGCTCCTTATTTTCCAAATTTCGGACGCTACATAGGGAAATTTATTGACCAAAATGGCTCTTGATTCTTGCTTTTTGGTCAAACTTTTCTAAGTTAGAAAATTTTGATGATACTTTGATCTTTTGACTAATTCTTTTCCTTCTTTCTTTATTTACCCTTGTTGACCAAAATTTAATCCTTATGTAAGGAGGGTTAATTTGCTTTTTGATCTCATAATTACTTCTTACTTTTGAAGAGCAAATCTTGGCCCTTCATTTTGTTTTCCAATTTTAACCTCAAGATCAAGTGGCAATTGTCTCTTTTACCCTTGATTATGACAATATTATTTCTTATGTCATTAGTTCTTTTAATTCTCTTACTTCTTTCTAAACACTATTTCCCTTTTCCTTTGGATCCGAGTAAGGGTTTATGTCATTCTGACACATCCTAACATAATCGGGTACTTTCTTTCGATTAATACGCGCTAAAATTCATTCTTTATTCCGAGTGCGGTTTGGGATTCTTACTAAACTAGACTTAGTAGTCTACTTTATTCAGGCTTTTTCTTTAACTTCTAGTTTCAAAATTCTGGGTATTATAGATAAAATATCATGAAATAAAGGAAAAGAAGAGAAGAGAAAGGAAGAATGAGAAGAAAGCAAGAAAGAGTACTTCTCATTCACTATTTAGTGTTGTATGAAATACATAACATATACTTTCTATTTATAGGTACAACTCTCTAATCTACAATTAATATGATTCCATAATCATAAGAAATAATGGAAGAGAATACAAAATAATGGGGGATATGGATATCCACAAATATTATATTCACAACATTTTTTTTAACATTTTTGGTAGTCTTTAATCAATTTTTACCAACTTATTTATTTACACAATTTATTTATTTGTACATTATACAAAGAACCGGGAGGAGTAATAAAAATCGATGTCATGAGATTTTGTTATGAAAAATTTCAAAAAGCATATAAAAGTATCTTTTATATGGTTCATTTTAGGGAGTAGTGAGAAATCTGTGTGCTTGATCCAAAACCATTGGCACAATATGGGGTTAGTTAGCTGACATGCACGTGCGTGCCTAAACTAAGAACACCTTCCAAATCGTTTTGCTTATTTTTCTAATCATAATTTAATCCTCTTCTCTAGCTAATTCCTCATGTGCATCTTGTCGGCCACCAACATATATCAGGATGATCCCAGATATATAAATCTCTTTTAATTAATTTACTGGTGCCCCTCTTATTCTTATTATATGACATTTTCAACACAAACTAAAGAATGACGTTATTAACTCATTAAATTTGTCTTAAATTGATAAAATTATCATGCTTTACAATTATTGAAGAGGTTTTAAAAGAAAAAATACAATGAGCCACGTCTAAACATTAATTACACAAGTAAAATTAGTAAATAAACATCAATAACTTTCTAAATGACTTATATTATAAAATAAATAACATTCTAGAAAGTGTCACCAGAGTACAAATAAAAACAATAAAAAACATTAAAATTGTCATAAAGTTTAAGTAATTTATAGTTTATCATTATTAACTAATCCTAAACTCCAATATCATGCTAATTTGATAATTTCTCTCTCTCTCTCTCTCACTATTCTTATTAAATAAATATTATCATATATGAAAAAATATTTAATACTCCTTAAAATTAGGGAGTGTGTTATAAAAGGAATAAAAAATACATTCTAGAAGGTGATTTAGGGACTTCAGCGGTATTTATTGATGCTTCATTCACTAAAAGATGGGGGGGAAATCTAAACAACGACTTTGGAGTAGTATTTATTAATGCTTCATTCACTAGAAGAAGGAGAGAAAAAACTTCAACGACTTTTGAGTGGTATTTATTAATGCTTCATTCACAAAAAGAAGAGAAAAAAAAATTTCAACAACGACTTTCTGCAGGGCTTGTTCAATATGAGGAGAGGGGAGGGAAAGTGGGTGGAGGGAAAATTTTTTTGAGTTGGATTTAAGAAAAAATGATAAAAGTGGGGTTAAAAGTTTTAAATTTATATTTCTTACTTTTATCTTATATCTTCCCTATATTAAAATTTTGTAACATCACTTCTCCAATTTTCTTAAATCTAACTCATAAAAATTTTTCCTCCCTTCCCTTCTCCTTCAAATCGCTGGTACCAAACATACCCTAAAAGTCACTGCTAAAACTTTGCCTTTTATATCAGTCACTGCTAAAACTTTGCCTTTTATATCATGGCGACTTAGATTTTCAACTATGACCCTAGAAGGTAAAAAGTTGCTGTTGAAGGCAAGAACTTCACTTAGTGAAACTTTTTTTAATTGATTAAGGGTTCCTCTTTCTAGATTGAGAGCATAGAGAGTTTTTATCTTTTTTAATAAGTGCGCTTTCTAATATACAAATTTTTGTTCTCCTTCTTACGAGGTGAGTAAGCTTACCACCTCAATGAGTAGTTTTTTGCTTTATTTATTGAAACTTTATGACACTAACAACTTGCCCATGTTATTGTTTCTTTTTAGGAAAAATTGGCTGCTATAATCTTTTTTAACTTTGAACTCTTGCATGCAATTTTATTCGTGATCAAGCTATGTAGACTGTTAGGCAGATTAATTACAAGTTCTCCTCTATAAGCTTCCATCGACCAGTCAACTCCTTCATCTGGACTGCTAGGCTGTCATCGCATACATACACTCACAGTGTGTACTTCTATATAAACCTTAGGAACTTGGTCTAACACCATGCTAACCACTTAATGAATATATAGTGTTGAGTGTCAGTATCAAATATATATATATAGGTATCATCATTATCCTCAAGTTGAAGCACTAGTGAAGATGGTGAGTACTAGAGTTGGTTCGAGAGTGGAAAGCTTGGCAAAGAGTGGGATCGAGTCGATCCCGAAGGAGTACCTGAGGCCAGAAGAGGAGCTGATAAACATGGGCGATGTTTTCGAACAGGAGAAGAGGAAGGAAGGGCCGGACGTTCCGACGGTGGACTTGAAGGAGATGGAGTCGGAGGACGAGGAGGTGCGGAGGAGTTGCAGAGAAAGGTTGAAGAAAGCCGCGGAGGAATGGGGTGTGATGCAGCTGGTTAACCATGGAATCCCCATGGAGCTTATCAACGCCGTCAAGGAAGCCGGCGAGGCTTTCTTCGCCTTGCCCGTTGAAGAAAAGGAGAAGTACGCTAATGAACAGAGCTCCGGCAATGTTCAAGGCTATGGAAGCAAGCTTGCCAATAATGCCAGTGGACAGCTTGAGTGGCAAGATTACTTGTTCCACATTATTTTCCCCGAAGACAAGCGTGACTTGTCTATCTGGCCTAAAACACCATCTCGCTACGCGTAAACTCTCTGTCCCTCTCTCTATACGTTATATATATATATATATATATATATGAGGTGGAAAATGAGAATAATGATTCATATGGACGTAGAACGGAACTAGTTCTTTGGTGCTCATTGCTACAGTAAGGTCTACACCACTCAAATATAGTTTCAAGTTTCAACCGTCCATATTAAAGATTTTCAACATATGCTTTTTAAACAAAAATATATTTTTTTTCCTGAAAAACTAATGGTTAAAAGATTATCTTTTAGATTATGTACTCATTAAAATTATTTTTTCAATCTTAATCTCAATTTATTTAATTTCTTCTTGATTACAATTTGAAATGTTTTATATTAAATTTTAGAGAACTAGGTATAGTTAATTAGGCTTGTCTTTTTATCAAGATAAGTAGAGCTAATTTGATAGAATTTATCTTAAGACTATGTGCCTTTGATTTATTTTTCAATTAGTCGATGTAAGACTTTTTAATATATTCTAATATTTCATAAAGCAGTAGTGCTTGCATGCACTGCACCGACTTGAAGAATGACAATAATGATACACACACACACACATATATATTGATGAATTGATGCAGTGAGGTTACAAGCGAGTATGCAAGGCATCTGAGGAAGCTTGCAAGCAAGATTCTGGGAATGCTATCACTGGGACTGGGACTTGAAGAAAGGAGGCTAGAGGAAGAAGTTGGAGGAATGGAAGACCTTTTACTTCAGTTGAAGATTAACTATTACCCAATTTGCCCTCAACCTGATAAGGCTCTTGGAGTTGAAGCTCACACAGATGTGAGTTCCCTCACTTTCCTCCTCCACAACATGGTGCCGGGACTACAACTTTTCTACGACGGAAAATGGGTGACCGCGAAATGCGTGCCGGATTCTATCCTCATGCACGTTGGAGACACCATTGAGATCCTCAGCAATGGCAAGTACAAGAGCATTCTTCACAGAGGCATGGTGAACAAAGAGAAGATAAGGATTTCTTGGGCTGTGTTCTGTGAACCACCTAAAGACAAAATTGTTCTGAAACCATTACCTGAGCTTGTGTCTGATGCTGAACCTGCTCGCTTCCCTCCTCGTACTTTTTCTCAGCATATTCAGCATAAGCTCTTCAGGAAAACTGAGGAACTTGGTGATGCAGATCAGAGCAAGTAATTAGTCAAAGTTGATAATATTTTCATCGTTAATTTGATTAATTTCTCGCCTATTATGTATGTGTAATAATACCTACGTAATATGCCTCCATGCATGTGATTTGTGGGTTCGTGTCCATCTTCGGGTTTCTTTGTAATCTCTTTTCTTAATATAAAGAACAATATTGTCGGATCCTGTTCACTTGCTTAGCTTGTAGATATGCTTTCTTACTTTATATCCATTATGTCATGATATGATATCAGATGTGTCCTAGTGGAAGCGCCACCTGATTCATACCTAATTATCCTTTTCTTCCTTTTATTTATCACGAGCCCATATGGATAAAATCAACCTAAATCAATTCATTAGACTGAATTATTACACAAAAATATCAGCATTTGAGTGATCTAAGTTCATATAATTTTATTTTATTATTTATTCCAATTTGGTCAATCGTTGAATTGAATGACTGAATGAAAGAGAATCTGGTCTATACATCATCTTTTTAATCACTACAATGTATGTAAAGGGAGATACCATAGAAATTCTTATTCAAATTATTTCAAATTCTGGATCCTAATACTAATATTATTAATCTTATATCATGATATGATCTTAGATGCGTCCTAGTGTGAAGCGCCAACTGATTCATACCTAATTATTTAGTTATATAATTAATGACGTAAACATTGGTGATTAATAAGTTCACTAATAGAATATGGATTTTATTGGATCCATAAATCGATAGGGATTTTATTATATGTAAACATCAGTCTCATAAGTCAATCATACTCATCTTCTTTATTAATAGCCAATGGATTTGCTGCCCTTATTTCGTCAGTCCCCATCACTAGCTTGAGTAGGGATGAGCATGGATCAGACCAGACCGGGTTAGAGACTAACCTGAGGTCTAGTCTGGTTAAGACTTCGGGCTGAAAAAGGTGATATGTGGTTTGGTCCGGTCTACTAATAACCCGAACTCAAGCTGGACCAGACTTGGTCCTCCGGATTGGTGGATCGGTCTAGGTAATCCAAAATCTCTAATTTTTTTTATAAGTACACAATCCCAGCAAAAGGAGAAAAAATATACCCTTTATTAAACCAAAAAAGAAAACTCAAGGAAGAAAAAAAGAAAAAGAAAGCATTCCTCATGGATGACCAAAGATCCACTACCTCCAGCCCAAGACTTGAAGGCATTTGGACTGCCTCACTAACTTGCAAATCTTGGCAATATCAGGAGACATGCCTGATAACAGGAGTTAAAACCCTGACCTTCCATGCCTTCTTGAGATAATTAATGTGGCTTTTTGTAAGGTGGAGGGCCTTGATCTTTAGGTAAACCGATCTGTGGCCACCAATCTTCATTCCCAGTGGGACACCATGGTGGAGGATTTCCCTTCTCTAATGGAAACTTTCACTGAGGAAGATCACAGTGCTGCATCAGTCCTGACACTGAGAGGAATCATTACCGAGAGGAGAACGAGAGGCAACAATGTCGAGGTGAGTGATCAATGAAGGAACTTCCATGAGGGTGAGGAGAGCCCGAATGTGAGCGGCGGCGGTGAGGATTGAGGGTAAGGGAAGCGAGGATTTAGGGTAAGAAGGGCGAAGTGCGCGACACTGACTTTTGTTTTGTTTCTTTTATTGGCGACTGGCTTTTGCTTTTCAACAAGATAATTTGTCTGTTTGGAGTGGGTCACGTGGAGCATGAGAAGCAAGGGTGAAGTTAAGTATAGGTCCACTCAACTAAGTTTTTTGTAAAAAATAAATGACTCACGGGTTCGAACGACAATGAGTTAATCCAAAATAAAATAAGGAAATTTCTTATTACACTATTTATAATCCAACTTCTAAAACAAAACTTTGCGCGGTGTAACTTATATGTTTAACAGATCAGGTACAACTCTTCTAATTCACCTATGCGCAAAAAGGAGATAAAAAAGAGATGTACTAGCTAAAAATACACTATATTTGAGTCTTTAAATAAATTTCAGAAATATTTGGAAAATAAATTTTATGCCCCCATGCATGTGATTTGTGGGTTCGTGTCCATCTTCGGGTTTCTTTGTAATCTCTTTTCTTAATATAAAGAACAATATTGTCGGATCCTGTTCACTTGCTTAGCTTGTAGATCTGCTTTCTTACTTTATATCCATTATGTCATGATATGATCTCAGATGTGTCCTAGTGGAAGCGCCACCTGATTCATACCTAATTATCCTTTTCTTCCTTTTATTTATCACGAGCCCATATGGATAAAATCAATCTAAATCAATTCATTAGACTGAATTATTACACAAAAATATCAGCATTTGAGTGATCTAAGTTCATATAATTTTATTTTATTATTTATTCCAATTTGGTCAATCGTTGAATTGAATGACTGAATGAAAGAGAATCTGGTCTATACATCATCTTTTTAATCACTACAATGTATGTAAAGGGAGATACCATAGAAATTCTTATTCAAATTATTTCAAAGTTTGGATCCTAATACTAATATTATTAATTTTATATCATGATATGATCTTAGATGCGTCCTAGTGTGAAGCGCCAACTGATTCATACCTGTAAGAAAAATATAACTAAAAGGAGAACTGGTGTACCTAGGCGAATCTATGTTCGGATCCGGGTCAAGGCTCCAATACTTCATACTTGTGCCCACACAATTATTAGACTACTAGAGCCTAATTGTGACTTACACAGCAGATCACCAGAACCATAAAGATGGTCGGAGAGAAGAGAATTGCCAGAAAACTCAATGGTGGGGTGAATTGCAATTGAGGAGGCACACCCTATTTATATTGGTTTATGGAGACCACTAATTAGGAAACGAGTGCATACTTTCTTGCCCTCCAAGACAGCAATTAATTGATTTTCAATTAATTCCCTAATTATGACGATTTGTTCCTTAATTAACAAATCCATAATTATTACTGAATTATTCCCCAATCTGCATTTTATGCTGATTTTATTATTATTTGATTAGGCTACTTATTTCCTAATCAAATAGTCCGGCCCATCAAGGGCGAACTTGGACCCAAAGTCCAACATCTCCCACTCGCACTTGATGAGCCTCCCATCGTGCGTGCATTACTCTTTCTTGTTTCATACCTGGCGTCTTCCGTGACTGCGTAGGCAAAAATGTCTTTAAGATTTGATGTTTGTGATACTAGAAATCTTTCATATCGGATCAACATCCAAGGACACCCTTTATATATAACCGTAAGCCATATATTCATTGTCTCATATGCCCCAGATTCTCCCGTACATATTACTCATGGCATATCTAATCCCTCTCGAGTTAATATATTGATTAACTCAGATTGCCTTCTACGCACATAGTATCCGCACTTACTAGCTACACATAAAGCTAGTAAGGGGTCGACCACATATACTAGCACGTCTTATGTATCTAGGAGTAAATCTTCCTTTTTGACTAATCATCAGTCCATCCTGACTTGGTCGCTTTCCTAGTTTTCACTCGTCTGATCGAATTGAGTGTGATCATGGAGCTTCAGCTAAAGTAGCTGTCACCAAACCAAGCTTTCATGATGTCGCCTAAGTCTTAAGGGCATCGTGGAAGTATTCTTCCTTCCTGGGACTAACACTGTAGTGAACTAGGGATCTTTTACCTACATCCCGTGTTGCAGTTTAACTCTTAAGCACATGCAATATGAATTGCATGCTACGGTGAATAGTTTGAGGTGTACATTTATTTCTTTTCTTTCACCGTACATACATTAGTTCCAAAATGTACTCAACATTCGAACCTAGAACTTTCTTTTTTACAATATCTCTTTTACAATCTCATTTGTGAAAAAGAGTTCTTTGTCTGGCTACAGGTCTATCTTTGATCCATTTTCTATGTATATGCACACATGTAGATCTCATCTCAGTCTAACCGAGGCGACTCAAATGCAAAGATTCTTCTTAACCATCTCATGGTGATCATTTGCTCGTCTTACACTCCCATGCCCCCGCAAAACATGGGAAGATGGTTGTTCGTATGAGTGAACCAACCTTTTCTGACCCGGACGACATACAAACTTGTATACCTTATATGTATTTACTTATAACATACATACTATTTCTTTTATCTTCATATAAAAGAAGTTCACGACCTTACATTTTTATTTGTGCCCCTAGATTTTCATTAACTCAATGAAAATCAAGCTATGGGCTCAATAAGGGGATCTACCAACATTCTGTCAATAGAAAGTCATTGAACTATTGCTTTCCTTCTTTGAAAGCATATCTCTTATAGAGATGTATCAAAAAGTATGTTTCGCCTTGCTATGATACTTAGGATCCTCATCATAAGATGTTATCGTTTGGATCCTTCTATCCACCATTCATTCCCAATTACCCATGGGAATTACATTAGCCATGTGGCACCTTGAATGATGGTAAAACACACTCTGTATTCTATTTCCATGGATAACAAAAATACATCATATTTTTCTTTACTCCATTTCCTAGGCCTTGTATTGGAGTATCCTTTTAAAGGAAAATTTGTTGTCTTGACAACTTAATCCATGGTTATTCTTTTTCACAGGAGGACCAAAAATAGCTTCCAAGTTTGACAAAAAATATTTGGTCTTATGTACACCAATATGTACATTTATATTACCAACCATAGTTTCACATAGGACTCTATCCACCTTTCTTATATTGGATTCCTCATAGGACATGTAACCTCCTTAAGTTTATGCCCTTGACTTCAGGGGTGTCTATGGGTTTACAGTTTGACATCCTAAGATGTCTAAGGAGTACACTTGTACATGTCTTAGGTGGAAAAGACTGTATCTTTCTTGTGCAATCTCTGTTTATCTTGTCATTCAAGATATTTGTTCAACCCATGACTTTCTCAACTCAGAATTTAAGGATTCTCTGATCCTTTATTCCTTTGACTCCCTTGACACTTGTTTAATATGTCATTTGACAAAGGATGACTTCACAAAGAATCATCACTAGACTGTTTGGGACTTATGTAGTGTTCTTCGATTATTTTGAAGTTAGTGAGGCTTTCACCTTATGAAAACCTCATATACTACTATTTGGGTGATTGTTTCTACGAAGCCCTTAAGCTGCTTCATGTAGAGTTCATCATCCAATTTCCAAAATTCTAAATTGAAAGGTGGTCTTTACATTATCTTGATGTAATTTTCAAGACTAAGCTTGTTGTCATAGCCAAAGTTCAGAGTTAAAATGCACAATAGACAACCTTCCATTGTATTACCCCTTAGCCACTAAGTGTTTTAGGTTCTATATGCCTCCAACAGATTTGAGAACCTACTTGTTCCCAATCACCTCTTGGCTAGGTGACAAATTACCCAAACAAGTATTTGGCTTAAAAAGAATCCAAATCCTCCTGCATGACACTTTGCAATTCGTCTTAGCAGGTCCTTCTAGTATCTTTTAGACACTTATAGGTAGTTATCATCACCTTCTAAATGATGAAGAGAGCATTCAATCCATTAGGGAATTTATCCTTTATAGTCATTTGTTAGATGACAATTTGCTCCGAGGTGGATTTCATAGGATTCTTTTCCTATGTGTGAGTGAGGTGATTCTCTCGTAACTTACCTCTTACCTCTTTCGTTGTGAAAATGGTCTCAATCCTCCCACTTGGATCAGTGAACTTAGGAACACTTGGTTATTCCTTGTCACTTGTGAACCTCTTAAAGAGATTTATTGTGATTAATGCTCATTTCCTGCTAGGAAATCTGGGTTTTATGAACGTTGTGGCCCACATTTTTCTCTCAGTCACTGAACTGCCATCATTTTCACTAATGAAGACATGTCCTGTCAAATTATCATGTTATCTCACAAAGAGATACCTTGTATACCTTGGCCCTAATCTTCCTTACTTATAGGAAGAATTGTGAATATAAAGTTGATGACCCTTATGGTCTTAACGAGCATGGCCCTGGTATAAGGCTCATCCATAATTTATAGGGTAAGGTCGTGACTGATATAGAGGGCATTTGATTAAGTGTGAATATAATAACTGTGAATCCACCTACCAAGATATGGCTGATAGCCTCATTGATGCCATTATGTTCACAACCAAATCAAGGAGAGATCTATCTCTCCATTTCAACAACTCTATTATGTTGAAGGGTTCTAGGTATTGATAGTTGCCTAACAATGCCTTTCTTGTACACAAAACTGTTTAAACTAATCACATGGGTGCCCTAAACCCTGGGTGCCCTAAACCCTTGTTAGTTTGAAAGATCTTATTCTTTCAGTTTACTGATTCCTGACTAGTTCATCCATTATCTAACAGCTTCATACTTGCAAAAAATCAAGTAAACATTACTGTATTTCGAGTAAACGTCTACAACATTAATGAAACACCAAGCTTTGTGTCTTGCCCTCACGTTCATTGGTTCACTAACGTCATAATTTGCCAATTGCAGTGGATATTCTCAAAAAATATTTCTTTGTCTTCCTTGCCAGGTAGAATAAGTTTTCAACTTATTCATAAGGGTATTAACCCTTTAGCACATGTTATTTAGCAAATACTCTTTTGCTAGTTTGATCATTTCCTTTGATCAAGGTGTACATGTGGCAAGAAATAGAATCTTTTATCCCTAGAAAAGAAACATCAAAATCCAACAAAGGATTTAAGAATCATAGTCCCATCGATCCTTAACTAAAGAGATAGCAAAGATGTGATTCTATCAGTTGCAATTGCATGGAGTGAGTCAGAGTGGTTTATCTATGCAGAGTTAACATGCAAGTTCTAATCCCTTGATTCTATCTCTTTGTTGCTTTGCATTTGACATGAAGCCATATGCTTCTCTGAAATATCCACAACTCATGTGGATCGTTACTTTTATAACCCTTAAGGATTATGAATGTAGCTTTTCATCTTTGTAGAAACCATTTGACCTCCTCTAGATCAAGTTTACCTCATAGGTTTCTTGCCCTCAGGCTTAGAGGATGAATCCTCCCACTCTTTAGCTAAGTTCGTCTGACTGATGGATCTTGAATCCTTCAGTCTTTCACACTCAAGTTCAATGTGGCGAATCACATTGCTGAATGTTACAATATGCATATCAGAGGCAATCTTTACTTTCGTATACGCCCACTCACTGGAAGACGTGGCTCACTCCCACTCACTGGGAGACATAGCTTCCTCCCACTCACTGAGAGATGTCTTATCACAACATACACTTGTTTGTTAGAAAGAACTTGGCATTTAGTTTGTCTCAACTTCTTAGTTTGACATATGCCTCAAGTGTTGCCTAAACAACATGTTAGGACTTAGTACACTATATTAAAACTTAACTTAGTTTTAACTTTATGGAAGAAGATCACCTATTTCACTATCTTCCAACACTATCCACACGGCTTGGATAAGGTTACATTGCTCATACCAACATAAGTTTAAGCAATGTTGTTCTTTCTATACTTGATAGCATAAATCTTTTGTATCCTTCGGTTGCTTCAAACTTTAAATCCTGAAGACTAGTTGGTAGGATGTCCCTGACATCTCATTCTTCTTGAATGAAAGAGATTTGAAAGTTTTTAACTCCACAGATATCTCTATTGAGCTTGTCTTCATAAGCTCAGTCAAATAGACTTGGTCATAATTGGTCACTCAGACGATTATGGTATACAAATCTTATTTGTTCAAATAAGACAAAGGATAATTAGATAATAAGTTCACTAGTTTCATGTTCTGGAGACAACTATGTTGACTCCCATCCCAATCATACTAGTTAGCTCATCACTCTTTTAACCACAGTCTTCATTTGAACACTTTTCCCTTTGGATTTATAGACGCATTCCAGAAAACTCCCACTCAATCAAAGAGCAGTTATATTAACAAGATAATAACATAATATCATCTAACTAGCATGAATGTTCAAGAAAACAAGAAGAGAATATACTGAATTCAATTCTAAAAACTAACAGAGAATTTAATCTTAAATTCAATGGAAACACAAGAACATTCAAAAATTTAAGCCTTATATTGTTGTCTCTTAACAAATTCTCCCTCTCATAGGCCCTTCTGACCATATGAACTGATGTAGCGTCTAGCTACAATGTCTAGCTCCTCTTTGCCATGTTTACATCCACTTACTTGGGTATAATTGCAGCATACCTCCCACTTGATGAGATGATTCTAACATCTTTATCTGTCTTATCCTTTGTCACAACATTTGTGATAAAGGATTGACTTTTAGAAGTCATTGCTTCAATCCAAGTGGATCATTGTGGTTAGAAGCATGGGAAGACTTATTATTATTCAATAATTATTGAATAATTTTAAGTTGCTGCAATTTTTCAGGTTTTTTTTTATCTCTAAGAGTTTGAGTCAAGGTTGGATAGGATTTTATATTCAAAAAACTCATTTGAATAATCCCTTACTTTTTAAAGAATCTTTAAGCATTTAACCTAATGTTGCTACTAAAAATACTCTTAAAAAAATAAGCCAACCTATCCCAAAAAACAATAGAACCAACATTGATTCATTTCCAACATTTTTGGGAATCTCTAGGTGCATACAAGCACCTTTTTGACTCAAAACAGATCCAAACATGCTTCAAATATATGCAAATTATATATCAAACTGAAGCTCTCAAATTTAGGGATTTTTAGGAACTAACCGTGTCTCCATCGGAGGTCCCATGTGCCATCACGAGCCCCTAGAAGGTCTCTGGATCAAAAAATCCTGAAATTTTGGAAAATTCCAGCGGTGGCCACTCTCGGCGGTGGCACGTGACGTACACACACCGCCTTGCGGCCGCCTGTCGATGACACGCGCCAACCCAAATGACTCCACGCGTCGTCCTTTCTCCGACGGTGCTTGCCACGTGTCAAATGGAGCCCCCAGTGGGCCCCACGCACCTCAGTCAATTTCTCTCTCTTTTTTTGGGTCAGTACTGAACGTTGACCCATCATTGCTGACATGTCGATGATCTGGCGCTAACGTGGCTCGATCGGCGTAGTTGGTCAACTGATGATGTGGCCTCGTTGACCGACGCTGACGTGGCGCTAGACGCTGACGTGGCAACCTTTCATTGGCACCCCGTGGCATTATTGACCGATGACATGGCGTTGACGGCCATGTCATCATCTTCAACCTCCAGCCGGGTCAACCTGACTCGGTTGGAGCTTCCACGGTCATCGCAACCCGCCAACTTCGGGAGGCCATATCTCCTTTGTTTTAGCTCCATTTTTCATGTTCTTGGTGTCATTGGAATCATAGTTCAGTGAACTATAAATCCATGGCATTTATTTGATCTTAAAACCTCTGTTTCATTGATCAAATCATGAGTGAAGTTGTGGCGGTGACTAACGACCCGCGAACTTCTTTCCTTTGTTTCTCCCTCATCTGAACTCAGTTTGACGCATTCTAAGCATCATTGGAATCATCTCTTCGAGATCTATACATCCATGGATTCATTTGGGGCAAAAACAACTAGTTTCAAACACCCAATTTTTTCTCGACATTGACGGCACTGCGTAAACCGACGTGGATGTGTGTCCTCTGGGTTTCAAAGGCTCTTCTAACCTTTGAGGAGTTAAGGCTTTACATTTTTGAATCCACATAGGTTCTAAAAGACTCACCTTTAATAAGATCGAAGAGATAAGGAGAAGAGAAGAGAACGAATCTATGCCATGAAACATATATATATATATATATGTATATATATATATGTATATATATATATGTATATATATATATATGTATATATATATATGTATATATGTATATATATATATGCGTGTGTATATATAATAATCAGAGGAGCAAACAGTCAAGAACCTAGTATCATATATGCTCAGGTTGAATAGAAAATATGGGAAGAGGAGTTCGACACACACAGAGAACATAGACGCACATATATCCTTGTTCATATACTAGGCAGAGACACACACATATGATCAAAAAAGAAAATGAGGCATGAAATTGTATTACGTGAATAAGCATGTTTGTAATCATACACACACACATGCATACAAAGTTGCGGATTCATATGGCATAAAAGAAAAATCATACCCAAAATTATGATTTTGCACAGCGAAAAAAAAAAGCATGATGAAACATATAAATAATTATATTACAAAATTATTCACATAGAATAATTACAGCCACAAGATCAACATGCTCTGATGCCAATGAAAGAAAAATATAATTAAAAGGAGAACTGGCGTACCTAGGCGAATAATAATTAAAAGGAGAACTGGCGTACTTGGGCGAATCCGGGTCAAGGCTCTAATACTCCATACTTGTGCCTACACAATTATTAGACTACTAGAGCCTAATTATAATTTACACAGCAGATCACCAGAACCAGAAAGATGGTCGGAGAGAAGAGAATTGCCAAAAAACTCAATGGCAGGGTGAATTGCAATTGAGGAGGCACACCCTATTTATAGTGGTTTATGGAGGCCACTAATTAGGAAACTTGTGCACACCTTCTTCCCCTCCAAGACAGCAATTAATTGATTCTCAATTAATTCCCTAATTATGGTGATTTGTTCCTTAATTAACAAATCCATAATTATTATTGAATTATTCCCCAATCTACATTTTATGCTGATTTTATTCTTATTTGATTAGGCAACTTATTTCCTAATCAAATAGTCCGGCCCATCAAGGGCGGACTTGGACCCAAAGTCCAACAATACCTAATTATTTAGTTATATAATTAATGACGTAAACATTGGTGATTAATAAGTTCACTAATATAATATCGATTTTATTGGATCCATAAATCGATAGGGATTTTATTACATGAAAACATCAATCTCATAAGTCAATCATATTCATCTTCTTTATTAATAGCCAATGACGCAATGGATTCACTGCTCTTATTTTGTCGGTCCCCATCACTAGCTTGAGTAGGGATGAGCATGGACCAAACTAGACCAGGTTAGACACTAACCCGAGGTCTAGTTTGGTTAAGACTTCGGGCTGAAAAAGGTGACCTATGGTCTGGTCCGGTCTAGTAATAACCCAAACTCGAGTTGGACCAAATCCAGTAGACCGGTCTAGGTAGTCCAGAATCTCTAATTTTTTTATAAGTACACAATCCCAGCAAAAGGAGAAAAAATATACCCTTCATTAAACCAAAAAGAAAACTCAAGGAAATAAAAAAAACAAGAAAGCATTCCTCATCGATGACTAAAGATCCACTACCTCCAGCCCAAGACTTGAAGGCATTTGGAATGCCTCACTAACTTGCAAATCTTGGCAATATCAGGAGACATGCCTGATAACCAGAGTTAAAACCCTGACCTTCCATGCCTTCTTGAGATAATTAATGTGGCTTTTTGTAAGGTGGAGGGCCTTGATCTTTAGGTAAACCGATTTGTGGCCACAAATCTTCATTCCCAATGGGCCACCGTGGTGGAGGATTTCCCTTCTCTAATGGAAACTTTCACTGAGGCAGATCACAGTCCTGTATCAGCCCCGACACTGAGAGGAATCATTACCGAGAGGAGGATGACAGGCAACAATGTCGAGGTGAGTGATCAATGAAGGAACTTCCATGAGGGTGAGGAGAGCCCAAATGTGAGCGGCGGTGGTGAGGATTGAGGGTAAGGGAAGCGAGGATTTAGGGTGAGAAGGGCGAAGTGCGCGACACTGACTTTTGTTTTGTTTCTTTTATTGGCAATTGGCTTTTGCTTTTCAACAAGATAATTTGTGTCTTTGGAGTGGGTCACTTGGAGCATGAGAAGAAAGGGTGAAGTTAAGTATAGGCCCACTCAACTAATTTTCTTATAAAAAATAAATGACTAGGGCCAGACCAGACTAAATCATATGGAATGAGCACTTGGTCCTGAACCCGGTCCAGCCCGATGAGTTGGTCTAGTCTGGTCTTGCCCTTTTGTGTTATGAGGTAGCTTTTGACCAGACTGGATGAGACCAAGTCAGACCGGGTTACTTGGACCATCAGGGTTTTTGCTCACCCCTGAGCTTGAGCATGGAGATATCCTTTCTATAAGATTTTTAAAAAAAAATTAGGCAAAAGGTTGGTTAAAATTGACTTGTTTTCCAAAAGCACCAGGGATGAGTGTGAGTGATTGAGAATGTGGATAATTAATATAGGGAAATTAACTAATAGGAGTAATTAATAGCCGTATATATATAGGTTTCAAGTATATGTGTACTATAAATAGTAAAATGTTGAGTTGGATTAAATTAGTAATGGAGCATATTTTGAAGTGAATATATTTTAAGAGGAATAGAAGGACGCGTACCACTCATTATTTTGAGTCATCAACTTACTACGTTTTTTAAGTGATATACTTAATCATTAAGTTAATCCAAAATAGTCAATGTTCGAGTAGCATGTTGGTTGGTTAAGAGGAACAATTCCCTCACCACATGCTCACGGGGAATGACAATGAGTTAATCCAAAATAAAATAAGGAAATTTCTTATTACACAATTTATTATCCAACTTCTAAAAAAAACTTTGCGCGGTGTAACTCATGTTTAACAGATCAGGAGCAACTCTTCTAATTTACCTATGCGCAAAAAGGAGATAAAAAAGAGATGTACTAGCTAAAAATACACTATATTTGAGTCTTTAAATAAATTTCAGAAATATTTGGAAAATAAATTTTATAATAATAAATTTTTCAGTCTAAATAAATCTCTGATTGTTGATAGTATAAAGAAAAAGTCTAATAAATAATAAAACTCAAGGGTTAGCCTATTGACACATCCATGTTTGGTTCTTAATATGTCACTTGTAGGATAATTAATGATATTTTCCCAATTTTAGCCCTATTTAATTTCTTTTAGAAAAAGAGAAAGAGGAGATAAATGTGAGAATGATTGATAAATGTAGAAAGAGACAAAAATTTTAACAAGGGCAAATATGAAAAATTTTATTAATTTAATGTATTCATTAATATACGAGAATGATATATAAGTGACTTACATATGGATACAGAGTAGTAGCTAATTTATCGTTTCAATGCACATATTAAACTGACTATATTTATTGTAGAATATTTTTTATTACTTGCATCTCTGACAATTCTGGACTGTTTTGGTGGGACAAAAAGAAGAAAAAAAAGGAGACAATATAGACTATTCTTGTTAAATAACATACAAATAACAAAACAGTATCTAGAAATTTTTCTATAGTGATTGATCAATGGTGATTGGTCACCCTTCACAAAAAAGATTCCATTGTCTTCTTTCAGTAAAGAATCTTCTTTCAGTAGAGTCCGATTATATATATTCTTCTTTTAAACCAGTAAAATTTGGGTCTTTTTCTTTTCAATAATAATTTCTCTTTTAAAAAAAGGTTTCATTTTCCTCTCATTAAACCAAGGCCGGTCATGGCATAGGTTCAAGGGTTAATGGGTCAACCGGGGTCTAACCGGTGATCGAACCGGTGATTAAACCGGTCATATTAAAATATTATAATTTATTAGTGACAATATATATATTAATATATGTTTAAACTTCTATAGATAAAAATGAATATCTTTACAAAAAATGCTTAAAATCTATTAGTATTAGTTATGATGCCTATACTTATGCAATGATATATCCTTTCCTATAATTGTTATATCCTTTTAAATAGGTTTTTTCATCATCATCTTCTTTTTTTTAGATTTATTCTTTCTTTACCTATTTTTCTCTTCATCTTGGTCATCAATCTTTCATTTTTCCCGACAAAATAATGCGAGATAATAGTTGGAAAAATTTTAAAAATAAATAAAAAGGAAACCGGTCCAACTAGTGAACCACCGGTTTTGATCGGTTAAACCGGTTCTTGGCCGGTTTGACTGCTTCCTGTCCGGTTCATGGTCTGATGGTTGAACCATTCCAGACCACTGACCGGTTCCCGGTTCAACCGGTCGAAACGGCCGGTTCGGTCCAATTTTTTGTACTATGCATTAAACAGCATGTCACTATTTTCCCATTATTTTTCAATGATTTTATATTTTTTCCAATTATTAATACAACATTTAACTTTTTTTTTCATTTTTAACAGTACTTTTAAATTTCGTACAATTGATAGAAAATATCAATGTTTTAATTAAAAGTAATACTAAACCGAGGGATTCAATCAATCGGATTGAAAATTAGGCCTTAATATAAGAGTTAGTTTTAAATTGAATTTGTCCTAAATATAAGTCTCAATGAACTGTCTCTCAAATTTATATTTTTTTCTCAAAGTATTCATATTGATTCACTATTAAAAGAAAGACCTTTTAGACTAGTTAAAATTTAGTTTTTAAACCGAGTTTAGGTTAGGTCTTGAATCGACCAATTTAGAAAGTCTGTCTTTTTATATTGGTCTTATACACGGTCTTAGAAATTAATTTTCAAGACTAATTGTTTTATTGACCCATCTTAAAAGGTATCAATTGATTATAAAAAGATGCCCACTTTTTAGAGTAAATAATTTCATACCCATACTAAAAATCAGACAAAATTTTTTTAAAACATATGTTTTATTTTGACTCACATAAGCCCTTTTGGATTATATCTAAAAGTTAATTGATTCAACATAAATTCAATATACAACCCTAAAAAATCAAGTGTTGTACGTCGATATAAAATGCAATAACTATAACTAACAAGTGTATCTTGATTACCAATATTATTTTAATCTTAATTTCAGCATTTGTTTTTTTAATATTTACGTTTTTTCTTGCATTTTCCCCACTTTCAAAAAAGTTATATGATTTTTGAGTGTTGGATCTAGTGGATGCAATTTTAGGCCAACACATGCATGATGTTGATGGATGATTCATTTTGAGATTGACTTGCTAGAGTCGAATGTTGCGACCCTTCACTTTGGTGCTAGGTTACCATGATTATGCATTTTGATCCTTCTATACCTCAAATATGAAACATGGCTCTGCCCTATCCCAATTTGAAGTGATAAAGGAGAAGATTCTTATTTAATCTAATGAAGTAGAGTAAAATAGAGTTAATATACAAATATGCGAACTGAATTTTGTATGTGTGAATATATGATCTCGTGAGGAGATCTTGGTTGAGAATGAAATCAAAGAGGACAATATTAAGAAAGTAACTGATTAGGTGGTAACACTATTAGTAAGAGGAGGATTAGTAACTCTAAATTGGAAGATGAAAAACATAGAGCTGATGATTTAGATTTAGAAGGACAAATATGTAGAGCTCAATGACTGGGCGTTGATTGTAATAATTCATCTGTTTGAATGAGTGAATGTTGATGCATGATATGTGTTTTATTAATTTACATCTATGCTCACTTATTTAAGAGTTGATTTGCTCAATCACTCAGTCATCCAGTTCAATGAATTTTTACTTGCAAGACTAGATGATCGCTAGGCCTACCTTCTCCATTATCTAATTTAGACATTTTAATCATCAACTTATTACTAGTAACTCCATCTAGTTAGGTAGCTCCTTAATATTGTCCTTTACTTTGATTTCCTTCTCAACCAATACCTCATCACACAACCACATTCAACCATACAAAATAATTTTTAAATTTGTCTATCAACTATGTTAGACTCAGCTTCATTAAATGAGAGTTTTCACCTTTGTGACCTAAAATTGAGGTAGACTAGAGCCATATTCTATTTAAGCCTGAAAAGATCAAAATGCCTAAGATTAGTTAATTTAGTAACAACCCAAAGAGTTATAACATTCAACTTTAAGGATGGCCCGTGAAACGAACCACACATCGGCTACTCCCAGATGTCTTGGTTAAAATTAACACTTCCATCCAACACCCAATAATCGTCTAAGCCATTTTAAGGCGGGGCATCCAAACCAAAAAAAATATTTGAAGAAGAACAAAGGCATGTCAAACAAAATTCAGTTAATCTACCATATACATGTGTTGGTGTGTGTGTGTGTGTGAATAAGATATGCATATGCAAATAATGGATATCTTGTAAATGATTCAAATAAGGCTATTTGAATTATCAATAAGGTATACACATTACCTGCATCACATATTTAACTATAGGGTTAAGGTGCAATTTTACTAATAAAGTTTTTCCCTAGGATTGTGAGGCACAAATAAGTTTTGCAAGGGGCAAAAATATAAACAGACAATTCAAAGTGGAGCAAATTTAACAACCTTGTTAACTCTCTACAAACATCTGTTATATGCTAATTGAAATAGTTCAGCTGGTAGGGTAAGGGCATTTGATGAGTTCATGCATGGCAAGTGATAGAATTGAATGATGAAATTGAAGGCAGAACCTGCCTCCTTTGCAACATCATTTATGTGACTCAGAGAAGCAAACACGGTCAACCAAAGTGAAAAATGTCACACCCTTATCTTATTTTCACTTATTTCAAAGTATTTGCGAAAAATGATACGCAGTTCGGTGGGTAACACAGCAATATCATAAATATATTGATATTATGTGCATGATTAAGGAAATTCCCCATAAGGGTTCATACTTGATAATTACAATTAATATAGCCTCGCACCGCTACGTGGGTGTCTAAACTCGTCCTAGGGAAAATGGAGACATCTTCCAATCTTTGTTCCACCACGGCATTCCCCTCTTACGGTTCTCTTCGCTGCTCTTAGCATAGCTTCTGTCTTCACCTGTCTAAATTGTTGGTAGGGGAGGGTTGTCATACCCTTATTTTATTTTCCATATTTTCAAGGTGCTTGCGCGCAATTCAATGGGCAACACAGGAATAGCATAAAAATACCGATATGTAGTACATGATTGCATTAAGGTATTCCCTTTAGTGTTAGGTAATATATACAATTTCTCAACATATTCAAAATTAAAGACTAGATATAACCACAATCTTTGTCTTGGAAAATGTGCTTGCCATTTTCCTGTATCCTTGTATTTTCCTTTCGAGACGTTGGCACCCGCTGTGCTATTTTATTTAGAAAAAGGGGTGAGATTCTGAGGAATTTCAGTAGAAACATATTATCGTTCACATAACATGTGATAAGTAAATATGATATGCACCATGAATACACCAATTAATAAACAATATAACACATCATCATGTATGCATGAGTAGGGCTCCAGCCCCACTACTTGTACACCAGTTGGATTCTTATCCAATCCCTTAAGTGTAAGTCCACTTCCAGCACTAACTGCCCCTCTAGGCATACCATGTTAATTAATAAAAGCACAAACCATGGTAACCACACATTCATATAGACTAAGGCATGAAGTATGAAGGATAATGTCCCTACCTCAAGTTTCTTTCACCCCATTTTGCATGCCTTGAAAAGTGTGCCAAGCTCAGGCTTCCAACTCAGTCCTAAAATATCAAAAGTACAAGAATTAAGTTCAAACCTATTCATGTACCATTTTAGACACTTTCATATTATTTATTGTGGTTATAATAGCCTATGGTGAAAATTTACCAAAATGGTCCCGAGATCGCGGCCCTCCCCGTCGTACCCAGTCTAGCTATACTTTTTCTGAAATTTTAACTGGGGCTATACTGACATATTTTTGCCTAAGGAATCCATTTCTGGACTCAGAATTACCAAATTCACTGCCAAATTACAAAAATACTCTTGACAGCTCTGCTTTAAGAGTTTCAGAGGTGTTTTCATAATTATGCTTTTTCAATCTTTTCCGAAAAAGTGACCAACTGTAACCTCACTTTTTCATGCTGATGTCATCTTTTAATGAGTTGATGTCATAATTCCCTATTTTCCTATTTTCAGATTTTTTGGCAGATTTTTTGCCCAATATTTGAAAAATCATAACTAATTCTAGAAAAATCAAAATGGGATGATCCCAAAGCCAATGGAAAGCTATTTAAGTCCTATTTACTAGAAAAATATGGATCAACGCAGTTTATAACCACAAAAATAAGAATTGCACAAAAGTCCATACTGCTCCAAAACAGATTCCAGTTTCAATCCCAAACTTTGGAAAATCATAACTTGTATCTCACAAATCGAAATAGCACAAATTATACGTCCATTTTGAAGATTGGCATGTGAAATTTAAGACTGGAAAGTTTCAGAATATTTAGACACCATTTGCCCATTCAAAATGTCCATACAAACTGACTGCCCTATACAGAGTTTCAATGGACAAAATTTCCAATTTTTGCACAATTATTCCCAATGGTTTCAATTTCTCAACAAACACTCTCACCACACAAATTTTCACAAGGAAACAATTGGAATCACTAAAACAGCCAAATTCTCATCATATCTACACATTTCAGTTTTGAACCACAATGCAACACAAACCACCAAATTGCCAAACTTTCCATTGCAAACTTAAATACAGGGTTTAGGCACTACTTATAACACATTCAAATCACAATTCACATTGTATTCTCCAAAAGTGTTTATTTATCAATAATTACATCCACTTGTGAAGTCATTAACCCTTAATCACTTTTTGGGATATTACAAGGATGAAATTCGAGAGAATCTTAGTAGGAAAACAATATCAATATGCATGCAAGATAAGTGCTTAATGCATAACATACTTGTATTACATAACTCATGTTCACACAATGGCATATCTGCATACTCAATGTTTCAAACAACATATATATGGCCATAGCATAAACAGAAACAGAGCTTCAATTATTCATACGTTTCACATATTTAAGCAAAGCAATAACATGCATCAATACACCACGACAAATATCAAATACATGTAGGAGAGGTAAGTTCCCTACCTTAATCACCCGTACCTGATCATTGAATCACGTACCTCGATTTGCGTGCCAATCCCTCGGGCTCTCTACTAGGTCCTAAAATATCAAATGTATAGTTTAGATACTTCCATATTGTTTCTAAGGGTTATATGAGTCTATATTGAAAAATGACCAAAATGCCCCCAGGAACCCGACCTGGTCCCGCCGTACTCAGTTCGACCGTACTTTTCCCAAAATTTTGACTAGGGCTATCCTGACGTATTTTTGCCCAAGGAATCCCTTTTTGGGCTCAAAATTGGAAAATTCAATGTCAAATTACGAAAACACCCTTGACAACCCCTATTTAGGATTTTATGGGCGTTTTCATAATTACGCTTTTTCGGCCTTTTCCAAAAAGTGACCAATTGTAAACCCATCTTTTTTTGCCTAATGAATCCAATGGAACCATCTATTTCATGAAAATCCAGGTCCTTCCCCCAGATCTGGTCTTGGCCGAAATATTGGTCAAGAAAAAGGTAAAATTGCTCTTTTGTGTTTTAGCTTTCAAAGCTTGTACTTTTCTACTTCTAATTCCTTATTAAGTTATTTAAACACATTCTAACCATGATTCAAAGAAATTTGGGTAGCATAACCCCTTAGGATTAGGACTTTCCAAATTTACAAACTTGACAAAAATCACCAAAACCAACCACAAACCTCAACAACAACATTATGCTAGAATAGATCTAAGGTTGTGAGGTTACCTCTTGATATCTTGAATCCCCTCTCTCTAGACACCTTCTCTCTCTCTCTCTCTCTCTCTCTCTCCTTGAGCTCAAAATGTGTCTTCAAAATCATAGATTCCATGAAGAAGAAAGGTTTAAAGAAGGTTTCTAAGGATAATCACAAGAAAACTCGTAAGAAATCACACTTACCTTAAACATCTTCTTTTTCCTTCTCTCTGGAACTTGAGAGCTCTCTCTCTCTCTCTCTCCTCTTCTTCTGTTGGATAAAAATAAGGAAGGGAAGAGGAAGGAAAAAGTGCTTCATAAACATCTCCCTTCACCCTACACTATTTTATTTCAACAAGGCATATGATGGTGACACTTGTCACAACCCATACCTCCTTCACATTAATATTATGTCATACTTACTCCATTAGGTTGCTAGTTGGCTTTGAACTAATTTTCTCCCCCTTTTAGTTAGCATAAAACTGTCCTCCTCTTGCTCTTCTAACCAAATGAGTTTTCCTCCAACTAAACCAATCATGCACTCAAGTTACTCCAACCTTACACTCAAGATAATCCTTACAATCATCAATCATGATTGCTATGTCCATGTAGCATTATTTTAATGCAATTAGACATGTGCTCATCTTCATAAATCATAACCTACTCCCCTCTTCATATGATAATGACACTTGATATCTTTAATTCCACAATTTACACAATTGCTAACACATTTTATTTTCAATTATTGGAAGAATGCCAATTCTGGCAGATTGTTTGCCCTAACTTTGAAAACTCATAACTAATTTTGTAGACACCGTTTCAAAGTGATTCTAAAGGATATGGAACCCTTATTGAGTCTAGTTTCAAGGAAAAATATGGTCTTTAGCTAGTTGGAAACATATCATTCCCAGATTTTATTTCTTTGGCCGCTGGTCCGGCCAAAGACTTTCTAGATTTTCTAGAGTAACTTCAAAAATTAATATCTTTTTGCATATAGTTTCAAATGATTCATATGACTTATCAAATTAAAGCTTAGATGTCTATTTTCACCTTGTAAAATTTCATAATTTTTGCTCATTATTTGGTCTTTCAAAACCACATGACCAGCTCACTTTCTCATAGGAAATTTCACTGGAAGCATACTCATTTTATTTTCTATAATGCCCCAAAGATATAAGAAACATTAGAGAATAGATTTGGGATATCTACTAAACCAGGGCTTAGCAGTCTACTTAATTGAGGCCTCCAATCCCAAAATTTAGGATATTACAAAAAAGGAACAAGGAAAGGAAGTGATTTGGAAGATGGAGGAAGTAGATTACTTCATTTTCATCATCAACGACGAGAAGATACAAATGAAGGGTGTTGCTGCTACAACAACCAAGTCGTGAGAATGACTATGAAGCTTTAAAGAGGTATTGTCATCACATATTGGTGGCGCTTGGATGGACGGCGTGGACTAATGGCAACTTTTCTTCCTCCATGTCACCTCTCATCAACTTCGCTTCTCGCTGCTTGACTTGGCTTATGGGTATTTGGTTCTCTCGAATCTTCTATTTTTTCTGGTTAATAGTTCCTCTTTTTTAAACAATCACTTATATATTGGTCTTAGACCTTTACACATCACCATTCAGAGTTTGCCATATCACCATTTAGTGTTCACCATGTCACCACTTTAAGTCAAACTTCTTTCTCCCACTAACTTTTTAAAAGTCAATGTCACTACTACATATTCAGGCATTATATAAAATTTAATCAATAACGGTTACAAAGAATAAATGTCATGTATGTCAAGGCGGAGGTCATTCAAGAATATATAATGCTAAAATATAGCGGTTAAATATGTGTACCATCATGTTTTGAGAGGCGGAATTCGTGAAAATACAAACATAACGATTGTAATTAATAGTCGTCATTTATTTAGTGACAAATATGATGGTACTTACGAGATATTATAATGTTAAGATATAATTATATATAATAATATCTCATATTTATACTTTTAAGATAAAGATAACATGTTAAGATATTAATCTAATATATATTATTTGTTAATATCTTAAGGAGGCAGGAAAGGTAGGATTCTGAAAAAAAAAATATTTGACAATCCTTAACAATTCTTCATAAAGAACCGTTATGTATTCTTTAAGAATATTTAACAGTTATCAATGAAAACCATCATATATAAGAACGTGGGGATTCTAAAAACCATTCTATATTCTTTAAGCTTATTTAACGGTTAAAAATAATAACCGTCCGTCATATTTGAAAATACAGGATTCTGAAAAATGTCAAATATAAGGAGGCGGGAATCTATAACAAAGTTATTTAACAATAAATTATGATTCTTCATAAAAAATTGTTAAGTATGATTTAATATAAAAAGGTGGGATTTTGAAAAAGAAATTTATTTGAAAATATATTACAGTTCTTAAAGAACCGTTAAGTATCATGTAATATAAAAAAAAATTTGACAATACATTACTATTCTTCATAAAGAATCATTAATTAATCTAACAATATATTAATATATTCTTTATTGATATATTAATATTATGGACAATATATTACGGTTCTTTATAAAGAACCATTAAGTATTCTTCCATCTTAAAAGGCGGGATTCTGAAAAAATCATATACAAGGAAGTGGGATTCTGGAAAAACATTTATTTGATGCAACTCTTCCAATTCCTTCTTAAACATTTTTGACCTTTCCTAGTGAGTCTCATACTCTTCTTTCCATGGGTTTTACTTTGCCACTATAGGTTCCGTCCTCCACTACTAACATGGATCTTCACTTTGCAGCTCTTTCTTCTTGTGATTATTCCTTAGGTAAGCTTTCATTTTTTTAATTAATGGTTTTAGTTTAATTTTATTTTTTCATAACGAGAACTCACTAGTTGAGGCTCAAGGTCTCATCGGATTATCTAGTAAGAAGAATCGCAGAAAAAGAAAAAAGCGATATCAAATTTTTGATTATGCCTATTGGTTTGAAGATAAAAATAGAGAAAAAAACACCGGAGAAAACTATAGAGCATGAAAAAAATGATGAGCTAAAATGCCAAATTTTTTATGGGAAAATCGCTGGTAAATACCAAATAAGCAAATTAATTGCTCTTTGCCACCAACATAAATGGGATACCTAACTGTCATTAAACTTGAACTTAAAAAAGACAAAAAAACCCTTAGTTTAGTTTGAAAAGATCACACGAGGCAGAAGCAAACAATTAAAGTTTATGACAGTGGCTTGTTCAGTTATCGTGTTTGGCGAAGTGCGGTGATGCGAGTCTTCTGTTGTTGCCGTCGATCACTGTGGCATCCACCGGAGGTCCATCACTGTGGAGTCGATAGATCACTTTGAAGCCCTTCTTCATATTTCAGTTTTTGATGGAGGCGATGATTTCTATATTGCTAGTGGAACTTAGTATTGTGCATTGCTGTGTGTGTGAGTAAGGAAATAATAAATATAATTGGGGGTTCCTTAGATATTATGAGTTTGGCCATTATTATGAAGTTTTTGATATTAGTTGATGGGAGTTTGTATATTGTGTATTGTGTATCGTGTATTGGGTGTAATCGGTTTTGTTACCTGAATGTTGTTGAATAATGATTCTGCAATGGAGATTCACATGTGATAGCCATTATGTGCAACTGATCTCCCGTTTTGTGCACCTACACCTATCCCTGAGTAATTGCACATCATGGAAGAGTAATTACATATAATGGAAGATCATTGGCACAATGGATCACCCTTTACACATGAATCAGAAGATCCATTACACAAACGGAAGATCAATTGCACTTCATGGAAGATCAATTGCACAAAACGAAAGATCATTAGCACATCATGGAAGAGTATATGACAATGCAAGATCATTGGCACAATGGATCATCCTTTGCACATCATGGGAGAGTATTTGCACAAAACGGAAGCTCAATTGCACATCATGGAAGAGTAATTGAACAAAACGGAAGATCAACTACACAATATGGAAGATCAACTGCACATCATGGAAGATCAATTGCACATAATGGAAGAGTGATTGCACAAAATAAAAGATCATTGACACAATGGATCATCCTTTGCACATGGGAGAGTAATTGCATAAAACGCAAGATCAATTGCACATTATGGAAGAGTAAATGCACAAAACGGAAGATCGACTACACTATGGAAGATCAACTGCACATCATGGAAGAGTAATTGCACAAAATGGAAGATCAATTGCACAAGACGGAAGATCATTGGCACAATGGATCATCCTTTGCACATAGGAGAGTAATTGCACAAAACGGAAGCTCAATTGCATATCATGGAAGATGAATTGCACATCATGGAAGAGTAATTGCATATAATGGAAGATCATTGGCACAATGGATCATCCTTTATACATGAATCAGAAGATCCATTGCACAAACAGAAGATCAATTGCACTTCATGGAAGATCAATTGCACAAAATGAAAGATCAATTGCACAAAACGGAAGATCATTGGCACATCATGGAAGAGTATATGACAATGCAAGATCATTGGCACAATATGGAAGCTCAATTGCACATAATGGAATATCAAATACACAACACGGAAGATCGTGTTTTGCACACAAGGAACATGTTGTGCACGTATGTCAAACTTTATCGACATTTGGATGATCTAATGTTTAACAAAGTCATATATATATATAGACAGTTTAGTTTGTTGCAAAACGAAATACAAACGTCCCTAGTTAAAGTAGTTAGAGCATTAATGACACACTACTACAAAAAGGGTAAAAGGTGGCGCACATTTTGTGGCACTTCTTTAAACAAGTGCCACAGCTTCTCTTTTTTTTTTTTTTTTTACCTTTATAATTTTTTTTTTAATTTTGGGTACCAGCTGTGGCGCCTAATAGATTAAGTGACACAATTGAGGAGGCCTAGTGTGGCGCCTGTCTACGCAGGCGCCACACATGGGGCCTTGAAAGCAGCTGTGGCGCCTAACCCACCAAGCGCTACAGCTGCAGCATTAATTTTTTTTTTTTTTAAATAGACATGGGTGGCGCCTAAATAAATAGGCGCCACCCATGTCCATTGCAAGTTCAGCTGTGGCGCCTAATGCTTAGGCGCCACAGCTGAACAAAAGGCAATGTGTGGCGCCTAATTATTTAGGCGCCACACTTGCCCATTTTTTAAAAAAAAAAAAAATTCAAATTTATAGTGTATCTCTTAATTATTTCATTTCCCGCGTAGTGGTCCTGTGTCCGCCCCCCATTCCTTCTCTTTTTGACTATTACTCCACTTTAATTATTTAACTACTCTCTCCTCTATTAAACTACTTTCCCTTTCTCATCTTCTTAGTGGATCCGTCGGCCCCCTCCCTCCATTTCCTCTCATCTTCACACTAAAAAACACACCCACACGCTCACTCGTCACTCAAGCTAGCATCACCAATGTGGTCTCCCACTCCCTGCGCTGGTCAATTAATAGATTTGTAAGAAGAAGACTATTTCATTCTAGCTTGCTTTGTTTAATTTTTTTTAGTCAAGATAAACCGTAATATAACATTTGCCTTTTTGTTCCTAATTTAATAGGAAAGAATGAAAACCTAGTTTGTTTCGTTTGCCTTTTTGCTTTGTTTAAATTTTTTTGCAGACAAGCTTGTGTTTTTTAGTAATATTTTAATTTACTTAATTAGTTGTTGATGTACTGTGTTCACATATCAAGTTCTTGTATTGTGATATTTTTTATGTTAGCTTTGGAGAGTATTAATGTAAGAACATTATTGTTGGGGATGGAACTTGAATTTTAAATGTGAAAATTATATATATATATATATATATATATAATAGGTTTAAATATAAAATAGAAAGATTGACAATTTGTGGAGATGATAAACACGAAAGCCACTCATTTTATATAAAACTTCACAATCAGGAAGTATTAAAAAGGGTCACAGGAAAAAAAAAGAAGAAGAAGAGAAAAAAAAAAAAAGGGACCCTTCTGTGGCGCTTGCTTGAGGAAGCGCCACAGGAGGGGGGCCTCCTGTGGCGCTTGCGTCAGCAAGCGCCACAGTAGGACCCCCCTACTGTGGCGCTTCCTCAAGCAAGCGCCACAGGAGGTCCCCCTCCTGTGGCACTTCCTCAAACAAGCGCCACAGGAGGGTATTTTTTTAAAAAAAAAAATTTAAAATGTTGTGGCACTTCCAAGCGCCACAGCTTTTTTTAGTGGCGTCAAGATATGTGGCACTTCTCTAGCGCCACAGTTAATGCAATTATAAGCGCCACATCATTACTTTTTTGTAGTAGTGACACTTTGTCTTCTTCTTATATCTCCAAACTTCAATGTTATGCATTATCCATTCCCGATGTTTGTTCTTCGCATGGGTAACTAGCCACCACACCACATCCACCCTCTTTTGATCCATGTCTTCCTGAACATAAAAGTTTTAAGTTAGATCCAATCATATTGTAACATATAAAGTAAAAATTTACTCACATCAAGCATTGTGAAATTGTTCCACTCAAGCCTTCTAATATTTTCCCACATTTACAGCCACAATATCACATACATGCCACAGTCCCATCTAGACAGAAATAATAGCAAAACATTAACATACAATGGATACATCTATACATACAAGAGTATCCAACAATTTCACTAACTCACGCATTGCTCTGCTGTTGAACAACACCAAATCTAAAATCAAATGCAGGCTTGTGTCCATAGAGATCATGATTCTGGTGTGCGAGTAAATCACAAAAATGTTTGCTCTAACAAATTGCAAAGTTGAGAGCCAGTAAGTTTGTGCATGACAATAAAACTATTGCACACTTTGATTAGATGCAAGTTTCAATCATGCAATATAGTTATACAAAGATCCCAGAAACATATGAGCAAACACCAAAATGAGTTCAAACAAGAAGGAGAACAGAAACACTTGCCAAATGTCTGTTACATACCAACAACAAGTTTTGAATTGACATGCTTTGCAGAAAAGATAGGTTATTCAAAATCCATATTAAGTTGCAATAGAGAAGCACCATATGAACAAAGCATAAACTTCATAAACTTCATGCACAAATCCTGATTTTGTCATCCAGCACAGTGAACCACAATCTTAAGAGTATTTGTCATGGGTTGATTTGAAGGTTCTTAATGATATATCATGAAGCATAAAAGGAAAACAGAGTACAGTAGAGTTTAAACAGTCCATGACATCTAAATATACTCCCATTATAATAAGCCTACTCCAATTACATTTTGAAAGGGTTCAAGACAAGAAACTCAGCATAGTTTCAACTGAATTTTATCTCTTTAGAGAGCTCTACAAACTCTGGAATTCACTTCTTTATAAAGGAAAATTCTTCCACTAAACCATATTAAATTCAAAAGCCTCATCCTGTTGATTTATTTTAGAAAGCACCATATAAGCATGAACATTGCTAGTAAGTAAGGCATTTTAAATTATCTCACCGGATTTTGGGAGTAGGAAAATCCCTAGGCTTCCAAGCTTCTTCACTACTTGCCTGAGAACAACCACAAACAGCAGACAATGGTGGATGGCGTCCGAAGGAGTGTGGAATGCAAGAACAACCTGATGACGCGGGGAACAAATTAAAATCGAGATGCAAAGGCAAACTGAGCAAATCATTCTCACTAAATTTTGGGAGTAGAAAAATCCCTAGGATTCCGACCTTCTTCACTGTTTGCCCGAGAACAACCAAAGACGGTAGACAATGGTGGACGGCGTCCGAAGGAGTATGGAAAGCTTGTTTGACGAAGATTGGATCTGCTACACTGTACTCAAACACCAAGTTCCTCTGCCTTTTCTCCTTCCTCCCTCCCGCCTAAAATGTTGTCGTCAAACTAAAGGCTTTTTAGTCTTTTTAAGTTCAATTTTAATGACAATTAGGTATCCCATATGTGTTGGTGGCAAAGAGCAATTAATTTGCTTATTTAGTATTTACCAGCGATTTTCCCATTTTTTATTATTGTTTTATTTCTGTGAAAATAATTCTGATTACACTAGATTATATAGACTAAAATCAATATAATTTTTTCTTCTAATTTTTAGCAACTTGTTGAATCACGATCTACTTGAACGTTCACCCTCTCATGTTTCTAAACTTTAGCAGGTCTGTTAAAATTATATTTGTTGAAACAGATTCGGGATTTGCTTAAGTTTTAATATTTGCGAATTTTACTATATATATTCTGATTTTCATATTTATATTATCCTTCTATAGTTTCTGGAACTCTAAAGTACTGATGCATGAACAATCTACAACAAATGCATTAGAGAATATTGTAGAATTTTTTAATAAATTTTCTTTTAGAACACAAAAAATTATAAGATAATGTTCTAGAGTGTTTAAGTGATTAATTTCTTTTAAATTGTATGATATTTATCTATAATGTTTTGAATTTTGAATACTAAAAATAAAAATTTTTATTGAATATTATTATCTTGCTAGTATCAATGATTATATTTTGTTTCATATAATAAATATTAATAATAAAACTAAATAAAAACAAATAATAAAAAATAACTATATATAATAAAACATAAAGCCAATACATTATGATTATTAATAAATAACTGTTATATATGCCCTCAACATATATTACGATTAGGAACTGAGCATATATAGCATATGTA
The DNA here is from genome assembly GCA_963242795.1 of Inga leiocalycina. Lineage (NCBI taxonomy): Eukaryota > Viridiplantae > Streptophyta > Magnoliopsida > Fabales > Fabaceae > Inga > Inga leiocalycina. Next base: position 43,364,194 of record OY725332.1, read on the forward strand.
TATATGACAGTTCGGAACCATAATTTATGGCCTATAATAACCGTTATATATATAAACAATTTGGCCTCGTTGACCGACGCTGACGTGGTGACCTCTCATTGGCACCATGTGACATTGGTTGACCGATGACGTGGTGTTGACGGCCACGTCATCATCTTCAACCTCCATCTAGGTCAACCCGACCCGGTTGGAGCTCCGGCGGGTCATCGCGACCCGCAAACTTCGGGAGACCATATCTCCCTCGTTTTAGCTCCGTTTTTCGTGTTCTTAGTGTCGTTGGAATCGTAGTTCAGCGAACTACAAATCCTTGGCATTTATTTGATCTTAAAAACTCTGTTTTATTGATCAAATCATGAGTGAAGTTGCGGCGGCGACTAACAACCCGTGAACTTCTTTCCTTTGTTTCTCCCTCATCTGAACTCCGTTTGACGCGTTCTAAGCATCGTTGGAATCATCTCTTCGAGATCTACACATCCATGTCTTCTTTTGGGGCAAAAACACTTAGTTTTGAAACACCCCATTTTCCTCGACATTGACGGCACTGCGTAATCTGACCTAGATGTGTGTCCTCTGGGTTTCAAAGGCTCTTCTAACCTTTGAGGAGTAAAGGCTCTTGTTTTTGGTTCCACATTGGTCCCAAAAGACTCACCTTTAATATGAACGAAGAGGAAACGAAGCTTTGAGCCATGAATTATATATATACACACAAATTATATATATATATATATATATATATATATATATATATATATATATAAGATAACTAGAGGAGCAAATGATATTATCATGCATTCAATACATATTTAAAAAAACACCCAGCAACAAATATATATATCACATCTGAAGCTTTCAAATATGCAGAAGCAAAATATATACATATATATATATATACATATATATATATATATATATATGTTCACGTTTTGGAAAACATACCCCAAGATTCCCAAAAGTATTCACATATGAACCAGAGAATATGCATATCCAACGAAATTTCAAGCAATAGAGGCTACAGATATAAAGCTTGAAAATAAAATACAGTAGCACAGCGGAAAATATGATGGAGAGATATAAACAAATTATATCATATTATTATTCACATAGAATAATCACAGCCTCAAAGATCAAATGGCTCTGATACCAATGTAAGAAAAATATAACTAAAAAGAGATTAGGCGTACCTGGGCGAATCCATGTTCGGATCCGGGTCAAAGCTCCAATACTCCATATTTGTGCCCACACAATTATTAGACTACTAGAGCCTAATTGTGATTTGCACAGCAGATCACCAAAACCAGAAAGATGGTAGGAGAGAAGGGAATTGCCAGAAAACTCAATGGCGGGGTGAATTGCAATTGAGGAGGCACACCCTATTTATAGTGGTCTATGGAGGCCACTAATTAGGAAACGTGTGCACTCCTTCTTGCCCTCCAAGACAGCAATTAATTGATTCTCAATTAATTCCCTAATTATGGTGATTTGTTCCTCATTTAACAAATCCATAATTATTGCTGAATTATTCCCCAATCTGTATTTAATGCTGATTTTATTCTTATTTTGATTAGGCTACTTATTTCCTAATCAAATAGTCTGGCCCATCAAGGGCGGACTTGGACCCAAAGTTCAGCAGTTCTCATCATTTTTTTGCATGTAAGACAAAAAAAATTAAACTTTCAATTCTCAAAAGCTGTGTAGCACCAAGAAAAATGTATAGGGAAGAAAATGTACCTCAAATAAGTTCAATGCTGACACTGAAGCCACTGCCAGACCACCGAAAGTCTCGACAAGAAAGCCCATATCATCAATGTTGTGGCTATAGTTATCTTTCCTCAATCAGCACATACTCAGGGTTTCAACAAAGAAGAAAAAGGAGTAAGCAACATTAACAACTGATTAAAACCTTCATGCAAGCAAAGACAACAAAGGAGAACACTTGTAGAGGAAAGCAAGCGAGGGTTTATGAAAGCCAATGAAGGTCGTTGAACACGAGCACAACAGCATCAATAGAAACAAGGACCTAGCTATCACGATGGCGGAGAGAGAAAGCACGATGAATGGAGATGAGAGAGAGCATGCATGTGACTCCGTGAGCTAAGATATTAAGTCTGAGCATGAAAGTGAGAGGACCTATAAACAACTAGGGCAAATATTTCTATGCCTATCCTTCTTACAACCGATATAAATATTTAAAAATTATATTTATAACTACAATTAGACTGGCCTTAATAACAAACGGTCTAAAGTTTAATTTTTAAAATATAATTACATAAAATTTAAGAAACAAAATTAGGAAATAACATGAACTAATTATCTTTTAAAAGAAAAAACGAACAATTAATGATGATTGATCATAACACGAACTGATCATAATAAACAAAAAGATAAAAATATTTTTTTATTAAATTTTGGCCTAGAGGTGGCATTACATGCATGATATATATGATGATGATCGAGTGCACAAAATAATAATTATTTCAAAATATTTTAAAAAGGGAGTTTGAAACCAAGATGATCATCATCATTCCAGTAGGCACTATTTAGGCTATATCGTTAAGGATTTTGTCAACATTTGTCATTCGATCCTCCATTTGTCGAGTGATGCGATTTTGATGATCTATTAGCTCTATAATAGTTCCCAGGAGACGAAAAATTGCCTATGCTATTTCGTCCAAGGTTGGAGGTGGAAGGGACTGAAAAGAGGTGGCGGCCGCCAATTGCTGAGAGGGAGAACACTACCTTTTGAAAAATATAAGAAACTTCAACTTGTACAGGAACTAAAGGCCAATATATTTCTATTTGGGGATAAATGGCCTTGAAACTTCAGAATTTGAAGAAATATGGTCACAATATAGTATGCACTGGAAGTTGAAACTTTATTTAGACTGGTCGTCTTCTTTAAAGCGGTCTAAGTACTCATCTTTAGATTGGTTACAGTTTTCAACCGGTCTAAAATAAAGTGTACGTTGGAAGATGAAACGATATTTAGACCAATCATTAGTTAAAAGCGGTTTAGATAAATATATTTAGACCTTGTGACTTTTCAACCATTATGAATACCAAAAACAATTATAAAAAATAAACCTAAGATAATATAATTTACTAATGTATTATATATATATATATATATATATATCACATATGTGTGTGTGTGTGTGTGTGTGTGTGTGTGTGTGTGTGTGTGTGTGTGTGTGTGTGTGTGTGTGTATAAGTTAACTTTTCAAGCCAAAAGCAACAATTGAAAATTGAAACAAGGTGAGCAAGATCAAGATTAGAAACATAAATTTTTTTCATTAATTAAGTTGCTTGAGGTAGATACATCATTCATAAAAACATACATCTTTATATATATATGTGTGTGTAAACTCCTCATCCTTCCTCATCATCACCATACTCAAGAGATGAAGAAGAGGAAGGAGCGGAGGGGTCAAAAGATAAATTATACTCAACATCATTCTTGTGAGTATCATGTTCATCTTTTTGTTTAGAGAGTGCAGAAAATTGGCAATCCTTGATAAGCTGCGCTCCATGCATTCCACCCTAATATGGAGCTCTTCAAGAACCTACCACATTGAAGGGGCCAGTGGAGGTGTAGGATGCGGAAGAGGAAAGGGAGGATGAATAGATAAAGTTCTCTGGCATCTCACCATTGTTGATTGATCAGGAGAGAAGTGAGGTTGAAAGAGACATTTGAAGAAAAAAGGACAAGAGGAGTTTAAATAAACTGGACGAGAGAGTACATTGATCGAAGTAGCTTCAGATTTCGACGAGATGCGTTAGGGAAGATTACTTTGGTAGCTGAAATGATCGAAACTCTAAAATATTTAAGACTGGTCATAAAGAAATAATGGCCTCTAGATGGATGCTTAAACCGGTTGTATGAGCGTCAAAGTTTAAGAAGAATTCAAATTTTTAAATTTTCAAAATATTTAATCCTTATCAAGACCATATTATATTATAACTGGTTTAGAAAATATTATTTAGACCGTGCCGAAACACGACCGATCTAAAATTGTCTCAATATTTACAACAATGCCTTTTTTTTCTAATAGTGATTGCACACATTAAGGAGTTTTTATCTAAAGGCAGTCATGATTAAATATGGCATTTTAAAAAAATCAACATATATTTATTACAAATAACTAATATAACTATGATGCTACCAAATTTTAAGTAAGCACCGTAAATGTATGGGTCGTAAAATAGTAAATTGGCAAATCAAAGTCGTTCAACAGAAACTCAAAAATAATTACTGACTAGGCATTAAATTTCCTAGGTTTATTTAAGTTGAGTAAATCAATGATAATGAGATTAATGAGCAATTTAAAGATAATAAAAGAAAAAAAATAGTAAACTCGTGTTTCAAAGATTTCAATTGAGGAAAACAACCTAGAGCGACTAATCCTTTCTTTAAGTTTTAGAGTATGTAATTTCCCAAATAAATTTACTTAATGTTAACTTGTTAATCTAAAGTCTTAATGGATATAAGTATCTTTCGATCACTTACATCCCTCTCTCAAATTAAAATTATTATTCCTAACAATATATCTAAGAGGTAATAAATATCCAAATTCACTCTAATATTACTATATAGGTCTAATATGTATGTTCCTATCCTATTAACAAATTAGAATAAATTTCAATCCCGCATTACTTAATTCTTTAGTCCAATTAAGATCCTTTTTTCAAATGTAATCAAAATTCTCTAATTTCATACTTAGTGGTGTTTAAGCACTAAATAGACCAGTCATAACAAGATTAAATAAACAAGATAACATTAAATATAGTTTAATAGTTTAAACAAGCTCTAATCCAAGAATTTATTCATAGCTACTCTAGGTTCAAGAAAAGAATTAGCCACACATGGCTTTAACAAAATCTATAAAGAAATAAAGATAAAATTTAGAGTCAATAAATAGGTTTAAGAAAAGAGAAGAGAGCAAAGTCTTTGTTGCCGTCGCAATAGGAAAGGTCCTAGTTGTCCTGATCTTCTTTCTCGCTGCCTTCACGGATTGAAGAAAGTCCGACTTTTGGTACTCGCTTTTCTTTGCTGCTGAAATTGCTCCTCTGTGCTTGAATTTATTTTTCGCTGTCGCCAAGACTGCCTCCTCTAATTCTTCATTCTTTTTACGCTCGAGTCTCAGCTGTCCCGATCTACTAAGAACCTCGTCTCCCTTCTCTATATAATATCTCTTAGGTTCCTTTTTCTGTGTTGGGCCGCACTCCTCTTTATCCAATTCTTTATCTAAATCTCTTTTTTGATTCAAAGAGTTATTATTTGGCTCTATGTGCGAATCCGGAATCTCCTCCATAGATCACAACAATTGATTTCATCCTTCCTTCACGTGGGGTGCACGTCTTTATCACTTCAATTAACTTATTGCTGCCAGTTCCATGCCTTTTGTCTCTTCCTTTTCAATTCACTATATATATATTGATTGATGATTTGCTTCAGCTCCCTTTACTATTTTTTTTTTCCATTTGATTCTTTTTTATCTCTTTCTTCATATAATATCTCATACACAATAAAATAGGATATGAATAGATTTTATATCAAAATTTTTTTTATCCTAAATTTAATTAAAAGAAAAAAATATAAAAGATAATTAAATAGGTATAAAATATTAATAAATTTAATCAATTATGTCCTAAAATATATACCTATTTTATTATAAAATATATCCTTATAAAACTAACTTCCTTAATCTACGAAAGTTGGTTAGCTATTGCTCTTGTATTAACGACTGGAGTTAAAAGTTTATCTATATGTGGTCTGATACTGGGGTAAAGCCGAATACTGATTCAAAGCAACAGTCCAAAACTTGTAAAATTGGTAAAAATTGTTTATCATTATTATATCACATAATAATTAAATTTGTCTGCTATAGTAACTTGGTAATCTAAGATAACTACATAAAGGCAAAGGACTAAATTGATAAAAATGAAACTTGAAACCAAATTGGTACCAAATGGAAGAACCAACCAAAAGTTTCATTATCCCTTCTAATTAAAAAAGAAAAGAAAAAAGTAGAGAGAGGGATTTAAAGCTGCAAATATTTACTATAAGCTTCCAATCGACAGGTCAACTCCTTGATCTGGAATTCTGGATTGCCAGGGTGTCATCACGACCATATCCTCACCGTGTTGTTTACTTTTATATAAACCTTGGAAACTTGGCTCTAACACCATAATAATGATTTAAGAGAATTATATATATATATATATAGCTATCATCATAAAATTGAAGCATTTAGTGAAGATGGTGAGTATTGGAGTTGGTTCAAGAGTGGAAAGCTTGGCAAAGAGTGGGATCAAGTCGATCACAAAGGAGTATGTGAGGCCAGAAGAAGAGCTGATAAGCATGGGCGACGGGTTCGAGCAAGAGAAAAAGAAGTAAGAGCCGGAGGTTCCGACAGTGGACTTGAAGGAGATGGAGTCGGAGGACGAGGAGGTTCGGACGAGTTGCAAAGAGAGATTGATGAAAGCAGCGGAGGAGTGGGGTGTGATGCAGCTGGTTAACCATGGAATCCCCATGGAGCTCATCAACGCCGTCAAGGAAGCCGGCGAGACTTTCTTCGGTTTGCCGGTGGAAGAAAAGGAGAAGTATGCTAATGACCTGAGCTCTGGCAATCTTCAAGGCTATGGCAGCAAACTTTCCAATAGTTCCAGTGGAAAGCTTGATTGGCCGATTACTTATTCCACCTTATTTTCCCCGAAGACAAGCGTGGCTTGTCTATCTGGCCCAAAACACCCGCTTACTACACGTAAACTCCCTCCCTCCCTCTCTATGTATTTATATACAGAAGCAATATATGAGGTGAAGAATGAGAATAATGATACATATTGATGTAGAACGGGTTGGCCGAGTGAGTTGTTTAATGTTTTGGGGTGGGACTTGGAAGGGATATGGTGTTTGAGATGTGTTGAACAAAAGTGTTTGAGAATTAGGTTTTGATGCCGATTGATGTAGAACGGAGAAAAATAATAGGGAGGAAAAGAGGAGAGAAAGAGAGGGGCCGGAAAAAGAAGAGCAAACAAAGATAGAAATTAATTAGTAAATGACAAATAGAAAACCTAGAGAGAAAGAAACTAAAATTCTACTCAATATTTACCGGCGTACAAAATCAGATGTGTTGAGCGTTATATTTTAGATGCCTTAAAAAGTTAAAATTAAATGAAAATATTCTAAAATCTAAAAATTAAAGATGAATTAAAACAAATTAAATCTTTTGAAAATTTCTCCTTAATCTTCACATCTCCTTGCTAGCTAGTCTTCAAATCTTGTATATTCTTCAATTATTCGTTTTTTTCCCTTTTCTATTTCTGAGTTTATGCAGTGAGGTTGTAAGCGAATACGCAAGGTATATGAGGAAGCTTGTGAGCAAGATTCTTGGAATGCTATCACTTGGGCTGGGACTAGAAGAAGGGAGGTTAGAGGAATAAATGAGAGGAATGGAAGAGCTTTCACTGCAATGGAAGATAAACTATTACCCTATTTGTCCTGAGCCTGATAAGGCTCTTGGGTTGGAAGCTCACAAAGATCCTAATTCACTCACTTTCCTCCTCCACAACTTGGTGCCGGGATTGCAACTTTTCTACGGCGGAAAATGGGTAACGGCTAAATGCGTGCCGGATTCGATTCTCATGAATGTCGGCGACACCATTGAGATTTACAGCAATGGCAAGTACAAGAGCATTCTTCACAGAGCAATGGTTAACAAAGAGAAGGTCCGGATTTCATGGACTGTGTTCTGTGAACCACCTAACAATATTATTCTGAAGCCATTACCTGAGCTTGTTTCTGACGCAGAACCTGCTCGCTTCTCTCCTCGTACTTATTCTCAGCATATTCAGCACAAGGTTTTCAAGAAAACTGAGGAACCTGTTGATGCAGATTGCACTAATTAATCAGTCAAAGTTTTTTTTTTAATGGAACTAATTAGTCAAAGTTGATATCGTGTAATACCTATGTAATAGGCCGGCCTTATGCATGTGATTTGTGGGTTTGTCTCTATCGTTGGGTTTCTTTGTGACAATTTTTCTTAAAATAAAGAATATTATTGGCTTCCTGTCCATTTCATGATATGATCTTAGATGCGTCCGAGTGTGAAGTGCCACGTAATTCCTACCTACTCTTCTAGTTCTATTTGTAGTTCAGACAGAGAAGGTTTATTTTAATTCTAGTTATAAATAAAAAATCATTGAATTTTTTTATATGAATGTGCAATTATATCCTTAGTTTATTATTATGTTAACTTTGTTTTTATAGGATATATTGCATATTATATGGGGGTTAAAGTTAAAAAGTTATTAAATTTTAAGGTAAAGCTATTGAGATTTAAGGGCATTTGTTTTGTGAAATATACTTGAAGCGGCTTATAAATATGATCAGAAGAGTAATATTCCTCTGGTCCTATTAATAGGGTAAAGAAAATATTTTTTGGTTCTATTTATAAGGCATGTCATACAATTTTTTAAATGAATGTTTAATTTTCACTACTACAAAAAAGCACAAACTATGACGCTTAATTTAAAAAATATTATAATGCTTGGAAAGCGTCATAGTATCCAGTGCTATTAAAACAAGTTACGGCACTTCTTAAATATATGAAAGCGTTGTAGCTTGATTATTTAATTTTTTTAATTATAAAGCTATGGCGTTTCTCCAGGAAAGTGTCATAGGAAGTGAATGACTTCCAATGACACTTCCTTAGAAAAACGCCATAGAAAGTCTTTTTTTTAAAAAAAATTGTAATTATTTTATTTTTCTGATGTAAACCTCCGTTTATAATTTAAAATTCACAGTAATTTACAATATAATATATAGTAAAATGAAATAATATAGCACGTATCTTTTGCAATATTGTGTTTTCATGTATCAAGTATAAAAGAACTCCAACATTTAACTTGCTTAAACTTTAGCCGTATACATTACTTCTACGGAGGATTAAACTAAATATAATTATATTTGTAAGCTTCAAAATTAAAAAAATTACAATATATAGAAAGTTCAAGAAGACAGAATTGAAACTTCAAGTAAATACCTGAAAACAAAATTATGAGCACACATATAAGATTCATGAGATATTTTAACTAAAAAAAAAGTGGACCAAATGTTGAAAAAAAAGCCACTTACACGTTAGGGAGCTTTTGAAGGAGGCCAGACAAAAAAAAAACATGTGAGAGATGAAGCTTTGTACTACAACTGAGGTATGTGAAATGGAGGAGCTAGAGGGAACGCAGGAAGATGAAAATGAAAATGAAAATGACAGGCTGTGAAAATTATATAGCAACATGGTGGGAAAAGCTATGACTCTTTCTTAAGGGAGTGTCATTAAAGGCATATAATATATATGCCTTCAATGACACTCCTTTGAGAAAGCGCTATTAAAGGCACTATTATATTGTTTGCAGGACTGTAAGTATTTTTTTTTAATGCAGAAGCTTTCGTCAATTGGTACTATTGTTTTCTTTCTTTCTTTTTTAAACTTTAAAATCTATCATGAATCTTAACTTATAGTTTTATATGTGCTTATAATTTTTTTTCAAGTATTTGCTTGAAGTTATAACTTTCTCTTAAACTTCCTGTGCATTATAAGTTTTGAAATTTTTAAGCTTACAAATATAATTTTGTTAGTTGTTACTTGTTTAATTTGCTCAATGTCTTTTATATTTAACTTATTACTTAAAATTATTTTTTTTAAAAAAAATTTATATATCTACTTATTTGAGAAAAAGTTGAAAAAGTCTTTAAAAAAAACATTGAAAAAGATGTATTAAGCCTTTAATGGCACTTTGTTAAGGAAGTGTCAACTTTCTTCACAAGTGCCATTAAAGGCTTAATACACCTTTTCCAGCATTTTTTTTATAATATTTTTTCAACGTGTTCTCAAGTAAAGTAGGCACATAGAAACTATTTTTTTTAAAAAATAATTTTAAGTAATAAGTTAAATATAAAAGACATTGAACAAAGTAAACAAGTAAAAACTATAATAAAATTATATTTGCAAGCTTAAAAATTAAAAAACTTATAATACATAGGAAGTTTAAGAGAAAGTTGTAATAATTTCAAGCAAATACTTGGAAGAAAATTATAAGCACATATAAAACTATAAGTTAAGATTCATGACATATTTGAAACTTAAAAAAGAAAAGAAAACCATAAAGCCAATTGACGAAAGCTTCTGTATTAAAAAAAAACTTACAGTCAGTATAGGAAGTTTTGGATAAAATTGTATATATTATCAAATCCTACAAGGAGACTTTTGTATTGTAAATAAATGCTTAATGTCAGTATGTTTTCGCTATTTATATATGTCTTACGAAATTGTACACTTATTACTCTATGTATATCGAAACGTTAAGGGGTGTGATATAAGGAATTTTCAGTATATTTCACATAGACAATCAAAAATTTTAAATTTCATTAACTCTATCTTAAAAGTCAACACGATTTCAACTTTACCCCTATTTACTATACATTTTCCACGAAAATAACAACAACAACAATAACAATGTATTCTCCCACTATGTGGTGTCAACTATATGGATTATACGACGCTATTAAGCTCAATCAAAAACCAAATCTTTGGATAAACACTACTATAAAATATAGATTTAACGGTGATAATCTTATGGCACCTCTATTTTTAAAAAAAAAACATGTGGCAGCTATGACATTTGATCAGGAAAGCGTCATAGCTGGCTAATACCTTATATGGAGCTTGGCTGGGGAAGTGTCATACAATGGGTGTTTTTTTTATTAAAAAAAATTACTCCCTTTGTATAGCGCTTGCCCAAGAAAGCGCCATACAAGGTATCAAGAAGCTACGACATTTTTCTGGTCAAGCGTTATACAAGAAGTTATTTAATATTTACTAAATTCCAAAATCTCACCTCATAATAAATGCACTATTGTTTGTAGGGAAATACAAGTCTGACTATAAGTCTTATTTGAAGAAATGCCATAAGATTATCACCGCTAAATCTATATTTTGTAGTAGTGTTTATTTAAAAATTTGGTTTTTGATCGAGCTAATTAGCATTGTGTAATCCATATAGTTGACCCCACATAGTGGGAGAATACATTGTTATTGTTATTGTTGTTGTTGTAATTTTCTTGGAAAATGTGTAGTAAATAGGGGTAAAGTTGGAAACTTGTTGACTTTTAAGATAAAGTTAATGAAATTTAAAATTTTTGATTGTCTATGTGAAATATATTGAAAACGTCTTATGTCACACCCCTTAACATTTCGATATACACAGAGTAATAAGCGTATAGTTCTGTATGGCATACAGAAATAGCGGAAACATACCAACATTAAGTACTTGTTTACAATACAGAAGTCTCCCCGTAGAGTTTGATAATATATACAATTTTGTCCAAAAATAATAAAATAAACTAATGATAACCAACGGCTTCATTCTCTTGACTTGGATACCTCAGTTGTCGGTATTTATAGCTTTGCCCCTAGAGCCGTTAGCTTTTGCTTGAATATTTTGAATTTAAGGAAAGGGTGAGATTCGGGGAAATATCAGCAGCAAACAATATCAATATGCATGCAAGATAAGTGCTTAATGCATGACATGGTTACTTTACACAACTCATGTTGACATAATGATATATCTGCATGCTTGATATTTTAAACAAGATATTTATGGCCATAGTATATATAGAAACAGAGCATCAATCATTCATTCATGTTTCACATAATCAAGCAAAACAATCATATGCATCAATATACAAGCACAAATATTAAATACATGTATGAGAGGTAAGTTCACTACCTTAATTACTCTTCCCTGATTCCTCATATCGTTCCAATGTCTAGCCAATCTTATATCTGGCTCGGGTTATTGCCAAGTCCTAAAATTCAAAACATACAAGAATTGAGTCAAGATCTATTCATGTACTACTTTAGACTTCTCCAAATAGTTTTTGTTAGTTATATAAGTTTAAAACTATAAATTTATCAAAATACTCCTAGGGACCTTGTCTACTTCCCTTTGTACCCGGTCCACCTGTACTTTTCCAAATTTTTTTTTTATATAAGGGGCTACCTGGACAGCTGGTCAAAATTTTTTTTTTTTTAATATAAGGGGCCACCTGTGGCGCCTACCAAGGAAGGCGCCATAGGTGGTAAATTATTTTTTTAATATTCAACCAGTTGGTCACGTGGTAGCCAGCTGGTCAAAAAAAAATTTTTATTATAAAGGGCCACCTGTGAGGCAGGTGCCACTGGTGGCCCAGTGTGTCGCCTTCCTTGGCAGGCACCACACTTGAGCCAACCAGCTGTGGCACCTAGTCCAGCAGGCGCCACAACTGGTACTCAAAATTAAAGAAAAAATAAAATACAAAAGGATAAAAAAGGAAGCTGTGGCGTTTGTTTAAAGAAGGATCGCAAAATGTGCGCCACCTTTTGACCTTTTTGTAGTAATGTTCGTAAAATCTTTGCCAAATGACAGTTTTACCCTTGACAACCCCTAATTAGGGTTTTAGGGCTATTTTTGACATTTCACTTTCTACGGCTTTTCTGATAAATTGATCAACATCAACCCTACACAATTTTTCCTCCAGAACACATTGAAACCATCAAATTGATGAAATTTCAGCTCCTACCCCTATTTCCAGCCTTGGCCGAAACCTATGCTAAGAAATAAGGAAATTTTGATTTTATATTTTAACCCTTAATGCTCGCTCCTTTTCACTCATAACCATTTGTTTAACCATTTAAACACTAATTAAATATGATTTAAGAAAATTTGGACAGCATAATCCTTTAGGGTTTCAACTCCCCTAATTTACAAATTCATCAAACAATCCACAAACCAAGTCAAGAATCATCACAACAACAATAACATCAATACACGAAAGGATTTGAGATTTTTAAAGTTACCTCTTGATTCTTGATCTTGCTCTCTCTAGGGCGTCACTTCCTCTCTCTTCAACCTTGAAAATTTCCTTGCTACACAAGGTTTTCATGGAGAAGAAGAACTTAGAAGAGGAATTACATAAGTTAAGAGGCTTAATTACTTGAAATCACCAATCTTACCTTTGATTTTTGGCCTCTTGAGCCCCTTCTTCTCTATAGTTCTTCAAAGCTTCTATGACACTTTCTCTCTCTTCCTTGGGTGCTTATTCGTGAAAATGGAGGAGGAAAAGATGGAGATGAGACTTTAAAATATCTTCATCATCTTTCTTTAATAAATATTAATTTATTATATTTTATGACACCTTTTCTTTTTAGCCTTATCTCTTCTCAATTTTGTGTTATAAATCTCTTTTGACTTTGAACCATTATTTCCTACCTCTTTATTTAGCCCAAATACGCTAACCATGGTCCAAGTTACACCGATTGGGTTTTCTTCATTTAGCCTGACCAATTTTGCAAAATATGTTATTTAATGGAACTTCCACATGTGCTCAAAGTTTAATAAATCCTTATTTAATCCCTTTTTCTTGAGATTATAACACTTGGCATAATGTTAATCCAAACAAATATTTCCCCCCTAATTTCCCTCAAATAGCGGAAATTATCATAAGAAAAGGAGAATAAAATGACTTTATGAATTATCAATTTATCTCCTGAATTTACCCACAATTGTTGACTTTCAACTTTTGTATTTCATTCTTTTTTTAGTCAAAAATGTTTCAACTCTTAACATAAGTATTTCAAATATCCATTTTCCTTCTTACTTCTTTATTTGAACGTCCACACATATGGATAATGGGAAAAATATTGGCTTTTAAATTTTTATTTGTCAATTGACTATTTTGCTCATACATTTTTGTATTCAAGTTTGGGCCTTTTTCTTTTTCCTCTTCTTTAGCAAAAATCACAATTAATTAGGCCCAACTCTTGTGTTCTTCTGTTCATTATGTTAGGCTCCACTAACGGGCTTTTTGGACAGACCAAAACTAGCTTCATGCCTTGTTCTAACCCAATTCTAATGAAAATGGAAATTCACTAGTTTCTTAAATTCCACACATATAAATATTCACCATCTCATTTTATTAGATACCATAAATAATTACAATACATATTGAAAAATAAAAATTGTGGGGATTACACCTCATATGGTGGCATGTAAATTTAATTAATGACTTATGACTCAGACACAAGTACTTAGTGCCCGTTTGGATTAGCGGTAGAAAAGTAGCTTTTTTTTGTTATCTGACTTTAAGAAAAGTCAAATAATAAAAAGTCAAAATGTAGATGTGATTTGTGTTTGGATTAGCGGTAGAAAAAGTGACCTTTTTTCTAACCTTAAATGTGTTTGGATTAGTATTTAAAAAGTCCGTTAAGATGGAAAATGACTAAAAAGGACATGAGTCTTATTGAATACTACATATACAATTTTTTTCCTAATTAATATCATTTGTATTTTCTCTATTATTTCTCAAAAAAATGGCCAAATATGAATTTTGTTCATAGATTAATTAAATATGACTATTGAATAGTATTTTATTTTTTTAATAAAAGCAAAAGGAACAAAAAGAACTATACCCTTTTGTTTTTTTTTTCATGTTTCTCTCCTCTCTCTCCACGGCATGACGTGACTTTTTTCTGAAAAGTAAGCCACAGCTGCTTAACAAGTATCGCGCGCGATAGATCATTAAGTGAGATTGTTTTACCGCTTTCCCAAACATTAATAATTATGGTCACTATGCTTTTTTTTCTCTTTACCGCACGTTTTTCCCTCTTACCGCTTTGGCAAACAGACCCTTAATAATTTCTCTAGAATATGGATTTTATTGGATTCATAAATCGATGCGGATTTTACTGTAGTATATGAAATGGTCAGACACCTAAAAAGTCGATCAAATTTGTCGTTGTCCATAAATCACTTTAGTAAGGTTACGGCTTCTCTCCGCTGCCCATTAAAATATGCTGCCATCCTTTTCCAGCGACGTTGTTTTACGTGTAGAGTGGCTTTTGGAATTTGCCTAGTGGCTTTTGGAATTTGCCTCGGTCTCCCCACAATCTGACCAAAATCTACTTTAATGTTTTCATAGTTTCTTTTCCTTTATAAGCTGAAGATATTATTTAATTGTTTTAAATTTAATAATTAATAGTAATAATTTTAGATTTTGAATTTATGTTTTTATTTTTCAATTAATGATAGGGTAAAAAATTTCATCTTTTTCTAATATTTTCAATTTTTTATGCTTCTTTAATAAATTTACAGAATTATTTAATTAAAAAAATAAAATTAGATATAATATTTTTCAGAAATATCTCTGAAAAACCAATATATAAATTTTCTCGCTGAAATTGAAAAAAAATATTATTTTTTATAAGTAAATCAATTTAACTTCATGAAATCATGTAAGCATTTTCTTTTAAGTAAATTGACAATATATTAAAATATGAAATATTAATAGGATAAAATAAATAAATTATTATTAGTTTGACCTTTTCATATGATTCTTGAATTACAGATTTGTTTTTTTAAAAAATATATATTGGTTTCTAGAGATATTTCTGAAAAATACTCCTTTAGGTCTTAATATAAGACATATTTACCTAATTTGATTAGATTAAAGAAGTTAATTAAATTATTCAGTATAACATGTATTTTCTAAAATACCCTACTCATCTTTCTTAATTTCTTCCTTCCCTCTCCACCTTGATCATTGTAAAAGGGGCATCAATAGGGGCATATTAGGAAAGGATTAACAAATATGAAAACTATGTGTATATTAAATCAAATTCTCAAATATACCTTATATTAAGGACCATGGGAGTATTATATCTAATTTTATTTGTTTAAGTAAATAAGTCTATAAATTTATTAAAGAAGCATAAAAAATTGAAAATGTTGGAAAAAAATTGAATGTTTTACCCGATCATTAAATTGAAAAATAAAAACATAAATTCAGAATATAAAATTATTACTATTAACTATTAAAAATTTAAAATAATATGAAAAAATTGCACATAGTCCCAATCAAGAAAAAATATGACAGAAAGATCTCTTGAAATACTCCCTCCCATCCTAATTATAAGATAAAGTTGACTTTTTTAGAGAAATTAAGGAAGCTAATTAAATTATTTTAGAGTATTTATATTTATATTTTTTTTTCAAACTAATTAGTTTGACTAATAAATTAATATATAATCTAAAAATACATAACATATGATATAATTAAGTAAATTATCTAGCTTTCTTAATCTCTCCAAAAAAAGTCAACTTTGTCTTTTATTTAGGACCGGAGGTAATATCAAATTTGCAATGAAGTCCCATGGGACATTTGTGCAATATATTCTGAATGTGAAAAGTTCAAAATTCACTTAATAAATACACAATCATTCGTTCCCTCTCTCTATTTAATCAATAGGGTTATTTTGGACTTTTCATATGTGAAATATATTATAAAAATGTTCCATGGGACTTCATTACAAATTTAAAATTTTGAGGGTTCTTAATATCGTATTTTCTCTTATTTAGTACTTAGGTGCAATATTCCGAAATAATATCTTCAGCATCTAAAAGGAACAGAAACTCTGTAAACATTAAAGTAGATTTTGGTCATATTGTAGGGACACGAGGCAAGTTCCAAAAGCCACTATCCTCGTAAAACGACATCGCTGAAGAGAGAAGGATAGCAGCAGATATAATGGGTAGCATATTAATAGCCAATGTTGCCATGGATCAACTGTCGTTATTTACTCTCCTCCAATAGGGAGAGCATGTGCTTGTCCTTTTTACAAGGTAAACAATGAATTTGGTAAGATGTTATTTTTCCCAAAATAATAAATATGTAAAAAATTTGACTTGTTAGGGTGGGTGTGAGTCTTTGAGCGAGGGAGAATGTGGATAATTAATATAGTGAGATTGGCTAATATAGTTAATAGGGGTAAAAACAAAAAAGAAATATATATATAGTATAACAATTTCATATAAATTTTATTGTCTCATATATCTCTAAAAGCAATTCTTAGTAAAAATAAGAAAACAAAAGCCTCTTCAAAATAAATACGTATTACTTTACCATTCATAAAGAAATGATCGAAACAGAATTTAATATCCAATCTTTTTAAAAAGTTGAATTTTCAGGATATATACTTCGTATATAGGTTTCAAGTATATGTGTACTATAAATAATAAAATTTTGAGTTGAACGAAATTAGTAATGGAGCATATTTTGAACTGGATATATTTCGAGAGGAATATAAGTATGGCTATCACACCCCTTAATTATTTTGAGGCATAGGGAATATGAAATTAAATCTTCAATGCAGTAATATAAAAGAATTGAATCCCGTCAATAACTTGAGTCATCAACTGATACATTTTTTAAAACTGATACATTTTTTAATGCGATGCTTATCACAGGATAAGTGCATCCAAAAACCAAAGATCCACTATATATTTGGGTCTCCGTATATAAGTTTTCAAAGAATTAACTTCCCATTTTCATAATTTCAGCCGCATCATATGTCCACCCCCCAATATCAAGCTTTAAAGCCTCAATTTTATTCCTTCTTCGCCTGCTATTAGCCACTGAATGAAAATATTTTGTGTTTTGATCCCATCCACATACTAATTAACACGAGAGTATTGTAGCCACATGACTTCTTCCCGTGTCAAGAGTGTCTCCAGCTCGCCCCATAGCTCCCCTCGTAACTTTTCAAGAGACTCGGAGATACCAACCGAAGCTATCTTTGCATTAATCCCATCTAATCATCGATATAAACTTTCTTTTATGTAGAAGATGTTACCAAAAACCTCCTTATTCCATAGCCTCAAATCCTCCGTGAACTGATCTATGGATCTGCACCAGTCGTCTCCCAAACCCCAATGACGCTGCACAAACTTCTTGAAATCTTCATGCATAACCCAGGGGGCAAAGAATCTAAAAGGCCTTTGATTCATTGCAGTGAGAACATGAGATTCAGTATCCAGAAGCACCGGACAATGATCGGACTTATATTTTGGCAGGTGTGTCACAGTTGCATTAGGATTCTCAGTAAACCAACAGTAATTCACCAAGGCCCTATCAATTCTGCTTTGGGTAATCAAATTGCCCCATGTAAATCGAGGACCACTAAAACCAATATCAAGTAACTCACTATCCAATAACCAATTACAAAAGGACCTATCAATACCTGTATTCTCCCCGTGTTTCTTACTCCAGCGTTCTTTAGGACATGAAACTGCATTGAAATCTCCAATCACCACCCAGCCTCTAGCAATCGATTGTTGAAAACCCTCAACAGTGGGCTAAAGTTGCCGTCTAATAACCATATTTGAATTCCCATAGACCACAGTAAGAGACCATTCTGCACTTGTGCCTTTGTTAACCATACCATGAACAAATTGATCACCATAACAAGTCACAGAAAAATGTAACGTAGAATCCCAGAATAACCATATACCTATACTAAATCCCCAAGCTTCCACAATGTGCATATTCATCCATCCCAATTTCCTTGCAATGAGCTTAGCTTTCATCCCCTGCTGTCTGGGCTCTCACAAATCAAAGAAATTAACCCCACGTTTGACAACAACATCACTAAGTAATTTGGTAAAAGAGGCACCACCGGTACCCCGAGTATTCCAAGTCATAATAATCATAAAAAATTGATAAATATGAAGAAGAGCACAACCAAATCAATCATTATTGAGACATATGCCCCTCCTACACCTCGACAACACCATTCATCACCACATCATCAACAGTCCCAAGCAGATTAATTGGACTTGCAAAATTCACCCCTTGTTCTGCACCTGGGTCAAGAGGATCAGTGGCTTCTAGGCGGATAGTAGTGGAATTAGGGTCTATTTGAATAATATTTTTTTTAATTCTTAACCCAGCCTCCCCACTTGAATTATACGACGATTCAGCTTTATGAGTTAACTTGTGAGAGTTAAACAAATGAGAGTCTACTTGAGTTCTTGTTTGCTGCATTTTCGAGCCCATACTCAAAGATCCGTGGGAAGCTCCCTCCTCAATCCCTTTCTTCTTTGCTGTCTGTGTCGCACGTGTTTTATTCAACGTCTTCAATTGGCCAACACTATTCGGATTCTCACAAATTCTCTCTTTTTTTCCTACATTTAGATTATCCGATCCCTTATTCCCCTTACTCCCTTTACTTATTTCAATTAGATGACCAGAGTTCCCTTTTGATTCATGCGATCTTTCTCCTGACTTTGAACTGACACGAATCTTGCCTTGATTTTCACTATCATTATAACCCCCATCATTAATTCTCATATCTTCAACATTAAGAGCCTCAAAACGTGATCCTCCTCCCGTATTTCGAGAATGTAAATCACTCCTAGACTCACGCCCATGATTACCATTCCCTGTGTTCAAGATCCATTGTCCCCTTCTACGACTCGGTTCGACCATCCACTCCCTATACATCCTGGAAGCGGTCTCAGAGCATGTAGCCTCTTGTATAGTATCTGTGGAAGCCGACGGGTTCGACATGCATGGCGACTTTAACGTGCTTATCGCTTGATTATTAGGGCAATGTGCCGTGTCGTGGCCATACCGTCCACATGAGAAGCAAATCAAATGCAAACCCTCATAAACAATCTTCTTCTCTTTCCCATTAACCATCAATGACGGAAGTAAAGGCGCACTCAGATCGACCTCAACACATATACGAGCAAAACAACCTTTGGTTTTTCGAAGGGTGTTTGTATCCACTTTTAGAACCCTTCCAATTTGGTTACCCACGACATATAAAATACCCTTATCATAGAAATCAACTGGGAATTTAGGAATTCTCACCCACGCTGCTATTTTGGAAACCTCACTAGAATCAGGATCAAACTTTGACTTCCATGGTTGCACTGCTAGGTAGTGATCCACATATAACCAAGGGCCTCCTGTTAATGCAAAATCATAGTCTTCCTTATTTCTCATACGAACCAGAAAATACTTGGATCCTATCTCAATAGTTTCAACCTGGCCTCTACATCCCCACAGCTATTGCAGTTTGTGACCTAATTGATCCTCATGCACCATCCTGCCAAGGAGTCTAACAAACAACGATGTTGACCATTTCTGCGCAAGCTTCTTTCTAAACTCTGGAGACACAATTATGTTTGGTCCATTCTTCGTCATCTCCACTTCAAGCCTAGACTTCCATCCGTCCCCTCTCCACCATTCTACTTCATCATCTGAACAATCATTTTGCTTCTGATCCTCCACACATGCATCCTTGTATGACCGTTTAGGTTCTTCAGGTATGGTGTTTTCCCGTACAATATTATCGTCACTCATCCAGTCCTCAACCCGGGGGACTAAGGATTGCCTATTTGTGAACTCTTCATCATCATCATGAATTTTCTTCCTACTATGCTCCAAGGCCTCCCTCTCCTCCAGCATTGGCGCCAAAACCATTCTCACTGGACTATGTTCTCTCTCCCGCTCATTCTTCTCTTGAGCATACAACAAATAATTTAACTTTTTTTACTTTTATCTCCACTCACACTCACTCTCTTTATATTTTTTTTTCTTCAGACAAAAAAAAAAAACCAGCAGCAGATCAATTCGAACAGACAAAGCTAAGCAACACAAAGAACCTGGAAATTAATAGCCAATGTTGCCATGGATCAACTGTCATTATTTACTCTCCTCCAATAGGGAGAGCATGTGCATGTCCTTTTTACAAGGTAAACAATGAATTTGGTAAGATGTTATTTTTCCCAAAATAATAAATATGTAAAAAATTTGACTTGTTAGGGTGGGTGTGAGTCTTTGAGCGAGGGAGAATGTGGATAATTAATATAGTGAGATTGGCTAATATAGTTAATAGGGGTAAAAACAAAAAAAAATATATAGTATAACAATTTCATATAAATTTTATTGTCTCATATATCTCTAAAAGCAATTCTTAGTAAAAATAAGAAAACAAAAGCCTCTTCAAAATAAATACGTATTACTTTACCATTCATAGAGAACTGATCGAAACAGAATTTAATATCCAATCTTTTTAAAAAGTTGAATTTTCAGGATATATACTTCGTACACTACAAAAAAACATCCCATTAGCCACGGAAATTACCCACGGAATTCCGTGGGAAAAATCATTCCAGACGGACATTTAAGATGGAATTCCGTCGGTAAAGAATTACCGACGGAATTACCGACGGATCCAATTCCGTGGGCAAAAAAACCATGGCAACTATCTCTTGGGACGGAAAATGAGTCCGTGGGTGATTTAAGACGGACTTACCGACGGAAATTTCCGTCAGTAATTACCCACGGAATGCCGACGGAAATTTCCGTCGGTAATTTGGGAAGGAAGTGCGTGGAAAATTACCCACGGATTCTGAGACGGAAGTCCGTGGCTATTTACCCACGGAATTCTGAGATGGAAGTCCGTGGCAAATAACCCACGGAATTCTGAGACGGAAGTCCGTGGTAAATTACCGACGGATTCTGAGACGGAAGTCCGTGGGAAATTACCCACGGAATTCTGAGACGCAATTCCGTGGTAAATTACCCACGGAATTCTGAGACGGAATTCCGTGGCTAATTACCCACGGAATTGTGTCTCAGAATCCGTGGGTAAATTTGATTTGGCAAACAAATTTGACAGTATCTGTTTCTGCGCCATTTTTTTAATAATTTCCATTACATTAATTTTTGGAAAACAAAATTTAAAATGCTCAGCAAAGTAACCTGATCATTGAAATAGAAAGTAACTTGATCACTTAATAAGGCAATATGTCACAAGTTCGAAGTCATGAAATAGTAAAAAAAAGTGTGTCTAGAACTTAACATTAACAAGTGTACGGAAACATAAGAAAGCTACAACAAGTTCTCAACTCTAATTTTCATGTTCTTCATTTGCATTGGTAGTAGAGGGGCCCGCAGCAATGGCATTGTTAGAGAGATTAGGCAATTGAATCCCCATTCCTTGCAATGCAGTCATAATCATATCAGTTGCTTGTTTAAGATGTTGATTTTCTTGTTTGAGATATTCAGTCTCTTGTGTGAGGTGTGTTATCCTCGTGTGCAATTCTTGAACGTTAGAATCCCCCGTTGAGTTGATGGAAGGAGGTGAGATAGAAGAAACAATATTTTGATTTTCAGATCCAAGCCCATAGATTCGACCCTTCTTGTTCTTACTACCGGTAACCTCTAACCACAGATTAAGTTCATCCTGATTAGATTGGACACTGCCTGTCTCAGAACTAATAGATGCCTTTAGTCTCAAAAATTCATCCTACAAAAAAAAGTACATAAAATAAGTACATCATAACATATTTATTTCCAGATCAGATTTATCATATAATTCTGCTCGTTGGAACAATTCTATAATTCTACTTCATATATACACATATATGTATCGTTCTCATCTGCTTTATATTATTCATCCCAAAGCCAAATCATTGATCAAACATTGACATTATTACTGCTACTACTACCACATTATGTGTAAAAGCAACACCAAAAAGCTGCTATATATGCGCACTTTCATTGAGTATATTTATGTGAATGTGAGCCTTTCTTTTCTCTTCTCTATTCCTGTACTGTTCGTTCATTATCCACTATCCTGGGGGGCATCTCTGTTTTCTCCCATATGCTCCAAACAACATGCTGACAAATTCCATTTATTGATTCTTTTGTTTCAGCTTTGAGTACGTAGCATCTTTAATTTATGTTCCCCCCTCTTCTCCACAAATATGCCTCCAACAACAACAAACACTCACACTCACAACCCTCTCTCGTTTTCTTATCTCGGTAAGGCAACTGTTAAATAAAATGACACACTTTCTGTAATTAACACACACATACACATCATAGCTAGTTTTGGTGCCCTGCATGCATGTATGGATACAAAGCATATTCCAATCTTTGTTGCCAATTTCATGTATTTTTTTTCCTTTTGGCCAAAGCCAATTTCATGTATTGGAACCGACATGTATATACAGAAGAGGCGAGCTGTGTGTACTATTAGATATAAATATAGAAGACATATATATACACATATATACATGCATTGGAATCATTCTTAGAATCATTCTTAGAATCACTTTTATAACACATATAGCTATAGAATTCACTAACCCATGCATGCATCACGCAACTTTTTTTTTGTTTCCTGGGTCTTCCATGACCTTTCTTAAAATGTAAAAATGATGAATCAATATATAGAGATGGGCTAGAAAATCAAACAAGATTCTAATATATATATATATATATATATATGTATATATAATAGGAAGTCATTGTCATTTCAACTCTCTAAAATCTAAATGGTTTTTGACCCAACAATTAGGTGAGAGAACTGAGTGATCATTATTAATTCAACAATATGTTGCTCTTTTCAACCTTAAATTCAGCATTTACTTTGACTAAAGAATGTATCTCAATTGTAATTGGGTTTTTGGCATGTCATATGTGCAAAGCATGGCTAGCTAGTATAATGGCAAGGGTCACAAATCCATCCGCACACAATCCAAGCCTCATATTTCTTGGATCATATACAAAGTTTGGATATGTTCTATCAAAAACCTTCCATGCTTCACCATCAGAAGGGTGAGAGAGAACATTGGAACCTCGACGATTCTCAAAGTGCCATCTCATTTCCTTTGCCGTTTTTTCAGAAGCAAATAGTCTTTGTAATCTTAGAATGAGAGGTAAGTAAAACAACTGCTTCCTTGCAACTTTCTTTTTTCTTCTTCGACACTTCTTAAAGGAATATCTTTCCTCACAACAGAACTTACATTTTGTTGTATTAGCGTCATCTTTATAATACAACATACACCCATTCACACAACAATCAATCTTCTTATAATCTAGACCTAACTTTGATACTAACTTCTTTGTTTGGTACAAGTCAGGAAGCATAAGGGTGTCTTTAGGTTGTGTCCTTAGCATGAGTTGGGAAACTAAATTAAAGGAATGCTGAGACATATTTGTTGTTGCCTTAATACTTAATAACTGCAATGTTGTTGAAAGTTGAGACTCTTCACAACCCTCCCACAATGGTTTTTGTGCAGCACGTAACATGTCATAAAAGTCTCTTGCTGTATATTTGGCATCTCTTCAACACCTTCATGATAGTGATCCCTAAAACTAGGCCCAGCTGCATCCATCACTATCGTCTCATATGGACTTGGATGGGTTCCAAGTGCCTTATGTGAGGCATGTGGTATTGGCGACATGGACAGATGATTTTCTACTCGTGTTTCACCATGACTAGTCCATACATAATAGTCCGGCATGAATTCCCTACTATATAAGTGTACCTTAACGTCATCAAAAGGTAGATAATATCTACATTTACATTTCCAACATGGACACCTAAGCTCTCCCCATGTTTGAGAATATTGTGATTGATATGCATATGCAAAAAACCCATCAACACCTTGCTCGAACTCTACCGTCACCCATTTAGTACTCTGATTAATTCTGTTATACATCCATCTTCGATGTTCTGGGACTTCCATTCTAAGAAACAGGAATTCTAAGTAAATACTAACTAAGATTTGAAGCAGACAAAATTGCAGACAAAATTAAATTCTAATTCACAATTTTATGGCAATAGGCATGTATATGATGTTGCCATGAAAACTATTTCTATCAATATAAAGTGATAAAGAAAACTATGGGAATATGTATGTGAAGTCATGATAATGTATGCAACTGAAATGGTGTACCAGTAATTTACCAGCTATTTGAATCAACAAACTAATGTCAAGAGAGCATCAAGAAGAGATAAAACATTTACATAACACTGATATTTTCTGAAACTTAAGAATTAAATAACATATGCGAAGGAACTACCTCAACAGCGCTGTCGATTTAAAATTTAAGTCCCCACCACGTTCACTCACTCAGATTCAACCTAACATCAACAAACAACTTATCAGAACAATAATGGCTGAACATATGAAGTACAAGTTTTTGGAGGATATTCATAGTTCAAAGTACTTGACTTCTGTATTTTCACAACAAAAGACAATTAAAATGTAGAACCCTTTTAGCTCTAACAAGTATGAGAATGTGATAGCAAAAGGGCCCAAAACTCATGGGAAGAAATTCACTATTTTCCATGTTACGCAGCTTTATTATATTTCAGAATTTGAATGGTGGGAGACATATCCTAAAGGATAGTGGTAACCAAGAAAGTAGAAGTCATTAAAATATCAACAAAGTATGTAGAAAGTTTATGAGCCTAGGCATTAGCAAGTATGATAATCAAAAAAATATTTCTCAACAAATTATGAACAACTACCAATCTAAATAAAGACTATTATATGCATGCAAAGAATAATTAAATATCCTCATACACCACATGCCAAGTCATGCATGCATTCTTTAAACCACCACACACATATATGCGAATAGAAAAAATTTATACCACCAAATTTTATTCTAATCGATTTTTAACTTTCTAATATGTCAAGAATTTATTAATTTTGATATTAGAGTAGAGTATTTTACTCTCAAGAATAAAATTTTAAAAAGTTATCCAAAAAAGAAAAATAGAAACACATTTTTTGCCAACAAATACATTAATTAGAAGGAAACAGATTATTCAATACTTTTAAGTCAATGCAGAAAAAAGCATACAAATTATTGGCAACTTTAATATGATTGCCGAAATTAACTAAATTCCCCAATTCTTTTGAAGTGGCTAAAAGATTCTCATATATTGAAGCAAAGAGAGTACAGTTAAGAGAGATACAAAAGCATGAGTCTATATATAAGTATATAACCCACTTACTTTTTATCCAGAAACAACCAAAACCTAAGTTCAAAAAAAAAAAAACTGACCAATCTATATATCATATAAACATCCTAAAACCTCAGTATTTTTTTTTATACAAAAATCACACTATTTACAAGTAATGAACTGTGAAGGTTATTTTTCAAAATAGGACATTATTCAATCCCCCTGGCACTTTTGTATTATTTTTATTTAAACAAGAAATGTATTTTTCCCTTGAAATTTTTTCCCTCGATAAACAATCAATTTAGAAAGAAAGAAAAAGAATTCTTGTTAATACTAAATTCGAACCCAAGAATTTAATTAATCATATCAAACATAAGGAAAGAACACACTAACTAAAGCCTAAGGCAGCAAATCCTGAAACAAAACATGGAAATCTGAAAATATGGCTCTAGGCAGAAGTAAGAAGCTCTGCAGCGAACCAACAAAACAATAATAAAATGTGGTTAAATAGTCCTACTATCAACTAATCCATAAATGGTGATATAAATAATCAAGGAATTCCATAGTGAAAAATTAAAGAAGCCTCACACTACCTTGCATTATATCACGGCCAGCCCACCAAAGGAAAACACCAAGACCAACTATTGGTACTAACACAGCAAAGATCTGAATTAAGGGGGGAAAAAACGATCAGATTCATTTACAAGAGGACCATCCAAGAACAAATGAAAGTTCTTTCTACAAGAGGAAAAACACAAGAGAACATATCTACCAAAAAGAACATGGACCATTCTATTCACTAGTATAAGTAGCATTATTCATTTTACTGGAAAATAACAGTAATGAGAGATTAATCAATGAAGTTAATCCCAACCTCTTGAACTGGTGAAGTATCAACTTAAGACCAAAATATTAATCACCAGAAATAAAAACATATCAAGCACTTTTCTCCAAACAATAAGAAATTAGTATATTGGCTTTCAATTCAGCCAGTCTCTGCCAAGGCAAGTAGCATGAAGGGTTGGAAACTCTCATACTTGATTCTGCTGTCACATATCTGCCTTGTCTTGTCCTAAAGTAGCGTGTCATTTCATGAACTGAGAATGTGTGTGAGAACTGAGAATGATATTAAAAAAGTTTTGGAGAAATATTTGCTTAAAATATTTGTATTTTTATAGATGGAATCTATTGATAATACTAATCAAGAGGGTGGACCACCAATCTTACAACATGAAGCCAAACCTAAACCAAAAAATAGGGCCCTTTCTCTCTCTCTCTCTCTCTCAGTGATATTTACAGAGATTATAATGTTTAAACTGATAAGCATGAATATTACATAGAACAATCAGCTTACTCATCAGTTATTTGGTATGGTATTTCTATGAGCTATCAATTTATATTTCAATTTTCTGTCTTTCTTCTATGGCTCTTGTTCATTATTATCTCTCTCTCTCTCTCTGTGTCCAGCTTATTTCTTTGTAACCAAAAGATATATTTTTAGTCAAAGCTCTTGTGTTTAGTTATTGGCCACAAAGAGAGAGAGAGGGGTAGCCAACTATTGATTGAAAATTTGCCAATTTTCTTTGAAAACCTCTCTCCAACTAGGCTGCAAATTCAGGTGTATGCTTCTGGGTTTTAGTCATAATTAAGATCATCTATAGTACTTATGCCAAATCATCTATAGTACTTAATTCAGAATAACAGCAAGGTGGAGGATGATGACAGGTACAAAAATAAACATCAATCATCTATAAATCTAGCCTAAGAATTATCAAAACTTATTTGCTTTTCCTTAAACAAAATTAGTAGAGACATGCCAATTCCTTAATATCAATTTTTAATATTTCATAACAATCATGCTTAAGTATAAGCTTAGTATATTCTAGATTAAACAGAAATAATGTCAAATTGATTATCTTAACCATAAATCAAGCCTTAAACTAGCTAAAGATAAAAACCCAGAAGCCAAAAGTTGTGAAAATATTTACACAGAGCAGCAGGGCACATCAAACTACCACTCATAACAGGCTGCAATTAGGTCCTCTGCCTTATTTGTACTTTTTCACTTAATCAACATTTAAATGCCATCAGCACCTCCAAATTTCTACCAAGGAAACATTGTAACCAAGCATCACTATACTGTATAACCAAATAAAGGCAACAACACATAGTTAAAACTCAACATTTAGATGATAGAACATTCAGTTCTGAAATTAACAGAAGCGGAATTACTCTTCTTGGACCATGCCTAAACAGCTACAAAACCTCAATCACTTTTGATTACATTCTTGTTAGGAAAGTATCCATCCTCACCTGCCTATAGCTACTTTGCCTTCTAATGATCATAAATAATGCAAGACCCAGGAATTATAAAAAAAATGCAGCATGCATAAAGTTGGATTTTGAACATTTTCCTTCCTGAAAAGGTGCCTTCATCAACTTTAGCAAATAAAGGCATATCACTTTGTTGCTTACAACCATAGTCAATGAGTAGCATATTTTGAATAACACACCTCTCTAATATAAACTTTCACTTCTACTTAAAAAGCGGAGGAAAAAACTTATGCATAGATTTTCCCAAGACTATAACAATTGATTACAATATATCTAAAGTGAATACTTCCTACCTAATCCGACTTTATGATAAGAAAAATGTAAATATGAATGCTTACTGAATTCATGAATCCACATGCAACCTAAAAAAGCATGGTTACAAAAAAAAACACAAAACTCAAAGGTAATCTGAGACAATTTACACCAGCAAAGCAAGCGACATTTAGTTACTGAATAAGTTATAGTCAAAGAACCAGCAGAAGCCAGAATTATTTTCTGAAGCACAAAAAATTGATATATCATCATATACCAATCCCCTTTCAAATTAATACATACAAAGAAAGCCAAATCTACAAATGTAGGTTTACTGTAGAACAATCACAAACAACCCCTAAAACCATAATTGTTAAACATGTTTAAGTCTGTATAAGTACAAGAGGCCTGCGTCATGTCCTAATTAACAAGTTCTGACCTCAAATTCCAAGTTCTTGAAGAACTTACCAACTTATGCATTATTGGCAACAAGAACTGACTTTACGTGACCAACAAATCTGACACTGAACCCAACAATAAAGGATTCTGGTCTACTGATATTCCTTCATCAGATATGGAAACAACCATGTGCCCTCAGCTACCTCCCATAATGCATAAATTACAGAAATAATTATACACAATTCTACATCCAAATTGAGGTTATCATGCAATACAGCTCAATCATTAACCGTTATTCCTACTTTCAAGCATCATCTTGATGCTGCTCCTCATCTAATGCCAAGGGCAACCAAAACGCCTCCATAGAAAATATTTCATGAAAATGTTCAAAGCCATTGAAACAAGTCACAAAAGAATCTAACCCACTATTATGAAAAAAAATCTACTCCACCAACAATTGCATTCAGCTATGCAGAATAACGTAATAATCGATGAGGGAGTATACACTAAGGACTCACCGATTGAGCACCAATGACGGAGGGAGGGAGGGAGGACGGAGATATTGGAGATGGCGACAAAGTAAGGAGGCAGCAACCATAGACACTCAGAAAAAGGCAGGGCTTTCGGATGACACCCGTCTCGCGCGTCACCTTGGCTCACAGAACCTTAATCTTGCCGTCTCCATGGAGGAATTGAGCGAGTGGCCAATTGAACTTGTAGAAGGAGGTACAAATCACCGATGGCCTTTGTGGGAGCACCAAATTGAACTTAGAAAGGGTTAGGGCTATTGCATAGGAGGGAAATTTTTTGGGTGAGGAGGGAAAAATTTAGCACTTGAAGCATTTGCTGATCTGACAAAGCATATCAATGACCGACGAGCCTACCCACTCAATTCCGTCGCCAAGTTTTTCTGATTTATTATCATATCGAAAGAAACAATCCTCAACAGAGTTTTGTTGGCATTTCGTCGGAATTCCGTGTAAGATTATCGACGGAATTTATTCGTCGGTGAATTTCGTCGGTGATGCTCACTCGCTGACGGCTCTGCCGACGTAAAGTTTCCGTTGGTAATCAATGACACCTTTTCATCTGCAAATCCGTCGGCAATTTTACCGACGGCATGTCCGTCCCTGTTCCCTCTGCAATTGCCCACAGACGATGTTCCGTCGCGATTTCCGTCTGTGATATCCCCTTTTTTTGTAGTGGTATATAGGTTTCAAGTATATGTGTACTATAAATAATAAAATTTTGAGTTGAACTAAATTAGTAATGGAGCATATTTTGAACTGGATATATTTTGAGAGGAATATAAGTATGGCTACCACACCCCTTAATTCTTTTGAGGCATAGGGAATATGAAATTAAATCTTCAATGCAGTAATATAAAAGAATTGAATCCCGTCAATAACTTGAGTCATCAACTGATACATTTTTTAAAACTGATACATTTTTTAATGCGATGCTTATCACTGAGATAACCCAAAATAAAATTAAAAAAAATTGCTAAAAAATTTCTTATTGCACCAACTTCTAAAACCCAATTCCTTGTGCAGTAAATTCACCTCTAACAGATCATATGCACCTCTTCTCATTCAATTGTGCACAGAGGGGAGTTATGAAGAGTTGTACACACTACTAAAAAAAGGGTTTATGAGACCATCACTTATACACCTTTATAAGTGGAGATGGGTTAAAAACTATGATCGGTAATATTTTTGTAAATATTGAAACAAATTAAAATCGATTGCACTTCTGCACTATTTAAATAATATTTTCTACACCAGTTATAGTTTAATGTGGTCTTGATAAGTATTAAATATTATGAAAATTTCAAATTTTAAAATTTTTTTAGACCGATCACTAAAACAACCAGTTTAAACATTCTTTTAGAGAGACCTTTGTTTCTTTATAACTAGTTTTAAATGTTTTAGAGTTTTTTCAGTTTCCAAGGTAATCTACTTCACAGTGTGTCTCTTCAAAATCTACAGTCACTTCAATAAATGTATTCTTCATATGTCAAGTCTATTTAAACCTCTCAATCCTTTCGTTTCTTCACATTAATTTTATTTTTTAGGCTCCCTCTTCTCTCCTCTCTCAATCATAAATATGGTGAGATACATTAGGACACCTTTAGTTCGTACTCTTTTTCCTCCTCCACAACCTCCATTGCCTCCACCGCAACCATGAGTGAGATAGGTTCTTCAATAGCTCTATGCGAGGTGGCTCACATGAAGAGAAGCCTTGGAAGACTCATCACTTTGCTGCACATTGTCAACAACAAGTGTCCTCACAAGAACTACAAGCAAAAATATTCTAATACCTAAAATTTTCTCTCCCCCTTACAATAAGTCTTATGAGCAGAGCAATCCTAAAGACCTTTATCTCCTGCTTATCCGTGCAAGTCTTATGAGCAGCAACGTTCTCTCCTGCTTACACCCTTGTAAGTCTTACAAGCAGCAATGTTCTCTACTGCTTGCACCTTGTAAGTCTTACGAGCAGAAAGTCTTACCAGGAATTCTCTCCCCTTCTTCCCATAAGGAAATCTACCCTCTCAAGGTCCCTTTACCTTGAGATCAAATCAAAAATTACAAACTCGAGTGCACTTGAGACCAGAACTCGAGTGGTGTATTAGAACTTGAGTTCTTCAAATATTTTCAGATTCTGACTTAGCCTATGGATGAAACTTGCAAGAGTGAGAGGGCCAAACTTGAGTGCTCTTTACACCAAAAATCGAGTTTTATCCCAGAACTTGAGTATCTCAGAAAATTTTAGTTTTAGTGTAGCTTCTGTGAAACACTTTCATGGGCAGACTTACTAGAATTGAGTTCTTTAGCCTACAAAACTCGAGTTTTCCTCCAAAACTTGAGTGTATTAATAATATTGTAACAACTTTCAATAAACTTGTGAAATGCATTTGATAACCTCTTTAAAACAATTAAACTTTGTCATTTTCTTACAAATTAATATGTTAACACTTTGTGATCATCAAAACATGGATTCTAACAGTAGCAACTGGCTCGTCTTCATAGCCCCCTCCACTCCAACATTAGAGGAAATTGCTGAGGCCATCTTTTGCCACTAGGGCACCATTCTGGAGGTAATGGTAATATGTCCCTATTTTATTATATATTTTTATATCTATTTATGAGATTTTATCATTATTATTGTGATTAAATGTAAGTATTATAATTATTTTGGATTGGAAGGTATTACACAAAATAAATGCTATAAAGGGTATAATTGCCATATTTTATTTCCCTAAATTAAACTAATTTGCACGAATGTATTTTTAATTGTGTTTATTTTAGGGAAATTGAAGAGTTAAAGTTAAAACAACAATTAAGTCTAGAAAGAGAATGAAGAACTACAAAAAAGGGTGGGAATTCGCATAGGCTAAAATATCCATGAAAAGAAAGGCCTTAAGACTTCTTTTGGGCCAAATTTCATTATGGTTAGGGCTTATATATGGTAACTTATGGCTTATGCTCCTTAAATGGGCCCTATGACCACCACTTATGCCTAAATGTATGTCTTCAGTAACCCATGAAGAGCAGAAAAGTGACCACACACAATATGACCATATACCGTGACCACACACCATACTTCTTTTCTCCTTCCATCACCATGTGTGGGTAACTAATCCTCTTCTTGATGATGGATCTTGTGGCTTGAGTTCTATGTTATTTAATTAGGAGTTGTATTAGTTTAGTCTTGATTATATGAATTTTATGATTTCCTAGGTCTAGGATTGAATTTATGTTTTTAAGACTTTGATTTCCGGTTGGATAATCTATGATTAAAAGTCTACAATTTATTATTTGAATTTATATTTCAAATTATATTTCAAGAGTTTGGTTATTTCATGCTTTCATTTATGGTCTTGATTGATTATATGTTTACTCTTCTTACTCTATATCGGTTGATTGTTCTTTAAAAATTTCATTTATAATTTCAATATAAATTTGCATGCTAAGTGATGCTTAAACAATTAATTGAAAGATTATTATATACTGGGTGAAGGTGTAATAAATGATTAATTAATTGAGACCTTTGTCGGTTCTCTAGGGTATTTAGTACTATTTATATACTCCATATCCATTGTTGAACTATGATGGCCACTGATCTATTCTCAAGAAGATTAATCTTATCCTATTTGTGTTTATCTTTTTTATATTTTTACTTTTATTATTAAAAAAATTCCAAAAATTACCAATTATTATTTCTTTGGAGTCATGTACATCTAATTAATTAAAGAATTAAATATTATTGACTCCGTATAAGAGAATACGACCTAGGTTATACCACTATGCTGCATAATTTAGTAACTAATTTGAGTGCTAACGACAAGCATGATCAAATGGCAAAGCAAGATCTCTTCTCCTATCAAATGGAGGAGTCAGCGAAGAAGGTGGACGACATCCTGAACTGTTTGGACTAAGGATTATTGATCTCCTAGAATGATGGTGATCATCTGATGGCCTGGGTTTCAAGAACCCCCTATTATATACATATTTTGATGTAATTTTGATTTTGTGCCTAATCATGTGTGCGCGCATGCTACTGACGCCTTTAGGCAAAGATTATTAATGAAAAAGTTTCAATCTTCTTGTCTTTTCATTTGTTACTATTATTTCCTATTGATAATCATCATCTTTTTGTGTTTTATACGATCATTCAAATCATTTAAGTTCTTGTTTATGAATTTTGTTTCTTAAATTTTATTTCTCTGTTTCTAAAAATTAAATATTAGATCTGTTGTTTTAAAAGACGATCTCATTATGAATTAAAAACATTTTTCTACATATTGAGACTAGTTGTTCATAAAGCCAGTCTCGTTATGAATATTGAGACTAGATTTATAGAGGACTAGTTTAGAGACATTTGCCCTAGTATTTATACTCACTTTCACGCTCATACTTCATCTCTCTAGCCTCTCTTAGTCACGTGCACGAGCTCTTCCTCTCTTCATTGCCTCTGGTAGCCGTGATCTCTTTCTCTCCATTGTCAGGATGGCTTGGTATTCCTTGCCGTATCTATCATCGCCTTTTTGCTCTTGCGTTAGGTAAAAATTGTTGACTTTCACAAACCCTCACTAGCACTCTTCTATTAGTATTCATTTTTGTTGTCTTTGCTTTTATAGACGTTTTAATCTATTGATCCTGATGCTCACTCTTTTAATTCCTTTGTTGAAACACTGATGTGTACACCTTTTCACTCGTATAGCCTCTGTGCTATGTATGCATGTCATGTGTCTTGCAACCACCACATATATCACAAGGTTGGACATGCAATAGAAATGGATACAAGATATGCTTAAATAAAACAGAGGCTAGATGAGCGCCAAACAAACCATATATTCATTAGTAAGTCAAAACCCTGATAGAAAGTTTAATTTTTTTTTGTCTCACATCCATATAAATGAAAGTTTTCTGCATAATCGATATTCTCTCTTGTTGTTGCAGTTATTATATGTGAATGTGAAAATATTTACATAATGTACAGGAAGAATATGAAGAGCTTGAGAAGTGTCTAATATGTGTTACATGTGGTGGTGTTGGTAGGCTATGATTATTTAATTTGTTGCTTACTCTAAATGTAGTGTAGATCGTGAAAATGTATAGTACATTGCATTTCAAGTAAGTAGCACTTATTCTGGCCAATCAACATTACCATACATATCACAAGGTTCAACCTACAATGGAAATGCATACAAGACATGCATACATAGCACAGAGGCTAGATGAGTGCCAAAAAGACCATATATTCATGAGCAAGTCAAAAACTTTATTTTCATTACAAATTTATTCTTTTTACAGTAATAACTACTGACAACTATTATATGGTGTATAGAAAGAAGTATGAAGATGACCAAGTTGAGTGGTTTTTTTTATAGATATCACTTATGTTTTTGTAGACATGTGAAGAGTATTAAATAATCTAATCTAATATGTAACTCCGTATAATTGAAAATAGAGGATGAATACAGTTGGAGGTTGTTGATACAGGCAAGCCATTCTTTAGGACTTGAAAAACAAAAAAAAAATCCTTCCTTCCAAAAGTATAAATACTATATTCATTTTATGCTTGTTGGCTTCCTGTATATTTAATGGAGTGTGAAAGTTTATGATACATGAAAGTTTTAGATATTTTCTACTTGCTCTATATTCTTTGTGGTTGTTGTAGTTATTGTATGTGATTTTTGACCATGAACTTCATTATGGTTGGGATTATGAAACTTGTGATTATGACAATGATGCAATTTCATTGTATCATTCTCACAATGGCAAGGTTCACAAATCTAATCATCACGAATGGTCAAAAGTTTGTATACACGTATGTTAATTCAAGCTTGTTTGCCATGCCTTTGTTCTTTTCAAGTTTTTATTTGTTTGGATGCCCCCTCCTTGAAAGGGCTTAGATCATTTTTGAGTGTTGGGTGGGAGTGTCGATTGTAATTTTAACCCCGATATGGGGGACTTGTTGATACATAGTTCATATTACGGGCCATCCTTATAGTCCAATGCTACAACCTTTAGATTGGTTACTAAGTTTACTAAGCTTAGGAATTTTGTCTCTTTTATAAGGTTCTGAAACCTAGACTGGCCACTGAACCGGCCGGGGTACTAGGTTAAAGGTCAATAGGTCAGACCGAAGTTAAATCGGAGCTAACCCTGGGCTAAACCCATGAGAAATTGAAGATTTCTAGATTATTAATATGAAATTCTAAAGAAAATAAAAAAATATATTTTTTTTAAAAAAATAGTGAATCGGGTTGATGCCTGGACTGGACCAGTTTACTAATCTATTTGTCGGTTTTAGGGCCAAACTGGTTGGTCCAGTCCAGGTTTCAAAACCCTGTTGTTTTGAGACTTTGAGTGGAATATAGCTCTGGCCCACCTTAGTTTTAGATGACAAAGGTAGGGTATCTTAGTTAATGATGCTAAGTGTAACATGGTTGATATAAAAATGTAGGTCGGGGTGATCTATGCTTGCAAGAAAAAATTCGTTGAACTAGATTACCACCCAGTCCAACAAATTTATCCTTGCAAGTGATGGTCATCCAACCAATGTGTTTTATCCTCTAATTTAGAGTCATTAATCCTCACGCCATTACTAGTATGTCTACCTAGTCGGTTACTTCCTTATTATTGGCCTTCAGCTTATTTTCCATCTCATCGAAAACCTGATCATAGAATCAAATTCACTCATATAAAATCCAATTCTCATATTTATATATTAACTCTATACTCAAGTTCATTAAATAAAAGTGAGACTTAGGTAGAGTACAGCCATGTTTCATATTTGAGGTTCAGAATAATCAAAATGCATAGGTATGGTAACCTGACATCCAATTTATGGGTAGCAGCATTCCACTTTAGGGATGCTCAAAATATGAATTATGCGTAAAAAACATACAGATTTCGGGCCTAAAATTGCATCCATTAAATCCAGCACTCAAAAATCACCTAACTCCTTTGGAGGTGGGGACAATGTAAGCAAAAATTGTAAACCTTGAAAAAACAAATACTGAAATTAAGATTCAATAATTATCTAATAATATAGAGCTTAGATTTATTTTTATTAATTATAATTATTTTTTATATCGATTGCATTTATATTTTTAAGGCTATTTGCAAAATTTATATTGCATAATATAGCTTTTAGATATAATAATGTCCAACAGAATAACAGAGTTTCTATGAAACAAAATAAAACGTACATTTTAAAAAAAAGGGTTGCACACTTTTTAGACCGGGTATGAAATTACTTTGTCTAAAGAGTCAGCTTTTTTATTATAAATTGAAACTTTTTAAGACCGGTTCTTTAGGCATTTGGTTTGAAAAAATAACTTTTAAGACTGGTTGTAAGTCTGGTTTTAATGAGGACAAACTTTTTAAACTGGTTGATATAAGAACGAACATAAATCCAGTCTAAAAAGTCAATTTTAGTCAATCTAAAAAGCCTTTTTTCTATTATTGACAAGCTCAAAATACACTACACGTGAGTGCTTAAATAAATTTTAGATATATTTGGACAATAAATCATATAATAATAAATGTTTCAGCAATTTTTTCAAATAAATCTTAAATGGTTAATAGTATAAAGAAAATGTCTAATACCACCTCCAATTCTATAGAATATAGTTTGTAGTACACTATAGTCTACAAACTATATCCTATGTTAATTATGAATGAGGAGTATTTAATAAAGTTCGAGGGTTAGCCTTTTGGCATAGCTAATTTAACGACGATAAAATAATTAGTACATACTATTGCCCTATTTGTCCTCAGCCTGAAAAAGTTCTTGGGGTGGAAGCACACATACATGTGATTTCACTCTTCTCCACATCATGGTGCAAGGCCTGCAACTTTTCTTCAATGGAAAATGAGTGATGGCTAAATGCGTAAGGATTACTTCAGTTTTCTGAATCCTATTGTCAGCAGGTATTTGAAGAACCGTCCTTACTCCACTAGACCAAGTATGTGTTGGTCTCCTCCTCATATATACTTTTTCTCAGTATAATCAACACAAGGTTGATAAATCTTAAATTTTATATATTTTATTCCACCTTACTTATTTATTTTGAGGATTATTTTAGGCTAAATTGGATTTATTAGATAATATTTGGATTATTAGCCAATTATAGGAAATAATATCAATTTGAATTGATTATGATATTGTTGGGCTTAAATTGATAATATTTTAAATTATTATCTTGTGATTGGATAATATTTTCAAATATATGATAGATTACGATTTTATTTAATTCTTGCAGAGTAAGGAAAAGCATATTAGAAGATTCTATGATGCATAATTTTTCTTGAAAGCTAAAAGAATATCCAATTGTTGAATTTTATTTGGGCTTCTTAAATTTTATTGGGTTCAAGTTGCACTATTATAAAAAAGTAAAGCTGTGACGCTTATAATTGCATTAACTATAGCGTTAGAGAAGTACCACATATCTAAATGCCATTAAAAAAAGCTGTGGCGCTTGGAAGGGCCACAACATTTTAAATTTTTTTTAAAAAAAATACCCTCTTGTGACGCTTGTTAGAGGAAGTGCCACAGGAGGGGGGGTCTCCTATGGCCTTTCCTTAAGGAAGCTCCATAGGAGGGTCCTTTTTTTTCTTGCCTTTTCTTTTTCTTTTCTTTGCTGTGGCCTTTTTTTATGCTTCTTGATTGTGAAGCTTTATATAAAATGAGTGGCTTTCGTGTTTATCATATCTACAAATTGTCAATCTTTCTATTTTATATTTCAACCTATTATATATATATATATAATTTTCACATTTAAAATTCAAGTTCCCCAACAATAATGTTCTTACATTAATACTCTCCAAAGCTAACATAAAAAATATCACAATACAAGAACTTGATATGTGAACACAGTACATCAACAACTAATTAAGTAAATTAAAAGATTACTAAAAAATTGCAAGCTTGTCGGCCAAAAAATTTAAACAAAGCAAAAAGGCAAATGAAACAAGCTAGGTTTTCACTATTTCCTATTAAATTAGGAACAAAAAGGAAAACGTTATATTACAGTTTATCTTGATTGTACTAAAAAAAATTTAAACAAAGCGAGCTAGAATGAAACAATCTTCTTCTTACATTGGTGACGCTAGCTTGAGTGATGAGGATGAGCAAATGTGAGTTGTGGAGTGAAATAGGGATCAACTGGAGTGGGGTTCAAAAGAGGAAGAGAGATAGAGAGTATGAAAAAAAGGAAACAACTAGGGACAGGAGTGGGGACGGACAAAACAAAAATGGAAAAAGATACAAGAGAATTTAATGAAGAAGACGAGTGTGTGTTTTTGTTGTGCAAGAGAAAGTGATATCTTTTACAGGGGTAGGGGCGTCAACGTGAGCTGAGGAAGAGGGAATAAAAAGGAAAAAGGGAGGGAAAAGATAAAAAGTAAAGTTAAAAGAGGGAAATATGATTAGCAGGAGAGTTGAAAATTCACATCCAGCCAATTAAAGAAGTGTCACAGCTGCCTTTTTTTTTCTTTTTCTATTTTATTTTTTTTAAATTTTGGGGACCAGATGTGGCGCCTGCCTTACCCTTGGGTAGAGACCAGCTGTGGTGCCTGGTCCAGGCAGGGGCCACAATTAGCCCCACCAGCTAGTCCCCAAAATTTAAAAAAAATTAAATAGAAAACGATAAAAAAAAAAGACAACTGTGACATTTCTTTAAAGAAGTAACACAAAATATGCGCCACCTAATCTTTTTATAGTAGTGTTGGTACCCAAAAACTCTTCCCTCCTCTTTTAAAAATTAACCTAGCAGCTGCCACTAAAGGATATAGAGGGACTGACGCTGTGACGAGGTACGTACCGAGGGATGCACTAACAGACGAGGCAGACGTTGGAATTCCTGGAGCTTCTTCTCTATTCATCATCAATTCGTCACTCCTTTGCTTTAGTCACGGACCCACCACTACTTCCCTAATATTCAATTGATCTCCATCTTCCTCTATCATCCAATTCACCCACTGATACACCCACGGCCCCACCTTCAATTCATTCTCCAATTTTCATGGCTGTGACGAATTGCTTTAGAGTTTGGAGGAGAGAATAATTCCATGGCAGCTTAAACTGTACTCTTTTGGGAGGCAACTTGGGAGGAGCATGGAGGAAGTTAGAGTCTAGGGTCTTACATTTGAAGAGCACAAGAGAGTGTCTTTCTTTTTATCTTTTTGATTCAAGACTTGAGATTGTTTAGTTTTAAATGATTTTGGTTATACTAATTGAGAGCAGTTTTAGATTGTAGACTTATTATTGATTTGGATTGAATTGATATTTTGATTAGATGTGTTCTTAAATGATTGCAAGGATTTTTGTTTGCAAACCCTTTTATTGCCAATTAAATTATTAACTGATTTTTCATTATTAATATAATTGCAAATTTGAGTTTAATATCTTGATTGTTTAATTAGGTTGATTAATTGTTAAATTGTTTAATTAGACGATTGCAAACTTAATTTCCAAACTATCTTAAATTATTGTGATTGGTTTTTAATGAATTTAATTAGCCACCATTTATTTCATTATGAGTTTTCTAGTGGAATAAATGTTATTGAGCTTGAAGGTTTCCCATGTTTCAATTAGGTGATTAAGTTTATTAATTCCAATTTTTCATCAACCTCCCTTTGATCTAATAAATTGAATGGCTAAGAAAGCTAATTTCATGTGAACCCTAAGTTGTCCCATTCACTATCATAATTGAACTAAACCCTTGTTGATTGTCTTACTTAAGATGCTTAGCATTTTAATTCTTTTTTCATAAAAACCCACTACTACAGAATATACTTTTAAAGTCCCTAAAGGACATCCCTTTTTGAAAAAGGGACGCCCAAAATATGGTCAGGTTCAAATTTTAGAGATTGGCGCGTCTGATTACCCTTAAACATCGTAAAAAAAGAAAGAAAGAAAGCCTTTAGACGTCCCCAGCTGGTCTGGGGACGTCTAAACACTACCTTTAGACGTCCCCAGCCCAGCTGGGGACGTCTAAAGGTAGCTTTAGACGTCTCCAGCTGTGCTGGGGACGTTGTAGAGGCTCACATGCGCCTGGTCTGAAGTGACAGGTGCATGTGAGGATGTCAGAGAGCTCCCTCCCATCTATCTCTCCTCCTCCCAACTTTACTCAATCACCCATTCACTCCCATCTCCGTGAGACTCCGTCCCCATCTCCACCACGTTTTTTCGTTGTTTCTCCTTTCCCATTCCACTCCCCTGCTGCATCTCCTCCCAAATTCATCACTCCATCCCCATTGATCGGTCTCCTCTCCCTTTATTGGTTTTTTAATTTGTTTCTCCAAAGCTTCCTCACTTCCGTCACCAGGCCACCTTCTTTGCTCCCCTGCTGCAGTTTTTGAGATTCTTGGTTTGCAGATTCTCCACCACCGTTGGCCTCCTCCAAAGCTGTGAGAAATTTTCAGGTTAGCATTTTCGTTTTGAATAAGATGACAGGCGTTTTATTATTCTTTTTATTATTAATTTTGTATGAATTGAATAAGTGTTTAATTTTTTATATTTTTAGTATTAGTTAGAGGTTTATTTTATTATTCTGTTTATGCGTTTTGATTATGTTGATGATAGTAACTCTTAGTTTTGGCACATGATAAATGCTTTTAATTAGTAGGGAAAGGAAAAGAAATGCAGGGCGTTTTATTATTCTTTTTATTATTAGTTTTGTATGAATTGAATAAGTGTTTAATTTTTTATATTTTTACTATAGTATATTTTTAGTATTAGTTAGAGGTTTATTTTATTACTCTGTTTATGCGTTGTGATTAGGTTGATGATGGTAACTATTAGTTTTGGCACATGATAATGCTTTTAATTAGTAGGGAAAGGAAAAGAAATGAGAAAAGAATAAATAATAAAAAGAAAGTAAAAAAATACAAAAAAAATTATCTTGTAGACACACAAAATTTTTTTTTTTGCCATAAGACACACACATTAATATATATATATTTAGTGCTAGAATTAGGAAATCTTATTGTAACTTAGTGTACGTAGACATTAATATAAGAAATTCGCGTACTTGCAATTTTTTTTTTACAATTTTTCATTAAATAATCGTACTTGATTTAATAATTTGGTTGCTAAAATATAAGTGTATTATGTTTGTGCTTGGTGCTAGAAGCTAAAGTTTTGTTTCATTTAAATTAAGCTGAGATGGTTTGTTATTTTGATTTTGGGACGTCTCAATTTTAAGGGGAAATGCTGCCAAAATCTTG
This sequence comes from Inga leiocalycina, assembly GCA_963242795.1. Lineage (NCBI taxonomy): Eukaryota > Viridiplantae > Streptophyta > Magnoliopsida > Fabales > Fabaceae > Inga > Inga leiocalycina. Next base: position 43,405,571 of record OY725332.1, read on the forward strand.
AAAAACATGCTTGTAAAAGGCAATTCCCTGTGTTTTCAATTATTCTAAACTTGAGTGTAAATGGAAATGGCATAGGTGGTAATAAAATGGATCATAGTTGGATGAATGCTCTGAGAACAAGTGAAGAATATGAGAATGGGGTTGAAAAATTTATTGAATTTGCTAGGAGGAATGTTCCAGCAAAAAATGGGATGTATTTTTGTCCCTGTGTCAATTGTTTAAATGAGAGAAAACGGGATGTTGAAGTTATAAGGGATCACCTACTTTGTGATGAAATAAATCTTCGATACACAAGGTGGATATGGCATGGTGAGGAAGTAACTGATTGTCCGTCACATAAGAAGGAAGCTGTGGATGTCATAGATGAAGATATAATGGAGAGAATGATTCACGATGTTGAGGTAGAATCGTTTGCGCAGTCGCATGAATATGACAGCCTGCGGAGTGATGCAGAGACACCGTTGTACCCTGGGAGTAAGTACACACGGCTCACAGGAACATTACATTTGGTTAACTTAAAAGCAACTTGTGGGTGGACCGATAGTAGTTTCACATTGCTGCTTGAACTGTTGTGTGATATGTTTCCAGACGATAATGTACTTCCAAATCGTATGTATGAGGCCAAGAAAATCCTATCTACAATGGGTATGGAGTATAAAAAGATACACGCTTGCCCTAATGACTGTGTACTATACAGAAAGGAGTATGAAGGCCTGAGTGAGTGCCCTAAGTGTCAAACCGCACGATACAAAGTTAAGAAAGATGGTGGTTGTGGCGATGGGAAGACTAAAAGGCAACCTGTAAAAGTTTTGTGGTATCTTCCAATAATACCGCGCTTTAAGCGTTTGTTTGGCACTGCAAAAAAGGCGAAGAAGTGAGATGGCATTCAGATGACAGAATATCCGACGGAAAATATCTTCGGCACCCGGCTGACTCTCCACAGTGGAAGAAAGTAGATGAAATGTTCCCTGAATTTGGCAGCGAGCCGAGAAACCTTCGGCTTGGGCTCTGTACAGATGGCATCAATCCGTATGGAACTCTTAATAGCACACACAGTGCGTGGCCAGTACTCCTTGTAATATACAACTTGCCTCCCTGGCTTTGTATGAAACGCAAGTATGTGATGCTTTCTATGATGATTTCTGGACCAAAACAGCCAGGAAATGATATCGATGTTTACCTGGCGCCTTTGATTGAGGTCTTGAAGAAGTTGTGGGAGGAAGGCATAGATGTGTTTGATGCGTATAAGAATGAGTCCTTCAAGCTACGTGCAATGCTGTTCACCACCATAAATGACTTCCCTGCCTACGGAAACCTCTCAGGGTACAGTGTGAAGGGGCATAAAGCATGTCCGATCTGTGAAGCAGACACTCACTTCCACCAACTGAAACATGGAAGAAAAACGGTCTACCTAGGTCACAGGAGGTTCCTTCCTAGATTCCACCCGTATCGTAGGTTAAGAAAGCATTTTAACGGCTTGCCGGAGCATGGAATGGCTCCAAAGGCATTAACCGGAGAGGAAGTTTACAGTCAGGTTGAACGTATCAATGTCTTACTCGGTAAGAATCATAAGACTTTGGGTGAGAAGAACATATGGAAGAAGAGATCAATTTTCTTTGATCTTCCATATTGGCGTAGTCTTGACGTGAGGCACAGTATTGATGTAATGCACGTGGAGAAAAACGTTTGTGATAGCCTTGTCAGTACACTTTTGCACATTCCAGGGAAGACCAAGGATGGGATTAATGCGAGACTAGACCTTGTTGATATGGGAATAAGAGAACGGTTACATCCACAGCTAAGAGATGAAGGTAGGAGGGCATACATGGAGCCAGCAGCGCATACACTATCAAAAGCGGAGAAAAGAAGTTTGTGTGGGTGTTTGCATGAAATTAAGGTACCACAAGGATATTCTTCGAATGTGAGAAGGTGTGTGTCAATGGACGATTTGAAGTTAGTAGGAATGAAGTCCCATGATTATCATGTGTTGATGCAACAACTGTTACCAGTAGCTATTAGAGGGATTATGAAAGATGAAGTTCGAAACACTGTGACAAGATTGTGTGTTTTCTTTAATGCTATCTGTAACAAAGTCATTGACACTGAAAAGCTGGATGAACTGGAAGCTGAGGGTTATATCATATTGTCCCAATTAGAGATGCACTTTCCTCCTTCTTTTTTTGATATAATGGTCCATTTGATAGTTCATTTGGTAAGGGAGGTAAGGCTCTACGGTCCAGTTTACCTGAGGTGGATGTACCCTTTCGAGCGATACATGAAGATCTTAAAAGGGTACTCTAAAAATCCCTATCGACCAGAAGCCTCAATAGTTGAAAGGTATGTTGTTGAAGAGGCTATGGACTTCTGCAGCGATTATCTATCAGGGAAGAAGGAACAATCTCGGCATGAAGAGGGGAGGAGCAAGGGAACACGAGGACTGAAAGTGAAGACTATGCCTCGTGAAGAGGTGTTGCAAGCACACCTTTATATCCTGAATAACATGGCAGAAGTGCAACCGTACATAGAAGAACACAGAAAGAGATTGAAGAAAGAGAATCCGAGGAAGAATGACATGCAGATTACTATTGAGCAAAACAAGACATTCATTCAGTGGTTTGAGGAAAAAGTTTTGCATGAGACCGGTGTGTCTGGGACAGTAGAGTGGCTAGCCTGGGGGCCTTCCTTTCAGATCATTACTTGGAGCGGTTATGATATAAACGGGTATTCTTTCTACACAAAAGACCAAGATGACAGGAGTACCATGCAAAATAGTGGGGTGATGGTAGAAGCTGAAGCCATGCACTTTTCCAGTTCGAAAGACAAAAACCCCATATTAGCATCCATGGCCTATTATGGAGTGATAGAAGAAATATGGGAAATCACTTACAACAAGTTCAAAGTTGCTTTATTCAAGTGTAAGTGGGTTAGCAATAATGCTGTGGTAATAGATCAACAATTTGGATTTGTCTCAGTTGATCTTGAAAGAGTAGGTTATAGGGATGAGCCCTTCATTCTAGCAAGCCAGGCGAAACAAGTGTTCTATGTCACAGATCCCGCAAATAAGAAAATGTCCATTGTACTTCAGAGTAAAAAACAGAAGCATGGTGATCCGACCTTCAACCTTGACGACACACCACCTTTCACAATTAATCCACCTACAACAATTGAAGAAAGAGAATTGGTAGATGATGAAGAATATGCTGTGAGAAATGATCATGGTGAAGGAATATGGGAAAGAATCTAGAGTAAGAGCTTAACTTAGAAAATAGTAATGTGTGCTGTTTGTTTTATTACGTCTCAGTTTATTCATTTACTTACAATTTATTCACCTATCTGACAATGATTTTTGTGCTTACAGGAATATGGACAACTCTGGTGACTCTTCAAGTGATAGGGACAATGAAATGAATAGGACTGAACGTGATGTGACACGTGAACCGGTTGCGAGACGAAGGGTTAGAGGCAGTACAAAAATGCCTGCATTGGTAGCACGTCATAACCATCAACAGGAGAGGTTGCATATTGACTTTGATCAAGACATGAAACCAATTGGTCCGGAGGAAGACCATTTCATTAGCTACGTAGGTTTTTTGGCTCGAAGCAAAGTTCGCATTACCTATGCTAATTGGAAGTTGGTTCCACCAAAAACCAAAGATTTGATTTGGCAACAACTTTTGGTATATATAAGTTTCAATACATCTGCATTATATCTTTATTCCTATCGCTTCAAATATAATTAACGTATGTTTTTACCTTGCAGCAAACCTATGATGTCCCTGACACCGCGGAGATGTACAAGGAGTGGATGACGGAGGTTCGTCTACGATGGAAAGATTTCAAGAACAGGCTCACACGAGATTACATTCGAGGGGACTTGAGGGGTAAGGATCCATGTCATGAGTATCCATTTTTGTCTCCAGAGGACTGGAGGTTGTTTATGGCATCACGAGAAGATCCAAAATTTTTGGTAAGATTTCTGTAATCATAGTGTTTTATTTGAATATAGTTGACATTATTGATTCGGTGTTCGTTGTTTTCCTTTAAAAGGCATTAAGTGCAGCAAATGCAGAGAGGCAAGCAGCTAATAACTATCAACATTGCATGTCTCGTGGTGGTTATCAGAAGTTTCAGCGACAGATGATGGCAGAAGAGTTGGAGAAATTGAAGGAAGCAGCCACATTAGATCCTACCGTTGTGGTCCAGCCCCCGCCACCTCCACCACGTCACAAAAAATGGAAAGCAGGGAGGCTTAAGGGTGGGAAGTACGTAAATCCGACTGTTGCTGAGGTTGCCGCAAGAATTGTAAGTAGTTAGAGCATAATTACAAACTTATTTTTTCATATTGTGAGTGCTTACGATAACTTTTATGCTGCAAGATGAACTGGAAGATCATAGTAGCCAAGGTTCGTTCACTCCAAGTGGACGGATGGACATCTTGTCAACGGCGATTGGGAAGCTAGATCACCCTGGTCATGTTCGAGGGGAGGCAGTGGGAGTTCGTGTCACGAAGTATTTTGGCCCAGCCTCACATCCTTATTCGTCACAAGCTGAACCCAGTAGGGAGCTTGTGGCCAAGATTCATCAGGAAGTCTCACAAGAGCTCGAGGCCAACCTTCGCGACAAGCTCCGACAAGAGCTGTTGCCAGAGCTACGTCTTGAGCTGATGCCTGAGCTACGAGCTGAAATGCAGAAGATGTTTGAGTCGCAGATGGCAACTATCGAGCGTAGAACCCATTCATCCCCGGCCTTCCACAGCACCAAAGGAAGTTACAACCCGGCGGAGGAACCACTTGGTGACCCTTCTCCCCCTCCAGCGCAGGGAGAACCTGCCATCCTCTCTTTGGATGCCCCAGTGCTGCGTGTAGTTGCAGATGCTCTCGTTCACACACAAGCTACCACCCACCACCATCAGCAAATTCCACAGCATTTGCGTAGGGTGACTATGACGTGTGTTCGAGAGGGGGAAGAAGGTACAGCCATCCCTATTCCTGATGACGAGGTTGCCATGATAGCTCAGGCGAGAGGATCTTTCATCCTTTGGCCTGTACATCTTATTGGCTTGTTACCACAAACACCTCCAATGGTATAGAACTACCTCACTTTTACTTGAGATGTGTTGACATCCTACTAACAGTATGTGTTTTTATGTTCTAAAAGAATGAGCAGGAAGCAGAGAAATGGCCCTTCTTAGCACGATTGCAGCATATCTATAAAGGCATTCGCCAGATTGATTTGCATATGCCTCCAGGGATTGTGGGCCAGAATACAGAGTATCACTTCACAATTGATCAACAAGATCTTAAACAGTTCATGAAGTTCGAGGAGCTAGATATTGGATGGGGCAAATTTGCAATCCTGTAAGTTTTTTATTTCCCATTTTTTGATTCATTTTGTTAAGTTGATTTTAACTAGCTAATACATTCATCATTTTAATTCTATTATAGCTCCTTCCGTCGTATATGCGTTGACTCTCAGAAAGTTGATTTATATGGATTCTTGTCTCCTGCACATACGACAAGGGTTGAGAATACATTGAAATGAAGGACAAACTATGTGGGCTTTACATTGTCAGAGGACGAGTATAGTTGTTATCTAGCACCGATTGTTCAAGGGTACTCATTTTAATTTTGTGTATTTGAGATTTTTAGTAAATAATTGCCTTGCCATCTAACTTCATTTTAATCTGTATATGTTGTGATAGTTATCACTGGAGTTTGTGTGTTGTCTGTCCTCGATCGCACGTTGTTTACTGGTTTGATTCCTTAAATAGAAGACCAGACAAAGAAACTAAAAGCGTCTTCAACCAGTAAGTTATTTGTTTGTATTTCATTGCTTCTTGATTCTTAACTTAATGAATTATTCTAATTTATGTTGATTTTCATTTTCATGATAGAGCATGCACGACGTATCGAGCGCTTGGCGGGCCACGCGAATGTAGAGGTGGCAAAGATCCAAGATGGTTGTTTCTAAAGGTACGTAGTTTCAAATCAAGTTCTTTTGATTGACGGTCGTTTTAGATATGCCTTTATTGATTTTAACCATTTGCTTTTGATTTATAGTGCCCTCGACAACCTGGCGGCTGGGAATGTGGATATTATGTCTTGCTTTATATGTTTAACATCATTCAGAGTGGCATTACGACAGATTTTGAACAAGTAATCGCTTCTTCATTCTCTGAGGATAATATTCTTGGTGTTGTGATTCAATGGGAATTCATTCACTTCATTCATTATTTCATCTAAGCTTATTTTCTAATTTACAGATTTTTGACAATGAAGATGCCTACTCATATGAAGACTTAAATATGATCAGAGACTTTATGGCTGGACTTCTTCTTCAACGTGTACCAGAAGAGTAAAGTTTTTAGTAGTTTGTGTAGGACATACTTTTGTGGTAGTACATATAATTAGCATTATTGTTGTTGGATATGGATTGGATTTTAGTCTTGGTTATTGTACAAACTGGGGACTTGGATATAGATTGCTGTGTAGTTTGTCTGGTTTGAAAGTTTGTTAGGCATGTAGTAGACTTGGATATAGATTGTTGTGTAGTTTGTGTGGCATGTAGTAGCCTTGGGTTGATCACTGTGTTTGTTGTTGTTTTCATTCTGCTGAACTGCTGTTGTTTTACTCTGTTGTTGGAATTCTATTTCTGCAGTTTACATGTTTTCCAGACAGTGCAATATGTATAAAAGGTCTATTTTAAAAAAAAATTTCAACGTCCTTAATAAAAAAAGGGACGTGGATAATACTGCTGGCGACACCTTAGACGTCCCCAGGCTCAACTGGGGACGTCTAAGGTCCACCTTAGACGTCCCCAGGTCTTCTGGGGACGTCTAAGGTCCCACTTTAGACGTCCCCAGTGGACTGGGGACGTCTAAAGTCTTCCTTCTACGTCCACTGTTTTACAGACGTTAATGACGTTATTTTCTACGACTCTCACATAGACGTCCCTCTGTTTTCAGACGTTGAAAGGCCAAAAAAAGGGACGTTAAAACCCTTTTTTCTAGTAGTGACCCTAAAAAATTGCATTCAAATTCATATAGATTAGTCTCATTCTCATATAGTTTTTAGAGTCAATTGCATTAGTGCATTTAATTAGTTTAATTGCATTTTGGTAATAGTGTCTTGAATTCAAGTTTAGATCAATTCCATTGCATCTTTTGTCATTTGAAAATCAATGCTAATGAAGACCTATAGCTTGCTCCTAGGGAGAATGACCTAGGTTGACCTTAAACTGCATAATAATTTAGGACTTAGTTTAACTAAGGAACCTATTGATGCATATCAGACTAATTAATTACTCAGTTGATATTCATCGTTAATTTGATTATATTTTCACCTATGCATGTATAATTCCTACGTAATATGCCCTCATGCATGTGATTTGTGGGTTTGTGTCCATTGGGTTTCTTTGTGATCACTTTTAACTTCTTAAAATAAAGAATATTATTGGCTTCCTATTATTATTCACTTGTTTGTATGATTATGCTTTCTGACTTTATATATCCATTTCAGGAAAACTGTCACTATTTATGAAGGATGCAATGGCTCAATAATCCCTGAAATCCTCTCTATATAAATGTCTAAAAACTGAACTCCACTTCCATTCTAACTTCTCATAGCCAACATCTTCACCAAAATTATGGACAAACACAAGAGAACTGATGGCTCATCATCTCAAGATAAACTAAAAGACGAACTCCCTCCACCAACAAGCATGGAAGGGCTCATCCACACGACCTATAAGCTACATCATATGGTCTAGGTTTACCTGCAAGGGCAAGGACGCATGGACTAGTGCTTAAAAGAACTTACCACTTTCATTCGCTCTTTGAATGAGAAGGTGGACAAGTTACTAGAGAATGAAGAATCTGATGTATCAAATTCTTCAAATATCTCTGTAATTTTTTATTTTTAGTTTGTTTATAAAATTTGTCTTTTTTTTATTTTGTTTGTAAAAAAAGTTGGTTTCATAATCAACCACCAAATTTTTGTTTTAAAAAAATGAATACATAACTGTTATTAAGTAAAACCCATCACTTATTTGAATACCATGTAAAAAAAAGTGAAATAAAAATGGTTATTAACAAATAACTGTGATAAATGCAAACAAATAAATAACAGTTCTTTCAGACGAACTGTGATGTAAAGTCTTAGGCACCATAACTTAAAAAGCCCTACCATTCCTTCTATTTAAGTTTCTGAAACTTAATACACTTGACACTTAGTCTGTTTGAATGAAACCCACCAACATCTTAACCTTACAACTCCTGTTGTCTTTTTTGGCCATCAAGAGTCGTTTTCAGTCAAATCCTACCATAAAAAGTATTCATCTGACTTCTCAGTGACAGCCATACTAGTGAATGCACTTGACCCTTGTCTCAGCAATTTTCGTGTGAGTCGTTTTCGTTTGTTAGCCCTAGCCGATTGGGCTACCTTTGTGAAGTCACACCATGATAAACCATCCAAGGTGGCATTAAATTGCTTCCATGAAGTTATATTTTTTTAAGGATACTCATTATTGCTCTGATCAAAGGTTCCTTAAATTGCTTTTGTGAAGTTATGTTTTTTTGGAACCCTAGTATTGCTTTAATTGAAGGTTCCTTTCCTGTTAAAGGGAGTTGTCAACCCATTGCTTTGATTCATGGTTCATACTCTCTTGATCTTTTCTGAAGTGATTTTAGGAGATATGGATCCTTAAGCAAATACCTTTCCTTTATTGGAAGTATCCATATCTTTGAAAGTCACTTTGAAAATATCAAAAGTGATGTGTGAATAAATTAGTTCAATTGTACCAAGACACGATAAAGCATTCAAGGTGATATTAAATTGCTTTTGTGAAGTTATATTTTTTTGGAAACCATAGTATTGTGTTGATTGAAGATTTCTTTCTTGTTACAGGAAGTTGTTAACCCATTGCTTTGATTCACGTTTCCTACTCTTGTTCTTTTTTTAAGTCACTTCCGGAGATATGGATTCCTAAGACAATACCTCCTTTCTTGGAAGTATCCATATATCCAGAAGTGACTTCAAAAATATCAATAGAGATGTGAAGAATAAAATAGTTCAATTCTACCAAGAGGCGATAAAGCATTCAATTAGACATTAAGTTACTTTTGTGAAGTTATGTTTTTTTAGAAAACTCATTATTGCTCTAGTCGAAGGTTCCTCTCCAATTTTTGCATTGAGTAGTTGGCACCAAATTAAGAGCTCTGAAATTCGATCTTGTGATCAATCCTAAACTACTCAATGTAATAGTTTTTGAGCTACTTGGTCTCGAATTTATCTAATAGAGTAGTACTTCCTACATCAAGTAGTCATGCAATATGGGATGGATCAAGATTTTTTAGGCTTTGTAGCTTGAATCAATAACACTCTTGTCTTGTATAACTCATAATGTATGTGTTCATCACCTATACATTGTATCTCATCAGCAATTAAGTCAAGAAAGAAACAAGTTGGCGAAAAAAACATAAATATAATCCATATATAGGAAAAAAAATATCATCAGCAATTAATACGGATATTCATAGGTTTTTCATCAATATATTGCTTTCCAGGGTTAATTCCTATGAAGAGACATAATTATAGGTAAATAGTTACATTATCACTTAGATTGGTCAACAATTGCCAATGATTCTCCCCACAAAGCATGGAATGTCTGGATCTATCCCATTTTTCTTAGAAACTCGTTGTGGGAGGTACTATTTCTATTATATACAATCTGGTCAAACTAGCTCAAAAACTCTCACTTAAAGAGTCTCACAACCATACATCACGATTATTATATAAAAACCATTATGTATTATAAAAGTTCACAATTCTGAATTAGGAACCATTATCCTTGTACTAAATACATAACGGTTGTCTATGTTAGACCATTATTTGGTATTATTAAAAGTCACAGTTCTTACAAAAGAACCATTATTTATGTTATTAAATAAATTACAGTTGTTACAATGAGACCGTTTTGTATCATTAAGCATTACCATATATTATTATGGTTTTTCACGTGTTCCCATCAATTATTATCATAGCAATATGCATATCATAGCCTCTCCAAGCCTCAATACATAATAGGTATTATATTATAACCGTTATAATAAGTTAAGAATAAATAACGGTTAAGAACTATAATTTATCCACGTAGATCAAATATAGCGCCCACATATATGACGGTTTAAAATTGTGAAGTATGATAGTTAATAAACGTCATGTATTGCGATTTCTATAGTAGTGATCACTATGGCTCTGTAATATAAAACCTAGTTATTAATTTGGGGAGATTAAGCAAGTTATGTAAATTATTTATTAATCATAATATATGCTATATGATTTATTTAAAATTCTTATATGTATCATATAATTATAACATTAACCTATGTCCTTTTTAGTAATTTAAACATGAAAAGGACCCAATTTTCATATTATTCTTTAAATATGAAAAATAACTTTTCTTATATATATATATATAGACATATTACTACAAATTTGTGCATTTATAACGCTTAATACATAATGGTTACAGCTAATAAATGTCATATATGTCAGGTGGAGGACGCACAAGGATATATAATGCTTAAAAGTAATGGTTAATTATGTGCATTGTCATATATTGTGAAACGGAATTCACGAAAACACAAAAATAATGATTGTAGTTAATAACCATTATTTATTCAATGAAAAGTGACAGTTCTTCCAAAACAACCATCATGTAACATTTACAAATGATTGGTCTTTAACTTTACATCAATGAAAATGCAAACATAACGGTCATATTGATTGATCGTAAAGTATGAACGACAAAAACAACATTTAATAATAAACAACCATCATATAAAGAAAAATCTAAAAAGCACCATTTCAAAACCTTATTCGGTCCAACACCAAGTATTAGTTCTCCTAAGTTAAATACTTTAGAACGAAGTACCTATTCCTTTTGTTCTTAGTACTTTTCTAAAAAGCACATTTTCATAACATTGTCCTTCTTTTCCTCATTATAGTCAAACGCTAGAGAGCTTTTTCCATTCGCCCTACTCCTCCTCCACATGCACACTGTCACACCCCCAGCCCAGCCCTTCCTGGTACTGGCGCTGGCTCACATCCCGACCCCTTTTGGCACTGGGTAGCCCCTTGGGTCCCACTAGACCATAGGAGATGGGTGGACTCACAAGGAATATTTGCACCCCCCCATTGTGCATTCCTTTCGCCTCCACACGTATCGAAGCCGCGACCTGAGGCATAAGTATGCGATCCATGCGGGACGTGGTACCATTGAGCTTAATGCCACGTCTCATATGGAGCCCATACTTATTCCTCAGGTTGCGGCTTTGAGATGTGGGGAGGCGAAAGGAATGCACAAGGGGGGTGCAAACTTTCCTTGTGAGTCCACCCTTCTCCTGTGGTCTAATGGGACCTAGGGGGCTACCCGGTGCCAAGAGGGGCCAGGATGTAAGCCAGCGCCAATACTAGAAAGGGCTGGGCTGGGAGGGTGTGACACTCAACCTCCTCCTCCACAAGCCCCTCCTCTTCTACCACTACCAACTCCTCCCTCTCCTCCTCCTCCTCCTCAAATGGAGACTCTATTATAGACATTGGCTTGCCTTGACCACTCTATAAGATGTTTTACTAGACATGACCACAGTCTGAATAGGAAGTTGGACCTTATCCTTAATCACAATCATGTTATATATAATCACTTTTAATCAGACCCTTCATCACCTTCCTCAAACATTAATGATGTGTCGAGCAAGGGGAAGGGGCAAGAAGAAGAGGACAGTAGTGGTGGTGATGATTGAAAACCACTACTGCTTTTTTTTTAATATTAACAATAATTAATCGTTAGGGCAATGTAGACAAAAATATTTAAAAAAAAACAATGGACTCTTTATGGTTATTAGTAAACAATTGTTACTAATTTAGGCATTTTTCAAGGAATATTCACTGTTATTAGTAAATAATTGTTACTTATGTTATCTAGAGAAGAGCAAGGACACATGGACAGGTGCTAATTTGACTTTTATTCTTCATCGATTACTGAGAAGAGTAAGGACACATGGACAGGTGCTTGAAGGAACTAACCTCTCTCATTTGCAATCTTGTTTTCTTTTTGTAATTTTTTGTTTGTACTATAGGGTTGAATAATCAATTTTAAAAATTACTAAAAAAAGGTCAAATAAGCTACGGTTATTATGTGAAACTTGTCACATTTTAGAATATCATATCAAATAGTTAACGGTTTTTAAGAAATCACCATCACCATTTACAAACCCTAACAATTATGATGTTAAAATCATGAAGTTTCATTCAAAGGTTCATTAAGAAAACTCGTCACCATTTACAAAATCTAACGATTGTGATGTTGAAACTGTGAACTATTATTCAATACTTTATTACAGTTATAAATTGATAAGTAAAATGTCAAACCCCTACATATTTTGATATTCATAGAGTATTAAGGGCGAAGTTATGTAAGGCATAAAGAAATAGCAGAAACATACTGATATTAGGTACTTGTTTACAATACAGGAGAATCCTCGCAGGGTTTGAAAGATATTTACAAATGTATAAGTTTTCCAAAAGAAACAAAAGTATAAGCCTAAATAACTATAGCATCTTTAGTTTGCACCGGGACTCTATTCACCAGTAACTACTACCTTACCCTTTAAACTGCTAGCCTCAACTGTAAGGTTTTTTAGTTTGAAAAAGGGTGAGATTTGAGCGAATCTCAGTAGCAAAAGCTAATCAAACATATAGAATGCATTAATAAATATGCAATATACCATGTCGTATAAGATATGAACTCGTGTTATGTGTACCCTGTCCAAGGCCAAACAATATGTTTGTAACCCCTGGCTTAACTCATGTCTAAGGTCAAACAACTGTTGAACCCCAAGAATATCCATATGTACCATCGTTAGATCTCAGATCACAACTAGGTTGTGTGTTCTAGGCACTGTCATGCTACAAAAGATAGAATACCTAAAACAAACAGATTATTACATAGTGCATGAAAGAAAATGTTACTACCTGACTCCTTTTCCAATTCCCGGTCTATCCTAAACTCTTGTTCTGGCTCGAGCTGTTTCCAATTCCTATAAAATTAAAGTTACAAGTAATTGGTTATTACTTGAACTATTACTACCTTTAAATAAAATTCTATTGGGTATCTGACACAGTTACAATAGTTTCTGCACAGTACAACCCTGCATAGTGTAGTTTCACTATTTCCAGAAACTAGCAGAATTTTAGTCAACTTTGGAAATTCATAATTCATTCTAATCCAATTTGACTGATTTCAAAGCCTATATGAAGCTCTTCAAATGTAATTTTGTATAAAAATACTTAAATATAACCACTACAACCATGTCACTCCTACAATTTCACCAAACCTCCCATGTTTCATATTACATTTAAGAGACATAGCTCAAATTTGAAAACTCATATCTCTTAACCTACTTGTCAAAAAATTGTGTTCTACCTACAAAATTAAAGCTCCATATCTCTACTTTGTGACTGTGAAGTTTCATAATTTTTGAACTAGGTTTGACTAGTGAAATTTATTCCATAACAACACTACCTTCAGTGAAGTAAATCAATCAGCATTTTCCTTCAACTTTAAAAAATTTGAGATTTGCATACAAATTTCCAAAAATCATGAACACATATATTCCCACACAATTTTCCCTTCTAAATTCAATGGAATCATCAAAATTACAAAATTCCAACTCCTACCCTATGTTTTGCACTTGGCTAAAAGTTAGGGTTCTTATGAGGGAAAATGTGTTTTCTTAATTTCTCTCGCTTAACCACTTCCTTTCCACTTCTAATCACATGATTAACCACTTAAACATTAAATGAACATGAGTAGAGGAAATTTTGGCTGATAACACTTTAGGGTTCATCATTCGAAAATCACAAAACAAGGAAAAACCAAGCCAAATTCAAAAACAACACCCACAACAATATTTTATAGTACAAGAAGATCAAGTGTATGAGACTACCTCTTGATTTCATCACTTTCTCTCTCTAAGTCACCTCATCCCTCCCTCTCTTCTCTCTTGATTTAGCTTGCTAACCATGAATTTCAAAACGAAAAAGAGGTTAAAGGAAGTTCTAAGGAGTTTGGAAGGCATAAACACTTGGTTTACATGCTCTTACCATTGATTTTTGCTCTTGGAACCCTAGCTTCTTCTTAGTGTGCTTCAAGTGTTCTAGAACTCTCTCTCTCTCTCTCTCTCTCTCTCTATTTTGGTGCAACAGAATGAAAATGAAAGAGGGGATGATTGTCCTTAAAAAATATCCAACTTCACGTCTTTCCTTAATATTATTTTATTGCATTTTTTTTACCACATGCTCCTTTGACTTTTCTTTGCTTCATCATCTTTGTTTGGCCATAAAATTTGTTTTTCCTCTTCCTCCATTATCTTGACCAAAATATTGGGTCTTTAGAGGATTTGAAATGCTCCTTAAATTATCACCATTTTATCTATTCAATACTACTTTTAATGGCCTACAATTGTTGACTTTTCAAACTTCAATTTACTTGGCCAAAATTGCTTCAACTTGTGGCATATGTATCTTAACCACTAAGTTCCCTTTACCTCCTACTTTTGAACAAAATTTATTCCAATTAATGAAAAAAATAAATGGCTTCTTGCTTCATTTGGCAATTTCCCCTTTTCCCCCTACATTTTGTGAAATTTCGCACATGTACTCAATCTGTCAGAATTTTCACCAAACTTTGAAAATTCATATCTTTATTTATAGATGTTTAATTATAGTGGTTCTAAAGGCTATGTGGCCCTTATTAAGTTTATTTGTAAGGAAAAATATAGCCTTTAGCTATTTGGACGCTCAGAATTCCCAGAATTACCATTATTGGACACTACCACAAAAACTTGCAGTTTTACTTGGCTAACTTCAAAAATACATAACTATTTGTGTACATCTTCAAATGAATTATATGACCTATCAAATTAAAGCTTGATAAGTCTACTTTAAGTTTAAAAAATTTCATAGGCATTGGATATCATTTGCTTATTTACAATGTCACACAACTAAACTACCTCGCAGGAAAACACACTGATTGCACCTTGTAACTTTGTAAATTGTGTTCCAACTTAATCATGGCATGTGTGTGACCATTAATTTCCTTTTTCTGACATTTAATATGATCTTTTATGTCTGATTTTGGGCTTTAGTAATGGCCTTTTTGGAAGACAAAAACTTAGCTTTATGTCTTGTTTCTAGCCCAATTCTTATGTGACTATTGATTAGAGTGTTTCCATTGTTTTATACACATAACAATTCACCATTTTATTCCATTAACTATATCAATTACATACAAGAAATATTGGTGACTAAAAATGGGATGTTACAACTTCCCCCCCAATAAATTTCGTCCCCAAAATTTGGTATACGTACTGGCTCATGAATTCTGGGTAACACTTATGCATGTCTAACTCAGCTTCCTATATTGCTTCCCTAGGAGATAATCCATTGCAAATAACTTTGATGAATGGGATACTCCTGTGCCTTAATTATTTCTCTTACTGATTGATGATTTGGTCAGGTGTGACCTCATATGTCAAATCATCCCGCACATCTAGCTCTTCGTATTCGAGCACATGTTCTAGGTCGGGTTGATATTTCCACAACTGTGAGACATGGAAGACATCAAGTAGCCTACTCAGGCATGAGGTTAAAGTTATTTGGTACACTACTGGCCCAATCTTTGATAGAATCTTGAAGGGATTAATATACCTATGCCTTAGTTTCTTCACCTTTAGTGCCTTGCCAATGCCTGTAATAGGTAAAACCTTCATGAATACATAATCTCCAACTTCAAAATCTAGTGGTTTCTACCTCTTGTGGACATAACTCTTTTGCCTGCTTTGAGCAGCTAATAGTCTTTTCTTTATTAACATAATTTGCTTTGCTATTTGATCAACGATATCTGGCCCATTTATCTGCCTCTCAAATAGCTCTATCTAGTATAAGGTGTAATATCCTAATTTTTGATTAAGAGTTAAGGACTTCCAAAGTGGATGTGATTATTGTTAAACCGACACTTTTGAAGTATACGATGTGAATGGTGATTTGAATGTGATGTAGCCAGTGCCTAAACCCTGTATTTAAGCGTAATTGTGTGACAAAGCTTAAAATGCATTGAAGAGAAGGGTAGGGCACATGGCATGAGTAAATGTGATATAAAATGTGTTTGGTGGTGATTCAAGAGGAATTACCATAATCAGGGGCAAAATGGTAAATTTACCAACTAATTGGTCAGTTATCAAAGAGGAAACTCATTGGTAACTTTAAGATCAATGGTTAAGATTGATTGTTATGAGATCAAAAAGGGTGGAATCCCATGCTTGTGTGCTTGTATGAGCTCATGGGAGGTGTTTCAAGATTGTGACAAGTATCACCACATGAGCCCTTGGATCATAGTCAACTTTTCAACCCTTCCCTCTCTCTTCTCTTCCTATTAAGGTCGGCCAAAGGGGCCTCTTTGGCCAAAAATTTGCTCTTCTTCATCTTCACCTTCTCTCTCTATTTCCATGGACCCCCAAGTGAAGGAAGAAAGAGAAAGGGAATAGGTGAGTTTTGGCTAAGTAAATGATCTCTTTAGCTCAAACACTTTTCTATAATGTTGTTCATAGTGATAAGAGCTTCATCTCTATGGTTTTAGATTTTTGAAAGAAGGTGTTTGAGAGCTTAGAGGAAATTGGAAAGATGAAGAATCAAGGAGCAAGTTTGGGAAAGAGGAAGGGATGAGTATTTGATGCCTTTTGACCTAAGTTTTGTGACTTTTGGTTGAGTTTTGTGGATTATGGAATTTGCCCTGATTTTGGTATAATTGTGAAATGGATTGATTGGATAGTGTATTGTAGTAAAAATAGTGTCATATGATGTTTTGGTGCCATTTGGATTGATTTGAAACCTTAGGAGCAAAAGTGTTGGAATTGGGTAATATGTGTAAAAAGTGTGACTAATATGGAAAAGGTCATTGTGATGTGATTTTGGGTGTTTTGAGGTTTCTAATGGGTTTCTTGTGTAAAATTATGTGGAAGCAGCTTTGGGTTAGAGTTTTAGGACCATTGGAAACATATGTTGGAAGTTAGGGAAAATTCTGTCATCTGCTGCGTTTTGGCTTCTGATAAGCCTCACTCGAGTGCATAGGGGTATCACTCTAGTACAGCATCATATTCCTTCTTTTCCCTTCTATTTTTAGTTTCACTTTTGTGCCAAAAAGGGAGATTGCATTTCCTTACCTGTGAGTAAAGTGGGTTATCACTCTAGTGCGAGGTGTTATACTCAAGTGCATATGTATTTTTGCACTAAGGCTGCTTCTCGGGTTAGCACTCGTAGCCAATTTGTCAAGAGTGTGATTTAGCACTCGTGAGTTTTGTGCCCTTACTCAAGTGCCAGAGCTAGTGCTCGAGTACACTTTTGACTTTAGGTTTTTTGTTCTCTCAGGTGAGCACTTCTTGTACCTCACTTGGTGGGACTCGAGCAAGTGTAGTGGTATCACTCGAGTATTAATCTCGATGCTCGAGTGTAGTGAGCCGTCCTCACTCGAGTGCAAGCCATCCATCACTCGAGTGTATCATCCATCACTTGAGTGCATCACTTGAAAATCAGTGTTTTCTCTTTTAAGAGGGGATCTTTAGTCAAGCTTTTCCCAATCCTTTAGGCATATGTTTAGGCTTCTAGTGGCTGCTTAGAGGTGTTAAATGATAAGTAACTTTAAGTATTTAAAGTTATGGAATTGGAAAAGGGAATAACCTTATGTCCTTGATTTGGTTTATAGGGTTCGATGTTTACCCTGATCGTGAGTAAGCTGTGCTGGAGCACATTTGGAAAGAACAAGTATAGAGAACTTACCTCTCCTGCATGTATTTGATATTTGTATTGATGTGTTTATGCATGTTATTGTTTTTCTTGATTATGTGAAACATATATGAATGATTGAAGCTCTGTTTCAATTTATGCTATAGCCATAAGTATGTTGTTTGAAATGTTGAGCTTGTAAATTTGTCATTGTGTGATCATGAGTTATGTAAGGCAAGCATGTCATGCATTAAACATTTATCTTGTATGCATATTGGTATTGTTTTCCTACTGAGATTCTCTTGAATCTTACCCTCCCCTACCAACAATTTAGACAAGGTAAGAGGCTTGTGGAGGGGACAAGCAACCAAGGGCGGCTAGGACTCCTTATGGATATTTGATTTGGTAGTTGGCTATCAATGTTGGTTGGGATTATTGTATATATTTCGGATATGTATTTGGGATATATATTTGGAATGTGTATTTGGTTATGTAATCGAAATGGATTTGTGTAATCCCCTATTTGGAAATTGTAATGGGCGAATGTACCCTGTAAAGCCTTAGTAAAGGTGTGGACCCGGGATTGTCGGAATTATTATGTTGTGCACTTTGATATATAATAAATGAGATTTATCTTCGTAGAGTAGTTATATTTGAAATGTGAATATGAGACCATGTCAATTAGATTTTGAAAGGTATTTGTGAAAACCCTATCTTAAGGATGGGGAATTGAAATGAGTTTTGATTAACCATTGGTCTCTAGTTCGTTTTAAACATGTATTTTAGATATAATTATGGAGGGGGTTACATAAGGGAGACTAACACTTTCTTCTATACAATGCCTCATATGGAGCCATTTGAATGCTTGAGTGATTACTATAGTTGTTTGTGAATTCGTATGTGGAAGGAATTGATCCCAACTGCCTTTAAAATCTAGTACGCATGCCCTTAGCATATCCTCCAATGTTTGTATTGTTCTTTCTATTTGTCTGTCTATCTGAGGATAATAGGTCGTACTAAGCCTAAGTTTAGTGCCCAAAGCCTCACGCATCACCTTCCAAAAATTAGAAGTAAATCAGGGATCTCTATCACTAAATCCATAGTGATACTCTCCCGTTTCAACTCAAAACTTTCAGGGTATTGCAGAAGCCCAGATGGTCATTGATGCTTGACTTCTACTCACTGAGAAGTAACACATCGAACAACAAACATTGTCACATCTCTTTCCATCCCTAGCCACCAATATATGGACCTTAAATTGCGATACATTGTAGTTGCTCCTGGGTGTAGAGTATATTTACTCTTGCACACTTCTTCTAGGATTTTCTGTTTCAACTCCATTCGTAGTGGAACGTATATCCTCTTCTTGTATATGACTAGCCTACTTAGTGACAAGTCATACTTCTAAGTCTCTCTTCTTTCAACCATTCTTTGATAGACTGTGCTCATTTATTCTTTATTTGAGCTTCCTCTATAACTGCTCTCAGATCATTCTACTAACATTGCTGCCACCTGCACTTGCTTTGCAACTCAATGCATTTACTACTACATTAGACTTGCCTGGATGATATTTGATCTCCAGATTGTAATCTTTGAGCAACTCTATCCATCTTTGTTGTTTCATGTTGAGCTCTTTCTGATTGCATAGATATTTCAGTGCAAACATAATCGCTGCTAACTCAAGATCGTGTGTAGGATATCTCTGTTCACGCTGCTTTAGCTAACGGAGCATACTCTATTACTAGGCCTTAATGCATCAAACATATCCTAATCCATGCTCACTAGCCTCTATGTAAAACATAAGGGTCAACAGCAGATCTGGGATTCTTAACACTTGTGTTGTTGCTAATTTTTGTTTCAACTCTATGAAGCTCCTCTCACAACTGTCACACACATTATGTTGATTTTTCCCATGTTAACTTTGTCAATAGAAAAGCTATTCTTAGAGAAATTTTGTATAAATCACCTATAATACCCATCAAGACCCAGAAAACTACATATCTCAACAACAATTTTCGGCCTCTTCCATTTCAGTATTGCTTCCACCTTGTTTGGGTTTACACAGATCCCTTGTTGTGAGACTACATGGCCCAGAAATTTAGCTTCCGAAAGCCAATACTCACACCTACTCAACTTGGCATGGAGTTGCTTATCCCTTAATATGTTCAATACTCTTCTATATAGCACAAGTACTTGTCAGGTCTTACTGCCCAGGGACATTGCCTTATGTAACATGCACCTTAGGTCATCTTGCCTTTGTCCTTGTTTGACATAACTCTGACTCTGATTGCATAGCAATCTGCTGGCTTGAGGACATACTAGTAATTCTAGGCCTTATTGCCTTGTTGGAACATTGCCTGACGTATTTAGCCCTACATTTTATGTTGTTATATTCTTACATCTCCAAATATTTTGGTCTTACTGCATTGTACAAACATGTACACCAGTACTCCCTGCCAATTTGTCTGTATGTACCCTTGACTATCTATAGCTAGTTCTGTCTACAAATATGTCTGCTTAAAACTATATCTATCTATTAGGGGTTCAGGATCAATTAACTGTTTGACCCTTACTACCTATACAATGTGCATTGTTCAGGATCAAAGCAATAATTTTGTTCCGGACCAAAATGATTACTTTATCTCTACTTGTGACGTTATGATATCCCTACTTGTCATATAAATATTCCAAAGCAGGCATTAACCTAACCGTACTTGTCTCATGCTCTCACATCAAATCCATCTGTTGCTAACTATACAATCATGAGTGGGGGTATTTGATTCTGTGAGGCTACATCTGTCGAGAAGTATGGCCACCATTATGCCTTACCACACTAGGGTTTATCCCAATCTCTATTTACATGTGTCACCATAACCATATACGTGGTGTGACTATTGACCGCCACGCTTATGCTACGCCACTCAGATATTTTATGCCCTCATAAGAGCTATTAATGTCAAGATAATACAATAAGAGTTCCATAGAAACCTCCTTTGACATTTAACTAAACCCAAAACTATGTACGTCGATGACAAATTCCTAGCCTCTTTCGGCTCAATACTGTTCCAACTTTATTAAGATCTATTAGTCCCTATTCTGTGAGTCAACATGCTACTCATAGGCACTTCTCATATTCTCCTCTAGCCCTTAAGTAGATCAAAATGTCAATACTAAGTTTATCACAACTAGTTTAAACATGGTCAATAATTTCATGCTGTGAAAAATCATGACTTAGTAAGGCAGGAGGAAACCAATCCTTTGTCTACTAAGGATCAAACTTTCCTTGGGAAATAAGAGCATCAGCCTCTATCAACAACAACCCCCTGTTGACTGAACTGCGTTGCTCACATTTACAATTTGTCTCCTACAGGAGCAAGTCTAAGCAGAGGCTCCTATTTGTCATCAGGTGATTGGCCTTAACGCCAACATGTTCTATTCCTTAAAGAATATTTGCTTGCTGTGGCTATCAGCATATTGCATCTTACTATTATTCCTATGGGAGGAAATTTCTCAATTCTTGTGTTTCTGGGAAGGATTCTCACTGTTCAATGTATCCTTACTGTTCTTATTCTTGTTTACCAAGAGTATCCTGTATTTCTCTATTTGTATTCTGTTTTTGTTATACTTCTCACAACTCATAATTCAATTCATTTAGCATAGTCTATTGTACTGTCATCATGCCCATATCGTTACTGTATTAGATCAGGTCTAGCTTCCTAACCCTGCCTAGCACCTCCACCTCTTGGTCTACCTCTTGTTCTCACCATCTTTATGTTTCATTATATTAAAATGAGGAACGGGTAAATTTCTCATAGCCATAAGGGCATATTTATCACTTCACAAAATTTTGATACCTAAGTGTTCCAATTTGACATACAGCAGACAACTACATCAATTTAAGGAAAGTTGGTAGCAATACACAACTTATAAACCACTGCATAATATATTGCACATCTTGTCTTTACATGTATAGGTGACTTCCAAAGGGTCACTCATCCCGACATTTCCATGAGCTAAGCACGCTTACCTTTTTTTGTACCCGAACAAAACACAGATACCGGCTCTTTCTTCTTCTGTCCACCAGTTCCTTGTGACTGCCCTTACCTCAAAAAGCATGGCAGCTTCCTTTAGTTAGCCAAATACTACGTCAAAACCATAGATCACTTATGGTACATATATTTCCGTACGTAATATGTCATATGCTCCATAAACTCCCCAAATTCGTATTATTCTTTTCATAGGCGAGTATTGCTCATTTTTACCTATGACGCATGTATTCCTATAGCTTTTCGTCTGGCTACAAATCCTAGGGCACATATATTATCTACGTTCAGGAGCTATCGACAATACTTAGGTCCTTTTCAGGTCTATTCGACAGTGGATATCCTGACTCCCCTACTAATGCCTAGGGTACTGGCTCTAGTCGTGCCTGTTGCCCGTAAATGTCACACAACTAGACTACCTTATAGAAAAACACACCGGCAGCACCTTGTAACTTTGCAAATTGTGTTCCAACTTAATCATGGCGTGTGTGTGACTATTAATTGCCTTGTTCTGACATTTAATGTGCTCTTTTATGTCTCATTTTGGGCTTTAATGATGGGCTTTAGTAATAGCCTTTTTGGAAGACAAAAACTTAGCTTTATGTCTTGTTTCTAGCCCAATTCTCATGTAACTGCCGATTAGAGTGTTTCCATCATTTTATGTACATCACAATTCACCATTTTATTCTATTAACTATATCAATTACATACAAGGAATATTGGTGACTAAAAAAAGGGATGCTACATAAAATATTTGCATATTTATTTTCCCTTATATGATGATTTTGGGGATGATATTGGAGCTTGATGTAATGAATTTGGGTATAATTGATGAATAAATAATGATCTTGGTATAAAATATAATTTATCAAAAAATACTAAATTTTAACCTTGTTTCAGTTTTTAGGCAATATTTGGAGCTCTAGATGTTGAATCAGGATGTTCTTTATATGGATAAAAATCTATGAAAAAGTTCTACAACTTTTCTGTTGAGGCCAAAACTCAGTTTTATCTTCAAAGGTTTCAAATTTGGCTTAGAAGTTGAAAACATGAATTTGTCCTACTCTAAAATTTGCCCACTAATTTGACCATAACTTGAGCTACAAATGTTGAAATGAGGAGCTAAGATCTAAAGTTACAACTTTGATGAAGATCAAAATGTGAAACTCTACCATTTTGACTATCAAAATTAGGCTACAATCAAGAAGCATAGTTGCCATAAGGTCAACATTGGTGGCTTAAGGTCAAAATTCATGACTAACAAGTGGAAATCTTTGCACCCCATTCATCTATAAATAGAGGAGTGGAAGACATAAGGAGGACACACCATCTTAGAGTTTAATTTCATGCAATGTATTGTTTCTTGCATGCCTCCTTCATGGAAGGCTTATGTAGTCTTCCTTTATGGATGGTATAGGTTGCCACCTACATGGAAGTTTTTACCTCCTATAAGGAAGGCTAAATTTTTTCATTTTCATGCATCTTATAATTGTATCTTTGTATTTTAGAATTGAATAATTAAGTTTTATGAAATGTTTATGATTTTTTTAATTTATTTTGGTTTTTTTTTAATTTCATCATAAGTTAAATTTTCATTTTCCTAGGGTGAAGATATAGTTTACTAATGACGGATTGAATCTTAACTTATTAAATCTAATTTTAATTTTTCCTTCATGATTTAGTTTTGATTATTGCACTTAATGCTTTCAATTAATTGTCAATCTTTTGAATGATTTCAATATGTATGTTGAGATCGGAAGGAGATGTATGTGTGTAAATCATATAATTAAAACCACAACCTGCATATAAAATAAGAATATATTCATATGAGTTGTGTAGTCTTAATGAGTTCTATGAATCTTAATGCATAATTAATTGTCTTAATTCATATAGGGATATGTTGGATTACTAATTAATTATAGAATTGCTTGACCTAGAAGAGGCTAGTAACTAAATTAGGCAAACTCTGCTATCAATCATGTGGAATAACTTGGACTAGAATAGATAGGTGATTCAATATGAAATTTGCTACGTGAAACCTAATCCCTAAGGCTTTTTCTCATTGTTGTTTTCATATCATTTGCATTCATATTTAATCATTTTTAATTTTGTAATCTCAATCACCAACTAATCGATCAACCTAATAGAATTAAGATTACCAATTTTGGTACTTAGTGATCAATCCTCATGAGAACGGTATTTTACTCACCTCTATATTACTTATTTACGATAGCGTACACTTGCACTTTTTAATAAACCATTTGCACTCATAACATAAATTAAGAACCGTAAGAAAAAAGCCACCTTTCATAAAGGTTCTAGACTTATAACCATAAGCAAGTTTCATCAAGTATTTTAAACCATTCGCTATATCGCGCCTCTTAACTTTCCCAAGTTATTACACTTAACACGCTTGTCTTTGATCAAACGTGACCCACCATCCTCAAAACCCCACAACTCTGATTGATTTTTCGGTCGTTAACAATCCCTTTAGGAAAACCTCTTCCTCCACTACTTTCTTTGAACTTTAGTCCGACAGTCAGATGCGTCACTTCAATTGCCCTAACTCACTTTTTCATTTCAAAGCCCTAACTAGGTCGCATTCCTTCACGTGCTATGTTCTCTTTATTTTAAGGAATGATTGCTTTTCTATATTTTGCATTCTCCATTCTTCATTTCACATTGTCCTCATTTTCCACTTTGTCTTGCCTATATAGGTTTTGACCATAGTCATGCATCATGCTTTTCTAAAAAAACTAGTTCTCTGTTCCCTGTGGCTGGCTGAATGAGTTTCATTTTCTAGTTTAAATGGCCAGTTCTACTTCCTGTGGTAATGATAATGCCCATAGTTCTGATAGTGTCCCAAGTTTCGATAATGTTCTTAGTACTAGTATTCCTATTGGTACTGATGTTGTCCCTATACAACACAGAAACGAGACCCCAGAATAGATGTTAGAACAAGTTGTAAGGAGGGGCCACTACTCCTTGACTTTTATGAACTAAGTAGTCTTTTAGGAGAAAATTCCATGTGACATGGAATAATGACGATCAACCTCTTGGGCTGTCACATGTCAATAGCTACATTGGCTTTATACCAAAGACCAATGTTCCTATCTCCATGGGTAACAGGTGTTTGGTACAGGGAGATTACACAGATGTTATTTAGGATAATGTCAGGGTAAGGTATATATTTTATGCTAATTACTTGTTATGTACTTGTAAAAAAGTGTTAACTTGAATGTGTGCTTCACAATCTATATATCATATTGACGAAAATTACATCAAGAAGGTTGGCCAATCACTACACGCATTCCATCATTCATTGACGAATGCGTATTTGCAGAATCATGAAGAGGTTGATGAGACAAAAGTTCCTGTGGATCTTCAGTCCCCTATCAAACCGGATAATTGGATAGATTTTGTTATCTCACGTCACGACCTGGCATTTTAAGTAATTGTTATTCACAATTTCATAAGACCTGCATATATCTATTTAATATTAACTTGAGTGTTGTGTGTTTTCTTAGGAGTTAAGCTGGGTGAATAGGAAGAGGATGAAGAACAATAAGTATCCCTATAAGGGAGGACAAATTGGATACGCTCAAATTGCTGAAAAGTTGGTTGCTAAGAGTGGGGATGGTAGTAGACTTCCCTGTCATGAACTTTGGTCAGTGGCAAGGCAAAATAAAAATGGCTCTTATGATGATCCTCAGGTAAAAGAGGTTATCGATAAAATGGTAAGTATTAATATTAGTCCCCAATTCATGGAAGTAATGTCTTTAATTAACTATCAATATTAACATTATTGTTAAATGCACATTAAGCCATATCCCAGGAAGTTACAACACAGGGGGCCTGCCTTTCTGTGAGTGATGAGGTATTGTCCAAAACATTAGGGCTAGACCATCTTGATCTTCTTAAGAATATCGGCTTTAGATTGACTAAGACAAAATATTATGGTTAGCTGCAAGCTTCAAGAAATAACCAGGATGAAAAGTATGAAAAGCTCCAAAAACAATGTGGTAAAATACGTGTACAAATACAGTTTCTCACACGAGTTGACAAAGGAGCTTTATACAAAGCAGTAAGTAGGAAATGGTAGCCTAAGTACTAGAGGCAGTTGCACATTTCCTCGCATGATTTGCCTAAGGGTTTGACTGATGTCGAATAATATGCCGATATCCTTAGACACCATACAGTTGCAATGAGCAACATGTTCAACCGCCTTGAGGATAATATGCTTCATAACAAGCCTATCTTGAACATATGAAGGTATAAATCAACACCAACATCGACCCCAGCTATTCGCTCCCTGTGACCACCAATGACACAGATACAATAAGAGGGACTATAGGCAGTTTCATTGCGTGGCCTCATCATCTACTTAAAGTATAGAAGCCCCCTACTCAAAAGAAGTTGATCGCTCAAAAGAAATTACCCACTAAGTCCAAGCCCCTAATCAATCCAAGCCCTTTACTTCCAAGACCCCCAATCAGTCCAAGTTCACCACTTCTAAGACCCCCAATCAGTCAAAGCCCTTACTTCAAAGACCCTCACTCAATTCAATAAGAGGAAGTAACCCACCCCAATGATCAATCTAGGAAGAAGTCTTCCTCACAAAATAAAACTTTTGGTCAATCTGCCCATAAGTCCCTCCAGAAGTTTGCTAACAAGTGCTTGACTTCAGACCAATTTCCAATAATCAAATTTAAGAGAGAGGTCTTCAACCAACTAAACAAAGAGGAAACTATAAGCGAAGAGCTTGTTTCTGAGGTTCTGAACAAGGGCATGGCAAGTTCAAGCTCTATCAACTTCTTTATAAGGTATTTCTTTAACTGTGATTAAATAGTTGGCTACTTAGAACTTTGATTACATTTTGATATATTGGCTTCAACATTTCAAGCACCTATACCATAATTACCTTTTCCCCCATGACCTCCAAGACAAAATCAAATTCATTCGGCCTTACCATATCAATAACTAGGGTGACAGCATAAAGGAAGATGTCAAGCAACAGCATGCGAGGTTGCTGAGGGATGAATTCATCAGGAGGGTGCCAGACAGAAGTGACACTTCTTTATGCCTTACATTCAAGGGTGGGAACATCGTTAACTCTGCTTAAACTATTGTTTTTTTTATAATTGTCTTAATAGTGTGATCTATTATTGTACTTAGAAACCACTAGATGCTTATAGTCATAAATCCAACACGTAAAAGGATTTGGTACTGACTCTATGAGTAAGGTTCCATATAGGAGACTATACATGCAGGAGATATTCAACTAGTAAATTGGTCATTCATCATCTCTTGTAATCAGTTCATCTTGCATGTTGCTATATATATAATTTTATATTGTATCTTCTCAGAGCAGTCTACAGTTACCGCATTCAAAAAGGTCTCAAGTGTACCAAGAACAAGCTAACTGATGGCACCTACAAATACCCCTTCCAATGACTGTGTCCAAAGGTATATATATTATTCTTTAATGACTATAATATTAATAAATTGGTGAAGCACACAATATAGTTTATATATATATATATATATGGCTGACTAACCAATTTTTCTTCTTATTTATTTATAGTGCCTAAAGCAATCGTACAACAGTAACAGTTGTGGGTACTGCGTTATGCAGTACATAAAGGACATCATCGCGCACAATCTTGAAAATAGTGATACAAATAAGGTATATTATATGCTCAATTTGTTCATATATATATTCGAAGAGTATTTGGTACAACATTTTTTTGCCCAATAAGCCTGATTTTGGTTCAATAAGCCTAATTCAAAACACAATACGTTTTTTGAGTGTTTGGGACAGCATTTTGCAAAAAATAAAAAGCCCAAAAATGCAACTTATTAAATGAGGCCGAACTACCCACTTATTTTTGAAAAAAGATGCAATGTTTTTTTTTCGATCCAGAAGTTGCAACATTACAAGCTTTCAATGCCTCTATGTTGTGGGCTCCACATACTTCTTAGATCTCTTTTTTTTTCCATCGTACTTCTCAGATCTCATATATATATATATATCCCTTGCAATTTTCTTCATATAATACACACACACACATACATATATACATATATATATATATATATATATATTATTCTTCTCCCATCTTCACACACCTTGTGTATATATTCTTCTAATTTTTCACCTTCTAAATATGATAATATTTTCAGCAAAATAAAATAGGATATGAATAGATTTTATATCGAAATATCCTTTTATCCTATAATTAATTAAAGGACTAAAAAATATATAGAAGATAATTAGATAAGTATGAATAGCATTCGTAACATGATCAGAGATCAACTTGTACGAGACATGTGATCCAATTAGTTATGTAATATTTTTTTGTGAAATTATGTATTTTGGCATCACATTTTCTAACTTCACTTTTCCATTTATTTTTAATTGTAAATGTCTTGTTTTCTTATAATTAACACAAATTTTTACTTTTAAAAAAACACTTATACAATCACTTATCCAAACAAGTTTTGACTTATTGAAAATCACTTATTCAATCGCTCATCCAAACGTAAATCACATTACAAAAACTAACTTTTTTTATTAAGTCATTTTTAATAAGTCAGAATCATAATCAGTCATTTTTCTTACCGCTATCCCAAATACACACTCAGTCAGCTATATATTACAATATCTAACTTTCATCTATTGTTTTCTTTTGTGCACAGTATTTTATTGCTTCCTACGAGATGTTTAACAACTCACAAATGGAAAAAGTGGATAAAGAGTTAGCGAAATCTGTGCAACATCAGTGGGAAAGTAAATACATATAGAATGACTATAAATTTCATAATATTGATTGGTTTGTTTGTTTCAAAGTTTTGGTGTAAAAGTGTATACATGTATATGAATGACTATAAATATATTCTAATTTATTGTATTATTTTGTATATGAATGAATTTAAACAAATATTGTAATTCATTCTGTACAAATATATATATGCAGGGGATATCAAAAGCAGAACTCCCCCCCCCCAATTTTTTTAACAAAATTTAGAGTCGATAAATCACAGTTGTTATTTAATAACTGTTATTTATGTCAACTACATATAACATTTGTTTAAATAAATCTGTTAGTATTACTATCAATATAAAATGAATGTTAAAGAGGAGCCGCTATTTATTATGCAAGAATTACCATATATTATTATGGTTGTTTATATGTGACAATCAATTATTACCATGGCAATACACATATCATGGCCTTACCAAACATTTAATACATAATGTTATCTTATAACGGTTATAATAAGTCTAGAATAAATAACATTTTGGGAACCGTAATTTATTTGCGTGGAGAAAATAAAATGCCTACATATATGATAGTTAAAAACAGTGAAATATAGCAATTACTAATCGTCATGTATTACGATTTCTGAAGTAGTGATATGCGTGCGTGCGTGCGTGCGTGAAATACTCCAAAACGCCCAAAATCTGATGTTATAATTGCTAAGCGATATTTGTCATTGGGTCTTACTCGCTCTTTTTTTGCCACAGGATCTTACTTGCTACTGCCCGATCGATTCCAGGGTAACACACTAAACTTTACTAAAATAATAAAGAAAAAATTGTAACTCATACAATTATCACATTAAATTATATCCTTTTTCGTAATTTAAATATGAAGAAGTAATTCTAATAAAAAAACATCCAAATATTTTTTTTATACATAACCGGCCAAATATTTTTGTTATCAATATCATTTTTTTACAAAATCTATTCTACCCCAAATTTATTCTACTCAAAATTTATTATTGTCCAAAAGCTAATCCAAATATAGATATTATAAATTTTCTATCCTGCAACAATCCTAACTGCAAATTAAATACATTGTTCATTATATTAACATATTGAAAAAAAAATTAATTATATAAGAAATCAAACAGAGAAGGTGAAGTAACTTGGGCTCTCTGGTCCATGCTGCATATACAATAATTTACTTACTCAAAAGTTCCTCAAAAAACAAAGATTGAGAAACAAGAAAGAAGAAATTATATGTTTAAACAAGCTTGTAGTAATTAGCGGAAAAAGGAGATGTGCTTATAAGTGCATATTTTATAATTAAATAGATGTAGATATTGAATTATATTAAATCAAATCTATAAATATTATATATCCATTTAATTTTTTTTATATATACTCCCCTAAATCTAATTTTAAGAATAAAAAGTAATATTTCTACAACATCCGCTCAGAAGATAATATAATATCTTGAAGGCATCGGGTCATCAGCTGTGATTTTCTCGAAAAAGCCAAGAGAAGATGAAGGCAAGTGGCGGAAGATACTTGCAGAAAAGGGGTCCAGAATCGTAATTTCCGCAAAATATTGATAGAGTTTATTGAATGGGGTCCTGAGTCGTCAGTTTCTCCAGAATCCAAAAGCATGCAAAGATACAGCGAGGAGATAATTAAATCAAAGCAGATATAATATATTATTATATGGATATATCAAAGAGTCCCTCCCCAAAAAATAATTTCATCTATAAATAGGGGCTCTATTGGTCACTCTTGTGATACAATCACTCCTATGAGAATTAGGAGCAATATTTTTCACTGAGTTTCTAAACTCCTCAGTTGGGGGAGGGATCTAGCCTAACAGGGAAGCTAGTTTCTATTTATTTTTGTTTGACTCTCTATGAATTTCCATCTATGAATATTCTTTATGAATTTCTATTTATGAATATATTTTAGTTCATTTTAATTATATAGATTTCTCTTATTCTTCATGTGGATTGTTTTGGCTGGCCACCATAGAATCTAATATATGGGTGATGTCGATGGACTAAGAGGTGAAGGGAGAACCTAGATCTAGAGAAATATACACAAATTATGGTGATTAAAACAATAGCTTCAGGATTATTAGTTTGTGAGTGTCGTGGGAACGAGTTCAGCTCTAATTAAAGTGATTTGGGAGAATATTAAGACAATTTAGGAATACTCTTTAAGTGATTGTTCTATTCTCATAAATATTCTCATCATTATTTCCTTCTTACTCAAATCTCATTTGGAGTAGTAAATTGTAATCTCCTATGGGTATGATGTAACACCCCAAATTTTATTCACCAATATATGGTAATTATTTTATATATTCAATAAAATGGTGAATAATTAAGGTTAAAGGAAGTAAGTATTGAAAATTGAAAGTAAACAGTGTTTTTAGTGAAATTGCTTGCGAGGCA
Source organism: Inga leiocalycina (assembly GCA_963242795.1). Taxonomy (NCBI): domain Eukaryota; kingdom Viridiplantae; phylum Streptophyta; class Magnoliopsida; order Fabales; family Fabaceae; genus Inga; species Inga leiocalycina. Next base: position 43,436,661 of record OY725332.1, read on the forward strand.
GTGAGTTTGTCGTGAGGTTTTAGAAGACCAAATGATGAGCAAAAATTATGAAATTTTATAGGATGAAAGTAGGCATCCCAAGATTCAATTTGATAGGTCATATGAATCATTCGAAGCTATATACAAAAAAAGATATGAATTTTTGAAGTTAACCCAGAAAATCTGAAAAGTTTTGGAGCAGCTCCCAAACAAATTAAATTTGGGAATGATATGCTTCTAACTGATTAAATTCCATATTTTTTTTTTCTTGAAACTAGACTCAATAAGGGTTCCATAACCTTTGGAATCGCTCTGAAACGATGTCTACAAATTTAGTTATGATTTTTCAAAGTTTGGGCAGAAACTCTACCAGAATTGGCACTATTCCGAAAATTGAAAAATAAAATGAGTTGGCAATGATGTAAATTGTGGAATAAATAAAATAGGAAGGAAAATAATTATTTGGCTTATAAACATGCCACATGTCACTATCATAAGGTAATTGATTAAATTATAAATGTTAGAATATGAGCACACATGGAATTGGAGTAAAATATCATTAAGTGTACATGTGGTTTGATTAAAGGAATTGAAGCCCATTTGGTTTGTAAGGGCTTAAGCTAGGTGCCACTTTATGGGCCAACTAAGAGAAGGAAATTAGTTCTCATGTAAAGGGATTGTATGACATAAGTTGGAGGAAGACAAGATCAAGTACAAGTGTCATCATGAATTGGAATTTTGGGATAATAATAATTAAGGGAAAATGAGAGATGTTTTAGAAACTCTTCCTTCATCTTTCCTATCCCATTTGCATGTCCAAAGCCAGGGGGAGAGAGAGAGAGAACCTTAAGGAACTCAAGGTTAGAGAGGAGGAAAAGGAAAATCAAGTTAAGGCTTGAGATTTCTTAAGATTATCTTCCAAAATTACATAAGATTCTTCTCTAATCTCTTCTTCTCTATGAAATCCATGGTTTAGCAAGCAAATCTTAAGCTCAAGGAGAGAGGAAGGGGACTCCTAGAGAGAGAAAGTACAAGAACTTAAGAGCTAACTTCATAAATCTCAAATCCATACTAGAATGTTGTTGTTGTTGATGTTTGTGGTTGTATTTGGTGATTGTTGATTAAGTTTTAGAAAGTACTAACCCTACGTGTTATGCTGCCCAAAGTTAGTCTAATCATATTTAGAAAGTGATTAAATGGTTAATTAAGTGATTAGGAGTGACAAGAAGTAAGCCTTGAAGTTGAAACACAAAAAAAAAGTCTTTGCTTAAGAACGCTAATTTCGTCCAAGTGATAAATCAGGGGGAAGAAGTTGGATTTTTAAAAATCTAATGATTCCATTGGATTTATAAGGGAAAATTGTCTGGGAATGTAAGTGATCATGATTTTTGAAAATTTGTACACAAACAGGGAAATTATTGAAGTATAAAAGCATGTTGTTTTGTTATCTCCTGCAGGGCAGTGTTGTTTTGTCATGCATTTCATTGACCAAATCAAATCAGAATATCATGAAACTTTCCAGGATTAAAGTAGACATCCTGGGTTTAATTTGATAGGTACTATAAGCAATTTCAACTTATGGATTGAGAGTTATGAATTTTCCAATTTTTGCCCTGTTTCTAGACGTAATTATGGAGTAGCATGAGAATTTATGAAATTCTAGAATTTTGTGATTGTAAATGGTGGTGTTTCATATTTTTCCATAAAACTACACTTAAAGGGCTTTCCAATAAATTTTAGAACACCTCATTTTGATTTTTGTAAAATTAGTTATGATTTTTTGAGGTTCAACCAAGAAATAGGACAGCTTCTTGGCCGCAGCCAAAAGATTTTGACCGCAACCCAAAACCTTCTGACCTACTTTTGACCGCAGCCAAGACCCCTGTTTCGGCATGTTCACCTTTTTTATTGGTTTCTCTTCTCCAATTCCATGGGTGCTTGTTCAAGTTTCCAATGGATGTCTAAATAGCCCAAAAGATAACCAATACCATGAGTTTAAAGTAGTACATGAATGGGTATCCACCTAATTCTTGTACATCTAACATTTTAGGACCGAGTCGGGAGCCAAAAGTTGACACGTTTTATGAGGCACGTGATACTGAGGTGATAGAGTTTTGAGGTAGGAACATTATCTTTCATGCATCATGTCATAGTTCATATGATTGTGTGGTCGCCATTGTTTGTACATGTGCTATATTGATATACATGGTTTGCCTAGAAAGGGCAGTTAGTGCCAGAGGTGTAATTACACTGGAATTGGGTACAAATCCAACCGGTGCACAATTAGTGGGGCTGGGCCCTACTCATGTATATATGATGATGATGTGATGATGATATAACGATGATGTGTTATATTGTTCATTAATTGGTGCATACATGGCGCATATCATATTTATTTTTCGCATTTTATATGAATGATAGCATGTTTCTACTGGGATTCCTTGGAATCTCACCCCATTTTCTAAATAAAACATCTTAGAGGATGCCAGGGCTCTAAAGGAAGGGACGTGGATATGGGAAACTGATGGGAACATTTTTTGATACGAAGACTGTGGTTTTATAGAGTCTGTAATTGGAATATTTTCGGATAGTACTGTACAAAATTGTAAATATCTTTGAATTCTGTATGGCTGATTCTGGTTTGTAAACAAACACTTTTATCTGTATATTTGTACTTTTCTATATGTCTGTGGAGCTTGGTCTCTATTACTTTGTATATATCAAAATGGAAACGGGTGTTGACATACGACCCCCCGAATACTATGAGTGTTACTACATTGATCCTTTATGCTTGCGGGGGCGACCATAAAGATAGAAAAAATAGGGGGGAAGTATAGGAAAGGGTATTATATGGATGTAAAAAGACTGTACATATATACTTAAACATACCCATTGCAAGGGCCACCACAACCTCCATTGCCACGTCAGCTTGGGAAGCAAGACTCCATGTTCGACTATAATTGAATCGAAGCAAATGAAGGTTTAGAATAATATAAAAAATTTATATTTATTTTGCTTTAATCAAATAGCTAGGAAGTACTAGTTAGACACTACCTCACCATATTTCTATTTATTTTTGAGATATTTATTCATATATATTTTAATTTATTTTTAGGGTTACCTTTGATATATGGAAAAAAAACAGAAAAAGAATTTTGAAATTGTAAAATCCTAAATCAAGTATTTCCCAAAAAAAATTCTCTTTTTTTGGAAAATACTTGATTTGAAAGTTTACAAATTCAAAGTTGTTTTTCTATCTTTTTTGACTTGATATATTTATTTTGAATCAAATATATCTCATTTGAATATATTTTAATTTCTGAAATTTATTTTTGATATGTTCATTTTGAATAAGATATTTTTATTTTTATTTTTAGGAGAACTGCTATAGGGAGGTTACTGATAGTGGGTAGTGGCCACAAATATCCCTAGACTAAATATTTAATATAAGATTCTTATTTGATATTTATAGAAAATATGAGAAGTTACAATAAAATTTAAGAATATATCTATATATATAGGTAAAATAAGGAGAAAAGAAAAATTCTAAATAAAGGGGGTTAGGATTATATAGATAATGGATAGTAATATAGGCTAAAGTATGCTTTTAGTTCTTTATGTTTACATGAGGTTTCATTTTAGTCCTTGAAGTTTATAAAGTGTATTTTTAACCCTTAAAACTTAACACCATTAATGTTATTAATGGAAAATGCTGACTAAGCAAATTTCAATGATGACTGTACAATACTGACAAAGCAAATTTAATAAAGTCATATTATTTAAATCCCAGCTGGCAAACATATCAACTCAATTTTTTAAAAAAAGAAATCAGATTTTAATTTAAATAATAATAGATAAAAACTCAGTCTTTAAACATATTTTTCCTTCTCTGTACTCTTCCTTCCCCATTGAAACTGTCTTCTGCCGCCAATGTAATACCCCGAATTTTGAGACTTAAGGCTAGAGAATAAGCCTGAGATTAGTGGACTGCTAAGCCCCGGTTTAGCAAGATCCCAAATTGTGATTAAGGGTTAACGACTCAAAAAGCGGAAGTGATTAGTGATAAATAAACCCTTTTGGAGATTATGGTGTGAGTTGGCACCCGATGTGATTCGTGTGTGCTGTGAGCAGCGCCAAAACCCTGTATTTAAGCTCAATTATGGATTAACATCTAAATTGACTTAAAATAGAGGGAAGGCGCATATTGTGGCTAAATGAAAAGATGTGAAGTGTTGGTGGTGATTCTATGAGAATTACCGTAATCAAGGGCAAAACGGTAAAGTTACCGATCGATTGGTCAGTTACCGAAGAGGAAACTCATTGGTAACTTCAAGATCAATGGTTAGGATTGATTTGTGTAGAGATCAAAGGGTGGAATCATGTGTGCAAGGGCCTATGTGAACTCATGAAGATGGAACAAGAAAGTGACACTTGGCAAGTTTTGGACCCTTGATCTTGGGTCAAAGAGTCAACACTCTTCCTCTCTTCTCTCTCCCTTATTTTCACGTTTTTGGGCCCCAAAATCTGCATCACTTCATCATCTTCATTTCATCATCTTATCTTCTCTCTCACACATTCCATGGACGCCAAGCACAAGGGGAGGAAAGAGAAAACTAGAGGTGAGATTTTGCTTGGCTTGTAGTCCTCTAATGCTCTAATGTCCTTCTATAATGTTGTTCATAGTGATGAGAGCTTCATCTCTATGGTTTTAGATTTGTGAGAGGAGGTGTTTTGTTGCTTGAGGAAAAGTGGAAAGATGAAGAATCAAGGAATTGGTTTGGGAAAGAGGAAGAGGTGAGTATTTGAAGCCTTTTGATCTAAGTTTTGTGATTTATGGTTGAGTATTGTGAATTTCGAATTTTGCCCTGAATTTGTGTGATTTTTGAAATGCATGAATTGCCTTGTGTTTGAGTGGCAATTGGTGTCTTGATGTGTTATAGAGCCATTGGAATTGGTTTGAGAATTTGGAATGAAAAGAATGACAATGTATGATTATGTTGTGGTTTGAATTGTGATTTGTGTGACATGTGGTAACATGTCAATATGATTTGAATTTGGTTGGTTTGGTGTTTCCAATGGATTCCTTGTGCAAATTTGTATGGGAATGGTGTTTGATATGAAAATTGGACCATTGGAAGCCAATTGTACAAATTTGGAATTCTGTCCAGTGGAAAGTCTGTTTGGGCAGTTCTGTTTGTGTTGCCGTTTTGAATGGGCAAATGATGTTAGAAAATTCTGAAACTTTCCAGTCTTGAAGTTCACATCTTAATCTTCAAAATGGACATATAATATGTGTCATTTCGTTTTTTGAACTGGGATTTTGAACTGTCCAAAGTTTGGGGACGAAACTGGACCCTGTTTTGGTACAATGTTGGATTTTGTGTAAATCTGGATTTTTGTGGTGATTTCTGGTAATGAGCCATATTTTTCCTATGAAGAGGACTTAAAAATATTTAATTTGGCTTTGGGATCACCTCATTTCGATTTTTTTGGAATTAGTTATGAATTTTTGAAGTTGCCTTGGCTGCAGCAGAAAATCCTGGCTGCAGCGCAAAAGTTTCTGTGAGCGTTTTGGCCGCAGCCAGAAATTCTTGGCTGCAGCCAGAAACCTTCTGTGCGTGTTTTGGCTGCAGCCAGAGGGTCTTGGCTGCAGCCAACCCCCATTTTTCAGGATTTTGTGATTTTGAAAGGTGATTTCCAACCTAGTACGTCCCAATCCTTTAAGCTTTCGTTGAGCTTATTTTAGCCACCTAAAGGGTGTGAATGGTAACCAACTTTAAGTGATATAAAGGTAAGGGTTTGGAATTGAGATTGACCCTATATCCTTGATTTGGTTTATAGGGTTCAGTGTTCGTTTGGATCACGAGTAAGCGGAGCTGGAGCATACGTGGAAAGAAAAGTGTAGGGAACTTACCTCTCTTGCATGCTTTGATGTTGTGTTTGTGTATTGATGCATGTATTGCTTTGCTGGATTATGTGAAACATGTATGAATGATTGTAGCTCTGTTTCTAGTTATGCTATGGCCATGAGTATGTTGTTGAAACATTGAGCACGCAGATATGTCATTGTGTGAACATGAGTTTTGTATTGCAAGCATGTCATGCATTAAACACATATCATACATGCATATAGGTATCTGTTTCCTACTGAGATTCTCTCGAATCTCACCCTCCCCTACCAACATTTTAGACAGGGTAGGTGGATCGAGGATGGAGGCAAGCAACCAGGGGCGACGAGGCTTCCTTCGGAATATTTGAGTTGGTAGTTGGTTATCATAGTTGGGATGTATATTTGGATATTGTACTTGTATATGGATTTGGTTATGTATTTGAAACGAGTATTGGATATTTGTATATGTATGAGAAAGACTTTGTGTAATCCCCATATAAGGGCTTGTAGGGGCGAATATGCCCTGTAAGGCTTTGAGTTAATAAATGGAACCCGGGAGTTGCCGGGATTATATTGTGTACTCTGATTTGTTATAAATGTGATATTCCGCGTGATGTAATTGTATTCGGAATGTGAATGTGAGACCAAGTTATCAATGATTTTGAAAGGCATTTGTGAAAACCCCGTCTGGTAGATGGGTTTGAAATCGTTACCTTTATTATTGGTCTCTATTTCACTTTAATTGCGTATTTCGGATATAATTACTGCAGGGGGTTACAGCCAAGCCCTCCTTCTTCCATGAATCTTTGCTACTCAACACTCAAGCAAAGCTTCCTCACGATTTGATCTCCTTTATATATAAAATATTGACTCCAAGCAAAACTTCCTTAATGTCGATATTGTGGTCTATTATTAATTCTCTCTACACCCAAAAAAACCCTTAGAGATAGATAAATGGCATATCCATGGCTTCAAAGATTTGTAAAGCAATGCCATTTTTCAACAGTCCCAACCCCGTTGCATTCAATCCTCAAAATATGAGAATACCGACAATTAAAAAATCCCCTAGTCTTAATATACAAGGACGTATGATATCTTGGGATTACTTATGAAGGAAGTGGCAAAAGATTTAGTTGAATCGAAGAAAACTCATGGTTAGAGGACGAACTGAGGAAAGGAAGACTAGGGAACCGTCAGACTGATTGACCGGTGGAAATTCATGGAGGAAGGAGAGGATTGGCAACCGAAGGGGTAGGGAGGGCATGAAGAAGGAAAAAAGGTTTAAAAACCGAGTATTTTATTATTAATATTTTAATTAAACTCTTAACTTTTTAAAAATTTGAGTTTAATATTAAAATAATGTGACTTGTTAAGCTTGCTTAGTTAGTATTGCATAGTCATTACTTAACTTTGCTTAGTCAACATTTTTCATTAGTGTCATTAACAACGTTAAGTTTTAAGGACCAAAACACTTTATAAACTTAAGAGACTAAAATAAAACCTCATGTAAACATAAAGGACGAAAAGTATACTTTAGCCTAGTAATATATATATATATATATATAGAGAGAGAGAGAGAGAGATCAATCTCTAAATAATTTTAAAAATAATTTTTAAATTTTAAAAATGATTTATCATGGAGTGTAGTGGGATGGACACAAATGCAACATGATAAGATTTTGAAATATTTTGTATTTTGTAACAATCTCCGGTTATCTCTCATTATTTTTTTGAGCATATTTTAGTTTCATCATTATTAGTTTAGTTGTTACGATGTTCTTATATTGGATATGTCAGGAGGAATGTCCCTCCTCTTATATAACCAAAAGATCAATAGATAAGTTATTTTAGAGGCCGACCAAATAAAATCTATCGATTATTCCCAATTGGATGATAGAGCTATTTTAATTTTGAAAAACTTTCAATATCACAAGAATGATATCTTTATCCATTCAAATTAATTCAAACAAAGGGTTTGTGTACCTACCTATACAACAATGATTCCAAAGCCCTCCTTCATTATTGCGCCTATTTTTAATTTTAATTTTTAATATCGGTTACTCTGCAACTCGCGTAAAAGATGTCTGACTACCTTCTTCGAGAAATCTGAAAATTTTTCAGAGCTTACCCACCAAAGCCCTACTCAAATGCATATCTGTCTACAAATATTGGAAATCCCTTATCACCAATCAATCCTTGATACAATAATACGCCAGCAATAACAATATAACTCTCTCCAAGGAGGAGGAGTTATGACAATAGGAGGAGGTATGACAATATTTTCTCAGTATATTCAGATGATGATCATCAATTCCTCTCAATTTCAAGACTTCCACGACTCAATGATCAAGCTTTTGGTCATTGTCGTAATTTTAGTGTGATTGGCACTTGTAATGGACTAGTGTCTCAATAGTGAAACTGGTTCCCAAATGCACTACTCCTAGGCCTTTAAGATCCCGTATTAATAGCCATGTGCAATGCAAGTCAGGGTTTGGTTTTGTTTCTAAGAACAATGACTTCAAAGTTGTCAACGTTTCTCTTTTTTATCCAGAAAAGAATACTCCACGGTTGACCTATACTCTATGAAGACCGAGCATCAGTGGAAGAGTTTTTCAATGCGTATTTCTCTATGTGAAATCACAAGAGATCAAATGTTTGTAAATGGAGCCCTACATTGGCTTGTGTGTTGATGCCAATTTGGCTGTGGACACAGTAATGTTATATTATGGTTTGATTTGGCTGTAGAGACATTTGGAGAATTCGTATTAGCCAAGTGTCTGCAACGTCAATTACATTATAAGCTACATGTTTTGAGAGGAGGCAATTCGCTTGCTTTGGTTGACAAATATATGTGTACAAACATATTTAATATTTGGGAGATGAAAGAATACGGCAATGTGGATTCATAGAATAAGATATTTTCTTTTCATTTAACAAGCCATGGAGATATAGCAAGAGTAATGGCTATGAGGAATAGTGGAGAGTTGGTACTTGAAACATATATGTTGGACTTTGGGTCCAAGTTTGCCCTTGATGGGCCGGACTATTTGATTAGGCTACTTGTAGCCTAATCAAATAAGAATAAAATTAGCATTAATTGAATATTGGGGAATAAGTTAGTATTAATTATGGGATTGTTAATTGATGAACAAGTCACCATAATTAGGAAATTAATTGAGAACCAATTAATTTAATTACTATCTTGGAGGGCAAAAAGGAGTGCACATATTTCCTAATTAGTGGCCACTCTAAACCACTATAAATAGGGTGTGCCTCCTCAATTGCAAACCACCCCTGCTATTGAGTTTTCTAGCATTTCTTCTCTCCTTCCATCTTTCTGGTTCTGGTGATCTACTGTGCAAATCACAACTAGGCTCTAGTAGTCTAATAATAGTGTGGGCACTATTATGGAGCATTGGAGCTTTGACCCGGATCTGAACATGGATTCGCCCCAGTACGCTCATTCTCTCTCCTTATTTTTTCCTACATTGGCATCAAAGTGGGTTGATCTTGTGGCTGTGATTTATTCTTTGAATAATTAAATGATATAATTTGTTTATATCTCCATCACATTTTTTATTTCCGCTGTGCTATCATATATATTATATGATGAAAATTTTTATATGCTGTCTCTAGCATGTTTTTTCATATATGATCATATGATTTTATCATTTGTTGATGAATTTCATAAATGTAAACTTGGTTACTGTATGCTTCCAAGCTTGTGCATATGAGTATACGTACAGAGTGATATATGTGTACCTTTATAGTTCCATGGATGCATCTGCATACTTGCTTCTATTTATTCCATTTTTTTTAATATGCATATGCGACATGCTCATGAAGTCTGATGCTCCGTCAAATTTTTTTTCTTCTTACTGGATTGCATTACATATGAAACGTGCATGCTCCTCTGATTATTATATATATATATATAAAAGCATATATGTATTTTTATGGCACAGTTTTTGTTCTTCCTCTTCTCCTCACCTCTTCGTTCCTATTAAAGGTGAGTCTTTAGGACCTAAGTGGAGCCAAAAACAAGAGACTTTAACCCTCAAAAGCTAGGAAAGCTTTTGAAACACAAAGGACACACATCTAGGTCACATTATGAAGTACCATCAACGTTGAGAAAAAAAATTGGGTGTTCAAAACTAAGTGTTTTGCCCAAAGTAAGGCCATGGATGTGTAGAGCTCAAAGACACGATTCCAATTATGCTTAGAACGTGTCAAACGAAGTTCGGACGAGGGAGAAACGAAGGAAAGAAGTTGGCGGGTAGCTTATCGCCGCTGCCACTTGACTCATGATTTGATCAATGAAAAAGACATTTTCAGATTAAATAAAAGCCATGGATTTAGAGTTCGTTCAACTACGATTCCAACGACACCAAGAATACAAAAAATGGAGCTAAAATGAGAGAGATATGGCCTTCCAAAGTTTGTAGATCGTGATGACCCACCGAAGCTCCAACCGAGTTGGGCTGACCCGGTTGGAGGTTGAAGATGATGACGTGGCAGTTGACAGCCATGTCATCGGTCAACCAAAGCCACGTGGCGCCAACCAGAGAGTGCGACATTAGCATTCATAGCCACGTCAGCTTCGGTCAATGACAGTCATGTCATCTGTTGATAGAGACACATCATTGCAACATCAGTAGTCAACGTTGACTGGTCAACGGTCAACTGTTGACCCAAAAAACCTAGAAATTGACAAGTGGCTCTTGGGGCCCACTGGGGCCACTATTTGACACTTGGCAAGCACCATCGGATAGAGGACGACATGTGGACTCAAGGAAACCGGCACATGTCACCAACAGATTACTGCAAGGTGGCGAGTGACGTACACAAGCCTCCATTAAGAATGGCAATCATTGGAATTTTTCAAATTTTCAGGATTTTTTTATCCAGACCACTTTTAAGGGTGCGATGGACCTCTGATTGAGAAGCGGTTTGTTCCTAAAAATTCCTAAATTCAAGAGGTTCAATTTGACATATAATTTGCATATATTTGAATCATGTTTGGATGTGATTTAAGTCAAAAAGGTGCTTATATACACTTAGAGATTCCCAAAAACGTTGAAATTGAGTCAATGATGATTCTATTGTTTTTGGGATAGGTTGACTTACTTATTAAGATAATTTTAGCTACAACATAAGGTTAATGCTGTAAGATTCTTTAAAGTGAGAGATTATTCAAATGAGTTTTTGAATATAAGATCTAATTCAACCTTGACTCAAACTTTTAGAGATAAAACCTGAAAATTGCAGCAACTTGAAATTATTGAATATTAACAAGTCTTTCCATGTTTTTAACCACATTGATCCAATTGGGATTAAAGCAATGACTTCTAAAGTCAATCTTTTATCACAAATGTTGTGACAAAGGACAAGACAGATAGAGATGTGAGAATCATCTCATCAAGTGGGAGGTATGCTGTAAATACATCTAAGTAAGTGGATGTAAACATGGCAAAGATGAGCTTGACATTGTAGCTAGATGCTACATGAGTTCATATGGTCAAAAGGGCCTATGAAGGGGAGAAACTAGTTAAAAGACAACAATATGAGGTAAAGTTTTTATAATTTTTTGAATATTCTTTTTCATTGAATTTATGATTAAATTCTTTGTGTTTAGAATTAAATTAAGCATATTCTCTTCCTTTTTTATGAACATTCATGTTGATTAGATGATATTGTGTTATTATCTTCTTAATATAACTGTCTTTGATTGAGTGGGAGTTTCTAAAATGTGTCTAGAAATCTAAAAGGGAATGTGTTCAGTGAAGACTGTGGTTAAAAGGGTGATGAGATAACTAGCATGATTGGGATAGGAGTCAACATAGTTGTCTCCTAAACATGAAACTAGTGAACTTATTATCTAATTATCCTTTGTCTTATTTGAACAAATATGATTTCTGTACCATAATTGTCTAAGTGACCAATTATGACCAAGTCTATTTGATTGAACTTATAAAGTTAAACTCAAAAAGAGATATCTATGGGTTAGAAGCTCTTAAATCTCTTTCATTAAGGAAGAATGAGATGCCAAGGATATACCACCAACTAGTCTTCAGCACTTAGAGGATGAAGCAACCGAAGGATACAAAAGTTTATGCTATCAAGCATAGCAAGAACAAGATCTCAGACTTATGATGGTACAAGCAATATTACTTTATCCAAGATGTGTGGATAGTGGTGGAAGATAGTGAAATAGATTATCTTCTTCCATAAAGTTAAAACTAAGTTGAGTTTTAACATAGTGTATTAAGTCCTAACATGTAGTTTAGGCAACACTTGAGGCAAATGTCAAACTAAAAAGTTGAGACAAATAGAATGCCAAGTTCTTTCAAACAAACAACAAGTGTATGTTGTGATAAGACGTCTCCCAGTGAGTAGGAGTAAGCCACATCTCTCAGTGAGTAGGAGTAAGCTATGTCTCCTAATGAATGGGAGTAAGCCATGTCTTCTAGTGAGTGGGCATATACGAAAGCAAATATTACTCCTGATATGCATATTGTGACCTTCAGTAAAGTGATTCGCCACATTGAACCTAAGTGTGAAAGACTGAAGGATCCAAGATCCATCAGTTAGACGAACTTAGCTAAAGAGTAGGAGGATTTATCCTCTAAGCCTAAGGGCAAGAAACCTATGAGGTAAACTTGATCTAAAGGAGGTTAATGGTTTCTATAAAGATAAAAAGCTGTATTGATAATCCATTAAGGGTTGTAGAATAGCAATCCACATGAGTAGTAGATGTTTCACAAAAGCATAAGGCTTCATGTCAGATGCAAAGCAAGAAAGAGAAAGAATTAAGGGATTCAGACTTGCACGTTAACTCTGTATAGATAAACCACCCTGATTCTTTGCTATCTCTTTAGTTAAGGAACAATGGGACTGTGACTCTCAAATCCTTTATTGGATTTTGATATTTCCTTTTGGGGATAATAAATCCATTTCTTGTCACATTCACATATTGATCAAAAGAAATAATCAAACTAGCAAAAGAGAATTTGCTAAATAATGTGTGCTAAAGGGTAAATACTCTTGTGAGTAAGTTGAGCAACTTAGTCTACCTGGTAAGAAAAACAGAGAAACATTTTGAGAAGATATCCTCTACAATTAGCAAACTAAGATGTTTGTGAACTAAAAGAACGTGAGGGCAAAGCACAAAGCTTGGTGTTTCATTGATATCATGCACGTTTACTTGAAATAAAGTAATGTTTACTTTATTTTAGGCAAGTGTGAAGCTGTTAGATAATGGCTGAACTAGTCAGAAATTTGTAACACTAAAAGGATAAGACCTTTCAAACTAAAAAGGGTTAAGGACACCCACGTTATTAGTTCAAGCTGTTTTGCGTACAAGAAAGGGATTGTTAGGCAACTATCAATACCTAGAACCCTTCAACATATTAAAGTGTTGAAATGGAGAGATAGACCTCTCCTTGACATAGTTAAGTAAATGGCATAAGTGAAACTATCAGCCATATGTTGGTATGTAAACTCACAACTATTATCTTCACACTTAAACAAATGCCCTCTATGTCAGTCATAATGAAACCCTGTGAATTGTGGATAGGCCTTAAATCAGGCCCAAGCTCATTAAGACCATAAGGGTTACCAACTTCATATCCATAATTCTTCCTATGAGTAAGGAAGATTGAGGATAAGGTATACAAGGTACCTCTTTATGAGATGACCTGAAAATTTGACAAGACGAGTCTTCATTAGTGAAAATGATGGCGGCTCAATAATTGTGAGAGAGCCGAGGGACGCAACGTTCATAAAACCTAAATTTTCTAGCAGGAAATGAGCATTAATCATATTGAATCTCTCAAGTAACAAAGAATAACCAAGTATTCCTAAGTTCACTGATCCAAGTGGGAGGGCTGAGACCATTTTCAGAACGAAAGAGGTAAGAGGTAAGTTACGAGAGAATTACCTCACTCATATATAGGAAAAGAATCCTATAAAATCCACCTCAAAGCAAATTATCATCTAACGAATTTCTATAAGGGCATAGATTCCCTAATGGATTAAATGTTCTGTTCATCATTTAGAAGGTTATGGCAACTACCTATAAGTGTCTGAAAGACACTAAAAGGACCTACTAAGAAAAATTGCAAAGTGTTATGCAGGAGGATATGGATCCTCTTTGGAACTAGCCAAGTATATGTTGTAGGCAATTTGTTACCTAGCCAGGAGGCAACTGAGAACAAGTAACTTCTCAAATCTGTTGGGGGCATATAACACCTAAAACACTTAGTGGCTAAGGGGTACTACAATGGAAGGTTGTACGTTGTCTATTGTGCGTTTTAACTCTAAACTTTGGCAATGACAGTAAGCTTAGTCTTGAAATTACATTAAGATGATGTGAAGGACACTTTCCAATTTGGAAATTTTGGAAATTAGATGATGAACTCTACATGAAGTAGCTTAAGGGCTTTGTAGAAACAATCACCCAAATAGTAATATATGAGGTTTCATAAGGTGAAAGCCTCACCAACTTGGAGATAATCGAAGAACACTACATGAGTGCTAAATGGTCTAGTGACGATTCTTTGTGAAGTCATCCTTTATCAAATGACATATTTTAGCTGAAATAAGTGTCAAGGGAGTCAAAGGAACAAAGGATCAAAAAATCCTTCAATTGTGAGTTGAAAACTTATGGGTTGAACAAATAGTATCTTGAATGATAGGTAAATGGCGATTGCACAAGTAAGATATAGTCTTTACCACCAAAGACATGTATAAGTGTGATCATTAGGCATCTTAGGATGCCAAACTACAAACCCATAGACACCCCTAAAGTCCAGGGCACAAACCTAGAGAGGTTACATGTCCTATGAGGAATCCAACTTATAAAAGGTGGATAGAGTCCCATGTGAGACTATGGTTGGTAATATGAATGTACACATTAGTGTACATAAGACCAAATCTTTTTTGTCGGACTTGGAAGCTATTTATGGTCCTACTGTGAAATAGATTATGAGAATAATTATGGATTAAGTTGTCAAGACAACAACTTTCCTTTGAAAGGATACTCTAATCAAGACCTAGGCAAATGGTAATGGAGTAAGGAAATATACAAAGTATTTTTCCTGTTATCCATGGAAATAGAACACAGAGCGTGTTCTACCATTATTCAAAGTGCCATATGGCTAAAGTAGTTCCTATGAGAGATTAGGAATGAATAGTGGATAGAAATATCTAAACGATAGCATCTTATGATGATGATCCTAAGTATTACAGCAAGGTGAAATATACTTTTTGATATATCTCTATGAGAGATATGCTTTCAAAGAGGGAAAGCGACAATTCAATGACCTTCTACTAACAGAATGTTAGTAGATCCCTTTACTGAGCCCATAACTTGATATTCATTAAGTTAATGAAAATCTTGGGGCGCGAATCGAATATAAGGTCGTGAACTTCTTTTATATGAAGATAAAAAAAATAGTATGTATGTTATGAGTAAATACATATAAGGTATACAATTTTGTATGTCGTATAGGTCCGAAGAGGTTGGTTCACTCACATGAACAACCATCTTCCCATGTTTTACAGGGGATATGGGAGGGTAAGATGAGCAAATGATCACCATGAGATGGTTAAGAAGAATCTTTGCGTTTGAGTCACCTCAGTTAGACTGAGATGAGATCTATATATGTACATATACACATAAAATGGATCGAAGCATGAAAACAGACCTATAGCCAGGCAAATAACTCTTTTTCACAAATGAGATTGTAAAAGAGATATTGTGAAAAATAAAGTTCTAGTTCGAATGTTGAGTATATTTTGGAACTAATGTATGTATGATAAAAGAGAAAGAAATCGACGTACACCACAAACCATTAACCGTAGCATGCAATTCATACTACATGTGCTTGAGAGTTAAACTTCAATATGGGATGTAGGTAAAAGATCCCTAGTTCACTACAATGTGAGTTCCAGGAAGGAAGAATCCTTCCATTATGCCCTTAAGACTTAGGCAGCATCATGAAAGCTTGGTTTGGTGAAAGCTACTTTAGCTGAAGCTCTATGATCACACTCGATTCGATCAGACGAGTGAAAACTAGGAAAGCGACCAAGTTAAGATGGACTGATGTTTAATCAAAAAAGAAGACTTACTCCTAGATACATAAGATGCGCTACTGTCTGTGGTCGACCCCATACTAGCTCTATGTGTAGCTTGTAAGTGTGAATACTATCTACATGAAAGGCAATCTGAGTTAATCAACATATTAACTCGAGAGGGATTAGATATGCCATGAGTAATATGTATGGGAGAATTTGGGGCATCTGAGGCAATAAATATATAGCTTATAGATATATATAACGGGTGTCCTTGGATGCTGATCCGATATGAGAGATTTCTAGTATCACAAGCACCAAATCTTGAAGATACTTTTGCCCATGTGGTCACGGCAGACGCCAAGTATGAAACAGGAAAGAGTAACGAACGCACAATAGGAGGCCCATCAAGTACGAGTGGGAGATGTCGGACTACTATTTGATTAGGATACAAGTAGCCTAATCAAATAAGAATAAAATCAGCATTAATTATAGATTGGGGAATAAGTCAGTATTAATTATGGGATTGTTAATTGAGGAGCAAGTCACCATAATTAGGAAATTAATTGAGAATCAATTAATTTAATTACTGTCTTGGAGGGTAAGAATGAGTGCACATGTTTCCTAATTAGTGGTCATTCTAAACCACTATAAATAGGGTATGCCTCCTCAATTGCAAACCACCCCTGCTATTGAGTTTTCTAGCAATCTCTTCTCTCCTACCATCTTTCTGGTTCTGGTGATCTGCTGTGCAAATCACAATTAGGCTCTAGTAGTCTAATAATAGTGTGGGTACTATTATGGAGCATTGGAGCTTTGACCCAGATCCAAACATGGATTCGCTCCGGTATACCAGTTCTCTCTCCTCTATATTTTCCCTACAATATAGCTATGAGATGACATTTGTAGATCCAAAGAAAGATTTAGTCAAGTGTTATGGACCTCAATTATATAATGTTAGTTTTGCTGGAGATGTTAACGAGAGTTTGTTTCTGGTAAATGGAGAAAATATTGCTTTGCTTGTTAGCAATATTATCAATAAAACAAAGTTGATCAATTCCAAAAGATCTTATGATCAATTGTGGTTCTAGCTTTAGGTTGTTGACTTACCCAGGACAGTCATTTTTCCCTAAATTTTTTGAGCTTTGCTCATTTCTTTCTCAATAAATAGAGTGACATCGTTTTATGAATTCTATATAAGATGATTATTAATTGTTCTAGACTTACTGAATGAATATGATATAATAGATTATTGGTTAGCTATTTTTGCGTTCAACGTGTGTTTGACTTGTGAATATTTACTAGTTTAGATTTAAATATTCAGATATGATAGTTATATTAATATAGTTTAATATACAACAATATCCTTAATATAAAAGCTAGTTGAGAATCTCATTCTATGCTTATTCTGACTAAGATGAAATTTGAACTATCTATTATTCAATGATGAATTTAATTGTCAATCATAAGATAATTTTTATTTCAAATTATGTATTTATTAAAATAAAATATTATTCAAAGCAAAAAAAAACTATAAATTGACTCTGGATCATCCACAGTCAATTCTAGATAGTCTATATTAAGACAAGCACTCCATACTCATCTTTTTCATGCTCATTGAATGAGCTCCTTGGGGTTGTATTTGGTTATAAATATAATATCCTAATCTATTTTATCTCCTATATTTATTATTTTCCTTAGACTAATTTATCTATCTTATAAATTGATTTATAATCTAATATTTTAAACATATCTATTTTAGGGAGTGCAAATCACATTTGTTATTAAATAACTAAATTATTTCATTTTCTTGACCTACCCAATTTATAGTTAAATAGCTCTTATATTAAAAATCAGTGGCAATATATAAAAAAAAAGTAATTTAATTCTTGCCTTCACCAAAATTAAATAACCAAATCTTGAACTAGCGCTAAGATGGACTCAATTTTTGATCCTATCTCAATTCATTTATCCATCCATTATTTTTTCCTTTTGGCCAGCATTGATCCTCCTATCTTTAGAAACACAGCTTTTTAAGGAAAAGTGCAATATAAGACCACGTATAAGAAACATAGCTTTCATGGTTTTGTTAATACTCATATTTTATTTTATTTTTATAATGTTATCCTTATATGACTTATCCTTTACTTAAAGTAACTCCTTGCAAGCAAGACCTCTACAAAACTTGAGATTGTTAAATCTATATCCCTATTAGTATAACAAGATCTAAATCTACTTTATTTTTTCTTGAATTGTGAGCAAATGGCTGAGTTGTTGGAACAACCACTGTCAACGGAGGAGAAAGATGCCATGAATAGAAGCTAGAAGAAGGTAAGGGGAAAGGGGAGTATTCAGTTGAGTATTCTCTGATTCTAAGGGATGAGGAATAGATGCATGAAAAGGTTCATGAAGAGATGTCCTTGACTAGGCCAATCTAATATGAAGGACCATAAATGGTGTTCATTTAAAGAGGCAGTTATGAGGGAGAAGGAGAGTGAGGTAAAGGAAGAGGATTGGTAGAGTGGAGAGCGATTGAAGGAGCGGATTGTTGGAAATTGTGCCCTAAGGGCCAATCATTGTACTTTAAACATTATTATTTTAATGAAATTTCTCCATTCTGTTATCATATTATTTGCATATTAACTGTGATAATTGTATCCTTGGATAATTCATAAAGATTGTCCTAAAATGTCCCTGGTCGGTCATCTATGCGGGAGCAGAGACGAAACAATACCAGTATGACTTTGATAAGATATGGAGATACGAATCAAAGTCTTAGGCACTTGTAAGAGTACAAGGTGCTGGACCGATCCACTATGAGAAAGCTATATGGATCAAGTCATAAGCTTTTCTCATGTATAACCACGACACAATGCCTTTAGACCTGAGGTCATCATGGATTCCTACATGAGAGTTGCTAAGCTTTGAACTAGTCAAAAGTCACTTTTGACCGGGTGATGATAAAGGCTACGATCGGGCTTGGTGGTTTTTCATGTAGAGGAATATGAATGATCAAGATGGAATTTGTCCCTCACATTAGTAGAGAGATATTACTGCCCTCGATGAGTGAGTCTGAGAAATGTATGGCCATACTATGATGAAAGGAGTTTCTGTCTCTGTTATCAGGCTACTCAGGAATCGAGAAAGTAATGGTCAGGAACAAGAGGATGACATTTTCCATGCCTTATCCTTGATCGATATATCGTGTGACAAAAGGGACGTGACATGGTTGTATGACAGGTTGCATCGTGATAACGATCCTCATATAAATTGGGTAGTCGTAATGTCTTGCTAGAGGCCGCTTGCGACTTTTGGGTTAGTGTAGTTATTGGCCCACTGCCAACTTCATATGGGCCTACAGGGTCGCACACAAGAATGGCCCAACACGAGATAATGTTTGATTTAGGGTGGATGAATTTTATATTTATATATATATATAATATAAAATTCATTAATAATATTATATAGATATATATATATTTTCGAAATATATATCTTATATATATATATTATATTATTATATTTAATAATATTATATAGATATATATATATATTTTTGAAATATTATATATATATATATATCTTATATGATATTATTATATTGTGTTGGTTTTAAATTTAATTTATTAAGATATATTAAATTTAATAACTAACATGATAGAGATATAGTATCTCAGATTTAATTTATGAAGATAAATTAAATCTAATGGCTCTTTATTTAGATTAAATAAATAGGTTAAATTAAAACTGTTGGACAGATTTAATTTAAACTGAATTTATTTAATTAGCTCATCAAGATAATTAATTGTTAATTAATTTCAAAATTAATGATGATTAATTTTGAAATTTGAAAATAACCCTCATGGGTTATAAACTTGATAGAGCTGATAGACTCAGGGTACATCAGAATTGAGAGCCGCAAGTTAAACCCTTGGAGACATTAGAGATGCTAGCACGCAGTCTCGGTTGGAGAGCATTCGTGTGGATACCGGTAGAGGGAGCGGACCTGACGTGTTGGCTCCTAGAGATCGTGAAAACTCTGAATCATCAAAAAGGTATGAATCCTTCCAACTTGGTTTAAACGCCATTGATTAGGATCGGTGAAAATTTTTTTTAAATTCTTCCGCTGTGCTTACCAATCCTACAGGGATTAGGGTGGAGATGACTACTAATACACCAAACGTTATTTTCTCTATTCAAGAAAATAAGAGACTTGGGCAATATTGGAAGAATGCCTTTATTGTTAAGCTTTTGGGAAGAATGGTGCATTTGGAATACTTAGAAAGGAAGCTTTAACAATTGTAGGCAAGATACAGAGAGGTGGATACCATCAATATCAGATTAAGTTTCCTTGTGATGCAGTTTACTAATCTCCATGATTATGGTATGGCACTTACAAGTAGACCGTGGCTCATATATGATCATTATTTGGTGGTTCAGCTATGGAAGCAAAATTTCAATCTTGTTAAAATACTTATGTAAAAGGCCCAATGGGCTAGCTAGTTGGGCCTCTGTTAGGTTCAGATTGTGAATGATATATGTGGGGTGTATATGAGCACAGATGAGGATTACTTGCACTATATATACGCGCACTGTGTATTGTAGACATTGGTTAAGTTTCTTGATAGTGGAATGCAGAAAAGTATTATTCAGGGATATTGTTTTTCTCACATGGCCTCAGAGCCATGGTTCCTCTGAAAATTCTGTCACCATTAACCATACCTTTCTGACCCATTTATCCCTCTGATCTCTGATCGTGCTTGAATCCCTAATTCCCAAATTTTGCCAAGTTTACTATCGCAACTCATGGGAGATGAACGGAAGACTTCAAGTAGTGAAATCATACCTAGTGGACTTAACTTTAATGATCCACTCTATTTGCACCGGTCGGACACTCAAGGGGCAACAATCATTCCTTAAGTCCTCACCAGCAGCAAAAAATTACTCGATTTGGCCGCGAGCTATGAAGATCGTTCTTAAAGGTCAGCATAAATTAGGTTTTATCGACGATTCCTGTAAAAAGAATCGTATGAAAAGCATCTCTATGAACAATAAGAAAGATGCAAAGTCATCATTCTTCCTTGGATTCTTCATTCAATCTCTAAAGAACTTGCCAACGGGATTGTGTTCTATGAGGATGCGCATCTTGTGTGGACCAACCTCAAAGAGAGGTTCAATAAGATCACTGGTTCATGGACATTCACCCTCCACCGTGAAATTGAGTCCCTAAAACAAGGATCAATGTAGGTCTCAAGCAATTTTACAAAACTCAAAGACCTATAGGAGGAGCAATCATCCCTGGTGCCCATACCATCATGTCGATGTGCAACATCAAGGACATACTCTGATATTATTCAACAGCAAAAACTACTCCAGTTTCTCATAGGACTGAACGAGTCTCACAGTCAGGCAAGAAGGAAAATTCTTTTAATGGTTCCTCTTCCTTCCCTGAATCAATCCTATGTGATGATCTCAGAAGATGAAGCCCAAAGATCTATTGCTGGATATACAGAAGCCTCTCCAGTTGAAGGTATTGCCATGGCGATTCTGGCAGAAGAAGAGGTAGGGGAAGGGGAAGAGGTGTTCCTCCTCAATATGGATACTGTAACAAGTGAGGACATATGAAAGAGCAGTGCTATGAATTAGTTGGTTATCCCTTTGACTACAAAGGCCCTAAAAATAAGACTGGCCAACAAGATTCTCCTAGAAAGGTCCTTAATTCCATACATGATTATGAGAAAGCTACTTGTGCAGCCAACACAATTACTCCAAGTTCACTCAAGCATAATATGATCAGTTGCTAGAGATGATGCACAAGGATACTGAGCTCAATGCTCACGCCCTCACTGGTATGGCTTTGAAAATATCCTCTTTTTTCACAAAACATACACACACACATTGAGTTGGTAATTTTGGGGCTACAACCCACTTAATTAGTAATTTATCCCTAATCAATAGATATGAGAAATACAAGGGTCCTACTAAGACTATTAAGATACCTAATGGAAATCACATGCATATTACACATGTAGGATGAGTTAAATTCTCTGATGACTTCATATTAGATGATGTACATTATGCCCTTAATCTGAAGTTTAACTTGATATCTGTCCATAGGATCACTAAAGACCAGCAATGTGTTGTTATGTTTTATCCTAACCAGTGTTTGATGTAAGGCCTTCAGAGTGGCAGAATGAGAGTAACTAGTAAGCTCATTAATGGGCTTTATATACTGCAGCATGCTAGGAACTGTGATACTGTTAATTGCGCTAGAATTGTCAATACAATACCTTGTAACAAAGATATTTGGTTGCTACACAAGAGATTAGGGCACACACCACTCTCTGTAATGAAACATCTTGATATTGTTTCTGATCAATCAATTCCAATAAATAAAGTGTGTGAAATTTGCATTCAATCTAAGCAGAAAAAAATTACCTTTTTCCCTACTTGCATTAAGGCTACAGCTTGCTTTGATGTGCTTCATATGGATGTGTGGGGACCTTATAAGACCCCTACTCACGAGCCATTTGGATTTATCTAATGCGGGCTAAAACAGACACGATACAGCATATTAAAAATTTTGTGTCATATGCTTTTACTCAATTTCAAAAAAGAATTAAGAGAATAAGGAGTGATAATGGCACTGAGTTCATTAACCATGAGCTTCATGATTTTTTTGGGGATAAGGGAATGATTCATGAAACATCATGTCCATACACTCCTGAGCAAAATGGTATAGCAGAACGAAAACATAGGACTTTAATTTAGGTCTCTAGGGGTTTGATGTTAGAGTCTCATGTACCTATTGCCTACTAGGAGAATGTGTTAAAAATGCAACTTATTTGATAAACTGAATCCCCTCTAAGGTGCTAGGCCATAAGACTCCATTTGAAGTGGTATATGGGTATGCCCCTAATTATTCTCATTTAAAGGTGTTTGGTTCATTAGCTTTTGCCACTAACTTGAATTCCACTTATAAATATGCTCCTAAATCAATACCATGTGTTTTCTTAGGATATCCGCCCAACAAGAAAGGATATATGCTCTTAAATCTAGGAACAAAATGAACCTTTGTTAGTAGACATGTATCATTTCTGGAGGACAGATTTCCTTTTAAGGATAGCATAGGCATTGATCAAGGGGGAGTGTGGAATAAAGCATTTCAAGATATGTTTCTTTATGAACCTCTATGTCAAGAAGTGATTCAGGAGGGTAGCAAACAGAACTTAGAGTCAGATAAATTAGATTATCATAGTACTAGGATACCTAAAAACCTTGTCAAAATGAACACACATCTAATATCCCTACTGAACACACACCTAGTATCCCTGCTAAACCAAATATTATTGATGAAAATCACATGCATGAACAACCAAATCTAGAACTTGGCACAAATAGGCCAAGTAGAGAGCGTAAGGCTCCCATATGGGCCAAGGACTATGTATATTTTGCATCTGTATCATATTTACCTTTTAATGCATCTTATATTCCTGGATCAATTAATATTAAAAGGACATAATGTCGATATCTTATAGAACAACATCTTTCTTATACATGTGTTTCTTATGCCTTCATGTGTTTTCTCTCATGTATTGATTCCATAAAGGAACCTAATTTTTATGCAGAAGCAATTAAGGATAAATACTGGATAGAAGCTATGAAATTAGAAATAGATGTATTAGAAAATAACAACACTTGGGAGTTAGTACCCTTACCTAAAGGAAAGAAAACAATAGGTTGTAAATGGGTGTATAAAGTGAAGTATAAACCAGATGGTTAAATACAAAGCTAGGCTAGTAGCCAAGGGGTGCACACAAAGAGAAGGAATTGACTAGCATGAGACTTTTTCCCCCATAGTTAAAATGACAACTGTACGGATTATCCTTAAAACTGGCTGTAATTAATAATTGGAATATATTCCAAATAGATGCACATAATTCCTTCTTGTAAGGTGACTTGCATGAAGAAGTGTACATGTCAATGCCTCAGGGACTTGAAGGTAAGGGGGAGAAATTAGTATGTAAGTTAAGAAAGTTTTTATATGGACTTAAGCAAGCATCTATATAATGGAATTGAAAGCTTACTAAGGCTTTAGTCCAAGGTGGTTTTATTCAAAGTAGGCATGAATATTCAATGTTCATAAAAAAATTCTAATGCTAATATGATAACCATATTAGTGTATGTTGATGATCTTTTGATAACAGGAAGTTCCGAAGATAAAATTCAGGAAGTTAAGTGATTTCTTCACTCAACTTTTAGAATAAGGGACTTAGGAATAATGAAATACTTTCTAGGAATTGAAATGGCCAGATCTGAAAAGGGTACTGTGCTGACCCAAAGGGAATATACTTTATATTTGTTAAATGATGTAGGTCTTATTAGATGCAAACCACTTACAATACCAATGGATTAAAGTTTAAGGCTGAAAGCTTATGAGAAGGGAAGAGATGGCTGAGAGGATTTGATCAAAAATAGTGAAAGATACATAAGATTGGTAGGATGTTTGATTTATCTAATAGCAACAAGGCCTGATATCTCTTATTCTGTGCAGGTGTTGAGCCAATTCATACAGAATCCAATTAAAAGCCATATGTCAGCTGCTGTTGGGATCTTAAGATACTTGAAGAATTGTCTGGGGCTTGGTGTTTTGATAAGCATCAAAGAAAACCTCACTTTAAAGGCCTTTTGTGACTCAGATTGGGCTACCTGTAAAACAACACGAAGGTCCATGTCAGGTTATCTTCTTGGGAGGATCACTTGTCATGTAGAAGTCCAAGAGACAAAATACTGTCTCAAGATCTTTAGCAAAGGATGAATACCAATACTTGGGCTCAACTGTGTCAGAAATTATATGGGTAACTAGCTTGTTGAAAGATTTAAGGATACATCAACTTAGGTCTGTGGAGATTCAGTGTGATAGTCGTGCTGCAATATATATAGCATCAAATCCAGTGTTCCTTGAGAGAACAAAGAATATCAAAGTTTATCTGCATTTCATATGATAAATTACAAGATGGTCTGATCACCTTGCAGCATGTGAAAGTAGTGAGCAAGAGGCTGACATTTTCACAAAGGCAATAGGAAAAGAAATTCTATAATGCTTAGCATGTTAGGAGCTTATGATATTTTTCACCCGAAACTTGAGGGGAAGTGTTAAAATACTAATGTAAAAGGCCCAAAGGGCTAGCTAGTTGGGCATTTGTTAGGTTCAGATTGTGAATGATATATGTGAAGTGTATATGAGCAAAGGTTAGGATTACTTGCACTATATACGTGCACTGTGTATTGTATATGTTGGTTAATTTTCTTGACCGTGGAATACAGAAAAGTATTATTTAGGGATATTGTTTTTCTCATAAATCTTGATTGGGAAACTATAAGAAAGATTTCAGCCTGGATCCAATTAGCCAAACTACCTCTTGATTACTATGATAAAGGGGCTTTATATGTTATTGGCTCTCATGAGGGAAGGGTTCTTAAGGTGGACTCTAATATGCTGTAGGAAGAAGAGCCGTTTCGCTCAACTCTGTGTTGAGTTAGACCTTTACTCACACTTATGGCTAATTATTCTTATTGATGGTGTTGAAACGAAGATCCAATTAATATGAGGGTATTCATCTTATTTGTCTTCAATGTGGTCGATAAGGGCGTGATATGGACCATTGTCTATTCAAAGGGTAAGGGGGAGGAAGCAATCAAAATATGTCAAGAAGGAGGTTAGGGAAAATGAGACTATAGTGCAACCGATGATAGAGGAAACTACCGTGAAATATGAACTATAGAAGGTGGTGTAGCGTCCTCATCATGCGATTTGGCCAGGGATCTCAAATAGGAAGGGTAGTGAACACAAGCATAGTTCTTGATTGATTCCCATGATTGAGGGCAAGGATCTCAGTTCCAAGCGCTAAATGTGGACAATGATGAGGGTGCGGAAATCAAAACTAGTAAACCTACTAATATGACATTGCAGTCAACAAGTTTTCCTATAAAGCATGTGGAGAATCGCATGGGTGACATGTTAAATTTGAAAAGGGTTATTTCTATTTGTCAATGAGGGACTGGGCCTAATAAAGAAAGGCAAGCTAATGAGCCCAAGACAGTAGGTCCATATTCACAAGAGGGAAGGAGAGATGTGGGGTTTATTTTAAAAAATGGGTAGGAAAGTGAGGTTGAGAATCTTGAGAAATCTAAGGAGAGGTTAGGCTTAGGATAAAGTAAGGGAATGTACATGGACATGGGTGTAGAAGTAAACATAGAACTAGCGGTGGCTCTACGTGGTGCTCTAGTAAAAAGTAACATGCAACTACATAATAATCAAAATGGTTCCACTAAGGAGGTTTTGGTAGAGTTAAAGAAGGATGATAATCTAATTGATCCTAGTATGAGTAGGCAAAGACCTTACTTTATATGGTCCAACCCACTGTCGTCGGAGTTAATAGAGGAGGTTGAGAGAGGGATGGGGGATGTCGAGGAGGTTGTCCATCGTGCTTGTTGAGCTTTGAAACTATTTTTTTAGTATTATTTATGGATATTTAAATATGTCTTTAGAAAGCTTGGGGTGTGGGAGGTCGGGCTTTTCCTGGTATTAGCTGCGCAAGAGGCACATATTTAATTTTCTTGCTTTATTGGAAATGAGGCAGGGTAGTGTGAAAGTGAGGGGACTAGCACGAAGGTGGGGGTTCAAGAATGTAGATGTAGTTGTAGCTTTTGGTTTTAGTAGGGGTATTTGGTGTTTTTGGGATGAGGAGGCTGATTTCCCAATGATTTTTAAGTACTCACAAGTTCTTCATGGTACTTTTAACATAAACAAAGCATATGCTTGGGACTTATCGGTAGCTTACGGACATCCAAACCCCATGCAACAGTGTAATATGTGGCATCAGCTTTGTGAAATTGAGGATGCTAGTGTAAGTAGATGGTGCACTGGGGGTGATTTTAATGCTAGTTTGTTACCTAATGAACGTCATTCCAGTAACTAAAACCCAGTTGGTCCCGATCGTAAGTTTATGCACTGGTTTCATGAGAGGGGTTTGGGTGATCTCACTTTTCAAGGACCTTCATTCATATGGTTGCACAAGGCCATTAGTAGTAGGATTGATCGTTACATTGTAAATGCCTCATGGTTTAAATACTTCTTGATGGCGTCGGTTCTACATTTGCCATGTTTGAAATATGGCCATTAACCGATCCTATTATCAGTGTCAGAAGGTGGTTAGAAAGGGAAGGTTGAGAACTAGTTTTGATTTTTTTCCTCCATGGGTTACTGATGATGGTTTCTCAGATATGGTTCGTAGATCATGGCATGAGACTGATCTTTGGAATAATAATGTACAAAACTTCAAACAAGAAGTTAAGAGATAGAATCAGACAGTTTTTGGGAACATCAATGAACATAAAGCTAGGTTGCTCTCTGAGTTAGAGCAGCTACAGGATAAGAACACCAATTGTGCCTTTTGGAATTACAAATGTAATGAAGTATGGCTTCAGTTAGAATGATGTCTAGTCTAAGAGGAATTAATGTGGATTTATAGGTCAAGATGCAATTGGTACCATCAAGGTGATAAGAATACTAGATATTTTCATGTGGTAATTAAAGGGCGTAGGCGATGTAAAAATAATCTAACTTTAAAGGATATGGTTTAGGAATGGTGTTATGATCTGAAGGAGTTAAAGAAGGCAGGTTCTTGTTTTTCTGAGAAATTATATACATCAGAGCAAGAACCGATATCTAATATTAACTTTGGTGATCATTTTCCATAAGTTTGTGCGGGTAAATTAGATGTTCTTGGTGCACTACTAGTGGAATAGGAGGTTAAACAAGCTTTGTTTAGTATGGGTGCTTTTAAGGCGTCAGGGGCCAGATGGTCTTAATCTGCTTTTCTTTCAAAGTCAAAAAGACATAGTGGGTAAGACTATTATCTCTATGGTTCAAGATATTTTTATGTCACTGGATAAGGTAAGGGAACTGAATGGGACTAATATTGCCTTAATTCCTAAGATAGATGTGCCTCAGCCTTTTCGAGATTTTCGGCCCATCAGTCTAATCAAAATGATTTATAAAGTGGTGCTAAAGTATTGGCAAATCGATTGAAATTGGTAATACCTGAACTTATATGTAAGCCCTGCCTTACAATCGGTAATTATGATTCGAAAATACATAATTAAATGAATTATAGACCAATGGATAATCAAAAACTCATTTTAAATCCCATATTCACAATAGGATTTTCACAAATTCCTTTCAAAATCCAATTAACTTGGTCTCATATCCAAATTTTGAATATAATTACCCTACACAATTAAATCACATTTATATATATAAGATTGTACAACAAAAATCCCGGCAACCCCCAGGTTTCATATAATCACTAAGGGTTTACAGTTCACATTTAGGGGATTACAAAATATCATTCCAACTTTACATCTCAAATATATATACAGTAATCCCATTTAAAATTCGATAACCAACAACCATTGTCACATCCCTACAACAGTCCTAGCGGCCCTTGGTCGTCTCCTTCCCCTTAGAACCACTTGCCCTGTCTGAAGGTAAGTCAATGGAAGAATGAGATTCAAAAGAATCACAGTAGTAACAAATCACTCATACCATATATAAGCACATAGCATGCAAATAAATCATCAAGCAGTACAGCAACACGAATATAGCATACACAAGCTATCATATATACACATTGCCTTTCAGCATTCATAATTACAATGGTATATCAATGGCTGGAGTAAAGATGACCAACGTCACACCCTAGAATGGCTCACACTGACATGCGCACGCTATAATTCCCATACCCTCACAGCTCACAAATAGCCTTTCACCTTTTACATATGTAACGAAATCATTTCCATACCCCACCCTCATCCTCTTTCACTACCGGGGATGCACACTACGATCACCCGAACTGTTGTTAGCTACCAGAGGACTATTGGCATGGCGATGCAACTCCACGCAATATACACAATTCAATGACATTATAAACATATAATGCATTATATATAGTATAAGAAAAGGAGTCACTACCTTACTCATTCTGGGTGTGCTCTAGCACAGGCTGCTCTCGAGCAGGCCCAACATCAAATCCTATACACCAGAATCAAGGACGACGGATTAATCGCTATTCCAAATTCTTACTTTCATAACACTTAAAGTTGGTTATCATTTGAGACCTTTAGGTGGCCACTAAAAGCCTAAACACATGCCTAAAGGGTTGGGAAAACTTGACCAAAGACTCCCCACTCAGAAGTGAAAATACCGATTTTAACTTATGCATTCGAGTGATGAGATGACTTGCACTCGAGTGAGGACGGCTCACTCATGCAAGTGCTTGACAGAGAGCAATGATAGAGACAAAAAATGATCACTCCACTCGAGTCCTAAGCCCAACACTCGAGTGGTAGCCTCATGCTTACCCGAGTCCTACAAAGTGAGGCACAAAAAGTGACTACCTGATGCTACTAAATTTTAAAATAAGCACCGCAAGTGTACAGGCCGTTGGAATAGTATAGTAGCAAATCAAGGTCATCCCACAGAGATTCAAGGTAATAGATAATTATGCATTAAAATTCCCATTTTCATTTAAGTTGAACACAAATCAAAGAAGGAAATTGAAAGACAATTTAAACAAATGCAAAAGAAACAATTCTAATGATTTAAATATTTCAATTGATAAAAACAACCTAGACTAGCTAATCCCTTCTTTAAGTGTTAGAGCATGCATTTACCCAATTAAAAGTACTTAATGTTAAATTGTTAATCTAGAGTTTAAATGAATATAAGTATCTTCCAATCACTTATACTCCTCTCTCAAGTTAAAATTGTTATTCCTAACTAATTTACTCAAGAGGCAATAAGCATCCAAATTCACTCTAATATGATTTATATGGGTCCAATAGGTATATTCCTATCCTATTGGCAAATTAGAATAAATTCTAATCCCACTTTACTTAATCTTATAGTCCAATTAAGATCCCTCTCCCAAGGTTAATCTAAATTCCCCAAATTCATACTTAATGGTGATCAAGCACTAAGTAGACAAAATAAAATAGATTAAGTAAACAAAATTAACACTAACCACAATTAATTAGTTCATACATGCTCAAATCCTTAAATTAGTTCATAACTACTCTAGGTTCAAAAATAATTAGCCACACATGGCTTTAATCAACATCATAATCAAACCAAATTCAAAGTTCGAATTCATGACAGTAGAGAAAAACATTAGAGATGCAAACAAATTACAATTAGAACAGTCAAAAACGAGACTCCCCTGCTTCCAGTCGGTTGCTCTCTTCTTCCAACTAGTAGCTCACTGCTACTCCTCTCCAGTATTGAAGGAAGATTATCAAGATTAATATATAATGGCCCTCTCCTTTCTGAGCGGCGACCTCTCCTTCACTCTACAGCTGATTCTCATTTCTTTCTTTTCTGTGCGGCTGTTCAATCCAGTCAAGAAATGAAGCCCTGCTGTCAACAAGTGTGGCCCCTCACTGTGCGGCTACTCCCTCCTTTCGCTCTAGGTCTCTCTTTTCTTTTCTTTCGCTACTGCTTTTCTCCGCTTCACTGTGCAGCTCTCTCTTTTCTTCTTTTTGGTTTCCCTTTTTCCGTTTTTCTCTCGCTGCTCTCTTGCTCTCCCCGATAATGAAAAAGAAAAATGCCTTTTTGTCCATTCTTGCGGCTGTTGTCCCCCCTCCTTTCTTCGTCCAATCCTCTTGCTTTTCTTTACTTCAATTAGGTTCTCACAGTGCGGCCTATCGGATCTTGGAGCGGCGGGACCTAAATTTACCTGGAGAGGCCCTTGTGTATCAGGACATTCAAGGCTTTTTGAACGTTTGGACAGAGCTTTAGGAAATTCACAACTTCTCAATACTTTACCTCAGTGCTATCTCAAGGTACTACCGCGAGTTAAGTTTTCAGATCATAATCCTATCTTACTTTCATTATATGCTCATGCGCCTATTAATAGTCCGAATCGTCCCTTTCGTTTTGAGGCGATGTGGCTAGCTCATGAAAAGTTTAAGGAGTTCCTGGGAGAAAATTGGGTTGAAACCATTGATTTAACAGGTAATCTTATTACTATTAAAGAAGCTCTTAAGAAATGGAATGTTGATGTGTTTGGGCATGTGGAAAGGAAAAAGAGGAATCTTCTGGCACGACTTAGAGGAATACAAAATTCTGCTTCTTATCCTTACTCCAAGTACTTATGCAATTTGGAATTAGAAATTCAACAGGAATTAGAGGAAGTGATGAATCTTGAGGAAATCAAGTGGTTTCAAAAATCCAGAGCTGAGTGGATATCTAAGGGAGACAGGAACACTAGATACTACCACACTAAAACCAGTATACGAAGACGAAGGAATAGAGTTGTGACTCTGAAAAATAATAATGGTGAATGGGTGGATGAGGAGGAGGAATTGAAGAATCTTGTTACTGGCTTTTACAGGAATCTATTCCAATCTACTCCTGCATATGGAAACAACCTACAAACTAGGTCCAATTTCCCACTAATTGAAGGAAATAGATTATCCTTTTTAAGTTCTGTTCCTACAGAAGAGGAAATCAGGGAAGCTACTTTTGCTATGGGACCGTATAAAGCACCTGGATTTGATGGATTTTCCCCAGTTTTTTCCAGTTTAACTGGTCAACAGTGAAAGGGTCTTTTATCAGATTTGTTAAATCTGTGTTTGATGGTTCAACTACTCTTGAAGAGGCCAATAAGACCTTAATAACTCTTATACCAAAGAGAGACAATCCAACTCGGGTGGAACATTTTAGACCAATATCTCTATGCACAGTTCATTACAAATGAGTAGCGAAAATTATCACTACAAGATTGAAGACTGTGATTGATGACTTAATATCACCTTTTCAAGCAAGCTTTATTCCTGGAAGACATATTCAAGATAATATAATAGTGGGGCAGGAAATCATGCATATTATGAACAAGGCAAGAGGAAGAAAAGGGTTCATGGCTTTGAAAATAGACTTGGAAAAGGCATATGATCGAGTGAAGTGGAGCTTTCTACAACAGGTGTTAATTGATGCAGGGCTGTCAGAGTCATTTATTAAACTTATTATGCATTGCATCACATCGGCCTCTTATAATGTACTCTGGAATGGGTCCCAAACAGAGTTCTTTGATCCAAATAGAGGTCTCAGGCAAGGAGATCCGATCTCCCCTTATTTATTCGTGTTATGTATGGATAGGTTGTCTCATGTAATTAGTGATGCTGTTAGTTCAGGATGCTGGAAACCTATTTATGTCTCTCGAAATGGGCCTGCAATATCTCATTTAATGTTTGCAGATGATTTACTACTATTTGGAGAAGCAAATGAGGCTCAAGCTGAATGTATGATGCATTGTCTAGATCAGTTTTACGGGGCTGCGGGACAAAAAGTTAGCAAGGAAAAATCATCAATCTTTTTCTCTCCAAAAGTCTCAACTGATTTAAAAAACAGAATTCAGCGTATTACTAGTATGAATATATCAGGGGAGATTGGGAGATACCTAGGATTTCCATTGACAAGGAACAGGAACACCCATCAGACTTTTCAATATGTGATTGATCGGGTTAGAAATAAACTATCAGCCTGGAAAGCAAACTGTTTATCTATGGCTGGTAGGATTACTCTGGCGAAGTCAGTATTGGGCACAGTACCTCTTTATCCGATGCAGGTAACAAAGATTCCCATTAATGTCTGTAAGGAAATTGAGAGAATGCAACGTGATTTTATTTGGGGCACCAATCAGAATGAGAGGAGATATCATCAGATAGGATGGGATAGGATTACTCTTCCAAAACAATGTGGTGGTTTGGGATTCAGGAAGTTAAACTCAGTAAATCGTGCTTTTGGAGCTAAACTAGCATGGAATCTAATTATAGGCGCTACATCTTTATGGACACAAACAATGCAGCAGAGATATATGCTCAGAAGTGAGGATGATTTATTAAACGTTCAGACAGGAGATTCTAAGCTTTGGCGCTTTATATGTAACCAGAGTGACATTATCGATAAGGGAACTAAATGGCAGATTCGTAATGGTAAATCAGTCAAGTTCTTTGCTGATGTATGGCTCATCCCAGGCAAAACAATCAGAGATTGCTGTATTAGAGAGCTAACAAGGGAGGAAGAGGAAAGTTTTGTCCAAGATTGGAAATTAGGAGGATCATGGGATTTTCAAAAGCTTGAAGGCATTGTCACAAGAGATGTTTTTCTTCGGCTGGTTTCAACGCCACCCCCAAGAGAAACAGCAGGGGATGACATGATGAAATGGGGAGCAACTGCAAATGGAGAATTTACCATCAGAAGTGCTTATGAGCTGATCGAGCACGGCCCACCTGATAGTCATAGGAAGTTATATCAACAAATTTGGAAGTGGAAGGGAGCTGAAAGGATCAGGGTTTTTTTGTGGATTGCGGTACAGGACAAACTCCCAACTAATAGGTGGCGTAGTAAATGGAGTAATTCATCCCCGATGTGTACCTATTGTGAGTCTGGATTGGAAGATACCCTACATATTTTGAGGGACTGCTCTTATGCACAGCAGATATGGATGGCTTTCATTAAGACAAGGTATGTGCATAAATTTTTTAATTCTTCTCTGACTGAGTGGATGCATTTGAACCTTTCCAAAGATTTGGGGAAGGATGAGAATATTGAATGG
Source organism: Inga leiocalycina (assembly GCA_963242795.1). Taxonomy (NCBI): domain Eukaryota; kingdom Viridiplantae; phylum Streptophyta; class Magnoliopsida; order Fabales; family Fabaceae; genus Inga; species Inga leiocalycina. The sequence continues at coordinate 43,470,282 of OY725332.1, forward strand.
AAGTCATTATGGGCGGTTGCGGTTTGGCATTTGTGGATTTGGAGAAACAAATCTATTTTTGAGGCTAACTATCACAAGCCAGCTCATCCTGTTAAGGTGTTAAGGAATACATGGCAGTTTTTTGTCTAAACACATGATTTATTATTGAGTAGTGAGTGCTCTACAGAACCACGCTGTTGGCAACCTCCTACAGTGGGATGGGTTAAAGTGAATGTAGATGGAGCTGTTTCTACAATTGATAATGCAGCAGGATGTGGAAGGATTATTCGTGATCATAAAGGTAGCTGGGTTATGGGTTTCACACAATCTCTAGGGAAGTGCTCCTCTTACGAGGCTGAAGAATGCGCAATATTCAAGGGAGTATATTTGGCCTGGGAATTCGGATTCAAGAAAGTAATAGTTGAGTCAGACAAAAAGGAAGTTATTGAACTGATACACAGTAACAGGCGCATATCATCCTCCAATCTTTTGATTACACAGATTGATGAAATGCGGAATTGGAAATGGGAAGTTAAATTTATACATGTCACAAGAGACAGGAATGTGGCGGCTGATGCAATGGCGAAAGAAGGAATAGCCAGGACTTCTTACTATGATTGATGTCCAACTTTTGTTCGGGCACTGTGCGAAAATGATTGTATGGGAATTAATCCCCACTGATGTTATTTCAATGAATGGGTAAACACCCTCTATTTTCATCAAAAAAAAATTAGGTTCTCACATTCTTTGGTCCATAGCTCCTTGGCCCACTTTTATATTGGTCATCTTCTTCATATTTTAAGTTAGAATTAGAAGTCCATGCCCAAATGTACATGCTCTTAATGGTCTCATTAAATAAAGTCAAAATGAGAATACATAAAATAAAATAAGATAAAATAAAACAACTAAATTCTTTTTCTTTTAGAAACTTTATCTTATTAAAATTATTTATTTTTATCCTAAATATTTACAATCTAAATTCCAAAAATAATTCACCACTTTAATTTGATCTTTTCATAATAAAATCTCATTGAATCTTCTAAAATTGTATAGATAACTCTCCAATTATCTTTAAAATATTCTTTAAATGTACAAAATATGGAGAGTTATTACACCCCCACACTTACATTAAATCTTGTCCTCAAGATTTTAAAACATCAAACAACCAAAGAAAATCATAGAAGCAAGGTTATCAAATCTAACACTACAAAATTGGATTTAATTCAAATTTTTGAGAATGAAGCTTTCTTGAAACTCTTTTCCACCTTCTTAAAATGCAAGTAGAAATGCAAGTAATTTTGCAAGGACAAATGACAATAGAATATTCCTCACAAGTGAAGTGTTTGCACTCTTCTCTCAAGATAATTAAAGGCCTTGTGTTTCACTCTCTTCCACTTATTGCAACCCATCTATCGTAAGCTTGTTTATCATCTCCATCTCTACTACATTATCCTTTTGCTCACACAAATCAAAAAGATTTTTCCAAAGGTTGTAATCAATAAGGCAGGATAATGAAATGGAAGTGGTCCAATGGTGTGGAAGCATAATTTAATTAGTGCTAAGCAACTTAATGAAATTCATAAAGAATGAAGGAATAATTACTTAAAGAAAACAAACTCACTTACACTCTAAACAACTTTTATTACATTGAACTCAACAATCTTTTTTTTTCATTTGTTTTTTTTTATTTTTCTCTTTTTGTTTTTCCTTTTTTTTCACCTTTCTTTCTATCTTTCTTTTCTTTCTATTTCATTTTTTTCTATCTACACAACTCACGTAATATTGACTTTTTAATCCCTTCACTCTTTTCTAAAATTGTTTTACTTAGCACTAACCAAAGTAGCAAATGAATGGGAAAGAAAAGATATAAAAATTGCATTTCTCAAACAAAGGGCTATTTACTCTATGCAATTTTCTCTTAAAAACAAAGTAAGGCTCAAATGGGGTAAAACAAAGGATTTTCATATACAAAGGATGAACATTTGGCCAAACTAGCTATGAAATAAATGCCTAAATCATTTTTATGAATGCAAAGGGATTTAAAGCTTCAAAAGAGATTCAACACAAGTTCTAGAGATGAAATCACAATAAGTGTAATCCCTCTTGAAAGAAATGAACATTTAGGCTCAAGTTTCTCACCGGTATTTGACATCCTAAAGTCAATCATCCAAACCAAATTCTTTGCCTATCTACTAACATTCCAAGAAGATAGAACTGAATTCTAAATAAACTCAATCCTTTTCAAATTCAAATCAAACCAACTTTACCAATGTTCACAAGTAAAAGTTAATCTTCCATGAAAAGCAAAATTTTTTTTTGTTCAAAATTTGTCAAATTTCTTCTATTTATGTGCAAAATCAAAGAAATTTTTCAAAATTGAGGACAAGTCATGCAAAATCAATGGTACCCTCACCCCATACTTAAATGTCACATTGTCTTCAATGTGAACAAGTAACATCAAGTAATGGAGATGAAGACATAACCATATCCAAGTGTAGAGATAGCAAAAGCTTCAAAGATCTCAAATTTTCACCAATTGAGCACAACTCACAAGTGCCACCACTCAACTCAATAGTCAATAACAAATATCAATCACATGCAAAGATAGACTACATCTAGCACTCATATCTAGAACATGTTATCAACTATCAATTCAAACAAAAACAAAGAAAAGTAGAAGAAAACTTCCTTCTCAATCCTTGTCTTGTGCTCTTGAATGCTCTTCCTTGTGGCTACTAAAGTGGAATACATCATTAGGGGCGACAAAAGTCTTACAAAATAAAAACAAAACATCAAATCAAACCTTGGGTTGCCTTCCAAGAAGCGCTAAGTTTATAGTTTTCAGCCAGACTACTCAAAACAAACTACTAATCATAAGTATCAAACATCAGGATTACCTTGTCTTCATTTCCTTTCAAGCAACAAGGTTTCAAACACCAAAAATGATCATTGAAGTTAATTAATTGTACTTCTTCAATCATAAATAACCTTAAAGTACAAGCATTCACTGAATTCAAATTAAGCTCAACATGCACATATTTGCAAAGAGATTTAGGAACTTCCAAAAATTTAAAGCATCCTATAAAATCCATATAGCCCAATAGCTTATTTCTCAAAGTCAAAATTCACAATTTCCCAACACTGCCTCAGCAATTACAATGATAGTTCAACAATAGGGGTAGGTGTGATACGCATCATCCCCTATGACTACTCAAGCTGAAGTGCTCATGCTATAATGCACTACGACACATTTCACAAGTTTTCATGCAGCATTTTTCACAACAAACACAATTCATGATAAGTTATGCATACCAAGCATCATACACAATACAAGAGAAAGGTCGCTACCATGGTCCTTCCATGCTTGCTCTGGAACTAGTCTCTCATGAGCAGGGCAAATATCGAATCCTATAATTCACGATTAGGGACGAAGTGTTATTCTCTATTTCAATACTTAAATGACTTCAATACTTAGATTTGGTTATCATTAATGTCCATTAGGAAGCTACAAATACCTCTAACCAAAGTCCTAAAGGGTTGGAAGAACAATACCAAAGATCCCCTTTTAGAAGTACAAAAGCATATTTTTCACTGCTGCACTCGAGTGAAGAAGCCCTCACTTGAGTGATGAGAAACTTTATACTCGAGCATAAAACTCACTCATGTAAGTCCTTGGCAGAGAGCCACGACAGAATAAAGAAATGCTTGCTACACTTGAGTCATGAAAGCAACACTTGAGTGATAGCCAAATGCTTACTCGAGTCCTATAAAGTGAGGTTTAGGAAGTGCTCACCTGAGAGCAAAAGAAACTTTCAAAGGAAGAGAGCACTCGAGCAGGGACCTTGGCACTCGAGTTATGGTTTAACACTCGTGAGTGTTAAGACACACTCATGAAAATTGGCTATGAGTGACAACCTGAGATGCGAGTTCATAGTATCAAATACACCTGCACTCGAGTAAGACAAAGTTCACTCAAGTGAGAACCCATAACACTTGCAAGTGAGACAAATACTTTGGCTTTTTGCAAGAAAGTGCAATAGAAAAATTAAAGGGAAAAGAAAACATATCATGTTACACTCGAGTGAGACCCACAATCACTCAAGTGAGGCTTATCTAAAGCCAAAAACATAGCAGAGTTGATAGCACTTTCCAAACTTTACCCAAGTGTTTCCATTAATCCCAAATTCTCAACCAAAGCTACCTTCACATACTTTGCACAAGGAATCCAATGGAAACATCAAAATTACCAAATTCTTATTCCATTATCATGCTTTGTTTTAGGCTATATCCAACACCAAAATCCCAAAATCACCAAACTTAACATTTCAACCTCAAACTAATTCTATCTATTCAAAACACATACCAAAACACAATTCCATGACCATAGCATACCAAACTCTCCATGACCCTAATTTTTGAAAATAAGGCCAAAATTCCTAGAAATTCAAAGCTTCATCATTTGCCACAAAACATAGATAGAAAGGTGTATCTTACTCACCTCTACAGCTTTCCCAAAGAGGTTTCTTGGTCTTCCAACCTCTAGATTTCTTTGAGGGCACAAACCAACACCAATGGACAATCTATAACTATAGAAATAAAGCCCCCAACCCAAGGAACAAGATTAGAGAAAAGAGTTTTGGCATTTGAGGTCATTTACTCACCTTAATACCAAACTTTTCTCCTTCTTCCTTAAGCTCCCATGGCAGCACGCACAAGAGAGAGAAAGAGAGAAATGAGAGTGTGAAGAAGAAGGTGGAATGATGATTCTTGCACCCCCCCCATGCCTTGTCTAGCTGAAAATGGAGAGGGAAGAGAGAGAGAGAAATGATAAAATAATGTCATTTGACTTTTCTCTAACCACTCTCTCTTCACATAAGCTTGACACATGTCTCCACCTCATTGGTTCTCATAAAGTAAGCAACCAATTAGTAACTCTAACCACTCTATTAGCCATTTAGTCACACATCTCATTTCTTCTTAGTTAGTAATTAATTTCTCTATTAATCACTGACTAATTGACTGACAATTTTCCATTCTTCTAATTTTCCACTGATCTTGGTACATTATCTTAAGTTGCCACATAACACAAATTTAAATTCTTTTCTTCTTCTTTATGCGCTATATTCCTCATATTTAGCCCAAATAATTTTTGTCATATAATTATGCTAAAATACAGAGTGTTGGGCATTTCCAATAATTAATTCGGATCTCAAATTAACTTTAATTCAACAAATCATTCAAAATAATGATCATTAGCCCTTAATCAAAAATTGGGGCATTACAGCAGGCTCGTAGTGTAAAGATGCACGCACACTCAAGTGATACAAGGTGCACTCAGGTAAGGTCCCATCTCACTCACAAGTGAAGAAATGCACTCTGTTCGCCGTTTAGCTTCCGCAAGCGCACGGGTCGCAAGTAATAAAATGATAAGTAAAGATCGTTCCCACGAGGACTATGACGAAAGTGAGTTAATTATTGTAACTATGTTCTTAACTAGGTTGAATGAAATCATTTGAAATTGAGTATGTCGAGTAAGGAAATTTGCTAAAAACAATAAGGTAAAACAAAGGTGATTGTAAAATTGATTCTACTTCAAGGTTTAAAGGCTTAGGATTACTTCTTCCTCATTGTATTTCATAAAACTATGCAATTAATTCACTTATGTTAGTTGTGTGAGTCCATATGCTAGTCAAAGATTCTAAGATCATCAATCAAGCTCTCTCAAGTCAAGATTGATTTTTAATCTTCATTAACAATGTTCAATCTCTTGTCTATCATTAATGAAAATCATCTTTCCCAAATCAATTCTTCATTAGACTATGCTAGGTTATTAGATATATCTCTATTCTAACAACAAACCATCCATTTAATCCCTAAACTTCAAGTCTAACATGATTTTTCTCAAGTTCTATAACCAAAATAGCTCTCTCAAGCAACATTCAATTGAACTAAACTAATCATGTGGTGATCAAGCACAAGATAGTAATTAAGCATAGAGAAAAATCAACATATATTCTCAACAACCAGCAAAAGCAAGAAAATATAGTAGTTTTAATCCATACAATAAGTAGAAGTAATCCTAAATGAGAGTTTTAGCCACTCATAATCAATACAAACCAACAACTCAACATAAAACTCATGACCATATCAGCAAATGAGAAGAAAAGAGGGGGAAAACCAGAAAAAGAGAAGAAAAATCTTGAATTTCTCCAAGAATCTCCTCCAAGAAGCACCAAAATCCTCCTCAAGCTCTCCAAGAAGCCTCCTTGTAGTCCTTGAGCTCTTCCTTGTGCAGAATAGCTTCAATTCGGCGCCCCCATTAGGTTAAAAAGTCAGCTGAAGCATCAGTTTTTCAAAATGCACAGTTGCAGTATCGCGACTTTGCTTTCGCTTCGCTATAGCGAACCCACAGCGTACGCGGTTAGAAGGGCCTATTTTTTATGTGTTTTCGCTTTTGCTTCACTGTAGCATAGCAAAAGCAACCGGGGACACCTTCAAGCTACTTTGATCTTCCTTCTTAGCTTTTGTTCTTCTTTTCTTCACCTCCAAGGATCCATGTAAGCTTTCATTTCTTGTCATCATCCTCCTACAAAGAGAAGGATTTTATGAGCTTTTCAATTCTTCAATTTAATCTAAAACCCTATACATTTAGCTCAAAACTTTCACTTTTTCAAGTATTTTCCACATATCACATTTTTCTTCATATGTATAAAACTTATGCACAATTTAAGTTTAAAATCACAAATATATGAGAAAAATGTGATGAAATACACGAATTTCCAGAGAATAACACACTCTTACTTTTTAGCAGGGAAAGGCAACTAAAAACTGAAGGGAAAGAGAAAATATGATGATGCACTCGAGTAAGGCTCTATCAAAAGCCAAAACGCAGCAAATGAAAAAATCCTCCAAATCTTAACCAATGTGTCCAATGGCCTTTAAAATAAACAACCAAACTTTTTCCCACACCAACTTTCATAAGAAACCCATTGGAAACACCAAAACAACCAAATTTTCATCATAATGACACATTCCAGACTTCCAAACACATTGCAATCCAAAACCATTAAATGACCAACTTTACTTTCAAGGTTTCAAACCAATTCTATTGTTCTCATGACACATTATGACTCCTATTCCAACACAATACACTATCCAAATCATCCATTCCAAAATTACACCAAAAATCAAGGAAAAATTCACAAATCCCAAAACTTAACCAATGACCACAACAATTATATCAAAATTTAGCTTTTTCTCACCTCTTCAACTTCCCAAAGCTAGTTCTTGAATTCTTCAACCTTCTAATTTCTAGAAGCACTCAAACACCTTCTTTCAAAAATCTAAAGCCATGATGAAACCATCATCACCATGAACAAGATTAATAAAGAAGACATCAAACAAGCCAAAATCTTACCTTTCACTTTATCTTTCCTTCCTTGCTTGAACGAAAATGGAGAATGGAAGGGAGAGAATGAGATGATGATGAAGAAACAGATTTTTGGCCTCCCCCATGCATGTAGGCCAACTTTAAGGGAGAGAGGAGAGAGGTAAAGAGTTGAAATATTGACATTGATCCTATGGCCCATATGGTGATACTTGTCATGATCGTATTTCCTCTTCCATGGGTACACACATAAGCACACATGCATATGATTCCACCCTCTAGATCTCTTGACAATTAATCCTAACCATTGATCTTTGAGTTACCAATGAGTTTCCTCTTCATTAACTGACCAATTGGTCGGCAAATTCCCCTTTTACCTCTGATTATCCCAATACTTACAAAAACACCTAAACACATCTTATTATTCATTTCATTCCCTCCACCATGCGCCCTCCCCCATACTTAGGGTTCAATTTAAGCTTTATCACACAATTAAGCTTAAATGCAAGGTTTGGGCACTAATTGTAACATATTCAGATCGAAAATTCGCATCATATTCTCCAAAAGTGTATATTTATTAATAATTACATCACATTCAAAGTCATTAGCCCTTAACCACAATTTGGGGCATTTCATTATATCACCGAATCATTGCAGTTTTAATTGAAATTAGTAATACTTGAGCTTATATCACCCAATTAGTATAGTTTTGTGGCTGGTAAACTAAGTTCAGATAATATCATTTTACTCAGGAAGTGATTCATTCTAAGCACAACACGAAAAAAAATGTTTTATCCTTTTTGAAATTGACTTAGAAAAGGCACATAATTGTGTACCATAGGGCTTTGTTATAGAATACCTTATAGAGGTAGGGGCACATCCTCGTTTTATACAAATTCTAAAACATTATGTGTCTTTAGTGGAAATACTGGTCTTGTGGAATAGATCTAAAGGGCCCAGTTTTTTTTTAAAAAATTAAAGCACCAGGCAAGAGGATCCATTGTGACCGTATTTATTTGTTTTAGTAATGAAAAACAGACTCATCTTATACAGTGTGAAGTAAGAACTGGTCATTGCCATCCATTAAAATTAAAAAAGAATGCTGTAATACCCCAAATTTTGAGATTGAGGCTGGAGATTAAGCCTGGATTAAGTGGACTGCTAAGCCCTGGTTTAGCAGGATACCAAATTCGATAAGGGATTATGACTTCAAAAGTGGGTATGATTATTTATAAATGACCACTTTTGGAGGATGTGATATGCTTTGAGATTCAAATGTGTTTGGTGGTGATTCAGTGTGAATTACCATAATCAAGGGCAAAACAGTAAAGTTTCCAGCCAATTGATCGGTTGCCGAAGAAGAAACTTATTGGTAATGTAAAGATCAATGGTTGTGATTGATTTGTGTATAGATCAAAGGGTGGAATCCCATGTGCATGTGTGTATGTGAGCTCATGGGAGGTATGTTGAGGTGGTGACAAGTGGCATGATGTGAGCCCTTAGATCAAGTCAAAGTTTCAAAAGATCTTCCCTCTCTCCTCTCTTTTCTAAGTCGGTGTGTGTGCTTGGGAAAGCCAAAAATTTAGTCCTTCTTCATCCTTTTCTTTCTCTCTCTTCGTCCTTTATTTTTGTTGAAGCTTGGGAGGAAAGAAAAATGAAAAAGGTGAGTTTTGGCTTGCTTAGTGATCTCTTATGCTCAAACACTTTTCTTTAAAGTTTGTCATAGTGATGAGAGCTTCATTGCTATGGTTTTAGATTTGTGAAAAAAGGTGTTTTGAGAGCTTGAGGAAAGTAGAAAGATGAAAAATCAAGGATTTGGCTTGGGAAAAAGGAAGAAGTGACTATTTGTAAAATTTTGATCCAAGTTTTGTGATATTTGGATGAGTTTTGTGATTTGTGGAATTTGCCCTAATTTTGGTATAATTGTGAAATGAATTATTTGAATGAGTACTGTGGTAAAAATGGTGTCATAGTGTGTTTTGATGCCATTAGAATTGATTTGAGTCATTGGGAGTAAAAGTTGTGGAATTTGGTAATGTGGGTGATAAGTATGACCATTGGGAGAAAATGTTATTTTGTTGTGATTTCGGTTGTTTTGAGGTTTCCAATATGTTCCTTGTGTGAAATTATGTGGGAATAGCTTTGCACTAGAGTTTTAGGACCATTGGAAAAATAGTGGATGAGTTGGGAAAATTATGATATCTGCTCGTTCTCGCAGCTGATAGAGCCTCACTCGAGTGAACAAGGGTCTCACTCGAGTGCAGCGTCATATTTAACCTTCCCCCTTCAGTTTTGGTTGCACTTGTTCATGGAAGAAGCAAGAGTGCACTTCCTCACCTACGAGTGATGTGGGTTATTACTCGAGTGAAGGTGATTTTACTCGAGTGATCATATGCTTCTGTACTAAGAACTGCTTCTCAGGTTGTCACTCGTAGTTGGTTTGTTAAGAGTGTGAGCTAGCACTCCAAGTGTTATGGCATCACTCGAGTGCCAGAGCTAGTGCTCCAGTGTACTTCTGGCTCTGGGTTTTCTGTGGCTCTCGGGTGGTTACTTCTTAAGCCTCACTCAGTGGATCTCGGGTGAGTGTGAGGCCATCACTCGAGTGCTATGTTGGATGCTCGAGTGCTGTGGGTATTTTCTGTTTCTGGTTATGCCTTTGGTCAAGTACTCACATGAGTAAGCCATCCTCACTCGGGTATGAGTTGTCTATTACTCGAGTGCGCCATCCATCACTCAAGTGATGAAGCCAAAAATGAAGTTTCAAGGGTTCGAAAGATGGTCTTTGATCAAGTTTCTCCCAACCCTTTAGGCATGTGTTTAGACTTTGAGTAGCCACCTAAAGGTCGTGAATGATAACCAACTTAAGTGTTTGAAAGTTAAGGAATTGGAAAAGGGATTAACCATATGTCCTTGTTTTGGTTATAGGGTTTGATGATCGCCCTGTTCGTGAGCAGCCGGAGCTGGAGCTTACGTGGAAGAACTAGGGTAGGGAACATATCTCTCCTGCATGTATTTGATATTTGTGTTAGTGTGCTGGTGCATGTCTTTGCTTTGCATGATTACATGTAATTTGAACCTATGTTTCAATTTATACTATGGCCATTAGTATGTTGTTTGAAGCATTGAGCTTACAAATTTGTCATTGTGTTAGCATGAGTTATATGATGCAAGCATGTCATGCATTAAACATTTATCGTACATGCATATTGGTATTGTTTCCTACTAAGATTCTCATGAATCTCACCCTCCCCTACTAACCTTTCAGACAGGGTAGTGGAACGAGGATGGAGCAAGCAGCTAAGGGTGACAAGGACTCCTTCGGGTTGTCGTTTTGGTAATTGGTTATCATTGTAGTTAGGATATTTGTACTTGGATTTGGTTGTGTATATGTTGATAAGGATTGATTATGTATATGAGATAGATTGGGTAATTCCCTATTTGGGTAATTATATATAGGCTAATGTGCATAGTAAGGCTTTGATTAATATATGGAACCCGGGATTGCCAGGATTATTACATTGTGTAATCTGATATATTTAAATGTGATTTATCTTCGTGTAGTAACTGTATTCGGAATGTGAATATGAGACCAGGTTATAAATGATTTCAAAGGTTATTTGCGAAAACCCCATCTGATATATGGGTTAGTAAATGTTATTTGATAATTATTGGTCTCTAGTTCAATTTAATTGTGTATTTCGGATATAATTACGGGAAGGGGTTACAAATGCCATAACAATTTCACATCTATTCTTTATGGATCATTTGATTTTATTAGCTAAAGCGAATCACAAACTGATCGGGTTGATTAAGGGTCTATTTTTAGTTCAACGGAGGGGAGGGGATGAGATGGATTTTAATGGAGGGAAGGGGAAGGGATATGAGAGATTTTAATATTACCCCGTTGGATTAATAGAAAGGGAAGGGAGGGAAAATATTTTTATTTGGACAACTTTACCCTTATTTAATCTTGCTTTTTCATACATAGTAGAAATATTATAATAATGAGGAAGGGATAGTTTGGGAATAATAGAAATAAGTAGGGGTATAATGGTCTTTACATGACAAAATATCACTCTTCCCCTCCAAATGCCCCCAGTTTTTGGGGGAAGGGTTTTGAGGGGAGGGGAGGGGAAATTTCAAAAAAATTCCCCTCCCCTCCTTAAATTTTGTTGTTGCCAAATAAGGGAAAGGGAGCAAAATCCCTCCCCTCCCCTCCCCTCAAACCAAACAAACCCTATGGTCTGTTTTGATTATTTTTGTTTGGCTTCAGGAGAGAAAGTGAATGCATCGAAGTCAAGGATCTTTTTCTCACATAATGTTAATCATTATGGAGTGAGTAAATGGACTTATCGACATATTTTGCATAAGGTGAATATGTGACTAGCTAATTCGAAGACTAATGCCTTATGAATGGCGGCCAGACACATATTGGTTGTAATATCCTAAATTGTAATTAAGGGCTAATGACCTCAAAAGTGATGTAATTAATGTTAGTTAAACACTTTTGAAGTATATGATATGAATTATGATATGAAATATGTTGATGATGGTAGAATGCATTTTGTGTTAATCAAGGGCAAAATGGTAAAATTTACTGACCTATTAGTCAGTTACCGAAGAGGAAGAAGAAACTCATAAGTAACATGAGATCAATGGCTATGATTTATTGAGCAAGAGGTAGAATCCTATACATGTGTGGGTATATGAATTCATGAAGGGAAGAATTAGAACATGACAAGTGGCAAGAGATTGGCCATGAGATGAAAGTCAATTGGTCAAATTCTTTTTCTCTCTTCTCTCTCTATTCTAGTTGGTTAAGGGGTACATGGGAAGAGGGAAGTAGATCATCATCAACATCATCTCATCTCTCTCCTCATTCTCCATTTCTGGCAAGCTTGGACAAGAAAGAAAAAGGAAGGGTTTGAACTCTAGGTAGGTATTTGGCTTTAAATGCTCATCTTATACTCACTAAAGTTGTTCATGGTGTTGAGGGCTTCCTTGCCATGGTTTCAGAATTTTGAATTGTGATGGTTGGAAGCTTAAGAAAATTTTGAAGTTGTGAAATCAAGGAAATAACTTTAAGAGAAGAAAGAGGTAAGCATTTGATGCGTTTTGGTATATCTGTTATGATTGTTGGTTAAGCTTTGTAAATTCTAGAATTTTGCCCTGATTTCATAAGAATTGAATAATGGAGGAGTTTTAAATGGTGTGGTGTAGAAAATGGTGTTAGGATGTGTTATAATGTCATTAGATTTTATTTGGAATTGAATGAGGAAGTTTGGTAATTTGTGGTTTTGTGTGATCTTGTGAACTAGAGTTGAAAATGTGTTGATGGAAGGGGAATTTGGGTGTTTTAAGGTTATCAATAGGTTCCTTAGGAGATTTTGTGTGGGATGAGCTTTGGTATAAGTTTTGGAACTATTGGGATCAATTTTGGTCAATCTGGAAAACTCTATCAGTTGCTACGTTTCTAGGTTCTGAAGAATGTCACTCGAGTGAGTGAGGGTCTCACTCAAGTGCAGCAGCATAAATTCCCTTTTCCTTCTACATTTTGCTTGGGTTTTCTAATGGGAAGCGCGAGTGCACTTTCCAATCCGCGAGTGATAAGTGCTATCACTCGAGTGAAAATGGCTTCACTCTAGTGCAAGTGTATGTTCATGCTAAGGGTTGCTCTCGGTCAAGCACTCGCAAGTTAACTTCCACGAGTATGATCTGACACTCGCAAGTGTTAAGTTCTCACTCAAGTGGCGGGGGTAGTACTCGAGTGAGCTTTCTCTTCTAAGTTAGGTGTGCTCTCAGGCAAACACTTTTAGTATTTCACTTTTGGGAACTTGAGTGCAGGCTGTTATGCTCGAGTGTTGTGAGCACTTTCAAGTCATTGGTGGTGCTCTCTGTCAAATACTCGCGAGTGAGAGCCACCTTTACCGGAGTGCAAGTCCCTTATCACTCGAGTGAGGCCATCTTCACTCGAATGAGTCAGCCAGAAATCAGTTATTTTGCTTCTAAAGAGGGATCTTTGGGGTAGTTTCTCCAACCCTTTAGGCATATGTTTAGGCATTAAATAGCCACCTAAAGAGTTTACATGAATACCAACTTAAAGTACTATAGAATTAAGAACTTGAAAAAGAGATTGATTAGTTGTCCCTGTTGACATCTGTCGTACTCGAGAGCCTACTATGCCAGTGAACGTTAGGAAGGAACAAGGTAATGACCCTTTCTCTTATACTATATGTGATGCATTGTATATGTATTATATCATTGATTTGTGACGATTTTGAATGCTGCAATATTTGTGAAATTGTGTTTGCACCGCCATGCCAATAGTCCCTGAGTCGCTAACAATAGTTCAAGTAAGGTCAGTGAACCTTCTCGGCGGTAAAAAGGGATGAGGATGGGGTGTGATATTTGTGATTATGTGGGCCAAAAGGCTATATGTGAGCCATAAGGCTATTTGTATGCAATGTCACGCCAACAGTCCCTGAGTCACTAACAACTGTTCGTATAGGACGGTGTGCCTTCCCAACGGTAAAAGGGGATGAGGGTGGAGTGTGATTTGTGCTGCTGCTATTATGTGCTGATTTGCTTACATGCTATATGATTATGTGTGCTATGAATAAATTATTACTACTGGGATTCTTTTGAATCTCATTCTTTCCAATGACTAATATTTCAGACAGGGCAAGTGGCTCAAGAGAGAAGCGGACAATCCGGATCAATTAGGACCCTGTAAGGATATTTGATTCGGGCCTTGTTGGTTATTTATTTTAGATAGGGATTACTATATGATATTTTTGAGTTGTAAATAGTTTTTGAGTACATGGTGGTGTAATCCTCTAATTGGGAACTGAAACCCTATAGATCTATATATAGATGAAACCTGGGGGTTATCGGGAATTAAGTTGTACACTCTGATATGTTAAATGTGATATAACTGCATAGGTAATTATATTTGATGTGTGAACTGTTAGATATGAATAATTTTGATGATGTCAAGTATTAAGAGCAAAATGTTTGTATGATATACTTATTCTCTACATTGACTAACTACTATATTTAATGTTGTATATCTTGTAGATTAGTCATAAACCCGATGGTGGGTTGATGTTATAATGCCTCATATGTAGAGAATGATCATCAAGAAGAAAGTCAAGAGGCAAGGGTTAAAGAAAGAAGGCATTGCAAGAACTAATGGGAATATCAAGCAAAGATTGAAAAAGATTGAAGATATTCAAGAAGCTATCTAGTTGGGTTATGAAGAATGATCATCAAGTGGCAAAACAAGAAGAAAGAGATTGAAGAAAGAAGAAGAAAGATGGAAGAAAGAAGAACTTGTAAGATAAAATGAGAATATCAAGATTCAAGCTCTTAGAAGTGATACCAGAACTTGGAATGGGTCAATACGAAGCTAAAATGATGCATACGGAAGTTATAAGACCACCGGGGATGATTACTCGAGTAATATGGCACTGCCACATTTTAGAGGTGATTACTCGAGTGGCTACTCGAGTAATCTGCAGAGTTACTTGGAGATTACTCAAGGGCTCACTCGAGTAACGGTACTCTGTTTTGGCACGTCAGGACAGAGGTTCGGTATTTTGGGCATATCTCTCTAACCACATGTCGGATTGATCTAAAACTGGTGGCATATGAAACTAGACTCCCAACACGAACTATGGACACCAATATCACATTCAAAGAAGTTCAGATGAGGGCGATATGATCCGTTGAAGTGGACACATGAATCAGCTTCATATAACAAAACAAGATTCGATATAACTCTCAAAATACATATCAGATTGAGACAAAACTGGTGTCATATGAAAGTAGACTCAAAGAGCTTTCTAAGGATATATAATTTGTCACAATTCAAGTTATATACTAAGATCTATGCCTTCTGGAAGTTGTTGCTCGTGATTTCAGATTTTGTCTAAATGCAGAAGATATTCTTTAGATCATAACTTTCTGTATAAAATGAGTTTGGAGGTGATTCTTGTTGAATTGGATGTAAATGATGAGGGCTTTCCGATGATATATAATTTGCCATGTTTCGAATCAAAATCAAGAATTCACTTGAAAGGCTTACTCGAGTAGTATGCAGAATTATTTGAAATCTACTCGAGGGATCACTCGAGTAAGGTGTGAAGAAAAGCGAAGGCCACTCAAGTAACCAGATTACCAAAGTCAGCACTCGAGTAATCTGCAGTTTTATTTGGAAGCTTACTCGAGTGAGCACTCTAGTAATACAGTTGGAAATGCTCTCAACCAAGATTTGAATGATATCACTCGAGTAATCAGCAAAGTTATTTAAGAGCTTACTCGAGGGATCACTCGAGTAACCAGAGAAGAAATCTTCCAGTAGCTCTCGGCCAAGAAATGACTCACATCACTCGAGGGACTACTCGAGTAACCAGATATGAAAAAGTAACATTACTCGAGGGATCACTCTCAAGTAATGAAGTAGGAAATGCCCTCGGTCAGATTTTGAATGGGATTACTCAAGGGCTCACTCGAGTAATGACCAAGGCTTACTCAAGTGACCACTCGAGTAATGCTTCCTAGGAATATAGAACAACATTCTGAAGCTTTCGAAAATCATAGGATTAATTATGTAACTCACTCTTCTTGCTTCCAATCATTCTTACACTTCATTATATTAGTGTTTAATGTATGTCTCCAAGAATAAAATGAAGAGATGATGTGAAGAGACAAAAGTTGACTTTACGGAAGCGGAGCGTTCACCAACACAACGGCTAGTTTTCAAAATTGAAGAACAGTCAAACGAAGCTACGCCACTCTAACGGATAGGTTGAAATGCTTCCAACGGCTATCACAACTCATCTATAAATATGGGTACATTCAACAAATAGCAAACATCAACGAGAAACATGCAAAGATCATGAATCATCTACTCTAACCCAACTACTCTCTGTTCTTATCCATTTTCTATATCATGTATATTTGAGAGAGAGATTATTTGCATTGTGCTTCAGTATTCATATATTCACTTCTGAGAGAGAAGATTGATTGTAATCTTTCATCATCAAAGTTGTATCCTTACAGGGTGTGTAAGGGAGAGTAACTCAGTTGTAACCTTACGGTGTGTAAGGGGGAGTAACTCTGTGAGAGATTTGTAAAAGGCTTCGCAAGTGCCCGGCTAAACTTGTGGGTTGTGAATGCTTTTCTTGTGCCTGGATTAAATAAGAAGATAGTGGATTTGAAAATCTCAGTAGGAGCTTGGGGACTGGACGTAGGTCATCACAGATTGGACCAAACTAGAATAAATCATAGTTTGCATACTCTCTTCCTTAAACTCTTATATTTCCAGCATATATTAATTGTTGATTTATGATTCATTACTTTCATATTTATTACTTCTTCTAATATGCAAAAAAAATTTCAAAGTTCTTAAAATTTTTATCTTACACCCAAAATTCACCCCCCTCTTGGGTGTCAGCCGGTTCTAACATGAACTTGAGACCAGAATTGGAAAGAAGTTTTGAAAATTTCGCGAAATTCCTACTACAAGGAGGGAGTTTTAGATGAGTTTTAAGTTACTCAACGGTCTCTAATCCATTTTATTATGCATCATCGAATTATAATTACGCTAATTAAGGTAGGGGGTTACATTGGTCTCTTCAGTGGCTTCAGCTACCAACATATACCATGCAATCAATGTTACTTCCTGTTAATATTTGTAATGAGATTGACAAGAAATGTATAAGTTTTTTGTGGGGGAGTACTGATTGATCCAGGAAAATTCCTCTGGTAGCATCAGAAGATATATGTCAACACAAGGAAGATGATGATCTTGGTCTACGTAGTGCGAGGAGACAGATTATCGCCTTTATGATGAAGTTGGGTTCAGGGATGGTTCGACGAAGAGATGCGTAATAGGTTCAGTTTTTGTGAGAGAAATAAAAGTGTGGGGAGGTTGTTCTTCCTAAAATTGAAAAGCGTACAAATGAATCTCAGGCATGTAGTAGCACACTGAAGGGTACTGAGTGGAAATTGGGGGATGGTAGGAAAGCATGTTAATTTCTGGGAGGACACATGGTTACCAAATAATGGGAAGCTCAGTATTTACGTGTTGAGAAATATTGATGATAGCGTCCGAGATCTAACGGTGGCAGAGAATCTAACTGAATTGGGTGGTTTGGATTGGTCCAAACTAAATGGACTCCTACCGAGCATGATCCTGTAACATATGAACCAAGTAAATATATACCACGAATGGATGTAGAGAGGATATCCCAGTTTGAAGATTGTCCTCAAATGGAGAGTTTACAGTGAAATTAGCATATAATTTTGTATGCGGGCAACGTATGTCACAGTGTTTTAGCTGTTGGCGTAAGATCTGGAAGGTTTCAGCTCCTCATCAGTGCAAACACTTCTTATGTTTGTGCTGTAGGGTGCGGATTTTGACTAATCTTTCAAGGTCTAAGAGGGGCCAGCAAAGCAACTCTAATTGTGCTTTTTGTGAAGGTGTAATTGAACCATGCATGCCCTTAAAGGATTGTAAACATGCTCAAGCTGGATAGAAGGTAATTGTTCCACCACAAATACGTGCCAAGTTTTTCTCAATGTCTCAACCCCATACATGGGTACTGTGGAACCTAAACCAGAAGTGTGACGTCATGGGAGTTAGGTGGTCGCGACTTGGTTTGCTGTGATGAGTCGTCAGATATGGTTGAAAAAAAAAATACAGGAATTTTTTAGGGATCACTGAAAAGCCATCTGCAGGTTTTAGCACAAGCCCGTGCAATCATGATATGTTCAAATAAAAATCTTTATGTGGATTTTATGAGTAGAGAAAAGGTGTTTCAGTGGCATCCTCTTCCTGTGGGTGTTGTTAAATATAATGTAGAAGGTTCGAGCGTTGGGATGAACAGCTTTGCTTCTTGCAGAGGTACAGCAAGGGACCGTGAGGAGTCAGTTGTGGATGGTTTCATGTTCAGGATAGGCAATGTTGTGGGGATTAAAAAGGGCCTGGGAGGTGAAATGGCAAACGATTTTAATAGAGATAGACTGCTAGGACATTTTGGAATTGATTTCTATGGGATGGAATGAAGATCATCCATAGGGTGACCTTCTCAAAGATATTCAAAGAAGACTGGACCAAGACTGGGACGTGAATCTTGTTTGGTGTTGCAGAGAAGCAAATGAGGCTGCCGATAGATTGGCGACGGAGGCGCGCGATTTTGCTTATGGAATTCACTTGCTCGACACTACTCCTAGCTTTGTGATGGATTGCATTCAATGTGATATAGCTTTGAAGCTGCTTTAGATTTTGATTTTGGAAAATACTTACATCAAATTTCTTATATTCAGTTCATCAAGTTCTCCAATCACATATAATCATATATCATATTTTTTAATTATTATCAATTAACTATAAATCTAAATGCAAAAAAAAAAAAATAACAATGTGATTAAAGAACTTGATGTAATGGATGTAAATACAGTCCTTTGATTTTATATATCCAGAAAAAAGAAAGTAATCTGTATGGCATGTTTTCTTGTTCTTATCATTGGGCCTCTAATTCCTCTTAAGGAATCACAAGAGGCTTCTTGATCTCAATCAATTTTGTCATCTAATTAAAAGTTAACAAAGAGCAAAAGGAAGAATTTGTAACATCTCAACCATACCAACTACACCATAGTCACTCCTTATTCCTTAACACTAAAATAAAAGGAGGGACTTCTCATTGACCATAAGATTTTCATTTTGAAAAATTAAAAACTGAAACTATTTTACGATGAGGCTTTCAATATCACAAGAATAATCTATGTCCATCTAAATATAAGTGCGTGTTTGGATTGAATGAAAAAAGGACTTTTCAAGTTATATAATGACACACCCAAAAGTTAACGTCATAATTGCTAAGTGATTTTTGTCATTTCATAACCCAATTGCACCCGCAAGATATTTCTGGGTACCAGACTGGCCTGTACCAAAAATACAAAATAAAATGTAAAATTCATGTAATTTTATTTGCCTTCTTATAATTCATGTAATTATCATATTAACTTATATTTTTGAAGTAATTTAAACATGAAAAATATTATAATAACAACTATCTAAATATTTTATTTTTCAATATCATTTTTTTTACAAAATCTATTCTACTCCAAAGTCTATTTTATTTAAAATTTATTCTCCAAAAGTTAATGCAAACTCACTGATAAGATTTAATATCTAAACTTAAAATAATTTGTTATTTCAAAGGTTTAATCATGGCATACCAAATAAAATCTATCAGTTATTAGCAATTTGATTTTCGTCACTATAGGCTTTTAAGTTTGAAAAATAAATAATTTAGACTATTTTTTATGATATTTTCAATAGCACAAGAATAATATATCTCTGTCCATTCAAATTAATTCAATATTATCAGTAAAACAGTAAAATTTTAGAAGATTATGGAAGTTGATTTGACAAAGACAAACTTTTTTTACCCTAAATTTTTTAAGCTTTGTATTTCTGTTAGTAAATATTACACTAGTGGAAAAAGGGCTTTTTAGACCGGTTAAAATTGACTTTTTAGACCGGTTCTGGATCCGGTCTTGATGCAGCCGGTCTTAAAAGTATGTCACTTTTGAGACTGGTTCTATTTATAACTAGTCTAAAATCAACAATTTTAAGACCAGTTTTCATGAGCTCCGGTCTTAAAAGAACTCTTTTGTAAGGCGATTTGTGTAACATTTTTAAGACCGGTTATGATTATAACCGGTCTTAAAATAACTTTTAAAGCCGGTTATCATTATAACCGATCTTAAAAGTGTTATATATTTTTTTTTAATTGTTTGTGATTAGGTTAATTACCAGAACGCATCCTTGAATTGCTACCTCCAATGCCATACTTATTAAGTGCCATATGGTGTTCAGTTTGCTTCCACTTACCATTTCCTTTTGCTTTAACCTTCTCATTGAATTGGGAACTTGTAACTTGTCATATATCCTCATGTATAATGTTTTATTGAAAACCATCATATATATATGCATAAATGGATTCAACCATGACATATCATGCAACCAACAAGTCAATTCATCAAAATATACAAAAACCATGTTAAAACCAACAACCATGTCAAATCATGCAACCAACAATATTTGCAACCAACAATATTTGCAACCAACCAACATGTCAATTCATCAATATATACAAAAATTCCTCAGCTTTACAAGAACTCACTGTTGTAAAAGTTCATAAATGAATTCAGCACAACAATTACAAATGTGCTCAATATCTTCTTCTGGAAAGGGGTCAACAAGTTCAAACATCTGAAACACCAAAGCCAGGCAAACATTAAATTCACTTTAAAAAAATAAAAGTAATACAAAATTTTTGAAATATATATACATTTACTTCTTCAGTAAGTCCTGTCGTGCCTAGGGTAATAATATTATACATGTGCCTCAGAATATACAACCCACACAAGTTGGACCCCGGTGGTTGCCTACAGGTCTAAAAAATAACATGATATCGTTAAAACAAGTATAAAATTAAAGCATGGCTTATTATTGAATACATTCTTAAAACAAACCAATATGTCATTAACCTTTAGCCAGATCCATGTAGGGTCTTTTACCTCACGCATAGGCCTACCAAGGGCAGTGTGTTGGAATGCCCGCATAGCCCTATATCATTAGAATCACAAAGGTTACTTATTTTACACAAATTCCATAAATTTTTCACACGAAAGGTAATTAATAACGCAAGAAAACTTACGAGTTCAAGCTCTTCAATTCACTAGTTGGCTTGCTGAGGTGGAGGGAGCATAAGAGGATGATAGAATAACTCTTCTTGCACAAAATAGCCAATTGCCAATTATCACTAAAAAAAGGAAAAACTTTTAAGCAAATATAAAATATTATGTATAGAATGAAATATAAATTTGTGTCTTACCCGTGCAAATATGAAGCCAAGAAACACTCAGTTGAGGTTTCACTAAGCCTGTACGATAAATATGTGTGTCTGATAGCAGCAGTGGTCCCTTTGTCGTAGAGTTGAATAGGGCATAGGAGTCCAAATTTATTGATTTTGCCAGAGTCAACCAACCTACGATGCATCCACCTACAATAATTCAAACAGGGACATTAAATCAAAGTTTAATGGCGTAATTTGTAAAATATTAACTTCCAATTTGAGAAGATACTTACATCAACAAGAGCTGGACAATCAAAATCGTAAGCTGTTGTAGAGGAGCTACCAGGGACATTTAATCATCCCTCTCAAGATAGCATTGCGCCCCTGACTTGCCAACAGCTGACTCAATAGCCCAAATTCTTATTGTAAAGGACGTATCATATGCCATCAGAATCACTTACTGCATGACATTTAATAGAGGCCATGAAACATCTTGAGTAGAGGGAGGTGGAGGTATAGGTGGCAGGGATTCCTCAGCTCGATCAGACACAAGGTTCTGTGGCCACAAGATGAAAGAGTTGATGACATCGCCCACAACCTTGAAGTTATCAACAGGGATAGGGAGAGGTGCATCTGCAACGATCACCTCTTCAACTGTCACTCTAACTTGATCATCATTTATTTCTTGGTGGTAGACAGTTGATCCCAAGTTGTGCACGCTCCCCCGTGCAACCAATCGTCTCAGAGGATCCTTCACAAACAAGTCACAAGGCTTACCAATTTATTTTCCAGGACCCTCTGATGACTGACCAATGCAACTCCCTTTAGTGCTCTATTTAGGGTTTAGGGAATGAGCCTGGGGAGCACTGGTATCTGCTTGTCTTGTGCTCATCATAATCATCTATTCTTCCTTCATCTTGATGAACCTTTCTTCAAATCGTGCATCAAATGATGCTTTTGCCTCGGCCCTAACTTCCGCCCTCACAGTGGCCAATATACCCTCCATCTCCTCCCTAGTCACCATACCACTTGAGGAACAATGTGAGGGTGCTCCAAAGTAATCCCTTATGCCTACCCCTCCTCCAATCCCCCTGGCATGGTTGGGATGCTTAGGTTTTCCTGTAGCTACGGTCAAGATGTCATTCCTCCCATCCAACCTAAATGATCCCTCAGCTTTTTTTTTTTTAAGCTCCTCCTATAAGACACATATGACAAATGTTAGTAATGAAATTTGTTTACTAAATAATTAATAACAACAAGTCAACAACAATACTTACATTTTTCTCACCGACTATACGAGATTGTTCACTCGTATAAGACCCGCTCCTCTTTTGGTGAGCAAACAACCACTTCTGTTCGCGACGTATCGGAGATGGTAGAGAAAGAAAAACAGAAGGATCGGATTGAGCTGCTTCTTCCAATCTCTTCCGTTTGGCCGCCAACAAGTCTTTTTTGGCCTTCGTATACCCCCCACTAGACATTGTATGGGGGCAATCATTCTTTCTACCACTCTCTTGGGCCTTTTTCCTTTTTTCCTGTGAATAAGAAATCAAAAGTAAGTTATTGTAAATCAATAAAGACAATTCATAATTCATAAACAAATCAATTGCAAAATAAGTCAACTCACCAATGCTTCTGGAGTAGTCCGAAGCCGTCTAAATTCTTGCCAAGTATATTTGTCAATAAAAGAATACTGATCGCATGGATTAGGAAGAGGTTAACCTTCTTCCACCTCGATATACATGTAATTGTTGGCTAGATTTGTCTTAAACTTCCTCCAGTGTTCATCACAATACGTCATTGTCTTGTCATACAAGACTTCACTCTCAGGAATGTCATAAGTGGGCTGGATAGTTTCCCAAATATGTCATTTCACACCTTTATCGACATTTCTCCACTGCTCTATCAAGATCCTGGCTTGTTGCGTGCTAGGAGGCCAACAAAACTCCTATACCATTGGGCATTAGGCCCGATTGGTTTCTAATATCTATCAAACTCAATCGGAATCTTTTCCCCGGTATTCCGATTGAGAGGAATGTTTGTCAATCGGGTGGCTCTTATACCCCTTCGTTTAGGCCGGTTACGTGGCTCATTGTGTTCCTGGCTCGGAGCATTGCTAGGTTCGCTCTTATTTGGATTAGTTGGATTGGGACTACCCTCATTAGGATGACTCATTGTCTAAAAACACTTTAAGGACACTATTTAAGGAAATTTTGCTACACTGTGCTTATAGTTATAATAGGGCACTATCTACAAAGGCATCGTTCAAAAGCAATTCCCAAGTTATGCAAACATGAACAAATAATTAATTGCAATGCACAAGTTGATAACCAATATCAACTAAAGAAATAATTAAGATGAAGGAGGAATGATTAATTGCAATTGCAAAAGTAATTCCCTAAAGCAAGTTTTCATATTGGTAAAAATTTTAAATTCAAATCGCATAGCCAAATCAAAAGAAGGAAACCAGAAGCTACAAAATAAATATAACAGAGGCAAAAAGCTTAAACCAAACAAAACAAAACCCAGTTTAGCAAAATCAACTAGAGCTACACCACTATAGTCTTCAACTACAATCAAAATCAAACAAAACAAAACCAAACAAGCTTAAACCAAACAAAACAATATAACAAAAACTACACCACGACTCTCAAAATCATCACTTTCAAATGGAATAATTAACCCAGGTCCACTAGAAGCAACAAGCTTAAACTATAGTCTGTAATGCAAATGCAAAACCACCAAAATAAACCCAGGTTCACAATTTCAAAATAATTAAACGGTACCTTAAACCTTTGCTTGAGGATCCTCTTCTTCCTCTGGATTTAAACAGACCTTGGCCACTTGTTGCAGGAATCAAACAAAGAAAATGGAGGCTAAGTCATCTCACATTTTCAATGAAAAACCCAAAAACGAAATGAAAACACAAACCTGACAATAAAAACAAGGTTGAGAATGAAACCAATCGGAGGGAACAAACAACGATAGCCTTCCGACAATGTATTCAACAGTAAATCTCTGTTGATGGCAACGAAGTTAAGGACGGAGGAGAGAAGGGGAAAGGAGGAGCTTCCGCGAGACGATGCAGGGGTTTTGCTGATGTGCTTGAGTTTTAGATTTCAGAGTCAAATTTAGGTGCCTTTTAAAATCCAGGTCAGTTTTAAGACCGGTTGTCAGTTACAACCGGTTTTAAAAGTAATATTTAAGACCGGTTCTATTTCAAAACCGATCTTAAAATATATATTTAAGACCGGTTATAAATCAATAACCGGTCTTAAATTTTTAATATTTAAGACCGGTTTCATCTACAACCAATCTTAAAAATAATAAAAATTTTATTTTTATAATTGTCTTTAATTCAGATAATATTTTCTAGACCGGTTATTTTTAGAACCGGTGTAGAAAATATATTACATATATTTATTTTTTTAATTGTATATATTGTAAGACCGGTTTTTGCTATAACCGGTCTTAAAATTATTTTTAAGTCCAAATTTTACTATAACCGGTCTTAAAATTATTTTTAAGACCGATTTTTACTTTAACCGGTTTTAATATTTCATCATAATTATAAAAATGCCACCGGTCATATTTTTAAGACCTTATCCGATATAACCGATCTAAATGTTCCAGTTTAAAAACCCTTTTCTGTACTAGTGTATGATGAGTGTATCCTTGGATAAATCATAAAGATTGTTCTAAATGTCCCTAGTCAATCATCTATGCAAGAGCAAAGATGAAGTGAGACCAGTATGACTTTGACAAGATATAGGGATACGAATTAAAGTCTTAGGCACTTGTAAGAGTACAAGGTGCTGAATCGACCCACTATGAGAAAGCTACATGGATCAAGTCATAAGCTTATCTCATGTATAACCACGTCACAATGCCCTTTGACATGAGGTCATCATGGATTCCTACATGAGAGTTGCTGAGCTTTGAACTATTCAAAAGTCACTTTTGATCGTGGGCTATGATAAAGGCTACAATCGAGCTTGGTGGTTTTTCATGCAGAGGAATATGAATGGTCAAGATGGAATTTGTCCCTCACATTAGTAGAGAGATATTACTAGGCCCCTCGATGAGTGAGTCTCAGAAATATATGGTCATATTTCGATGGAAAGGAGTTTCCATTTCTATTGTCAAACTACTCAGGAATCAAGAAAGTAATGGTTAGGAACAAGAGGATGACACTATCCATGCCTTATCCTTGACCGATATATCGTGTGACAAAAGGGACGTGACATGGCTGTATGACAGGTTGCATCATGTTAATGATCCTATATGAATTAGGTAGTCATAATGTCTTGCTAGAGACTGCTTGCGACTTGTGGGTTAGTGCAGTTATTGGCCCACTGCCAACTTCATATGGGCCTACAAGGTCGTACACAAGAATGGCCCAACATGAGATAATGTTTAACCTATGGTGGATAAATTTTATATTGATATGTATAATATAAAATTCATGAAAATAAAATTAATAGTATTATATATATATATATATATATATATATGTATCTATGTATTTTTGAAATACATATTTATATGTGTGTGTGTGTGTATTATATGATAATTATTATATTGTATTAGTTTTAAATTTAATTTTATTAAGATAAATTAAATTGAATAACTAACATGATAGAGATATAGTATCTCAGATTTAATTTATGAAGATAAATTAAATCTATTGGCTCTTTATTTGGATTAGATAAATAGGTTAAACTAAAATTGTTAGACAGATTTAATTTAAACTGATTTATTTAATTAGCCCATCAAGATAATTAAGGGTTAATTAATTTTGAAATTAATAAAGGTTAATTTTGAAATTCAAATATAGCCCTCATGGGTTATAAAATGGATAGAGCAAAAAACTCATACACATATGAGAATTCAGAGCCG
Source organism: Inga leiocalycina (assembly GCA_963242795.1). NCBI lineage: Eukaryota > Viridiplantae > Streptophyta > Magnoliopsida > Fabales > Fabaceae > Inga > Inga leiocalycina. The sequence continues at coordinate 43,496,418 of OY725332.1, forward strand.
TAAGGGAAACCCTAGGAGATATTGGAGGCGCTTGCACGTTGTCTATATTGGCGAGGATTCGTGTGGATACCGATAGAGGGAACGGATCTAATGTGTTGGCTCCTAGAGATCAAAAATCCCTAAATTGAAAAGGTACAAATCTTTCTAACTCGATTTAAACGCCATTGATAGATCCACAATTGGGATTAGAGAAATTTTAAATTCTTCTGCTGTGCCTACCGATCCTAACACGTTCGTCTTTTGGTTTTTTGCCTGATGATGAATCATAAGTTCTCTTACATTTGTTCATGAGGTTTTGTTGAATCATAAGTTGGCTTTAAGAAGTTGAAGTGGAACTAGAGAAGTAGAGTTTAGTTTTCAGACATTTATATAGAGAGGGTTTCATGGATTATCAGCAGTCTAGTTGTTTAGTATTAAAGATCATTATATTTTATAAATGGCGACAGTTAATTATTAATAATCGTTATGTATTCGACATTTTTTAAATTTATTGGTGTCTACTATTAATTGCATAATCAACCATAGTAGTAACTTAAAACCGTTAAGCATACTGGCAAAAACACTTTACGATTCTTAATTAATAATTGTGAATTATTAATTTTCAACTTCATCTCTATCCTCTAATGATTAGAATGAGGATGAGGACAATGAACAAGATGATGAAGAAGATAGTGGTGATATCTGTCATCCTTATCAACCTGTTCATCATCCTCTTCCTTATCCTTATCCACATTCTCATTATCGGAAGAGGGAAATGAAGGCTAGGTCAAAGTATTATCATTAGCGGGGGAAAGGGAAAGGTTTCAAATCGACCATCACGACATTTGTTATTTCATGAAGGTTTTTGCTTAAAATTTGTCATTCTTGTTAGACAAAATATGATAGTTACTAATTACCACCGTTATTTATATATTTAAACTTCTATTAAGTTATAGATTTTACTTAATAATCGTTATGTATCTCAAATACTGAGGATCCTAACTACATCACCCCATCTACTATAACTAGCGACTTTGCCCCCACTATCAATCCATCTATTGTGCCAAATGATGAGATGTCATAAGAGAAAAGAGTATTGGGAAAGGGTCTTGTTGTCATAAAAGAGGTCCAAAGCAAATTACAAGAGAGGGAGAAAACTTGCTGTGAGGTGGAATAAGAAAGGACAAATTGTGAACTTATCAAATTTTAAAATTTGACCTTTCTTATTCTATCTATGGTAAGTTTTATCCTTTCTCTCTTAATTTGCTTTCTAGACCTCCTTCATGACAATAAGACCCTTCCCTAATACTCTTTTCTCTTGTGTCATCTCGTCATTTGGCATAATAGATGGATTGGTGAAAGGGGCAGAGATGCTAGCTATGGTGGAGGGAAGACGTGGTTAGGATCCTTAGTACTTGAGCCATTTATTACCACCAACAAGCCTTGAGGAGGTGGAGGAGGTGGTGTGGAGGGGGTGGTGGTGGTGGAGGAGTTCCCTAGGATCTTCACGTGATGAAGGAGAGAAGGAAGAGGCCGATAAAGAAAAGCAGTAAGAATCACAAGTTGAGTTTAAATAGAAATCCAACGAATTGTGATGGGTTATGACTTATGAAGGTCTAACAGAATTACGAAGGGTTATGATGAGTTATGACATTGAAAGTCTAAATATTATGAAGGGTTATGAAAGATTTAGATGACGGTTGTTTTTTAAGACCATTATATTCTATCTTCACTAATATAAGTGTTTGGAAGATAAATCTTTTGTAAGTGTTACATAACGATTGTTTCTTAAGAACCGTCATTTTTTTCACTAAATATATTATGGTTATTGGCCACAACCGTTTACATTGTGTTTTCACAAATTCGGCCTCATAATACATGACGATGCACATAATTAACCTTTACTTTTAAGCATTATATCCTTGCGCGACCTCCACCTCGACATACATTATATTTATTAGTTGTAATCATTATATATTAGACGTTATAAATGCCCAAATCTGTAGTAGTGATTATTCATACATTAAACATGATATGATATAACATGATATATATATATAGGGATTAAACAAGCTTTATGATCTTGTAATTAATGGAGTTTACCATGTTAAACCGCAAACCAGTCTTTGTTTTCTTCTTAGGATTTCTGCTTCTCTGTTTATTCACAGATTTCCCATAAATGTTCAACTCTTATACCCTAAACATGAAGATACTTTCTTCCATTACTAACCCCTACTTTTCACTTTAGTTTTGTCTTCCATCTCTTTCCCCTTTTTTCTTTATATAAATTCAAATATATGAGATGTGAGCATTATTGGTATATAAATTTCAAACATTAATCTTGATATGATACATATATATTATAAGTAAATTAGTTTTTATGTGACATTTAAGAGAAAAAGAAAAATCATATACTTTTGTGTCATATTTAGAATGATAAATTGAGAATTTATTTTTAAGTTTATGAGGAAAAAAACATTATGAATTGATGATGATTTAGTCTATGGACAAAATCATTTTTGTAATGTGTGTAGATATATACATTGTTGGAAATTGTGTACTAGAGGTCAATCATTGTACTTTGAATATTATTAATTTAATTAATTTTCTCTATTATGTTATCATATTATTTGCATGTTCACTGTGATGACTTTATCCTTGGACAAATCGTAAAGATTGTCCTAAATGTCCCTGGTCGGTTATCTATATGGGAGCAGAGATGAAATAAGATCAGTATGAATTTAATAAGATATAGAGATACGAATCAAAGTCTTAGGAACTTGTAAAAGTACAAGGTGCTGGACAGACCCGCTATGAGAAAGCTGCATGGATCAAGTCATAAGCTTATCTCATGTATAACCACGTCACAATGCCCTTCGACCTGAGGTCCTCATGAATTCCTACATAAGAGTTGCTAAACTTTGAACTAGTCAAAAGTCACCTTTGACTGGATGATAATAAAAGCTATGATCGGGCTTGGTGGTTTTTCATGCAGAGGAATATGAATGGTCAAGATGGAACTTGTCCCTCACACTAGTAGAGAGATGTTACTGGGCCCCTCGATGAGTGAGCTTGAGAAATGTAAAGCCATACTACAATGGAAAGGAGTTTACATTTCTATTGTCAGACTACTCAAGAATTGGAAAAGTAATGGTCAGGAACAGGAGGATGACGTTATCCATGCCTCATCCTTGACCGAAATATCATTTGACAAAAGGGACGTGACATGGTTGTATGACAGGTTGCATCGGGTTAACGATCCTCATATGAATTGGTAGTTGTAATGTCTTGCTAGAGGCCACTTACAACTTGTGGGTTAATATAGTTATTGGCTCACTACCAACTTCATATGGGCCTACAGGTTGGCACACAAGAATAGCCCAACACGAGACAATGTTTAATTAATCTAGGGCGGACAAATTTTATATTTATATATATAATAAAAAATTCGTGAGGAGAAAATTAATAATATTATATGTATGTATGTATGTATGTATTTTCAAAATACATATTTATATATATATATATATATATATGATAATATTATTATATTATGTTAGCTATTAATTTAATTGCATTAGATAAATTATAGAGATATAATATCTCAGATTTAATTTATAAAAATAAGTTAAATCTATTGGCTCTTTATTTAGATTAAATAAATAGGTTAAATTAAAAGTATATGACAGATTTAATTAAATCAAATTTATTTAATTAGTTCATTAAGATAATTAAAGGGTTAATTAATTTCAAAATTAATCAAGATTAATTTTGAAATTCTAACATAGCCCTCATGGGCTATAAAAAATGATGAAGCAGAAAAACACACGAATGAGAATTCAGAGCCGCGAGAAAACCCTAGCAGACGTTGGAGGCGCTAGCACGTAGTTCGTGTTGGAGTAACATTTGTGTGGATACCAGTAGAACAAGATGATCGGAGGTGTTGGTTCCTAGAGATCGAAGACCCTAAATTTGAAAAGGTACTATTCTTCCTAACTCTGTTTAAACGTCGTTGATAGATCCTCGATTGGGATTGGCGAAATTTTTAAAATTATTCCACTATGCCTGCCAATTCCAATATATATATATATATATAGTGATAATTTAAATGAAAACTATAAATATCATAAGTATTCATGATTCATGATTATGTATTCTATTCAAATGGTTCATCAACTTAATTAATAATTTTTTATGCACCATTTATTGTATCAGCTATTAGATGCTCCATTGATGTGTTAACTATTTTTTCAACCACCTCCTATTATTATCCAGTACGAATTATAGATCTATATATTCACTATATAGTTATGCATACGTTGGAAAATGTTAGTAAATTATTACTTCCTTCTTGATTGGTGAATTTATTCAAAGCTTTACTGTGTTAAGTTAATATATATTAAACTAAACTATATTAAATATATTGTAATGGAAGGTCTCCATTGGTTTCATTATTTGATTACATGCAAGGTTAGCGGAAATTTTGGTACTTGATTTAAGTAATAATTATTGATTAATTTTGTTAAGTAATTTTTATATTTGGGATGTGAGATGCAATCTTACTTATTATGTTTTATTGGGTTATCACATAAGATTATGAGAAAATATATATGTTGTAGATAATTTTAAATATTTCATGCTCATGTTAAATATGTATCAAAAGAAGAAGATTGAAGTAGCGAAATTATACAATCATGTAATAATATATGATAGTTCCTTAAGAATTTATAGATAATCGAATTGATATAGCTTCTGAAGAACTAATAAAGATATGTTTATTCTATAGGTGAGAGAAGTATTGATCATGAAAATTATGACAAATAGAATCTATAACATCCCAAATTTCAGTTACCAAAATTCCATATATTTAAAAGAATAAAATGGTGAGTATTGATATACTTTGAATAGCCTCTAGCTATAAATTTTGATCATAGGAATTAAACACTGAAGATTGGAATGTAAACGGTGCTACCGGTGAAATTTTCTATGAGGCAGTAAGTTTGTCATATAGTTTTGGATGAGCAAATAATATTTGAATATTTTGAAATTTTACAGGATGAAAATAGACATCCTAAGCTTTAATTTTATAGGTAATGGGTAATTTTTGGACTTGTATACTAAGAGTTATGAATTTTTGAAATTAGCCTAGAAAAACTGGCTATTTTTTGGAACATCATCTAAAGATTTAAATTCTTGAAATTGTGAGCATTTAGTTGGCTAAAGGCTATATCTTCAAATAGCCTCTGGTTATAAATTTTCATCACAAGAATTAAACACTGAAGATTGGAATGTAAAAGGTGCTACCAGTGAAATTTCCTGCGATGCAATAAGTTTGTCATGTGGTTTTGGATGACCATTGATGTTCAAAAATTGTGAAATTTTACATGATGAAAGTAGACATCCTAAGCTTTAATTTGATAGGTGATGGATAATTTTTGGACTTCTATACTAAGAGTTATGAACTTTTGAAGTTAGCCCAGAAAAACTGGCTATTTTTTGGAACATCGTCCAAAGATTTAAATTCTTGAAATTGTGAGCATTTAGTTGGCTAAAGGCTATATTTTCAATAAAACTATACTCAATAAGGGTCACACAGCCTTTGGAATCACTCTATTGAAGTTCTACAAATAAAGTTATGATTTTTCAAAGTTCGATCAGAAAATCTACCAAAATTACCAATTTTTGAGAATTTGAAAAAAAAAATGTAATGGAAAATTTTGTAAATTGTGGAATAAAGAAATAGGAGGGAAAAATGATTATTTAGCTTATAAACATGCCAACTGTCATTAATCTAAAGGCATGATATTAGATTATAATTGTTAGAGTATGAGCACATGTGAAATTAGATTAAAATACTATTAAGTGTACATGTAGTTCAATGTTAATGGAGGAGCCCAATTAGGTCATTAAAGGAGACCCTTATGCGTTTTTATGGGCTAAAGGAAGAGAAGGGAATTGGTTTAATTCTAATTGGAGTTTATGAGACAAGTTATGGAGGAATAAGCCCAAGTACAAAAGTGTGTCATAAATTGGATTTTTGGTAATAAACTTAATTAGGGAAATAGTAAGATATTTATGAAGCCTTTTGCTTCATCTTCCTTGCTTCATTTAGACGACAGAGAGAGAGAGAGAGAGAGAGAGAGAGAGCTCAAGAACGTATAGAGAGAAGGAGAAGAAAATCTTAAAGTAAGACTTGTAATCTTGGGTTCAAGCTTCCTCTTTTTCCAAATAGCTTCTCTAATCTCTTCTTCTTCATGAATCTCCATGTTTAGCAAGTTAATCTTCAAGGAAGAGAGAGGGAGGGCATTCGGCTAGGAGAGAGGAAGTGAGAAATCAAGAGGTAACTTCCATAATCTCCTTCTCTTTAATGTTGTGATGGTGTTCTTGTTGATTTGGTTGTGATTTGTGGTTTGTTAGTTGATTTTGCAAATTTGAAAAGTGATAATCCTAAGGGGTTATGATAACCAAATTTCCTCAAATCTTGTTTAGTATGTGATTAAATGGCCAAATAAGGGATTGAAAGTAGAAAGGAGTAAGCTTTTGGTGTTAAAAATAAAAAATCACATTTTCCCTTTTTAAGACACAAGTTTTGGCCATAGCTAGAAAGGGGGCTAGGGCTGGAATTTCATCAATTTGATGGTTCCATTGCATTCAGAAGGGAAAATTGTGTTGGGTTGATGTTGAACATTTTTTTAGAAAAGACCTAGAAATTGAAATTACAAAAATACCCTCAAAACCCTAAATAGGGGCTGTCAAGGTTAAAACTATCATTTGGCATTGATTTTGTGAAAACAGAGGTTAAAAATGAATTCTACAAGAAAAACTATGTAGAAATAGCAAGGGTCAAAATTTCTGGAAAAGTACGGTCAGATCGGGTAAATCGGGGTTAGACCGGGTCCCCAAGGGCATTTTGGTAATTATGAATATTGAGACTAATATAACCAATAAAAGTGAATTGGAAGAGTCTAAGGTAGTGCATGAGTGGATTTTAACCTAATTCTTGTAAACTTAAATTTTTAGGATCAGTCTGTTACGCCCAAGCCGGACCAAATTAGGAATTATTTTCTATTGCACAAGGGACACAAGGTAGTAATTTTGTCTTTCATACATTATGTCAATGTTTATATGTTTGTGTATGCCATCTTCAGTAGTTTAATTAATCAACATGGTTTTTTCCGGGAAAGGGCGGTTAGTACGAGAAGGGCACTTTTACCTAGTTGTTGAGTAATAACCCAACCGAGGTGTACGGATAGTAGGGGATTAAGCCCCTAACTCATGTATACATTATGTGGCATTATTAATTAATTTGTGCATAACATAGAGCATGACATATTTACTTTTTGCATTATATATAAATGATTGTATATTACTACTGAGATTCTTTTGAATATCATCCTTTTTCCAAATAAATAAATATTCCAGCAGAAGCTAGTGGCTTCAAGGGCAAAGCAATAAATAGGGAAAATGAAGGGTGTAGATCCTGAGATCGGAGCTATTTGGTTATATGTAGTATATATTTGAATATTTTGGATAATTTGGGATAATTTTGTATATATTATCAAACCATATGGGGAAAACCAGTATAGTGATCACGTACATTGTATTAAAATATCAGTATATTTACGTTATTCCTATGTTACTCACTGAACTGCACGCAAGCACTCTGAAAAATGTGAAAATAAGATAAAGGTGTGACATTTTGGTGTCAAAGCCCAAAGCGGTTTCGGAAGAGCCCCAAGTAGTCCTGGCAGAGTGGCGGTTCTAACAATAGGATAGTATACTGATATGATTTTGATTACACAATTATAGGAAATATGCACGAACAGGAGTACTAAAAGTGTGAATCCTCCCAGTCTGATAATCAACCCAAGAGAAATAACGAATACCCGAAGGGTAGTAAGTATTACGATACCGATCTGAGGATGGTATTAGTGGCATTTGTTAGAGCAAGCGTTTCACCCAAGAGGGGGGGTGAATTGGGTGATCTTAAAAATTTCGTTGCAAATATAAAATTTGACGTTGAAATTAAAACATGAAAGAGTAAGGAGAAATATCACCGAAGTGTACACCGGGAGTTATACTGGTTCGGCCACAACCACTTTGACCTACGTCCAGTCCTTTGAGCTTCTCTGAGAGTTTCACTATAACTTCCAAGATTCAGTGGGTTCTTGGCACCTCAGTACAAGCAAGTTCCTACACCTGGACACTCGCTCCCCCTTACAAGTTGTAATTCAATCCCAACTCAAGGTTCCACAACCTTAAGTTACCTCAATAACAAATATTGAGTTTGAATGAAATATCTCTCTTACAGAGTAAATAAGAATCACTGAAGCATAGAATCACAAGTATAATGGAAAACAGAGTAATGAACTTGATGATACGTTCGTAAGTGTGTTCTTGTGTATCTCTCTATTCAGATGTCCACATATATATATATACGTTGGTAATGATTGCTGGAACATATTTGTTCATGTCCGTTGGAGCGTGCGCAGCCTTTATTGACTTTTCCAGTTTTTGAAAAACATACGTTATGGTAGGTGATGGTCGATGACATTTGTGCATTGCTTTTGACTTTCCCTATTTGGTAAGATCTCTTCATTATTTACCTGTTGAAATGCTAAGTACACTAATATAATGAAAAGTTAATCAAATAGGAAACAGAACAATGACCGTTGGAATGATTTCGAACTTTCTGGGTTTGCTTACTCGAGTAGCTACTCGAGTATCACATGAAGCTTACTCGAGTACTTACTCGAGTATCATCGGGAATTCTTAAATTAACTTCAAGTCAATGAGCAAATACAAGAACACTCGGGTAGTGCATGGAATAACTAATTTTCAAACCTTTGGAAATGTCTATTTACTCGGTTACCAACTCGAGTAATGTACTCATAACTTTATGAGTTACTCGGGTACCAACTCGAGTAAATCTTCAAATATCTTTTGATTACTCGATGCCCTACTCCAGTAATGTTGGCAGGATTTCAAGGTCGAGAGCACTTACCTTGTTACTCGGGTATGGACTTGAATAAAGCACTAATTTTTGCATAGGTTACTCGGGTACCACCTCGAGTAATTGTACTTCATGTGCATGACTTACCCTGGTACTGACTGGAAGTTTCCCTTGAAAATATTTCAGCATACTCGGGTACTTACTCGAGGAATCCACTTAAAATAGAACATTAGAAACTTGTATACTAGAGTAAGGACTCGAGGAAGATGAAATAAAGAGAAATCAAGTTAATCGCGTACCAACCTCAAGTTTCCACTTACTTTAGTATGTTACTCGAGTAGCTCCTTGAGTAACATTGGCAGTGGTACAAAATGCCGAGAGTTACATATCTTCAGAAACAGAGTTACTCGAGTAGCTCCTCGAGTATCATTAGGGAGACTTGAAGGCAACTGGAAGTTTTCACATAGTTACTCGAGTACCTCCTCGAGTAACATTAGCAGTAGTACAAAATGCCGAGAGGTCCACATTTTCAGAAACATAGGTACTCGAGTAGCTCCTCGAGTATCATTGGCAACTGGAAGGCAACTGGAAGTTTTCACATGGTTACTCGAGTACCTCCTCGAGTAACATTAGCAGGCCGAGAGCACAATGAAACTTTTTACACTATTACTCGAGTAGCTCCTCGAGTAACGTTGGCAGGTTACTGGAAGTTGTCTCTGGTTACTTCAAGTTTTGTGTCATTACTCGAGTAGCTCCTCGAGTAATGCTTTAGAAAATTTACTTCTGATCAAGTTCCTCAGCATTTTCTCTTGGCCTTTCTTCATTACTCCAATGCTTACTTCAAGTGATGCTTGTTCCTGTCATTACTTAGTTCAAACTTGTTTATTACCTATTTCCTTTTCAAACCATACTTTTGTTATCATCAAAACATGAGATCTAACAGCATTAAGGAACAGGGGTATCAATACACTCAGAGGTGATACAAGTACCTAGTAGGAGGTTTCAGTGGCACTAGTGCACACTGTAACCCCCCTCCATAATTATTATATGAAATACATGATTAAAATGAAATAGAGACCAATAATAATCAAAACTCAATTACATTTCCATCCATAAGATAGGGTTTTCACAAATTTCTTTCACAAACACTTTAACATGGTCTCACATTCATATTTCGAATACAATTACCTCATGAAGATAAATCACATTTATATAAATATCAGAGTGCACAATAATAATACCGACAATCCCAGATTCATACCTTCACTAAAGATTCATAAGGCACATATGCCCTTTACAATTTCTCAAATGGGGATTACACAATACTCATTCCAAATACACATTCTAACCTATCATCTGAACATATACATCCAAACATATACAGTTATCCCAACATATGATGATAACCAACTACCAAATCCAAATGCCCATAAGGAATTCTCGCCGCCCCTAGTCGTTTGCTCCTTCCTCGAGCCACCTGTCCTGTCTAAAATGTTGGTAGAGGAGGGTAAGATTTGAAAGAATACCAGCAGGAAACAGATACCAATATGCATGCAAGATAAGTGTTTAATGCATGACATGCTTACATCACAATAACTAGTGCTCACATAATGATATATCTGCATGCTCAATGTTTCAACAACATACTCATGGCTATTGCATAAATAGAAACAGAGCTTCAATCATTCATATATGTTTCACATAATCAAGCAAAGCAATAACATGCATCAATACACAAACACAAATATCAATACATGTAGGAGAGGTAAGTTCCCTATCTTTATTCTTTCCACGTATGCTCCAGCATCGGCTACTCACGATCCGAGCAAATATCGAACCATGATTAGGGCGAATACCCAACCCTATAACCAAATCAAGGGCATAGGGTTATTCACTATTCCAAATCCTTACTTGAAGAACACTTATCGTTGGTTATCATTCACAACTTTTAGGTGGCTAATCAAAGCTTAAACACATGCCTAAAGGCTTGGGAAAACACTTAACCAAAGACCATCTTCAGAAGTCCAAAATGTCAGTTTTAGGGGGTTGGCTGTGGCCCAAGAATCCACTGGCCATGGCCAAAAATAGGTCCGAAGCATTTGGGCCGCGACCCATAATCCGCTGGCCACGGCCAAGAAAATTATGTTTCTTGGCGGAACTTCCAAAAATCATAAATAATTCTCAAAAATCAAAATGAGGTGATTCCAAAGCCCATTGAAAGATATTTAAGTTCTCTTTATAGGAAAAATATGGACCATTACTAGAAATCATCACAAAATTCTAGAATTACCCAAAACTCAACACTGCCCCAAAATAGAGTTCTGTTTCCATCCCAAACTTTGGACAATCATATCTCTCAGCATACAAAACGAAATGACATAAAATATATGTCCATTTTGAAGCTTGGGATGTGAACTTTAAGATTGGAAAGTTTCAGGATTTTTCAACACCATTTGGTTATTCAAAAATTTTGTACAAACTGACTGCCATGAACAGAGTTCACATTGACAGCATTTTCCAATTTTCTACCAAACTGTTCAATGACTCCAAAGTCATTAACCAAACTTATTCCCATACAATTTTCCATAAGGAACACAATGGCAACCTCAAAATGACCAAAATCACAACCTATCAACATGCCTTGTTTTGCCCAATACACAAAATCAACACAAAGATGCCAAACTTTACATTTAAGCCTCCATGTAATTCTATCAATTCAAAACACTAAAAAAGGCACCATTTCCATGACAATAACATACCATACTCCCCAAGACACTAAATCACGAAAATTAGGGCAAAATTTTCAGAAATTCAAGGCCCAACCAATGGCCACAAAACTTTATGAGAATGAAGCTTTCACTTACCTCAACAACTTTCCCAAAGAAGTTCTTTGGTTCTCCAACTTCTAGATTTCCTTGTGGCCACAAAACACCACCAATGGCAAATCTAAAACCATGAAAGTAAAGCTCTCAATTCAAGGAACAACTTTATAGAAGAGCATTTTTTCATTAGAAGCCATTTAGAGGTTCAAAAGCTCACCTTTTATCAAGATCACTTCCTCTCTCCTTGGATCTCCAATGGTGGACGAATTTAGAGAGAGAAATGAGAGAGAAGGAGGCTTAAAGAAGGTGAAATAATGATACTCATGCTTCCCTGTCTCTTCAGCCAAAATGGGAGGGAAAGAGAGAGAAAAGATTAAACAAATGAGGATTTGACTTTTCTACACTCTCTTGCTTCTTCTCAACATGCCAAGTGTCAGATTTTTATTGGCTATCATAAAGTAATCAACCAATTAATCACTTTAATCCCTCTATTAGCCATTTAATTTCACATCTCATTTTCCTCTTAATTAGTAATTAATTTCTCCCTTAATCACTAACTATTGGCCCAATAATTCCATTCTTTCAATTTTCCACTAATCATGGCATATTAATTAATATTGCCACAAAACCCATAATAATTCCAATTTAAATTCACAAATTATTATCATTAATCATCATTAGCCCTTAATCAAAATTTAGGGCATTACACACACAGCAATGATACCGCACCCGTGATAATGGTATAAGGATGATACCAGCAATATCAGAGTGGTGTCAACGATATCAAAGGACAATGGAACCATCACACATAGAGGAAGTGCCAGTACCCAGCCAATGGTACCAATGGCACCAGTGCACTAGATAGAGATATCAATGCACGCAATGATGGTATCAGAACACAAATGGTATCAGTTTTGATAATGGTATCAAAATTGATATTAAGCATTTACCAGTACTAATATGCAGTCCCTACGCAATATTTTGATGCCCGGAGGCAATGGGAACAATTTTTAAGACAAGGGTAGTCTCAAGGTACTGGTAGTCAGGAGCAGATAGAGCTGGTGTCTGCATTTTGACATGGGCACACAAAAGTTAAGCGTGCTCAACCCAGGAAAATCTTAGGATGGGTGACCCCTGGGAAGTTGAGTTGGCAAGGTCATGGAGATTTAAGGAATGGTTATTATCTTGAGGTTTCTCCATAACTAATAACCATTTTAGTTAAATGATTCAAATGAGGTTTAGAAACATGGAGATAATGATGATGTAAGTATTAATCTTAATTTGAACCATTTTTATTGCAGTAATTACTGTGCAGAAAAGTTCATTTGATAAGATGATGGGAAACTTAAGGTGTAGTAAATGTTTGAAGTTTCTTTATGTTAAGTGATGATCCTTAGTAGTACTGTGATGTTAAAGGAATGTAGACATGATATACGGTGATTCATGATGCATGGTGATTATGTCGTATATCAATCCTAAAGGATCCGAACTAACGATACTAAAGGATTGAGGATAGGTTTAAATCATATATAAGCTGAAATAGTGCTTTGGTCAAGATATGATTCAAGTTGCACTATCTTGTGAACCCTGGGCATGACGTTGAACCTTCAGTAATGTTTTGAAGATATTACCCGAATACCATGAAGGTTAGAATAGGCGCCATTGATCCTAATTCTTAGCATACCTATTAGGTATAATTGAGGAAAATGATTTCCAATTTGTTTGATGTAGAGGTTCTAGATGTTATGATGAACCTAAAAGTTGGGTTAGGGACCCTAAGCTGTAAAATCTTCATGCCAGATATGTTGTAGTGGACCTGCATGTCCAGAGGCCCTAAGACCTAGTAGACCAGTATGTCCTTAAGTGATGAAGTTATTTAGAATTGTGTTAGGCTAGTGATGATCAGTGGAATTAAGGAAAGTAATTTCCTAGCTCAACTAATGTTGAGATTCTAAGAGTTGAATTGTGATCCAAGAATCAGACTCAATAGTTGAACTAATTCTTTAGAAATTTAAATTGTCCTGGATGGTCTGAGGTACTAGAACATGGTACTAGAATGTATTGAAATGTGTATGAGGTGTCTTGAGGTTTCTAGTTGCTAATCTAGCATAGGGAAAGATCTTGATAATAGAATATTCCCTTATTGAATGAGAATAATTCCTGATAGAAAAAAAAAAGTAGCCACGAGATATGGTCTCAAGGTTAAGACAGAGAATAGAATGTACAAGTGGCTTTTGGATTCCCTGTACAACATGGGTAGAGTACCCTGATAAGGGAAGTATAGTTTATGGATATACCTGGAGCTGGACCGATATTGAAAGTCCATATGAAATGGCCAAGAATGATTTAAGTTAAAACGGGCCAAGAACTGACATTTTGGTATTATTGGTGCAGTCAGGTATTAGAGGAGGTTCCTGTAGGACTCCTATTAAATTATCCTGACATGTGGTTTTGGATGACCATTGATGTTCAAAAATTGTGAAATTTTACATGATGAAAGTAGACATCCTAAGCTTTAATTTGATAAGTGATGGATAATTTTTGGACTTGTATACTAAGAGTTATGAATTTTTGAAGTTAACCCAGAAAAACTGGCTATTTTTTGGAACATCGTCCAAAGATTTAAATTCTTGAAATTGTGAGCATTTAGTTGGCTAAAGGCTATATTTTTCACTAAAACTATACTCAATAAGGGTCACACAGCCTTTGGAATCACTCTATTGAAGTTCTACAAATAAAGTTATAATTTTTCAAAGTTTGATAAGAAAATCTACCAAAATTGCCAATTTTTGAGAATTTGAAAAACAAAATGTAATGGAAAATTTTGTAAATTGTGGAATAAAGAAATAGGAGGGCAAAATGATTATTTGGCTTATAAACATGCCAACTGTCATTAATCTAAAGGCGTGAGATTAGATTATAATTGTTAGAGTATGAGCACATGTGAAATTAGATTAAAATACTATTAAGTGTACATGTAGTTCAGTGTTAATGGAGGAGCCCAATTAGGTCATTAAAGGAGACCCTTATGCATTTGTATGGGCTAAAGGAAGAGAAGGGAATTGGTTCAATTCTAATTGGAGTTTATGACACAAGTTATGGAGGGATAAGCCCCAGTACAAAAGTGTGTCATAAATTGAATTTTTGGTAATAAACTTCATTAGGGAAATAGTAAGATATTTATGAAGCCTTTTGCTTCATTTAGACGACTGAGAGAGAGAGAGCTCAAGAACATATAGAGAGAAGGAGGAGAAAATCTTAAGGTAAGACTTGTAATCTTAAGTTCAAGCTTCCTCTTTTGCAAAATAGCTTCTCTAATATCTTCTTCTTCATGAATCTCCATGTTTAGCAAGCTAATTTTCAAGGAACAGAGAGGGAGGGCATTCGGCTTGGAGAGAGGAAGTGAGAAATCAAGAGGTAACTTCCATAATCTCCTTCTCTTTAATGTTGTGATGGTGTTGTTGATTTGGTTGTGATTTGTGGTTTATTGGTTGATTTTGCAAATTTGGAAAGTGATAATCCTAAGGGGTTATGATGCCCAAATTTCATCAAATCTTGTTTAGTATGTGATTAAATAGCTTAATAAGGGATTGAAAGTAGAAAGGAGTAAGCTTTTGGTGTTAAAAATAAAAAATCACATTTTCCCTTTTTAAGACACAAGTTTCAGCTAGAGCTAGAAAGGGGGGATAGGGCTGGAATTTTGTCAATCTAATGATTTCATTGCGTTCAGGAGGGAAAATTGTGTAGGGTTGATGTTGAACATTTTTTTTAGAAAAGCCCTAGAAAGTGAAATTACGAAAATACCCCTAAAACCCTAAATAGGGGATGTCAAGGGTAAAACTATCATTTGCAGTGATTTTGTGAAACCGTTGTAAAAAATGGATTCTACACGCAAAATTGTGTAGGAATAGCCTGGGTCAAAATTTATGGAAAAGAACAGTCGGACCGGGTAAATCGGGGCTGGACCAGGTCCGAGGAGCATTTTGATAATTATGCACTTTTAGACTAATATAACCAACAAAAGTGAATTGGAAGAGTCTAAGGTAGTACATGAATGGGTTTTAACCTAATTCTTGTAAATTTGGATTTTTAGGATCAGTCTGTTACACCTGAGCCGGACCAAATTAGGAATTATTTTCTGTCTTAAAAGGGATACAAGGTAGTAACTCTATCCTTCATACATTATACCAATGTTTATATGTTTGTGTATGCCATCTTCTGTAATTTAATTAATTAACATGGTTTTGCCGAGAAGGGGCAGTTAGTATAAGAATGGCATTTTTACCTAGTTGTTGAGTAATAACCCAACCGAGGTGTATGGATAGTGGGGGATTGAACCCCTAACTCATGTATACATGCCATGATATTGTTAATTAAGTTGCGTATAACATGGAGCATGACATATTTACTTTTCTCATTATATATGAACGATTATATATTATTACTAAGATTCTTTTGTTCTCACCCTTTTTTCCAAATAAATAAATATTCCAGTAGAAGCTAGTGGCTCCAAGGGCAACGCAATAAATACGGGCAATTGAAGGGTGCGGATCCCGAGATCGGAGCTTTTTAGTTATATGTAGTCTATTTTTGAATATTTTGGATAATTTGGGATAATTTTGTATATATTATCAAACACTATAGGGAAAACCGGTAATGTAATCAAGTACATTGTATCAATATATCAGTATATTTACACTATTCTTGTATTGCTCACTGAACTGCGCGAAAGCACTCTGAAAAATGTAAAAATAAGATAAGGGTATGACAGAATCAATTAGATTTAAAGTGATAGCTCAATTGGATTGAAATCCACAATTTTATTATTGAAAAGTTAGAATACAAGTGTGAGTTAATATTGAAAAATTGTACTCATATACCTCCAAAGTTGTACTCATATACTTTCTCATAAAGCCTAATTAATTTCCCAAAAATGGATGTCAGATTAAGATTTGATATCAATATGTTATGAAAGTTGTAAAGTTTATTATTGATAAAGAAACATAATACAGTAAACCAGAAGTTTACTGATTCAAACAAATTTATTATTAGCACGACTTATTTGATCATCCAAGTCATATATATGATGCAACAAGTTATAAAAGATTATATATTGACATCCATTGAAGAACTGGAAGATTCTTCTTGAATATTCAACATATTATATAATTAAAGAATTATCATGTGCTGCTTATTCTCATAGAAAGTTCATTATGAGAGTATCATTGTTTATGATTTCGAGTGGATCTCTACATTTCTGGAAATATATCAAACTAAAATATATGGGTCCATTCAAATAGTATGTCAACCATACAAGTATTTAATAAATTTGATAAATACATCTGTAAGATGGTTACATGTAAAATTACTATTAGTTTGCAACCTAAAGTTTGCAAGATTGTTTGAATAAATCATTATGTTTAGCGGCTAATTTCAAGATTGCATGATGCAAAAATCATTTATTGAAGCCACAATAAATAATTAGATTAAGGGAGAATTGTCCAAAAATACCTTGGGGGCAAATTAATTGTTGATTGCTACCAAGTGTGCAAGCGATTTTCCGTGTGTGCAAGCAATCTTCCATTTTGTGCAAACCATCTTCCATGTGTGCAAAAATCTTCCGTATAAATATGTAAGCGATCTTCCGTTTTGTGCAAATCATCTTCCGTTTTGTGCAAACCATCTTCCATGGTAGCATTCAGCAATTAATTTGCCAAAACAGTATTTATCAGCAATTCTCCCTTAGATTAATACTTATGAAAATAAAAATTCTATTTCAATGTTAGCATATTTAATATTACATATTGCAGCGCTTATACAAGCCAACAAAATTCTCCCAATAAAATTGGCTTTTGGTCAAAAGTCAAATGTGTTCCATCTTGTAAATATTTGAATGTGCAATGTTTCAATCTACCACAACCCACATAGATTGATGTTCAAAGAAAGCTGGAATAAATTGTTGGGTAAGAAACTCCTTCTTGTTTGTCTCTAAATGAAACAAAAGGATGTTTCTAAAGGAAACAAATGGATTTAAAAGATTTATACTACGTGATTAGTTAATTGTCATTTGACAAAGTTTTCCTAACATGAAGGGGAGAAATTAAAGAGCCAGAAAAGAGAACATATGGAATGTATTATTACTATCAAATATAGATCCTTATATATAGAAGTATGAACTAGAAGTTCATCAGGCTTTATGTAACATCCTATCTTATATTCTCCACTCTAATGCCAAAATTTGAATTTCTAAATCCTTTTCTTTTGCATCAACGTAATGTCACTCTTATTTAAATAAGACCTATTAAAGTCAACTTAAGGTTTTTCATTAAATCACGTGCATGGGACATAATTATCATGCACCTGTTACAAGCATCACAACACAAGAGAGCTCCACTCTAGGCGCCCAACTCATAAATCATACACAGGCAAATATAATACTTCCATATTCAAATTCCATGACTAAAAAAAGTGGAATTTATAATAAAACAACTCCATAAAAATCCTAAGCCTTAGGCCGTTCATTACTGAAGTCTAGAAAAGACAATCAATGAGAATTAAAAAAAAATCCCAAATTTCGAATGCAACTCTAACTATGGCAATAAAAGTAAAAACAAATAAATGCAAAAGCAGCTTTTTATTGCTACTGCCTCAGGCCTCCGATGCCTTCCCAATTGCGTCACCCCTCAAAACCTCACCTGAAAAAATGTGAGAAGTAATGGGGTGAGATCACTGTCTCAGTAACATAATCACTACCCACCTTACCTACCAGCACCACCTATGGGTGCCAAGTAGGACTAACAAACACACAATGAAGAATAGTCAAATAACTCAAAAACAGGAAGTATCAATTTATAATCCTCAGAGAATAAGTAAACATATCATATCATGCTACATCGCAACACGTCATAAAGCAATCATTTATTCCTTGTCTTTCATTAACCCCTAACTATCCTTATATCCTCCTTATTTCCTCCGACTGAACCCATGGGCTAAGTCCAAGTCCATGTTACTGGTAACTCTCACGAGCTCTCCATAAGTGGGGTGTAGGGGTTAATGAAATCCTCACTAGCACAGAAATCATTCCAGATTCAATGCCCAAATTCAAAAATTCATATCTTACAATCTACTAACCCAAATAACACATATTATTTATCAAATTAAAGCTTAGAATGTCTACTATCATTCTGAAAAGTTTTATGGCCATTGGATAAGATTTAGCCATCCAAAAAAATGTCATATGCAGGTTGTCTCCCAAAAAACGAAATATGGTAGCGCTACTCTTTAATTTTCAAAAATTAGTCTGTATAATCTTCCAAAATCAGAATCGGAGGCTATTCCCACACAATTTTTCATGTAGAATCCAATGAAAACCTTTGAAGCACCAAAATCACACTTCTTCCTAGGGTTCCAGGTCTGGCCAAAATCAGGGCAACATAAAAACTTAACAAAACCTCAAGATATTTAGTTTAAATCGGAGTTTATATGTACCTCTACATGATTCCATATCCAGTTTTTGATTTTGGCAGCACCTCCATGTTATAGATAGCACCAAATACCTCTGATCAAGAATCAGAAACCATAGAAATGCTGCTCTCACTAAAAGGAATAGTATTAGAGAAGGCTCTGAGAGCTAGAAACGGCAATTTGTTAGTAAAATCGAAGGTTAAGCTCAAGAACTCTATTGTTTTTCTCTCCTTCTCTCCTCTTTCTTTTTCCTAAGATTTCCTCCAATTTTGACCCTTGGCTAAAATCTTAAAGAAGGGTGGAGGGTTAGGATTTGATCTTGCATTTGATAGCCTCGTAGTGTGCCATGTGTCAAGTGATTAAGCAATAGAGTGACAAGTGTCCACCTATCATCATCTTCTCTCTTTTTCTCTCTCCTTGGCCGTCCTTTGATGTCAGGGGAAAGGAGGCCTAATAAATTTCCCTGATTCCTGGGTTCAGTATTTGGGAAAGTCAAGTATGTGTCCGAACCAGAGATCGGTGGATTTCCTTGACTAATGTGCCAAGTAGTGCCTTATAAGTGAGCCAACACAAAAGTCATAAAGCAAATGTAATCATAAACGATATGTGTCACTCTCTTGTGAAGCCAACAAGTAAAGCAAAAAACAATTGTAATTATAAAGGGACATATAGCGCTTTCTTGTAGTGCCACCCCTAAAGTTGAGTCATCATTACTTACTTTATTAAAGTTATTTTAATAAAAATACTTTATTAAAGTTATTTTAATGAAAATACTTTATCGATATAGGGCTCAGAATGTGCCACACGGGTCTATGTCTTCCATAATGCACCATATGTGCTGCCTCAGGGGATTGCCGAGTGTGTATGTCGGTATGTCTACATGTGGGACCCACATGGCTTATATCTCTTCTTCCTTTTAAAAAACGCAGGGTATATGTACATACCTTAAAAATGTCATGCGCACACCTCTACCGACATATTTTATCCATCTAATCACACCCATTGAGCCTCCATATAATCCAAAGATTTGTTCTCTACCCTATGGAGCTTAATCATACAGTTTAGGGCCCCACATGACCTATAAATACTTGTGTTTGCCATTCAAAATGGTGCCAAGTGGCCTTCTGCCCCCTAAGGGTGCCATATGTACTTAAGTACATGTGTCAGTCCATTTCTCTGACTAACTACAACCTCTGAGCCCTTATATCATCAGGAGAACCATTCTCTTCTCGAAAAATCATACAATCCCTGAGAATCTTTCTATCTCTCATCATTCTTGAAACTTTTCCCAAACTAGGCTTAGTAGTTTGCCTGATATAGGCTTATCCTCAAGCTATACGCCCAAAATTCGGGATATTACTTAAGTACATGTGTCAGTCCATTTCTCTGACTAACTACAACCTCTGAGCCCTTATATCATCAGGAGAACCATTCTCTTCTCGAAAAATCATACAATCCCTGAGAATCTTTCTATCTCTCATCATTCTTGAGACTTTTCCCAAACTAGGCTTAGTAGTTTGCCTGATATAGGCTTATCCTCAAGCTATACCCCCAAAATTCGGGATATTACATCCCACAAGGTGAATTTTGGTCTTAAAACAATAAGGATCATATAAATATACTCATCCTAGGCTTGTGGAGTTTTTCTAAAAACTCCCACAAGCGACACTGACATATAAGATGAGTATAACCACGTTTCCTAGTGTTTCCCTTAGCTATAAACAAGAAGGATCTTTCCCTAACGCACGAATTAGAGCTACAAAGAAAGGAAAATTAAATTAAATCATGAATGTCTAGCTACTCTAGAATTTATCTCATATGGTTACTCAGAAATTCTCACAAGTTTTATTGGTAATAGAGATTCAAGCTAGAACTAGGAATTGCTCTCAATAGTGTTAGACTAAATTAGTCTAACACCCTTGTGTCTTCAATTTGGGTTTTAAACCCTTAAAACTCATTTTATGAAAAATCCCCAAATTGGGATTCTCAAGCCCTACCCCAAATCCCTTAGAATCTCGTAATTAAGGTGGAAAAAGAAAGATAATGGGGGATTAGAAAGGCTTGCCAAAGATTAGAAGTCCTAGGGCGCTCTTGAAATAGAACCCTAGAAGAGCTCTTGTTTCTCTACGTCCAAACAGAAAAAGAGAATTAGATTCGGGTGGTCCCTTCTGTTTATAATATTATTATTTTTATTTATTTATTTATTATTATTATTATTATCATCATCATTATTATCATTATCATTATTATTATTGTGTGTGTGTGTGTGTGTGTGTGTGTATTTTGGGATGTTACACTTTCATGAAATATCAAAAAATACATGTTAGATGCAATTACTGATTGTTAGATGCAATTATTGACCCAAATGTGAGAATTACTAAATCTCATATGTCAGCTAAAAATGCTTCAATCAGTATGAATGAAAGTAGACATGCCCGAAGCATGAGAAACCATTCGGTTCCAAATATTCATATTCTAGATAAAGAGGAGCATGTAATTAAGATGATCATATTAAGGAGACAGATACTCCAGAAGAGTTACAAGACACAACTAATTGTAAAAACCTTAAAAGAAATTTAGGTACCTAAAAGCAATAAAAAATCTCAATGAATTATGTCATAGGAAATATGTAATTGAAAAGATAAGTTGTCGACAACGATCTTGATCATTATTTAACATGATTAAGTGAGGATCTTATGCATAAATCTATCTTGCAAGGCAGACAGAATGGTGATTGGCCAAAAGGAAAAGTAAAAGGGAAAGAAGACATTGAAAATATTATTGCATTATTTCTATATGAAAATTATGGACCCGCAGTTCCAATATCTAAAACATGAAATATATAAACATTTAAGTAAAAATAAAGATTTTCACAAAAGCTAATGAAGACTATAATGTGGTGTATTATTTTGTGGTGGATATAATAATTTTGCATATACTACCATTCTAGCAGAATATGAAAATAAAATTATGCGTCTATTATATATAGAGCCTATACATATGGCTCATTAAACAGTGAAGTTTACATGAGAATCTTTGAAGAATCCAAAATGTCAAAAACATGTTCAAGAAAAGCATTCAATCTATAAAATGCTACATGATTAAAATAATTTCAGTATATATATAATTGATTGAAAAAATATATTGAATTTAATGGTTTAGAAGAACCATGTATTTTATGAATATTTACATCATGGTAATATTGCATTTATTATGTTTTGCTGGTAAAATTAAGTTTTTGCAGGTACACTATGGATACTATGAAATTGAGGTTTAATGTGATAATTTTATATAACAATTATATGAGATCATTTTGTTTGAAATAAATTGTATATGTGGATGCAAGATATGTCACGGTTATTTTTAGAATAAATTTTTTTGTCTTTTTTCACAGTGCACAAGACAAGTGTGTATATTAATAATTCGACATATCCAAAAGATATTTTAGAGGGGTATGTTAAATGAATATATTTCAACAGAACATTTGGTAACAATGCATCATTCATAGTTTGGTGGCTAAAAGAAAGATATGCTCGAAAATACATTGGAAGTGATGTTGTAGTCAGGGGGAGTAAAACTGATATTGTTATCAGGAGAAGTAAATACAACATTATCATCAGGGGTAGTAGAGACCTGTTGTACTCTTTTCCTTAACTAAGGTTTTATTCCACTGGATTTTCCTCATAAGGTTTTTAATGAGGCAGCTTCAATATTTTGAGCACTCGTTTTCCTTCATTAGGTTTTTTGTCCCATTAGGTTTTTCCTAGTAAGGTTTTAATGAAGCACAATATTTGTTATAAACATTCAAGGGGGAGTGTTGTAAATATTGTATGAGTGAATGTCCAAAACCGCTTAAGATTCCATTTTGTGATTAATAGCAATAACCTCCAATGGTTTCATATTGTATTATAATGTAGATTAATTCAAATGTTTATAACATTGTAACTCTTGAAAGGATTTGAGGCCTATAAATCGAAGCTTGACATAGAGTTTAATGTATATGGAAATGTTATATGAGTGAAAGTTCTTTTTCACTCTTCATCTCTACAATTCTCTCTTGTGTTTCTTCATCCCCATCTCATCTCTTTATTTTCCTTATTTTTATAACATTTATAATAAAATTATTAATTGTTCTATTTTTTTTTTTTGGTTAAGGAGCAAATTTACCAATAAAGTTTTGTCTGAGGAGCGTCTAGCACAAATATGTTTTAAAAGTGACAAAAATACCAATGAACAATTAAAAAGGGGCATCCAGCACAAAAACTGTTAAATTTGTACTAATGCCATTAGGGTTTTATTCTCTTATGATTTAAGTCGTTAGTACAGATTAAACGGTTTTGGTGCTGGATACCCCTTTTTAACTGTTCATTAGTATTTTTGCTCTTTCTAAAACATATTTGTGCCAGACTCTCCTCGGACAAAACTTCGTTAGTAAATTTGTTCCTTAACCCCTTTTTTTTACCAATTGTTCTCTATTTCCTGGATGAATATGATTATGGATTATTTTTCGGACAAAAAATTATGGATTATTGGTTAACTATTTTATGTTTATCGTGCGATGACTTATGAATAAATATTCGAACCATACTTATATCAAGTTTCTTATATCCATTACATCAAGTTCTTCAATCACACACAGCCACATGTCTTATTTTTTTCATATGGGTTTATTGTTAAATGATAATAATTTTTTTAAAAAAATGACATATAATCACATATGATTAAATAACTTAAGGAAATGGATATGTGTGTGTTTGGTATTACTTATTAGGGGTCAATAAGCACTTATTACATAAGTCAAAATAAAACTCCTCTCACATACTTACCTCGTATACCGTAAATCATGATTTATAAGTATTTATTGCTCAAAAATAAGCTATCTCAAACGAGCACATAATTAATCTAAGACAAGTATTTTCCTATTTGAAACACCATTTTATTTTTTTTTCTATTTTTAAAGTTCTTTTTATGAGATTTTCCCAATAAATGTTGGCTTTTCAGTTTTTACTACTTATCCTCGCTGCCAAAAACACGCGCAAGTCTTTTAAGTTACAGATTTGTGAGAAAATCATATTAAGGTCTCAACTAAAAATAATAATTTTTAAAAATCTCATAACTTGTTAATCAAAAGTGAAAGTGGCACCATTGCCCATTAACAAGATAAAGTAGCATCATCAAGACATTAACAAGTTAGAGGACTTATTAAATACTTCATTCGTCCCCATATATAAGGTTCTTTCAATTGAATCACGAAATTCTAAAAAACAGTTAAAAATAATAAATATGTAGAAAATATAGTTTTCTTTTTCAAAAGATATCCATATTTATGAATAAATAAGAGAAAGAGTAAGTATGTGTTCGAATTAGATTTTGGAGAATAGTTTTTACAATTTATGAGGTAAGTATGTGAGAGGAGTTTTGTCTCGATTTACAGAAAAGTGCTTCTAAAACCATGGTTTCAGAACTTATCGAACACACACTAACGATGAGAAAAGGAAAAAAGAGAATGTATAATAAATAAATAATGTGATAGAATGAGGGTAAAATAGGTAAAAGTGTGTTTTTTATTTAGACAAAATCAAATAAAACTTTATAAAAAAAAGACAAGTCCATTAAAAAAAAAACTTATATATGGAAATGGATGGAGTTTTTTTTTTTTTTTTTTTTTTTAAGGACTTGATGTGATATTCCCGTGTTTTTTACTTTTTTTATAACTAAACACACAAGCTAAAAAGTGGAAAACGGAAGTGTAGTGACAACTAAACTAACAACGCTATCTGATAAGGGGTTCCTCCTCTGGAGGCCTCCACGGTCAACACCCCACAATTTATAGCGACGACGATTAACGAAAACGCAAGAAAATTTTCAGCAGAACTAGAACTCTCGAACTTCAAATCTCCAATTTCCGGCGGGAAAATAATTGAAATTTGCACAAGAGAAGAAGCCGGAACTGTTAACGCCACTGTTAGGGTTCGACTGAGACACCGCGCTGTACTACTAGTGTCGGCAACTTGATAGGTGCGAACCTTGTCCATTTCTGGTTTATTGCTTTTCTTCACTATCGTTACTCATTACCATATACTAATTAATTGCCTCGGGTGGAGGAATTACATATTATTAGTTAATCATTTGTCGAGTCTGTTGTGGTTCATTTCGTTCTTTCTTCTTTGTTCGAGTTTGAGGTTTGCCTTAATGCTTTTCATCTTTGTGACTGATATCTATTGCTTGAGCAAGACGGATAAAATTCGTCATTCCTGAATGTCGAATTCATTGGCCTCTTTTCGAGTTTTCGAAGGACTATGGATATTTATTATATGAGTGTGGATGCCTCAATCGAAATTGACTTGCGATTTCAACTGATGGACGTTTTCCCCTTGTTTTCTTTTTCTTTCACCCTTTTGAACAAAATGGACTTACTAAATCATGATAGCAAGAGGATGATCTTTCACTCTTTTCTTTCTTTTTGAGTTTTTTGCCCTTGTACATACATATCTAAATTATTTTTTCTTGTTGACAATTTCTTTATTTTGTGTTTTGTATTGGACGATTATAGTATCCGTTTTGTGCTCTAGTTCAAATTTTTTTGATTTGATGACAGATTGATTAGGAGATGTCCTCTGATAGTGCAAAGGAAAACGCATCAGTAGTTGATTCATCAGTGTCTGAATGGAAACTGGACATTGGAAATTCAGACGATCCAGGTGGTGATTATGCTTTCTCTTGTCTCAAAAATATCATGTTAACTATAAGGCTGCCTTGTCTTCTTCGTGTTTCTTCTGTGCTCAGTTCTGTTTTCTTTAGACAATCAAGATGAAGTGGATACTAATGTAAAAGTAATCTTATCCTCCTTTTATGATTTTCTATAATACTTAATAAAATTTGCGAGCATAGAATTTGTGGTTAGGATGAAATGAAAATAATTGTGATTTTCTTTTTGGGTTAGCGTCACACAGAACTTCTTTAGTGACTTAATTTAAGTATGAATTGATCGTTATTTTCATCCAGCACCTAAATTAACTTGTTTGCAGTGATGCATGGGAAAAACATTCGATATATGCACATATCTATGCAAATAAACATGCATGTCACATTCCACAATAATTATTATTATTATTATTATTATTTCAAGTTTTCATTCTCTTTCCCTTTTGGGCTGTAATTAATTTGTAACTCTTCTGTTAGAGAGCTCAAGTTACAAGCCTAATGAGAATAGTGATCCGACTAAGGCAGATAAAGTGGAATATTCTCATCATCATATAGGAGATCAGAATGGAATTGAAATGCAGAAATTGTACAGTACAAGATATTTCATCATTAAAAGCTTAAACCACCAGAATATCCGTTTGTCAGTAGAGAAAGGAGTTTGGGCTACTCAAATCATGAATGAACCAATTCTGGAAGAAGCCTTTCATGTAAGATCCCTCCTTTTCCGATTTTAACTTACACTAATACTGTTAGAAATTCATATTTTCTTTAGATTTTAGAGTCTAGAATAAAAATGAATTGCAGTTAAAAAAATTAGCTTTCTTGAGAAGCATTTGGTGGTCTTGCAGAATTCAATTAAAGTAATCCTTATATTTAGTGTCAACTCGAGTGGATTCTTCCAAGGGTATGCTCAAATGATGTCTTCTATTGGGTGTAAGAGAGACAATGTTTGGAGTGAAGGAAGAGGTAAAGGTAATCCATGGGGTCGCAGTTTCAAGGTCAAATGGCTGCAATTAAATGACTTGCCTTTCCATAAGACTCTTCATCTCAAGAATCCATTGAATGACTATAAACCTGTCAAAATTAGCAGAGATTGCCAGGTTTCCTTTATATCAAGAGCTTTTTCTGTTTTTCACTTCTGCTTCTAGGATTTTGAAAAACTATGCACGTTATACAACATTCCCTTTGCAGGAGTTGACTCCAGATATTGGTCAAGCTCTTTGTGAGCTTCTTGATGGGAAAAATTCTATAGATGCCGTGCGGAGCAGGTAAAACCTTCTAATGCGTTTTTCAGCTACATTCTTAGGAGGCTTCCTGCTTACTGGTTTCTGCATCTGCAGTTCAACCTTGGATAGTTTTGCTTCGAAGGGACATTCTGGGAATGCTGAAAGTTTCATGGGAAATACAGATCATAACTTTTACCCGCTGAATACACCGTGGTCAATGCCCATGGCTTTTCCTTCATTGCTTTGCCCTGATCAAGCTGAACCAAACAAGTCTCTGCCTGCAAATCAGAGATTCAATGTCACAACTTCCAGTGAAATATTTCCTAGCTCTTTTGGGTCGTCAAAAGTAGCAGGGAACAAACGCCCTCATTTTAGTGCAAATATTCCTAAGTTACAAGTGGACAAGGATGTGGCTTCTGAATTTGATGTTTGGGGTTTCTCTTCAGAAAGCCCTCTAGCTAGTACCCTAACAGAGGATGATTTTCTTGAGATGGTGAAAGTTATTTTTGCTTCTCTTTTATCATTTCCTTTCCTTTCCAATAAAGAAAATTCTACCCCTGTTTAGTTTATAACACCTAAGAAAATTGCTTTAAGGGATGATTTGCAATCATATAAACTTTGCAACATGATAATCTTCAACAAAGGATTGCTGATGACATATGACAAACATTTGAAGTAGCATCAGTTATTTAATACATATCAGTATCTTCATGTACTTTTCTTCTGCTTATTGACTTTTACTTCCATGTGCAGTCCTATGAAGAATACCTGGAGGCCCATAGCAGAGGCTGGAAGCAGTTTTGCTTCAGTGTGAGTATGCAGATCAACAGCATTTCACTACTTTTCATATGTTCTATCAATCGCATGAAGCCGTGATTAAATCATTAAAGTTCTTATAGGCACGGGTACCATCTCAGACACAGCCAGAGTTTCGGAGAAGTAAATCAGATGTCAATGATAGGTGAGAGACGTTCATTAATGGTCTCTTTTTTTATTAATTTACCTAAAGCCCCAACTTTTGTTAGCCAAGATATTGTTCATTGACAAGGGATTATGTGTTTTTTTCCCTTTTTTGCAGGAAGTCAGAGTTTTTAATGGAAGGTAGTAGCAGCTCTCATAAGAGGATTCATCAGTAAGGTGGGAAATTTCCACAAGCTATCAACTGCAAAAAAGGAAGTTAAAGTGTAATTGTAATTGATCTGAAAATTAGGACTTTAATGTTGTTGTACCTCACGTATGATACAGTATGTGAGCCATTGTAATGCGTAATCAAGGCATATGCTTATCATTCTGTACAGAATTTAGACTGGCAAAGTTGCTCCTCATGTATATATGTACATGGTGTATATTGCTACTCTTGTCCCTGTAATATGATGGGGCAGAGGCTTCATTCAGATTTTCTTAGAGCATAAAATTCATTAGTTTGATTCTATGCTGTTATAGGACAAATTTTGAATGAATGAGGTGAGGTATGAGTCTAATTCTTTACTCCTCTGGTCCTATATTTAAAAAGTACATAGAGGAGGGTTTTTTTTTGGACTTATTTACAAGTCACATAATTAAACTTTTTATATGATTGGACTACTTCACCTTTCATTTATTACTGTATAGACACTGTTCTTATGGGTATATTATATATTAAATAAAGGTAAAATTGAAAAATTACTGAATTTCAAGGCAGAGCTAGCTTTAGAGGTTTAAGGTTTTTAGTGGCTCTTGTAAAACATGTGAAGAGTGATTTATGGACACGGCTGAAGGAGTATGTTATAATTCTCACTACGTAATTGATTGAAACATTAGAAGTTATTAATTTTAAGCCTTTAGTTGCTTTTTCGTTTTCAAATTATAAAGGCAGGTGCTAATAGCTTAAGTTACAAGACAGGATTGAACCCGCAGGTGACGTAACCCCATACTTACATGAGATCATCTATACTACTAGGTTATAAGGTTGTTGGTATCTAGAGCCGAGAATTCAGACAGGGTTCATCGAGCCAACCCGTTTAGGCCCGAGCCCTTCAAGGGCCGGCCTTATAATTTAGAGATTAAATTAAGAAGTGGGCCTAAAAGGATCAGCCCTGTAGGGCCGTAGACTCCTAAAGGGCCGGTCCTTTTAGGCCCGTTTAATATTTTTAAAAAATAAATTAATATATATAATATCATTATATCAAATTATCAATATGAGAGACACCTAAATACCTAATAGAGTATTAGTAACAGGTAAACATTTATTAAATGGATTGATTTATTTTATTTTCTACAATGGTTTATTTATTTAAACTTTAAAAAAGAGGCTAATTTGGACATTAGATGATTATTCTAATTAAAAATTTATGAGTTTAAAAAATAATGTATCTCAATTTAAAATAAAATAATAAATAAATTGTAAAACTTGAAAAAGATTTTTTTTTTTTAATTAAAATAAGTTCAGGCCCGAGTCTGTGAAAGGCTAGCCCTGTAGGACCGCGAGCTTTAAAAATTGGGGGTTTTTTAGGAAGCGGGCATAAACGAGTTGGCCCATTTAGGCCCGAGCTTGTGAAGAGCCGGCCCTGTAGGACCTGACCAGCCCGTATTTCCGGCTCTAAATGGTACCTTTTAGTTTTTTTTTTTTTTTTTGCCAAGACCTTTTAGTTGTTTTTTATGGGAACACAGAATCGTAATTTGAGGTAACTATCCAAAGGGGTTGTTGAGATTTTTTGTTTTTTATTTGAGGCCCAATCAATAGACCAAATGCCTCAAAGGCCACACCTTTCAGAAACATCTTTTAGGATGGTACCTTCCTCCCAACTGACAACTGTTTTGTAAAGTACATTAATTTATTAAAGGGAGAATGACAGTGAAGCCCCAAGGAAGAGGAGAAATGAAGAAATGGTCCCTATAGATTGCAAAATAAAAAAATGGTCCCATGGAGTTGTCAATACAGGCTCCTGGAGTTGTCATTAATAACTCCAGTAGCCTGTATTGACAACTCCATGGGACCATTTTTTCATTTTGCAATCTATAGGGACAATTTCTTCATTTTTTTCCTTGCATGGGACCTAAGTGTAAATCTCCCTTTATTAAATACTCCTATGTATAATATAAGATATATTTATCGGATCCAGCTCCCCCCCCCTCCCATTCTTCCAGTCCTTTGCTCCTATCATGCACAAAACTACACCGTTTTGGCTTAAAATGGGGGAGGGGGGTGATCCACTTTTTTTTTTTTGCAAAATAATATTCAGGGTCTTGAAGTATTTTTTCCGGTAGTAGCCAATATTCTAAACCAATTTTTTATGCAGTATGTAGCATAAAATAATTTTTGAGTAGCACCTAATATCAAGCAAGTTGTATCCTGAAGTATTTTTTCAGTTACATTCCATATCCTAAACTAAATTTAAGAACATCCATCACTTAGTGTCCTAATTTATGGTGCTCATTGTAACAAGAAAAATATTTTAGAAGCTATTTGTGGCAGCTTGAAAAATATTAGGGTGCTGAATGTGATTTAAAGGCTGCTCGTTGCAACTAAAATAGTTAAGGATACAGTTTACTAGATATTGGACACTATTGAAAAATTATTTTATGCTATATAGTGCACAAAAAGTTGTTTTAGAATATTGGCTACTGCTGAAAAAAATACTTCAAAACCCTAAATATTATTTTACAAAAAATAGATTGGATCACCCCTCCCATTTTATACCAAAACGGTGTGGTTTTGTGTATGGGAGGAGTAAAGGACGGAAAGAGTAAGGGAGGGAAGTTGGATCCACATTTATTTTATTTAATTTGATTAGATTAAAAAAATTGGTTAAGTTAGTTAATATGAATTGTATTTCCTAAAACACTCTAATCATCTTTATCATTTCCATCCTTCTCTCTCCTCATTAATTATCGTTAAGGGAGCATCAATAGAAATAAATTAAAAAAAATTGATAAATATAAAAAATGTATCTTATATTTAAGATAAAGATCAATCCCCTAAATACATTAAATATTAACAGTCCGAGAGAGTATTGAATAAGAATACCTAATACATTTTTTATTAACTTGGATGATACATTAGTGTGCCTATATATATATATATAGAGAGAGAGAGAGAGAGAGAATGAATATCATTATTTTAGGACGCAAGATACAGACTTGCAGAGGATCTAGCATACCCCCATTATATAACATACAGGATCTGTTTTTTTGTTTTAAAAGGTCAGAACCGTGCAGAAGAAAATAAAACTAGGTATATTCATTTTAAAGGAGGGTTGTTGAATGTCTTAATATCAAAATTATGGCGACAGACATGGTGGGGGATAAAGACAATGCAAGACCGTATGATGAGATATTTTAATGTTCTTGATATAAATGATACAGTATTGGGTTTGATAAAGTTTAAAAAATAACCTATGGTTTTGAACGAAAAAAATAACTTATGGCATAAGTTTTAAATATTATATTTTATTAAAATTTAAAATATTTCTTTATAATAGTTAATTAATTGGTAAATGATAATTTTTATATTTATTCTAGGATTAATGTCCAATTTTGCCTTATAAGTTGTCAAAAAAAGAGCAATGCTGCCCCTAAATTTTTTTTCATAACAATGTCATCCTGAAAGTTCTTAAATTGTAGCAATTACCCAGCCTGTTATCCAAATTTAGTTTAATTGTTAGTTGACCAAATATGCTAAGCTAGCAAATCCACATGTCATCCACATCATTTTTGTTAAGGTGCAAAATTGTCCTAAAAGTTTTCACTACAGAGCAATAGTACTATGGAAATTCTTTAGGTTCAATAGTACCCTGGAAGTTTCCAAATTGTAGCAATGTCGCCTTAAACATTATAAAGGTTAAATTTGACCATTAGTTAATCAAATATGATAATAGGGTGTTTAAATCCGGGACCGGGATCGCCCAATCCCGGTCCTAGTCCCGGTCCCGATTTTTTGCCAGGATGCAAATTGCATCCCGATCCCGGTTTGGTCCTGGTCCCGATAATCCCAGGATCAGGACCAGGACCAAACTGGGAAATCCCGATTTTTAAAAAAAAAATAAATCTAAAATATATTATTATATTAATTAAATTTTCTATAATATAGCGTTTAAAGTGATTATTTAACACATAATAAAGCCATAATAATCACACAAATTGATCTAGAATTGAAGAATAATATTTTATTTTTATTATTATGATCACTTTCATCATTTTCGTTATTATTTTTATACATTACATAATTAGGATTAGTATCACGATATATACAGTTTAACTCCAAATAAATATGTGATACACATTTTATCAAATGATAACTTAATTTATGAGGTAAAAAATTTTTAAAAAAAGGGGGGGACCGGGAAGGAATCAGGATCACAAGGTGTGTGCCCGATCCTGGTCCC
This sequence comes from Inga leiocalycina, assembly GCA_963242795.1. Classification (NCBI taxonomy): domain Eukaryota; kingdom Viridiplantae; phylum Streptophyta; class Magnoliopsida; order Fabales; family Fabaceae; genus Inga; species Inga leiocalycina. The sequence continues at coordinate 43,528,930 of OY725332.1, forward strand.
TATCCCGGATCCAATAGATCTTGGCCCCAATTTTCCCAGTCCCGGTCCCCGCCAAGATGGGAAAATCCGGGGATCAAAATATGTTGAACCGGGCCCGAATAACTGGGACCGGGATAATTTGAACACCCCCTATATGATGAGCTGAAAGCAGGAACATTATTAAAGAAGAAGCCACTGATGGAGGAGGAGCTTACGTTCGCCATAGAGTAATGAAGAAAATGATTCAATTACCAAATGCAAGACACATTGATCAAAATTACTAAGAACAAGGCCATTAGTAACCCTTTGTCACCAACCCAACGATGTCAAGATGAACGGTATCTATTTGATTTTCTCTTCATCGCACAAAATATTTCCACCTCTTTGATTTTCTTCAATGGTTCAAATGTGATGCATTTTTTAAAAAAAATATTTTCCTTATTTATAAATCTAACTTGAAAAAAAGAAGTGGATGACACATGGACATGTCAGATAAGCACAAGTAAACTTAACTTAGACAACATTTAGGTGAAATTGCTATGATTTAGAAAATTCTGGAGCAACATTGCTCCTTATTTAAAACTTCCGAAAGAAATTTGCACCTAAAAACACAAAACAAAATGATGTGAATGTCACGTAGACTGTCAATTCAGCATATTTGATCAATTAACGATCAAACTTAACATGGATGATGCCAGAAGCAAAAGTGCTACGATTTAGAAACTTCTAGGAATATATTGCTGTAAAAAAAAAATTTTAGGGCTTGTTTGGTTCAAAGGGAGGGGATGGAATGAGAAGGGAAGGAGGGGAGGGGATGGAGGGGAAAGGCAAAGAATTACCTTGTTTGGTTTAGTTGGAGGGGAAGGAGGGGAGGGATGTTTAATAATTATTTGTTTGGTTTAAGAGGAGATGGGAAGGTAGATAAAAATTAATTTACCATTTTACCCTTATATGTTAGATTATTTTATAAAGAAAGATGATAAATAATGTATTATTTATGGAGGTGCCACATGCTCATACAAGATTTCACTATCCTATAACACTAAACCACTCCACAATACTCTTATTTATAGAGCCTAATTAGGTGATTAACCCAACTAATTAACCACCTTTAATTCATTCTTTCAACACCTCATTGAAGTTGACACCTCTTAACTCTAGGTGTTCAACTTGCTAACACAATCTACAAAGGAGAAAAAAATTGAATTAAACCAAACCATTTTAATTTACAAAATAAACATTAAAATTTCTTCAAAACACTCAACAAGTATTGGAGCAAAAACTTCCAATTGCACAGTGACCAAAATCTGCTTCCAAGGTCTTATCCCATTTTTTTTTTCGTTGAATGTTCAATAGAGTACCCAATTCCAGAAGCCTTCCGCACCTTGGACTGCAACAACTTCTTTTCCTCTTGGAGATCATTAATGGTTGACTGCAAATCAATTGATTGCCATTTTCATATAGTGTAGAATATAGTTTTATCTTGAGCCAATAACAATTTCAAAGCCACAAATATCTATGATTGAACTTGGGAGTTCATCTTCAGCATCAAAATTGTCTCCTCTTGTTCAATGCAATAGCTCTTGTGCAATAATCACCTGAGATATGAATCTGCATCTTTCTCTTTCTCTCCCAGTTGTTCTCTCTCCTCTCTCCAAATTCGATGAACAAGAGGAGGATGCGGTTGAAGAAAGCTTTATCACTCAAAATCAAAATCAAAGCCTAGACAAGAAAACATATGATGAAGACAGACGATGAAAAACATGATGAGCAGTGATACATTCAGAAGGCAACAATGGAAGAAAAGAGACGATGAAGCAAATATCAAGCGACTAAAAACAAGGGTGACGAGCGGCGACATCGGGGATCAAACGCAAGCTCGGATCGGCAAGAACAGCGTGGACCGGTGAGGTGAAAGTTCTGCATCTTTGAGTGAAGTAGAGTTTCTTTTGATTTTTTGAATGGGCAGAGATGGAATATGAAAAAGAGAGGGGGGACAAATTGGCCACAAAATTTGGCTCCCCTCCAAAAAACCCCCAATTTGGAGGGGACCAAGATAAGAGGAAGGAAGGGGGGAGAGAAGCAAATTTTAGCTTCCCTCCCCTTCAAAATTGCAAACCAAATAAGGGGAGGGGTTTATTTTTCCTCCCCTCCCATCCCTTTCCCTCCAATCAAACAGGCCCTTAAGGTAACATTTCTCTTTTTTAACAACTTTCTGGGAAAAAGTATATCTTAACCCTTGATTCTATATTAGTTAATTGGTCATTAGCTGTTGGGTTCTTATGTCATTACATGAATACTGGAAAACAAATTACAATGTTTCATTTAGCCAATGAGGGGATAGAGTAACTTATCATAAATTTTATATTGTTATATGAATATACTGATAATAAATATTATTTTTTTGGCCAAATAATAATTAATTATATAAAGGATATCTTTTTGGTCATAGCTCCAGCCCTCATTATATCACTTAAAGAGCCTTTAAGAGAGATGGTACAAGGCCTTGACATCTATATGATATTTATAAAATAGATACATTGTAATACATTGGTTATATTCATTTTTATTAATTAAATTTGTATCAATATTAATATATCAAGATGGCAAAAAATATTAATATATCAAATTTATAAAATTAATTTATAATTTATAAATGCCAAAACACAAAGAGATACTTTGATTTTAAAAAAAAAAAGACATGAAGAGATAGGTGGGTAAACAATAATTAAAAAGTAAAAACAATTAAAAAAGTGGAACGTGTATCATGAAAGAGTTTTTAGAGAAGTGGGAATGAAAATTGAAGTATAAAAGTAGAAGTGAAATTCAAAATGAAGGTGAGATTAAAAGTGTGTTTGGTATGATATAATTTTTAAATAATATGTTAATTAAAATATGAAATGATCAGTATGCCCTTCCACCAAACCCTATACTCCCCCAAAACAACCACAGCCAACTAAAACAACCATCGATATACTACCGGCGACCACTATAAAAACCACTGCCGGTCACTATCAACCATCAACAATAGTAGGAAAAAAACATGAAGTTGACAGTGGCAAAGAAAGGAGGCACAGTGGGCAACTATATACGCCTCCTTTTTGCTTCTCACATATATGAAATCGGCGGAGAGGGTCGTGGTTGCTCAGAAGTATATCACTGTTGCAAATCTAAGAGGGCGAAGGAGAAGACTAAGAAGATCCCATGCCATCCGTGACCATCGTAGATCTAAAAAGGGAGGAGAAGACAAAAGGATAAGAAGATGGAGATTTGAGATCTCATATCGAACGCACATTCTAGCCAAAGTCTCATCCTTGCCGTTCAAAAGGTAGAAGAAAACTAGATCTGATAACTGTGGCTCGCCGTTGGCATCGACGAGCTTGCAGCAAAGAGGACGATTGTGGTTTGCAGAAGTTGATCCTCTGTGGTCGTCATCTGCCGTTACCACACCTTGTCATCCTTGCCATCACCCGTCATCACCGTTGCCGTGAGAGAGGGAGATGGTGGCTTTGTAGTCGAGGTGCAGAGAAAAAGGGAATAGTGTAATAACGCTAGAAGGACAATGTTGTCAATTAATAAAATATATAAGGATATATTGGTTCATAAATTTCACTTCCAAGATGAGTTTTTTGGGTAGATGTACAGAATATGTGGAAGTGGTTTTACTTCCACTTATCCATCCTCATTTACATTGTTTCTGATAGGGACCTAAGTAGTATGAGCTGTTAATGTCTCATATTGAGTAGCATGGGTTGTTTAATGGGAGTACTTAAGTGCCCGTTTGGTTCATGGAATTAAAGGTAATGTAATGCAATGTAATGGAATATAATGTAATGATGATTACATAATTTGTTTGGTTCGTCGTCATTAGAGAAAGATGATATATATACATAACAATGTTTGGTTGGATTACATTGAAAATGAGAAATACATGGGAATAATATAGCAAAGGATAAAATTACCCCTGTCTACATATATAATAATATACACATAGGGTCCATGATAATTTTTTAATTCTGTGCGATATACATATTGGGTTCATGGTAATTTTTTAATATTTAATGATGAAAATATTATTCAGTGTATAGGTTGGGTTCATGTTAATTTTTTTAATATTTAATGATGGAAATATTATTTAATGATATGTTTTAATATTTTTTTAAAGGTGGAATATAATTTTTTAATTTTTAATGGGGAATATTTCTTAAGTTTCTATATTATTAATTACGTTTTAATATTTATTGGTGATAAATAAAATTATTTAATATTTAACAGTATTTATGGGTGGGCTTGGTCAATTTAAAAAATTATTATGGCAATAGTGTCATTTTCACTTGATTACAAGATGTCTGCATCCTCATTCATCAGTCATAGCAGTATAATCCTGATTACATTAAATGATGTAATCACGATTACAAAATGTAATCCTGTTTACATTACATAAGTGCAACCAAACGCTGTAATCACTCTATTACTTCAGGATTACATGTAATCCTCTCTCATGTAATCGAGCCAAACGGGCTATAAATGTCTTGACTCTTCTACTTCACTAGTTAGTTTTTGGGTGTGATTCTCTAAGGGCCCGTTTGATACGTTGGAATTGATTTTGATGAAAATAGATATGGATATGGAAATGGGGTTTAAAAGTGTGTTTGGTATATCATGGAAATGAGACTTAATTTTCATATGAAAAGATTAAAATATCCTTCTAATTAAAAAATAAAAAACTGCACCGTTTTCTCCAACCTCTTAAACACAGATTTTTTTTTGGACAGATCTAAGAGCATAGATCTAAACCCATAACAAAAAAAACACAAATTTTTTTTTTCCAGATCTAAAGCTTGATGTTCAACGGAGAGGGTGGATGAATGTGCAAGAAGAAGTGCTACAAAGGTCATCTTCCTCACCAGTCATCACTGTGTTCCTCGCCGACGCCGACCCTTACACCCTCGAAGCTTGCGATTTTCTGCAGAAGTAGTTTTGCGAAGCTCCTTTTTATCCTAGAGCAGCGTTGCCACGTCGTCCTTGCCCGGCCATAATCACCGGTGAGTGAGCAAACGGTGAAGATGGGTGGAGTTAAGAGGTCACCGTCGTCTCTGGTGAGGGGAGGAGGTCAACGTCTTCGGCGGTGAGGTTAGAACCTTTCTAATTTTGGTGAGGGGCAAAGATGAAATCTCATACATGGAATTGCAAATCTTGAAAAATTTTCATAATAGACTCATATAACCACAAGAAATACTATGAAAGTGTCTAAATTGTACACTTGACATTTAGGACCGAGTAGAGAGTCCAAGGGTTGGCATGCAAATTGAGGCACACGTTTCGAGGAAAAAAAGGCTTAAGGTAGGGAACTTACCTCTTTTGCGTGTATTTGATATTTGTACTGGTATATTGATGCATGCGATTGATTTGCTTGATTGTGTGAAATATATATGAATGATTGAAGCTCTATTTCTATTTATGCTATGGTCATCAGTATGTTATTTGAAGCATTGAGCACGTAGATATGTCATTGTGTTAGCATGAGTTTATGTAATACAAACATATCATACATTAAGCACTTATCCTGCATGCATATTGGTACTGTTTCCTACTAAGATTCTCTCAAGTCTCACTTTCCCCTATCAACAATTTAGACAGGTAAAGACAGAAGGTATGATTGGAACAAGGAAGAGAACCATACGAGGGGAATGCAGTGGTGGAACAAAAATGAGAATGTGTCTGCGTTTCACTAGAACGAGTTTTGATACCCTAGTAGTCTATGCGGCTGCATAATTTATGCTTGTTATATACAATCCCTGAGAGGAATTTCTATAATTATGCGCATATTATCAGTATATTTATGTTATTCCTGTATTGTTCACTAAACCACGTATTAATATTCCGCTACAAGTCAAAATAAGATAAGGGTGTGACATAAACTCTGGTCAAATCCTTATAAAACTATAAGAATTAAAACCAACGATTTGAAGTTACAGGACCAAAACCAAAATTCAACCTAATTGTTAGGAGTAACAATGATATTAACCTTGTAATCTTCCACCATTTAACCCATAATCACTGGGAAGAAGCCGAAAGCAAGCAATAGCATATGCATGCAGAATAAAACAGTGAGCTTGCTGTTGCAAGCTTCATGCCATCACAGTCACAATGCTTGCAAATATCACAGATGCACGTACCACTCTTTTTTTTTTTTTGTTGCCCACCCGGTTCACCGGAGCTTTGCCCCGACTACATCTGGATCCGACCAGCATCACGCACCTGACTATGGTGGGAGAATCTCCCAATGGGAATTTTTTGCATACACAAGGCTGGAACCCGAGACCTTGCTTAAACGGAATCAAGCCGCTTACCACTTAAACCAACTCCCATTGGTACGTACCACTTTGTTCCAAGAGATGAAAGAACAATCTCATCATTTCTAGAATGAAGAGCTTCTGTAGAAGATGAAGCCACACATTGTTGGAAGCCACTGCCATATACTCCCATCAAGTTGTGTACTTAAAAAACTGCATTAGTATAAGAATTGCTATAAGTTTAAATACCCATGTTTGATTACTATATATTTTAATGAAACCATCATAACGTCTGAGTTCTGTTCCGGTGAAATGTTCTTGACTTGTTCAAGTGTATACAGATTAGTAGGTTCTTTGTGTATGCTTCGGCTGGTCAAGATTTTAAAAAATGAAGGATTAAGATTTGAAAATATCCATAAAATAGTCTGTGATAAGCTGTTGGCATCCTAAAGTTTAGTGTGGTGCAATTTTGCCAATCAACCCTAAGCATTGCAGAAATCCCCAAACCTTAACAGAGATCCATAGAAATGCCAAAATCTTAATGGAGACCTAATGTATGAGATGTGGGTCCTATGTGTTGTGCCACATGAAAATGAATTGGGGGCATGAAGTACTTTCCTCTTATACTTTTTACAAGTTACAATTTTTAAAATTGGTCTTGATCCTTTTTCTTAGCTACACTTCGGAAATATATGAACATTTAATGTATTTTTTATTTTACCCTAATTGATTATATGTATTATATTAAATATTTATTCACTCTCCTTTGCTCCATTGCTCTCTCTATCTCTCTCATTACCTTTTTCTCATATATTCGTTTTCATCTTTTTTTCCACTTATTCTCTTTCTCATTTATCCTCTCTATAAATAAAGACATACTTGATGTACAAAAAAAGACATATTTTAAAATATATATATATATATATTTCTTACTCATTTATTGCATTTAGCCAATTTTTACCGATGCATTAATCTAGTAATTTGATTATTTGTAGCTTATAGAATTGTTCGAAGGGACCATCATACTAATGATGCAATTTGCCCATCAACTCTAAAAAAGGGTTTAAAATTTTCCTATCCTTAGCATAGGCATACGTTAAAAAGTTGACTAAAGTACACAAAATTCTCCTAAATTTTTAGTTGTACCTCTCCTCCTTAAGCTTTAAAATTTTAAATTAAATACCCACATATTTTTAATGTTTTGACTGCCAACTCTACTACTATTAAAACTATAGTTAAAGTTAACGGTTTTGTTATGTTATAATTTTAATTTTTTTGTTATATACCATGTTATTTAAAAATACATTTGAAATTTGACATATAATTTTAAGTATTTTTAAATACTTAAAGAAAACTATTTAAAGCAGTCAAAAATATAAAATACTTAAAAAAACATTTAAAAAATTTACTTGACGATGTTTTTTTTAAAATAAAAAGTATTTAAAATATAAAATACCTAAAAAAACATTTAAAATATTTGTTTGACCATGTCTATTTTGAATAAAAAATTATAATACACTTGTGTCATATGCAAGTGTTAGCTTTTAAGTGATATGATATATAATATAATATATTAAAATTATAACATGACAAAACCCGTTAACTGTAATTTTAACAGTTGTGCAGTTGACAGTCAAAACATTGAACATTTTGGTCTTTAATTTAAACTTTTATAGGTTAAAGAGCTTATGCACAACTGAACCAAAATTTAGGAGGTTTTCCTAATTTAGCCTTAAAAACCAATGGTCAAAACCAAGCTTGAGAGTCGGAACCAAGGGTTCAACCCAACCTTATAACTATACGTGCCATTGCTTATGCAGTAAAAGTTTGTCTACCAAAATTCATGAACAACATGATTTTAAAAACTACTGATAACTTATTTTAATCAAATGGATATACTTTTTGTCTAGTAAATATCGACATACATATATATATATATATATATATATCAGTAATATAATATCACTCAACGTGATTCTGATGCAATTTCAATAGACTCAAGGAACTGCACAATCTCAGCCATGGTTGGTCTTCTAGAAGGATCTTCTGAAGTGCAAATTAGTCCCATCCTCATAACCTGAATAAACTCACTCTCAGCCAAGCCTCCTATCAACCTTCTATCCAAGCAATCTGAAGCAGAACCACTCTCCAACAAAACTCTCACATACTCGCACAACACCACTTCCAGTCCTCCATTTTCTGCTGCTGCTACACTACTTTCCACAGGCTTCTTCCCCGTGACCAGTTCCAACAGAATCACCCCGAAGCTATAAACATCACATTTCTCGCTCTGCCTTAAACTCGTAGCCAACTCTGGTGCAATGTACCCCACTGAATTGTGGAATTTGGTGCCACCATAATAATTGTTAATAGGAAGTAACTTGTTTAGGCCATAATCTGATAGCTTTGCTTCATACTTGTTGTCTAAGAGTATGTTGGAGGATTTAAAGTTGAGATGTAGAATTGGAGGTTCACAGTCATGGTGAAGATAGGCAAGAGCTCTTGCTGTTCCCAGTGCAATCTGTAACCTTCTGGACCAATTTAGTTGTTCACTGTTTCCATGTAGATTATCATAGAGATTGCCATTTGGGATGAACTCTGATAGGATCATATGCATTGTTGGGGACCAATAGTAACCTTGGATCGAAACTAAATTTGGGTGTTTGAGGTTGCCTAGTCGAACTATTTCTTGTTCAAACTCATGCTGGCTTCTGATTGTTCCCAAAGTTTCAAGCTTTTTTACTGCAACTGAAACCCCACCTTCAAGATTTGTTCTGTACACTGTACCGATTGATCCGGCGCCTATCAGAGACTCTTTGTCAAGCAATGCTTTTGTTCCTGCTTCCCAATCTTCATACTTTGATGGTAAGCTTTTGTTGAAGAGAACCAGCTTCCCAATTACAACACTTGATTCTGTTGATCCAAGAGTTGTGCTCTCAAAAATCATTGTCTGATTATCTTCTTTGTTTCTGTTCCGAGTCTTAGTGTTCAAGATGGCCACCAAAAAAACCCCAGCAAGAACGAAGGCTGCAGCAACAATGGCAACAATTGCAGAAACACTAAGCACTTTGGTCTTCCCAGAAGCTGAAGGTGAATAATTTGTGCCATTTTCTGAGCAAGAGGTATTATCATCTAAAGGAGAACCACAGAGAAAAGGATTGTTGGAAAATGCCGAAGAACCAAAACCTTGTATGCTTGCAATAGGAGGAATAACACCAGAGAGATTGTTGAACGACAAATTAAAATATGTTAAGTATTTTAAATTTCCAAGGGAAGAAGGGATTGAACCAGAAAGCAAATTATGTGACAAATCCAAGTATCTAATGCTTGATGAGTTTCCTAGGCTTGGTGGGATGTTTCCATTGAGCTTGTTTTGATGCAGGTCAAGAATCTCCAAGTTTGTCATGTTGTAAAGGGTCTGAGGAATCTCTCCCTCTAAGTTATTACCAGAAACATTCCTGCAGCAACATTAAAATAATGGGATGTATTCAGATTTGATTCAGAGCGTTGAAGTTAGGGAAAATGGATGAAAAGTCTCCATTTGAAAATTTTATTAACGAGAAGGATATGAATTAAGTACTGGTATTTTCTCTGTATACCATCTAACAAATAAAATTTTCAAACAGGACATTTCAAATGTACAACAGTTTAAGAAGGTTGTGGAACACTCACAACTCAAGAAGAAATCTGCAATTGCTTGCATCATTTGGAATTTCACCAGTGAGGTTTAGATTGTGTAGATCCAGAATCTCAAGCAGTTCAATGTTACCAAAATCCTCAGGAATGGTTCCACCAATGGAGTTATCACCCAGTTTGACAACTAATAGACTCTTCAATTCTTGAAACCCTAATGGGATAGTCCCTATAAGCCTGTTTACCTCCAAGGCCAAAAGCCTGAGCTTCTTGCATCTTGTTATGCTCATTGGAATCTCCCCTTCCAAATCATTACCTGAAGCATCCAAAAATTCCAATCTCTCACCGCATGAACTCATTTCAGGAATATGTCCACTGAATCCATTATATGATATATTGAAATAAGTAATATTTTTCATTTCAAGATGTTGAATGGAGCAGAACCACTGAACATGTTACTAGCAAGATTTATATATACCAAACTGTGACATTCAGAGAAAATCTGATCTTGCTCTGCCCCTGACAAGGCATTGTTCCTCAGTGATACATAGGACAACCTTGGAATATCACAAAGTCTTGAAGGAATATTCCCTGTGAGATTGTTGAAGGAAAAATCAAAACCTTCAAGGTTCAAGCAATTCACTATGGAAGCTGGAATTGAACCTGAAAGATTGTTGTGAGAAAGAGAAAGGAACTTGGTTTTGTAGCAGTATTTAAACAAAGCTGATGGTATATCTCCAGAGAAGCCATTTAGTGACAAATCAAGAAAATGTAGGCTCTTTATATTACCTATAAAGTCTGGGATTGGACCAGAGAAGGCATTAGAGCTCAAATTGATCTTCCATAATGATTGAAACTCAGCATATTCTTCTGGGATTTTACCAGAAAAATGATTCCCGTACAATGTCAAAACCTTCAACAACTTTAACCTGGACAATGCTGGGGTTAAAACTCCAGCCAAGCTTGTGTTCCAAAGAACAATTTTTTCTACAGATCCTTGTGAATTACAAGAAATACCCATGTAATCTTCACATGGGTTTCCACTTGATACCCATGAACTCAAGCTACTATGGGGGTCATCAGTGACGTTTCCCTTCAATTGAAGCAGAATTTCCTTCTCAGATTCTGGTGATGATGAGACTTTGAGAGAGGAAAGTGATAAAAGAACAGCAAACAGAAGAACATGATGAACAAAGAGGGGACTTTGACTGACCCCTTTCATGTGCCAAAGTTGAAATTTTTCCTCACTCACAAACAAAAAGCTTGAAGCTTTGCCTAGTTGGTCCAATAAGAAACACAACAACATCTCAGTTTTGAAGAAAATAAGGATACCCAGTTATTAAAGAAGTGAAATTCTACAACCCACGTCCCATTTTAATTACTACTAATCTGGGGTTGCACCAAGATCAGTTTTTTTTGGGGGGGTTAGGAAATGCAATGAAAGTGTAGTGGACATGGACAGTGGTGGCTGTACCTTTAGCTGGAAAGAAAGCAGAATATGAGAGGGAAAGCTTTAATTTATTAAAAGAATTCTGAAATATATATGTATTAGAAGGTTGGCTGGCACTTGGCACCAACTGATGCTGAAGCACGTGCATGAGAGTTGGTCTTTTCTCTGGCAATGATAAGCTTAAACATTGGAAATCCAATCTGTTTTGAGTCTCCCTCCCTCTCTCTCTCTCTCTCTGTGCAAGCATTCACTCTTCTCTACCAACCAACCCACCATCACCATTAATACATCACCATCAACATTCAATACCATCTCAATCAGTAACCAAGAAAGATATGTTCCATAGGATCTGGCTTGCGTCCGCTGCTGCGTCCTTTGCTCAAAACTACAAAGTTTTGGTGTAGTTTTGGGTGAGTGAGAATGGCCTGATCTTTTTTTTTTTAAAAAAATGGTGTCCAATAGTTTGATAGATTTTTCTGAAAATATCTATCATCTTAAAAAGAAAAAAAATTTAAGTAGCACACAGTATCTTAAAATAATTTTTAGTGTTTTTAACCCCATCAAATATTTTTTCAGTTGTACCCAGTGTCTTACCAGAATAAATGTAATATTACTCTTAATGTATTTTTTCAGCTCCAAAAATTACTTTAAAATATTGAATGCTACTAAAAAATATATTTAAAGTGGGTGAAAATCAATAAATCAATATCCTGTGTTTTGGGTGCTTTGTACTATTAAGAAAAATATATTGAAGGTAACATTGTAGTCAATATCCTAAAACACTGGGTATAACTGAAAAAATATTTTAAAAGGTTAAAAGCACCAAAAATTGGATAAAAATCAATAAATCAGTATCCTGTATTTTGGATGCTCTGTATTATTAAGAAAAATACATTGAAGGTAAAATTGTAATCAATCTCCTAAAACACTGAGTACAATTGAAAAAATATTTTAAGGGGTTAAAAGCATCAAAAATTATTTTAGAATACTGTATACTACTTGAATATTTTAAAGTAATTTTTGAAGTTGAACAAATACATTAAGGGTACAATTACATTCATTCTGATAAGACACTGGGTATAACTGAAATAATATTTGAAGGGATTAAAAACACTAAAAATTATTTTAAGATATTGTATGCTACTTAAAATTTTTTTTTAAGATGTTAGATGCTTTCAGAAAATTCCATCAAAACATTGGACATCATTTAAAAAAAAAAAAAAGATCAGGCCATCCTCACTCACCCAAAACTACACCAAAACGGTGTAGTTTTGAGCCAAGGACGCAGCAGACGGGAAGAGTGCAGCGGCCGCAAGCCAGATCCTGTTCCATACCACTCTATATTATAGATCATAGATGTAATATAATCCTTAAGACTTTTAACTTGTTCCCTCTTTACAGATATAACAGAATTTTAAGTTTTCAAAGAGGGAATTTTTTTGTCAGAGATGTAAAATCATTAGTTAATTAAAATCCTTATTAGTTAGTTAAGATCTTAATGAGATAGATAATCATTATAAGATCTTATAAATAGAGGTCTAATGGTAAAGATCAAGGTATGTAAAATAGTGAGATCCACACTTTATTAAGAGAGAGGTTAATGTGAGTTTCTCCCTAGAGAGAGAAGTTCATTCTAGACCTCTAAAATTAGGGTTTGTTGTTAGTCACCCTTAAATGAGGAATGATTATTGTTAAATCCAAGTGAGTTTATTTATATCTTGTAAACAATAATTGGTTAATAATAAAGATTCTTCCTAATTGCTTTACATTTTTCAAGTATGAACTGTGTTGTGTGGAGGCTGCTAAGTTTGGATATCCAATCCGAGTCATAAAAACTGAGATGCAGACTTTTTGTGCATTCATATTTGCAGAAATTAAAATCCAAGATGGGTTCTTTCTCTTCTGAAATTCTTTTAATTTTCATTTCTATATTTTTCTGAAAGGTCCTTCTCACGCGTTAATTAGTTCTTTCTGTTTGCTGAATCATGTGGGATAGGGATACTAGTAAACGTGTTTGGATTGAACAAGTGACTCACCGGACCCCTACAAATAATGCAACTTGGTTTTATTGACTCATTTTATTTTTTATTCGTTTCATGTTCATTTACGGAGGAGTGGGGATTGTTATCACCAATTTTCATCCAAAATAAAAAAATAAAAAATTTGAGGCATCCTTGATCTGCATGCATGGGTAAGTTGAACAAAATGATGAGAAAAACACAACTCAAGCCGATGAGATGTACCAAGAGAAAATAAATACTCATCACTTGCAAGAATTATGAAACAATTAAATAAATACAAGGCAAAGAAAAAAAAATAGCACAAGACACACTAAAATTATTAGCATGTAAAAAACACGAAAATAAACTCCAATATGATCAAAAAAAAAAAGCTACAAAAGAGTCTTAATAGGATCTACAAACAAATGTAAACAACTAGTCAAAACACAACGCAACAAACTTACAACAGGAAATGAAGAAGCCAAAAAAACCCTATAAAGCGAAATAAATAATTCTCACACTAGACCAATCCCATAGTTGAAAATGAAGCATTAGATACTACGAACTTGAATACCTGATAAGAAAATTTCAGACCAATCCAACAGTAACAGTAACGAATACGCAAATATAGATTTATTGAGACTGCCATATAAATATGTAAAAATAGCTTTCTCTCTTCTCTCAAAATGGTTGCCCTTCCATCTTCTGTGAGACCTCTCAATCTTACCATAATCTCACCCCTCCCCACTTTAATTAGTGAGACATGAATTAGCTTCAAATATTGGGCCTTTCTCCACACGCACAAAGGAACCTACTCTTATGGCTCTTTTTATACAACAGGGAGAGAAGAAAGTTTTTTATTTTATTTAAGGGAGAGAGAAACTTTTTATATAAATGTACAGTTTTATTCTTATTATTATATTAATTTTATTCTTATGGGGGTATGATATATATTAAATAGAATAAAATTAAAAAATTGTTGAATTTTATAATAGAGTTAATGGAATTTTAAAAAAAATTAATATGTATAAAACATATTAGAAGTAAGTAGTTCCCACACAAAAAAGTGTGTTGGGTATAATGGGTGTTTCTCACTAGTGCAAAAAGTTAATTTGGCATCAGTTAAAATTATATTTTCGCCACAGTATTTAGGGTGTAGCGGAATTAGCCGTAGAGAAAATATATATTATGGCGTCACTTGCTTAAGATATGTCGCCGTAAATGAATATATTATGGAGTCAGTTGCTTAAGATATAACACTGTAAATGAATATATTACGGCTTCGTATTGTAACTAAACCGACGCCATAATAGATGTGTGACAAATGAATTTTCAAATCTAATGGATATTTTTTTATTTTAAAATTTTCAAACACCACATGTCACGTCCGTAGGAGGCCACCTCATCGTTGGTTCAGTCACGTGTCTCCTCCTCACGCTACCACGTGTCACCTCCTACTGCTGCCACATGTCCACCCTCCTTGCAATGCACCACGTGTCCCTCCTCGAAGTGCGTCAAGTGTCTCCTCCGAGCGCTGCTATGTGTCCCTCCTGGAAGTGAGCCAAGTGTCACCTCCGTGCGCTGCCATGTGTCCACCCTCCTCGCAGTGCGCCAAGTGTCACCTCCGAGAGCTGCCATGTGTCTGCGCCTCTTAAATCTTGAAAATGCCTCCCTTCCTGTTCGAACCCGCGACCTCATGCTCCTGGTGCCTTCACGCTCGAGCCTTTGCCAGTTGCGCCAAGATGAACCTGCGTTATTTTATTACATAATGTTATATATATATATAATATTATCATAATATAAAATTAATAATATATATAATATTATTAAAAATAAAGTAAAATAAATAAAAATTCCAAAAAAATATTTATATATTTATGATTAATTAATTTCAAATTCAATAAATTTAAAATATTTAATAAATATTTTTATAACTATATTTTAATCAATTTTCTAAATTTAAATATATTTTTAATTTAAATTAATTAATAACAAATAATTTAATATTATAAATATTATTTTTAATATAAAATGATAAATATAATATTAATAAATAATAATTTATTTTTAAATAAAATTAAATAATAACTAATATAATAATATTAAAAATATTATTTTAGTCAAAAATTTTAAATATAGTATCAATAAATAATAATAAAATATTCATTAATAATAATATTTATTTTAAATTAAAATTATTTAATAATTAATTTTATAATATTATTTTTAATATAAAATTTTATATATTTTAAAATTTTGCGACAGAATGTGCCACGGAAAAGTTCCATGGCACCGTGGCAAAAAAATTTTTCTTAAAATTTGCGACGTAATTCCGTGGCTAATTTAGCCATATTTGTAATATTATTTTTAATATAAAATTTTATACATTTTAAAATTTTGCGACGGAATGTGCCACGGAAAAGTTCCATGTCACTGTGGCAAAAAAATTTTCGCAAAATTTGCGACGTAATTCCGTGGCTAATTTAGCCATAGAACTTTTTTGTGGTTAATTCCGTGACAAATTTAGCTACGGAAAAGTTCTGTCGAAAAAATTTTCAATGGAATTTCTGACGGATTTTCCATAGAATTTTCCACGAAAAAAATTCCGTAGCAAATTCTGTCGAAAATTGAGTGTTTTTTATAGTGCTCTATCTGGAAGCTGCTACGTCAACAGTGATGAAGGGAAGTTGCGAAGTTAGCAGAGCTAGAGCGAAATTCATAAAGAAGCCGTGAAGTTAGCAGAGTAGTGGAGGTTTTTGTTGAAGGCATTAGGGCGTCAGGTGGAGTGGGAATCGACGCAATATTTCCTTTTCTTTAGAAAAAAAATAGTTAATATATTTTTAAGACTTCCTTAGAGCCATATGGGTTATAATTAAGGTCTTGGTTTCCTATAGAACCCGATGCTATAAGTAAGCTCGATAAATAAATTATAAATTATGGGTTAAGTTCCACCCATAAATTGATCATCCATTTTTTTAATAATTAACTATGAATAGTTAAGTAGTTAAAAGAAGTTCACTAATATCTATCAGATAGTCCTGAGCTATAAATAACCCACTTAAAAAAAGTTATTTAAAATATAACTATAATATAATTATATTTTGGGAAAAAATATTTTTTAAAATTTATTTACAATATTTAATTATGGTTATGACATGTTATATTTCAAATTTATCTATTTCACAATTAAATTCCAAAACTTTATATGAATCATGGCTTTTGGTGCTTACTAAACTGATTCCATAATTATTATTGTTATAGCATCTTAATTACGGCATCAGTTGAATATACAACCGATGACATATTGTACATTACTGTGTCAGTTACACTTCAAATAGAAGCAAACTTATGTCACATGAATTATCACTTCCGTTCTTTAAGTAACTGATGTCATATTGTACCTTATAGCGTCAGTTACATGTAAAACATAAACGAAATTATGTTATATGAATTATCACTTCTATTCTTCAAGTAACTAATACAAAATCGTGTAGTTAAATTAGTATTTTGTACTAGTGAATATAATTATATTTTGGAAAAAAATTATTTATAGTATTTAATTACAATTATGACATGTTATATTTTAAATTTATTTATTTCACAAGTAAATTCTAAAACTTTATATTAATTATGGCTTATGGTGCTCAATAAACTGATCCCATAATTATTATTTTTATAGCATCTTAATTACGACATCAATTGACTATACAACTGATGTCATATTGTATATTATGGCGTCAGTTACACTTAAAACAGAAGCGAATGTATATCTCATGAATTATCACTTCTGTTCTTCAAGTAATTGATGCCATATTGTACATTACGGCGTCAGTTACACGTAAAACAGAAGCAAAATTATGTCACATGAATTATCACTTCAGTTCCATAAGTAACTAATGTAAAATCATGTAGCTAAATTAGTATTTTGCACTAGTGTCTGTATTGATATTGCCACCTCATGAACATGTTTGTGCCAGACTACCAGCAACAGAACAAGGGCTTAATGACATGGACAATTCATGATCGTTTTTCGTCAGAAATAATTGAAATGGTTATAAATTCGAATAATATGTATTGTACGTTACATGGGGAGTTGTGAAAGCAAACATTAGCCCCAGACAAATGCTTCAGACATAAAAAGAAAAAGAAGAAAGCAGAGGAAGCAAAGCTTCAGAAACGGTATATTTCCTGTCCATAGTGTGTGACAAGTATTCCTCCTCGTATGTTTAATATAAGATATATTTATCTAATTTAAATATATTAAAGAAGTTAGTTGAGATAATTAAAATGACATGTATTTTCTAATATATTCTAAACATCTTCCTTAATTTCTTCATTCCATCTTCTAATAATTATTATTGTGGGAACATCAATAAAAATAATTGAAGTATAGGATTAGAAAAAGCTTCAGAGTCTTGCCTTAAACCACTACAAGGACCTCGTTTGTATAGAACAAGGTAGCCCCAATGTTACTCAGACTCAAGCTTCCCTTTCAAAACTAAATATGGATGACTTATACATGTTAGAGGCAGAAGTTACTAATGAGGAGATTCGTGCGGCAGTCTTTGATAAGGGAGCCTTCAAGGCACCTGGTCCAGTCTAGATGATATTCAGGCCTTTCTTTGCCAAGAATATTGGAGTTGTATTGGTGAATCGATTTGTGAGATGGTAAAAGAAGTGTTTAAAGACCCTCTCCGAATATAATTTCTTAACAATACAAACTTTGTGTTTATACCAAAAATTGATAAATCTGAGTCAATGAAGGATTTCAAACCAATCTATCTCTATAATGTGAGCTATAAAGTGGTTACAAAGATTATTAGCAGGAGGCTGAAGTATATAATTGGGAAGATTGTGGGTAATCATCATTGCAGTTTTATTGGATGAAGACAGAGCAATGACAACATAATTATTACATAGGAGGTTAGTCACTCTATGAAGAGCAAGAGAGGGCGAACAGGATGTCTAGCAATCAAAGTTGATTTAGAGAAGGCTTATGACAGATTGGAATGGGGATTCATCTATGATACTTTGATCATGGTGGGCTTCCCTCATAACCTTTGCCACCTCATCATGACCTGTATTACTAGCTCATCATTGCGAGTCCTTTGGAATGGTGAGGCCATTGATGAATTTGACCCGTCCCGAGGAATAAGACAAGGTAACCCAATTTCTCCTTACGTCTTTACTCTTTGCATGGAGAGATTGAATCATATAATTCAGGATGCAATACATGAAGGAAGGTGGGAACCTGTGAATCTTAATCTGGAGGGACCACCCATCTCTTTTCTGCAGATGACATGGTACTATTTAGAGAGGCATCCAAGGTTTAGGTGGAACAGATGTTAAAATGTATCAATATATTTTATGCTACTTTGGGACAAAAGATGAATAGGGCTAAGACCAAAATCTGTTTTTCTAGGAATGTTAACATATCTAGAGCGTTGGACATGAGCAACAGGATGGGAGTTGGCCTGATTGGAGATTTCGGCAAATACTTGAGCATTCCTCTAATTCACAAAAGAGCATCTTATTGTATGTTTGCTCCCATTTTGGAGAAAACCCAAAAGAGGCTATCTAGTTGGAAGAGGAAGTACCTGAATATGGCAGGAAGAGCTACCTTGATCAAATATGTTGTGTCAGCAATACCATCATACCATATGCAAACTATGCTTTTTCCAAAGAAGATGCTACAAGACATAGAGAAAATTAGCAAGAACTTCCTATGGGGTGGAAACGAAGAAGTGAGAAAAATGAATCTCATCTCATGGGACCAAGTCACTAGAGATAAACAAAATGGAGGTCTATGAATCAAGGATTTAAGAAGACAGAACGAAGCTTTGCAACTTATTTGCAACAAGGACACACTATGGGTTAGGGTCCTTAGAGGGAAGTATGGCTGTGGTATAAGCCATCTTGAAGTGGGTAAGAAGCAAAATTCCCCTTTGACCTGGAGAGGCATGTGCACTGTATGGACTCAATTTAAAGAAGGCCTGGGAAGGAAGATAGGGAATGGGAAAACATCTTCAATTTGGTTTGATAACTAGTCTAAGATAATTTAACCGTTGATTGATGTGGTCCATGGTTTAAAAGGGATCGTGGACAAAGATGCATCAGTATCCCACTATGTGAATAGCCATGGTGAAAAGGATAGGGAGAAACTTAGCTACTGGTTCCAACCTCACATTGTTGGCTGCATTATATTGATGTTTACTTCTATCGCTAAAGTAATCAATTAATAACTAGGACAACCTGCTAATACAATATAATGACAACTTAGGTCATTCTTCCAAGAAGCAATCTGTGGGTTTTCTCGAGAATTAAATTCTGGTGATAAAAAATGCAATGGAATGGACATAAACTAAATGCAAGACTCTACTATCTAAATGCAATTAAACTAACTAAATGCAAGATGCAAATGATTCTAAAACCTATATGAGAATGAAACTAATATAAATGAATGCAAATGCAATTTTTTGGGGTTTTATGAAAGGGGAATTAAAATCCTAAGCAAAAGATTGATTGAAAACAAGACAAATAATAAAAAATTGATTCAATTATGATGATGAAGGAGACAACTTAAGATTAACATGGATTTAGCTTTCTTAGCCATTCAATTTATTAGACCAAAGGGAGATTAATGAAATATTGGAATTAATAAATTTAATCACCTAATCGAAACATAGAAAACATTCAAGCTCAATAACACTTACTCCACAAGAAAACTCATAATAAAATAAGCGATGGTTAATTAAATTTATTAAAAACCAATCACGATTAATTTCAAAATAATTTTGGAAATTTTGTTTTCAATTGTTCAATTGAACAACTCAACAATTAACCAACCCAATTAAACAATCAAAAGGATAAACCAAATAGATAATTAAATTTATAATGAAAACTCAATTAATAATTCAATTGACGATTCAAATGTTTGCAAACAAAAATTCAGCAAATGTGTCAAGCACAAAATATTCAAAAATATCAATCAAATCCAAAAGAAATATGTCTACAATATAAAACTATATTGTTCTCAATTATTACAACTCAAAATCATTTAAAACTAAATAATCTCAAGTTTTGAATCAAAAAGGATAAAAGGAAAGACACTCCCTCATAATCTTTAAATATAAGCCTAAATTCTAACTTCCTCCATGCTCCTCCCACGTTGCCTCCCAAATAACTCACGCTGCCATAGAACTTCCCTTCTAACACTTCAAGCAAGTTACCGGCCGCATCAAAAGAATTGTTAAAGCAATTGATGGATATATAAATTGGATCTTGCGTCGCTGTTTGAATGAAAAAGGGGAATGAAATAAAATAATGGAATTGAAGCCGTGAGTGTGTGGCAGCTGGATCACTTAAATGGAAGATTATTTGAATGACGAATTGGTGGGAGCAGAACCAGCACGCCTTTGTGAATTAGCGTTGCGTGATATATCTTCGGCTCTCAATGCCAGCGTCATTAATTCTATGCCGCTAAGTTAATTTTTTATAAGGGAATGAGAGAGCTTTGGGTATAGAATTTGAGCCAATTAGAATTTAATTAGCCCATTCAAACTCAGCCATCGGATTTTCTTCAAACTTCTCAAATTAATTCTATACCTTAGGATTTAATCATATGTTTTTCCTTACCTTGCAAGAATTAAATAAAATTGTGATCTATCATATATTTGAAAATATCATTCAATCACAAAATATGAAATCAAAATATTAATAATTTAAGCCCAATAATCTTATAATGAATTCAGATTTATATTATTACCTAATATTGGATAATGATTCAAATATTTCATAATAAATCCAAAATAGCATAAAATCATTATCAAAATATATGAATAATGTGGGATAAAATATATTAAATTTGGGATTTATCACATATGTGCACACCCAACCTGTGAGGAGGGAGGAGAGGATAAACACTTTTGGAAACCGGCTAGTGATGCTTCGGGACAATTAATAACAAATCTTGAACAAATCTTGAATTGTTATTGTAATGCTTCGGGACAGGTTGCCAATATTGATAAATCATGTGTTTTCTTTTCTGCAAACACTCCAACAGAGGTTAAAACAAGAGTGGGTGAACTTCTTGGCATACAAGCAACTGGAGATCCTGGCAAATATTTGGGCATTCCGAGTATCTGGGGAAAATCTAAACATCAAGCTTTTTCTTATATCCGGAATAGGGTCTGTTACAAAGTTCAGGGGTGGTGTAAATCCACTCTCTCATATGCTGGCCGAGAAGTCAAGATTAAATCAGTGATCAATGCCATTCCTATCTACCCCATGAATTGTTTCAAATTCCCTCTCAAGACATGTAGAGAGTTGAATACTATTATCTCAAATTTCTGGTGGGATAGTAATGCAACAGGAGGTAAAACTCATTGGAAAGCCTGGGAGCAGCTCACTAAGAGTAAATCTGAGGGAGGAATGGGCTTCAGAGATTTTATAATTATGAATAATGCTTTGCTCGCAAAGACAGCATGGAATCTCATGCATAGTCCGGATGCCTTGTGGGTTCAGGTTCTCAAAAGCATCTACTTCCCAAGAAGCGAGTTTATTGAGGCTAAGAAAGGAGCCAGAGCTTTATGGTGCTGGTCCAGTATTCTAGAAGGAAGAGAATTTTTAAAGAATGATTTATTTTGGGATCTTGGTAAAGGAACTTCAATCCGAATCTGGGGTGATAATTGGGTGCCAAGTATTACCTTTCCAGAGAAGCCTGTAGATTCAGAAAATTTTATTGTGAACCATGGCAAGGTTAGGGATTTGATAAGAAATGGTGTTTGGGATCTTGCTCTAGTACGTGAGTTGCTACCTGAAAATTTACTTCATGCTATTTCTCAAATTCCAATCCCTGCTAATGATATTGAGGACAAGCTTTTTTGGAAGGTAGCTCCTAATGGTCAATACTCAGTCAAACTTGGGTATAAGCATGGAAAGATATGTGGTGACAAAGCAGTTCAAAAAGCTAGCTCCTCATGTATGGTCTCCACTTCTGATTGGAAATCTTTATGGAAGTTAAAAACCATTCCCCGAATACAACAATTCCTTTGGCGAATCTTCAGTAATGCAATGGCTACAAATGAAGCACTCTTCCATCGAAAGAGATCTCTAACTCCACTTTGCTCGATATGTTATCAGGAGAATGAATCCATTGAGCATCTCTTTTTCAGGTGTAGTTGGACCCGTTGTGTTTGGTTTGGATGCAGTCTCGGTGTAAAGTTAGATATGTGCAGCACTGCAAATTTTACGTCCTGGTGGCAAAGGATTAATGATGCTAATAGTGGCCTTAAGGATGTGGATATTACACTGATTTGCTGGTTATTATGGTTGATCTGGAAGCAAAGAAATGATAGGATCTTTAATGGGGCGCAACTAAATCCTCCATTGGTGATTGAATTAGCTACTAGAAGGAATAATGAATGTTTGTCTGTTAATGGGGAATCCTCTAATGTTACTACAATGCCCAATTCAGAAAATATGAGTTGGAGTCCACCCTCTCCAGGTTTTATCAAGATAAATTGTGATGGTGCTTATCAAGAATTTTCAGGCCAAGCGTCGTTGGGGATTGTTTGTCGTGATGATAAAGGCAGTTTCTTATGGGGTTTTGTGGATAAAATTAAATTAATATCTGCTTTTATGACCGAGGCACTGGCGCTTAAAAGAGCTCTCATGTTAGCTGTTGATTTGGGAAATGATAAGGTTGTGTTTGAAACTGACTCCAAACTTCTGCAATCTTGTGTCGAAATGCAACTGCCGGATCTTTATGACTGAAAAAGTAGGGGTATCGTGCATGATATCATTAATCTCATTTCATCCGAAGTTGGGTTCTCCGTTTCTTTTACTCCTAGACTTGGAAATGCTGCAGCTGATTTACTAGCAGCAGAGGCTTTTAAGGGAGTGTGCCCGATAGGGTGGGTATCACAACCGTCACTCTCTTTGTCTTCAATTCTAACCTCGGATGTTCATGAAGTGCAATGGTCTCCTGCAGAGAACGTGATGCCAGTAGCTAGATCGGGAGTTGGCTAAAGCACTATGAATTGATTTGTGTTGACGTTGCTTTGTTTTTGCTTTATGCTAATGTTGTTTTGGTTTTGCTTTGTGTTCACATTGTTTTGGAATTGCTTTGTATTTTTCCTTATCTATGAGAAATGCGCATTTGTCCAAAAAGAAACCGGCTAGTGATGGACAGTTTTCAGTTACACAGCAAGCAAGGGAGTGTGTGTGGAAACTGTTGTGGGGATGGCAAGTTCCAGAGAAGATAAAGTCATTCATGTTTACTCACAACAGAGGAGGAAACGTCAATGCATCTAAGGGACTGTTCGAAAGCAAAGGAGCGATGGAAATATATTGTCACGCCCCAAATGTGGAATACTTTCTTTTCTTTGTAGGGAGCAAAATGGGTCAAGTGGAATCTACAACATCAAGCAGGAATGACTCACACTCAGAAAGTTAGCTAGCAAACTCTGTTCGGCTATATGTGCTGGGACATTTGGACGTCTAGATGAAGCAAATGTTTTGAGACAGATGCTGCTATAACAAACAAAGATGCCCAGGCCAGTTTCTACAGAGCATGTGCAAATCTAGAGTTGCAGAACAAGTGTGAATTCTATAGACAAAGATCGTGTATAGCATCGGGCAATCCAAGCCTCCCAGAAGGCTTTGTCAGACTAGAGGTTGATGGCCGGATACTATGAGATGGAAGGAGCGGCTGTGGAGAAGTGGCTCGCACAAGAGAATATCCTTGGATATGGGGTTCTAGCTGCAAACTTACCATGCTTCCCCCGCTATAGTGGAAGTAATAGGAATCATTCAAGGGCTTTCACATTTGTTGGATGAAAGGTCATAGGAAAATTCTCCTTGTGTCAGACTGTATGAAGGCTATTAATCTTACCATCAGGGGAAGTGATGCTAACCACCCCTTTATTGATATAGTGAAGGAGGCGAGAAGCCTCTTAAGTCGGAACTAGCAGGTTTTTTTTTAACCATGTGGATAGAGAAGACAATTTGGCAGTAGATCGACTGGCTTAACAAGCCCATAGCATCACGGGCTTTGTGCATCCAGGATGGCTCCAATGAAGAATGGCTCCAATTAACGTTTGACATGGAGTAGATTTTCTCTTATTGGGTTTTTGTATCCAGTTATATTCAAAAAAACAAAAAGGGCCTTTAAGGATCCGGCCCATTACATCTCTCTTTCTTAGTACTTTTTACTTAGTTTTTCCTTTTTTTTTCCTTGGCATAGAAATACTCTGTTTTATCTTTGTTTTTCCTTTTGTGGTATTATTATATTTTGCCGTTTTTTTCCCATGCTCTTGCTGTGTTTTCTTTTTGTTTCTAGGCCAAACTCATTCAGCCTTCATTTTAATGCATGCAATTTCTCTTTTAATGAAGTTTAATGTTTTATTAAAAAAAATAATTCACATAAATTAGAAAATATCAAATAATTTAGTTACTCTAAAATATCCCTTCTGATCATTTACTTCAAAAACCATCTCTATTGAATATATGCATTATATATGTAATCAATAGAGGTAATTTTAAGTTGACAAAGAAAGAGGTAATTTGAAATTTTACATCTAGGAGTAAAAAGAACTCATCAACTGGCTGCTACATTTAGAATCAGATGGAGTAATATCAAACAAGTATTACAATGTCCAATAGAATAATCCAAATGCAAGATAAAATCATAAAAAACACCAAATATTAAAAAGAGAACTAGAGGATGAAACAAATGGAGTTCATTTGTTCATGACTGTTAAAAAACCCACCCCCCTAAACGTAATTCATGACAAGTCCCTCCATTTCTTCCTAATTCACACGGCTTCCTAATTTACAAAGTTTACACTTGAACAAGAAAGTTGAGATGCTTAAACATGAACCCAGAGCAGACACCAGAGCCCTCCAGGCGCTCAGTAAAACAAAAGTGAAGAAAATGATTTTATAACATAAGGCATCTATAAGATCATATGTAAATAACTGAGATATAGTACAAGCAAATAATTAATCAAGACTTCAGGCTGGGAAGTTACAGCAGTTGTGAACTATATGTCAGAAGTTCTTCCTTGCTTTTTCGTTTTGGTAAACGCCAAAAACAACAACGGAGAGGACCAAGAAATGAGAGGGAGGAGAAGGCAACCTTATCGTTTTCAATTTTCAATGACGACTCAAAATGCTTCGTCGAGTCCAAGTTAATAAATCTAAAATGGGGATTTTCATTCATATACAATGACATCAGTAACCCAACAAGAAAGAACATTTCTTACAAGTGGAATAGAGGCAAAAGAAATGGGGAATGCTTAGATACACTTGGTGTTAGTCAAGTCAAGAGAGATTTTAATATCTTAAGAAATTGACAATGTCAACTTGGAAAAACAGATATGATGTGGAGGAGGTAGGAATCATTTGAATGACGAACCCGGTCACTATCTTAAGAGATTGAGAGAATCTAAATCCCATGTCATGTTAGTTTGTTACCTCCGGTGTCTTCCACCAACCTTCTGCCCTTTTAGTACACTTGATGTCCAACCTTCCCTTGGATGAAGTTACTTAATGTGTATAAAAACCTCACCCAGCTTTGCACATGAGATGGTAACTGGTTCATGTAGCAAAAAAGAGAGATACCCAGCTTCAAAAACTACTGGATTTATTTCAACAAAACCTCATCTTCCTCTTGCAACTGTTTGAGTCGCCTCTTAGCATAGACTGTGCAAAAGACTGCTGCAGCCACAGTTAAACAGAACCCAGAAACATTTAAGATAATTTGCAGGGCGGATAGGGTGCGCTTTTCATGTGAGGCATCAGCTAAAGTCTGTATGAAAATCCCCCTGCAGCAAGTCAAGGAGACAATGAGTTCGATACAGTTTGATGCACTGCATCATCAATTGCCATTCTAATAAGCACAAATTTGAAATGCCTAACCAGAAATACCAAAGTGTAGGTTTAACATTGGATATTTGCAAATATGAAGTTAAATGAAAGGCACCCCCAACAGCAAAGTCATCATTTAAAGCACTAGACATCTGTAACACTTAAAAGTTTTCAGGCAAGAGGAGCAAAAAAGTGTACATGAGTGATACAAGATGCTAAAGTGATACATGTAAATTTGGACTAACGTCTGAATAAATTTTGAAAAATAATAGTGCACATGAATAATCTGTTAAAATAAGAGTAATTATTTTACTTTATTCTCTTAAATCTCTAAGGCTGCACTAAGCATCTAAGGTTGGGTTTGGTAATATCCTAAATCTTCTCAATGCCATTCCATATTTTATTTTTGGGCTAGGTTCATACAAGCTGACTCTTATTTGTTGATTATAAACCCAGAGATGCCTAAAGCGCAAGTCGAAAACAATGGAAAAGGCGCCTTCGACACTCAACATTTGTCTGAATACACCTGATTGAATGCAGTGCCTCTCATGGTGTGAGAAGCACTAGCCATGGAGTGCGCCTGACTTTCACCTCAATGCCTAAAGTGCTTAGGCAAGCATCTACTTTGGTGAGTGGAGAGAGGTGAAACTATAACAAAGCATAGAAATGACAGTGAAGATGCCATTGCTGGTCAAGATGAGTTATAGATAGAGTTTTGAAGAAGGCAAGAGAAGAAGAAAGAAGAACATCATTGAATTGACAAAAGGTATTGGACTACTGGTTTCCAAGTAGCAATCCCTTCCCAAAACAAAAAGAAATAAGAGCCTATGCTATTTGTAGCTCTTGAGAACGAACTCTACCAGATAATGGGTAGCAAAAGAAGTACTTCTCCATCCTCAATCAATAAAGATGTGTTTACAACAAAAAATGAAGAGGATCGGAAGAACAAAAGGTAGTTGGCTGGGCCCAAGTGATTATCTTCGTAATTATGATCTAAATCAGTATAAAGAAAATTATGGACATCTTCTCTAAAGAATATATGCATTTTCTTCATAAAAAAAACAACCAATGCACCAACTAAATATATTCCTGACGGTCAAATTCAAGAAACAGTAGAAACAAAGGATATGAGATGAAGACGTCTACATATTAAGATCAATTGCTTCAAAGAGAAAAGTGTGAAATTTTTATAGCAAACATAAGACACCAAGTTATCAAACCAGTAAGGAAGCATAAAGTCAAAGGTAAGAGTAACCTGCTACCTGACACATGATACTACAACCAAAGTGAAAGGACAATCTCACTTTCACTGTCACATTAAAGTTTCAGCTACCCCTAAATCATTTCTAGATATATTTCATAATGGCTGTTTAAGACTTTAAGTAGTCAGTCTTCGTTGGAATGCTGATCATGAAAAAACCATATTTCAAGGGGGGTGAACCATGAAAACAGAGAAAACCAAGATGGGGTGTTATCTAGACTATCAATTAAACCAAGCTTTAAAACCATGACACTTGAATAAAGCAATTAATATACTAATAGTATATACAAGCATAATGATACAAGTACACTAATAAGGGGAAAACACATTCATGCCAAAGCCAAACAGGAAAACTACAATACAACTTCATGGTAAAGGATAAACTTGCAAAATTGCACAGATAGAGTTACCCTTTATTTTAATGTGCACGTCAACTTTCAAATGCATACAGTAGACATTCAACATTTGCTCATCTATTATTTATTAACAGGATAAAACACAAAAAAAATCATAGCACAAACACGAAACAACAGTGTGCGAGTTACAGACCAACAGATATATATATATAGAGAGAGAGAGAGATTACGTATAGATTGCAACAAATATTTCTGGTATGATCCCCACCAAGGATCCCATCATATAAGGTCCATATTTGACATTTGTTGCCACAGCACAGTAATTGTAGAGTATGTAAGGGAATGGAGAGACCCTGATCAAAGCAACTGCTCTAAATTGATGAAACCAATTTCCTCCACCTGCAGATCTTAGAAAAGAAGCTTTCTTTGGGTACTTTTCTAACCACCCCTATATAGAATCATGAATTGTCGGATCCTAGTTAGTACAGATGAGGAAAACACATGTAGATAGTGTTTTAGAAACTGAAAATGGCAAATAAAATCAAGGCACATACTTGAATTTTATGATGGAAGATTGAGCCGATTAGAAAAGGGAGTGAGACACCAATAGATGCAGCAGATATTATTAGCAAGAACCCAAAACCATAACCAAATTTCATTCCAGCAATCCACATAGAAGGTGAAGATGGTAAAAGTAGCGTTGGGAAGAATGCTACGGAAACAAATATCATGACAATTAACACCGGACTGCTGAACGTGTTTCTCTCCCAATTAATTATTGGTATAATCACCTGAAACAAAGATCACGTTACTAATCAGGTTGCACATTCAAAGTTCAAATTTACAACTAGGGCCCAAAAAAAGGACACAAAAATACAATAAGATGTCCCAGTAATACAATTGTTTGCCGCAAATAATCATAGTTGAGATTAATTTCACCTCGATTCTACACATTTCATGTTTATTTCAAGAATTTTTTTCCCGGGAACTAGGTCAAGACAAGATAAGATGCATGAGTTCGCAACATTAAAAGGAAATTACTCCATGTCCATGGTGAAGAAGAATCGTAAACACCATTTCCAAGGAGATCCAAATAACGCAACCGCCTCAAAACCTTTGAGAAGAAAGCAAGCCCCTAAACTTGTAAATTCAAGGACAGCTCAAGGAAGGGAGATAATAAAACTCGACTATGAGAGCGAGTGCGTGATGACAAACCTTATCCATGAAAAAGGGTCCGACCCATATGATAACAGCAGCAGCCAAGAAGCCAAAGAATGCAAGAAACAGCGCCAATTTAACCCAATACCACAAAGAACATGTCGCCGCTTCACTCAACGAGCCCTCTGGTTCAGAATCTTGCGGTTCGGGCCTCAATTTGACATATCCCCCGTTTTTATCATCATTCTCAATTCGGAGTGTGAGTTGCGGAACGAGCTCATCGCCGCCACCGTCATCCTCATCATAGGTCATCGGAAAAAGCCAAAGCCCGAAACAACCAGTGGGAGAAAAATCGGAACCCTCCTTGAAATCACCGGTGTAAAAACACTTGTTCAATCAACGGTTCATGAACGAAGAATCAATAATGTGAAGACCAAAAACGTGGAAAACGCGGAGGAAGGAGGAGGGATTCAGAGACAAATGAAGGAGATGGTGGATGCACAACACATCCACAACACCCACAAGCAACCAACGATTCTCATAATGAAGGAATGATTCGGCCCAAAACGGTGCCGTTTAAGTAGTTGGGGACACGTGTCACTGTGGGACAACCTCAGAGTGAGCGAGTGATGTCTAAGCATGTGTTGTATGGATATTTGATGCAATTTGTCGGTTGTCTTGTTTCATTGGTTCGTCTACACTCCAGCTCCACCGTCTAGATTTAAATAATAAAAAAACCAAGCCCAAAAAAAAAATGAAAAATTGGAATGTCGTAGGATAACTTTTTCTTTTTAAAACGGAAAAAATGAAAGAAAGTAATTTTTAAAAAATTAGAATACTTAATGATTGTGAAATTGATTAGCCTCCCCCAATGTGCTTCCCAAACGACAACCGCGTATGGTGCACCTTCCAAATAAGTGCCTGGTCTTCTTTTTCATTAGTCACGTTCATGTTATGCCTCTGTTTGTCACATAGTACAAAAAAATCAGATTGAATTTGTTGGTTTGACCGGTTGAATCGGTAACTGATCCCTGATCCGGTCCGATTTGATCATTAAATCAGTTAGACCGGTTGAACCGGTCAAAACCAGTTGGACCGGTCAGAACCGGTAAAACCGGTGATCCAACAGGTTGACCCGGTTTCTTTCTTCTTTTTTTTAAATTTTTCAAATTTTTATTTTGTGTTTTTTGAGGGCAAAATGGAAAGTTGAAGACTAAAATGAAAAGAAAAATAGATAAAGAAAGAACAAATCTAAAAAAATGAAGAAAATAATGAAAAAAATTATTTAAAAAGATATAATAATTATAGGAAATGAGATATCTTTGCATAAATATAGGTATTATAACTAATACTAATAGATTTTAAACATTTTTTTCTAAAAATATTTATTTTTATCTATAAAAGTTTAAAAATATATTAATATATATTATCACTAATAAATTATAATATTTTAATATGACCGGTTATGACCGGTTCAACTACCGGTTAGACCCCAATTGACCTATTAATCCTTAAACCTGTACTGTGACCAATTCATTATCCGATCCGATTTTTCGTTCCTTGGTTCGTCACAAGTCCATTTACAAAAGAAATTTTTTAGTCTTAGATACTTATTAAGTTTACTTTTATTAAATTTTCATTAGAAAGAATGAAAGATGACAAGATATGAGAATGATTTGTGAATATATATATATATATATATATATATATAAAATAAAATTGTATTAAAGGTAAGTTTAATAAAATTTATCAATTTAAGGTACATTTAATCACCTAGCTGTTATTTTTTTATACGTGAGAATTAATTAAAATATATGTATAATAAGAACTAAAGTGGTAAGACACTTTTTATTAAGAATGTATGATACTTATTACAATCATAATCTACTAATTAGGTATTAATTACGGTTTTGTAAAGTTTACCTCTCTATTTGAAGTGTGATGCAATTATTTTCCCTTCTGGAGACATAATATGTGGTTTTAAGAAAAGATAAATTTTTAAAAAAATTATTTTGCAATGACTTGATCTGGTTGGATGTGATTTAAAGAGAAACTGGAATTGCAAATATCTTGTCCCCTGCAATATTGATGTTTTTTGGCCAGCAGAATTCAATTGATTATTTCAACTTAAGCTTATTCTAATTTATTATTTAATCCCAAATCTATGTTTTGAATTTAAATTAAATTTTGTTGTTATTATTTAATTTAAATTTAGTATCTTGATTTTGTTTTAAATTTAACTTTTTCTCTTATTTAATTGGTAACTTTTTTAGTTCCTTCTCTTTATATCATTATATTCACTTAATTATAAGGGAAAATTGTCATTAAATACCTCATTAGCCTAATTTTTGCTGAATGGGACCTGTCCTGAACTTGCATTATCTTCTTAATAGTAAAAGACTCATATGCCCTTAATGAGAAAAGAGAGGAAACAAAAACAGAACCAACGAATTCCCATTAATAAACAAAGCAAGTGATTGATGTGGAAAGTGAAGGCTTCTTCTCCTTGCTTGTGCAGAGATAAACGTCCTCCCTTCTGGCCATCTTTCACTGTGGATGCTGCCAGAGGTTTGATGTATCACTGTGAAAAGCATCAATGCAGGTGTCCATTGTTGTCAAACTCGCGAGTTGACTCTCCGAATTTACCGTTTTTACGTTTCTAAATTATAAAATCGAGTCGAGTCATTGGTAAACTCGTGACCTTTGTAAACTCGGTTAAATTCACGAGTTTATACACTGAGTTTATCATTTTTACGTTTCTAACTTACAAAACTGTGTTAATGCACCCTTAAACTCATGTTAACTTTTTCAATTTAATTATACTCAATGGCTTTATATATGAATTTTATACAAATTTGTTTGTTAAATACAATAAATTGTGAATGTTGATAGATTTAATTTCAATTATTTGGATTTAAAATATATTTAAATCAAATTGTTGTTAACTTTTTATATTTTAATTATTCAATTATATACTAATAATATCTATTTAATGGTAAAAGTAAACTCTTACGAGTTTACGATTCGGGTTCACGATACGAATTTACATCATTATCACGAGTTTGCTTAAACTCGTGAGTTTAACAGGACGCGGCTTCTCTCCTTTGATATTACCGTCCGCTGCCCTCCTTTGCCTTTAAACTGCGCCGTTTTGGCGCAAAACACAGCACCCAGTTTTTTTTTTTTTTTTAAATCACTATTTAACATCCTGATGTATTTTTTCAGTACCAATCAGTTTCCTAAAATATTTTTTCAAGATCCTAAAATAATTTTTCAGTATTATCCAGTATTTTGAAAAACACTATTCAACATCATGAAGTATTTTTTCAGTACTAGTCAGTTCCCTAAAATATTTTTCAAGATCCTAAAATAATTTTTCAGTATTATCTAGTATTTTAAAGTATTTTGATAATTTCAGTCAGTACTCTGAAATATTTTTTATCTAGTATTTTAAAGTATTTTGATAATTTCAGTCAGTACTCTGAAATATTTTTACTGAAAAATTATTTTAGGATCTTGAAAAATATTTTAGGAAACTGACTAGTACTGAAAAAATACTTCATGATGTTGAATAGTGTTTTTCAAAATACTGGATAGTACTGAAAAATTATTTTAGGATCTTGAAAAAATATTTTAGGAAACTGACTGGTACTGAAAAAATACATCAGGATGTTAAATAGTGATTTTCAAAAAAAAAAAAACGGGTTGCTGTGTTTTGAGCCAAAACGGCGCAGTTTAAAGGCAAAAAAGGGCAGCGGACGATAATATCAAAGGAGAGAAGCCGCGTCCAGTTTAACAACCTTGCAGGTGCCTACTAAGGAACCACTAGAGAGAAACCCTTTGCCTCTCACCAACTCTCCTAACCCTTTGAATGCGAGTAACGTATATTTATACTTAATAAAATACCTTATCCATCATTTTTCATTATATTTGTTAAATTTATATGTAAGTGTAATATTAAAATTTTGACCTGAAATATAATATTAAAATTTAAAACTCCAGAAAAAAATGTAATTTATGAGTCGTGACTCGTGAACAGAATTTCATTTATCAAATTTCATTTAACATAAAAAACGAGATAAAGAGAAAATAATTAAACTATTATTTATGTTTTAGAAGATCAGTAAATATAACAAAACAAACACACACAAAATGAAAGGAAAAAATGAAACAAAAGAATAAGAAAAAGAGATGTTTAAACATAAAATATAGGGAGAATCCTTAAAAAAACTTAAAAATTGTAAAATGATAAATCAGGTTTTTTATTAAGAGTTAATTAGAAAATGTCGAAACTTGATAAACAATTTCCAACTTATTTTTTGGGAAATACTTGATTTGTCATCTTACCATTTTTAAGTTCTTTTTTAAGGATTCTCCCAAAAATAAATGTCAACATTAAATTAAAAAGCAAATAAATTATTTCAAATCATTCTTGGTTTCCTTTTTGTTGTTTGGCCAACAGTTCTTAATTTCCTTGGAATAACGACAGGCCTAAAAAGCGGTTTATGAGGCCCGTTTTCCGTTGTCCCAAGTTATCAACAACACTATTGATTTCGTGTACCCTTGTTCTGGTCGCAGGTCCAACTAATTCGAATTTGACACCTTAGTTTGAGTTGGCACCCCTTTATTGGGAGTTTCACCTTTTTATTACTCCCTCCGATCCTAAATATAAGATAAAATTGACTTTTTATGAGAGATTAAAAAAATTAATTAAATTACTTTAGAATATTTATAGTTTTTTTTTTCGCGAAACTAATTAACTTGACTAATGAACTAATATATAATCTAGGGTTAAGGTGCAAAAATACACATGAGCTTTTATCAAAAGTGCATCCAACACCAAATGCTTTTTTTTGGAGCAAAAGTGCCTCTGAGTTTTCAAAATAGGTGCAAAAGTCACATAACTCGTTATCTCAAGGATGTTGACTGTGAGTTTTAACTTTGTTGACTAAAAATGCTGACCAGGAGCATGATGTGGATGAATAATAAAGGATGAGATGCTGATATGGCACAAGGCAGTCTGAATATTAACTAAAAATAAATAACAAAAGTGAAAAAGAAAACGGAAATGAAATATGAAGTAAAGGAAAACTGAACTGAGGGTGAGGGTTCTTATCGGGTAGCCATT
This sequence comes from Inga leiocalycina, assembly GCA_963242795.1. Lineage (NCBI taxonomy): Eukaryota > Viridiplantae > Streptophyta > Magnoliopsida > Fabales > Fabaceae > Inga > Inga leiocalycina. The sequence continues at coordinate 43,563,061 of OY725332.1, forward strand.
GAAGAAGGAAATCGCGAGAAAGGGAGGATGACGCCGAGCAGGAGACCACGGCTGTGAGATCGGAGGCGAGTTCAGCTACATACTTGACAACGGAGTTCGATTAAGAAACCAGCGGCATACGCGACGACGGAGTTCGATTAGCGACGGCGGCGAGATCGGAGGCGAGTTTAGGGCTTCGTTTTGGGGTGAATAATCGTGTAAAGGAATCCTCTCTTCCCCTCTCTGTCTTCCTTCTTCAACATTTACCTATTGGATGCATTTTCGTGTTGCCCATTCACCATCTCCTTCTGGGTTTTCTTCTTCCTCTTTCATTTTTCGATTTCTGTTCTTATTATTGTCCAGCCATTTTCTGTTTCAGTGCAATGTATATTAAGCATTTTAATACTCTCTGTTTCTTAATTCTGACCTTCAACATTATGATGAGAATGATCTCAGGTAAAAGGTATTGGGGAGATGATAGTGAAGTTGGTGATGTGGAGGAGGCAAGTAAGTTTAGAGAGATGACAAAGGAGTTGATGAAGCTAGCAGAGGCAAATAACCCTGCAGAATTCTTGCCGATACTTAGATGGTATGATTTAGATCACTTGGAGAAGAAGCTCAAGGCTATTAGCTTCAGATTTGATAGGTTTTTACAAGGACTCGTTGACGAGCATCGAAGTGGGAACACAAGTGGAAGTACTCTGATAAGTCACCTCTTGACTCTGCAGAAATCACAGCCAGAGTATTATACAGATCAAATTATCAAAGGTCTTATTTTGGTAAGCGCTGTTAGTTTTGTTTTTTTGCAAATTATATATCCTAAAGGTTGTTACACCTGAACCTTGCTTGATCTATTTCTTTGTTGTGGAGTTCGATTTCAATTGTGTGTGTTTAATGGACAAATGAAACCTGCCACGTTTGCTTAGTCAAATGAGATAAATCACCCTTGGTCTCCACCTGGCAGCAAAAAATATAACCTAACAGACGTCAGTTTCAGATAACGAGTTATGTGACTTTTGCACCTATTTTGAAAGCTCAGAGGCACTTTTGCTCCAAAAAAAAGCATTTGGTGTTGGATGCACTTTTGATAAAAGCTCATGTGTATTTTTGCACCTTAACCCTATAATCTAAGGATACACAATATATGATATGATTAAGAAAGTTATTTAGTTTCTTTAACATTTCCAAAAAAAGTCAACTCTATCTTATATTTAATATTGAAAGGAGTATGACATATTATGAGTATGGGGGGTTGCTGAAAAATTCTCTCACTCCAAAATTCGTTGTCCAAAAATACCTAAGAACTAAAAACTTAGATTTTTGAGCAGGTACAATTCTTTATTAGTGAGTGTTTGGAATGACTTAATTTTAGAAAATAAGCATTTATTACATAAGTCGAGATAAAACTCATTTCACATACTTACCTCGTATACCTTGAATCATGAATTATAAGCACTTATTGTCTAAAAATAAGCTATCTCAAACGAACACTTAATAGTATGTAACATATCTTTAGCAATGCACACCCGTCTGCCTTCTGTTTTGCATATAATCAAAGATAAGTTACACACGGCAAAAGTGCTTCTACCGAATCAAGCATGTTTGTTTGAGCTTATAAAAACTTATAAGTTGCTTTTTACGTAAATCGAGACACAACTCCTCTCACATACTTACTTCGTATACCGTAAATCACTATTAAAAAGCAACTTATAAGCAATCAAATCGCTCAACCAAACATACCCGATAACATGCACCAAAGTCCTTTTAAACAAATTTTATGTGGATAATAAATTTTGTAGTGAGAAATTTTTCAGCAATTTTTATAGGAAAAATTAATCTTTTGATCTTTATAATTTTAACTTAATTGTAATTCAGTCCCTACATTTCGACTCTATATACAACTCATTTATTATAGTTTTGATCTGGTTACAACTCAGTTTCTAAAATTTGAAAGAGAATGGCTAGATTATAAAATGGTTAATTAAAAGTATAGGAACTGAGTTGCAATGAATCAAAATTCATAACTAAGTTACAAATAAGTCAAAACTATAAGGACTTAATTAAACTGAATCAAAATATAAGAATTGAGTTACAACAAAATCAAAATTTTAAGTATTTTACCATTTTATGAGTGTGTATGTATTTATAGAGAGACAAGGAAATATGGGTATGGATGCGTAAAAGGGTCATATCATAAATGTGTAACTAGCGGTGCAAGACATGGCAAAAAAAAAGTACTCCCTCCGATCCTAATTATAAGACAAACTTGATTTTTTTGGAGAAATTAAGGAAGTTAATTAAACTACTTTAGAGCGTTTATATTTTTAGTATCCTTAGATTATATATTAGTTTATTAGTTAAATTAATTAGTTTGGGAAAAAAATAAAAATAAAAATACTCTAAAATAATTTAATTGGTTTCCTTAATTTCTCTAAAAAAATCAATTTTATCTTATAATTAAGATCGAACGAAGTAAGTAATAGTGCAAGCAAGCGCGTGGCTTGAAGGACTAGGCAATAATTTTGATGTCATTCCCATCATTTTGAAAGGCACGTGATTAGCCCCTTCAAATTGAGGAAACATCGAATAAAGTATAATATAAGGCAGAACCTTTTTTGCCCGAGAAAGAGACTTCACTATCAGTTAGTAATGCTCCAATTGCTATGTTATAATGACATGTAGAATAGAATAAAGCCTTAACCTAACCGAGTCCACAGCAGCAACATAAAGAAATTTGTTTGGATTGGACTTTATAAAAGTGTATTTTATCATAATTAACTTTTATGAACTGAAAAAGAGGTAATCGTTGATTAATGTATTATAATTTATGTTTAGATACATTTTTATAAGAAAAGATTAGTTTGACAAAATAAAACTTATTTAGATAATATATTAAAAAAAAATAGGTTTAGATGTAACATGACTAAAAATAACATAAATTTTATAACATGTGGGAGTATATCATATGTATATAATTTCATAACTTTAAGAGAAATATGAAAATTATAATTATAAAAATAAAAGGAGTTAATGTATTATTGAAAATAGAAGAAGATGGTAGCTACTTTAAGAATACTTAATTAGATGTATTCAATGAACAATAATATCAGGTCGAAAAAATGAATAATAATATAAATATATGTGAATATAAAATTAAAAAAATAATATTTTAAAATTGAAAAAAGTATTGTAAAGAGTACATTAAACAATTATTGTACGTATTTTCGTTATAGTATTAGTGACTTGATGTTGTGAAGGATGATGGAAAAATTAAAATCATCAGGGATGTCGTGCTAGAAGACAAAGCGACAAAGGGGTAAAGAAGGAAACAAGCAGAGTCAGTTGGAGGCTAGAAACGACTTGTGCAAAAAAGGCAATGCCAAGGGGCTGAAGTAGTTTCCTGGGCCAGATGCTATAAAATAGGAATTAGGCTTGGCCCATTTCATCAAGAGAGCCCACTATGAATTAAACCCAATAGTGTGTGTCCCCCCCCCCCAATTAAAGAATGTGTCTATGTGTCGGTTTTTATTGTTTTTTGGGTTAATATAACTTTTGGTATTTATAGTTTACTCTTATTTGGATTCTGGTCCCTATAGTTTTAAACAGGAGGTTTTGATCCAAAAGTTTCTCTTTGTCTAAAACGTTGATCCCTGTAGTTTAATGAGGACCTAAATTTGGAGTTAAAGGTATTAAGTTTTCTTTTATACCACGAACACCGTTAATATTTCTTACGTGACATGCTGATTAGTTAATATGCCCTCCTGTTTTAGATCCAACTTTAGGTTCGTATTAAACTATAGGGACCAACATTTGGGATGGAGAGAAAATTTAGGGACAAAAGCCTCTTGTTTGAAACTATAGGGACTAAAAACAAAATGAGGGTAAACTATAAAAACTAAAAGTTATATTAATCCTTGTTCTTTACTTAGAAAACATATTTAACTAAATAATGGCCATTACAACAACAATTAATCCGCCCTTCCTTGAGAGTGATGATCAAAGTCAGTTTGGGTTCTCATTTTCCTCCTTTTCATCTTCTTCTCAAAACCCTTTATCCCCCTTTAGATTAAAAAATAGATAGTTTATATTTAGGGAGAATCCCTGGAAAAGAACCTGAAAATTAGGAAATGACAACTCAGTCATTTTCTAAAAAAAAGTTGAGAATTTCTTATAACATTTTGATATTTTTTAATCAACTCTTGGTAAAAAAAAACTCATTTGTCGTTTATCAAATTCCAAATTCTTTTCCAGGAATTCTCCCTTAGATTTACAATTTTAAAAAATTATTATTATAAACATAAATAAATTTAAAATTTTAAAATCCAATCAAACAAAATAAAAAAAAACCAAATTTATAAAATATTATATTAATAGATTTATAAAATATTAAATATAAATAATCCATTTTTTAATACAAATGTGAAGATAGGATTTTGAGACGAGAGAAAAGATTATGAAACGATCACTGATAAGAGAACACATGAAGACAAGACCTATGTTAATTTTCCCCTTGGGGCAAGGACTCAACCATCTTTCACACTTAAACTATGCTATAAGACCCCTATATGTGGACTTTAGGATCATCAACTAATAAAGTGATTAATACTCTTATAACTAATTAATCACCTAATCTCTATAGCCAGGAATATAGGTCTGTAGGGCCGGCCTTTCATGGGATCAGACCTAAACGGGCCGGCCCATTTAGGCCCGGTTCCTGTAAAACTCCCAATTTTTTAAGCCCGTTGTCTTACAAGGCTAGCCCTTCACAGTTTCGAGCCTAAATGGGCCTAAACTCATTTGAATTTAAATAAAACTAACTTTCAAGTTTTATAATTTATTTATTATTTTGTTTTAAATTAATATACATTATTTTTAAAAATCATTAATTTTTAGTTAAAATAATTATCTAATGTCTAAATTAGCCTTTTTTTAAAAGTTTAAATGAATAAATCAAATCATTTAATAAACGCTAGCCTATTACTAATACTCTATTAGGTACTTAGGTGTCTCTTATATTAATAACAAGCACATACTCCCCCCGCGCTTTGCGCGGGTGCAACAAAAACCCCTAACAAAAAGCAAACACTTACCTACTACTCATTTGATGTGATTAACGAACCTGCTGGAAAAACAAACAAACATAGTAACATGTGCATATGGCTGCGAACATAATTCAATTACAAACCCACTACAACTATTAAGGTTTGCATTGACACAGATCAAAACATCCACACACAAAAAAAGGGAACAAAACCCAGCAACACACCTTCGTTCAGTACAAACATATTTTCCCTCATGTAACAACACAAATGAAAGAACCATATAACAAATCATTTCCACAACAAAACACATGAACCATTCAACCTCAGCTCCTAAATGATATTCTTCCAAAGGGTCAATACTTATCACAAAGCCAATGACATCTGAGAATAAAAGAATAACTTCAATGGAGAATAAAGTGAAATAAGATGACAGCAAACAAAAAAACTCATCAAATAGGTACATTGTATGATTCTGAACAGTTTGTGTAAGTATGTCTTTAATAGGAAAGAAGGTGAAAACAAAATTTGGAATCGAAGCAGCCTCTTCTTTCACATAAGTAGCCGAGTCAAAAAGCAATTTAAACTTGTGCTTAGCAGCCTTGTAATCCTTCCCATTAGATATCACCTCCAGATTTGCAATAAAGTAAGAATGCCCTTCAACACGGTCTTTTTCAAACTGCTTAAACAAATACTTGTTCATGATTGAAGCTTGGATCTCACTACCCTACAAACAAATATGCAAAAGATGCAACTGTGATGTAAGGAAACACATTGAAGCTAAGATATGCAAGGTAGTTATGTTAACCTACTGACCTCTTAATCCATAAGAAGGAAACATATAGCAAACAACTGAGTTGGTGAGTCCTTCTGATAGTTATTCCACCTCCTCAACACACGTACAACAATCCTCCACATATCAGTGTTATCATCAATATCTTTAACTATTAAACACTTCCTAACAGCCATTGAAGACATATAATAAGATCACAATGTCAACATATACCAGACTGTCCAAATCAACTACCTACTCCACCGAAATTTAAAGAGTTGCAATAACTTAGTAATTGGCTCTTCATTACCTCTACTTGTTCCACAGTTCAATCTGATAAAACAGAAACAAAAAATCAGTTTCACAAAAAAAGCTAACAATCCTTGATTTTGGTCATATGGATAAGGAAAATCGTTTTGTACATGGTTAAAGCAACTAAACTAACATAAAAGATTCACACTATTGATGTTCAACTGGATAAAGTTATTAATTTTTTGTTAAATGACCATAACTCAAATGCTCCTTGTTTTGTTTTTCATTGTGATTCAATGAATAGAAACACTAAAATATTCTTTTCAAAGTATATAGATCCAAGATACACTAACCATTTGCCATTCATCTCTATGTACTAAATATAAAGTAAGAAAATCAATTTTTTAATAACTGATTCAATAAGGATATATTCAGAAACCGATGAAGGATATAGAATTTAAAATGTCTAATTTATTTTGGTTCGATGTTCAGGTATTACCAGAATTCTCAAAGGAAAAATAAAACCATACTATTTTGATATGTTCACTTAGTCTACAAACAGTAAAAAGCAGTTACTATTCCACCAGGGTCAAAAGAAAATGCATTCTTGGATCAACGTCTTTTGGTCTTCTAATAAGCTGCTGAAACTACTTTAGATGTTGCATATTGTCCCCTGAATGCGTAATATAAAATATTATTATTTAACTATCCCACAAATTGCTTAAATAATTGAAGTATTTAATTTGATATCTCAAGACAAAGCAGACAGCTGAAAACTTCAGAAAATTTAATCATGGATTCAAAATTGATTAAACACTCGCCCAAAAAGAGAAAAAGGAGGAGGAACAATATGCTAAAGCTATTACATTACCCATATTACATTATACCTTTATCTGTCCATCCATGCCTGTGGCTGCAGCAACAGTTCCAGAGCCACCCTTGGGTAGTCTTACAAAGAGTTTTGTAGCATATGCTTTAAGCATTCTTCAGAAAACCTAAGATTGAAAGGGAATAAACTCATAAAATACAAAAAGCTGGACCTTTAACATTCCAGCATGAGAAAATGATCCCCTTGCTACCAGAGATTTACAAAACCTACTGATGTAGGAAAAAGCAACTGCAAGAAGGGAGGGGATATCGAACTAAGTACTGAATTTATGTTAATCGATGACTGAAAAAAAAGTACGCATATACTTAGGAAAATTACCTTGAACAAATTAAACAGTATACGAAAGAACTGCATCAGCAAAGATAGGCCTCAATAACTTTTCATATCTTAAAATCATATCAAATGACAATTTCAAAAACCTCCTCGTCACCTAACCTCATGATCATCCGATTCCTCTATGAACATGCAACAACAAAAACCATTTTAACCTCGTCTGGACATATAAAAAAACCTTAATATACCTGGATAAAAATATTACCTTTTCGTCAAAAACAACATTATAGATCGACGCGATCTTCCTCGGATAACCATAGTCTGACCCATAGAGATTGGGATATATCCTCTAAAACTCGCGATCGACCTTCACCGGAACAGTGGAGTCCGTGTTTAGTGGTGCAGAGTCATTTTCTTTGGCAACACATCAACGAAGAGGAACAAAATTTTCTAAAGCTAAGGTTTTTCCTAGAAACTTCAAGTCCATCCAGAATCTTTTATTAGTGTGTAAGAAAGAGATGGCAACAAAAAAGCCGAAAAGAGCGAATGCAGAAGCAGGAAAAATGGAAAAAAACGGAAACTTTGTGGGAAAATTACCTAGGCTTCCATCCACAGCATACACCCAGCTCCTGGAACAAATACATGAGCTCAATCTTCTTTTTTCACTAACCGAGAACAAATGACAACGAAAGAGATGGCTTCGGTCGAATAAATGCTTGACCCACTCTTATTGTTTTCTCAAAGCTTTACCAACTCCTATTCAATAACTGACAATGACAATAGAAAAAGTAAATATGATATGACGTTTGCTTGGAATCTACTTTTTCAACAAAGGACTGTTCATTCATAGTTGAAAATGAATTAAGCCAACTACAATGAACTCAGCTTGGTGGAAGGAGCCGTTACTGTTCTTATAAACAGTAACTTGTGAGACAGAAGCGAAAATAAAACAGTGCACGGCTTATTCCTCTATTGTTCTTAAGTATATATTGATTTGATATAATAATATTATATATATTAATTTATTTTAAAAAAATATTAAACGGGTCTAAAAGGGCTGGCCCTTTAGACTCCTTCTAAAGCCTCTAATCATAAGCCTGACCTTTAACACGTTCGGTCCGATTTCCGGCTCTACTAATCTCCCAACAATATATACTTTAACGTAGTAGTTGGTTGGGGATAAAAGTGCAGTGACTGACCCTAAACCGTGAACAACAGTAGGCTGATGGTTCCTACTATTTCTTCCATATTTATAAATAACCAAGATTCATGAACCCGGACTGGGTATTGAATTGGTCGAGATACTATGTCATATTAGGGCCAAACTGGAGCTAAACCAATGAGAAATTGAAGATTTTAGGTTTATTAGTATGTAAGATAGATATGTAATTAATTAAGGGCAAAAATAGAAAATATGCGCTAATATTTTTAGACAAACACAAATTATTACTTATAATACGACCAACCCTATATGAAAGAATCTGACTTATATATAGGATTGGAGGGAGTATTAAATAATTAAACTCCCAAAAAGTGAATATGAAATTTTTGAAATTCTAAGATATTCTCCTGCTAATCCTAATTATTAGGCATTTCTAAGTTCTGACCATCTCATCAAAATCAAGGAGTGGTGCTTAGGATTTTTTCTTGGTGAAAAGAAAATAAAACTTCAATTTCACCCAAATTTAATGTTATGAACTACATTCAAGAAGTCATAAAAGGTGCAATAAATAAGATTTTAAATAGATTTGATTAAAAATATATAAGATTTTAAATAGGGGCAATTTTGAAAAGATGTAATTAATATTATACTTGGTGACTTATAACAAGAACCATATATTTCTTCTAGAATGTTTCTTATAATAAAAATCAAAGGGAGTAATAATTTTTTCTATATGTACAGATATCTTCCTATATATAGGTGGTAATCATGTTTAAAGAACTATTGATCATTAAATATAAGTACCTCTTTTAATAAGGGATTCAAACTTTGGCTGGATTAGTCCATTTTGTTAAACTCAACTCTAATGGTGGAGGGAGTAATTGTTAATTATTGGTCAGATTACGGGGCATTCCTGAAATATGTACATGTTTCTCCAATTTTATATACACTTGCATCAAATATCAAATTTATGATCATATACAGTTTCCTATATCTTTGAAAAGAAGCATATATGTGAGGGGGAGTAGAATCAGAAGAAAGGCGAAACACTTGAATAATCCTCGAACTGGGGTTTGCTTTTCCTGCAGTAGGGTTTCCTCTTACTCTGTAAAGATGTTGGTTATGGCATGGTGGGTGGTGGTCTCTCCCCATCTGGTAGAGCTCTCCAACATTTCCCCTAATTTTTGGACTTCCGTTGCCTAGAAGTGAGGAACCGATCGGCGAAGGTGAGAAAGGTGAGTATGATAGATGATGTGCGAAGGCTTGGAGCTCTCAAATCAGGGAGATGACCTCAAATAGTGACCTCCGTTGGGTGCCTCCTGTCATGCCCTTATCTCAATTTCAACCTTTTTCAGAGTATTTACGGAAAACGATATGCGGTTCGGTAGGCAACACAGGAATAACATAACTATACTGATAATATGTGCATGATTACATAAATTCCCCATAGGGGTTTGTACATGATACTTACGATTAAGGCAGCCGCACAAGGCTACTAGGGTGTCTGAACTCATCCCAGTGAAACAGAGACTTCTTCCTGTCTTCATTCCACTACTGTAATCCCCTCGTACGGTACTCTGCATTGTTATTTGCATATCTTCTGTCGTCTCCTGTCTAAATTGTTGGTAGGGGAGGGTGAGATTCGAGAGAATTTCAGTAGGAAACAGATACAATAATGCATGCATGATTGATGCTATGTGTATGACATGTTAGCTTTATCTAGATGTATGCCCCATAATGACATTTCTGCATACTCAATGTTTCATACAACAAGACTATGGCCACAGCGAAAACAGAAACAGAGCTTCATTTATTCAAATATGCTCTACACAATCAAGTAAAACAATCACATACATCATTACACAAGCAAAGATATCAAATACATGTAAGTAAGGCAAGTCCCCTACCTCCAATGTTTCTCCTCGATTTGCGTGCCAACAGCTCGGGGCTCCATATTCGATCCTACAATGCCAAATATACTATTTAGACACTTCCATAGTGTTTCTGAGACTTATATGAGTCTAACTTAAAAAATTACTAAAATACCCCCGGGGACCCGGCCCCATCGTACCCGGTCCGACTGTACTTTTCTCGAAATTCTAACCTGGGCTATCCTAACATATTTTCACCCAAGGAATCCATTTCCGGACTCAGAATTACCAAATTCACTTCCAAAAGACGAAATTGCCCTTGGTAGCCCTTACTTTAGTGTTTTAGGGGCATTTTCGTAATTATGTTTTCTCAGCCTTTTCCAAAAAAGTGCCCAACTGTAATCCCACCTAAATTTCCCTCTTGAACTCAATGGAATCATCAAATCATTGAAAATTGAACTCTAAGACCTATTTCTAGAGCTGGCTGAAACTTATAATAACTTCGGGGAAAATCGGGGTTTTTCGGTTTCGGCTCTGTAAACACGTTTCTTTCTACTCCTAACCACTTTATTGACTATTCCATTAGGTTACAACTACCATTTAGTACCAATTTGGGCAGCATAACCCCTAGGAAAACCCATTTTTCATTTTTACAACGAAGGACAATCCGGCGAAATTTCACCGATTAAATTGTCCACAATAGCCAGAATAGTCAATATACAAAAGTTTAGAAGTTACCTCAAGCTCCCTCTAGCTTTTCTCAAAGTGGCTGAACCCTACACCTTATTCACAATGGAAATTGAGCTTCTCAACCTTTAAGAACACAAAAGAATAACTTAGGAGCAGAGTTATACGCGTTAGGAACTGATTTACTAAAGAAATCACTTACCTTTACAAGCTTTTCCCTCTCCTTCCCTCTATAAAAATCTCAACTCTTCTCTCTCTCTAAAACTGAAAATGGCGTCAGTTATGGCTGCTGGAAGGAGGAGGAAATGTTTTATATCATATATTATATGATATGGAATTATTTATTCAATTTCCAAAATTTTCGGGTTAATTAGAACTTCTGGCAGATTTTCTGCCCAAATTTTGAAAAATCATAAATAATTCTAGAAAAATCGAATTGGACTGATTCCAAAGCCTATAAAACCCTTATTGAGTCTAGTTTCATGAAAAAATATAGAATTTTTCTAGATGGAATAACAAAATTCCCAGAATTTTAATCTTTGCCTGCTGTTCCAAAAACTTCACAGTTTTTCTGTGCTGACTTCAAAAATTCATATCTTTTTGTATATAGCTCTAATTGAGTCATATGACCTATCAAATTAAAGCTTAGGATGTCTACTTTCATTTTGTAAAATTTCATAGTTTTTTCTCATCATTTGGTCATTAAAAATCACATGACAAGCTCACTATGTCATAGGCTATTTTACTAAAAACATAATTATATTCTCTAAAATTCACCATTTTACTTTCTTAACGCCCCAAAGATATAAGAATCATTAGGGGATAAATTTGGGCTCCTCCTAAATTGGGGTATAGCAGTCTACTTAATTTAGGCTTATTCCCAAGCCTCAAATTCCAAATTTTGGGGGTATTACACCTCCAGGGTCATTAGTGCTGCTCGAAGTGTTGCAGAGGTTTTCGCCAATGGCACGAAAGGGTCATATTCAGACTCAATCGACGATAGAGGCTCTAGCGAACTCTAAGGGCAAAACGTCTCTGGCCATAGAATAAAACGAAAGCTTTGGGCCCAATTGACGAAGGGGTTAGTGTAGGGCTCAATCGACAGAGGGGTTAGCTTCAGCCTCAGGTGATCAGAAACCTTTGCCAGATCAGTTGTTTGGAGAAAGTTGGAGCCTTTTTGTTGGTGTAAGCTCTTCCAAGGCAGTGGCGCAAAGGAAGCTTGAGATGTCAAGGCTGAGTCCTATGGCTCCAAAGGTTAGGCGTTTATTCAAGTTTAAACGTTTTTACTCTAATGTGGTTTTGGGGAATGATCGACCTGAGGAGCTATTGGGGGGAAGAGTAAAATGGAACAATTTTAGTGCTGAAAATAGGGCTCTTGAATCTTTAGCTATGAACGATTTTGTTTGGGTTCAGGCTTTGATCTATGGAAGGGAGATTCATTATATTGTGATGCAAAATTCTAATGCATGGCTAATAGCTGGTCTGTTAAGAATCATCACCTTTTGCACATTTGATATGTTTGTATACTCTGTTCAATTTTGGCGTGATATGTGCATGTTCAGTGTGTTTGTTGTCACTATTCTTATTTGGGCTAGACATGCGCCAGTTCAGTGTGTATGGAAATACCGTTCATTGTGTGGCGGGGATCATGATTTTTGTATCAATTGGCATGTTAAATATGTTTCTTCTAGTATGATGAATGGTGGTGTTCTCCTTGAGCATATTCTTATCCTAAGGAACTTGATCATGAACCATTATCGTATATGGATTCACATAAAAGCAAATTTGGTAGGTTATTGGACTACCAAAGCTTCATTGGAGTGGTCTTATCCTCTGGATTTAGCATCTAGACCTCCAACTCTACTCCAGGCACTATTGCCGAAGGATGTTCGTGAAGTTTCTTCTTATACATTGTTATGTTTTCTATACTTTGAAAGCTTTTTAGTTGCTAGTTTTTTATATATCTGCTCTGTTATTTATGTGTCGAATCTATTCGTATTTCCTTTTGAGAGTTGCTTTGTTTATTGTGGTTAAGATTGTGTAGTTTCTATTTATTATTAATATAATACTTTATCCTTTGTTAGGGAAAGAAAACAAAACAGAAAACAAGCATATATGACAACGTACATATATGTCAATCAACAGGTTATAAGGAGCTGTACATTTGTCGATATCTTTTCCTGACAGAGATTTTGGTCACATGTTAGTTGCATTATTTAGATATTTTATATTGCTAATATAATAAAATGACCGCAACCCGCGTTACCAGCCATTTCAAACATCTTTCATAGAATAGACAAATCAACAATCAACCACATTGTGAATAAATACCAATTTTTTTGATAGAGAATAAATACCAATTTTAAAGATGAGTTGCATTGTTTATAATTTATTAATAGTATAATATTTTATAAATTTTATATTATATATAGATATATGAAATAAATAATACTAGTAATATAAGTTAATTTCATTTTTATGATATAATTATCTTTTGGCCAGATTTAAATTAATTGTAAGATTATTACAAAGGTAATTATCTAATATTTATATTGTTTTTAAATTATGATTGTTTGCATAGTTTTATTCAGTATTTACCTTATTTAGAAGAGCTAGAATATCATGCATTTTTTATCTTAATTTTAAAACATATATATTTTATTAAATTAAATTAATATTTGAAAAATAGTAAAATAAAATAACAACAACAACAACAATCCAAAAAACATAAAATTATGTTTTTTTTTTAAATCATAAACTTAAAAGTGATTATGATGATTAAAACATGTTTAAATAATATCAATTTTCTCAATCTAAACATAAGTCATAGTCATAAATTTAGTTTTTTACAGAGTTTTTGTGGGCCTTTGTAGTTTAAAAGTTTGGTGTCATACTAATATCCTCGTACCTTAGTGATATAAAAAGTTCCATTTAAATGAGAGGTCGTATCGCAGATTTGATTATACTTGTAACCCCATGTAATGTAGTTAGTGCTTGCTCTTTTAATTTAATAAAAAAATTGGTGTAATGCAAATTCAACTCCCCTCTTACTAATCAATTAAGCCAACTTAAGGTCACCAGATAAAATTATTTTCATCAAAATTAATTTAAAAATAAGTTAATTCATGCTCATGTTCAAAAAAATAGTTAACCACGTAATAAAACAAAAAAAAATTTATTACTCCTTCCTAAGAATTCAACCTTGTAAATATTAAAAAAGAAACATGTTGAGAATTAGCAATGTGCATGGATTAGACCATGCCAAGTTTGATATCAACTCAAGATCTGGTTGGGAGATATCCATATACAACTCGTGGTGGAGAGGTCCTTATACAGCTAATGGTCCAATTTGGTCCAGCATAAATCCAAGGCCGAGTTGGACTAGACAGAGTTTGGTAGATTGTCTGGACCAATCCAGGATCTACATTTGATTTTTTATTTTCTTTTTTCCTCTCTAGAAGTCAAAATTTGAAACTAGTACACACGGCAAGACCATAAAAAATATCTATAATAATATAAAACTCATCACATAAAGTTAATACTACCTCCAGTTCCAAATATAAGACTCAATTGACTTTGTTGGAGATATTGAGGAAGCTAAATAAATTAATTTAAAATATTTAGCTTTATAATTTTTTCTACAAACTAATTTGCATGACTTATAAACTAATATAATAATATATAATCTAATGATACACAACATATACTATGGTTAAGTAATTTATTTAACTTCTTTAATCTCTCCAAAAAAAGACAATTAAATCTTATATTTAGGACCAAAGGGAGTATATCATAAATCCATAAGAATCTCCAACAACATTCAACAACAATAAAAATATGTTGGAAAAAAGATTTAAACCTTATAACACAATTAAGATAATAAAAACACCTATAATCAACCAACAAATTGTTTGTTAAGTTGGTCAGTGGCCTTACCCCCATAAGGAAGATGACACAAGTTATAATTCTGAGAAGCGCATTTGTTGAGAAAGGTGAAAACCTTTAGCACTCTAAACTTCAAAAAGGGAAACCCTTAATTAAACAAAAAAAAAAACCCCCCATAATCATTTAGGAATGATCCTAAAACAATAAAACCTAATTGTAAATCCTTAAAAAGCCTCCAACAACATCAAATGAAAAAAAAAAATTAACATATAAATTACAATTCCAAGTGGTTTGATCACTTAGTTCAGAACTCGGTCTAGCCTGACCAGTCAATGTGGTCCAATGTGATTTGATTTCATCATATTATTATTTGGATTGGATTGGACTAGACCAACTCAGGTTGGACTAGATTGAAACAGACCACCGGCTTTTTACATACCCGTATTGAGAGTGTTGAGTCCCAAGTCTTAGGAATATCACAAGTTAATCGTGATTTATATATTTAAAGGGTTCGTCCATCAATAAGTTCGTCTTTTAGGATGAACTTTTCTTTTAAACTTAGGGTTAATGACAATTTTGCCCTGAAAGTTTTTTGAGGGACAATTTTGTTCCGAAAGTGTCTAAAATGGAACAATTTTATCATAGCTGTTATCCCAGTTAGTTTTAACCATTAGTTGACTAAATATGTTGAATTAACAGTTCACTTGTTATCTACATCATTTTTGTTAAGGTGCAAATTTATCTTGAAAATCCATGTGTCATTTACTTCATTTTTTTTTCAAAGTTAAATTTAAAACTTCCAATGTTAATTTACATCTTAACAAAAATGACGTGAATAATATACGAATTATCCGCTTAACATATTTGATAACTAACAGTGAAAATTAACTAGCATAATGGACGGGGCAAAATTACCCTTCGATGATAACTTATGAAACAAATTTACCCCTTAACCGTTAAAATTATAATCATAACAAGGGTGTTTTCTTTAAAAAGCTAATGGGCTTAATGTCACGAGGAGTACCACGAAGAATTCTATCTTTCATTCTTTAGGGAAGAATTCTCCATTTTAACTTGTAATTGTAACCCATACAGTAATAATTATCTAATACTTATTTCAGTTTTTAATATAAAACCTAATTAATTAGTTTGATTATATTAATAAAATTAATTAACATGACATATTTTTTTTAAAACATTATAAATTCATTATCATCTTCTTAAATTCCCTCTAAAGATGTTCAAGATTTTCATTTCTTGATCACCCCATCCCAGACTTGGGCAAATCAGGATGAGATAAAGACCGGGATTAGGATGGGGTCTCCCGATCCCATCTGGGTCGGGACCGTAACCCCTAATTCCCTCAATCCATCTCTTAATTATTATTGAAGAAGTATTAATAAATGTAAATTAAGAAAGTTGACGAACATGCGAAACATGTCTTATATTTAAGAGTAAGATAGACTCTTCAATTAGGTTCCATTAAAAATGATTGTAAAAAAATTATGCATTAATTTTTCTTAAGAAAAATATTTGATCAATAAATAACAAAAATAAAACGTAACTAGCTAAAGAGATGCAATCAGCGTAAAGCACGTGCGGGCATGGCAGTCTGTACGCTGTACATGTAAAAAACAAGGGAGAATCACTCCTAAGTCCCAAGTAAGGAACATATTATCAGAAAGGTCCCTCAAGGTTGTAAAACACACTCAACAGGTTGTTAATATACGCAGAAAAGTTGTAAATAGAGACCTTTCTGATAATATGTTTCTTGCTTGGGACCTAAGAGTAATTTTCCTAAAAAACAACGAAGTGGCTAAAACGTGATCGGAAGTGAGGGACAAAGTACTAAAAAGGAGTAATACAAATAAAAGACGACGGTAAATTACTCAATATATTAATTAGGAAAAATTCCAAAAAAATTTAAACAAAATTGGGAAAGAATAAAATAATGCTGCTAATTTTTGAAATCTCATATCAAAGTATCAGCAAGAATCAGGGATTGAAATTTGTTATTAAAAGGCGAAAATGCCCTGAGTTAAGTGGCAATACTAGTGGGATCAGAAGACAAAAATGTCATGATGTTTGCCATCACATTAATAGGTTTTTTTTTGGGGAATAACAACTTTTGTCTCTATATTAATAATATCATATTACTTGAATTTTTTTGTTTCACAACTTCCTATATGACAATTCAACATATGCCCAGGGAAAAGTGTGAAATTAATAACTTGGGGGTCAATATAACACATATCTCTATATTAATAACATCATATTTTATATTAACGACTTGACTTTTTTGTTTTACAACTTTCTATCTGACAATTCAACACATACCCAGGAAAAAGTGTGAAATTAAATAAGTTGGAGGCCAATAACAAAACATGTCTCTATATTAACAATATTATATTTTACATTAATGATTTGACTTTCTTATTTCACAACTTCCGATCTGACAATATTTCAACTCAATAGAACACCACCAAAGTTCAACAAAGAAACCATCGTTCCCTTTCTCTTCTTCTCTGAGCTAGCAACCATCCACCATCATCAACCACCTTTCAAATCCAAACACTGTGGAAACCCTCTTCTTCACTTAGCTAAGAAGCCATTAACCATCTTCCAAGAAATCGTCAACTACCTTCCGGACTATATTGTTCAAAATATCTTGCTTGTATTGCCACTTAACTTAAGACATCTTTATCTTTTGATCACAAACTTTAATCCTATATTCCTACTAACACTCTGATTTATGATTTCAAAAATTAACGGTATCATTTTATCCTTTCCCAATTTTGTTTGCATCTTTCTAGAATTTTCCCTATTAATTACTACTGTCATTATTAAATCACAAAATTAAATTACGTCCTATTAAATTACTGAGTTATAATCGGTCAACTACCCAACGTCGAAGGAACAGAACAAACTAGTTTGGGACTATTTGTTTTGGAGTTTGTTCTTCCACCACCGAAACGACATGGCAGTGACCGGAATGAACACGAGTCCAATACATCTATGGCGAATTCAGAATTGCCCTAATCTCACTCAGTTGCTTTACTTCAGGCAACCTCGCGTCTCAATTTTGCCGCGAAATGGAACTCCTTCTTCTTGTTCTTCTTCCAACGTCTCTTTCTCGCTTCCTACTCACCCCACTCTGCCTCGCCGGCGTCCGACCCTACACTTTTGTACGGCGATTCTTTACCTGCGTTTGGCCTCGCTATTTCTTTCTGTATTTGCATTTTTTTCATTTTGTGTTTGCTGTGTTTGGTTTTCAGTATGGAGCCCCAAGCTTCCCCTCAGGAGTCCACCGCTTCAGTGTTCGAGTTCCCTCGAATCCGATTCACCATCGGATTACCATTCCGACCCGCCTCCAGTAAGTCCTCACCTTCTTCCTGCTTCATGTGACTGTTATTCTACTATAATTTTGTAACATTTTCCCGTTTGTTGAATTAGATTTCTTTTGTGATGCATTTATTTCATGCTCATTAGCAGATTTGTTTTCATTGTGGAAACAATCTTGTACTTAACTTGGTCATGCTTAATTTTGTGTAGCTTAACACCTGGAATTTAAATAAACCAAAAGAAATACGTTATGCCTCCACCACCAGGGAGATCGTTACAGGATAAAGTCGGCATGTCTGATAATTTCGAGGATACTGTAAAATGGTGTACAAAAATGTTGAGAAAGTTTTATATTTAGATATTTGTTAGAAATATTCCTTACAAGCGTGACAATATTCTATTTTCTTCTCTTTCCCTGTGAATGTAGGGTCCTCTTTCTTGGTCAATTTGCAGATATTATATTTCCAGTAGTGGAGAGGGAGATTTGTGGTTTTTTTTTTCCCTTGCTTTGCCTTTTTAGAGTTGTAATTGTTGAAACGAATGAGGTAATGTAGAAAGAAATATGACATTGCATAGAATTGGATTGAGGAACATGTATATAAAATCTAACACTTCAAGGTTATTTAAGAAGCATCGTCCACTTACATATATCCTCTAAAAGTCCAATGAAATTCCAAGCTAAAAGGGTCTCGCCACTTTTGCCCCAAACTACCAGAAAGTGCAGCAGAAGGTCCAAACATAAATTAGCGAAAATAGATTTGTCAGTAGAGTATGAGAAAGAAGTAAATATTTTTGCACAAATCTTATAATATCGTGGATATCGTGGATACTTTAAAATTTCATTATTTTTTCATTTTCTATCTGTGTTATGAGCATAATTTATGTAGTTAAAGATTATGTTCATCTGCATTCATTACTTTATCATGTAGGTTTAAGTCTTTTTACAAGTTGACAAATATTGACACATGCTCATGCATATGCCAGAAAAGGTGATTTTATAATATTGGCTTTTGCTTTTATATCGTTTTAAGGTTATCCATGCTGATTATGACATTAAACAGAAAAGTAGCTCCAAAAAAAGAGGAAGGATCTTTGATTAAGAGTAAATTATGCATAATTCTTTATTGAATAAAGGTTAAGTTTTGGTGTTCTTTTCATACATATATGCAAAAACAAATGGGTATCAATCACCTTTCTTTGTGGTTATTGTGTTTCTTTTCTTAGATTGTGGAGCAAGAAGCAGGAATTCTAAAGATTCTGAAGCAATCAAATTCTCTTTTGCCTCATGTTGTCCTTGCTAGTACACTGCTTGCTCTAGTCTACCCCCCTTCCTTCACATGGTTTACCAGAAGGTTAGTAAAGCCGTTGGATGAATTAGTTGATCAATATATGATACTATACTGCATAGTTGATTGCATTTTTTTCCTTTTAATTTTTTGGAAAATATTGACTAGTCAGATATTTTGCATCGACAAAAGCTCAAGTAAATAATTCTTAATCTTTTTTATCTTCTTATCCTTTTGTTTGCTGTCATCTATATTTTTTATGCCTTATCTATTTATATTGCAAATGCAAAAACCAATATAATGGTGCAAACTACTAATACCCAGAGTCCTAATGCATTATAGCCAATTGACTTCTTTTGAAGTAATTCCAACATTAAAATTCTCATGTAACTTCTTTTCAGATATTATGCTCCTGCACTAGGGTTTTTGATGTTTGCTGTTGGGGTTAATTCAAGTGAAAAAGACTTCCTTGAAGCATTAAATAGACCAGGAGCAATAGTTGCTGGTTATGTTGGCCAATTTGTTGTGAAGCCTGTTCTTGGTTATCTATTTGGCATACTGTCAGTAACTGTATTTGGTTTGCCAACAGCAGTAGGTGAGGTTGATGCCTCATATATATAAAGAACTGATAGGCTACACCTTCTAACTTTGGGTGTAAATTGAATCAGGAGCCGGAATTATGCTTGTGTCTTGTGTTAGTGGAGCTCAGCTATCCAATTATGCTACTTTTCTAACAGATCCACCTATGGCACCATTAAGCATAGTCATGACATCGTTGTCCACTGCTTCAGCAGTTTTTGTCACTCCACTCTTGTCATTGTTGCTTATTGGAAAAAGATTGCCTGTGGATGTAAGAGGAATGGTATCTAGCATCACGCAGATTGTGGTGGCACCAGTTGCTGCAGGCCTGCTTCTGAATCGGTTATACTTCCGACCTATTTAAGTTTCTAGAATCATCATTTCTTTTAATGTAAACATCATTTCCTTTTGGAGTTTTTAGATTTCTTACATAATTGTTTTTACAGGTTCTTTCCTCGTTTATGTAATGCTGTACGACCATTTTTGCCTCCACTCTCAGTAATAGTAACAGCTCTCTGTGTTGGAGCACCCCTTGCAATTAACATTGAGTCCGTTAAGTCACCCTTTGGAGTTACTATCTTGTTGCTGGTTGTTGCTTTTCATGCGGCAGCTTTTGTAGCTGGTTTTATATTTAGTGGACTTCTCTTCCATAATGCTCCTGATGTGAAGGCATTGCAAAGGACAATTTCATTTGAGACAGGTATGATTTTTATCTTCTGTTATATATAAATTGCCAGGATCAATTTAATTTGATGTAGCTTCTTTACTTTATCCAATGGCAGGAATGCAAAGTAGCCTCCTTGCCTTGGCTCTTGCTAATCAGTTTTTCCCAGATCCAATAGTGAGCGTGCCTCCCGCAATATCTGTAAGCTTTTTACTCTTTATATGCTCTTTATTTCTACTCAGATATGTTAGCAACTTAAACTATGTAAGGATGGTTTGAACCCCAGACCCTTACCCTTTCCCACTCTTATCGCCTGAGCTAATCAAGTGGCTGCTTTTCTGTTTCTTTATTTACTGCCCTGTGCTGTGTGAACTTGTATGTTGTCATGTTTGGCATCTGGCCATCTGCTACGCACATTTTTACTGAAGCATGGCAGCAAGGCTGATTGCTTCATTATGGTGCAAAATAAAAGGGCCTGATGTACCAACAATATAGGGCATGTTTGATAAGTGTATTGTTGTTTGACTATCAAGGTATGTTTGACACATATAATATGTGAGAAGGAAAAAAAATAAGAATGTCAATAGAAATGACTCTCAAGCTCATATGAAATTAAAAAAAACATAATAAAAAATGGGCAACTGATGTTAACAAGGATAATATCCATATTTGAAAAAAAAAAATATCAATCTTGTTTCTGAGCTTTTTAATTCCTTAGGCTGTTGCAATATAACTAGTTAATTCTGCTTGCAGACTGTGATTATGTCTCTGATGGGATTCTCTCTCGTAATGCTTTGGAGTAAAAGGAAAGACTAGGAGGTGGATGAAATGCAGCACCAGAAAGATGCACAATATTTGTGAATTGTGACTTCCTTTATTTATGTGGCCTTCGGTAGAACTGGTGACCCTGGGAATATTGAAAATTTTAGGCAGAAGCTTTTGAAATCCGTCCCCTGCGGAAATGTATGTGGGGGAATGGAAAGAATAAAAAATAGCTTCCGCACCAATGGACTTGTAACCATGTGATATGAAAGCTTCTTAATAAGTGGAAGGTTAAAGATTCGATTTACTCATTTGCTTGATGACCTCAGACTACTAGTGTCTGCCTCTATAAGTTAAAAGGGAAAAAAAATTCAGCATTTATTTATTTATTGTTGCTTTGTTTTGCCTTTTCGTTTTTGGCAATTTGCCAGCTTGCATGGATTAGAAGTTAAGCAAGCCCTTTTTGGAGCCAAGGTTATAATGATCCTAACAAGCCTAGCACATATCTCTGTTTTCATGGTCCTTGAAGCCCAGGTTTGTGTGACTGGATCACTTTCACACCCATATTGGGTCTTTCAATCCAATTATCATGGGCTTATCTCTGACTCTATGGGGCTCAACAAATTCTGTTTTTAGGACAATTTTGTATAATTCAACCTTTTTTTAAAAGAAGAATTAAGACTCCCTTTCGTTGCAAGTAAGAGCTTGAAAAGAAATAGAAAAATGAAAAGAAATATTTTCCAGAAGGGGGAAAAAGGAAATTCCAACAAAACACTCTTTACCAAATTAATATTATTAGGAATGGATATTTCTCTAGAAAATGAGAGATGAACATTTATGAGCTTTTTTTGAATGGAAACTGGAATTCATTAAGTTGCAATTAAGAACTTAATACAAATCAAAGGGGAAACCCCAAATCAATCATCAACGACCGCCTCCTCTAACGAAGGTGGTGGTTGATCAAAAAAGACAAAAGCCTCCGTAATAGAATGCCCTAATCTGGTAAGATGATCAGCATCTCTATTCTGTTCTCTAGGAATATAATTCAACAAAACATGTCAATTCCTAGATAACCATAATCTAGCTTCTACAATAACAACACTGAAAGGGTGGTATTGCTCTCCACCTCTCGTTAACAAATTGATTGCCTCAATGCAATCAGTGTGAATAAGAATGTTTCTGTAGCCTCTGCTCCAACATTTATGAGCTTTGATCCCAAAAATATCCCAACATGATGTTGCTTCCTCTTCTTCCTCTCCCGTCTCCCCCTATTTTATGGTTAGTGCCATGACTAGAATTCTGTGCATTATTTTGTTCAGAAAATTATTCATAGGCCTCATGTAAAAACAATTAAATAGAAGCTGAGTTGCATAATTTATAAGTACTTTGTTATCACATACAAATCCCAGAATACCTTGGAATCTTTATTTTTTTTAATTAAAAAAAGGATCTTTGTGGTGCCTGTGAAAAAAGAACTCAAGCTGTACTCAACTATGAAGCACCCTTTTTGAGAAAAACATCATCAGCTAAGAACTTATCCCACATGCCTCAAAAGATCTGGTTGACTTGAAATAAAGTGTTGGGGTTGCAACTTCCTACCAACTCATCAAGCATTTGAAACTTTCTTGTAAGTTTACATTAACATGAAGGAGACTCTAAAGATCATAAATAACCTATTACTTCAGGTTCCTGTGACTCAATTCAATTTAGCAGTTAGTTGAAATACCTTTTTTCTGAGGGAATCATCAATACAGGGGAAAAGGAGAAAAATTAAAAACAGAGACACAACCCAAGAAACAAGCAGACCCCTTCTTAAATTTGCATCAAAATGTGGTCCATAATTTGCAACATGATATTGTGAAAAAGTTGTTGCATCTTTTCTACGCCTTGTGGGGGCTCTATTACTTCCATTATTATGAAAGCTTCCCCTGTCCCTCAAAACCCTCTATTCATTTAAAGTTCCTCTGACTCTTGAACCGAGTACTGAAAAATCATATCAGAGCTATCTAGCTAGCTAATTGTCACACAGCCCTAATAAACCTATACATATATATAACAAAAAGGTTCTTGATTTCTTGTTTGTTTGAATTGAATTGCATTATTGACATTTTTCATGGGATTGGTGTTGATTAAGATGAAGGCCCTCCATGTGAATATATTAATGGAGATGGGCCAGAGCTGGGGAATTTAAGGAGTACATATAGGTTATTGAATGATTAGGAGCAACTCAACTGTTTGAAACAATGTATTGATTAGTAGTCTTCATGATGAGGAAAAGAGAGAAAGTGTGAGAGTTCAATAAGATCCTCAAATATATCTAATCAGCATTTGTTTCTCCATTCTCGTGAGCTTTCTTTTTTTCAGAAGACAAAAAGATGATAAAGATTTTGGGCCTCTGCTTTTTGCAGAGAGACTGCTTTTATATTATTTGACCTTTTGTCAGTGTTGAAATTAGGTCCATCTTATTTTGTGTTGTGTGCGAGTGTGTGTGGGTTTGGCACTCATAATTTTTTCCACCAGATTGCTACCCCACTCACCTTCTTTGCTTTGGCACCTCTGCGCCTGTGTTCAGTTTTATGTGCGCCCTTTTGGTTTCAATCTTCAAATCCCATTCTTTTTCTATTAAAAGTAAATTGACAATTTTGATATTTTTAAAATAAGGCTTTTGGTATCATTTTCAAAATTTTACGTGTTTCATCAGTTTATCTTTTCAAATGCCACCCTTCTTTGCATTAATCTCAGCATTGGGCTCTGTGGTACCCATCGGTTCTAAATAAAAAAGTTAGATAATTAATTTTTAGATATTTAGAAAATTCATTATCTGTAATTAATGTGTGCTAGTTTTATTAAAGGGTTAATGGGTAATTTTGTCTCAGAAGTTATCACCGAGGGATCATTTTATCTTGGAAGTTTTTTGTAGAGTAATTTTGCCTTGAAAGTGTCAAAAGTGAAGTAATTTTGCCCTGACTGTTATTTCAGTTAATTTTAACCGTTAATTGACCAAATATGCAGAACTGGTAGTTCACATGTCATCCACATTATTTTTGTTAAGGTGCAAATTTACCTTAAAAGTCCATGTGTCATCTACTTCATTTTTTTCAACATTAGATTTAACACTTCTAGCCAAATTTACACCTTAACAAAAATAACGTAAATGACATGTGGATTGTCAGTTCAGCATATTTTGTCAACTAACGATCAAAATTGACTGGGATAACGGCCAGGACAAAATTACTCCACTTTTGATACTTCCAAGACAAAATTGCCTTCTAAAAAACTTCCGGGACAAAATTACCCCTTGATGACAGCTTCCGAGACAAAATTACCCCTTAAACTTTTATTAAAATACCCTATTTAATATATACAATCAATAGGGATAGTTGGGAAAAACATAAATTTTGGAGATAAAATAAATTAAAGTTTTATATTCAAAATTAGGGTAAATATAACTTTTGGTCCCTTAAGTTTGACTTAATTTTGGTTTTGATCTCTCAAATTTGAAATTGATGGTTTCGACCCCTCAAGTTTACTTTATTTATCACCGTTAGTCCCTTAAGTTTGAAAAGGACTTGGTGGCGCCTTTGACAATGTTAATGCGTCTGACGTGGCGCTAACATCGTTAGGGTTACTACAATTTTTGGTGCATGAAGTTTGACTCGATTTTGGTTTTGGTCCTTCAAGTTTGAAATTGATGGTTTTAGTCTCACAAGTTTACTTTGTTTATAATTGTTTGTCTCTCAAATTTGAAAAGGACTTGATAGCACTTTTAACGGCGTTAATTTGTCTGATGTAGCGCTAACACTGTTAAAATAGCTTATGTGTCATACCTTTTATGATATTTATATGGTAAATGTACTACAATATATTATATTGTGCTAAAAAAAAGGAAAAAGGGGCATCAAAACGAAACACATGAACCAGAAATAGCTTATGTGTTATGCCTTTTAGGCTCATGCGTTTCGTTTTGATGCGCTTTTTTCCTTTTCTTTCCATCACAATTTAATATATTATAGTATATTTTTCATATCAGCTGTCCTAAAAGGCATGACACATAAGATGTTTTAATAGTGTTAGTGCCACATCACAAGAATTAATGCCGTCAAAGGCACCATCAAGCAAGGTAATTAAGCCCAGACCAGTTACTGAACCGGTCAGAATACTGAGTCAAGGGTCTATGAGTTAAACCAAAGCTAAACTGAGACTAAACCAGTGAGAAAGTGAAGATTTCAAGGTTATTAATATGAAATTATAAATAAAATAAAAAATCGATTTAAAAAAAAAGATGAACTTGGTTAATTCCAGAACCGGATTGGTTTCCCGACCAGTTCGTCGGTTTTCGGGCCGAATCGGCCGGTCCAATTTGGATTTCATAACCTGACCACCAAGTTCTTTTCAAACTTGAGGAACCAATAATTATAAACGAAGTAAACTTGAGGGACCAAAACTACCGATTTCAAATTTGGGGACTAAAACAAAATCGGGTCAAACTTCATGGATCAAAAGTTGTATTAACCCTAACGGCGTTAATGCCATGTCGGACGAATTAACACCGTCAAAGGTGCCACCAAGTCCTTTTTAAACTTGAGGGACTAACGGTGATAAACAGAGTAAACTTGAGGGACCAAAACCACTGATTTCAAACTTGGGGATCGATCCAAAATCAGATCAAATTTTAGGGACTAAAAGTTATATTTACCCCTTAAAATTAAAACAAACTCGTTAACTAGTTTCCACGTTTAGCAACAGAGGGAGTATCTAACTAACAAGGGCCCTTTTAACTGGAGTTGGGACGAGTTCAATTCTTTTTAAATAAACTTTCATATTCAAACTTTACCAATTAAAAAGTATACACGGTTAACCAATGACAAATAGTTCAAATGATTCTAGGCTTATTCTTAGATAAAGTTTAAGAGTTTGAGTATGAAATTTTAGGCTTATAGCATGAAATTCTAAAGGAAAAATATAAAACTTTTTTAAAAAAAATTGGAACCCGGGCCGAACCGGTTCGTCGGTTTCCAGGCAGGACCGGACCGGTTCGCCAGTTTCCGGGCCGGATCGGCCTGTTCGGTCCGGATTCCTGAACCTGGGTCTCATCATAGAAAGGGCAAGGTTGGAATTGAAGACATGGAATTGCAAATCTTAGCTATTTGGGTGGAATTGAGTTTGATGGAATTAGCCCCATTTGGCTTCCATGTGGAATTAAATTCCATGAGCATTTCTTTGTACCAAACATGCACAACTCATAGAATTGAATTCCAATTCCAATTCCATGCCTTCAATTCCACCGTACCAAACAGGGCATAAGAGTATGATCCAACCCAACCTTGATTTGAATTAGTTGTGACTCAACTCTACTCCTATAAATTACTACATCTTGTCCTTAATATAAGACTCAATTGATTTTTTTTGGAGAGATTAAGAAGCTAAATAAAGTACTTTAAAGTATTTATATTTATCCATTTTATATCAAACTAATCTGTTTGACTTATAAATTAATATATAATCTAATAATACGCAACATATTCTATAATTAACTAGCTTATTTAGCTTCCTTAATCTCTCCAAAAAAAATTAATTGGATCTTATATTAAGGACCGGATAGTACTTATTATCATTAAAAAAGGAATATTAGAAAATTTATTCTCCCTAATTAATTTTCAATGATAGATTAGCCGGCCTAATAGGAGAAAAATAAGTGAAAAAGAAAAGATTTGAATGGAAAGATGTTTGAATAAGCAAGGGGGTTTTGGTTATTAAAATGGACATGATAACTAAAAATAAATGTAACAAGTGGATTGAGTGTTAAATCAAATCAAATGTTTGATTCTTGGCGATCACTACATTTATTTCGTTAGGTAAGAGATTATGATGCAACCTCCGACAATTCCTAAATGGCTCATAAACTTCTTTGCCTTCCTTCATTTATTCATTCACACTTCATTTCCCATCTAATTCCTGCTTTTCATACCCTTTGCATGTTACTCCACGTACAATCTCCCACCTATATGTTCCCTTTCTTTATTTTTAGAAAGTTAATACTCTCTTCGTTTTTAATATAAGATCCGTTTAATTAATTTGAATAAATTAAAAAAATTAGTTAAATTAGTTATTTATAAAAAAAAATGTGTACATATTCTCCTAAAATACACTTTTAAACCATTTACATTGAAATTACCTCTTGATGCAAACTCTCTTAATATTTGTTATCAATAGGGATAATTTATAAAAAAAATAATAAATATGAGGGACAAAATAGATTGAGACCTTAAATTTAGGAATAAATATGACTAGATCTTATATAAATATCCGAAAGTAGTACTTAATTATTCCATTAAGAACCTTGTTACTAAAATTATTGCTTTGTTTGGATGGAGAAAAAAAGTTGGGTGGAAAGAAAATAGAGAAAAAAGAAAACTGAAGAGATAATGGTCTGCTTGATTTTCTATTTTTAAATCAATCATTTAAAAAAAACTGAAAGCTTATTTGAAAATATGTTTCTGATTATGTGTGCTATAGGACACCAGAAAAAAAATAGTTAAAAAAAAAAAAGACAGAACATGTTCGATATCCATGTTTAGTTTTTCCCCCCTACAAAATTGGAAAAAAGACCGAGAACATTGTATTTTAATAAATGAAAGTCATATTGATAAAATAAACTATTCTTTCACCATTTTAATTATGTTTTCCAAAATAATGATTCAAATACATTTTTTTTATTTTTTTTACTTCCAAAACTAGCTTAAAGTTATTCTACAAAATTGTTCTAAGAACATATAAATATAGAAAAGAATCAAACAAGGCCAATGTTATCACTCCTCTTATTTGATGAAGGAGAGAAAATATAGAAGAAATAGAATGGGCAAATGTCGATCACAGTGACAATCATATCCTTATATCGGATTCATTACATTTCATACCGTCATTTATAACAAAACTATATAAAAATAAACATTATCAAAATATTTTCAAATAAAAATATTTAAAAATATATATTTTCATATTTGTATATTTTAAAATCAAATAATTTTGTACGTTTAAAAATATATTGTAAAAATAAAATATAAAATATTGAAAGAAAAAATCAAAATGATGTATGTTTCAAAATATTTTTTTTATACATGTATTTATTTAAAATAAATTGAAAGAAATATATTTTTCATATTTGTGAATGCACTTGGTGGAGTTGGTTAGAATGAGAGAAGACGACAGTGCAGGTCGCTCGATGAGGTTGGCCGGAAACAGAAAACAATATGGTGAAGAGAAAAGCTGGGGGTAAATCAGTAAATGTGCTTGGAGTCCCTTATTTCCCTCAACTCTTTTTTTCTCTTTCGCTTTTGTTCGTTTGTCTTTTTTTAAATTTGATTATGCGTATAATTTTTTTTTAAAGTTCAGAGTATAAAATGTTTTTGCCTCTCCTAATAAGTAAACTTTTTATAATTCAATACTATGTTATCCTCCTTGCTGGATAAGGATGTTTACCACTTTATTATACTCCCTCTAATCCTAATTATAGAACGTATTTATCTAACTTTTGAGAAATCAATGATAGTGGTTAAATTAGTTAATCATATTTATTTTTCTAAAATAACCTTATTTAAATTTAAAATAGCATCCAATTACGTTGATTCTCTGTTTTTTCTTGTACCTCTCCTGCCTCACACACAACTTCTCTAAGCTTTCACACAATCCAGCGTTGTCAATTTCCCTCAACAACTTTTGATATACTTTTATTAAATTATTAATGTGTTTAATTATTATTACGAAAGTATCAATAGGGGGTATTTTAGGAAGAAATTGATAAAAATTAAAATTTTGTCTTATAATTAGAACCAAGATCAATTCTTAAATATTGTCCTATAATTAAGACCGGAGGAAGTAATTAATAGCTTGTTGGTTCTTTTCTTCCCTCATCTAGACAAAAAAAATTTTGGAAGAATTACCATCAGTCCCAAACAAAAGAAAAAAAATAAAAAAATGGTCACTTGAAATCTCAAAATGAAAAAATGATTTCATTGACAACATTAGGTGCGGGTTATTGACAACACCAGGGGTGCCATTGACAAGTTCTTGATACCATTTTTTTATTTTAAGATTTCAATGGACTATTTTTTTTTCCTCTCACTTGAGACCTGACTATAATTTTCCCAAAAAATTTCAATATTCCCACATTTTTTTCTTCTCATGTTTTTTCGCCCTCTAAACTTCTTCTCCTATTCAAATATGGCATTAAAATTTAAAAGTATGGGAATCAAATTGTCCGATATATTTTTTATGGTCTTGAGTTTTAACCTTTTTTCTTATAGAAGTTTAGGTAGTTGAATTGCAGTGGCTTACTTGGATTAATATGGATGTTATGGCTCAAAATATATTTATAAATGTACCAACGGATTGTCTTTGGATCGGTACTCGCAATTTACAAAGTCAATATAAAAAGTATATTCATAAAAGAAATACAACAACAATAAAACATTATTCTACTATGTATAGACGGGATATTCATAAAAGAAATAATAAAAAAGGTTTTGGGGCATTCGATTTCACTATGTTTTTTCCTACTCCCTTTAATTCTTCATATAAGACATTTTTTTTATGAGTTTTTTATTTTTTTTTATAAAGTAGTTTTTTGATTGGTCCTTAAGATAGGACATACAATGTAAAGTTTGGTAAAGCATTTATGATTGATTTTTAAAAAATTTCTGCATCATTATTTTATTCATTTGGGTGGCATGTTTGAGTGCAGGTTAATAACTTTAATTAAAGATAGTTTGAGAATGGTATAATAATTTTTGAACAATCAAGGCTCTTAACTATTTTAATAACATTTTTAATCTATATGAACCATTAAAAGTATTTTATAAATAAAACCAAAAATACACTTTATTCGATTCTTATTATAAGGCAACTTCTAAAAGAAATAAATTATCCTAATTACTCATTCCATCCTTATTTATAAGGTCAATTTTTTTAAATTGGTTTGTCCCCTTTTATAAGGTTCTATATGGGGTTATCTTAATATTAAATACATTTTTACCAATGTTATCATTCATTAATGGGTTAAAGGGAATTTTTGCTTCTGAAGTTTTCGCAAATAACAATTGGACATTCGAAATTGTTTTTTTAAGCAATGTCGCCCCGTGGTAATGTCACCCAATCCTAACAGACACGAATGGTAATAGTTGACTCAATTAAGATAAGGTTGCATGCATGCCCACCTGCTATTCACCTCACTTTTTTTTTTCAGATCAGATTATAAAAAAAATTAACCCATAGTTGAAACCTCTTCTCCTATCGCTTGACTCCAAGCTCTCCCTCTTCCTCAGACTCTCTGCTCTCTGGTCTCCACTCATTCCTATCGTTGCTAACATCGATGAACCTCCACTATATATAGGGTTCCTCTTTGCTGCCACTCTTAGTCTCCATCAAACTCCCTCCGCCTTCGGGATTCGTAGCCCCATTATCAGATCTCTACAAACCACTCTTCATCGATCAATGCCCTCAATATCCTCCATGCCTGTCGATCTCTGCCTCTTACCACCTCTGGAGATTTCTCACCCAAGATCTATTCTCCTTTACCCTCTTTGATGGTACTTGAATTTCAATCTATCTTATTTGAGTTAAAAAGGCAGAGATGGAACAAGCAAAGCATGAGCCCGGAATTTGAAAAAAACATGGAGCCGCCACCAAAATTTTAAAGTTAGGATAATTTTGAAAACCTTTTTTGAAAATGGAAAACTGGTCTAAAAAAACATTTAGGGTTCGGGAGTCGATTGTGTATGGGGAAGGTGTTAGGCATCCCACAACACCCATTCATAAGAATGGTTACCCTAAGTTAATTATTTAAAAATATTATGGCCTTTAACTTTATTATAATGACCCAAATAAAAAAAAAGAATATTTATAAAAATGAAATGAAAAAACTAAAGAAAAAGAAAAAAGGGAACATTTATTTACAATAAGAAAATAAGAAAAAAATATTTATTTACAAAATTGGACTTTTATCTAGGATGAAAACCTAGGGCCTACGTACCCTTTAGAAAGATCAAAGCTCACATAGTTCAAGGGGTAGAAATGCATGTCACTTTGTTTGTGTTTTTTTAGAAAAAATGTTTATTTCATTTATTTGAGAAAAATAATTTTTTTATTTGGTTTGTATTTTTTTTTATTATTTTAAAAAAACATTTTTTTTATTTATGAAAGAACTTCTTTTATTTTTCATGAAAGAGATCTTTTCCATTTTATTTTTATTTATAAAAGTGTGTTAAAATATTTTTTCTTCTTTTTTTGAAAGAGGACCTAAGAAAGAGATGAAGAAAAAAGGAAGAAAAAATAGCACAGGTTAAACAAAATGGAAGTCAAAGGTGAGGAGATTTATACGTACATTTTATCCTTTGAACCCATTATAACAAGAGATAGGGTGATAGAGTCACACATACCTCTTGATCCAAATGCCACACATCCAGCAACAATACATAAGACAATTCAATGAGGCAATGGAAAGCAAGTCCACATAGCTCTTGATCCCAGATTTGAAACGTCCAGCAAGGCCAACATATATGAGAGCAGGTGGTTCATGCAAATGTTGAGTCATCAAGATAAACACAAAGCCAAGTACAAAGTCATAAAACATTACAGTGGTGAGGAGAGTTAGTCAAATTCATCATCTTGCACATATGGCTAAATATTATCAAAAAGCAGAGCATGCAAATTTAATCACAATCAAAGAGCAGTGAGCAAAATAAGATGGGCTCTTATGTTAACTACCCTCCCCATGAGAATTATGTATGAGCAATAAAATTAACTCTCTACCTTGCCTCCCTCATTCTCCCAAAATTTTTGTCTCCTTGCTTCAACCCTTGCACTCCTATTTATAGTCTCAAGGTAAGGTTTTCTTCATAAATATTCCTTTTTTTTTATTTTCGTTTTTTGATTTTTTTTTGTATTTTATGTTAAGAACTACCTAACTTGACCCAATCACCATCAATGGAGATTTTTTTAATTTTGGTTTTTTTAATTTTTTTTTGTATTTTCTATTGATAAAACTTCCTAACTTAACCTAATTATCATTAGTGGAGATTTTTTTCATTTTTAATTTTTTTTTCATTATTCTCCCCACAAGTAACTTCCTAATTTAAACCTATCAACATAAATGAGATTTTTTTCATTTTTTAATTTATTATTTTTCCTTAATGAATGACAGTGCTAATCATATCAATGAGGGGATTTGTTTTAATTTTCTTTTTTTAATTTTTTTTCTTTTAATGATGATCGCCAATTTGGACATCGATCATCATTAATAAGAGGATTTTCTTAATTTTTCTTGCTTTCATTTTTTATTTCTTTTTTTCTTCCAATGATAATTGCCAATTTGGATACCAATCATCATCAAGTATTTTTGTATTTTTAAGTGGGGCCCAGACAAAATAGGATGTTCACACACACGATTTGTAGAGAATAACAAAAGACTGGTTGATGAGAGTCAAGATTTGGATGATTTAAATTTAATTGTTTTTACTCTTATTTCATTTTAAAAATTGTTTTAATGTATGTATAATCTAAAATAAGGGTAATCTCTTAATTATCATTTTTTAAAAATAATTTTTAATTAAAATTGTTTTGATAATCATTAGGCGAAACTTTTAAATTTGAATTGTTGAAATTGTATTTGAATGATGTAGATCTCACCGCTACAATGAACACCAAAATTGGACACAATAAAATTTAAATGTACAACATTGTTACTAACTTGACTAAATTTTATGGCCTTGGATCTGCTTACTTAGTTTGGGAAAAAAGGGAATCTGTGTAATTACTAATTAGATAAAGGTAAGTGGGCACAACTTGTCCTTGTTTGAGGTCCTATGTATACATCCTTTTTTGTCCAAAGTAGCAAGATGTTGGATAATCTCACAAAAATGTGAAGAATCTTAATAGAAAAAAGTATTATAAAGCTATTGAAAGAAAAGGTCCCTCCAAAGGCATTTCAATTTGAAAACAAAGAACATCCCCCTTCATATTGATCTCGAGGGCTCCATCTTTATCTCTTTTTCGTGGCTCAATTATAGATTCTGGGCGCTATTATTATTATTATTATGAGCAGCCTAGATTTGCGTTTGCAATAATAAATAGTACTCCTCAGTCAGGGGTTATGATTCTCCCTTTTATTTTTCCCATCCGCTCCCATTTTTAAACTCAAAGCCATGTAGTTTTGGAGTAAAAAAACTAGGGAAGCCTTTATTCCTTTTCTTTTTCTGTTTTTAAAAATTCATCCATTACTGTGAAATATTTTTTTAGAACTTATGATACTAGGTGCTATTAAAAAAATACTTTCAAATGATAGGCATTAAATACGGGGTGTCACAAAAAAAATATATTTTAGGATGCTGAGTGTACTAAAAATTAATTTAATATATTGAATGCTACTGAAAAAAATTCTACAGTGATGGATGACTTTCTTTCAGAAGAAAAAAGGCTTCTTTAGCTTTTTGTTACTCCAAAACCACGTAGTTTTGAGATAAAAGATGAGAACAAATTGAAAAGTAAAGGAGAGAATCTTAATCCTCTATTAGGTGACTTTAAGGAAACTTTAACTAGCTAAAAAGTGTGTTATTCCTTGTTACAAAGACTTTGGAATTCCATCTTAATCATTTCAATTAATAGGAAAAAAACTTCAAAACGTGTCTCCATGCATAATTTTATAATACTGTTAGTGTTAATTTAATAATGTTAAAAAGAAAGCAGCACAACAATATAAAATAAAATTAGTTTTGTCGGGATGCTTTGGCATTTGATATTGTCTCATGTACTAATGAGGAAAGACGTATATACGAGCCCAATTTTTTCAAAAAAATAAAACGCTAATGATTTTGCAATAAAATTAAACTGTTTTTAAACTAATGATTTTGCCATTGAATTTAATTTCTAAAAGCTAAAATAGTAAAAGTGGTTTTGACTTGTCATGATCTTGGAGTTTGATTTTTAAGATTTTTAAACTTGATATGTTAGATAAAAAATATCTTTATAATACTCAGACAGTGTGATTATAATTTTAAAGAAAATCATCATTAATAATAGAAATTATACGTCATTGAATGTCACTTTCCTTACGTAATATCCTTGAATCATTAAAATATTAAAAAGTAGAATATAAAATTATTATAAATCATCCATCATAACTCAATATATATAATTATCTTAGTATACTAATATTTAATTTAATATATTTAATATGTGTGTGTGTAATAAAATTTTCTATGAGCGGGTTATCAATGGGAAAATATATATTGTGTATTGAGTATATGTATATATATATTCCTTTTTTGATAAAGAAAAGACCTGCAGCCATCTAAAGGCTCTAACACCAAAGCATCCACATCCTGTTGAATAAGTTGACATAGTCGTTCCGAAGGGGCCATGACCTCCTGAAAGTTGCCACCCATGCCCCAAGCATCAACTACCAGGGCATCAGCCACATCGTTAGCACCACGATCATAGTGAACCAGATCTACATTCCAACTCTTGTTGAGCAGTCCACAAATCTCCAAGAAAACTGAGTAATCAGGGTGCCCATCAGCCACATCAGTCCGTAACAGAGCCAGGACCTCTCTACTATCGCTCTCCACTACCAACGACCGAATGTTCTTATCCCAAGCAAGCTTTAGAGCCCACAAAATGCCCCATGCTTCAGCTGTAATCACAGAATCATATCCCAATCTAAACATAAAGCCATGCATGAAAACCCCTAGATGATTCCGTACGAGCCCGCCACAAGTACAGGTTCCAGTATTTGGATCGAACGATCCATCAACATTATACTTAAACACGCATTTGGGAGGGGATTACCACACCGTTGAAGACCTAGTCTCTATCCACCATCTAAGAAGTTTAGGCAAACCCTAAGAAAGACAAGCCTGGGACCAAGCCAAGATCTACTCTGTACACCAACCCTTATTATTAAAAACCCGATCATTCCGCCTAAGCCATACATGACGGTAGAGTACTGCAAACCATAGGCGAAACTCATGACTTCGTAACGAAACCCGATGTTTAACACACCAGCTGATCCAACGCCGATGTTGTACAAAACCAAAAAATCGCCCATGAACACCCTTCGGCAAGATCGCCTCCCAAACTCCACGAGCACTAGGGCAGTCCCTAAGTGCATGCAATAAGGTTTCTAGCTCCGATCCACCGACATCACATAAAGTAGTAGATTGCATCCCACGAGCATAGTGTGACATATTGGTGAGGAGCCTACATGACCACAAAGCCACAAAAACATATGGTAATGTTGTGGGAGCCGCAGCTTCCAGACACATCGCCATAGAACTTCATTTTGGGATAGATTCTGGCCAATGAGTTGACCATGTATGTTCTTGACAGAGAAACGACCATCTGCTGTCCAACGCCAAACTGGAACATCACACCCCTTTGAACGACCCACCTATTGTCTTCGTATGGCATCGAGGACATGCTCTGGAAGATAGTGACCAAATTTATGCCACGCCCATGCTGCTGTGGATGTCAAGCAATCTACAACCTGCCAATCGAAAACATTTGTAGGTAAAATACTAGTGGCCAAATTCTGAAGGGAATCCAAGTGAGGAACCTAGACGTCCTTCCAAAAGTTCGTATTAAGACCATTCCGTACCCTCAAACCTACTCCAGAGTGAACTGCTTCCCAGTTCGTGCGTATGCCCTTCCAAGTCCTAGACTCGGCTCTACGTTTTTCTACTACTGGGATCACATCATAACCTACCTTGTATTTCTCCCGAAGGAACCGCACCCACAATAAATCTCTCCGAGAAATCAAAGACCAACCAAGTTTAACCATAAAAGCATTATTCTGAATAGTAGCTTTATGAAGACCCAAACCACTAGCTTCTTTACGTCCGCAAACATTATTCCAAGACACTAGATGAACTTTACATGAGGAAGAACTACCTCCCCACAGAATGCGTCGACACCGTTTATCAATTTCGTTACAAGTCTGGACAGGTAGAGGCACCGTTTGCATGGCGTATGAAGGTATAGCCGAAACCACAGAAGACACCAAGGTATGACGTCCAGCCAAGGAAAGAGTATTAGCTTTCCAACTAGAGAGGCGAAAGTCCATTTTATCTAGAATAAACTTATAAGTAGACTGAGACACCCTTTTGTGGAGTAAGGGCATACCCAAGTATTTGCCAAGATCAGAACAGGGGGTAAAATTCAAGAACTCACATATCTCCTTGCTACGAACCTGGTTCACATTTTTAGAAAAGTAAATCTTGGATTTGGACGAGTTTATTTTTTGACCCGAAGCTTTACAAAAGTCATCGAGAGTGGCCTTAATAATAACAGCTTGATCTATATCAGCCTTGGCAAACAAAATAAGGTCATCAGCAAATAATAGATGAGAAATAGGGGTACCTCTCCGACTAAGCCTGAAATAAAGCCAATCTTCATTATTAACAGCATCTTGGACCATATGACCGAAGCGTTCAATTGCCAAGACAAACAGGTAGGGCGAAAGTGGGTCTCCTTGTCTCACACTTCTGGTAGGCAAGAAATAAGAAGTAGCTGACCCATTCCACAAAAGCTTCATTTGGGGAGATGAAACAAAAGCTTCAATCACCTTACTAATATAGTCATCCTAAGAACCTTCAAGCAGTGAAAAATAAAATCCCACCGAATGCAGTCATAAGCTTTCTCTAGATCAATTTTAATTGCCATAAACCTACGCTTCCTCTTCAAACTATGCATCGAATGAATAATCTCTTTGTGCTAGAACGATATTATTAACACTCTAACGGCCCTACACAAAACTACACTGATTTGGGGCCACCATCAAAGGCGTAACTAGTTTTAGCCGGTTTGAGATAATCTTCGTTACAATCTTGTAAACAACATTACACAAGCTAATGGGCCAAAAATCACGAATGGTTTATGGGTGATCCACCTTCGGGATGAGGACAATTTGAGTATTATTTATGGCTCCCACCTTGCTAGGCTCTTCAAAAATTCCTCTTACCAAGCTAATCACAAACTACCCCACAATGTTCCACTAGCTTTGAAAAAACAAAGGATTTAAGCCATTCGGACCTGGTGCCCTTCAAAGGTCCCATTCTAAACAAAAGCACATTTGATCTCTTCATCTACCACCGATCGTCCTAGAGCCTCAACTAGGCCTCTTCCAGAGTCGGATATGTACACCCAAAAACCAACGGGTTAGACATAACACCCTCCTCTGAATATAATGTCTGAAAAAAGTTACTACCCATCTCCATGATCTCATCTCGTCATATGACCACTGCCTGGTGTCTAATTTTAGAGCCTCAATTTTAGTCCTCCAGCTCCTACCATTTGCTATAGAGTGAAAGTATCTAGTGTTGTGATCCCCATCCACAAACCACTTAGCCCTTGAGTATTGTACCCACATTAATTCCTCCTGCAAAAGAATTTCCTCCAATTCCCCCCACAATTTACCCCGTAATACCTCTAGTCTAGCTGTGGATCCCACTCAAGCGGTTGTATTATTTATTCCTTCAAGTCTTCGATACAATCTGTCCTTTTTCCACCCCACATTACCAAAGACATCCCTATTCCACCTCGTAACCTTTTGACAAAACTCACCCACTGCATGGTTCCAATTTTGCTCCACCCTCCAACTAGACTTCACAAACTTTGAGAACTCATTATGGAGAACCCAAGGTGCAAAGAACTTGAAAGGTCTCTGGTTATTTCTCTGTGCCCCCTACATGTCAGTTCTTAATAAAATTGGGCAATGGTCAGAATTAAATTTTGGTAAATGAAGCACTGAAGCATTTGGAAAGTTCTCATGCCATGCAGCATTAACAAACACTCTGTCAATCTGGTTGTGGCTCCTCCTACCACTCCACGTAAATTAAGGCCCATTAAATCCGATATCAATAACTTCACTGTCAACTACCCAGTCGTAAAATGCTTTCTCCATGCCACTAGACCCACGTGGGTGTCTACTCATTCGATCCCCCATGCTAGGTACGACATTAAAATCTCCAGAAACAACCCATCGACCATTAATGGTAGAATATAGCTCTCGAAGTTTAGTCCATAAATGTCAACGAGCAGCAAAGTTCGGGCTCCCATAGACGAAGGTTAATAACCAATCACTATCATATATATTGAAAATTGATTTTACACTCTCCATGAATGCTCTTACTGACAAACACACTTCTTGTTTTACTCCTACGTAACATTTGAAGGTTTTGTTTTTTATTTTCTTATTTATTTATATACTCTCTCAAAAACTACTTACAAGATTTGTTTAAAAATATTTTTATAGTTCTTAATATATCATGAAAACTTTCATAAAATGTATAAAATATTTATAAATTAATATTTGAGTTTGTAGATTCAATGCTAAATCTTCACATATGACCCGCAAATATCCTAAAAGAAGAAATATTTGACTTTGGGACATTGGTTAAAAACTTGGGAGAATTTCAGCTAAGTTCACAAGACCAAATTTATTTCAGTCAACTTCCATAACATTATAAAATATCAGTCAACCCCCAAAGAGAAAAATAAAAATAAATTTTGTGGGTAAAAAGACAATAATACCCTTTGCTTTATTTTGTTTAAAAAAAGTTTGATAGTCGCCGGAGCTCTGGCAATCGCCAGGCCAAAACGATCAATGCTGGTTAGAGCTCCGACCACAGAAAATTAATGTGTTGTTCATATGTTTGCTCAACTTGTTTATAAATAGTAAAACACTTGCAAATGAGACTTGTTCAATTTGTGTTGTTCATGTGTATAATCTACTTATTCATGAAGAATTTGGCACTTACAAATTGGACTTATTCATGATCCTACATTTTCTTGTTAACCTATTAATTTGTATTGTTTATATGCCTATTTCACTTATTTGTGAGGAGCTTGACACTTACAAATGAACAACACAAATTCAACAAGTCTCACTTGCAAGTGTGCAACTCTTCATGAAAAAGTAGAATCATCATATGAACAACACATTAATTTATGGTGGTCAGAGCTTTGGCCAGCCGGTAGTGGCTACTCCGGCATTGCAACTGCTAGTGATCGGTCTTCAAAGCTTTGGCGATGATTAAACCCTTCTCTTAAAAAATAAAGTAATGGGCATTATTGTTTTTTTACCCATAAAACTTTTTTTCATTTTGGCCTTTGGG
The DNA here is from genome assembly GCA_963242795.1 of Inga leiocalycina. Taxonomy (NCBI): domain Eukaryota; kingdom Viridiplantae; phylum Streptophyta; class Magnoliopsida; order Fabales; family Fabaceae; genus Inga; species Inga leiocalycina. The sequence continues at coordinate 43,602,667 of OY725332.1, forward strand.
GTTGACTGAAAGTTCAGAATGTTATGCGGGTTGACTGAAATAAATTTGGACTGGTGGAACTTAATTGAAATTCTCCCTAAAAACTTTGATGATGTTAAAATGTAATGATAAATTTTTTTAAAAATAAACTAAGGTCCCTTTTGGTTCGATCCCATTACACCTTGCAGTGTAGTGCAATATGATGCAATGGTAATGTAATGCAATATTAATTACAAGGGTAGTGTTTGGTTTGATTTTTAAGTAAGGTGCAATGAGTTAATATTTTAACAATTATTTAAAATTAATAATTGCAAAAAGTCTATTTTACCCTTAATATAATCTCTGTGGAAAAAATAGTTAAGAATCGGCGGCAGCGATGGAGATGGAGGAAGAGGTAGTAGTGGTGGCAGTGGCCGGGTGGCGGCGGCGAAGATGGAGGAGGAGGTAGTGGTGGTGGCGGTGGGCGGAGGCAGCGGCGGTGTAGGTAGTAGCGGTGGGCTGGCGACGGTGAAGGTAGTGTATGGCGACGGTGGTGGCGGAGGAGGTAGTGGTGGTGGTAGGGGGTGGAGGAGAAGGTAGTGGTGCGGCAGCGGGTGGAGGTGATGGCGGTGGAGGAGGAGGAGGAGGTAGTGGCGTTAGCAGTTGTAGCATGATGTATCAAATAAAATGAGATAAGTGAAACAAAGACATGAGAAACTAAAGGGTAAATTGGACTTTTTTAACCATGTAATGGGATGGTAATGTGGATTCATAGACGGAATGTATGAATGAGGATTACCAATGTTTTGGTAATTATCATTACTATGGTAAACCTTATTACCATGCTAAAGAGCAACCAAATACTCTTCTCTTGGTAATGCAATCATGATTACCATTGCAAACATGCAATGGGGTTAAATCAAACGGGTTCTAATTTTACACCTGCGATCCAGTTCAAAAATTCTACACTCTCTCTGATTTAAAATATAAGTTTCATTTAACTAATTTCACAATGATAAAAAGAAAGGAATTAAAAGTAGGTTAAGTAAATAATTTTTTCAAATAATTATATATAAGACATATATACCTAATTTGATCAGATTAAGAAAGTTAGTGTAATTAGCTAATATGACATATATTTTCTAAAACATCATAATCAACTTCCTTAATTCCCTCATTTCCTCTCCTCCTTGATTATTTTTGAAGGAACATAAATAGGGATAAATCAGGATAAGATTGACAAATACGAAAGTTATATTTTATATATATAACCAAAATAAACTCTCTAAATATGTTTTATATTAAAGACCGGAGAGAGATTATGCAGTATTTTTTATTTTACTCTCACTAAAAGTAGGTTGTATAATTCTCATAGTATGAATTCACCCTCTCACATTTAATTGATAACTTTTTTTTGAACAATACATTTAATTGCTAACCAATGTAAATAAAGAAAAAAAATTAATGATCTAGATGGCTATATATTACTATCAATTAAAACTTATATTTTGGATTGAAAAAATTAGAAAAAATAACTTGTACTCCTTCCGGTCTTAAATATAAAATTCAATTGATTTTTTTTAAGTGATTAAGGAAGCTAAATGAAGGATTTAATCACAGTATATATTGTGTATAATTAAATTATATATTAGCTTATAAGTTACCCATATTCATTTGGAGAAAAAATGATAAATATAAATATTTTAAAGTAATTTATTAAACTTCCATAATCTCTCCAAAAAAATTAACTGAGTGTTATATTTAAGATCAGATGTAGTGTTTTATATTTTAAACCAGAGTGAATGAATGGATAAAACCAAAAGAAACATTCCTTCAATGTAAGTTGCTTTTAATTACTTCAGTGTAAATTAAATCTTTAAAATGAACTCCAATGAATTTTAAAGAGGGTTAAATCTTCTCAGCATGTTGAAGTGTTGTTATTTTTTATAGCAGCACTGATTATCTCAAAGTAAGTTTTTGTACATCCAGATCCAGTAGTACCTTAAAATATTTTTCTTTTAAAACAGCACCTAATATCAAAGAGTAAATCTTGGTATTACCACGCTAGCATCTTAAAATTAAAATGTTCATTAGTGCTGAGAAAATACTTTAAGAATAAAAATTTAGTAAATTACATTGGAATACAGTGTACTAGGGAAGAAATACTTTAACGTGGCAAATGTATCAAAAATTATTTTAAAATATTGAGTATTCTTTAAAAGTATTTTAGGGTGATAGATGAAAAAAACTAGAATACCTTTCTTTTTGGTCTTGCCTTATATCCCTATAGTCCTATTTATAACGTAGAGATGGAGAATTTTTTTGCATATTATTTATAACTCATTTTGTTAAATTTGTCATATGAAAATACAATTTTATTTTTATTTTTTATTATACAAATTTTATTATGATGGGTAATGGAAACTATTTTAAAAAATAAAAAATTATTAAATTTTAAAATAAATTTAACAAGATTTTAACGTTTTTCTTAACCACTAAGAAATATGTACGTGGAAAATGAGTTATTATAAATAAGTGTAAGAAGTGTATAAATCAAGGGCTATCTCTAACACCTATTTCTCGTGTTTTGTACAACATGCAGCAACCATATTAATAATCCAAATTAGCTGACTCCAGCACAAGACACTAAAAGACAATTTCACTTGAACACTGACAATTCCTATAATGTCGCACATCACTTGAGAATAAACAAACGTTGATCTCGAAATTCGACTTGTATGCAAATGGCAATTTAAGCTAAGTGTCGGATTATGTAAGTAATCTTAATCTGGCAACTCGTATTATGCTTGATTCCCACGTCTTGTATTCCTCTGAATCTGTATTGTTTGTTTCTGGCAGCTTATGCTTTCATCTGCCCAGCAACTCAGCAAGGGCACAGTTCAAACCTTACGCTTTCATCTCTCTCTCTCTCTCTCTCCCCATGGAAGTTCAAATTAAGTATCGGTTTATTTTTTCATTTCTCTCTTTGGTCTTTTAAATTCAAATCTTCTCCGAATTCGATGGGGTTCAATTTTTTTTATATCTCATGTGTTTTTAGTTTTCGTCCTTTTAAATAGTTTAATGTAATCAAAATTGAAAAAATTTTTGCAAAGAGGACGATGCGGACCCACGATTTGATTACAGGACCGTCCCTCCGTGCAGAAAGCAAAAAAGCTTCTCTTTCAATTAATCTCTTCTCTCTCTCTCTTCTGTGTAGCACCAAAGTCAAATCACACGCTCATTTTTCTCTCTCTGCAAGTTACGAAAGGGGTTACGAAACGCAGCACGAACTCGAATTTTTCTGAAGCACGATTCACGATTTTTCAGCGTCATTCCCGGTTTCTACTGTTTATGCATTTCCACTTTCATCACTCTCATTCTTCCAATTTTGCTAATTTTCTAAAGGTTCTAGCAATACCTTGTTCGAATTTCGTTGCTTGAGCGACAATGGCCACCTCTGGTGGTGGTAATGTTAGAAATGGCGCGCATAATTACAGAAGCTCGCTCAAGTCGGACAGGCCTCTCTCTGCAAACTCCAACCTCAAGAATCATGTCAAGTCAAAGCCATTGTCTTCTACTGGCCAACGCCGGAATAGCACCGGCACCATCGGCGGTGCTTCGGCGGCTTCCAAGGACGACGCTGGAGGTCAGTTCCTGCATTTTCCCCTCTGCTAGCCTTTGCGTATAATATTGGTAATTGGTATACTTCATGGTTGGGAATTTGCGATCTTTCGTCTTGGGCCATTTCTGGGCGTTTGTTCGTTCTTGTAATTGCTTCCTGATTCAATAATTATAAATTACGCCCTAGTTGTATGGTCATATGGGGTTGAAAGTAAATGAGCTCTTCTAGGTTGTCTAATCACCAGCCAAAATTCCAGTTTGGAATGCTTACAAGGCTTCTAGGGCCAAAAATTCCATCTCCGGGGATTAACAAGATATAACTGAGTTTCTTTTTTTGGGCCAAAGATATAGCGTTATGAGTTGAGCATATAAATTAATGCCAATTGGAAATTTAAATTCTTCAAAGTGATGAATGTAGTTAGAGTGTTCCCAATGAAGATGGTTAGACCTCTTGATGGACTCTTTGAGCTGTAAAACCTACATGACATGACCTTGGTCTGGCCCAACCAAATTAAATTTTTATTTACAAAAGAAAGAAAAGAATGTAGTTAGAGCATTAGACTTGCAACAAAGTAAGACTGGGGGAGAACAAAAGAAAAGAAAAAGCGTAATATTTGTTGTTCAAATGGACTTGAAGTCGCCTATAACTATTGTAGTTAATCTATGTTTATTTTTCTGCAAGGATAACTGGGAGGCGTCTGTGCTGACTCGGGTTATAAATAGTGATCAAAACGTAAAAACACATGCAAATTTCATTGAATTTTTAAATTAGTCATCTTACTTGGCACTAACATGCTTGGTTGAAGTTCCTGGAAGAGTGAGAGTGGCTGTTAGATTGAGACCCCGAAATGCAGAGGAAATGGTGGCTGATGCTGATTACGCAGACTGTGTAGAACTCCAGCCAGAGGTATTCTAATTCAGTTTCAGAACTTGGACTCTTTTCTTTGTTGACAAATATGGTCTTGTGGATATCTTTGCATGGATCTTAGGTGGGTAATTCACACTAATCTAGCTTTATTGCAGCTCAAAAGGTTAAAACTTCGGAAGCACAATTGGGATTCTGAAACTTATGAATTTGATGAGGTACTCACGGAATTTGCTTCACAAAAGCGAGTCTATGAAGTTGTGGCCAGGCCTGTTGTGGAGGTCAGTATTTATGATAAAGTGATCTGTGATTAATCTTGCATTGCATTGATGATCACTTGATTTTGGAAGGTATTGATTGGAGCATAGCCGATTGTTTTTAGAATTTATGGTCTAAACTTGATGAATGTATTACGACAAAAAAGAAGCTAAGAAGAGCTATTTCTATTTAGAAAACAAGAGTTGGATTAGCCCTGCTTTTTCTTCTTAGGGGAGTTCCTTATATTAAAATATGTTAGTTCATCTTCTACAGAGTGTACTGGATGGCTACAATGGGACAATCATGGCGTATGGGCAGACTGGTACTGGTAAAACTTATACTCTTGGACGACTTGGGGAGGAAGACACTGCTGCTCGTGGAATAATGGTCCGCGCCATGGAGGATATTTTAGCAGTTGTCTCTTTGGAAAGTGATTCAGTCTCAGTGTCCTATATACAGGCACGTGGCATATAATGAAAATTAAGAGATTTGTGAATTAGGAACTGTTGGTAAATAAATTTCCAATTGGGGACCTTATTTAAAGAGTTGTGCGCACACGCCCATGCAAGCGCACACATTATATTAACATTAGCCATTCTTTTGGTTATCTCATTCCTGAATTGGAAATTTCTCTGCCTAGAATTCCTAAAACCGTAGCTATGCCTATTATTACTATCTTTGCTTTTTGGTTATAGATATGACTTTTTTTTGGGTATAATTGTCCGATTAAACTATCTTGAAAGTCATGAATTTGACTTTAGATGATTATAAAATATTTCATCTGTTAATACGATGTTATGGCTTGTGATGCTCCTGTTCAGCTTTATATGGAGACTATTCAAGATCTTCTAGACCCTGCTAATGATAATATATCCATTATGGAAGACCCCAAAACTGGCGATGTTTCACTACCAGGAGCTAAGCTAGTTGAAATTAGGGACCAGCAGAGTTTTGTAGAACTGCTAAGATTAGGGGAGGTCCACCGCTTTGCTGCAAACACCAAATTGAATACAGAATCTTCACGAAGTCATGCTATTCTTATGGTAGAAATCATTTTGGGTGATAATTGTGCTCTTTCATTCCTAGGAGTTATTGTGCAATATTTAAAAGTGTTGATATTTTATCTTGTTGGGGATTTGCTTTTAATTTGATTTATAGGTGCATGTAAAGAGATCTGTCAAGGGAAGGGATTCAGGTCTTTCGAGTGAAAATGGCAATCACTCACACATGATTAAATCATTAAAACCACCTGTTGTTCAGAAAGGCAAGTTGGTTGTAGTGGATCTTGCTGGCTCAGAGCGCATTGACAAGTCAGGTTAGAATATTTAGTTATGGAGATTTTGTGATGTCTCCATCTTCATCTCTTGTATGTGGGCTTGGTAAAAGCAGAAGCTATTCTTTGAGGCTACAAGCGATATTTCTCTGCGTTTTCCTCTAATGTTATATTTCTTTATGTGCACTAGCATTTATTTTCCATTTTACCTATTAGCCTCCTAATATTCCAATACCATATCTTTCTGCTTACTTGTCTGACATATTTTTTGTCTTCTATAGTTAAGATAAACATTGGTTAAATGTCAGAGATAAGAAGTTTCTTTAACTTCTATACTCTCATTATCTTTCTTGGTAGGAAGTGAAGGACATACACTTGAGGAAGCTAAATCTATCAATCTGTCCCTGAGTGCATTGGGCAAGTGCATCAATGCTCTTGCTGAGAATAGTGCACATGTGCCATTCCGTGACTCAAAGCTTACTAGATTACTGCGTGATTCATTTGGAGGTAAGAGTATTTGAATACAATGACCAAATCATTTTTCTTATTCTCTTTTGTGTTGATTGAGCTTAGCTTTCTGACTGTATGGCACTGTACCACCTACAGTGGCGTCTTATTTGTTGGAATAAAACTTTTGATTAATGGTTAATTGATGAATTATGTTGGAAAGCATTTGATGTCGAGTTAAGACTAATAAATGGTGGAGCTTGGGACACTTCAAGCAATATTATAACTTTTCAAGAATGGATAGCTAATCACTGTTAATACTTGCAAATTTAAAAATTATTTATAAAAGCATTTGTGGTGAATTTATCTGAAATTGCTTCATTTTGTTGGATCATTGTAGTCAAAGTTAAGTCTTGAGTGAGAAGTTTCATGAATAATTTAATCAGTCAATTCATTCTTGATTTATGGTATTGGTACTATGCAATGCATAATTTTTTCCCTCGTTTTAGCCAGATGCAATGCATATGCATTACAGGATTTGGCATGTTTGGTTTTCATAAACCAGATTTGTGGTAGATTGCAGTATGAGTTTCCTGACATCTAAAGCTTTAACAGGTACAGCAAGAACTTCACTGGTCATTACTACTGGTCCGTCTCCACGTCATAGGGGAGAGACTGCCAGTACTATAATGTTTGGTCAGAGGGTAAGTTGCTTATTCAATAACTTGTTTTCTGTATTCTCTCAACTTCCATGACCTACATCTGATAAGTGAGGTTTTGCTTTCGATGAATAAGTTAGTTCTGGATGATTTTATTGCTAACTGTCGCATGTTCTTTGTTTTAGTTTCTTTGACGTCCTGAGTTATGTATAGACTATTAGACTGAACTCCATAATTGAGATTGTGTAACAGTCATCAGTTTATTCAAGGAGATATTGCATATAATAAAATAAAAGTGGGTGTGATGTAATCATTATGAAGATGCTAAATACTTGTACCCTTTGTAGGCTATGAAGGTGGAAAACATGGTAAAATTAAGGGAGGAATTTGATTACAAAAGCTTATCTAGAACGCTAGACATACAGTTAGACAAACTCAGTATGGAGCATGAGAGGCAGCAGAAGGCATTTGAGGATGAGATTGATAGGTTAAGCAGAGAAGCAAAATGTCAGATATCTGAGGCTGAGAAACAGTATACTGATGCATTGGAGGTTTGTTTCCCCCCCCCCCCTTTTTTGGGGCAAAATCTGTATCATAAATTTGTATGTTTTGGGTTCTTTGAGTGCATGGAATGTGGTTAAGTTTTATGTCAGTTGAGTTATAATTTCTTGATGAAATGGACATTTTTCCTTATTCTCAGAAGGAAAGATTAAAATATCAGAAAGACTATTTGGAAGCAGTTAAGAAGCTTGAAGAGCAGATGGTGCAACGGAAGAATGAGAACTCTCATCCAACGTCAAGTGGAGAGGTAGTAATTTTTATAAGGAAAATACTTAGATCAAGTTCCTTATACCTATTTCGTCAAATTCTCCAATCACATATGACCATGTGTCATATTTTTGAATTATTATCATTTAAATATTGACCCATATGAAAAAAATATGACATGTGGTCATGTGTGATTGGAGAACTTGATGTAATAGATATAATAAACTTGATGTGAGTTTGGTCCTTTTTATTATACTGTATTTGGTCTCAAGCTGGTGAGAAATAGATTCCTTAGCAGAGTAGAAGATCAAGATATTTTGCAGATTAAAAGAAGAATCTGAATTGGGGGGAAGAGGTTTTCCAAACCATATCACTTTGTAACTAGGCCTGTTCTCCTAATTGAGCATGGGTTTCATGTTTTCTCGGCCAATAACATCGTTTCATGTTAAGTCATTGGTTGACACGCTTGTTTTTTTCCCTTGATTTCTTAGCTGTCCGCTGAGGAGGTAGCTGATCTGAAAAAATTGCTTCAGAAAGAGACTCTTTCAAGAAAAGCTGCTGAAGAGGAGGTCAATAGTCTCAAAATTCAAGTCACTGAACTGAAAAAGTCAGAGGTATATTTATGTTTCTCTAATATCTATGACTTCTTTGCATGCTCTTTCTTTATCTATTTGGAGTCTTGATTACTGTTCACTTGGATATAATGGTCATAGGCTTCAGGAAAGTCGGAGATTTTAAAACTTCATAAAAACTTGGAAGATGAAGCACGTCAGAAAGAGAAACTTCAAGGAGATATAGCAATACTCCAAAGTCAATTATTGCAGTTGAGCATTGAGGCTGATGAGGTAAGTAATATCAACACTGTACCAATGCCATAGTTGATCTTTTTTTTTTTTTGGGTTAATTAGTTTATCAGTTGTTATTTCAGAGGTTTTCTGTAAAAGAATGACTGTTTTTGCATCACGTCTTGTGTTCCTGATATCGTTTGCTTTCCTAAAAAGCTCTAAATTTGTTGACCTGAGCTCATTACTTGTATTGGCATTTATATCTTAGACAAGACGACAACTTGACAGAGACGGATCTGCAAAAGATGCTAGTGGTCTTGATTCTCTTTCCTCTCAAGTTAAACAACAACCACCTTCTGGTAATGGTGAAAAGGCCTCAATAGCCAAGCTCTTTGAACAAGGTAGCAGCATTACACATCGCATGCATTTACAATGTGACATATTTTGTTAATATATTACTGTGCCTAAATGAAATTTGATTTTCCTAATGATAAAAATATTCCTCAGTTGGGTTGCAGCGGATTTTGTCATTACTTGAAGCAGAAGATGCTGATGTGCGAATTCATGCTGTAAAAGTCGTAGCAAATCTTGCAGCTGAAGGTTTTCTATATTGCCTACTTGTGTTAAAAAATCATATCTTTGCTTCTCCTAGGAGAAAGACTGTAACGTGTGGAAGCAGGAAAAAAACTTGGCTAATATGTCTTGTGGTTTGGCTAATTTTATGAGAATTGAACAAATCTATGGAATATGTTAACTCAGTCTTTCTGATTAATAATAATGAAAAGTACAATCACAAAAGGATATTTAAAACTGTCATTGCTTCCATTCAAACCTTCTTGCCACACAATATGTATCACATATTAGGCTTGCTTTATTACATGAAGTTGCATCAAACAAGTAGGATTCTCTCCTTCTAAACTATATTTGTTGCTTCATAGACATCGTGTTATAAGATCCATTAGCATTAACATCTTTCCACCCTGGTGTTGTAGAAACAAATCAGGAGAAGATTGTAGAAGCAGGTGGTCTCAAGTCCTTGCTTTTGCTACTTAAGAGCTCCCAAGATGAGATCATACATAGAGTTGCTGCAGGTGCTATTGCAAATTTGGCAATGAATGGTAGAAATTCTCAACTGAAATCATAGCCAAACAACCTTGATTAGATTATCAATGCAATTTTGTTTTTTCTCTCAATCTGCATACTCATTCGGTGTCATAACAGAAACCAACCAGGAACTCATTATGGCACAAGGGGGCATTAGTTTGTTGTCAATCGCAGCAGCTAATGCTGAAGACCCTCAGACCCTACGAATGGTTGCTGGAGCTATCGCGAATCTCTGTGGCAATGGTAAACTTCTGATCTTATAATGCCTTATGATTATGTTAGCTGCCAGCACTGTAAATCTGAAGCTCATACTGCAATTAGAAATTGTATTATAATTCCCTGACTTGTTACCCATAATATTGAGATAGATGTAGGATTCAAATCTATCGACAACAAACTCATTGAGTTTGCCCGTTCTGCTAATTATAGTATATAATAACATGCACTATCAGTTTATAACTGCCTTTGGAATGCCTTCTAAAAGATTTTTTCCCCCTTCTACTGTCTTTGTACATGTAACAGAACCCATCCTTTAAGCAACATATTTAAATATTTAGAATGACAAGTGATTGGTATTGTGAAATGTGAAAAACAGATAAGTTACAAACAAAGCTGAGGGCTGAAGGTGGTATCAAGGCTCTACTCGGAATGATTAGATGCAGACATCCTGATGTCCATGCGCAGATTGCTCGTGGGATAGCAAACTTTGCGAAATGCGAGTCAAGAGCTTCTACTCAAGGTAACCAATTCATATGATGGATTACTATCTTATGTGATGAGATGGATATCTCAACCTTTGGCATGTTTCTCACGTCTTCCTTTATTAGTGCATCACTTTCCTAGTTCACTTATCATAGTTGACATACTTTGGTTGTGGAAGAAAATTATTAGTCCTGCTTCATTAATGCATCGATTATATATCTACAGGAATGAAGACCGGAAGGTCTTTCCTTATTGAGGATGGTGCTCTTCCATGGATTGTGCAGAATGCCAATAATGAAGCCTCGTCGATTAGGCGACATGTAGAACTTGCACTCTGTCACCTAGCACAACATGGTAAGTTTCTACCAACAGACTAGAACTGAAGCTTCGTGGAAGCAAGTCCCTGAAAATCCTTGTGTTTGAATGTGATGCAGAAGTGAATGCAAAGGACATGATTACTGGAGGCGCTGTGTGGGAGCTGGTTCGTATCTCAAGAGATTGTTCAAGAGAAGACATAAGGACTCTCGCGCACCGAACCTTAGTTGGCAGCCCAACTTTCCAAGCCGAAATGAAGCGCTTAAAGATAGTCTTGTAGAAACATACTGAAGTGGGCTTAAAAAGTGATGAAGATAATGTTGTAGAAAAATATTTTGGATTTCATGTGTATTCATCAATACAAGTAACACAAGAAGGAAGGCATTTTTGAGTGTTGTGGCTGAAATTTTTGGCAACTTAGAGGAGAGCTGGGTATGTAGCTGGGCGGTCATCAGTGGATGGCCATAATATTATTAGTTGATTTTTAACTTAATTAGAGTGGTTTCTCTTAGGTTGGCCTGATCCTGTCTAGCTTGTATGTAAATTCAATTGATTTGTATATGAAATTTTAGTGGGAAGGTTAGAGATAATTCTGTATATCTTTCAGGAGAGTATGTTTGTATTGGTGCTCATCACAAAGACAAGCATTGATTTGTTGATTAATGATGCTTTGTATTGTATGGCCCAAATTCTATTCTTGATAAGTGTTGACCGAGGAACCTTTGTTTTCTCATGAGATATAGCTTACAAAGGCTAACTCATTAACATATTCACTCTTGTCAGATGATACCATAATGTTTCTGCGAAGAGACCAAAAGATTTTTCACTAAAAGATGCATAGTAATGTTTATATTGTAAATGATATGAGCAACTTTAAGTTGAATCGAAAGTTAAATACTATCTTTCTTTGTTTTTTAAACAAAAATGAATTAATTAATTTTTGATGAGCAAATTTTACAAGGCAATTAATATAATAGGGTGGGTTTGGAGTACCGGTGGTAAAAGTGACTTTTATTATATCTGATTTTTGTAAACTTAAGTTAGAGTAAAAGTTAGTTAGTGTAACCAACGGGGTTGGGTCTAGCGGAAGTGACTTATTTCTCACAACATGGTGAACTAAGGTTCGAATCCTTGATAGGAGAGGTGCTCACATTTAGTACCCAATAATGCTTCAAACAGGATTGCCTCCAATAGAAAGATACTTGTGCTTATAAAAAAAAAAATCAGTTAATGTAATGTAATTTATGCTTGGATTGACTTTAATAAAAAAAGTTAGTTTGACAATTAAAACTTGTTTAGATGATTAATAAAAAAGTAAGTTTAAATATAAAATGATTGAAAATGATATAAATTTGCTAAGTACTAGTACCCTGTGATTCTGTGTATAAAAAATTATCAGGTCATTCTCGCCAATTATATTTTAATGTGGGAATTTTCCCACATTTTCTCTCAATTTTATTTTTTAATCGTTTGCCCTTTAATACTTTTATAAACATTAAATGATAGGGTCTTTCGAATTAATTTGTCTTTTCTCATAGTCATTGCTTTCTCTTAGCACGGTGTGATCGAGAAAGCACCTATTGAACTTTCGTCTCACTTGGAGGAGACTGGTAGTGTAGTGTAAGCCTCTTTCGAGATCTCTACATTCAATCCCAGATAGTTCTCTTCAAGCTTTTCCACCACTATTCCCGGGTATATTAGTTAAAACTGAATTACCATCTCTGGCCTCTACAATCACTAGAGGGTTCATGCCAACCTAAGTTTAATTGGCACCACATAAATGAACTCTCTATTATGAGATCTCAAAAAATGTCCTGAAATGAGGCACAAATTAAAATGTGAGACCCAGCTTAATATGCCTACACAAGAGGTGTCACACCCTTATCTCAATTTTACCTTTACCAGAGTATTCGCGGAAAACGATATGCGGTTCGGTAGGCAATACAGGAATAACATGACTATACTGATAATATGTGCATGACTACATAAATTCCCCTCAGGGATTCGTACCTGATAATTACAATTAGTGTAGCTGCACAGGGATACTTGAGTGTCTAAACTCGTCCCAGTGAAACAAAGACATCTTCTCATCTTCGTTCCACTACTGTAATCCCCTCGTACGGTACTCTGCATTGTTGTTTGCATATCTTCTGTCGTCTCCTGTCTAAATTGTTGGTAGGGGAGGGTGAGATTCGAGAGAATCTCAGTAGGAAACAGATACCATAATGCATGCATGATTGATGCTATGTGTATGACATGTTAGCTTTATCTAGATGTATGCCCCATAATGACATTTCTGCATGCTCAATGTTTCATACAACAAGACTATGGCCACAGCGAAAACAGAAACAGAGCTTCATTTATTCAAATATGCTCTACACAATCAAGTAAAGCAATCACATACATCACTACACAAGCAAATATATCAAATACATGCAAGAAAGGTAAGTCCCCTACCTTAACCCGTTTCCGCCTCGAAACGCGTGCCTCGATCTACGTGCAAACAGCTCGGGGCTCCATATTTGATCCTACAATGTCAAATGTACTATTTAGACACTTCCATAGTGTTTCTGGGGGTTATATGAGTCTATCTTGAAAATTACTAAAATACCCCCGGGGACCCAGCCCCATCATCCCGGTCCGGCTGTACTTTTCCCGAAATTTTGACATGGGCTATTCTTACATATTTTCACCCAAAGAATCCATTTCCGGACTCGGAATTATCAAATTCAATGTCAAATTACGAAAATGCCCTTGGCAGCCCTACTTTTAGGGTTTTAGGGGCGTTTCCGTAATTATGCTTTCTCGGCCTTTTCCGAAAAAGTGCCCAACTATAACCCCACATAATTTTCCCTCCTGAATCCAATGGAACCATCAAATCATTGAAAATCCAACTCTAAGACCCATTTAGACCCCTAACCAAAATATATGGGTTTTCCAGGGAAAATCGGGGTTTTTCGGTTTCGGCTCCGTAAACACGTTCCTTTCTACTCCTAACCACTTTATTGACTATCCCATTAGGTTAAAACTACCATTTAGTATCAATTTGGGCAGCATAACCCCTAGGGAAACCCATTTTCCATTTTTACAACCAATGGCAATCCGGCGAAATTTCACCGATTAAATTGCCCACAGCAGCCAGAATAAGCAATATATGAAAGTTTGGAAGTTACCTCAAGCTCCCACTAGCTTTTCCTCTTCTTGGCTGAAACCCTAACCTTCCCAACTCCAAAAATATTGCTTCAAACACCTCGAACAACATAGAAGATAAGCTTAGGAGAAGGATTATACATGTTAGGTACGAATTCACCGAAGAAATCGACCTATCTTGTGAGTTTTCTCCTCTCCTTCTCTCTCTAAAAGAAAACAACTCTCTCTCTCTCCTTGGCTGCAGCTCACGTCTGAAATGATCTCAAGAGGAAGATGATGATGATATATTATTATATCATAATTTACTTTAATTTTCCAAATTTTCGGATTTTTACAAAATTCTGGCAGATTTCTGCCCAAACTTTGAAAAATCATAACTAATTCTAGAAAAATCGAAATGAGGTGATTCCAAAGCCTATAGAACTCTTATTGAGTCTATTTTCAAGGAAAAATATAGAATTTTGTTTAATGGAATCACAAAATTCCCAGAATTTCATTCTTTGCATGTTGTTTCAGAAATTTCACAGTTTTTCTGTGCTGACTTCAAAAATTCATATCTTTTTGTGTATAGCTCTAATTGCGTCATATGACCTATCAAATTAAAGCTTAGGATGTCTACTTTCATCCTGTAAAATTTCATAATTTTTTATCATCATTTGGTCATTCCAAATCACATGACAACCTCACTGCCTCATAGGCGATTTTATCTAAAACATAATTATATTCTCCAAAATTCACCATTTTACTTTCTTAATACCCCAAAGATATAGAAATCATTAGGGGATAAATTTGGGCTCCTGCTAAATTGGGGCTTAGCAGTCCACTTAATTTAGGCTTATTCCCAAGCCTCCAATCCCAAATTTCGGGGTATTACATTTCTCCCCCCGTTCAATAAATTTCGTCCTCGAAATTTGAACGTCTACAATTTAGGGATTAATCTTATCTCATTCTATTATCGCATGCAGACTCATAAGCCATGTAACACCGTAGTCATACTTCCATTACTAATATCAGATAGTATTCAACATTCATCATCCATTCTGTACACAATATGTAATGTGCAATCAAACACAGGTTCCCACAACGCTCAGTTCTATAGGCCTTACAGCCTCTTCGGAACTTCACCCGAATTCACACGATCACTTTTTTTTAACGGCCCAATCCTCACCCCCTTAACGAGGCCTATTGGATGTCCCTCACCCTCTTAATGAGGTCTGTTGGGCTTGTAAGCCGGCCATGGTTCACTTCGGTAGGTTCCTCCCATGGTAGAATATCACGCCTCATGTGAGACATGGTACCATTGGACACTAAAACATTTGGTCACACTGGTCTTAATGCCTTCGCTACAACCTGGTACAGTTTGGATGTTCTGCCAACCTCAAAACATTACCTTAGACACATTGGTCTAATGTCATCGCACTAGGCATCAATCACAATACTAAACACATAAGTCTTACAGCCCAGAGACACCGCCCTATGCAACCTTGCACATCGGGTCTTACCGCCTTGTACAAACCTGTACACTTTCTGTAAGTTATGCCTACCTATTCGGTGTTCAGGATCAAATGACTATTTGACCCTTATTGGCCGTACTGTGTGCACTATTCACTATGTGACCATCCACTGTTTGCACTATATCACAAGTGGATGATTCATTCTGTGAGGCTATAGCTATGGAGATGCTCATGTCTCTACTCGACCTTATTACATCAGAACACATCCCAATCCATGCCTACTTGCATCTGTGTAGACCGTAAAGCTCGACTGTGGATCTGGGATTGTTATCACTGGTACTGTTGAGAGGTATTCGCCACCATTCTGCCCTACTACACTAGGGTTCATCCCAATTCCAGTTCACATGTGTCACCACAAACTATAAAGGTGTGTGACTGTTGACCATACAGGTCATCATACTGTACACCACGCAGGGTTTAATATTGTACACCACGCAGGGTGTCATGCTGTACACCACACAGGGTGTAATACGATTCATCACATACACCGTAACACTGTTGACCATTAAGGCCATATTATGTTTTGGGATGATCAACAATGGTGCGAACATCAACCCCTCTTGTAAGTTCGAAATTGCACCTAGATTCGTCATACTTCCACTATCTACTCTGAGGTCTATCTCCTCATATGAGCTTTAATAATATCAGGATGATTTAATAGGAGTCCTAAGGAACCTCCCATGACACCTGATAGCACCCACAATCTATATTCCTCTGTGCCCACTCTTTACCCGTTTGAACTTGAATCATTCTGATCCATATAAACTCTTATCTCAAGAAAACACATTCACTGTGGGATTCATTACAATGCACCATTGTTAAGGGCCAATGTTTTCGTAGCCCTACTCTACGATTCAACTTCATGGCAGCTGTACTCTAGGATTAGTCATCACGGTGGCTGCACTCGCAAGTTCATCATCACGGTAGCTGCACTCTAGGGTTCATCGTCACGGTGGCTGCACTCTAGGGTTTTATACTCGGTGCTTCACACAGGCGCCCATACACCTGGTCAGCCCCCTTCCGGTCAGAACTTTCCTTAGGTAGCCCTCTCCGATCAGATTTCACCGTAGGTAGCCCTCTCCGATCAAATTTCACCGTAGGTAGCCCTTTCCGATCAGAACTTTCAATCTTTGTGGTCGCAGTACAACTCCACAATTATGCCATAAAGGCAACGTTTCTTGATTCAATACAAACATTCTTATCATCAACTCAAGATTATGGATGGAATAGTTCAATTTCTGAAGCTTCAGCTGACAAGATGCATATGCCCTCACTCGGCTCAATTATCATCTCGATCTATGCCTGCTCGCATCTGGGAATTCAATTCCCTTCCCAATCCATGCCATCTGGCATCAGTGAAGACAACAAAGGCCCACTATGGATCTGGGATTATCAGTGTTGGTACTTTAATAAATTTTCATCATCAGCTCTTTGAAGCTCCTTTCGCAATCATCATCCCATGCATAATGCTGAGTTCTGGGAAATTTCGATATAAACATCTCATCCCTCTTTTTTTATTATTGTCATACCTGTAGCCCTTCTTGGCCTCGTACTTGAGTCCCTTAGGACGTGGCTCACAGCCTCGTCGGGTAGAGTGCCTTTTTATTCACACCACATGGCTCTCTATAGTAACCCACAATCATCTATAGAAAATGTGATAGATAAATATGTCATGCACCATATAGTGTAAAATGAAAATCATATCAATCCGTGTGTGTACACAAAGTTAGGGCCAAACACCCAGTTAAAACAACAATCCGTGTGTGTACACAAAATTCAGGGCCAACCATCCAGTTGAAACCCTTACGTGTACCTCAGCCAAGTCACCGACTACAGCTAGGTAAGATCAGTGTACCTCAGCTAGGTCCCAGACCATAGCTAGGTAATGTGCCCTAGGCACGTGTTCATATCACAGAATACAGAACATACAATATATTAACTATCACATAGTGTATGAGAGATTATAGTTACTACATTGGCCTTTCTTGGATAACCTTCCTGATAATCATTGATCATTACATACCACTTGTTATCGATCTAAATTAGAATAATAATATGCAGTTCAGTGTACCCGTAGGTACCATGCTCGATCATACTCAATGTACCCATATGCACTATATTCGATGTACCTGAAGGCACTATGTTCGATGTACCCATAGACACTATTCATCAAATTTGGTAAATCCACCCCCTGTCACACCATTTAAATCATCTAACATAAATAATCATTAGTCATGGAGAAACCTTAAGACAATTATTATGTCTCAAATCTTCATGACCCTATAAAATCACTTCCCAGGGGCTCACCCATCCTGGGATTTCCCTGGGTTGAGAACGGTTAACTTTCACGTACCCATACCCAAACATAGATATTAGCTTCTATTGCTTCAGTCCATGGGTATCCCGTGACTACCCTCGTCTCAAAAGACATGCCGGCTATCTCCGGTCACCAAAATATTGAGTGTGGAATGCACATTAGCCTTGGCCGTACCCATATCCTTGGGTTCCACAATATCCTTAGACCATTCTTGTCTAGTATTGCACCACTAGCTACCCTTTGGTACTTGCCATTTCTCATGGATGATTCACAAATCGGGAAGATACCCTCCATTGGTACCTCCGGTCCGGGCATATTTTCTAGCATTGTGTAATCAAGACCATATCAGTATACTATCCTGTTGCCAGAACCACCGCACTTACTCTGAGCAGACAATTCTGTGGCCAGAATCCTTGCTCTGATACCAAAATGTCACACCCTTATCTCAATTTTACCTTTACCAGAGTATTCGCGGAAAACGATATGCGGTTCGGTAGGCAATACAGGAATAACATGACTATACTGATAATATGTGCATGACTACATAAATTCCCCTCAGGGATTCGTACCTGATAATTACAATTAGTGTAGCTGCACAGGGATACTTGAGTGTCTAAACTCGTCCCAGTGAAACAAAGACATCTTCTCATCTTCGTTCCACTACTGTAATCCCCTCGTACGGTACTCTGCATTGTTGTTTGCATATCTTCTGTCGTCTCCTGTCTAAATTGTTGGTAGGGGAGGGTGAGATTCGAGAGAATCTCAGTAGGAAACAGATACCATAATGCATGCATGATTGATGCTATGTGTATGACATGTTAGCTTTATCTAGATGTATGCCCCATAATGACATTTCTGCATGCTCAATGTTTCATACAACAAGACTATGGCCACAGCGAAAACAGAAACAGAGCTTCATTTATTCAAATATGCTCTACACAATCAAGTAAAGCAATCACATACATCACTACACAAGCAAATATATCAAATACATGCAAGAAAGGTAAGTCCCCTACCTTAACCCGTTTCCGCCTCGAAACGCGTGCCTCGATCTACGTGCAAACAGCTCGGGGCTCCATATTTGATCCTACAATGTCAAATGTACTATTTAGACACTTCCATAGTGTTTCTGGGGGTTATATGAGTCTATCTTGAAAATTACTAAAATACCCCCGGGGACCCAGCCCCATCATCCCGGTCCGGCTGTACTTTTCCCGAAATTTTGACATGGGCTATTCTTACATATTTTCACCCAAAGAATCCATTTCCGGACTCGGAATTATCAAATTCAATGTCAAATTACGAAAATGCCCTTGGCAGCCCTACTTTTAGGGTTTTAGGGGCGTTTCCGTAATTATGCTTTCTCGGCCTTTTCCGAAAAAGTGCCCAACTATAACCCCACATAATTTTCCCTCCTGAATCCAATGGAACCATCAAATCATTGAAAATCCAACTCTAAGACCCATTTAGACCCCTAACCAAAATATATGGGTTTTCCAGGGAAAATCGGGGTTTTTCGGTTTCGGCTCCGTAAACACGTTCCTTTCTACTCCTAACCACTTTATTGACTATCCCATTAGGTTAAAACTACCATTTAGTATCAATTTGGGCAGCATAACCCCTAGGGAAACCCATTTTCCATTTTTACAACCAATGGCAATCCGGCGAAATTTCACCGATTAAATTGCCCACAGCAGCCAGAATAAGCAATATATGAAAGTTTGGAAGTTACCTCAAGCTCCCACTAGCTTTTCCTCTTCTTGGCTGAAACCCTAACCTTCCCAACTCCAAAAATATTGCTTCAAACACCTCGAACAACATAGAAGATAAGCTTAGGAGAAGGATTATACATGTTAGGTACGAATTCACCGAAGAAATCGACCTATCTTGTGAGTTTTCTCCTCTCCTTCTCTCTCTAAAAGAAAACAACTCTCTCTCTCTCCTTGGCTGCAGCTCACGTCTGAAATGATCTCAAGAGGAAGATGATGATGATATATTATTATATCATAATTTACTTTAATTTTCCAAATTTTCGGATTTTTACAAAATTCTGGCAGATTTCTGCCCAAACTTTGAAAAATCATAACTAATTCTAGAAAAATCGAAATGAGGTGATTCCAAAGCCTATAGAACTCTTATTGAGTCTATTTTCAAGGAAAAATATAGAATTTTGTTTAATGGAATCACAAAATTCCCAGAATTTCATTCTTTGCATGTTGTTTCAGAAATTTCACAGTTTTTCTGTGCTGACTTCAAAAATTCATATCTTTTTGTGTATAGCTCTAATTGCGTCATATGACCTATCAAATTAAAGCTTAGGATGTCTACTTTCATCCTGTAAAATTTCATAATTTTTTATCATCATTTGGTCATTCCAAATCACATGACAACCTCACTGCCTCATAGGCGATTTTATCTAAAACATAATTATATTCTCCAAAATTCACCATTTTACTTTCTTAATACCCCAAAGATATAGAAATCATTAGGGGATAAATTTGGGCTCCTGCTAAATTGGGGCTTAGCAGTCCACTTAATTTAGGCTTATTCCCAAGCCTCCAATCCCAAATTTCGGGGTATTACAAGAGGCAAATATCAAAACACAACTACTAAATTAGAACAAAGTTCAAGGGTCTCCTTGTTCGGTAACCCCCCTTGGTATGGTGTGCTCATTACGAATGCGGAGTGGGATACTCCTATGAGATTGTGATGAATTTTTGTGACGAAATTTCTAGAGCATTTGTTAAATACCAGAACACGCGTATGGTCGTTTTAAAGTGCAAAAAAGCACTAATAGTGGGAGCTAACAGTGGGAAATGTTGACGTATAATACGACAATTAATGCCACTAGTATACACCCAAGAAGTGTTGGTTTTTTTTTTGTTGCCCACCTGGTTCACCAGAGTTTTGCCTCGACTATATCTGGATTCGACCCGCGTCGCGCACCTGACTATGGTGGAAGAGTCTCCCAATGGGAATTTTCTGCATACACAAGGCTCGAACCTGAGACCTTGCTTAAGCGGAACCAAGCCGCTTACCACTTGGACCAACTCCCATTGGTAAAAGTGTTGGTTTTAAGTTCATAGGACCACCAATATATCTATGTACCAAGTGTTATTAGTATAGGTTTGGCTTTAAGTTCAATGGGCCACCAGATACAATGATTATATCCATGTATGTAACTGAACTATGAAGCTACGAGCTTTCTTTGACACATGTGGGGGATTGTTGTAATATTATATGTAAGTGTGTCAAAGGAAGAAGTCTCATATAACTCAAGATTATAAATACCCTAATATATAATAAAATGTGAGCTTGAGCTGGTAAATAAGCTAATAAGAGAGATCTTTGAATTGACCGTTGGATATGACTGTTTGAGCTTCAATGTGTTTTAATTGACGGTCTTAATGATATTTAAAAGGTTTATTATATTAAATAATCATTAATTCTTGTCTTTATAACTCACGATTTAATTGTCATTAAGATGTCTTTAATAATCATTATTGCTACTTAAAGGTCATATGATTTCTGCTTATAAAAGGCAATCTATAAAGTGAAGTCAGTAGGATTGAGGTTAGAGCACCAAGGTCAAGTGAAATCGAGCTCTATCGCCGAGCTTCTCTCCTCTCTCTTTTCTTTTGAGTTACACCTTATCTTTCTGCTGTTTTGTCATCTTTCTTTATGTAGAAAGGGATCTTTATGCTATTCTATCACCTTTCTTTAGGTAGGAAGGGTTCGTTATATCTTAGAGAACACCGTTTCCTAATTTACTGGAGGGTTGTGGAATATCTCGTAAGGATAATACCCTCGGATGCGGCTCTAACTATATTTTTGTTACGTTTCTGCAAGTGCTGCCGCTAACAATGTTCTATCCACAAAACCTTTGAACATATTGGCTAAAAGTCTTAATGTCCTTTAGATCTGTCATCTAGAAGAAAGAAATTCTGTTCTATCTCCTTGTAACTTTTTTATTTTTATCCTTCTTTGTCATCAGAAGTTGAGTTTTACTTACCCTGTTTTTATTTTTATTCTTTTTTTCCGATAAGGATGGTACAATGTATTAACATTTGTTCACACTTGCAACATTGAACTTAGTTCAAAGCTTCCTAATCTCAGGAAAACTGTTCTGATGAGCTATGTGAACAGGATTTGTTTCTCTCAGAACATCTAAATAACTATATCATGTAAAATATATATATAGAGAGAGAGAGAGAACACACACACACACAACATGCTGTACAGCATTAGTTCTTCTATTTCTCTGAAGTTGTTAGCCTTTATTTAGAGATTTTGACTATCTCTTGTGAGATTATGTCAGAACCATCATATCTCTTCTCCTTTATTTACAAATTTCTGAACTGTGCTGTGTTTTCACTTTATGATTGGGAACTTTGGTTATTTTTTCATTGACTTATTATGGTTGTCATAAAGGAAGGTACTGATGAATCTGGTAAGAGTTGTTGATAGACTAACAAATATAGTGTGGGATCAATTTCAGGTAATTAAGTTATATAGAGTGAGTATTTGGAGGAGTAAAATAGTCTGTACGTACGTGAGGATAAACTTTTAGACTAGTTGGTGCAAGTGAAAGTGAAGATTCAAGAGTGAGAGAGAGAGAGCCATCCTTTTATTGTTTTTTCATTTTATTATTTCTTTTTTTTGTTATTTTTGTTTGGTTGGGCATGAAAAATAGGGTGTTCGCAACATTAAAATTAAATAAATTGATATGCAGTTGGTGGACCAAGGTTGGGTGGTCACAGTCCTACTATATTAAAGGAGCCAAGTTGTTGATATTTTAGGGTGGCTAAAAGTTACATCCAAACCAATGGTAACAGTGATACTCAAACAATGCCCTAAGTGACTTTCTAATACTCAAACAATATATATTTTGAGATGGGTATTAGATAAACCTAAATTGATCAACACGTCGTTTCAAAACTTCAAAAGATTTTAAATATATCTAACGATATGTATTATCGCCAATATCTATTTATAAAATTATAATTATAAATAAGTACGAACTTCAGTTATCGTATGTGGTTGAGTCTTTCACTTCTAATCTCTAACATTCTTGAAGGTTGAATACATTTCACCCTCCAAATTTGTTTGACTTTACAGAAATGTACTATTTTTCTAGCAAAATCAAGATTATTAAAGCATTATTGCTCTAATACTCACTTGTGATTCAGGTCAAAAGAACAACTACTCGTGAGCATTCATATCACAGTCTTTTCTTGAGGTTAGTATTTTTTTCTTTCCAATGACTAGATAACAAAAGTATATAAACAAATTCTGCCTATTAATAGTATTATAATTAATGTAGGAGATTTAGTTAGGGACAATGTAGTATTTTTAAATTTATATTTTAATATTTACCGCTTCTAAATAATTACAATTTTTATAATCATATATAATAAATATTATTTCCTCTCGGTGCTTTGTTATAATTTTCCCAGGAAAAATTGGGAACAGGCTAAGTTGGATATTTTTCCGTTAAACAATAAACTTTGGCATATAATTGATCGAAAATCACATTTTATTTTATTATTACACCATTTACAAGGCCGCCGAGACTAATTACAAACCGTCCCCTTCTCTTATGTAAACATGGAAATGATTGGTTAAAGTGGAAAGACACAATCTAAGCAAAGTTAAATTCACTCTCACAATATAAAGTTTTTGGACATATAGTCCAAATATCAAATGGTGTAAAGCCCATTAGGTATGGATAGGTATTTGTTCAAAAATGAAATGAGAAAAATGAGTTCGTTGATATAATGCATGACTGGCAGCACAAAGGTTTTAACAAAGACTTGGTACTACTTATGAAAAGAAATATTATTTTCCGTGGTGGATGCAATCACTTTAAGATATTTAATTAGTCTGGTAGTGAGCATAAAACTTGATATGCGTCTAATGAATGTTGTTACATCTTACTTATATAGTGCTTTAGATACTAAAATTTATATGAAAGTTCCTGAAGGATTTAAATTATTAGAAGCATGTAAGAATTCTTGAGAAAATTGTGCAATTCGTTTGCATAAATCCTTATATGGATTAAAACAATCTGAAAGAATGTGATAAAATCGTCTTAATGAATATTTGTTTAAAGAAGGTTATAAAAATGATCCAATTTACCCATGTGATTTCATAAAAGGAAATGGATTAGAATTTGTGATAATCGGCATTATATATGTGGATCATTTGAATGTAATTGGAACTATAGAAGAGCTTCAAAAAACTATTGATTGTTTAAAGAAAGAATTTGAGATGAAAGATCTTAGAAGAACAAAGTTTTGCCTCAACTTACAAATTGAACACTTAGCAAATGGAATTTTCCTTCAATCACCTCATGTTGAAAAAATATTAAAGCGATTCTATATGGATAAAGCACATCAATTATCTACTCTAATGATTGCTAGATCGATTGATAAGAAGGATGATCCTTTGTGCCTTCAAAAGAAAAAAGAACTTCTTGATCTATAAGTACCACATATTAGTGCTATAGGTGTACTAAGATATCTTGCTAATTCGAAATGACATGATATTACATTTGTTATAAATTTATTGGCAAGATTTAGTTCTTTTCCAACAAAAAGGCATTGGAATGGAATTAAATATATATTTTGATATATTCAAGGGATAAATGATATGTGATTACTTTATTCTGATGAATTTGGATCACAATTGATTAGTTATATAAATGCAGAGTTTTTATTAGATCCACACAATGATAGATGTCAAACAAGATATTTATTCACTTATGAGCATTCAGGAAAAAAAAATTTCGGAGCTTCCTCATCAAATCATGTAGAAATAATTGCACTTCATGAGGCAAGTTGAGAATGTGTTTGGTTAAGGTCCATGACTCAACATATCCCATATAAAATTAAAATATTATATAAATCAATTAACATCCGTGTATCTCAATACAATGAGAATCCACTATACATAATACCAATATTTATGGTACCTCTCAAATATTCAGCATGTTTGGTTTGGCGTTTGTCCATGTCAATCGTTTGATTTGAGGACAAAAAACATTGTACACTGGTTTTGAATTTTTTGTTATGTTTGGTTTGGCGATTTGTTCGCTGGGCTTATCTACAAAAGAGACTTATTTTTTTAGCTTCCTATAGGCATATTTGTTATGGCATTAAGATTGCTTATAAGCTGCTTTTTACGTAAATTGAGACAAAACTCCTCTCACATACTTACCTCGTATACCGTAAATTACGATTGAAAAGCTACTTTTAAGCATTCCAATCGTTGTTCCAAATGAGTATAGCTTGTAACTCAAGCGTTGGCCAGGAAAAAACAGTATGGCAAAAGTATAATAAAAAGCATATGGACACGTGGTACAAGAGGAGGGTTCATTGGAGGTAGGTGTGCTGTCTGCCGCCTCGCTTCTTTTGAGCCCATGGCCATTAATTATTACATTTATTTTAAATTTTTTTTATCTTCAACATTTATTTCAAAAATTTGTGTATATGTTTCTCAGTTTCTCTTTCCCCTATCAAATACACCCTCGAAAATTCTTAAATTTTGTCAATAAATTTAATAACTTTTTAGTTTTATCCTTATTTAATAAAGAAAATTTCACTCAATTCCCAAATACAAGAAAAAATATTGAAAAAATCCCAATATAGATTCCTCTATCATAAAACTATATTGACAAGTCATAAATTTAGGGATTCCCAAACTGATGTGGACTTTAGGGAAGCTGAATATGAGAATATTGATGTAGATAATAGTCAAGATTAAGAATCATCGTCGACAAATGATGCTTGGATATATTCAACCCAAATGAATCATTTTCATAACATCATCAGGGACAAAATTGTACAGGATCTTTGATCTGATTAGTTATGTCATATTTTACTTTATCAAAAACTTTAAGTTTGTATAATTTCTAATTTATTCACATTTTAATTGTAATTTTATTATGTATTTTACTATTGCCAAATTTTCAGAGTTAATTTTTCATTTTTCATAATTTTTAAAATTTTTTCTCTTAAATATCACAAAAGCCACTTATACAAAAGTCAAACCAAACACCTTTCACTTTTACAAAAGCCATTCATCCATTCGTCAATCCAAACATTAATCATTTTACTCAATCTTACTTTTTGTCAATCTTAAGATTTCATAAGTCAAAGTAAAAATAAACCACTTATCCAATCACTAATCCAAACACACTCATTATGTTGCATCAATGAATATTTGAGGAGCACCATTAAAGTTGGTATCATGTATTGTGGATTCTCATTATATTGAGATACATAGATGTTAACTGATTTTGTGCTCTTTTGTTTTGATGTTTGCGCGTGAAATCGGACTTCAACAGCGGCAAAAATGAACTTGAACAGTGAAAAAGCTAAAATGAGTGTTTGGTTCAGCGATGAGATTTAAGGTAAAAAAAGTCATAAGTTGGAAAAAGTAATAAGCCTCAAAATGAAGCTTATTGGAGCTTTTGTGTGTGTGTATAAAATAATATTGATAGGAGTATTTTCATATCTTTGGGGATCAATGAGGTACTCAAAATCACTTCTAATCACAAAACTTCTTTTATGAAAAATGTTCTAAATAATTTTATCTTTCTTTAGATAGTAATCTTCTACTAATTAGAGAATATTTTAGGATAAGAGTTTAGACAAGTTTTGAGTTTTGTCAATATATGATGGTAGAAATGTAGAGAATAATTAATAATTAATTTTAATTATTTTATATTTATTATTTAGTTATTTTATGATTTTATAATCAATCTATTTTATAAACATGTCATAAATTAGTTTCTATATGGTGTTTTTACCAATTAAATTTAGTTTAAATAATTTATTTGGATTATTGGAGGTATTATTGAGGTTTTAATAGGTTTATTTTGTTAGATTTTGAACTATGTGAAATATGAGTCAAGATTTAATATTTAAATTAGAGTTTGATATAATTTATAAAATTTAAGCATGGGGTGCACAATAGAAAAGACTTTTGAAGTGTACTAATTTAAATTAGAATTTGATATAATTTTATTAAAATTGTACAATTGCCAAATTTTCAAAGTTAATTTTTGAGAAAATTGTGAAAATATTCCTCCGTATGTAGATATCTTCTCATGTCTCATTTGGCAATTAAGTTGCCAATGAGGAATTTTTCACAATTATCCCTTCATTTTTTCACTTTTCATAATTTTTACAATTTTTTCTCTTAAATAATACAAAAGCCACTTATGCAAAAATCAAACTAAACATCATTCACTTTTACATAAGTTATCCAATTGTCAATCCAAACACTCATCATTTTACTCAATTTAACTTTTTTTTTTTTCAATTTTAAGATTTCATAAGTCTAAATAAAAGTAAGTCACTTATCCAATAACCAATCCAAACACAACCTTTATCTTTTTCGAGGAGAAAAACGCACTTTGAGATTTAAATGAATGTTTGGATTCACATTACAACTAATGGGCTTTTAATGCAAAAGCCACGTTGCATCGTTAGCTGAAATTTACAACTAATGGGCTTTTAATGCAAAAGCCACGTTGCATCGTTAGCTGAAATTTACAACTAATGGGCTTTTAATGCAAAAGCCACGTTGCATCATTAGCTGAAATTTAGTGCTTTCGCGATCACATTATGGAGAGAAAAAGCAATGACTATGAAAAAAGACAAATTAGTCCAAAAAACCCAATAATTTAATGTTTGTAAAAGTATTAAAGGGCAAAAGATTAAATAATAAAATTGAGGGAAATTTTGGAAAAGGTCCACATTAAAAATATAATTGTTGAGAATGACCTAATAAATTTTTATACACAAAATATCAATACCCAACAAATTTATGTCATTTTCAATTATTTTATATCTAAAATTGTTTTTTCATTAATCATTCAAACAAGTTTCAGTTGTCAAATTAATTTTTTTTATAAAAGCTAATCTAAACATAAATCATATTACACTAACTAACTTTTATTTTAACTTAATTTGTAAAAATCAAATACAATAAGAGACACTTTTACCACCAATCCAAGCCCCCTTATTACGCAACATGACTTTTGCATTAAAAGCCCATTTGTTGCATTGTGAATTCTCAACTGCTTTTTTCTCCTCCAATTGTATATTAGGCATGTTTGGGAGATCTTATTTTGAGAAAATAAGCCCAATTTACGCAAGCCGAGAAAAAACTCCTCTCACATACTTACCTCGTATACCGTGAATCACGAATTATAAGCACTTATTGCCCAAAAATAAACTCTTCCAAACGCACACAATTGTGGCTCTCCCCATGCTTTGTTGAATACGGAGTAGGCTTTTCTCCTTTTCTTTTCTCATCTACTTACATCCTTTTTCTTAAAACTAAGTAGTTTTGAGGTAAACAAAGCGAGGGGAGCACTTTGTTTTTTTAAAAAAAACATATCCATCACCCTAAAAATTTTTTCAGTAGACCCTAAATTAATTTTTGGTACAATTAGCGCTCTAAAGAATTTTTTAGTGGCTTATAGTATCTAGTACTAAGCACTCTAAGAGATTGTTTGGTATGAGGGATTTGGAGGGGAGGGGAGGGAAAATAAAATTTTGATGATTTAAATTTTAAAAAATTAGAGAAGTGGGGTTCAAAGTTTTAATTAATATTTTTAACTCTTTTATTTTATATATTATCTTTACTATAATTTTATAACCCAATTTTTCCAATTTTTTTAAATCCAACTCTTAAAAATTTTCCCTCCCCTCCCTTTCCCTCCATTTCCCTCCTGTCAAACAGACCCTAAAGATAATGTGTATCAGTTAAAAAAAATATACTAGGATGCTAAGTGTACTAAAAATACGATACTAAATGCTACTTAAAAAAATATTTCAGTATATTATATGCTCTTTTTTTTTTTTTGGGAAAAAAATACTCCCCTTCTTTGTTTGCCCCCAAAATTAGTTTTGAGGAAAATGATGGAAGCGGACGTAAAATAAAAAGGAGAGCAGCTAGATCTGTCGAACACCCCTTTAGTAATTGCGTAATTAGCAACAAAAGATACGTTAAAGCCTTTGGAATAGTTGGATTCACAAAATGTAAAAGAATGTTTGAAATAAAGATTTGAGTGGGCCGGGGTCAAAACCATGTTTTGTCAAAAGCAGCCCAAACGATGCTTCTTCCAAAATCATGTTTTGAGGACTGTACTGTGTTCTCTTATACATTAAAAAAAAAAAAAACTTAATTTGCAATTTTTTATAGTTTCACTTGATTTTTAATCAGGTCCTAAGGTTTGTTTTTCCTTTTTATTATATCTTGATTAAACATTTTATAAGGACCTGATCAAAAAAAAAAACGGTAAGAACTTTAAAGATTAAGTGAAACTATAAGAACTCGATAAAATGGAAAAAACTACGTACCACTCTAATCCTATTTATAAGTCTATTTTGATAAAAAAATTTGGTCATATTTATAAGTCCAGTTTCAGGGTAGTAAATACATTTTGTACTTTTTTACCTCTATTAATTATAATAAACAAAAGGAATTTATTCATGCTAACTTTTGGAACTAATCATATATAAGGGTGAAATTGAAAATTTAGCTCATAGTTAATGAGTTAACTAACTCTCTTTAGTATGTGAGAATTAGTTAAAAAGGATTTATAAATAGGATCAAAGTGGTATACCTTAATAAAAATCATATGAAATTATAAGGACTTGTAGATTAGTTTTTTCTTTTTTAAACTTTTTGTCCTGTGATTTTCTTGGGTGATCCCCCCCCCCCCTTAAGAAGGCCTACTAAACATTACTGTGCTCTGGAGTAATTAATTTTGAATGGAGTTTCCTCTCTAATCTTGATATGATTTTATTAAGATATTAGTAACATAGTTAATAATAATAATAATAATTCATATTACTACTACTACTTTTATTCTAAATATAGGACTTAGTTTAGAGTGGATGTTTGTCCCAAATGTAAAACATTTTTCCATTTTATCTCTTATATTTATTTATTTTTTCTTCAAACTAATTTGTTATAATTAAGTACTTTATTTAGCATATGTTTGGTATCACTTATTTTTGGATAATAAGTCCTTATTATGCAAGCCGAGATAAAACTCCTCTCATATACTTATCTTATATACCGTGAATCATGATTTATAAGCACTTATTACCTAAAAATAAACTATTCCAAACTAACACTTAACTTCTCTAATATCTCCAAATTAGATTACCTCTTATGACTGGAGGAGTACATGGGGTACTGTCTTACGGGGGCAGGAATAATGTGAAGGTATTTTTGAAATGTATGCCGGAAATTTTTTCTCAGTTTTCTTTATTTTTTTGTTCGTGTTTCAAAAAGTTTAAATGAATTGTGCTATGAAGGCTCATTATATTAGAACAAGTCTTAGAGTTTAAAAAGCGATTATTAATATATTTACATATTATTCGTTAACAAAGTCCAAAATCACATCAACAACAAAATTCGGATCCATGTTTTTGTAAAATACTATCTGCTGTGATTGTTATAAGCTTAATTTTTTTACATGGGTTTAGTCTTCTTTATAAGCTACACTTGGAAGATGTCTGAATATTTAATTCATTTTTTCATTTCTTTCCTAATTAATTATGACTTTCTCATATCTATTTTCTTACACTCTCTCTCTCTCACTTTCCATAAATAAGGGTGTTTTGGAAAAATAAGTTGCATTTTTTACATATTCGTTGTTTTGGACCAATTTTAACTAATATTTTTCATTTACATAATTTAATTATTTGAAGCTTATAGAATGGTCCCGAGGTAGTATATTTCAAGGTATTAAAATCCAGACCGGATATTGAACCGGTCGGGGTACTGGGTTAAGGGTTAGTGGGTCAGACTGGGGCCAAACCGAAGCTAAATCGGGACCAAACCGATGAGAAATTGAAGATTTTAGGCTTATAGTATGAAATTATAAAGGAAAATTTAAAAAAAAAATTATATAGGAACCCGGACCGGACTAGACCGATGTACCGGCCGGTTCGCCGGTTTCCGGGCCGGTCCGGTCCGGGTTCCTTAACATTGGTATGGTCACATTTTTACAAGAAAAAACCAGGGTTCTGGAACCCGTACTGGACCGGCCGGTCCGGCCTGGGAACCGGTGCCTAAATCAATTCGGTCCGGTGACCGAACCGATTCACTTTTTTAAAAAAAAAAAATTTGATTTTTTAATATTTTTCCTTAGAATTTCATATTAATAAGCCTAAAATATTCAATTTCTCACCGGTTTAGTCCCAATTTAGCTCTAGTTTGGCCCCGGACTAACCCACTAACCCTTAACCCAGTACCACAACCGGTTCAATACCCGGTACGAATTTTAATACCTTGGAAAAAACCTTTGTAGGAAAATTTATGTAAGTTTATTACCATTAAAATTAAAATATTTAGGTAAATCTGAAGTGTGGTCAAATGAGAGGAAGAACTTGTGAAGGAACAAAGGACAGAGTCCAAGGGAGAAATGGGAGGCAAGCTTTACTATATCCAATTGTTTCAAAAATTAAAAAAATGCGTATAATGATAAGAATCTTTTGTCTTGTTCAAGAATGATTAGCAGAATCCTGCCCCATGTGTTCCCTTGTTAGTTAAAGTTAAAGACACTAATGTAAAAATTGTCCCCATGATATATGAGTTTCGTACACTTTCTCAAGCACCAATTAAGTTTTCTATACGTGTTTTGTGATAAACATTTTTTATACAGTGCTTTAGATTTCTAAATATTCCACAATTACCTTCCCACTAACTAATCTAATAAATATTGGACAACTTATTTTAGAATAACCCAATCACTGTCACCAAGTCTATTACTAACATTCTTGTTGGCCAAAATATTACTAACAATTAAAAAACAGGAAATTTGGGATGGATTTACAATAAATTCAGGGGGAATTATTATAAGGTCCCAAAGAATGAACTTAATTACCAAAAAATCTCGAAGACAAGTAAATGAAGTGTTATCATTTTTTACATTGAAAACTTGTTATTGTGTACTTCTTAGTTGCCATTGAGACTTCTTAATAATTAAATCTCTTCACCTTATAATAATTCTCCCTTCAGATATCTGCTAGGAACATAGTACGGAACTACGGATGGGTGCATCATAGCTTTCTTGGATTTTTGACTATCGCCAATGTTAGTCATAAATCAGTTGCAAATTAAATCTCAAGTTTTCCTATAGTGACAACATTTTATCCCATTATCTTGTAGCTTATTGATATGAAAGTTTAGTTAAAAGTAGAAGTTCACAAGTTAATTTGGCTCATAATTTCAAATTGTTGCTTGCCATATTTTTTAGATACATTTATTTTTTTGATATGGCTGACCATATTCTAGCATATTTAGACCTAAAGTTAGAGATGACCCTCTCAAAAGCGACTTGAGATCTCGTGCTTAAGCAGTTGGTTTGATGCCTCTACCAACACTGGGAGAAAGGTGTTTCCATTGACCTCTCTCTCCATTTATCCTCCATTTAATGTTTCTACCATTAGATCAACTTTTAATGGTTGAGATTTAATGATAGCTTTTTATTATATTTAAAATTATAGTAATTTTTTATATCTATCATTAAATGTCAACCATTAAAAGTTGATCTAATGGTAAAGACATTAAATGGAAAGGGAAGTCAATGAAGACACCCTTCTCCCACCATACACTTGTTGATATTTTATGAGAAATTAATGAACACTTACCTAAGATTCTCTAATAAGAATAGTTAATATGATTATTTGGTCCGATGCAAAAGGCTAGGGGAAGAGAAAAGCTCCAACTTTTGGTGTAAAAAATAATACTCTAGTAATTAATTAAACTGAGAGAGAATATGAGAAGTGGAAAGAATATGGTTAGAGCCGCAACATATATACATGAAGAACCAAAATTTTGGTTTTAGCTTCCAACCAAGAATAATAGGTTGGTAACATACCTACCTCCATACACACACACACACACACACACACACATATAACTTAATTCTATTCGCAGCAAAACGAATTGAAGACATTAAAGCAACAGATTCTCTCTCTTTTCAGAGAACAAACCAGTTGGCTCTCTCTCTCTCATTATAAAATCGTTTGACCAAGTAACATTGAGAGATATATGCATGCAGTACCTAGAAATGTTACATCAATAAAGATGCGAAAAAAGAAAAAAAAAGACAGAGCTCTTAAATTACCCCGTTATCACTCTAATCCTATTTATAAATTCATTTTAACTAAATCTCACATACCAAAGAGAGATAGTTAACTCAATAATTATAGGGTAAATTTTCAACTATGCCTACATTTATGAATGAGTACTTTTCAATTCTTTCTTCTATACCCATTTTTAAATTATTTCTTCATTAGTACAATAAATAGAGATAAAATTGTCACAATTTCATTTACTATACTGAAACTAGACTTATAAATATGACTAAATTTTTTATTCAAAAAAGACTTATAAATAGGACTAAAATGGTATTAGGGTATAAAAGGACATGATTCATTTGCGGTTAGCTAAGCCAGCTTAGCTTTTTGAAGCAAAGCACCTTCAACTTCAACCTTCTTGTATATATTATATATATATATATAGAGAGAGAGGGTACATACATACATATAACAGCTCGAAAGCTTATAATTATGTTAAAGATGGAAGCTTTCAAATGAAAACTAAAGCTTTTAATTTGGTGAGTGCCTCGGAAAGGAGCTTTGATCAGACAATGCATGTGTGAACCATTTGAGATTTAATTAACACTATACCCTAAAAACATAACCACACCGTAAAATAATATAACCATAACCATCGAAACTGTCGCTTTCTTTCAATGAGGGTATTAAAAACTGCGATATCCTATATAACTCCTCTCATGAATTTACCTTCATCACATTCTTCTGCCACTATATACTCATACTCTCAGAGAAACTGATAGCTACTATAAGATATATATAAATATATAGAGAGAGAGAGAAGTTGCATTCAATGAATTCATGATCAACAACTGATGAAGAAAGTTTTACAAATCAACGCACAACACTACTTAGGCTAGAATATTATAATAACCTTATTTTCTTCGTCCATCTTCTTCTTCTTCTTGTGTTTCCGACAACTACTTACTCCTACAAGTAAAACTACTAGTACTACAACAAGTTTCAAACTCACCGAAAGGATTATATCATGTCATAATAATATCATCACAATCACAATTTACAGTCTCAATATTGATATTGGAGGTAGGAATTGATTGATTAAACATACCATCTAATTAATTACCGTCAAACTCGCACACAAACGCTAAAACAAAAGCAAGCAATAAATTAATCATCTCAGTTTCCTCGTACCTTAGATCCATATTTCTCTAATTAGCGTCCCATGTCTCAAATGCTTGTCGTCGTCATCATTCATCAGTATGGAGGCCGACCGGCAGCCCAGAACGCTTCCGATGGCATCTGTATAGAATTCAGAAGATTTGGAGGCAAGCCATGGAAAAGTGGAGCCGTTGCATTTCCGTCCCCTAAAAGCTGCCCTCCTTGCTGTTGACCGCCTCCGCCCGGCGACCCGATTCCGCCTTCGCCACCGCCACCTTCACCATGCATCGGCATGGAGGGATCATCTTCTTCCAAGGGAAGCCTCTCATACGCGGCGTTACTAAACGACGCCGCCATGATCACGACCGGACCTGAAGCTATTAGTGTCCCAACCACGCTTCCTCCGACCACTTGCCCTTGTCCTCCAGCTAGATATATAGTTAATCCTGAAGCTGCCGGTGGAGCCGGCGGCGGTAAGAATGATCCGGCCAGCGACAATATCTCGAACCTTCCGTGGAGAGTGACGACGGCTCCCGGAGAAGCTGGCTGCCTCAAAGTAACATTCGTCACCGTCCCGGTCCCACTCATTATGCAAACCCCTCTCTGCCGCCGGCGGGCGAAGTTGGAGATGCTCTCGACGATGTCACAGCCGTCGGCGACCTCCATGACATGTGTCCTTAGCGCGTTGGCGCTGTCGCGCGTGATGATGATGGGCGGCTTGGGCTTGTTCTTGGAGCCGGCGGGCCGTCCTCGGGGTCTTCTCGTGATCTCGCCCTCGCCGGAGGCCCCCGCCGCCATGTCTTTGCCATCGCTGTTGCTGTTCTCTTCGCGATCCCTTTTCTGAGCAAGGTTGTGGCCGCCGCTGCTTCCGCTTTGCTCATCTTCTGTGTTTTGGTGATGAAGAGAGTGAAATTGATGGTGTGGATGATGAAGATCCCTTGTGTGAAATGGAGGAGGAAGAGAATGGGGATGTGCTGTAATTTGATCCATCAATGAAATTCTTTTTTATTTCTAATAAATTCAAACAGATCACTTACTTCTTCGTCTTCAGATCGATAACTGCAGAATTCGAATTCTGATGAATCAAAAGTAAACAAACAGTGGAGGAGCTATATAATATATATATATATATATAGCTTCTGATTTTTCACCTTGGGCTTGAGTATATAGCTATTCCTCAGTTGGTGAAGAACGTAACAAGTTGGAGTGAATTTGCTTGAGCTGGTCTCTAAAGACGAAACACATTTAGCGATTTGACGGGGAGAAAGTGAAAGGAACAAGAGATTGAACAGAAAAGAGAGAGAGGAGCTAGGGGTACGTTTTGGAGGGTTCTCTCTCTTTATTTCGGTAAGTAGAGAGAAAAAGAGAGGGAGCTGGCTAATCTTGGAGGGGTTAGGGTTTGGTTCAGCCAAAAAAGAAGATCCAAAAATTATTTTTGGTTTTGCTTATGGGCGGTGGAAGGGTCCCCACCAGCTCTCTCTAGCTCCCTCAGGCACACTAATACCCACTCACAAGTTGAACTTTTTTTATATTATTATTCGGTATCCAGATTCGGGGTTTATGATTGTTCCTTCCAATATGTGACTTTTCTGGGACTTTCGAGCCTAAGAGGGATTTAAGGAGGCATTACAAGATCAACTTTATATTGGTACAGTTATATTTCAACAATAAAAATGCATCCCCTTCTTCTTTTTTTTGAAATTCAGTGAGTTGTTTTGTCTTTTAGTTGGACATGAAGACGTAAGCAAGTTTTGTCCTTATATCTCTCCAGGCCAGTTTGATGAAGCTGAGAGATTGTGTCCGTGTATCATCGCGTATTCATGATTCATATTGCAAAAGGATGAAAACAAAGTAGAGAGTTGTCAAGCTTTGACTTTACTTTTATTTTGTTGATATATGATTGATTGATTGATAATTAGATAGGAAAATAAAGCAGCAAGATCTTTACCAGGAAAAAGCCAAAGGCTTATATAAAAGCCCCTTTAATAAGGTTATCGTCGTTCAGTTTTCCAAGATTAACTCTCATAAACTGAGTCAAAACTACAATCTCTAGCCAATGGGAGGCTTTGACCTTCCTCACACAGCAAGCAACTCCATCTATCATTTCATCATTAAAACTTTCTTATCATTCTAACCACTACTCCAGCTGTGTGTGTGTATCAACTCTATTTGAAGCTAAAAAGAATTCAGATATATATATATATATATATATATATATTGCTTGTAACTTCCAATCATCTTCCTAATAGGTGGATTTTCAGATACACAGTTTACTGATGTTGATGGGCAAATACATGTTTCTGTGATTTTGAACTGAAAATATATAGCTAGATATCATTAATGAGGAGTGCGTCAGTTTTAGGACCACACGCACACGCACACTTCAGCTGGTTGTGACATGGATCATAGCTTGTAATAAGCATATATATGTATATATATATGGGAGGTTTAAGGTATGTTGTTTTATATATGTTTTGGTGGTTTAGCTGGGAATTGAAATGGGAATTAAGGAAGAGGTGGGTGGTGTGTGTGTGTGGGAGATTTTATAAAAGAAGGTCATAGCTGGCATAATTAAAACGGAACCGTGTCAAGTATCTGTCAAGTAAGGTGGGGAGTTCAAATTTCTATGAAACCCACATGCAGGGTTTGGAGTGGTCTGTGCAAATTCCATATATTCCCAAAGTCTAAGTTTCAAGAGTTGAGGTCCACTGGCTCTTGACACGACACGTGTCTCATCCCCCGTGTCTTTCGGGTATCCATTCCTGTCATCTGAATATGTTTCAGTACTCGTGCAGAATAAAAAACTTGGAGCTTCAAAGAAAAGCCACAGTTACAGGAGAGAAAATTGTATTTGTAATTAATGAAATGATATTATCCAAACAAGGGTTGAATTACGCCCTTGTTGCTAAAATCCCAATTTCCCCCACCCCAACTACTCAAAAAATAAAAAAACCTTTTGTTCTTAAATATAAGCCTTAATATTATTAAGAGGATGCTTGAAGTCAAATCGATATTTCTCTTTACTAGTTCTTAGTGTGTGTTTGGATTAATTTTTGAAAATGGTTTTTACGATTTACGAGGTAAGTGTGTGAGAGGAATTTTGTCTCAGGTTGCGTAAACCTAGGTTTGGAAAGTTCCCAAACACTCACTTATATATGATAAAATTTTAAAACAAAATATTTTATTTTCAGACAAAGTTAATAAATTAAGTATCTTTTTTTCTTCATTTTATAGTAAGGTAGCTAGTGACGGGAGTGAGTAGTAGCTAGGAAAATGAAGATAGGAATTGGAAGGAAGGCATAAGGTATTACCTCCAGTCTTAAATATAAGATCTAATTAACATTTACAAGAAAATTAAGAAAGCTAGTTATATTACTTTTAAAGTATTTATATTTATCTTTTTTCTTTAAACTAATTTATCTAACTTATAAACTGATATATAATTTAATCATAAATAATATATGATATAATAAAATAACTTATTTAATTTCTTTATTCTTTAAAAAAAACTAATTAAGTGTTGCATTTAGTATCAATATATTAAAGAGGATATGAGGAAGGTGGGCGGGGAGAGAATAATACAGAGTGGAGAGGGGAGAGAGAAGAGAGGAAAAGACGCGAGGTTAGCGCTGACAAGCAGAGAACCCACACTTCCGCCACCACCTTCCTCTATATCTCCAATCTCTATAGTCTATACCCCCCCCCCCCCCTCTCCCTCCCTCCCTCCCTCTCTCTCTCTCTCTCTCTCTCTCTCTCTCTCTATTACTATCATACTCATTCATACGTTAAGGTTCTCTATCTCTTTGATTTACATACAGTAAAAAAATTCTATTTAGAATTTTAGATTATAGCCAATAAAGTTGGTCCCAGCCAAATGAGCTTTGTAAGTTGCTTCTCAAATATGAGTTCATGTGAATATATAAAAAAGCACCTTTGAAAATGATACCCTAATTAGATCAGCAATGCTTGAATGCAATTCAATAAGAAAGCTATACAAACTAGAAATGCATGTTGTGCTTTTCATGAATTTCCTACTCACTCTTGAATTTCTATTCTTTAACACACCATTATTTTTTTAAAGAAACAAGAGTTGCTCTGTTGACCAGTGTTATATGATATTTTTTTTTTGGAACATATATAATTCTGCTTGTTTGAGTTCTAGTTTCAACCAAACAAAACCCTACACTCTGTGAGGAAAAAATATTCAAATATCTTTATTTTAATTCGTGAAAAAAAAAAACTTAAAGGTAGTAGTTGTATATTCCTATGTATGTGGCTTCCAAAAGCAACACAAGATGAAAAATGGCAGAGAGACAGACTCAATTCACCATTCTCTTACCTGTCAGCCCTAAAACCCATGCACTCCCAAAGATTCTCTCTCTCTCTCTCTCTCTCTCTGCCTGTGGCATGCTTCCTTCAACTCCAAGTCTTATCCTCAATTCACTTCATCAGCTCTATCCCTTCAAACCCAATGAATTGTTTAATATATTAATTCAAACTCTCTTCACTCTCTTCTGCTCATAACTTCATATATCTAATCAGCTTCAGCTTGGCATGACTAGCTAGATAGAGAACGCACGTATTTCATTCTTCTATAGAGTGCGAGAGAGAGAGAGGAAGCAAAACAGTGAATTTCCATGCCTATAATTACTACTAGCCACAAAACACAATCATGTTCTGTTGTACTTATCTCTCTCTAAATGTATATTCACGCTTAATTAATCCAGAATAATCTTAAGCCTTCATCAAATTAAACATTTATATTCCAACCCTTCTCTCTCTCTCAAAAATTCTAGGGTTTTTAGCTAGGTTAGATACCGATAGATATATAAACAACAAGCAATAATACAGTAGCTTATTAGTATATTGCTAGTGTTACCGTTACGATATCATTTTCTCCTACCCTTGGGTCAATTTCGTTGCTTTTTTCCTGCGTTCACACACGCATTGACTCCAATTTTAAATGCACCTAATTATATATATAGCACCAGATTAAGTGTGTGTTTAGATTAATTTTTTTTTAATAGATTTTACGATTTACAAGATAAGTGTGTGAGAAGAATTTTATTTCGGATTGCACAAATCATGGTTTGAAACCATGATTTTGGTGTTTTTCAAACATTGGCTGATAAATTAATTAAGATCTATACATATAAATATATATATGCGCATCATGTGGGGTACAGGTTAATACGACATAGAAAGTCATCAATGAAAACCAATTACAAGTGTTCATTTGCCCCAATCACAGATCTAAAGGCCTAATTTTTTTTCCACATGATGACAAAACCAGGGATCTATATCCCTAAAGCCTCAATTAATGATCTACTACTGTTGACATTGACCTCCTATCTTTATATAACGTAACTATCTAGTGTCTACATATATGGCTAGCTTAATTAATTTTAATCTCTGACTTCTTCTGATTTTATATATATATTCGTTTAATACTATCAACCCAAGAGTCTCAGTGGTCGAGAGACAGTTCATGTGTGATTTAAGAACCTTTACAAGAGGATTATTTAAGTTTGAACACTGAAAGTGAATGCTTTTTTCTTTGTTCAATGCTGTGTGAAACTGGATTTATCTAAGTTTCTTCTTTTGAAAGTGCATGCATGGTGACTGTTAATTAAGTATAGACCCAGCTGTAATATTGACAACTTTTTGTTCAACTTTCTTCAGACACGACATAAGTTTTTTTTTTTTTTGTTCAAGGGGTATAACCCCTTTCGACACTATACAAGGTTCTTTAATTTATGCATTAAACTGACGACGTTCCTACAACGTTGGATTTCTCTCTATGCAGGAAAAGCCATAATTAATTGGATGATCCCTAAGTTACAGTGTATACTAATTAATAGGATTGAAAATTCATGACGTCATTGTTCTACATGAATATTCAATAAAGTTGTTAATTAACATATAACACGAAATTGAAATAAGTATTGTGAATTTTTTGTTCACCTAATATTAATAATTGTGTGTTTGTCTGTGTGTGTGTGTGTATTATGAATAAAGCAGTTTATTAAATTGATCTCTTGAGTTAAGATAATAATCTTATGCAGAGAAATATGCTAGATAATCCTATTCAAATTTGCAAATATTCTACTATTTTATGCACGTTTTATATTTTAGTTTTTAAAAAGTTATACGTTTTATCTTGAACTCATCTTAATTAAAACTCTAATCAAACGGTTTTCTTTACTTGATCTGGATTAACAGATCAAAAACTCGAACCACAATCAGACCTAAATGGTGATGTTAGCATTAAATTTCTCTTATAGTGAACGTGATAGAGATATTTGAACCACAGAGATTCCTGATTAATTATTATTAATTAATAATTAATAATAATTAATTAGTGGGTCCACCGTCCACCAATACTGCTTAGACTTTCAGAAGATCGAAAGGATAGCGTCAAGTTGTCTGTATTCGAAATTGCAAGCAGAAGCCAGCTTTGGTTTCCATTCATTCAAAGTCGTACCAACGTTGCGTTCACGGGCTCTAATTAATCTAAACCTAATTAATTATTCCCTCCGGTCCTATTTATAAAAGATCAATCACTGAATTACATGGTTTAAGAAAACTGTTAAAATTAGTTAAAAATAATAAATATACATGAAATAAACTTGTTTTCCCTTATCTATAAGGGGTAAGTAAGGGAGAGAAATAAAGTAAATAAGTATCACTAACCTGTTAAATAATGCAATTCATATAATAAATTAGGGTGAAATTGAACAAAAAAATCATTAAATATTTAGATAACTTTTGTCAGGCTCTTATAAAAAGAACCTAGACAATTTTGGACTCTTATAAAAAAAAACTGGGAGGGAGTAATTAAAGCACATAATGATATGTCATATGCTAGCTACTATTATGTCGTTATAAGGAATTAATTACACCACTAATTAAGACCTTAAATTCAGCAAATAACAAAAGATTCATTGGATTTGAACGTGACTATCATGTTCTGTCGTTTTGTAATTCCACATCGAAATCATGGTCTCCAATATATTTATGTGATCTATATATAATTATTTATATATTGCCTCGGCCTTGGATTAATCAATAAATTTTGATTAAAAAACCAGAAAAATACGTAAAAACCCGTAATATCGGGTCTTAAATATGTGATTAATAAATGTCTCATTGACTTTGGATGGATCACGACCCATATGTGTAGGGTCCGAGCTAGTAACATGTATAGGCTCCTGAAGAAAGATCTGAATTTCCTCAACTTGAAGATAATAAATTTGAATAAAATATTTCGCTAAATTTAATTAATTAGAGAGAGAGAGAGAGAGAGAGACAAAGAAGTACTCTATAAAAATAAAATAATTAGTTACTAATTAATTAACGGTAATAGTATAATTCGTTTATGATAACTATATTTTTGAGTTCGGCACATTAATGATTAATTTATATTCTGTCCTTTTTTAATTCTTTTGTTGTTTAGGTTTTGCATATGATTATAATTTTTTTGGTCAAACATATGATGATAATAAAATCATTAGTTAATGTAAAATAATTACCTCATATGGACTTGGAGACACTTATTTATGCAATAGTTTTATTGAGAGAGTGATATATAATTTTTTTTTTCTGGTCACATAGAATGGGATTATTTTTTATATTATTTCCAATCACCGGCGCTTTTTCTAGATCCTATTAATTTAGCTTGGGATTCCTAGCTACTCCCTTTGAATATAAGTGTTTTCTTTTCGACTCAAACTTTAAACCTATAGAGATCTAATAGGGCCTTATATTGTTAGAATGGCTCTGTTTTGATAAAAAATGAGATATATAATAGAGGTGCAGAGTTGAATGAGGGTATGCTTGGGAAAAAACAATAAACTAAAATAAGTATTGAACTCAAACAATAGTGAAATTTGAAACGACCAAAAACATTAAAACAACAATAGAGCACCCCATACTCTCTCTGGTTTTTATTATAAGGCACCAATTAACAAGTGCTTTTGATCATTATTATAAGGCGCTTGTAAGTTTTCAAGGAGCATTTAATTTATTTTTCCATGTATGCCTATATTTAATAAGGGTAGTGGGAGAGAGTAATAATTAATAGATATTTGAGTTTAGTATAGTTGGTAAGGGTAATATTGGAAACTACTTGAATTTTAGGACAACTTTATTGCTTTTAACTATCTTTATTGGTTTGTGAGAATTAGTAGTCGGTATCTTATAATAAGAACCAGAGGGAGTAAGTATTTACACATGTACACAAATATCTATACAACACTCATGCGTACTTCATCTTGATTCTAAATATAAGGTCTTTATAGCCAATTCATAAATCTTAAAAAATAATTAAGACGGTTATTTGTAATTAATGTGTAAAGAAACTATGACACTTCTCCAAAACAACCACTAACATTTTATGATTATTTAAAATTTAATGGATAGAGATTAAAAGGTCCCAATAATTAGGGATGTTATATGAAATCAATAATTAATGCTTTAGATAAGAGAGTATGATGAAACCTTATATTTTGGATCAACCAAAAGCCCAAAACTCTCAAACAGCCTTATGTGTTTAGAAACAAATGGAATATATATACATTAATTACTAATAACTCTTAATCTCTTATATTTAATATAAAATTTAGTTTGCAGTGTAAAATCGGAAGTAGAATTAATTACAATTAGAAGGAAAAAGCACATAGATAATGAAGGTTATGTTTTATGAGTATGACTTGTGAGAGTTTGGAAATGAAAAGGTTGAAGTTGAAAATATAGTTGGGGACTTGGGAGAAGGTGGTTAGCGCCAAATTCAATATATTGTCTCGAGGGAAAACTCAAGATCACATGGGGAGTGATTAAATTAAAGTTAATGGTTGGGATTATTACATTAATTTAATGTCAGATTCCTCTCAGAAAGCGACAAATTTATGTACGCATGTGACTGGAGGCTTCTGATTGGGAATCATTTTTTTGGTCGCCGCTTTCATTAACCT
The DNA here is from genome assembly GCA_963242795.1 of Inga leiocalycina. NCBI lineage: Eukaryota > Viridiplantae > Streptophyta > Magnoliopsida > Fabales > Fabaceae > Inga > Inga leiocalycina. The sequence goes on from OY725332.1 coordinate 43,645,646, forward strand.
TCCCATTATTTCCATTATGGCTTGCATGTTTTGTAGGAGTAATTTGATGGGATGGGGAGAGTTTGGAAAAAATTTTATGAATTGAATTTTAAAAAATTAGATGAGTTGGATTAAGAATTTAAAATTTTTTAATTAATTTATTATATTCTTTTATATTACATCTTTTTTTTTATTAAAATCTTATAACCACACTGCTCCAATTCTTCTAAATTCAATTTTAAAAAAATGTTATTTTCCTTTCCTTTTCTTCCCCTACTCTCAAATCAAACAGCCCCTTAACCTCCTAACTCACTTCTCTCACAATTCATAAGAGAGAATAGTACGTCCAGTTTTTAATATAAGGGCTAATTGATTTTTTTTTGGATAGATTAAGAAAGCTAATTAAGTTATATTAAAATATTTATATTTATCAATTTTTTTCAAACTAATTTATTTGACTTATAAACTGATATATAATCTAATTATTTATAAGATATATTATGATTAAATAATTTATTTAGCTTCCTTAATATATCTAAAAAAAGTCAATCGGCTTTTATATTAAGGATCAGAAGCAATACTTACCACTTTGGTCCTTATTATAATTTCAGTTTTTCAAAAAAAAAATTCCTATATATAAATCAGGCTTGAGAGTCATTTATGGTTGCTTTCCAATTTTACCCCTATAAAAAATGTAGGTGAGAGAAAATGTATAACATCTTTTTGGTCAATATTCATTATATTAAAAGGGCAAATTTGGAAAATTCAATGGATTTAAGTCATATTAAAAATGTCTTATCTGTCATTTCTTGGCATTTGCAATAAGGATGACCTAAGTTTTATTCTTCCCATTCTTGACATGATCAAAAATATAAATTTCATTTAAAAATATTTAATATTGTCTTTATTTTTCCCTGATATATAATTAATTAGAATTTATAAGTACTTATTGTTGTTATAATTATTGCAGTATTGATTTTTGACGAGGTCATATTTGAATTTTTTAGAAAATTACATTTTTAAAAATATAACTCTTTTAACTACTATTTTTGACTACCTGCTATAGTTATATCATACTTCTACTGTGAATTGAATGAGTAGTTCAATTTTGCTTTCAATATTAAAAAAATGAGTCATAGCTTTGAGCTCCAAAATGCACCAAATTCATTGGAGTAAAATAGAATGGGGTGATTGAGAATAAAATAAAATAAAATTATGATAATCTAAATTCTCAATTTTTAAGGAATGATTATTACGGTGGGAGAATTATGATGAACCAAATATGTATATTAAAATATATGATAACTGCTATGGACAGGTTAATCCTCAGAAGCCCCTAAGTAGTTGAAGCAAATGTAACTTTAGTCTGGGTTTTTATAGTCCAATGACACTAAACTCTTTTCTTGAGTCTTTTCTGAACCATATGTTGTAAATTTGAACTTTTTATGAATATAATGAGTGGATGAGTTTTGAAAAGGAAAAAAAAAAGACATAAATGCTACGATGTTGGTTTATATTTTTCAATTTTGATTTTTTTTTTTTTGGATGGATGTACTTAGTTATGCATGAGATTTTTTTTTTATACAAGAATTTTAAGAAAGGGATTAGGTTCACTTACGATCCAAGAACAGGACTCCAAGTTGGGATGCCTCTCTCAACGCCTCGACTGGACCACAACCAGGGTGAACCCATTAATGAAACAAACGTAGCACCAAGCCCAGCAATATGTTCATCCATCTGGGCTTACGGGACTATGTTCTTTGTTTTCTTTCTCCCTGTACAAACGGGACCATGTGCTCTGTAACGAGAGTGACTTAAAATTGTCCCAAGTGAAACAAAGGCATGTTAGGTTTTGTTCTCTTGGTATGGTCATTATTTTCATATTTCTATGCTCTTCGTGTTAAGGAAATTAATGTAAAATAATACACTTCAATATGTGTGTGTAACATGAAGTAATATACTGATGTGAACCTAAAGGGTAATTTCGTCACTTTGCATGAGACTGCTCAAATGGAGAAGTTCCCAAAACAAAAGATGCAAATTCAAGAAGTTAAAACATGTTTTTGGAGCCCAAAACACCATATTAAATGCCTGAAACGTAAACGTATGCTTGGAGGAGGCAGATTGGGCTATAGGGTCTATGTCCTTTCATTGGGCCAAAATTCACAAAACTATGGCCCAACTTGCCTCCTCCAAGCATATGCTTATGCTTCAAGCCTTTAATATGGTGTTTTGGGCTCCAAAAACAATCTTTAACTTCTTGAAGCTACATCTTTGGTTTTGGGAACTCCTCCACTTGAGTAATCTCATCCAAAGTGCTGAAATTGCCTTTCAGGTTCACATCATATTCTCTCTTTAGTTTTTAATAGAGGACATATTTGAAAAGTTAATCTTGATTCTAAATATAAGACATAATTTTTACATTTGTCAATCTCTTCCTAATTTACTTATATTGATGCTCCATCAATAATAATCAAAGAGGAGGAGAAACGAGGGAATTAAGGAAGATGATTAAGGTATTTTAGAAAATATATCTCATTAACTAATTTAACCAACTTCTTTAATCTAATCAAACTAAGTAAATATATTTTATATTAAGAACCGGAGATAGTAATGACTATTATCTATTGTTATCTGGAAGACCGTGTAATAAAAACTTATTTTTATTTTTTAAACAATACTTCAAAGGTAGGGTACGTAGTTGTGTGTGAGTATGGTAGTCACCATACCAGAATAATTTCTTTAAAGATGACTATAAAGATATTTTTATGTCAATTATCTCAAATATTAGTCATAAGAGTTGAATATAGATAATCGCGATACGAAATATGAGTTGGAGAATCAATAAGAACAATATAGTTCATTCCTCAGATTACATGCAATAATACATATTAAAAATACATTTTTATAAAAGCAAATAGAAAAAATGAATAATATGATTTATTCACCAAACCGGCAAACCCCATGCAATATAAATAATATGTGTGTGTGTAATGCTGGGGTAAGAGGAAAAAAGAAAAAAGGGAAAAAAAGAAATTGCAACAGGTCACAGGCAATACATATAACATATATATAATGTTCCAATACCTTGCCATCTAAGTATGTTTAAACTTGTTGTCTTGATTTTTTAATAATATAAATAAATAAAAATTTATGTATCTCCTCGACAAAGCCAAGAGGTGCACCTCACTTCCCACCCCAAAAAATTTTATAATAATTTGTTAGAGCCACTTTCCATGCGTTTTATTATTGTATTCTTTTTATGAAAATGAAAAACAAAATCATAAAAAGGCACACCTGTTTATGACTTTTTTTTAAAAAAAAAAGAGAATCAAAAGCTGAGGGTTAGATAGAAGATTATATTATATTCTAGTATTCTTTTTTTTTTCCCCTAACAGATGATTCTATTCTATCAATTCTCCATCTTTAATGGAAACTGTAGGTTTGAAGAAAATTAATAATCCAGCCAGTGAAATACAGAGCTCACTGTGAAATTGTAAATAAAATAAAATAAACGTTAGGTTTGCATGTGCGATGTAATATTATGACGAGACAAAACTCATTTTACAATCTAGTTATATAAGATATTGACTTTAACATGTTTTCCTTTTCAACAAATTAAATAGATAGACCTTCTTGAATGCCTAATATTTCAATTATAGTATTAGGGTGGATCTAGCTGCATCGAATTCTAACCTTAAGCTTGTTTGAGTTTGCGTCTATTAATACGTGTTTGAAAAATCCTCAAACTATAGTTTTAAATATATTACTATTTTGCACATCGATTGAGACAAAACTTATCTCACATATTAATTTCGTATATTGTAAACACTTCTGAAAAACTAATCCAACACACATTAGAGTGGATGGGTCACCTTTAAGCCATCAATTATAGTAAATCTTTTAGATGGCGTTGCTGTTAAAATCTCACTCCACATATAGTTATTCTTTCCTTCCTTCCTAGATTTGATGTTAGAATGCTTTGCATTTAAAATATTCTCTCTATCTCTCTCTCTATATATATATATGCGCGCGCGCAATATTCATGTTTTAAATATTCCTCCCACATCAAAAATTGAAATTCCTAGATCGTACGAATCTAGAATTTCTAACATTCCCTTTATTCTGATTAAATGCATTAAAGCCATAACTAACCTCACTTTTAAACCTAACTCGGAATCAACAATGAGAATCAACCTAATTAAAGTATGCTACAAGCTTGTGTTGATTCTTCGACTTCTTGTACTAATCCCTACTTCTTTATGTAAATTAATTACCTTTTTGAAAAGTTTTATCATCCAACATGTAAGTTATTATTTTACAAGAGTTTGTGGATCGGAATTAATTAATTTTTTTATTTGAAAAATACCTTTTTTTTTTTGTTCATCCTTCACTGGACGGAGTAAAGAAACTCATGCACCCAACGCACCTAAGGAGGGTTGAACACACAACACGGTGCTCAGTGTCAATTAAGCTAAAGATATCTGACTGAAAAATTCCTCTCTTGTATTTAGAGAGAAAATATGGTTTTTTTTATTTATGGTATTTTAATTTATCAAAGATAAAAGTTAAAACAATTTTGTAGACAATTTTATAAATGCAACAAATTTTAATTTCTTCGAGTTGTGCCTCGACTCTAAGCATATTGTCTAACATATTATTCGGGCACTGAGGAATTTGTCCCTCTCGGATTTCACGCCAATAACGTTTTGCACGCCAATAACGTTTTGAAGAATTTCCGTTGAGGATTCTCATTTCTCAAGAATAGTGAACTGAAAAATCGAAGGCCTTGTGACTCCTAGAAGATTAAGTTTTAAACTGGTTTTCTTAGTTAAGTTATTAAAACTCGGACCGGATATTAAACCGGTCGGGGTACTGGGTTAAGAGTCAGTGGGTCAGACCGGGGTCAGACCAAAGCTAAACCGAGACTAAACCAGTAAGAAATTGAATATTTTGGACTTATTAATATGAAATTCTAAGAAAAAATATTAAAAAATCAATTTTTTTATTAAAAAAAAGTGAACCGGTTCGGTCACCGGACCGAACTGATTTAGGCATCGGTTCACCGATTCTTGGGCCGAACCAGCTGGTCCAGTCCGGGTTTTGAAACCCTCTTCTTAGTACTAATTAAACAAATTCATATAAGACCTCGTACTCCAATCCCAACACTTACAAACATTACATGGCCTTTTCTAATTAGTCACGAGCTCTATGTTATGTTCTTATAGTATATCACGCAACTCGTGACTCATACTTAAACCGATTCATGTGGAAATTAACTCAGCAAAAATGTCTGCTTCATCTATATCAGAACACAACCAACATGACGAAACAAAGAAACTGTCTTGTCTCATGGAGACACTAGTTTTAGAGCTGAAACTTCAACGCCGAATAACCCTTCCTTTAGTTGCCATGAATCTGGCTTGGTTCGCCAAGACGGCTATCACCACCGCATTTTTGGGCCGGCTCGGAGACCTAACCTTGGCCGGAGGTGCCCTCGGCATCACCTTCGCCAACGTCACCGGCTTCTCCATCCTCAACGGTCTCTGTGGCGCCATGGAACCCATATGTGGACAAGCTTATGGAACAAGAAACTTCAAGCTCCTTCACAAGACCCTTCTCATGACAACCACGTTATTGATTTCAGTAACGATTCCCATCTCTTTCTTGTGGCTTAACATTGATAAAATCTTAATATATTTTGGTCAACAAAAGGACTTTTCTCTTGTGGCCAAGAACTTTGTCTTGTACCTCCTTCCTGATTTACTAGCCACCTCATTTCTTTGTCCTTTAAAATCCTACTTGAGCTCCCAAAACATAATCCTTCCTACTATGTTTTGTTCAGTTATAGCACTTTCCTTTCACATACCCATTAACATAATTCTCTCAAGATCAATGGGGATGAAAGGAATCTCGATGGCGGTTTGGATAACTGATCTGATTCTGGTGTTTCTGCTGGCCGTTTACGTTATAATCCTCGAAAACAGACAAGAAAATAAAACCAGGTGGACAACAGAAGGAGGAGGTTGTTGGTGGAATATTCAGAGAATTAAGGACTGGATTAGACTCATAAAGCTTAGTGTTTCATGTTGTCTCAACACATGCCTAGAATGGTGGTGTTATGAGATCTTTGTCTTGCTCTCTGGCCACTTACATAACCCTAAGCAAGCAGTTTCTGTGCTAACCATCGTGCTAAACCTAGACTACTTGCTTTTCTCAGTAACGCTATCACTAGCCACTTGTGTCTCCATTCGAGTCTCAAACGAGCTCGGCGCGAACCAGCCGAGGCAAGCTTACCGATCGGCTTATGTTTCTTTGGGACTAGGCGTGATGTGTGGGGTGATGGGATGCTTGGTGATGGTGTGTGGGAGGGGAATGTGGGGCCCACTGTTCAGCCATGAGAGGGGAATCATAAGGGGCGTGAAGAAGATGATGTTGGTGGTGGCTATGGTGGAGGTGGTTAATTTTCCGTTGGCGGTTTGTGGCGGCATAGTACGAGGAACAGGTCGGCCGTGGTTGGGAATGTACGCTAATGTCGGTGGGTTTTATGTGGTGGCTCTGCCGCTAGGAGTGGTTTTTGCGTTCAAGCTTGGGATGGGGCTTGTGGGTTTGTTTGTGGGACTTTTGATTGGAATTTGTATGTGTTCGATGCTGTTGTTGGTGTTTGTGTTTAGGATAAATTGGGAGGAAGATGCTAAGAAAGCACAATCACTAGCCTCTAATCACACAAGTGACCCAATTGATGAGGGTCACCAAAATGGTCAGTTATAACAAGGTTTCATGTGTGTTTCCAAAAATTGTTCTGAAAAATTACTCTAGCTAGAGGACTTTTCTAGGAGCATAAAAACAGACTATGGAATTAAACAAGCCTCTTATCACTTTATGTTTTTTTATTTTCTCTGTTTGTTTCCCTTTCCCCATTTTCTGCTTCCAACTTTTTTCTCTATGCTAAGGTAGCATAAGTTGGCAGTGCCTTGCCTTGCATATTTATGTGCCATGAACTCTATATTTAAATTTAAATGGAGAGAAAAAGGGAAAAAAAAAATAGAGGAAGGTAATATTAGGAATGAAAACTTTCTAAAATGGTAAGAAAATTTATTATTTTTAGGAGTTTTATCTCTCAGTATTCTTTCCCCCCTAATTTTTTCTCTATCCAAACATATATAGGAGAAAAGTTCAAAGGAAACTTCATCATTAATCAATACATATGCTCTGTTCGAATTTGTCTACAGATTCTCTAAGTTAGGAACAGATATAAGTTTGACCATATATATATTTGGAGAAACACTCTATATTGTGTATGTGTGACAATAATATATATATATATATATATATATAGAACATTTTAGGGATTAGAATGAATATTTTAAGGTTGTATCACCTAAAATACCTCTTATAAGTTTTTTTTTAATGGTTTATGCAATGGACCATTTTTGACATTCAGTGCACCCACCTTCCAGGTATCCGGCGTTAACCTGAAGGCCAACGCTAGTTTTACCGACATGGGCCCCCGACAACTGACTAGTCATGGCGCCCCCAATCTGATAGGCCCGACAGAAATTCACCTCTTTGAAACACCCCAGGGGAGAGAGCTCCCAATGGAAATTCGTTACACCTTCCGTTTCCTGGGATTGAACCCAGGAACGGACCTCTTATAAGTTGTTGATTGGCCGGGATTACATGTTAAGAGGATAAATTGTAACTAATGAAGGGTAATTTTGGAAACACACATGTTAAGATGTCAAGGGTTATACTTCACCTTCATCTGTCCTTAATTATTTAGTCAATTTTTATTTTATAGATTCTAAAAACAAATAAGTTAGGTTAATTACTTTATGTTTAAAATATTTTTACTTCTTTTTAATTTTACCTTCAATTAAATGTCATGATTTTCACAACTTCAAATGTTTTTAATTTTTTTTTCGAACGAATTGGGACATGAGATTTTAGTCATTCATTAGTTAGAGCTTAGAGGCATATATAAAAACATCATTAAAACATTTCTATAATTTTATAAATTGTCTTATAATTAGGATCAACCATCACATCCTGTTCCGCTACTAAATATAGTAATGTCCTTCTAACTAAATTTATCTAGCATGATGTGTAAGGCATTTTCTACATATTTCATCAAAAAAAATTAAATCTCATTGCTTTATTTTTAACAAATTGATATTAAAAAAAACACTTCCAAATACTCATAACTCCTAACATAAATTTAATTTTCCAAACAAAATTAGACCTTATATTAAGCACTCTTTTTACATAAAAAATGGAAGGCACGACCGTAAATCTTTCTAAATCATTATATTGCCCCATACAAATGGAATCAAAGTAGTGGACTCTGTTATCTCACACGGCAAATACACTAATCGAAGAAGAGATTCATTTGGGTTTTTAGAGAAGTATAGGCTTGAGAGTTGCTCATTTTCTAGTGTACTATGCATAATAAGCCCTTTGAACTGCTCCGACTCGTCCTTCTCCCATATACTTCAAGCAGCTCATAACTTCCCCCTTGCTTGGATGAGGAGAAAAGGAGGGAAGAAAGAAAATCAAAGAGAAAAATGAGGAGAGAGCACTGTTTTGGAACCCGGATCGGACCAGCCGGTCTAGCCCGGGAACTAGTGAACCAGACCATAAACCGGTCCGGTCCTGTGATCGGTCCGGTTCACCATTTTTTTTTTAATTTATTTTTAAATTGATTTTTTAATATTTTTTCTTATAATTTCATATTAATAATTCTAAAATATTCAATTTTTTATCGGTTTAGTCCCGGTTTGACTCCGGTTTGACTCCGATCTGACCCACTAACCCTTGACCTAGTACCCCGACCGCTCTAGTGACCGGTCCAGATTTCAGAACCTTGGGAGAGAGGCGGTTTTTTTTCGCTTTTTGGATGATTGAGGAAAAGTGAAAGAAAAGAAAGGTTGGGCACCCCATTTTCTCCCCAACTCTTCTCTCTAAATTTAGAGAGATTTGGAGGATAAAACGGTTTTTCCTTTTCTGTTCCTCTTTCTCTCTAGTGCCACGCTGAAATTGGAGGATAAAGAAGAATAATAAAATAAAAGCAGAGACTTCTGGGCGTGGGTTTTTTTTTTTTTTGGGGGGTGATGGGTGCTGGTTTTAAATGTAATGCCGTGTTTGATTGCTATCCCTTACCCCCTTTTTTATTTCATAAAATGTTAATTTAAGTATTTTTACTAGCTCATTTCCTCTATCTTTTTAAACTTATTTTATTAAATTTTCTTACACTCATAAATTTATATATTGGCCTAAAAGTATTTAAATAATCTCCTACGATATAGAAATAAATATTTTTTGTGAAAATTTAATTTAAATATATTTATATACTCTTACTTAACCACATTATTTTTTCTTAAAATTATGGCTTGTAATTAAATCCTTAAAATTTAATCTCATTTTGGACAAGATACATTTTGATATAAGGATAAGGATACTTTAGTCATTTTGATATTTACTCATTTTCTTTTCTTCCTATTTTCTCTTGTCCTTCCAAGCAAGAGAGGGAATCATATATTCTCTCTAGATTTCTCTTCTTTCCATTTTCTTTCCCCCTATTTTCTTTCCTCCTAATTTTTCTTCTCATCCAAGCAGAGCCTTCATTCTCATGTAAAAGGATGTATTATATTGCACATATTTTTCCCCATATTACTTTATCCCTATTGGTTCCCCACTTATTAATATATAAACTCAGGATGAACTAAATAAATATAAACAATCAAAAATAAGGATTAATTAATTAATATAGATGGCTTTCAAGGGCAGCAAGGAGTTTATCCAGATTTTAGTGTGTTTCATGAAAAACATAAATAATCACGTTTCGTATAGAGTTTTTCAACTTTGTTATGATTGAGGCCATCCCAGTTTACTTGCCCCTCAAGTGCGTTAATGCTAATGCAATGTCGTTCCCTCTACTCATGACATTGATTCATTGCTCTCTTTTTTTATTTATTTATTTATTTTTGGTGTTCGTCATCCTTTTTTTTTTAAAATAAAAATAGAGGCCTTTTCACCTCCACGTTGGTTGCTTGCATGTGCATGACATCACCATTTATATTTAAAATACTTTGGATGAAAAATTGAGAAAACATTTATCATTGAAAATTTTATTGGCGAAAAGTACATAAATAAGAGAACTAGTACTTTGAGTATACAAAATTTGCAAAGAACAAATATTTTCTCTGGAAAAAGATTGTCACGTCTTTATTATGAATAAAATTTTTAACAGCAACTACTTTTCCTCAGTTTTTTCCTCCTTTTATTCACACTCTCATTGGTATCGCAATTCATAAATCAAACCAAGGATTATTCTCTTATAAATGGAATTTGGATTTAAACAATTTAACTGCAAATTAAATTCTTAAATCGCAAACCAAAATTTGAAAAGAAAAGAGTTAGGGTCTGTTTGGGTTTGTTTTAGGAAGTACGTTCACGCAATTCTTCTAATATATTTACCTCGTACTCCATAAATCATTTTAGAAAAACAGATTTTACCACCAACTCAAACAGACACTTAATTATAGTTGACCATTCAAATCGGTTTACTAGCATGTTAAAAACTCATGAGCAATCTTTCATGACTAATTTGACTATGTTCACAGATTTGTGAAAACCCAAGACCCAAAATCATCATGGTAAGCGTTGTCATCAAATCAAAATAACAACAATAATAAAAATAAAATTTAAAATATATTATAGACTAGTTAGGTAGTTGTCACCTCCACGTGGCTGCTTACATGTATGCCACATCACCCCGAGTGTTTGCCATGTGGGCATGAAAGCAAACGTTTTGCTTTTGAAGGGATTAATGTTAGGCTCTGTTTGTGATGACTTAAAACAAGTGTTTTTATATTTCAAGAGGCAAAATTCATCTCACGTATTTCACTCTATTTATGTAAAATTATTTGAAACAAATTAGTTCACACAATCACTTAAGTATAGTTAAGAAATTAGTTATGTAAATTATCAAGGTTAATTAAGTTAACCTCACTTTTCAAGTTAAAAAATAAATTAACAAAAATAGTTAATTCCGATCCTTAATATAATATCCAATTTATAATGCAATTTGGATATTATATTAAACACAAGAGGTAGTATTACATAACGATTCTTCAAATGAGACAGATATAGAATGATTCTTATTCTTTTGATTTTGATTCCATTTATTATGTTTTTATATTCATATTCAATCATTATATTTTTAAATGAATTTAAAATATAGAAATGTATCAATTATTATTATTTATAATTCACAATTTTTTTGCCAACTATTTACAATTCATAAATGATATATCTTATTCTTTCAAAATTATGTATGCAGATCTAAATCTATAATGTTAATATGAAACTATGGTGGGAACACTTGGATGCGAGGTATGGTCGAATCGCCCGCCTAAGCTCAATATGTTCCCTTGTTTTTTTTTTTTTTTAAAAAATCCAATGTTCAAAATCACCGATTTTTTTTGAATAAAAAGGGTTGAAAATCACCAAATTAAAACGTGGTCCACCTTCTATGTGCCATAACACACCTGATGCTTTTAAAACAGCTGCTTTCCCACTCTTTAAGGCCGTAGTTGCATCCCATTTTGTCGACGCCCTCCATTGATTATTCAAAACCCACTCTTTATTATATTATATTATGTTTAATTGATTATTGATTGCCCATTCCCTTTTATTATTTCCCCCCTTTTTTGAATGGTTAATAATTTACATTTTGTTGAGAAAAAAATAAACCCCCCATTGATTAAGGGGGGAAATAATTCATTAAAGTTAAAATTCGTTAAAATTCAGTTCAAATTCATTAAAATCAATAAATATGGATTTTTTTTATAATTATATCTTTATTTATAAAGAGAATAAGTGAGAGAAACAATAAGTATAATATACATTATCAAGGGGTAATGTTGAAAAGGTGCAATAAATATTTAGACCAAACTCAAATAAAACTTATATTTTTAGAGACACGCTCATTTAAAGTTTATAACAAGGGACGAAAGGAGTAATAAACATTATCGTATCACTGTAAGTCATGGAATGCAAAACCGAACTAGAATAGAGACCTCAGGTCTAGTCTTTTAGCCTGAATGTAGTAACTCTTAGGTTGGGAAAGTTGCCTAGCCTGATCCCGAGTTATTAACGATATGACGCCACTGCCCATTAAATCATTGTCTACTGATTTAAAGTTTTTTGAATCAGTTTTTAAAAGTTTATATGTGTTTATGCACGTAAGTCAAGATAAAACTTCTTTCATATACTTATTTTATATTTTGTAAATCATGATTGAAAAGTTATTTTTGAATATTTCAATCGCTATTTCAAACGAGCTCTTAGATTTATTTGGAATTACGTTTGGAATCCTCAAAAGTACTTACTCCCTTCGGTCCTATTTATAAGCAACTTTCTCTTTCATAGGATTGATCTCTTTTATAAGCAACTTTCACTTTTTGTCTTAAAATGTAACTTTCTTTTTCCTATTTTATCCTTATTAAATGCTCATTCTTTCTCATATTTTATAATTATTATCTCTCATACTTTTTATCTATTCTCTCTCCTATACTCTTTTCATAAATAGGAGCATATATGAAAAAAAATATGGCATTTTTGACACATTTATTGTTTTTAATTACCAGTTCGTTTTGCGTAATAAAAGGAAAAGTTGCTTATAAATACGATCAGATGAAGTATTTACGTAAAAGGAGATAAAATTTCTCACATATTCTTATCTCATATACTCCCTCTGGTCCTAATTACAAGACAAAATTGACATTTTTGGAAAAATTAAGGAAGTTAATCAAAATAATTAGTTTAACTAATAAATTAATATATAATCTAAAGATACATAACATATGATATGATTAAATAACTTATTTAACTTCCTTAATATCTCTAAAAAGAAATTAACTTTATCTTATATTTAAAATCAAAGATAATACTATAAATCACAATTAAAAAATCACCTTTTTATAGATTTTAATCGTTATTTCAATCAACGACTATTCTTCCCAACTATGGCAAGTCGTAAAAGCCTTTGAGAAAAGTTAAAACAAAATGCACTTGCAAGTAATGTTTGTGATAGGCTAGTTTAAAATTGGTGCTGAGGCAAGGCGTGGATGCGCCCTACATGGGAGACCATCTGACCCAACCACTGCCTTTCTCTACCTGCCACCTCCCTCCATACGCTACCACTACGTGTTTTCTGCCGCCTCAACATTACATCACCCAATACAATTAAGGGAAAATCACTTATCCAAAATTCCAAAAAAAAAAAAATTATAAAAAAATCTCAATCCAAATTTTCAAATAAAAAAAGTTATTAGGAATTTTTTTTGTGATTAATTGAGAATGTGAAACGATTATATTGCCCTTAATAATTTAATAATTGATTTTATCTATTTTCATAATTTGATGAGTAATTTTGACAACTTTTTCATACATGCGTGAAATTATAAGTTTCACAAGTCCCAACTTTTACAACTACATATGACAATTTCAACAACCGATTTTGTCTATTTTCACAACTTGATAAATCATTTTGACAACTTCTTTTTCATATCTGAGTGAGATTACATGCTCGTTTGGAATAGCTTATTTTTGGGTAATAAGTGCTTATAAATCGTGATTCACGATATACGAGATAAGTATGTGAGAGGAGTTTTATCTCAGTTTGCGTAATAAGAACTTATTACCCAAAAAAAAAAGTGATACCAAACACAGGCTACAAGTTTTACAAGTCCCAACTTTCACAATTGCATATGACAATTTTAACAATTGGTTTTGTCTATTTTCACAACTTGATTTATTTTGACAACTTCTTTCTCATACCTTGATTAGTCATTTCCCTCCTAGAGGAGTTTTGAAATTTGACAACTACATGTGCCAATTTTGGCAAGAGCTTGCAATTGTTTTTACAAGTCCTAATGCATATATTCACAACTGCATGATTCATTTTGACAAGTTTATTTTAACAAATCAGATTTTCACATGTCCCACCTGTCACAATCTACAACATACACTTTATATTAACAATTGCAATAATCATATTAACAATTACAACTGCACTTATCAACAACACTTTTTTTATCTCATATCAGCGTTTTGTAAGCAAACCAACCCTTATCATATTCAACCATTCCCATTTAAAATAGAGCAATTCATCTGTTTCCTTGCCCAAAAATAGAACACAATTTTATTCATATTACCAAATCACAGTGAAACCCCAACTTTAATGGTCAATATCATATTTTTAGCAAAATATTAGCATTACTTACCTCACTCCTAGCACATAGGCCACTCATCACTCATATTTTCTCGTCTTTCATTTTTTCTTTCTTCTCTCTGTTTTATTTTCAGATCTTGCCATGGCATTTACTGCTCTTCGTGAGTTCATCATCTTGGACCTTTTGGCTACTTCTTGCTTTACTCAAGCCCCCGAAGCTGCCCCCACTCAGCCCCCCACCGAAAGCTGCTGCACCTGCTCCCCGCACCCCACTTGTTGCTACTCCACGACCTGCAATACTGTAGCTTTCTCTGTTTTCTCTTTCTCTATTTAGTCATTGGGGGCAATTTAGTCATTTCACATTCCCAATTATTCACATTTGGGATTTTGGATTGTTGAGACTCTTTTGTGGTTTTTTTGGGTCCTTGAGACTTGTCAATGATTTTCCCTGCAATTAACTAATTTTAACCAATTTTATTCATTCATGTGAGATACATACTGCATTTAATTTCTATTATAAGGCACCTTTAGAAGATATTCTTAATTTTTTATAAGGCATTTTTTTTTTGCCGGAAATTTTATAAGGCATTTACTAATTTTAAGAAGTGCTCCCTAATCCTCAGTCACTTTTTATCGGTTATACTTTAGAGTTTTCTAAGTATTAAACGCATCATTACCAATTTTACACCTCTATTTAATTTTTTCCATGCATCATCTTTCAATATTTCTTTCATTATTATTTTCTTATACATTTATTATTTTAACTAATTTTACTGATTTTCTTGAACCATAAAATTTGGTTATTTGTATTTTATAATAAGGGATGAATGAAGCATTAAAGAGTGGTATATACGTTTTTCCCCCCATATATAACCATGCTTAATAAAGATAGTGTGAGATAATAAGAATTAATATGATGTTAGAATTTAATGTAGTTAGTAAGCATAATATCGTAAATCATTTGAATCTTATGATAAATTTAATGATTTTAACTGTTTTATTGATACATGTAAACTACTTAGACGTGATTAGGGATGGAAATAGGCCAGGCCCCTAACAGGGGCCTACGGCCTAGCCTACGTAAAGCCTAAGCCTAGCCTATTTAGTAAATAGGCTAGGCTCAGACTCAGACATATTGTTAGGCCTATTTAGATAAACAGGTCAGGCCTATTTTTATAAGGCCTAGCCTACAAGCCTACAGGCCTGGCCTATTTAAATTTTTTTTTAAAAAAATTATACTATTATATAAGTATATATAATATCATCTAAATAATTTTATAAATTTACCAACTTAATCTTAATTCTAAGTTTCATATTTTATTGTCATTATACTTAACCCTTGTTTTCGTATAAATCATTCACCTCTACATCTCTTCTCTTCAATCGCTCGAGATGACAATACTAACTCACTTTCTCTCCCCTAATTTGTGCCCTCCACTAAAGCATAAAAATTGTTATGAGTTTATTTTAGTGTCAAATGAAATATTATAATCTTAACAAGGGGAGTTTGTCCCAATTTATGTGCAAAGAGTAAAATAGGTAAAAGTCTAGTTTTACATGTTATTTGTTATGCTTAGTCGATTTTAAAAAATATATCTCATTAGTCAACAGATGATTAGTTTTTCTTATTCCTATTTGCTCGGACAAGTGTTGTCACTAGACATTATTTTCATTTCCTTACTAAGCCTTAACATTACGATAAAAATAGATGTTAGGCTTTTAAGACATAATATAGGATTGTATATAAGCATGAAGGGCTAGATATGAATTTGGCGGCATAGGCTTTAAAGACTATTTAAAGTCCTACATTTTAAGTAGGCTTTTAAACAGGCTTTAGGCCTTGTCAGGCCTTCTGAAGGCCCAAGCTCAGGCCTAAAAAATAGCCTACATATAGGCTCAGGCTTTGAATATTTGTTATAGGCCCAGGCCTATTTAGGCAAAGCCTAGCCTAGTCTATTTCCACCCCTAGACGTGATATATATTTGGGATAGGGGTAGTAATAGTATTTTACATATTTCGTCTAGTGACTCTAGTCCATAATATAAATTATTTTAGCTAACTAATCAGAACCATAAAATGAGAGAGAGAAATACGGCTTTACCCATATTAATTAAGACCTTGAAGGATAGAAAAAAATATAAGGAGTCATATTTAAATATTAATTACATGGTAAAATTGACAAATAAGAAATGATTACTCTCCAAATAACTTATGCTCCCTCCGGTCCTAATTATAGGACATATTTACCTAACTTTGGAGAAATTAAAGATAGTGATTAAATTAGTTAATCATATTTATTGTCCTAAAATACCCTTATTTAAAATTTAAAATGGCATCCAATTACGTTGATTTTCTGTTTTTTCTTATACCTCTCCTGCCTTACACACGACTTCTCCAAACTCATACAATCCGACGTCGTCAATTTCCTTCAACGACTTTTGATCTACTCTTATTAAATTATTATTGTGTTTAATTATTATTAAGAAAGTATCAATATGGGGTATTTTGGGAAGAAATTGACAAAAATTAAAACTTTATCCTATAATTAGGACCAAGATCAACTCTTAAATATTGTCCTATAATTAGAACCGAATTGAGTATTATAAACTAAAAAATCCTCCTAAAATCTAAAAGTGACTTTTTCTTTAGGCCAACAAAAGTGACTTGTATTATGTACTAGAAGAAGTATGACATATAAACTCCCTCCGGCCCTTTTTATAAGTAGCTTTCTCTTTGTTGAAGTTATTTTTTTTATAAGCAACTTTCTCCTTATGTCTCAATATTTAAACTATTTTTTCCTTTTTTACCCTTATTAAATACACATTTTTTTATTAATTAGCCCCACTTATCACTAATTCTCTTTCATTTACTAGTTTATATTCTCTCTCATATTTTATATTCATACTCTCTCATATTTATTACTCATTCTCTCTTCTATGATATTTTCATAAATAGGGGCATATTTAGAAGAAACATGACATTTTTGATATACTTATTGTTTTTAACTAATCTTAGCCGTAAGTTTATTTTATACAATAAATATAAAAATTGTTTATAAAAGGACAACAGTAATATTTTACAATAAGAAAGAGAAGAGTAACACCAAGAATAATATAATAAACATATAATCCCTCTCAATTGGTACGGTGGCTCTTCATTATAACTAACTCTTTAATTTTATCCCATCTTTTAACTTTCCTTCCCTTCCAATCAACTCCTCGTGTCTAGACAAAAAAGTTACCCCCACCACTCCTCCCTCCCCACACTGTCCGATAACTAATCGTCCCAAATGATTTGGAAAGTTAGGTAATCTAAAAATATAACCCCAACAAAACCCCTCCTCCCTCACCCCCAATAAGGCATTAACTACAGCCTAATCAAATTGAGATTTTTAATAATTTTATAAATCATTCACATGCTTCTACATAAAAGGTTACTCCTACTATTATTATTGGTATAAATTTTTATCATTAACTCTAGGGGCGGTAAAGTTAGGAATTGGTGGAGGTGGTTTGGTTATAATTCAAGTCGGCAAATCGGACCTTAATTGCCAAGTTAGCTAGATGGGACCGAAAGGTCCGACCCTATGACGTGGGCCAATCTCCGTCGTCCATCAAACAAACGCTCGCTCTCACTTACTCTCTCCAACGGAGTGTTGGAGAAGCAAAGTAATCCGACGAGTCGTCCGAGCTGGACCGGAAACGACCCAGACCGAGGATCCCATGACACGTGTCAGGCTTTTTTCACTTGAACACCCAGCATTGTTAGATCCAGAGAGAATGGCAGTTGGGTCAGCTCGGGCAGCCCGACTTCCCGCGCCCCAGCGTCTCACGCGAAGAGGCATGATTTGATTTCTTCTTAATTAATTAATTAAAATAGTAAGGAAAAAAAAAGGAATATATTTCGAATTTTGAATAAATATACATTAATGCGGTTGTTTCGGAGACACAGAGTTAACAACAAAAAGCGTGTTCCGCGCTAGCCCAAAGAAATAGAGATATATATTTAGAGAGAGAGAGCAACTCCTGCACACTCCCAACGCGGATTTGGAGGTAAGAGTTTGATAGCAGTGATTTATGGCGATTTTGTCGAAGAATTGTCAATAAGAGACGAAATCTTCTGGTCTTCTTTGGCATTCTTCTCACAGAAGTCGTCGTGGTGGCGGTGATTTTCGGGGCAGAGCTGGCGTTTTGTCTTCCTCTGTTTCTTTGAATTACTGCTGATTGTTAAGGCAGACAGGTTTATAACAGCTGTTCTTCGTGTTGTGGTTAACTCTTATTCGTTGTGATCATCAAGATTGGAGGCAAATTCTCTTGAAGTTGCCGTAAACATGGAGCGGTATGCCTGTGCTGACGAATACGAGAAGCTCGTAATACGGATGAGCTCTCCCAGGTCCGTCTATTATCCTTCTCCTTCCTTTATTTGTTGGGATGAATCCTGCTTTTTGTGTTTTTTTTCCATTTCTACCTGATTCCAGGCTGTGAATGTGCGATTTGTGCAGTGAATTGCTGGAGCTTGTTGTATTTGTGCGGATTCATTGAATTTGATTGTTTGATGTGTTTTTTTACCTGATATTTATGCTCCTTGTGTTTGAGTGCCATCAAACTGGAATTCTCGCTGCCTTTTTTATTTTTTTAGGAAATATTCGACATAGTTTTCCGAATCTTTCATGCTTTTATGCTCTGATTTCTTTTGCTCCGAAAAAAGATCTTTTCAGCAAAACAGAAAGTGCCATTGCTGCTTCATATTTCGTATGATTTCATTCCTTTAGCGATAATGTGTTTCGGCTTTGATCTATAGCTTGAGTCTCATCCTGCTTTCCTTCGTTTATTATGATCATAATAATTTGTGATTATTAAATATTAAATTTCCTAATTCAAATTACTTATTAGTGTGAACAGGATGATGGACAAAAACTTAAAAAAAAAAATCATTAACAGAAATGAATGGAACCTTTCTATTCCCACCGACTTTTAAACCTGATTTGTTCAACGTCAATATTTAAGCATTATTCTGACTTTTATTATCGTGTGTAGCCTTCCTGCCTTTTTTGACATCGAATCGAACAGTTTTTTGGGTAGCAAACTTGAAATCTGGAAGTAAAAAAGTAATTTCACTGACTTTGACCTTTCTTGCGAAACAGGGTTGTGATTGACAATGGTGTCTGCTCCACAACGACTCTGGTCAAGGTAACCCTGAAGGAAAATCGTTCCTAATTCGAGAAATTTTAGTCCTCGTGTCAACTATAAAACTAATAATCTCTTGTTTGATCGAATTCCACAGTTCGATAGCGCTAGAAGACATGGTATTCTCTTGGATGCCGTACAAGTGCTTACAGATCTGAACCTATCCATTAAAAAGGCATACGTATCTTCTGATGGCAAATGGTTCATGGATGGTAAGCTATTTTCTTCATCTTCATCCCTGCTAAAATGCTACACTCTGGCGTAACCACTAATTATTTATGATTACTTGATCAACAGTTTTCCATGTTACTGATCAAAACGGAAACAAGCTAACTGATGAGAGCGTTTTAAGATATATGGAACAGGTATTTAATTTTATGAAAATTGAATTAATTGCTTTGTAACTTACTATAATTCGTCACATATTTAATATTATAAAAACCCTTTGTTTTGTCTGTTAATAATAGTCACTTGGAAGCATTCATCATGGGAGAACCAATATTTCAAACGGTCTCACCGCATTGGAGTTAACGGGAACAGATCGTGTTGGTCTTCTTTCAGAGGTATTTGCAGTACTATCCGACCTACAATGTGATGTGGTAGAGGCTAAGGTCTGGACTCACAATGGCCGAATCGCATCCCTTATCTACGTCAGAGACTGCAATTCGGGGTCCACCATTGAGGACTCTCAGAAAATTAATGGAATTGAAGCACGACTAAGGAATGTATTGAAGGGAGACAATGACATTAGGAGTGCGACAACTTCAGTATCGATGGCTCCCATACACACTGAAAGAAGGCTGCATCAACTGATGTTTGCCGACCGTGATTACCAAAGGATTCCCATCTTCAAGGCAAATAGTTCCCATATTCCAGTAGTCACCGTTCAGAATTGGGCTGAAAGGGGCTATTCTGTTGTGAGCATTCAGTGCAAGGATCGCAGAAAGCTTCTTTTCGATGTTGTTTGCAACTTGACGGACATGGAATATGTTGTTTTTCACGCGACTATCACCACAACTGGGGACCAAGCAAACCAGGTAAACAAATGCTCATGTTTCTTAAATTTTGTCATAACTAATCAATTAGCTGATAATAATAATTTGGGTTTAATACTATTGTTAATCCTTAGAGTTTGATTGAATTTTCATTTTGGTTCTATAGTTTTGAATATTTGGTTTTTATCCCTATAATTTTATAAAGATTTAGTTTGAGTTTAATGATTATTACTATACTTTTTGGTTTTGGTCATTATTGGGAAAAAACCAATGATTTGAAATTATAAGAACTAAAATCAAAATTTAATCAAATTGTAAGGACTAACAATAACATTAATCCTAATAATTGGTGTTGCTTGGTTGATGCACTTAACGCTGTTTAAATTGTCACTTCAGGAATTTTACATCAGACATAAAGACGGCACTCCAATCAGTTCAGAACCAGAGCGTCAACGTGTAATCCAGTGCATACAGGCTGCCGTGGAAAGAAGGGCATCTGAGGTAAAAACAAAAGCGAAAAACATATTTCTTACGTGTAAAGTTGATTATGTACTTTGAGTCTAACGGCAATTGCTTAATCACAGGGTATTAGACTAGAATTATGCACAGAAGACAAGCAGGGGCTTCTGGCAGAGGTGATGAGAACATTCCGAGAGAACGGCCTGAACGTGACGAGGGCTGAGATATCCACCGTAATGGAGACGGCAGCAAATGTTTTCTATGTAACGGACGCAAGAGGAAACCCACCTGATCCCAAAATCATAGAATCAGTGAGACACAAAATTGGGCAAAGTAATTTGAAAGTGAAAGAGTTACCCTCGTCACATCACCAGACAAAACAAGAAAAGGAAGATGACCAAGCAGCAGGAGTTGGTGGGACAGTGCTGTTATCTCTGGGCAGCCTCGTGAGAAGGAACTTGTTCAATTTAGGACTGATCAAATCATGTTCCTAAAGAAAAAGCACAGGGAAGGGAATTTAGAAGCGTGCAAGATATGGGCAACTTTTGTTAATAATACAACACAGAAGATACTAAATTCTTTGCTTCAGGGTGTGGGCTAGTGTACATAAAAAGCAAAGGTGAGGTGGGAATCTGGTGGGTGATGCAGTAATAGTAGTAGTAGTTGTTATTGTTAGTTGGGTTGGTGGAACCAAAAATAGGGCGTTGGAGGGAATACAGCTGGAGGGGTTTGTGGGGAAAGTTGCCACTTATATTTGTAAATGCCTTATGTGTGAGACAGACTTTGGATTGGGAAAGAGGTGGTTAGTGAGTGGACAGATTGTGATAAGCATGGGATGGATTTTTAGTGACAGGGACAGGTTTGGTTAGGGCCGTATCCATTGGGGCCTTTATACCGCACGCAACTCATATTTGTATATATTTAATTACTTTCTCACTACTATTATTGCAGAGCTTTCCAATATTCTTTAAAAAAATTTACTTTTTTTGTTTTGGGGTTTCCTCCTCCTTGGTCCTTGTCTATCTATCAATTTATACTTGTGGGGTTTTTATATGGGATCTGGTGGGGTCGTTTGGCTTCCACTAGGATACGGGATCTTGGGTTTGAAGATACTAATATGAGAAAATTACCACTAATAAAATACTCATACTAAAATATCATAGAAATTAGATCTTCATCTAGTTCTATTAGAAAATTATTAGAAAAACTTGAAATGAAGGCTCCACAAAATTTAAATTAAAGTTAAATGTGATGTAATGGGGTCAAGTGTAAATGTGGCGGGGGAGGAAGCAAAGGTGAAGGAAGGGGAACAAATCAACAAATATTGAAAGAGTCAAATGATGGGAGGCGGCTAAGTTTTCTTAAAGAAAGTGAATTTAGGGAGCAGATATTTTTAAAACTGCAAGTGGGTTTTGGGGATAACCACTGCCTCAATTCAGTCAATTTGGATGATCTCATTTATGGGGATGATGTTACCGCCCAAACAATTGGAATGCCCGAAAATAAACAAAAAAAAAAAAACCTTTAAACCTCGTTAATCATATATTAAAATTTAATAATTTTTTAATTTTATCCCTATTTAATATATAATATATCTATAAAAACAAATTCAATATAATAATAATACATGAATGACATAATCATATATTTATGTAAGAAGTTTAATGGTACGACTTATAAATATAATCAAAATAAATATTCAGTCAAAGTATAACTTTGGCCCTTTAATTTTAAACGAGTTTCTATTTTAGTCTCTTAACTTAAAAAAATATATTTTTAGTTATTTTAAGTTAACATTGTTAACATTATTGATGGAAAATGTTGAATTAGTAAATTTAGAATGTTGGCACGTCTTTCCAAAAGGTTGATCTTTAAATTAAAATATTAAATTAATTATATTAAAAAAATTAAAATTTAGACTTGTTAACATTTTAAATGTGCCGTAAGTAAAACTAACATTGTTAACTAAAAAAAAAAACCTAAAAACACACTTTTTAAATGACTAAAATAAAATATCACCTAAACTAAAAGGGCTAAAAGTATATTTTAATCAAAACTAATTATTTGCACGGATGAACATATCAAGAAAAATGGTATTAAAACTAATTGTTTTAAATAAAAAGAACCAACGTCATTTGTCATATTATTTGCACGGATATTGTGATTGAAAGAATGAAAAAGAAAGATGAAAAGGAAAAATGGGAAAAGCTTAGGAGGCGCGCACTAATGATAGTTAATTTGGTGTTTTTAGCAGAAAATGTTATTTTTCAAAGGAGATAGATGTGCGTGGGGGCTTTATATCTTCATATCTTTTTGCAGGCAACTTCCTCATTCCTGTCTCTTCCTTATCCCTTTTTTGTTAATTCTCACTTTAGTCTTTACACATCGCCATTGTAGGCGCCCCTTGTACCCTTCTTAAACTTTGGAAATCACCTTCCTACACGTGGTGCTTTCTCTTGTCTTTTTTCTAAGTAATTCTCAACCATTTGGTATGGATTAAGCATGTATGAGGAATTAAAAAAAAACAAAAGGAAAAATCACATAAAAAGAACTTTAAGAATATTAAAAGACAGAAATGTGCTCTTAATATTCATGATGTCTGAAAGGTGTGAATGATTGATTTGTCCTTTTTAAAATTAAATGAAAATGACAAAAGTGTCTTTATGATTTTTCTTTTAAAAAAACAGAAAAGAATCCAAGAAGGCGCCGTAAGGGTTTAATAAGTTCTAATAAATGTTTAACAAGTTCACATATTTGTTGGCCAAAAAAAAAAAAAGTTTACATATGAATTTCATAACTTCCCGTTTAAAACTGACCACTTTCAACAATGACAAGTTAAGGATATATTAATTCATATACTTGATAAGCGTTTAACAAGTTCTAATATGAGTTTAACAGATTCTAATATGAATTTCATAACTTTTTATTTAAAATTGACAACTCAAGCATTTTCTTTAACACAGAACCATAGAGGGACATTTCTATTATTTTTATTTAATTTTAAAAAGGACAATCGGATCCTCACATCTCTTTGATATTATAAATATTGAGAGCATCTTTTTGTCATTTAATAATTTTAAAGTTCTTTTCAGGGATTTTCCCTAAAACAAATACTCCCTCTGATCAACTTCTACAAACACCTTTACTTGGTTTCAAAAATGTAGTCTTTAATTTTTCTTTTAAAGAAATAGTTATTTTCTCCTGTTATAAATATAAAGCAGAGATATCGTTATATAAAAATACATAATGAAGAATTAAAATACTCTATGAAATGTGAACTAATCAGAGCCAACCGGGGTGCGATTTCATGCGATGGTTATGGATAATACAAGATTCCCAATCTTCTAAACAAGATTCCCCCAATGTGATCCCAAAGTTGGGGGTTTCCTACTCATATATTCCTTTACATGTCGTGTTTTACTTTATTTTATTTATTAGAAAAATATAACACGCACATAGTTCCTTTACTTTTTAGAAAAAAAATTAAAGGGATAAGTCCTATTAGCTCTAAGTTACAAGTGATATCAAACTCATAATTTTTTATTTATGAAAAAAGCTTTCATGCTGAATGGGGTGTTCAATGTGAATCGGGTTAGAGGACATTGGCTCCATTTGTTTTAGGAATCATGAATTGAAAATTGAGAATTTGTAAAGTATAGGAAGGCTTCATATACTCATGATCGTGTCATAAACAATAATTTTCAGATACATCTCCTGATGTAAGGCATATATCAATATGGATCTAAAATAATATCGATTAAGATATATTTCAAGGATATTATGCTCCCTCCTATCCTTATTATAAAGGTTTAAGGAGTAAATTTACCTTTAAAATTTTACAGAAGAAGTGTCTGACACACTTATATTTTAAAGGGGTAAAAATACATATAAAGAATTAAAAGTAGAGCATCTAGCACAAAATCGTTAAATTTAACCTAAAAGCAATAAATTATAAGCACAAAACCCCTAACGGCGTTAGGTCAAATTTAACGGTTTTGTGCTGGATGCCCCACTTTTAATTCCTTATGTGTATTTTTACCTCCTTTAAAATATAAGTGTGCCATACGCTTATTTCTTAAAACTTTATTGGTAAATCTGCTCCTTAACCCCATTATAAACATCAAATAACAACTTTATATAAACTAATAAGTTCGTTAAAATTAGTTATTTATAAAATATCACAATTATCATTAATAAAAGTCATTAATTAGATGAATTTGGTTGATTGGCTAAGAAGTTTTATAATTATTAAGGATATTAGGTGTAAAAATTAATGTTTTGAAGAAAACTTTTTTTTTTTTATATTACAAACGGCCAAGAAAGTCTTGGAGATAAATGACATTAGGCCAATGAGTTAAAGTCCTAAGCCATATAGTCATTACATTCAAGAGGTGGCACTTGTAAAATGACGAAGTTTTCCTTTAATTGTTGAGCGTGTTTGGCTAAAAAGTTGGTACATCAAATGATATCTCTCGGCATATAGTGAAACTCAATATCCCACTCAGAGTATAGTAAGTCCCTAACAGCATTAATCTCTGATCTCAACGGGTGATTATGACCCCCATATCTCATTATCAGATGATAGATCTCAAGGGAATCTATATAAACAACAACCTTGTAAAGATTCTGTTGCTTACAGATTTGGAGACCAGTGAATAAAATAAGCAATTCTGCTGTAGTAGATGGAACAAATCCTAATTTCTGCTGGAATTCTAAAAGCCAATGTCCCTATGCAATTTTGAAGAAAACTTGTTATATTATGAAACATGCTGGAGTCGTTAAAAAAAGGACGTGAGGGGACCTTGGAAGATTGGGCTTGGGCGTAACATGGATTTGGGCTGCTATGATTTTATTTTCAACATTGCAGAAGCCCATAATGGAAAGACCTTTTAACAAAAAAGACTCTGATCTTATGAACTCAAGCCACAAATGGGCTTTAAGATCGTCCCAAGGTGAGCATCTAACTTCTAATTGACTATGATCTTCAGCGCTATTGCCCCCCCCCCAAAAAAAATCCTCAATATAACAAAAATGTTATTTCTTTTTGCTTTTTCTTGTACTAAAAACAGTATTTTCTTGGTCTATTCTCGTCTCGACCCTTCAATCCTGGACAAATTAGTCCCTACTTCTGTGTAGGTGTATTTTGATGGAAAGTAATTCTTTTCGGGCCATTGCTTCATTTGCATGTCTTTACTTTTTTTACGAAGAGAACGAATATATCGTTGGCAACCAAACAAAAAGGAATGCAAAAAACAAAAAAAAAACAAAAAAAACAAAAGAAAGAAAGAAAGGGAACGAAATTCTTTATTTCTTCCTAATTTAGTGAAGTAATTTATTTCATAATTATGAAAATGTTGTTCTTTGTCGAAAAGACCGACTTTTGACCAGTGTCAGGAAAACGTCCATTTAGATTAATTATTTCTGTCCAAATTATTCATCAAGAAGAACCAAGAAGCAAATAAAACTTATCAATCTTGCATCACCCTAATTTAGACTTTTCTTTTTAATCTTGAGTCCTAATTAAAATATTGGAACTAATGAGATACACCCTCCAATTATAAATATAAGAATTAGATGACTAATTTATAGACATTAAGAAAATTAGTTAAATATGTTATTCATAAATAAAGTATTGATTTTCTTTAATTACACCTTTTAATCATTTGTATTGAAAATTACTCCCTCAATTTGTGCAAGCAATAGGGAGATTTAAGAAAAATTATAAATTTGAGAGACGGAGCAGATTAAGGCTTTACATTTAAGATCAAAACAATTCCCCTACTTGTTTTTATATTTAATAAAGTCATGACGGTGGATTTGACAATAGGGTTTTATTTTTAACATTTAAGTAGCTATAAAAAAATTTCCTTGGGAAAAAAATTGAATCTAGCCAAAGCCAAATTGCCAAAAAAATTCCATGAGTAAATTGGTAATAATATTATTTGAACAAAAAATTAACTGAAACAATTAAGAATTAATGGGATTTGTTGTGACTTTTGAATTATTCAAAGTCTTATTTTTCATGTTTAATTCCCTATAGTAGTTTATGTTATAAATCACTTGAAGATTAATTAATGCTTATTCAAAAATTTTGTCCCTGTAATTAATGTCTAGATATGATTATTTATATTTTTCTCTCACAAAAAACCTTATTTAAAATAGATGTAGTTGAATATTTAACTATAATTACATGTAAATTCCTAGCGCATAGCACCAGATATTGTCCGGTTTAGTGCTTTCATCACAAAGACAACAGTTAGACAAGACAAAGACATTTTATTTTTTCAAAAGGGTTAAAAAAAAGGCGTTTGACAGAAGCAAAAAAAGACCGAAAGAAAAGACCCCTTTTGAGGATTTGTTCCTTAACAAGTGTTGCAAACTTTATGAATGCCTTGCCTTATAATCTATATTTCACTGATTAATTGAAAAAAAGGGTTTCTAACTTAAAAAAGAAGATCTGTATCTAAATGAAACTTGATAAAGGCGATTTTATAAGGCTCTGCTACGGTTTATGTCATCGAGCCTTCCACTGTCCTTTGTCACGGTGGTCGTGAGTGAACTCTGTTGCCTACTGCGACGAAGGTGAAAGAGTGTTTTGAGTTCGCTCACTACAATCAGGAAATTGCAAGAGAAACAGAGACGGGAAGGATTTGGTTTGTAATTAGTTGAGAATGGAAGGACATGGGGATCTGTCGACTGAAGAGGTGGATGTGCTGGGTCAAAGTAAACGAAAGCTTAAGGAGAGGGAGGTGAATTCTTGGGGGAGATATCTTTGAATCCGAGGAGGGAGTTGTGGATGGAGAATAGGGAGGAGGTAGCTAGTGATGCAAGTGGAGCGAAATTTTATCGAGACTTCTTGATCAATCAGAAATCCAGAGGCTCGTGGTGGTGCGTAGAGGAGGAATTCGAGGTTGATACTGGATTTGACTCAATTGAGAATATTAGTTATGGCATTCATGTGGATAGGACAAGTCTTTTGTGTTCGAACATAGTTTTAGAAGAAAGGTAGAGGAACATGTTAGCATTACCGTTTAACCAAATTCTGATAGTGAAGTTACTTCTAAAGACGGTGAGTTTGAGATTTTTGGGGCTAAGGATTGAACAACTATGGGTAAAGAAAGGGAAGGTGGAAGTAGTGGACATTGATATGGACTACTTCCTAGTTGATTTTCAAAGCAAGGAGGACTATGATAGAGCCTTAACTGAAGGGCCATGGTTGGTGGTAGATTCTTATCTGGTGGTTATATGATGGAAGCTTGGTTTCAATATGAGGAAGGAGATGATTGATAAGGTGGCTGTTGGTGTGGTTACTTATCATATCCATGGATCTATGTGATAAGAAGGTGCTTTTATAATATAAGGAGTGAGATGGGAAGAGTTTTGAAGGTCAACAGACCTACTGTAAGGATGAAGCGGGGAAGATTTGTAAGAGTTTGCGTAGAAATTGACTTGACCAAGTCGTTGCTTCCTCACTATTCCTTTGGTGATGGTGAGATATTTCCTATTGAGTATGAAAGCATGAGCTTATTATGCTTAAATTGTGGGATACTCAAGCATGTAAGTGATAAGTAAAATATTTACATATTTATTTTCCCTTATATGATGATTTTTTGGATGATATTTGAGCTTAATTTAATGAATTTGGGTGTAATTGATAAATAAATGATTTTGGCATAAAATATAATTTATGGAAAAATACTAAATTTGAACCTTGTTTCAGTTTTCAGGCAATATATGAAGCTCTAGATGTTGGATTGGAATGTTCTTTATATGATAAAAAGCTAAGAAAAATCCTTACAATTTTTATGTTGAGGCCAAAACCCAGTTCTATCTTCAAGAGTTTCGAATTTTACTTGGAAGTTGAGAATGTGAGGTTGTCCAAGTCTGACCTTTGCTCACTAATTTGATCATAACTTGACCTTCAAATGTTGAAATGAGGAGCTCTCACATGCATTTTCAAGCTAAGATCTATATTTGCAACTTTCACGAAGATAAAAATGTGAGAATCCACCGTTTTGACTATCAAAATTCAGCTGCAATCAAGAAGCATGGTTGCTATAAGGTCAACATTGGTGGCTTAAAGTCAAGATTCATACCTAACAAGTGGAAATCTTTGTACCCCATTCATGTATAAATAGAGGAGTGGAAGACACAAGAAGACACAATTTTAGAGTTTAATTTCATGCATTGTATTGTTGCTTGCATGCCTCCTTCTTGGAAAGTTTAAGTAAACCTCATTCATGGATGGTATAGGTGGCCACCTACATGAAATGTTTTACCTCATATAAGGAAGGCTAGATTTTTCCATTTTCATGTATCTTGTAGTTGTATCTTGATGTTTTAGAATTTAATAATTAAGTTTTATGCAACGTTTATGAAATTTTCAATTTATTTTGGTTTTGTTTTTAATTTCATCATGAGCTAAATTTTCAATTTCCTAAGGTGATGATGTAGCTTACTAATGACGGATTGAATATTAACTTATTAAATCTAGTTTTAATTTTTCCTTCATGATTGAGTTTTGATTATTATTCTTAGTATTTTCAATTGATTGGCCATCTTTTGAATGATTTCAATATGTATGTTGAGACCGAAAGGAGATACATATGTGTAGATCCTATAATTAAAACCATAATATGCATATGAAATAGGAATATATTCATACATGTTATGTAGTTTTAATGAGTTCTATAAATCTTAATGCATGATTAATTGTTTTAATTCATATAGGGATATATTGGATTAACAATTAATTATAGAATTGCTTAACTTTGGAAGAGGCTAGTAATTAAATTAGAGAAACTCTACTATCAATCATGTGGAATAAATTGGACTAGAATAGATAGGTGATTCAATCCAAAATTTGTTAAGTGAAATATGATCCTAAGGGCTTTTTTTCATAGTTGTTTTCATATCAATTACATTCATATTCAATCATTTTTATTTTGTAGTCTCTATCACTAACTAATCGATTAACTAAATAGAATTAAGATTGCCAATTTTGGTATTTAGTGATCAATCCTCGTGGGAATGATGCTGTATTCACCTCTATATTACTTGTTTATGACAGTATACACTTGCAATTTTTTAATAAACCATTTACACTTATAACATGAAGGAATGTTACAGGAAAGGGTTTGAGGTGAATCAGGCAAGGCAAACTATGAATAAAGATGATCATGAGAGGAGGAACAATAAGGTAGTACCAGTGGAAGGTGTATTAGAAGGGGTTGATAGGGATGATCGATGCGTGTTGTTCAAAAAGTTAGAAGAGGATGGAAAGGGAAACCTTTTACTAAACAAGCTGCAGATGGTAATATGTTTGAAGTGCTGAGAACTGAGGGCAATGTGAATGGAGATGCACAGGGGACAATGATGCAAGATGTAAGAAAGAATATTGGTGTGAATGAAGTAGGTAGAAGGAGGCCTCTTCATGACGTTACAAATGGGAAGGGGTAGACAATTGTAAAGAAAAATAAAGGAGTCAAAAAATAAGAGTTGTGAAGGATGTATCTAATAAAGGGAGGCAAAAGATTGGAGATTATTTTGAGGCTAATAACATAATGGATGAAAATATAGTAAAAAGGCAGAATGGGGAAGTGTTTGAGCAAAGAAAGATTGTTTATATGAAGGACATGGAGATGAGAATAAGGGTATAAGAGAATATTGTCCATTCTAATGGGTGCAATGGTTGTCAAATGTTGGGGGAGCAATATGATATTGATGGTCTGGGCAATATTTGGGTATGCTAGAGAGATAGAGTGGGGGAGGGCAGAAAAGATTGTAGAAGAATTCAGATTGTTACTGATATTGGAGAAATTAGAGGCGAGATGATCACTACTTCTTGCTTTCTTTGTTAATGTCTATTTTATTTTGGAATTGTAGAGGTGCTACTAATAAGTAG
Source organism: Inga leiocalycina (assembly GCA_963242795.1). Lineage (NCBI taxonomy): Eukaryota > Viridiplantae > Streptophyta > Magnoliopsida > Fabales > Fabaceae > Inga > Inga leiocalycina. Next base: position 43,676,405 of record OY725332.1, read on the forward strand.
TTCGCCTTAATGTGAAGAAATTTGATGAGACTAAAAAGACCCGAGTTTATAGCATTGGTTGAACTGAGAGTTAGTAGGAATAGGGTGAAAAAGGTACTGAAGGAATTAGGACTGAAGTACTTGGTCAGAGTGGAAGCAAGGGGTTTTTTTAGAGGGATTTGGTTTTATTGGAAGGAGGAGGGTATGCTAGTTAAAGTAATTGAGAGGGCAAATCACTTTCTTCACTATCAAATAAGAGAAAGCATGGAAATGTAGTTCTGTACAGTTGTCTATGCTAATACTCAAACAATAAATAGGGGGATCTAGGGAGTTGTTTGAAGAGAGTGGTAGTTGAAGTGGGGGGCCCTTAGTTGTTAGTGGGTGATTTCAATGAATTGCCATACCAATGGAGCAACAAGATGGAGTTGATGTGAATTTAAGTAGACGTAATGTATTCAGATATTGGATTCAGGAATGTGCACTTGTTGACATTGAAGCTAAAGGGCCTTTGTTTACATGGAAATGGCCTTAATGGGAAGCAAGAGAAAGGGTGTACAAATGCTACATCATGGGCTACATAACATCAAGTGGCAACAACAATTTCCAAACATGGTAGCCAAAGTTTTAGCCAGGATATATTCAGATCATCACCCACTACTGTTTGAGTTTCAAATGGGATTTCTACCGTCTCATTTGAGGCCATCTAGATTTGAGGCCATGTGGATTATGCATGAGAATTTTAGGAATATGCTAAAGGAGAAATGGAGGGAAGATTGTGAGGTGCATGTGGCTTTAGAATATTTGAAAGAACCCCTGAAAAATGGAATAGTAAGGTATTTGGATTCATGAAGTTGAGAAAAAGGAGGCTTATGGCAAGAATGGGAGACATTCAAAAGAAACTTGTTATGGGTTTGAATGTATTTCTAGAAGAACTTGAGGTTGATTTGAGGAATGCATTGTTAGAAACGTTGAAACAAGATGAGATTTATTGATTTCAAAAAGTTAGAGGGGAATGGTTGATAAATGGTTATTGTAATACTAAGTATTACCATTTAAAAATAGAAGGAGAAAAAGTAAATCTCATATGTTAAAGAATGAGGAAAGAAGATAGGTTGAAGATGAAGAGGAATTGATTAATATGGTTAAGAGACACTACTGCAAGCTGTTTAAAGAAGAAGTGTTGCAGAGAGAATCGTTTGTTACTGGGCATTAGTGGTATCAAATCAAGGGAGAGGATGCATGTTAATAAGGGGAGTAAGTAGAGAGGAAATCAAGTAGGGTGTGTTTAATATTGGAGCATTCAAGGCCCCAGAGGAGGACATGTTTCTTGCCATTTTGTATCATAAAAATTAGGAAGTGGTTGGAGGTAGTCTTAGATTTAGTGCAAGAAATATGGCTAAACCTAAGCAGATTGCAAGAGGTGAACAAGACTCTAATTGTCGTAATTACCAAGATAGGTAAGGTAGAAACGGTTAACAATCTAAGACCGATATCACTTTGTAATGTTTTGTAAAAAGTGATTTTGAAAATTGTAGTGAATCACCTCAAACCATTGCTACTTAAACTTGAATCTCTGTTTTAGACTAGTTTCATGCCAGGAAGGTGTATATAAGATAACATAATTGTGGCTAGAGAGATTATGCATTATATGGGTAAAGTGGGAGGGTGTCAAGGATATATGGCAATTAAGATAGACCTAGAGAAGGCATATGATCACATGAGTTGGGAATTTTTAAAGAAGGTGTTGGAAGAAATCAAACTGCTAAAAGATAGAGATTGCCACAGTATGCATTAAGACGACGTCTATGCAGTTATTGTGGAATGGAGCTAAGTCGGAATGCTTTAAGCCATTAAGAGAAGTGAGGCAAGGGGACCCGGTGTCTCCATATCTATTCATATTAATGGAGAATTTAACACGCATCATAATGGATGAGGTTGGAAGTAGTGGGTAGAGGCCTTTGAGGATGTCACATATGAGGAATAAGCATTTGGAACATGGGAGATGGTAGACTTGCTCGAAGGCAAAAATTTTATTAAACCCTAAACAAGCCTATTTGAACATGAAACTAAGGCTTCTCTTTTTCATTTCTTTGCTCCTATTTACCATTTAGATAGGACACTCAAAGCTTGTAACATAAAATAGAAAAATCCTAACCTCAAACTCAGCATGGCTCCCTATTCTCAACACCAAATGAACTTAACATCCATAATCAACAAAACGGGCCTATCAAACATATGCTCTTAACAAATAGGCAAGCAAAACACAAAAATGCTTCTTTCAATCTAGATAGAGAGCACTAGCATGAATAACGTAAACTACAAACCAAGATAGCAATAACCAAAATTGATGGAAAAGAAAAACAACTGCAATCATTATACATTCATCTTATTCAGATTCAAATATGATTAATAGCATAGTCTTGCTTTCTGCTCCAAATATCTATTGATTTTCCTAGGACTCTTATTTTTGTGAAGAAGTGACAGAGTATCATAGATTATTCTTTATATCTTGTTATCTAGGGAAAGTCATTATAAGTAAAACACAAAGACAAGTAAAAGGCACATATGAAAGAGTGACATGCAAGGAAGAATGAAAACACATAAATGAATTATGGGGATGGGGAACACCTAAGAGCAACAAGACAAGAAACCAAAGAGAAATTACTTACAAATGAAATTTTCTTCCAATCTCCCTGCATAATGCTGTTGACCAAGACACCCCAGAAAGAAGGGAAAGAATCACCCCTGAAATAGAGAAAATAGGGGAGAAATTTTAGGTATAGATTGGGAATGCAACAAAAAAAGATTTTGTTAGCTAGAGCTACAGAAGGCATATGATAGCATGAGTTGGGAATTCTTAAAGAATGTGTTGGAAGAAAATAGGCAGTCAAAAGAATTTATATAGATTTCCACTACATGCATTGAGAATGTGTCCATGCAGTTATTATGGAATGAAGCTAAGTTGGAATACTTTGAGCCATAAAGAGAAGTGAGGTAAAGGCACCTACTGTCTTTATATCTATCCGTATTAGGTATGAAAAAGCTAACACATATCATTGATGAGGTTGAAAGTAGTGGGTGGAGGCCTTTGAGTATGAGGGGAAGAGGACTTCCAATTTCCCCCTTGTTGTTTGCAGATGATCGCTTCCATTTTGTGAAGTAGAGATGGGGCAATTGGAAAATGTGATGAAATATATTGAGAAATTTTGGGGAAATGAAAGAGCAGAAAGTTAATAAGAAGAAAACAGTGATAATGTTTTCTAGGAATGTGACTGAGGCTAAAAGGAAAGAATTAATAAAGTGCTTTGGTTTTCAACAAACAAAAGAGTTAGGAAGATACCTTGGCTCTTATAATTCTTATGGTAAAAGAACTAAAGGAAAATGCAAATTTTTACTGAATAAAGTGCAAATTCTTATGGTGCAAGTGGTTACTCCACAAATCCTAGTATACAATATTCTTCATGAAGAATCCCCGTGAGAGTATGTAATGAAATTGAGAAGATACAAAGGAACTTCATTTAGGGAGGAGGGAGCGATAAGAGGACAATGCACACTATTTTAATTGGGATACAATGTGTAAATCAAAGGAGACAAGGGGTTTGGCTTAAAACAACTTAAAAGTTTGAATGAAGTAATGCTATGTAAGATGGGTTGGGACATAATTTCAAAGCCTCATAAATTATGTTCCAATGTGCTGATAAGTAAATATAGGAGAGTAGTAGTTTTAACTTAGGGTTGTATTGTAAGACAATATGATTTTATTTTATGGAAGAAGTTAGGAGAGTTGTGGACAATAGATTATTAAGAATATAGGATGGGAGTTAAACAATGGAAGGAAGGTGAGATTCTGGATGGATAGGTAGGTTGACAAAGGTGCTCCATTAATAGAGAGATATGTTATGAGGCCTCAACATGAATATTTGGAGAAAAATATTTAGGAGTACTCAAATGAAGGGAAATGGAGGCTAGATGGGTTGGTGGAGTTGTTGCTGAAAGATGTGCTAAAAATCATTAAGGCATTGTTGCCACCATATGAAGAGGATGGTGTAAATGAAGTTAAATGGATAGGATCAGGAGCTATGGAGTTTAGCTCAGCTCAAATGTATGATCAATTAGAAGGAATTGTGAGAAATAGAGAAGAGGTACTTTGAAAGTTAATATGAAATTGGAAAAGCCTTAGGCGCATTTAAACCTTTTTGTGGATGATTGATATAGATAGGTTAAAAATCTCTGTAAGAAGGAGTGGAGTAGGGAAAGGATCACCAATAAGTTGTAGATGCAATTAGAAGGATGAGGATGTCTTGCATGTTTTAAGGGATTGTGGCAAATCAAGAAGAATATAGGGTCAACTTGCTGCAGGTATGCATATTCCTAATTTCTTTGATTTGCAATGTAGAGACTGGTTTGTGAATAACTTGAAATCTATTAAGATAGTGGATGGAAGGCTTGATTGGGGGATGATATTTGGGGTGACATGTTGGTTTCTCTGGTATTGGAGAAATAAAATATTGCTTGATATAGATTTTGCAAAAAAGACATTAATGTTGTTGTAATATGGAAATATGTTGAGTCTATAATAGATGCGCATGGGAAGGATATTAGAGGAGGAGTAAGATTTTGGAAAGTGGTGAAATGGAAGCCACATGAAAATGGATGGGTTAAGCTCAATATAGATGGGGTGATGAAGGGACGGCTTGGAAAGTTGGGTGTGGTGGATTGATCAAAGGTGATAAGGATGAGTATCTGGGTGGATTATGGTTAATATTGGTATATGTACAACAATTACAAGAAAATTGTGGGAGGTTTTGATTGATTGTATTGTAATAGTTGTAAAGCTATACGCTGATTCTATTATAAATAGATTAGCAAAAAATAGATTTCTTAAACAGATTCAAAGGTTGGTGAATGATGACTGGGATATAAGAGTGGAATATACTCTCAGAGAGGAGATTTTAAGTGCTGACTGATTAGCTAATTGGAGTTTAACTTAGAGTGCTTGCATGTGAATTTTGTGAAAGCCTCTGGTTGATTTACAATATATTCTACATAGAGATAAATTAAGTATTGGATGCCCAAGACTTGTAGCTATAATTGAATAATAAGATGGGCTTATGCCCCTTTCTTACCCAAAAAAGGGGTTTTTTTAATTAATGAAGCAACTAGAAGGCGCAAGTCCTACTAATCAGCATTAGTCATGGTAGAATAGGTTTTAGTTGTTTAAACTATAAATGTGAGATCTTGAATTTGAGTTTGTCTAAATGCAGAAAACACTTATGAGATAACTACCTAAATTAAGTTTGATAATGCTTGAATCTAATTTATTTATTTTTTTCAAAAAAAATTATTTCTCTTATTTTTCAATTTGAGCCGTACATTTTTCCTTTCCCAGACTGTTTCCTTGTGCATAAGCAACCTATTCTAGTGATATACTATTTTACAACTTTCATTCATCTCAATTAAATGGTCGTCATTTTCATCAACATTTGTGGTTGCCATTTTATTTTCCTTTTGCCCATACATAAATACATTCTTTCATAATATTCAATTAATAATTTAATAACCAATCAGTATGTTGAGAAGAAAAATGATACCCTTCCACCAACTTTTATAATATTTTATTTTATATTATTTCCCCACCAGATCCCTACCAAAACCAAGTAATTATTTCCATTTTAATAATAATAATATATAATAATTTATAAAGCAAGTCCACTTGTTCACAAATAATCAAGGAACGAAAAATCGGACCGAGTAATGAACCGGTCATGATACAGGTTCAAGGGTTAATGGGTCAACTGGAGTATAATTGATAGTTAAACCGGTCATATTAAAATATTATAATTTATTAGTGATAATATATATTAATATATTTTTAAACTTCTATAGATAAAAATGAAGATTTTTAGAAAAAAATGCTTAAAATATATTAGTATTAGTTATAATCAAGGTATTAAAACCCGGACCGGGTATTGAACCGGTTGGAGTACTGGGTTAAGGGTCAGTGGGTCAAACCGGGGCCAAACCGGAGCTAAACCGGGACCAAACCGGTGAGTAATTGAAAATTTTAGACTTATAGTATGATTTTCTAAAGGAAAAAGGTAAAATTTTTTTTTTTTTTTTTTAATTTGGGACCCGGACCGGACCGGTCTAGTGACCGGTCCGGCGGGTTCCGGGCCGGACCGGCCGGTCCGGCGGGTTCCGGGCCAGACCGGCCGGTCCGGTCCGGGTCCCTGAACACTGGTTATAATGCCTATACTTATGTAATAATATCTCCTTTCCTATTATTATTATATCCTTTTAAATAATTTTTTTCATTTTTTTTAGATTTGTTCTTTCTTTACTTATTTTTCTTTTCATTTTGATTCTCAATATTCCATTTCCCCCCAAAAATATCACAAAATAATAATTAAACAATTTAAACAAAAAAGAAACCGGTCCAACCGGTTTTAAGGTTTAATAGGCAGACCAGATCAGACCACTGACAGTTTCCGGTTTAACCGGTCGGTCCGATCCCCTTTTTGTTCAATGCAAATAATACACTACTATAGAATTATTTTTTCAGTTCAGAATTCATCATAAAATACGTTAATTTAATATTATATTTTATTATCTTCTATTAATATTATACATCCTTTCACAGTTATTATTTTAATGTCAATTTGGACATTCTAATGAAAGTTAATTAGTTAAACAAAAGCTTCTAGTAAAAAAAAAAAATCAGAGAAAAGAAAATTTTTTTACATGAGCTTAAAATTCAGGACTAATTCATCGACTAATTCTATCTTTCTTCACAAAATTTATCTGTGCTTTTCCCCATAGTTGGGGGAATATATGTTTGGGAGAATGACAAAAAGAATATGGAGAATTACACTCAAGTTTTAAGGAAGAAAAGAAATGAAAAAATGGTTCCTGAAGATTGTAAAATGAAAAAATGGTTTTATAGAATTGTCAATATAGGCTCTTGGAGCTGTTAATGAGACCATTTTTTCATTTTACAATCTTCAGGGATCATTTCTTCATTTATTTTCTTCCTTGGGACCTAAGTGTAATTCTCTCAAAAAAATACCATTTGAATTTTAAAATCCCGCTCACAAAAAGAGTAATGGGATTGATAAAAAAAAATTAGGATTGACAATACAAATCTTTACCAAGAGATTAATTTAGAATTTTAAAATTTAATTGATATTTTTCTCTCATTCTAATTGTTGCTCTAAAACACTCATTTTCTTCTTGTTAGAGTTACTTTTTCCCCCTTTTTTTTACTGTTAAAAAAAAAATCGTTCGGACTGGTGCAAAGTTGAAGACTTCCTCATCCTCTTTCAAGCTGTGAGAGAGCTTGAAATTTCTGGGTCATATTGATATTTATGTTCCAAACTGTTTCCCTTCTGAAAAACAGTGGATACAGTAGTGACTGAGTCTGAAGTGAAAGAAAAGAAAATGGGATGATATTGTGAGGTTTCAGGTAGAAGGATTTTCATCTTTGAAGTATGGAGGTCAGGGATGTCGTTAATAGTGGGGTCACGGTGGTCCGATCAGATGCTCCGTCCAACTACCATGTAGCTCTGAGGACTGAAGCCCCGTCTTCCACCGGGGGATCAACGGCACCGACGCCTCAAGGGATTGTTCCGCCACCTCAACCAGTTGCTATGACAACGATGCCGATGAAGAAAAAGAGGGGTCGGCCGAGGAAGTACGGACCAGACGCGTCAGTGATGACGATGGCTCTATCTCCGTCGTCAGCTCCGCCGGCAGTAATCGATTTCGCGGTGGGGAAACGCGGTAAAGTGCGCTCTGCTAGCTCAGTACACAAAGCCAAATTCGAAGTTGAAAATTTAGGTAATGGATCTTGTTGCCATGTGCTAATTTGAGTGTAAGTAATATACACTGTACCTGTGAAGCAGAGATCTATATAATTTTTGTAGTGGAGAAATAGACGACCTTCCAGCTCTGAGAAAGAACATTGAGGATTGTGGGACCTCTCAAATCTGAATGGATCCCCCTTTTTTCCTGAAAAGTGAATTAGCTTAGCTGATGGAATCTTCTGATACAAATGTCATTTGAGTGTTCGAAGTTCAATCCTAAAATCTGAAGCTTATTTTGATTAGGTTTACTCTAAAATCTTACTTGAACTGTCGATGAGTCTAAGTTGACTCAGCTTCTATTTTGGTCTTCTCACATTGCTTGCTGCTCAATAGTCAGCTAATGCTGTTCATTGTCCTTGTTTCTCATACAATTTACTAGATATTAAGATTGATATGGATAATTAGCGTATAGTTCTCTGATTTTTCTTTATTTGTTTGAGCATAATGAATAGTTTACTGAGATTTAAATTAAAAAAATGCCTGCCAAAATTGTGAGCTTGCTTTTCTATCCAATTGGAAAAAGAATAGAGGTATAAAATGTAATTAGTTTAAACATGATAAGAGTAATAATCTGTATATGAGATGGTAATCTGATAAATTTCTCTTTCTAAAATTTTTGGTTGCCTCTTGTTAAAAGAATTTCTCCTAGAATTTCCCTGGTCATCTTTTGCATAACTTTTAATTCTGATAATCTTAAGCATCGACCAAATGCATAATCAACTTTGTCTATATATATGTTTGTAAACATCATTACAACTTACATAAACACTTATTGGTTCAAATTTAGCACTAAGTTGGATAGCATTTTCTAAATCATTCGAGTAAAATAATTGCTAGAATTATTCTGGAATAGGAAGCTTTTGATATTTTGTTTATTAGAGCAGTGTTTTTGAATTAATAATTTGTGACTTATAATTTGAAGGTTATCAGTGAATTTGATGTAGCATTTATGGACACATCTGATACAGAATGTTAAAGCAGTGAGTTGCAATATTGCAAATATTTGAAGGAACAAAGAACAATTATGGCAGGATCTTCTTTGTTGATTGAATATCACAATAGCACTTGTCTTCCTGAAACTGTGGTACTCATAAGATTGCTGTCCTCTGTGCAAGGAAATCAAATTTTGATAAAAAGGACGACGACGAAAAGCATTTGAAAGAAAGGGCTGTTGTGAATCCTTAGTTATGAAAAGTAATTGCTTAGCTCTTGCGCGTAAAAAGAAATCATTATAAGTCCATCTGTTATACTTGCTTGGGTCTGAGATATCATTCCAATTGTTGTGTTATCATTTGTAGATTGTCTCTGATGTATCACCGTTCATGCTTTATTTCGCTTATGGAGAAATGCCATATTTAGAAGCTGAGATTTTTTTTTCCTTTTGGTTTTATTTTCGTTTTGATGGGGGATATTGCCATTATCAGTTGTGATTAATTATTTAAAACACACTTCTTTTAGGTGAATGGTCTGCAGGCTCCGTTGGTACTAATTTTACACCTCATATCATTACCATTAATTCTGGGGAGGTAAGCATCAGACATTCTAACCCACTATGTTAAGTCTCTGTTCTGCAATTCTAAATTTTCATATTCGTTTTTTAATATTCATTCTATTCTCTCATCTGGCCCTTCAAATCTTTCCTTATTAGACCCTGTAGAACTTGATCACTTCTTAGATTTCTACACATCCAACATTACATGCTTTGCTTTTTCATGTATTATTAAAAGAGAGGTGATCTAGTAAAATGACATCGAAGAGAAAGAGAAAGAGAAATTGCTAAATTTGTCTAAGTAATTTTCATTGGTGTATTTATATTCATTTTCTTTCCGTGATAACTGAAAATGGGTATGTGCAGTGACATCCACTCTACCTTTGGTTGTCTCAGGACATCACTATGAAGATAATATCATTTTCCCAGCAGGGGCCGCGAGCTATATGCATTCTTTCTGCAACTGGAGTCATATCAAGTGTCATGCTTCAGCAGGCTGATTCTTTTGGGGGTACACTGACATATGAGGTACCGTGCTATTTTTTCCCCCCAAGAAATCTGATGATCTATATTTCAATGAAGATAAGTGGAATCTGTTTTGAGTTTTTTAATTGTTTGTTGTTTTAAAATATATTTTGTCAATAATATGAGAGTGAAACCATTATTTCTTTGGCGATTGAAGTATTTAGTGCTGTCCAGAAATAGATGATAGAGGAAGAAAACTTTATTTCTTTTCTTTGAAGTATTTAGTGCCTTTCTAAACTTATCTTTTCAAGTAATTTGCTGAACACTTTTTCAATGACTTCACATTATGTTATCTTTGGACATACATACTTGTTAAAAACGTTTCTTTGCTGCTTCAATCTCCATCAATTTAACCTCCAACATTGTCATTCAAACTTATGAAAACTTGAACTCAACATGTTGCTTTCCATCCTTCTGTAATCATATGAAAGTTTATCTTTTCGAAGAAAAAAAGTAGTAGTAGTATAGTATCATATTTTCTTTAGCTTTCTGAAACCACTGCTTTCTATCACAAGTGAAAATCCCATCTTTTTTGCTGTTGTTCTCCACAGGGACAGTTTGAAATTTTGTCATTATCTGGCTCATTCATGCCGAATGAAAGTGCAGGAACACGAAGCAGATCAGGTGGCATGAGCGTTTCTTTAGTGAGTCCAGAGGGACGTGTCATTGGGGGTAGTGTAGCTGGTTTGTTGGTAGCAGCAAGTCCTGTGCAGGTATGTTTTTTTCTCTTTCCATATTTTCTATACCTCTTTCTTTCTTTCTTTCTTTTTTTGGTCCATGAATGATAGAATTGATTCAGATTCAGTGTGCAAGGGTCAATTTAAACCTAATAAAAAGGCTTTTCTACTCAACCCTCCTGACCTTATGCTTAGAGCTAGTTGAGCTGGTAATACGGGTTGGGTCTCCACCAACCCACCTTGAAGTAGTGGGGCTCAGGCTGGCTAAATGCAACTCGCACCACCATGCCCGTGGGTTGGCCCGCATTTCTAGCTCAATTAAAGGGGCTAACGCTAATAGGGTTGTCAGGGCTTTTTCTTTTTCTTTTTTCCCTTCCTTTGTTTCTTTTTTAAAGTTCACAGCTTCTCTATTTCTCTTCCGTGGAGAGGATTTCAATTCTTTTTCAGACCTCTCTCTTTAAAAGCTTAGAGCCAGAGCTGAACCAGGCAGGCTAGCTCTGAACAATCTCTGAGTAAACATGAATCAACAATCAAAACATGTGATCCTGATTATTCTTTCCAAACTGATTGTTTTTATGTATCAGGTTGTGGTTGGCAGTTTTCTGGCGGGAAACCAGCATGATGTGAAGACAAAGAAACAGAAACATGAGATTGTATCGACAACCTTTGTTCCTTTGTCTGCTGCTGATCCAATACCTATCCTCTCATCTCCACCTTCCTTCCCTTCTGATAATTGGTCTGCATTGCCTTCTGATATCAGGAACAACATGACCACTGACATTAATATGCCTCTTTCTTCAGGGTAATATATTATATATCCCACCTGAATTTATATTTTCTGCTGAAAAAAATAAAAACAATTTTATATAGCCTTTTATCTGTGGGGGCTGCTTTTTCTTGTTTTTGTCATTGAAGCCTACTGGAACTAGATAGCATACTTTGTGGTTCATTTCCTTTCAGAATTTTTTTAATTAGCTAATGGTAACTATGAGCTTCTCTGATTTGGTTTGCTAATGCTGGTTATTCCTCATATCGCCTTTCTTCTTGATTGTGAAATCCAAGGTTTTGTTTTTTTTTGTTTTTTGGTTATTATTACAGCAATATCTGATATATTACAGATTTTGACTTTTCTGACGACTAATGACTAGTATGAACCTAACTGAATCCTACATTAGAAATAGAAATAAACAACCAACTTAGGGGGTGTTTGGTTTAGCTTAAAACAAAAACAATTTATGTATTGTGAGATAAAACTCATCTCATATATTTATCTCATAATAATATAGAAAATTAATTTTTCACGGTCAATCCAGATGGGCACTGAACTGATTTGTTCCTTTACGCTGGAAAAGTAAAAATTGAAAAGCTAGGAACCAGTTGATATTGAGGGGGAAAATAAAAAAGAAAAAGACACTTTAATATTATTTGAACTTTAAAATTCTAAATTAGTGATTTCACAAAAATTTAAGTTATCAATTGCTATACCTTTTTTATCAATCTCATTACTCTTTTTATCATCAAAATCAATTTGGAATTTTGAAGTTAAATGATATTTAAATGTCTTTTTCCCAAAACAAAAACAAAAAAAGAAAGGCCCAATCCATAGTTGGTGATTAAACAAAGCTGAGAGTTCGGATTTTATAAATAAAACAAGTTATTCTATGGGTAACCTCTTGGTTTGGCTAGACGATACCCTCAATATCAATTAATTAATAATATTAAACATCATATTAGTTTATCCTTTTACTTTTGTAGGTTCTTGGTTAACTAAACTCAAATATAAATGTTTATCAATGTTTTGGGTTAAACACTCACATAAGATTAAATAAAATAAATAAATATATAGGAGACATATCTTTTATTTTTTCTCCTACTATAAAAGATAACACAAGCCTCTCGTTGTACCATAATGTTACAGAAGCATTGTTTGTTACACCATTACTTTATTTATATGTCTATATGATACCTTTATTAATCTTAATTTGAATACTGTTAACCTAATAATAAAACAGATTTTCAACATGATTTTTTCTGTTTACAATGTTCAGACTCTTTTATTTGAAGAGATATCTTATTACTTTCACTTCATTCAACCATACTTTTTAGATGATTTAATTAAACTTAGTTTTTTGGTCAAATATAAATCGCTCCGCTTAAAAAACTGGTCAAAATTAATATTTTAAAAAAAAAAACATTTAAAAGGGCCTACATGCAACATCCTTAGAACAAAGACATGTGATTATGATGTGACTTTTTTCTTTTTTTTTGGCCATTGATGTGACTTTTTTCACTATAACTTTAGACAATATAACATTTAGTATAGGATATATACAATATAAATTAAAATATGTGTTTAATCACCGCCCATGGCAAAAAAAAAAAAAAAATCACCGCCCACTTGTCCACCACCAAAATAATAAATTATAAGCTACTATTTCATAGTCAACTATTCATAAAATTTAAGATCCTTTTAAATATTCAGGAAAAAGACAAAAAAATGCAAGTATCATCTAATCAGCTAAGTTGTTCTTTTTTAGGTCGGGGAAAAAAAAAACTAGTCGTTCTTTCGTTAATCAAATATTTCACATAATATCAAAACCTATAATTTCTTATCTTCATTTATTTTTTCATTTTTTGCTTATTTTTAATGGAAGTTAACCCAAACTAAAAAAAAAATATTCGTTCTCATTAACTGCAACTACTCAATCAAATGAGTTCTTCTCTTAATATATGTGTTTGGTTTCATGTTGAAAACTATTCATTTAATAGTTTCTTGCAAATCTACAATTAATTTCTTTTGGGGATTTGTTTATCTTGCCCATCAAATTAATTTTCATATTTTTAGGTTAATTTCTTTTGGGGATTTGTTTATCTTTCCCATTAAATTAATTTTCATATTTTTAGGCCACAAAAGATATCGCATTCGGTCTTTATATAACAAGTTCTTTTTTTTTTTCGGCAAGGACTTTATATAACAAGTTCTTAGTTCTTATTATTCTCATTTGATACCACATTATTTCATTTGGAGGAATACTTATATATTCTAAAAGCGTTACCTCATCTATATTCTAAATAATTAAAATATAATAATTCATCTTATTTTAATCTCACATGGTTGATGAGTCATCCGAAGAAATTCAAATTTTATGATTTTGAAAAATACAACTAAAGGGAGGGAATTGCATTTTTTGTTTTTCTAAATTATCAAGTTTAAGTTTTTAAAATCATAAAATTTGAATTTCTTAAAATGACTCATCAACCATGTGGAATTAAAATGAGATGATTTGTTGTATTTTAATTAGTTAAAGTACAAATGAGGTGATGCTCCTGGAGTATATAAATATTTCTCTTCATTCATTCTATCTTGTAGCGTATATCTCTTCCTTTGAAAAATGTGTAGAGTATTAATAAATTAATTAATATTACCTCCAATTTTTGATATAAGAGCTAGATGGGGTTTTGATTTGATCCTAAATATAAAAATTTAATTCACTTTGTCTCTTAAATTTACGTTTTTTTTCTTAAAATATCCCTATTGATTAGACACACTAGAGTTTCTATCTAATAATAATCATAATGAAAGATGGTATTTTAGAAAAATCAATATGTGTGTGTGTGAGTGTTATTAATAACTAACATAATTAATTTCTTTAATCTAACTAAATTAGTTAACTAACTATTATATTAGGTAGGAAATGTATATGATGCATTTCATTCATGGAGGGTACCAAATTCAAATCCATTCCTATACACTTCCTTTAATTTCTATTTCGTGAATAACAAGCATTTTGGAGAGACTAGTTTTCTTCCCCAGAGACTTTTATATGCGCACAAACATATACATATATAAACTTGGGTGAGAAGTGGCGCAATGATACCAAAATATTGAAATACTTGGATCTTAAATATAAGATCTATTCATCTAATTTGAGGAGATTAAAGAAGCTAAATAAATTACTTAATTATATTATATATTATATGATCCCTCTAAAATACTTATTGTATCATTAGATTATATATCAATTTATAAATTAAAAGATTTGAAAATATCAAAATAAGGACCAAAGATCTTTGATATTGTTATTCCTTAATTTTCAGCTTCGTAGCAACTAATTTGCAAGTGAGATTCGTTTATTTATGAAAATGAAAAATGTAACTTGTTACAGATTCAATGAATTCTCATGATTTGATACTCACATTCTCTTATTTATATAATTTTATCACTACTAATTTGCAAGTAAGATTCATTTATTTATAAAAGCAAATAAACAATTTAACTTAGGGAAAATTGCAAATAAATATCTTTTTAGCAAATTAATTGTTGAATGCTACTATGGAAGATCTGTTGCACATAACAGAAGATATTTTGCGCACAATGGAAGATTGTTTGTACATTTATATGAAAGATTTTTGCATACATGGAAAATGGTTTGCACAAAATAGAAGATCGCTTGCACACACGGAAGATAGCTTGCATGCTTGATAGTAATCAGCAATTAATTTACCCCCAAAGTATTTTTGGGCAATTCTCCCTTTAACTTAGGGTTAAAGTCAAATTTGACTACATAAGTTTTTGCGTAAAAAGCAATGAGTATTTTAATTTTTTTAATTAATTTCGCCCTTGAAATATTAAAAATAGAGTAATGTCATCTCTATTACACCATTTTTAATATTTTCAGGGCAAAATTTATCAAGATGCAAAAACTTTAAGGGCAAAATTGAAGTTAACTCTTGAACATATAAAAAATATTATGACTTTTAATAGTTTGATATTCTTATTTCCTTACTTGCAATTGGATAACCATTAATTTTTAAGTGTGCTTTACTACAAGGGCATACTAGTAGAATTTGATAACCATTGAGCTAAATCACTAAAGGACCTTTATTCCTTATTTTGGATTTCCAAATTTTTTATCCTTTAATAGAATTGAGTAATTAGCTCAATCTTTTGATCCTTAAATTTCCAACTTACTTTTATCCTGAAATTAACAGATAGGTGAAGGAAGAATAATTATGTGTGTGTGTATATATATATATATTTGTATTTTTGTTCAAACAGCTAAATTATGCCAAAAATTTATATATTGTTTTCGGTAGATTTCTGCTGTTAAAATTCCAACAGTATGTTTAGTCAAATATGAAATTCGATTAGTAAAACTGTAAAAGCAAATACTGAGTTCCGACAATACATAAATAACTATAAGATGAGTACCTCAATGAGCTATTAGCTTTCTTGAAATTTCCATTCTTGAATGCCACAAATACAAGCATACTTGTTTAAAGCAATTGAGGACTACCCCACCAATGAGGAAAACAATTCCTCCTTTATATAAATCCTACCCATCTATTTACAGTTTACTTGTTCAAAATGAACAAGCAATGAATCCAATAAGGAAAGGTCATCGATCATGGAGGATAAAGATTAAAGCAACAGATAAAATGGTTGCTTTGGAGTGTCATAATTAAGTTAATCGAATCAAAATAAATGGAATTACTTCATTAGGAGCAAAGCGCCAGCTTGCAGATCCGCCAAGCTCTTCTAGCTAATTTGTTAATCTTGAAACAAGGGAATAACAATGGTTGTGAAGGTTGTGGTGGTTTGCAAGGAGCAGAACCTTCTTGGCCTAAATCAATGGCAGTCTCTGAACGAAATGAACTAAATGGAGATTCATTATTACTCTTGCGCAAGAAAAAGCTTCTACTACCTACGTCCCCAATGAGTTCTGATTTCTCCAAACCTAACCAACGAAACAAGTTTCTGGTAATTAATTAAGGAAGCCCAGACCAGACCCACCAACAAAGGATTGTGGTAAGTAATTTACTGTGGAAATGTTACAAGCATTTTCTCTTCTTACCTTGGAGGCTGAAATGGGAGTCATACAATTGAAATGAAGATGCAGCTTTAGGATCAATCTTTGGTGTTCTTCCTTCCTCACTGTACTTGTTAACTACAAGCTTAATTGTGTCGTCCACAGTTGAACCCAGTTTAACCATGGTTCTGATTGGTCCTGGACTTCCTTCAACAGTTACACTTACCACCACCTTAGCTTCTTTTCTGGAATCCTGCCTCTGCAATACCATCAAATTCTGTCTCAGGAGGGATCATCACAGACAATTAATCAATTAATTGATAAGAATTAAGAGTAAAGACATACACCCAGATGACCTATTTACAGGGGTTTGTTCATCCCCAATATGGAAATCAATCTACCCTACATCCCTTGATTGCGTCTTGATTAAGAAGATTTCTTCTTACATCTTAATTTCATCCTCCTAAAAGCTACAAGCAATTCCATCTTCGGAGCGGACCAAAAATTAATTCAACTCAATTATGAAGGAGCATAGCAATTTCGTGTCTATTAAGGAAGGTATTAGATACTATTTCTGGATCTAGGAGAGAAATGTTTGTTACTCTACTCGGCTTTGGGTTTCCCAGTAAGGTTCTGGTTCTGTTCCTCCATTTAAAGAATAGAACGAGAAGAGAAGACAGATCAATTGATCCCTCCTATAAACAAAACCATATATCCTCGCTTTCAAGACGTTTATTATGAAGCAAATTAAAATCATCGAGCTCAACGCTGGGTGGGAGATTAGGTTTAAAGTTAAAACTCATCATTGAAATCAAGAAATTGGATTGAAAAATAACAAGTGACTTGTCTAGAATCCGATTTGATTTTGGGTCGGCCGGTCAATTTACTTTCCTATTGATACGCGTGAATTGAATTGAATGTATGTTAGTGACAATCAGAAGAGAGTCCAACAACTATCCAAAAAAAGCAGAAGAGTACAGAATATTTTGGACATTTCTATCATCTCGAATTTGTATTCTTATTTTATTTTTAGTATTTATAATAGTTATTTTCTTACCCAATTGTTCAACTGTTTTATTGTTATATAATTTTTTAATAAAAAACGATTAAAAAACAAGGAGAAGCAAGAAAATCAGAAAATAATAGCAATGGCTGAATTTGGATTCCGCACCTCGTAATTCTGAGGGGAGGGTGCTAAGAGGGAAGGAGAAGACGCAAACGCCGCGGAGAAAGTCTGAGGTCGGAAAAGTGAGCCTTGGTGCCAGAAATCGTAATAGAGGTCGTGATCCTCGTCGGCGGAGGAGGAATCGCAGAGAAGTGAAGGCGCCGATGAGGACCGCTTCAGTATCTTGACTGGCTTTGACTTGTTGGAGGAGCGCGAAGGAGTCCGTTCACGAGGGGAAGGTGATGGATGATGCGGAGGCTTACGTCTCCGGCCGGAGTTAGCCAGGGCACGGCGGCGAAGAGTTCGTTGAGGCATGATGAGGAAGAAGAAGAAGAGAAGGTTAAAGTGGGGGTGAAAAGGAAACAAGAAAAGTGAGAATGGAAGGTGTGGCAGTTGAAGGAGTTACATATAGGGATGGTTCGCGTGTGAGGACGACAAAAGGGTGGCAAGAAGAACAAAAGAATTTGCGAAATGTGTCATTTATTATTAATTATAAGATATAGTTGATATTTTTAAAAAAATTAAGAAAACTAAATGAGTTACTTAATTATATGATATATTATGTATTCTTAGATTATATATTAATTTATTAATTAAGCTAATTAATTGAAAGAAAAAAATAAAAATAAAAATACTCTAAAATAATTTAATTAACTTCCTTAATTTTTTTAAAAAAATCAATTTTATCTTATACTACTTCCGGTCCTAAATATAGGATAAAGTTTATAGTGTAAATTACACTATAAATTTTATTCTATATTTAGAATCGAAAAGAGTAATTAGGATCGGAGGGAGTATTTATTTATTTTATAACATTCAAGCAAATCCTACCTATTTATTATACTACCATGATTTATGACCATGCCTGAGTGAAAACGAAAGGGAGAAAAAAGAGGACATTGAAGAACATGTTCGCATTTTTTTTTTCAAGTGAAGATCACGTTCACATGCTTGGGTTGGAAATATGTTAAACTTTATTTAAATATATCTGGGTTGGGACAAAAATTTAAAACTTGAGTTTGGAGCTTCAAAAAGTCTGAAGTTTGTTTAAATACCTATTTAAAATGTAGACCTTTAAATAGTATTTAAAACCTATGCCTCTAAATATATATATAATCATTCATGTTTATTTACAATCTCATAATTTTTTTTTGCCAAGTTATTTACAATCTCATATTATATCTTAAAAACCTAATATCTATTCTCATCATAATATAAAAGCTTAGTAAAGAAAAGAAAAGAATGTCTAGTGACAACATAGTCTAAACAAGTAGAAATAAGAAAAACTAATCGTCTGTTAACTAATGAGATATATTTTCTAAAGGGCGAAGGCGCAAACTTAACAATAAACAATATCGTTATATGCATATATAAGAACAATATATTTTTGGTTCACAAAATAGCAATAATTAATTGTTTTGGTAGCAATTTTAACAACGACATTACCTAATTGTCACTTATGGATGCACTTAGCGATATTGTTTATTGCTACCAAAACAAAGGATGGGTAACATCGTTGTTAATATTGCTATCAAAATAATTGATTATTGCTACTTTATGAATAAAAATATATAGTTCTTATGAATTCATATAATGATATTGTTTATTGATAATTTGCACCTTGCTCTTTTCTAAAATTGACCAAGTATAACAAGCAACATGTACAACTGAATCTTACATTTTTTATTTTTCCCACATAAGTTAGGACAAACTCTTCCTACTATTTCACTTGGTATTAAAATAAATCCATGGCAATTATTATGCTTTAATGGATAACACAAATCAGGGGAGAGGGAGTGAGCTAGTATTATCATTTGAGCGATCAAAAAGAGGTAGGGGTAAAAGATTGATATAAAAGTAAGGGTTGGGTGTAATGATAATAGGATGTGAAACTTAGAATTAAGTTCAAAGTAAAAAAGAATTTAGAATTAAGATTAAGTTGGTAAATTTATAAATAATTTATAAAATTATTTAAATGATATTATATATACTTATATAATAATAAAAATTAAAAAAAAACCTATTTATCTAAATAAACCTGACAATAGACTTGAGCTTCATAAGCCCCTATTAGGGACGTTGACCTATTTCCACCCCTACACATCCCTATAAGTAGATTGGCATTGAGCTAAACTTTTGGTTTCTTCCTTTAAATTTCCATTAAATATTAAATGTATTTTCAGTTCTTTAATTTGCATTTTTTTATAGATGAGTTGTTGAGTGCCTACCGTATTTTTTGTTGAAAAACTACAGTATTATTCATTCTTCTAAGAATTTTATTTTTTCAAGACCAGTTAACAAGTTTTTTTGTGTACTAAGACCAGTTAACATTAATTACCTAACGGAGGTATTTATCTGGCAAAAAATAAAGATATTTATATTTTTTTTCGTCTCATTATAAATTTAAAATTATGTAAAATTTTTTATTTTAAAGTATGCATTTTATTTTTTTTAAATTTTCAAACCAAATTCTTTAATAGTCAAAATTCATATTCTATTACGGTTTATTTGAAAATTTTAAAAGCAACTGAGTTTTTTATTGTTAAACAATGCCGTTATGCTTCAAATCTTTCATGATGTACAGGTCAAAAAAACAATTCATATTAAAATAAAAATAAAAGAGCTCAAGACACGTAGGGCCTAATTTGGGCCCTCAATGACTGAGGCCGAGCTTCAGAGATCAAAGTGCGGACTATTCCCAACTCTGCCTCTTTTTATCAAGGAATGAAAAATCGGATTTGGTAATGAACCGGTCACAATATAGATTTAAAGGTTAATGGGTTAATCGGAGTCTAACCGGTAGTCGAACCGGTCATATTAAAATATTATAATATATTAGTAGCAATATATATTAATATATTTTAAAACTTCTATACATAAAAATGAAGATTTTTAGAAAAAAAATACTTAAAATCTATTACTCCCTCCGGTCCTAAATATAGGACAAAGTTTGTAGTGCAAATTACACTACAAACTTTGTCCTATATTTAGGACCGGAGGTAGTAGTATGAGTTATAATGTCTATACTTATGCAATGATATCTCCTTTTGTATAATTATTATATCTTTTTAAATAAATTTTTTCATTATCTTCTTCATTTTTTTTAGATTTATTCTTTCTTTACCTATTTTTCTCTTCATTTGGGTCTTCAATTTCCAATTTTTCCTTAAAAAAACAAAAAAAAAATTATAAAACAATAAAAAAATGAAACTAATCCAACCGGTTGAACCACCGGTTTTAACCGGTTCAACCGGTTTCAGACCAGTTTCCCGGTTCAACCATCAAACCAGACCGGACCACTACTCGGTTCCCGATTCAACCGGTCAAACCGGCCGGTCCAATCCGGTTTTTTGTACCTTGCTTTTTATTAACAAAAACTAAATTTTATTACAGGCTAACATGTTTTCTCAACTTCCACATGCTAAATTTAGAGAAAATTCTGATTTTAGAGGTACAATTCAAATGAAAATATTTCAATAAACTAATTATGAAAAATTAATATGCGAGTCTTTATATTTTCACCTGCATGTATTTTTTTTTATTGAATATTTATAGTTTCCTTAATTATAAGAATTAGTCCCAATAGTCATAATTTATTGAGTTGTAAGAGAAACAATATAATGTGGGTCTTACTTAACCTATATCGATCAATTTGACACATGGATATAAATAAAATTAAAATCAACCAAATTATATATTATATAGAGTATTATATAAATATGACAGAGACAATAATTATGAGTATAATAGTTTTTATTTTGGCCAATAAATTTTATTTCATCATTTTACTTTAAACTACCTATTTAGTTTGTGTTTTTTATAACCTTTTAAGCCACCAGTATCCACCACCTTTCCTAAATCATATTATCTTTTTTTTTTCCAACTTCTAGATCATATTATTATGTATTCAAATAACCAAATAATTTGGATTAAAGCTTTGCAATTAGGACACCTCTCTGATGTGTTTTTGAATAAGGTGAGATTCAAAACCATTTCACACATTTTATAGTCTAGTTGGTCTACTATTAGACCAAGTACCCTTATATACCTCTTTATTTTAAACTCCATCTAGTTCAAAATATAAGAGCTAAACTTGTGAGGGGGTCTGATTTTTTTTTATAAGACTCACTTTGTTTTTGTCAATGCATTTAATGCTTTTTTTTTTCCAAATTTTCTACATAGTCTCTAATCATTCTTCTCTCATATATTCTCTTTCTTCCTTTTTTTCATATTTATTATCTCTCTTACTTTTTTGTTTAATAAATAAGGGTATGTTGGAAAAAAAAAAGTGGATATATTACATATCTATTGTTTTTAACTACTTTTAATTAACTTTTACAATAATTAATTTTTACAAGAAACCATAATCAAGGTAAATTTTAAATATACAAATGTGAAGGAGCATAGCAATTTTCCTGTCTATTAAGGAAGGCATTAGATACTATTTCTGGATCTTGGAGAGGTGTTTGTTACTCTACTCGGCTTTGGGTTGCCCAGTAAGGTTCTTGTTCTGTTCCTCCATTTATAGAATAGAACGAGAAGAGAAGACGGATCAATTGATCCCTCCTATGAACAAAAGGATATATCCTCGCCTTCAAGACGTTTATTATGAAGCAAATTAAAATCATCGAACTCAACGCTGGGTGGGAGATTAGGAGATTTGATTTTGGTCGGCCGGTCAATTTACTTTACCATTGATACGCGTGAAACGAATTGAGTGTTGGTTAGTGACAATCAGGAGAGAGTCCAACATATTTTGGACATTTCTATCTGGAATTTGTATTCTTATTTTATTTTTAGTATTTATAATATACATTTCCTTACCAAATTGTTCGACCGTTTTAGTGTTTTATAATTTTTTAATAAAAAACGATTAAAAAACAAATAGAAGCAAGAAAATATCAGAAAATAATAGCAATGGCAGAATTTGGATTCCGTACCTCGTAATTCTGAGGGGAGGTAGCTGAGACGGAAGGAGAAGACGCAAACGCGGTGGAAAAAGTTTGAGGTCGGAAAAGTGAGCCTTGGTGCCAGAAATCGTAATAGAGGTCGTGATCCTCGTCGGCGGAGGAGGAATCGCAGAGGAGTGAAGGCGCCGATGAGGACCGCTTCAGAATCTTGACGGGCTTTGACTTGTTGGAGGAGCGCGAACGAGTCCGTTCACGAGGGGAAGGTGATGGATGATGCGGAGGCTTACTTCTCCGGCCGGAGTTAGCCGGGGCACGGCGGCGAAGAGTTCGTTGAGGCATGAAGAAGAAGAAGAAGAGAAGGTTAAAGTGTGGGTGGAAAGGAAACAAGAAAAGTGAGAATGGAAGGTGCGGCCGTTGAAGGAGTTACACATGGGGATGGTTCGCGTGTGAGCACCAACCTAATCAAATCCGTATTGGTCACTAAATCGGTATTGGGATAAGTTTCAGTGGGGTTGATGGAAGCTAAATTGAAATTAAATTGAAAAGAAATGGAAGATTTTAAAATTATTAATATGAAATTCTAAAAAAAAAAATTTAAAAGTTGATTTATTTAAAAAAATAAAAAATTCAAACTGAACCTACAGTTTCAGATCAGACTAAACAGTTCGATTTGAGTCTGAGTACACTGGTGAGGACGACAATAGGGGGCAAGAAGAATAAAAGAATTTGTGAAATGTGTCTTTTATTAATTTATTTATTATTTTATAAAATTTTGGCAATCCTTCCTACCTATTTATTATACTACTATGATTTGTGACCATGCCTAAGTGACAACGAAAGGGGAAAAAAAAAGACATTGAAGAATAAGTTCACTTCGTTTTTTTTGGGAAAATCACTCTCAGGTTTTAAGGAATAGACATATTCACAGAAAAATCCGAGAAAAAATTCAACTATCAGAAAAGTCTCTAAGGACTTTTTTGATATTATGTTCTAAAGTAAAATGACACGCATGACCCCATTGTAATTGTAAAAATCGAAGGTTCAGAAAAAGGAGGGAAGGTGCAACTTTTCCCATTAATGAGATAAAGAAACAAGGCAAAAGGGATGGATTGGAATTGTAACATTGAAAGGATCAAGTGTAGTGTTGAAGTTCTTAGCAAAAGATCGAATTTGCAAGCTTCACCTACTGGTACAGAGGTAGAACATCAAACTGATTTTTTTTTTGGTTCTATGTGAACGTTAGATGAAGTGAGATTGAGGGTTGGTGAAATGTTAGTGCTTGGGGTCAATAGTGGACAAATTGGTAGGATGTAGATAAGTAATGGCGTGATTTTGGTAAATATATGATCTTGAGCATTGTAGTTGGGGTTTCAATGAGGTTGGGTAGTGTTAATGTCATAGTGCTCTGTTTTTTGAGAAGGTTACAGAGGAAGTGATACATTTAAAGTGGGAATGGTTGATTGTCATGTTGGTGGGGTGCTGTGAAAACGATTATATGGAAAAAAAATTAAATTGTTGTTAATTGGCACAGTTGTAGTTGTTAATATAACTGTTGTAGTTGTTAATATAGAAAATGAGGTTGGGTGTTATAGTGCTATGTTTTTTAGAAAGGTAACAAAGGAAGTGGTATGTTTGAAGTGAGATTGGTTGATTCTCATAGTGGTAGGGTGATGTGAAAATGTTGATATGGAAAAAACACAAATTGTTATTAATTCGTGCAGTAGTAGTTGTTAATATAACAGTTGTTTTGTTAATACAGAAAATGAGGTTGGGTGTCATAGTGCTATGTTTTTTAGAAAGGTAATAGAAGAAGTGTAACTAGGGGTGGAAACAGGTCAGGCCGGCTGACAGGGGCCTACGGCCTGGCCTGGTAGAGGCCTGTTCAGGCGAAAAGGCCAGGCCAAGGCCTCTTTAAAAGCCTGTTTACCTTAACAGGCCAGGCCAAGGCCTATGGACAGGCCTGTGAGGCCTGTCAGGCCGGCCTGAGCCTGTTAAGGTTTATAAAAAAAAAAAAATTTTAGGAATGCAAAATTACAATTCTACCATTGCCACTCTACTTTCCCTAATTCTCTAACCCTAATTCCTAAATCCTCATATCAGTTTTCTCGGTGAAAGAGGCTTGCGATGCGAACGACTCCCTCTCCCTCCCGACTCGGCGACTCCCGACTCCTGTAGGCCGTACCTCCACCGTGAGTGACCGGCTGCTGACCACAAGTCCGCAACCCTCGTCGGCTATCAGTTCGCCGACCGTCCTCCAGTTGCAGTCCGATGGTCGTCTCTCACCCTCAGTCCGTCAGATCGGTCCTCTCTCACCCTCAGTCCACCGTCGAAGACTCCGTTGTCTCTCAAACTCAGTCCACCGTCGAAGATTCCTTCCCGCAATACTACTCTCTCTGTCATTGAAGATTTACTCTCAGTCCACCGAAGATTTAGTTCATCCATTAGGTAAGTATCGGTTATTTTGCTTTGTTCGTTTATTATTGAAATGTGCTCTAATTTAAGGCTTGAAATCGTTGAGCTTAAGCTCTGTTTCAGTTCGTCCATGTTCTGGGTGTGGTTATTGTTTATTCTATTTCAGTTCATCCCATATTCTGGTTGTTTCAGTTTAGCCATTAAAATTGTTTATTTTGTTTGTTTCAATTTGTTTTTGGTTGTGGTTATAGGAATATTTAAAAATAAAAAAGCAAGGTTGGTCTGAATATGAAGAAAGAAAATTTGGGGGCAGAGGACCCCTCGGTCTGGGTTTGTGTCTCTGTCTATGGTAGTCTCATTCAAACGGCTTTGGGTTTTTTATTTTGTGGCTTTAAACTTTGGCAGAGAGAGAGAGAAGGACATGCAAAGAAGAGAAAGGGGTGGGGGAGTGTTTCCTTTGGATCATGCACTCATGCCCTTTCATTGTCAATGTGGGAAGGCAAAGTTGAAAAAAGCAGAGAGTTGAAAAATAATGGCATGGCATGCCCCTTTTGTTTCCCTTTCTTTTCTTTTTTGAACGGAGATGCGACTTTGTTTTAACGTTATTAATGCATTTTGATCTAGCTAACCAGATGAGGACCTGAACACTCTTCCGTAAACAAAATGAAGAACCTTCCTCTTGAATTATTGGGTTAGGTATATTCAGTTATCTATATGTGGGAATTTTAAGCAACATTGCATAAATATATACATGTAAGTAATGGTTGTGCTAATAGTGCATTGAGTTATTAAATGGACAAGTTGGCCGATTGAATGATATATTTCCATAGGCACCTGCTTCTCTCCCTGTTGTTATATTATTCTATATATCATATATGTTTTTATATAGATGGTTACTCTTCCTCTTTTCTCTTGGCATTTTGGCATATAATTTTACATTTTTCCTTATTAATATTTCCTTTGGAAAGCTCTAGTTGTTATTGATTTAAACTCCATATTTTCTATCTATTTTTTTATTTTTAATAACACCAGGGCCTTTTAAATCTTCCCTTGTATTTTTTTAGTTTCTAACCTTATTTAATCTCTTGTTAATCAGTTGCACTTGGTCGAGGAACAAATTTGCTGCTAAGATGGTTGAGGTTCTCTATGATGACATATTTAGGGTGGAGCAATTGAATCCTCCATAAGGCAAAAAAGCATTTGATAAAGGTAAGTCTTTTATGGGTTCCCTTTGTTTTTATGCATTTTATTTACGTTTCTACGTAATATTTATTTTTCTGTCTGTTTTTCTTTGAATTCTTTATGGAGGTTGTTCCTTGAGAATTTCCAAATGGATTAGAAGACAGAGACTGGGTTGTTTTCTGTACTTTCAATATTATTCTTAAACTTCCATGTGTTTTACCTTTTGCAGTTACACGCATTGAAGCAAAAAGTGAAAGTTTTGACATGTTTATGCACCTAGATATCAATTCTGAAATATATCCTTTACAAGTAGGTCAAAAGTTTGCTCTTTTACTGGTTCCAACACTTAACCCAGAAGGAAAGGCGGACACTGGCTATTATGCTCCAGTATTTTATCTCATATTTCAGACACTCCATTTCATTATTGAAAACTAGTTTACATGTAGTTATTGGTATCTTGTGCAGACTTTAACAGAAGGTTCTTGTCTCTGTTATTGTCAACTATTTTGTATTTTCTAGCATCTGATCCACAATGACTTTGCTAGTTTTGATTCATATAATGGTGTCCTCTATCAAAAAAAAAAATTGTAACTAGGCCTGTTTTAGGCCTGTTTTGGCCTGTTGGATGTTGGCTTGTTTGGCCTGTTAGGATCTTTTAGAAATCCAGGCCTCCTTAACAGGCCACAGGCCAGGTCAGGCCTGTGTACAGGCCAGGCTTAGGCCTAATAAAAAGCCTCCAACAGGCCACAGGCCAGGCTCAGGCCGTCTTGTGCCTTAACAGGCCAGGCCTGTTAAGGCACAAGCCTGGCCTGGCCTGGCCTGTTTCCACCCCTAAGTGTAACCCCTGCCTTGAAATCCGTAATTATCATTCAAAAATGCTTAATTTAAACGAATCAGAGACCAGTGAATAATTAAATTTCATTTATAATCCCTTCTTTTCGGTAGGGTTTACACAAATTCTTTCAAAACTTCATCCCTTCCCTAGTCTCAATTTTCAAGTTTCGAATATAATTACCTGTGCAGTTAGTCGCACTCAAATATTTCAGAGTGTATAACAAAGTCCCGACAAATCCGGGAATTCATTCACTCACTAAGGGCTAAAAGTTCCCATATAGGGGATTACAATACCATTCCAAAATATTATTTACATCCCAAAAAAAATATACAGTAATTCCAAATCCAAATGGATAAAAACAACCCAAAAGCAATTATCCCTACAAGTTTCTAGCCGCTCCTGGTCGTTCGCTTCCCCTTGGAAACACTTGCCCTGTCTAAAAATTAGTCAATGGAAAGATGAGATTCAAGAGAATCCCAGTTGTAACAAGTCACTCATACAGTGTATAAACACATAGCATATACGATCATGTTTAGCAGCATCACAATGATATATGGCTCACGCCACATACGACAACACTTATGGTTGTAAACACTATGCGTCAGCTTTTGCTGCCATCTCAAGGCAACAGCTTACGCTGTAATCACTATGACAGCTTTCGTTGTAATCTCAAAGCATCACAATATATCACAATGTATCTCAATGCATGACAAACATACATACAATACTTTATACATAGTATAAGAGAAAGAGTCACTACCTTGTTCTTTCATGACTTGCTCCGGCATAATTCGTTCACGACCAGGGCAAATGTCGAACCCTATAACCAAGATTAAGGACAACGGATCAATCTTCTTTCCCAGTTCTTGTTTCCATAATTCTTAAACTTGGTTATCATTTAAACTCTTCGGGTGGCTACTAGATGCTTACCCATATGCCTAAAAGGGTTGGAAGAACTACCCTAAAGATCCCTCTTTCAGAAGAAAAATATTGATTTTTGGTTGACTCACTTGAGTGAAGATGGCTTCACTGGAGTGATGGATGACTGGCACTAGAGTGAAGATAGCTCACACTCACGAGTGCCCAACAGAGAGCAACAACAGAAATAGAAAGTGCTCGTTTTACTCGATTACATGACACAACACTCGAGTGATAGCCAAATGCTCACTCGAGTCTCACAAAGTGAGGCATAAAAAGTGTCTACCCGAGAGCATAGAAATTTTTAGAAGGGGAAGCTCACTCGAGCTCTACCCTTAACACTTGAGTGATAACACAATACTTGCGAGTGTCAAGTCGTACTCTTAGAAAATGGCATGCAAGTATTAACCCAAGACACGGCCTTATACACGCAAGTGCAGAAGTGCACTCTTGAGCTTTGCCTGAGAACTTAACCAAAACACTAAAGAAAAGGAAAATATCATGCTGCACTCAAGTGATACCCTTCCTCACTCGAGTGAGGCTTATCAGAAGCCAAATCGTAGCAACTGACATAATTTCCTAAACTGAACCAATTTGCTTCCAATGGTTCCAAAACTTCTACTAGAGTTCATTCCCATACAAAATCTCACAAGGAACCTATTAGTAAACTCAAAACACCCAAAATCACCTCCTAACGACAATTTTTTGCCTTGAATCAATACATTACATACAACCACCAATGACTAATCTTTTCCCTTTCAAATTACAGTCAAAACTAATGACACAATAACACATCCTAATACCATTTTCCTCACATTATCACATCTAATTCATCCATTTCCAATTCTTATGAAATTAGGGAAAAATTCTACAAATATCAAAACTTAACCAAGAATCACAACTTATGCATCAAAATGTCACAAATACTCACCTTTTCAACTTGCTAAGACTAAATCCTTGATTTTCCAACTTCTAAATTTGTTCAAACACCAAAACATCACCTTTCAAAATTTTGAAACCATGGCAATGAATCCCTCAATACTAGGAAAAATATTAAAGAAGAGCATTTGAGCATTAGAAGGCATCTAGCAAGTCAAAATCTTACCTTTACTCTTCTCTTTCTTCCTCCTCTTGTGTGAAAATGGAGAATGATGAGAGAGAGAATGAGATGTTGATGAAGAAGCAGATTTTTGGGCTTCCCTCACTCATTTAGCTGACTTGGAAGGAGAGAGAAGAGAGTGAAAGAGTTTGAACATTTGACCAAATCCAATGGTCCACAATTCTCCAAGTGTCAAAGCCTTATGCTTTCCCCTATGATCTCACATACACACAAATTCATAGAATTCCACCCCATGAATTACTTGTCAATAATTCACAACTCTTTATCTTTAGGTTACCAATGAATCTCCTCTTCGGTGACTGACCAATTGGTCAGTAACTTTACCATTTTGCCCTTAATTTTGACAATTCCACTTGAATCACTTCCAATAACATCACTATGCGCCCTCCCCTATATTTCAACCCACTTAGACTTTAATCCACACTTAGGCATAAATTTAGGGCTTAGGCATTGATTAAAACACATTTACATTGAATTCAACAATAATTACATCACTGCTAGCGTAATTAGCCCTTAATCCCAAATTGGGTCATTACAGGAAGATGTATGTTTGAAGTGGGAATGCTTGATTGTCATGGTGGTGGGGTGCTGTGAAAACCCTGATATGGAAAAAAATATGTTGTTAATTCGTGCATTAGTAGTTGTTAATACAAAACATGTGTTATGTTTTTAGGTAATGTAATAGAGAGAATGCCCTATTATTTGGCAACCTAATAGAGGTTTGTCTTTGTTTAAAGTAGGAGTGATTGAATGTGATTATGCTTTGTTTGATTATAAAAAGATGATATGATTGTAAAAGAACTGCTGTTAATATGTGCATATACAGTTGTTAATATTGCTTTGGAAGTTGTTAATACGAAGTTCATGTTGCAGATTGTCATGAAAGATGGGAACCAGTTCGGGGAAGAATCTATTGTGTTTCATTTATGTTGGGGGAAGTTTTTAAATGGCAGAGCAGATGAAATGCAATATGTTGATGGTTTGGTAAGAACAAGATGTGTAAAGGAAGGCCTAACATATGAGGAATTGCGACAAATTAGATCATCTATAACGGAAAATGAAAGTAATAAAATTCAATTGAAATTAAAATTTTCCCTTGATACATCAACATTTGTGGATTTTGTAGACGATGAAAGGGTGGATCATTTAATGAAATATAATGAACAATATGATCATGAGTACATTGAAGAGGATGGTGATAATGAGAATAAAGTCTCAACAATGAATGGTCAAATGGAAGAGTAAGAAGTGTAAGTCGAGTTGTTTTAAGAAAAGTAATTTGTTGTAACTTAATTATATGGAAGAGCAGTCTAACTTGTCATTTATTGCAGGATTGATCAAATGTTTGTAGGTGCTGGAGGATTGTGTATGTGCCTACCTCCTTTGTTAAATGAAAGTCAAGAGGTCCTATCGTTGGCATGTTGTACTCAAATGGTGCCAATACCTATACCAGAAATGAATCATACCAAATGGAAGAATTTGATTATTGGAGAAGGATAGATATTTCCAAATGCTGTAAGCCTTTTTCAGACATTATACAAATACAACATTTCCTACAAGTTTTCATATCAATTTGTGAAAAACAATCAACAGAAGATAATTGTGAAGTGTAAGGTTGATGGTTATCTGTGGTACATG
This sequence comes from Inga leiocalycina, assembly GCA_963242795.1. Classification (NCBI taxonomy): domain Eukaryota; kingdom Viridiplantae; phylum Streptophyta; class Magnoliopsida; order Fabales; family Fabaceae; genus Inga; species Inga leiocalycina. The sequence goes on from OY725332.1 coordinate 43,706,927, forward strand.
GGTGCTTATTTATTGGGAGAACATCAAGATACGGAGTTTCTAACGATCAGAAAACAAGTTGTAAAACAAAAATGTGTGGGAGGTTGTAAAACACACTAATCATATTGTGAATACACACTTTAGAAGTTGTAAACATACAATTTACCATACTTAACATGAGAAAACAAGTTGTAAAGAAGAAACGTGTGGGAGGTTGTAAAACACACTAATTATGTTGTGAATACATACTTTAGGAGTTGTAAACATACCATTTGCCTTACTTAACATGAGAAAATAAGTTGTAAAGCAGAAATGTGTGGGAGGTTGTAGAACACACTAATCATGTTGTGAATACACACTTTAGAAGTTGTAAACATACTATTTGTCATACTTAATATGAGAAAACAAGTTGTAAAGCAAAAACGTATAGGAGGTAATAAAACACACTAATCATGTTGTGAATACACGATTTAGGAGTTGTAAACAAACCATTTGTCATACTTAACATGAGAAAATAAGTTGTAAAGAAGAAACGTATGGGAGATTGTAAAACACACTAATCATGTTGTGAATACACAATTTAGGAGTTGTAAACATACCATTTGCCATACTTAACATAAGAAAACAAGTTGTAAAGCAGAAACGTGTGGGAGGTTGTAAAACACACTAATCATGTTGTGAATACACACTTTAGGAGTTGTAAACATACCATTTGCCAAACTTAACATAAGAAAACAAGTTGTAAAATAGAAACGTGTGGGAGGTTGTAAAACACACTAATCATGTTGTGAATACACACTTTAGAAGTTGTAAACATACCATTTGCTATACTTAACATGAGAAAACAAGTTGTAAAGCAGAAATGTGTGGGAGGTTGTAAAACACACTAATCATGTTGTGAATACATACTTTAGAAGTTGTAAACATACCATTTGCCATACTTAACATGAGAAAACAAGTTGTAAAGAAGAAACATATGGGAGGTTGTAAAACACACTAATCATGTTGTGAATACACACTTTAGGAGTTATAAACATACCATTTGCCATACTTAACATGAGAAAATAAGTTGTAAAGCAGAAACGTGTGGGAGGTTGTAAAGCACACTAATCATGTTGTGAATACACACTTTAGAAGTTGTAAACATACCATTTGTCATACTTAACATGAGAAAACAAGTTGTAAAGCAGAAACGTGTGAGAGGTTGTAAAACACACTAATCATGTTGTGAATACACGATTTAGGAGTTGTAAACATACCATTTGCCATAACATGAGAAAACAAGTTGTAAAGCAGAAATGTGTGGGAGGTTATAAAACACACTCAACATGTTGTGAATACATGCTTTAAGAGTTGTAAATATACCATTTGTCATACTTAACGTGAGAAACATCGTGTGAAAGAGAAACGTGTGGGAGGTTGTAAAACATACTAAACCTGTTGTGAATACACCCTTTAAGTGTTGTAAAACGGATATGAGATGCTTTTGCTTGTGCTTCGCTAGGGCATAGCAAAAGCGAACAAGGTCAGAAGGGCCTATTTTTTATGTGATTTCTCACGGCGAAGCAAAAGCAATTGGGCACACCATCAAGTTGTAAAATGCACTCAACATGTTGTTAATAAATACTTTACAAGTTGTAAACATCACATTTGTCATACTTAACGTGAGCAAACATCATTACAAGATGAAACGTGTGGGAGGTTGTAGACCATACTTAACATGTTGTTAATAAACTCTTTAAGAGTTGTAAACAACACATTTGTCATACTTAACATGAGCAAACATCGTTTTAAGCTGAAACGTGTGGAAGGTTGTAAAACGTACTCAGCATGTTGTTAATAAACACTTTAAGGGCCCGTTTGGTACACTGAAATTGATTTTGATGAAAATAGATATAGATATGGAAATGGATATGGAAATGGGGTTTAAAAGTATGTTTGGTATGACATGGAAATGAGACCTCATTTTTATCTAAAAAAACCAAAATTCCTATATACTTTTTTTTCCTAAAAATCACCCTCTTCCTTCCTCTACCATAACTTTCGACCCCCCACCTAACCATACCTCAAGCAATCAAAACTGAAAGAGGCAAGCTTCACCCAAGAGGGGGGTGAATTAGGTGATGTGATAAATTTTTCGCTTAATGTGGTGATATGAAAATAGTTGTAGACAGAGTAGAGTTGAGAAGATTGGAACACAGAGAATTATACTGGTTCGGCCTAGAAACCAGGCCTACGTCCAGTCCTCAGAGATCAAGACCTACTGAGATTTTCACTATTCTTCCAAGATTCAATAGGCTCTCAGAATGCCACAAAACAACAATTGTCCTTGAATGGACTACGAGTAGAAATATTCTCACACTAAGAAATTTCTCTCCCCCTTACGCAAGTCTTACGTGCAGAAAAACAACCTATGACCTTTCCCACTTGCTTACGTATACAAGTCTTATGAGCAGCAACATTCTCTACTGCTTGTATCTTATAAGTCTTATGAGTGGAAGGTTTAACTAGGAATTCTCTCAACTGCTTCTCTCGTAAGGATATCTACCCTCTCAAGGTCCCAATACCTTGAGATCAAATGAAAATAGAATTTGAAATGTATATAGACTCTCTTACAGAGCAAGTATGATAAACACTGAAGATCAATATGAATGCAGAGAAAATATGAATAACAGAAACTCGTAAATTTGCTTGTGAGTTCTTGTGCTTCGTTATCTTTGAAGATCTCTGGGACTCTGTATTTATAGACGTTCATTTTTGCCCGTTTGAATAACTATCATTGTGGAGCGGGGCATGTTACTGTGGAACGGCATGCGCACGTTTGAAAACTTTGAATGCGGTAGGTACGTGCTTGTCATGATGTTTTCTGCCGTTGTTTGACTTCCTTCGCGTCTGTTTATTTCAACGTTCATCCCCCTGTATCACACTTATAATACATTCAAAATGATGTTAAATAATAATAATAAGTGATGATAAGATAAATAAATATCATTAAACCATATTCGAATTGAACGCTTTAAGATTGGTGCATTTTGTCTTCTGGCAGAGTATCACTCGAGCATGGATGGGCTCACTCGAGTGAATACACATATTTTCTCCTTATCCTTAAGTTTTATACTTGCACTCTCACAGGATTTCAGAGAGATAATTTTCTCACTCGCGAGTGATATGGGGCCTCACTTGAGCATAACTCCTTCTACTCGAGTGGCCTTGCTTATTACACTAGGAGACCCGTCTCTGGACAATACTCACATACCATTTTAGCAAGAGTGAGATTTTGCACTCGCAGGTGATGTGGGCCCTTACTCGAGCACACATACCCCTGCTCGAGTGAGAAGAATATTCTCATGAAATATACTCTTGTTATCATCACTTGCATCAGAATTAGAGAGAGTTAGATTTCTCACTCGCGAGTGCTGATGTGTCACTCGGGCATAGGAAGCCTCACTCGGGCATACTTGTACTTCTCTAACCTTTATGACTCTCGGCCAAACGCTGGCACTCTCTCACTCGCTAGTGCTCGAGTATAAACAGCTTCATGCTCGAGTATTGATTACAATGCTCGAGTACATCAGTAAGGATGACAGGAATTGCTCTCGGCCAAGCACTCGCAGTCCCTCACTCGCATGTGCTCAAGTGAGAAAGAGTCTTCTGCTCAAGTGCTATCTCCAGTGCTCGAGTGCATCAGTAAAAATGACAGTAGTTTGCTCTCGGGCAAACACTTTCTGGCTATCACTCGCATATGCTCGAGTACAAAAGAGCTCCATGCTCGAGTGCTAGTTCTTGTGCTCGAGTACATCAGTTAAATCTGACAGCAGACTTCACAGAACTTTGCTATATGTATTTTGTAACTTTGTAATCATTCCTTAGACTTATAAAAATATGATTTGCACACAATTGCCTTTTGTTATCATCAAAACTTGGGATCTAACATTCTCCCCCTTTTTAATGATGACAAAACCTTTGTGATGGGTTTTAAGAAAAAGGTTGATTAGAGTGAAAAATTTTTAAAGTACAACATCAATGTTTCCAAATGCATATTTTCACCAAGGTTTAGATTCAAGTTCAGATTTTTGCACTTATCTACATATGTTCCCTGCAACACTTCCTCTGGACACTTAATAACCAAGATAAGTATAGTATCACACAACCAATCAAAACTGGACAGAAAAACTTGATAACATGAAAATAGCCATTAATGATAAACTAAAAAACATACAATAGTCAACATAAATCATTAACTATATTAACTACCCATAAAGCCTGTATAAAAACCATAATCCCAATAACATCATCATAAACCTACCTCATTACACAAAAACTACCCAAACACCCAATACATCCCATGATAGCTCAGAAAACCATCACACATCCTTCTCCCCCATTTTGTCAACATCAGAAGGGGGCTGAGGAAAAGTGATATCAGATGATGGGACAAAGGGCACCATGGCAGTGGAAGGATCGATTGACACAAAGGGTGGAGATGATGGCTGTGGAACAGAGGCTGAGGGCGGTAGTGAAGGCGACCAGTCATAGGTGATATCAACATTAGAGTCTGGATCGATGAAAAGAACATGTGTCTGTGGATGAGGAGGTGAGGTCGAGGCAGGAGTGGTCTTAGGTGGTACTTCTGAAGATGCAGTCGGGAAGTGAGAACGTAAGAAGATCTCCATATCAGTTATCCTTCATGACATGTCATCCTATGTCTTGAACATCAAGTCAAAGTTGGTATTAGCCTTGTCTACCAACTTTAAGACTTGTAACTCCATCTTGTCTACCAACTTCTCATATTCAGTCATTAATTCCTTTTTCAAGCCAAACACAGCTTAATTGATCACTTCAGTCAGATGATTTGAGAGTGATGCATTCAAAAAGGATGGAGGAGGAACTTGACCTTGAGCAGATGACTGAGCCTCATCACCTCTTGATGGAGTGGCTTCCCTCTGAGATGTAGCCTTGGTTCGACTCACTGGAAGATTGATATTCATATGAGTCAGCTGAGTCTTGCCAAACCTTGGAATGAGCACCCTCTCAGTTCCTTCCAAGTACCATATCTTATTTTTCATAAGGATGAGAGATACAATCTAAGGATATGGTATGGTCGCGGATTTTGATGAAGAAAATTGAAATCTTCTCATCTCACTGAAAATGATCTCCCCCACATTTCTTTGTTGCCCGGCTAGGAAGGAGGCCAACAAGTAATAATCCTTTTGAGCAAAATGAGTAAAATTTTTAGATTTGTTAACCATGCTCTGAGAATATATATAGTGTAGGGCTCTGTGAGAATCAGGCATGTCAATAGGCTTAAAATTAAGGGGGCCTACTGGGTCTTTTGGTCTTAAAAGCCGGAAGGCTTCATTAGCTGAGAAAAGGGTGGATCTGGAGGTGGTGCAACATACCCAAGTAAGTCATTAATAATCTTAACAGATATTATAATGAATTGACCTCTAACAGTAGTAGATACTGCTTCCTCAATCAATTCTCCAGCCCTAGACATAATGTTATGGGTTTTCATATTGCAGTAAAATGTTTTCACAACAGAAGGTGAATATGGAATATGGACATTCAGCCAGGGAGCATAGAATCCAAGATACAGATATAAATCCAAATGAAAATTCTTCTTCAAGTAATCTAAGTCCACATAAACTACAGGACAAAAATGCCTATGTGCAAACTCAGTATCGAATACCTTCTGTTGTAGTGCCTTTAGTTCCTCAACATTGAAACCTTCAGGAGGACTTGTGACTTGATCATCCTCTGGAGCCTGTGAGGTAGAAGGTACCCCAGAAGCAGTCGCACTGGATTGCCCAACATGCTGTGAACTTGAGACACCGGCTTGACAAGCAATTTTCCCAACCAACTTGTCAAGTTCTGACCTCTCCATTGCTTCCCGGAGTTGCATGTTGAATGTGTCATCGAAGGAAGAAGAGGATTGTTGTGGTTGCTCAGTTTCCTTCTTCTTTCCTCTTCCTTGGACCTCTTTGGATTGAGACCGGGTAACCACTGGTTCTTTGAACACCACACCCTTTGGTTTCTTTTGTGGAGGTTGATCCTTCTTCGCTATTTGAGGCTTAGGATGAGGTTTCTTGGCCGAAGTTCTCTTTTTGGTTTTGGGTTTAGGAGGAGGTGTAGATGAAGAAGACATTCCAGGAGATGAAGGAGTTGGTACCGGGGTTGCAGAAGCACTAGCAGCAGAATGAGTGGGAGAGGGTGAGTGAGATCTTTGGGAAATAGCAGGCAACTTAGTTCTAGCCATTTAGAAACAAAATGGAAGATACAAGACTCACAGATTTTTTTGAAGATTGAGAAGAGATTCAGAGACTTAGGGCACAGAATGAGAGAATATGAGAATAAATCTCACCTTTTAAAGAAGGTTGAAGAGTTGTAACGATGATTTAAGGTAAATGGATACGTTTGATTGATGGGAAACGGTTGGAGGTGAAGAGGTGTGACCTTCAAATGACGAGACACCTCGAGTGAGAGCAGGAAGTGCGATGGTCTGAGCTATCGCGTAACTAATATAAGTGGCAATGCTCGAGCAATAACCCTCGTGCTTGAGTGATATTCATACTGTGCTCGGGTGTGCTCATATTGTGCTCGAGTGATATATAAACAATTTTGATAAAACATGTAAAAGCGTACCTGGTTTATGGATTTCTTGCTATATTTTTCATCTTTGTACTCAAATCCTCCAAAATCATTTGAGTAACCATGCATTGAGTAGGCTCTTGAAAGAAATTCTTCCTTTCTGCTCGAGTACACATTCTTCACTTCAAGCATGTTCGTACCATGCTCGAGTGAGGATCTTTCTTACCCGAGTGAGATCAAATTTCACTGTTACACATAAGATAGTCTCTTGGTATTTTTATCTCCTCTGTTAACCCCTGTTTTATATGCTAAGAAACAAAGTATTCTCAATAGTTCTGTGCTCAAGCAGAGTTAACTTGCTCGAGTGAGCATGAGCTTATCACTCGAGTGACACTTCCTGTGCTCAAGTGACAGACCTGCAAAACAATTTCTAATGCTCTGAAGCCTAAGTCAGTATGGTTATCATCAAAATATATTTAATTAAAATAATTAACAAGAAAACTTACAATTCATTGGGATTAACCATTCTCAATTCTCTTCAAATATATAGAAATTGATCTTTACCTATTGGCTTTGTGAAAATGTTTGCAAGTTGAAGGTGTGTTGGTATGAATTCTACGTTGACATCCTTCTTTTGAATGTGATCTCAAATGAAGTGATGTCGGATGTCTATGTGTTTGGTCCTTGAATATTGTACATGATTTTTGGCTAAGCTTATGGTGCTAGTGTTGTCACAATAAATTGGAATCTCATTTAAGTATATCCCCAAATCTTGAAGTTGTTGTTTCAACCATAACACTTGAGAATAGCAACTTGCTACAGCTATATATTCAGCTTCAGTCGAGGATAATGAAACTATGTTCTGCTTCTTGCTGAACCATGATACCAGAGAGCCTCCAAGGAATTGACATTGACCACTAGTACTCTTTCTGTCAATTTTATATCCTCCATGATTTGAATCTGAATATGCCATTAAATACTCGTTTCCTCTTTTTGGATACCATAAGCCAAGTTTTGAAGTGTCTCCTAGATATTTGAAGATTCTTTTCACTGTCTCTGCATGTGATACTTTAGGAGCGGATTGATACCTTGCACATATTCCAACGCTGAACTGAATATCTGGCCTGCTTGCTGTAAGATAGAGTAATGAACCAATCATTCCTCTATACTTAGTAGTGTTGAAGCTAGGACCTTTTACATCAGCATCCAACAAAGTTGTAGAACTCATTGGAGTATCAGCTCCATTAGCATTATCTAATCCATACTTCTTCAACAACTCTTTCAAATACTTTGTTTGAGACACAAATATACCATTCTTCTTTTGCTTGATTTGAAGTCCAAGAAAGAAGTTAAATTCTCCCATCATGGACATTTCAAACTCTCCCTACATAATCTTAGAAAATTCTTGACACATAGATTCGTTAGTAGTACCGAAAATAATATCATCAACATAAATTTGTAAAATTAGAATATCATCTTTGTTATGTTTGATGAAAAGAGTTGTATCTACTTTTCCTCTAACAAAATTTTGATCAAGAAGAAACTTACTTAGTCTTTCATACCAAGCTCTAAGTGCTTGTTTCAAATCATATAAAGATTTCTTAAGTTTGAAAACATGATCAGGCTTTGCTTCATCTTTAAAACCAGGAGGTTGTTCTACATATACTTCCTCTATAATATAACCATTTAGAAAACCACTTTTCATATCCATTTGATAAAGTTTAAAATCTTTAATGCAAGTAAAGGCTAAGAGTACTCGTATTGCTTCCAATCTTGCCACTGGAGCATATGTTTCCTCATAATCAATACCTTCTTCTTGATTATAGCCTTTGGCCACCAATCTTGCTTTGTTTCTCACAATGATTACTGATTCATCAAGTTTGTTTTTGAAAACCCATTTGGTCCCTATAACCGTATGATCTTTAGGTCGAGAAATCAAATCCCAAACTTGATTTCTTTGAAATTGATTTAATTCTTCTTGCATAGCAATCACCCAATCATTGTCAGATAAAACTTCTTCCATATTAGAAGGTTCAATTTCATAAATAAAAGCAGAGAAAGTTACCTCATTGAGAATTCTATTTTTGGTTTTGACACCTTTGTGAATATCTATTGGATGATCTTTAATATGTCTCCATGCTTTTGGTTGAGCATGATCATCGACATCTTCTATATTTTGAAAATCATTTGTTTCAAAATCATTTTGTTTTGAAATAGTTTTGTTTTTCTTTATCAAATCCATTTCTTCTTTATCAATATGTTTTGTCTGAGAATCAAGTTCATCAAACACAACATGAATCGATTCTTCAACTGTACATGTTCTTTTATTAAAAACTCTATAAGCTTTACTTCTATTAGAATATCCTAGAAATAAACCTTCATCAGATTTTGAATCAAATTTACCTAAGTTCTCTTTACCATTGTTGTGAATGAAGCACTTACATCCGAAGATGTGTAGATGAGCAAGATTTGGCTTTCTTCCCTTGTAGAGTTCATATGGCGTCTTTCCAAGTGACTTGCGAATATATGCTCGATTTGAAATGTAGCATGCAGTACTCATTGCATCTACCCAGAACACTTGTGACATTTCTTTTTCATTAAGTATTGCCCTCGCCATTTCTGTAAGGACTCTGTTCTTTCTTTCTACTACTCCATTTTGTTGGGGTGTTCTAGGTGCAGAGAAGTTGTGATCTATTCCTTCGTTGTTGCAGTAGTCTTCAAATAGTTGATTATCAAATTCTCCTCCATGGTCTGTCCTAATAGAAACAATAGAAATACCTTTCTCATTTTGGACCTTTTTAGCAAACGTAATAAATTCAACAAATGTTTCATCTTTTGAAACAATAAATATAGTCCATGTAAATCTTGTAAAATCATCGACAATAACTAAAGTATATAGATTTCCTCCAAAACGTTTTACTCTTGCCGGACCTACCAAATCCATATGAAGTAATTGTAAAAGTTTGGAAGTAGAAATCTCATACTTTGTTTTGAATGAAGATTTAGTTTGTTTACCTTTTTGACATGCTTCACAAATCATATTATCTTTGAATTTAAGTTTAGGAAGACCAACAACTAAATCTTTTCTAATCATTTTGTCAAGTTGATTCATATTGACATGAGCCAGACGCTTATGCCATAACCAACTTTCCTCTGATCTACTAAGAAAATAATTTTCAGAAGAATTTGAATTTAAATCAATAGTACAACAATTACCGTCCCTTTGAGCTCGGATCTTTGCCTTGATAGATTCTTTGTTTAGTGGCAGATCTTTTTTATTTACTATCAAGTATTCTTTTGAGTCAAAGATCACCCAGTTATCTTTGTCAGTGCTTTGACTTACACTCAAGAGGTTGTGGCATAATCCTTCAACATAGTATACTTCGTTGATTTGAACACCATCAGATTTTCCCACTTCACCAATTCCAGCAATACGTCTAGATTGATTACCTCCAAATGTTACCTTTCCTCTTTCTCTGGTTTCCAACATGGTGAACTTATTTTTGTCACCAGTCATGTGTCTCGACCATCCACTATCAATATACCATTTGTTTACTCGTGATGCTTTGAGAATACCTAGAGTAAGGTGATCAAGTTTTAGGTACCCACACTTTCTTGGGTCCTTTGTGGTTAGTATGTGATGCATGTGTCCCTTTCGGAACCTATTTATATGTGCCAAAATCTTGTCCTTTCTTAAAATAACATGATGAAGTGTAGTGTCCTTTCCTATTACAATAGCTACATGATGCGAAAGGATTTGATGTATGCACAGAATTCCTGAAATATTTAAGATAGGTTATACTACTATTCTTCTTATTTCCTCTATTCTTATCAAGATCAAACTTATATCCAATTCCAGATTTATCAAATGAAACTTTCTGAGAATTTAGAATAACTTTAGGGCCCGTTTGGTTCGATCCCATTACACCCTGTGGTGTAGTGCAATGCGATGCAATGGTAATACAATGCGATATTAATTACAAGGGTAGTGGTTGGTTTGATTTTTAAGCAATGTGCAATGAGTTAATATTTTAACAATTATTTAAAATTAATACATTACACAAAGTCTATTTTACCCCTAAATATAATCTTTGTAGAAAAAATAGTTACAAGACAGCGACGGCGGGGATGGAGGAGGAGGCGGTAGTGGCGGTGGCAATGATAGGGGTGGCGGTGGGCAGCGGGGGTGGAGGAGGAGGGGGTGGCGGTGGCAGTGGGCGATGGGCCGGGGGTGGCGGCAGTGGAGGTGGTGGCGGCGGGGTGGTGGAGGAGGTGGTGGCGGTAGGCGAGGGTGGCAGCGGAGGAGGAGGTGGTGGTGGGCAATGGGTGGCGGCGGAGGAGGAGGCGGTGGTGGTGGAGGAGGAGGTGGTGGAGGCGGGTAGCGGCCGATGGAGGAGGAGGTGGTGGTAGTGGCAGTGGGCGGTGGGGATAGAGGAGGTGGTGGGGGCGGCGGGGGTGAGGGTGACGGCAGAGGAGGAGGTGGTAATGGTGTGGCGGCAATAGGCAGTGGGGGTGGAGGAGGTGGTGGTAGGCGATGGGTGATGGGTGGAAGAGGAGGTGGTAGTGGCGGCGGCGATGGAGAAGGAGGTGGTGGTGGTGGCGGCGGTGGCCGGGGGGGGGGGGGGGGGTGGAAGAGGTGGTGGTGGGTGGTGGGCCAGCGGCGGACGGCGGGCCGGTGGCGGGGCCGGCGGCGGTAGGCTTGTAAGCTAGATCTTATAAAATTAGGCCTAACCTATGCATCTAAATAGGTTTGACAATAGGCATAAACCTCATAGACCATATTAGGGGTTTTGACCTATTTCCACCCCTACACGTGCCTTTTAAGTAGATTGGCATTGGGCTAAATTTTTTGTTTCTTCCTTTAAATTTACATTAAATATTAAATGTATTTTCGGTTCTTTAATTTTATATTTTTTTAAAGATGAGTTTGTTGAGTGCCTACCACATTTTTTTTGTTGAAAATCTACAGTATTATTCATTCTTCTAAGAATTTTATTTTTTTTAAGACCAGTTAACAAGTTTTTTTGTGTACTAAGACCAGTTAACAATAATTACCTAATGGAGGTATTTATCTGGTAAATAATAAAGGTATTTATATTTTTTAGTTTCATTATAAATTTATAATTATCCAAACTTTTTTATTTTAAGTATGCATTTTATTTTTAAAAAAATTTTCAATCCAAATTCTGTAATAGTCAAAATTCATATTCTGTTACTGTTTATTTGAAAATTTTAAGGGTTAATATAACTTTTGGTCCCTGAAGTTTGATCCAATTTTGGTTTTGGTCCCTCAAGTTTGAAATCTGTGGTTTTAGTCCCTGAAGTTTCACCCGATTTTGGTTTTGGTCCCTGAAGTTTGAAATTGGTGGTTTTGGTCCCTGAAGTTTCACCCGATTTTGGTTTTGGTCCCTCAAGTTTGAAAAGGACTTGGTTTTTTTTCTGGGTCGGGTCGGATTTTTTAATTGGGTCGCCAAGTCCTTTTCAAACTTGAAGGACCAAAACCAAAATCGGGTGAAACTTCAGGGACCAAAACCAAAATCGGGTGAAACTTCAGGGACCAAAACTACATATTTCAAACTTGAGGGACCAAAACCAAAATTCAATCAAACTTCAGGGACCAAAAGTTATATTAACCCAAATTTTAAAAGCTATGGAGTTTTTTATTGTTAACCAATGCCGCGGCAAAAATGAGATAAAATAAAAATAGTCATGAGTAATTAATTACGCTTCAAATTTTTCATAATATACAGGTCCAAAAAAAAAAAAAGAATTGTGCATAAATGCCTCATTAGAAACTTATTATTTGCTAAATGGGATATGAAGAAGATCTTTTGCACACAAAGAAACATTGTTCAAACATAAGGGAGGTCACACAGGGAAGATATATTGAATACAAGGGAAGATTGTTTAAACATAAGAAAAGATATTTTGCATACGGGGAAGATTATTTGCAACTGAAGGTCTCATTTGATAAATAAATTTATAATGAGGTATTTATGAATAATTTTTTTTAAAAAAAATATTTCATATTATAATTAAAATAAAAGAGTTCAAGACACGTAGGGCCAACTTTGGGCCCTCAATGATTGAGGCCGAGCTTCAAAGATCCAAGTGCGGACTATAATTCCTAACTCTACCCCGTTTTATTTTTATTATAGGTTAAGTGTGTGTTTGGAATAGTAATTATAAAAGTGAATGTTTTTTTAATCTGACTTTTTATGATATTATTTTTGAGTAAAAGTCAGATGATGTAATATGATTTATGTTTGGATTGACGGTTATATAAGAGTCCGTTTGGTTCAACCACATTGTATGCCTGCAATGGTAATCATGATTGCATTACCAAGAGAAGAGTGTTTGGTTGCTCTTTAGCATGGTAATAGGGTTTACCATGGTAATGATGATTACCAAAAAATTGGTAATCCTCATTCATACCTCCCCCCTATGAATCCTCATTACCATTCCATTGCAAGGTCTAAAAAGTCCAATTTACCCTTTTGTTTCCCTTGTCTTTGTTTCACTTATCTAATTTCACTTGCCGCATGATGTCACAACCGTCACCTCCACCCTCTACCGCCACCACTACCTCCTCTACCACCGTCACCTCCACCCTCTACTGCCACCACTACCTCCTCCACCGCCGTCACCTCCACCCGCCGCCCCCGCCTCCTCCACCCCTGGCCTCTCCACCGACCCTTCGCCTGCCGCCACCGCCGCCACCTCCTCCTCCGCTGCCACCCTCAACCCTGCCGCCCGCCGCCGCCACCACCTCTTCTACCCCCCACCACCCTCACCCCTGCCGACCGCCCACCGCCGCCACTGCTATCGGCCCATCGCCCACCACCACCTCTTCCACCTCCTCCTCCTCCGCCGCCACCCCCGCCACCGCCACCGCCACCACCTCCCCCTCCACCCCTGTCGTCGCCACCACCACCACCTCTTCTGCCGCCGCTGCCCCCGGCCCACCACCCACCGCCACTGCCTCCTCCTCCACCGCACCGCCCACCGCCTCCTCCATCCTCGCCATCGCCGGCTTATAACTATTTTTTCTACAAAGATTATATTAAGGGATAAAATAGACTTTGTGTAATATATCAATTTTAAATAATTGTTAAAATATTAACTCATTGCACGTTACTTAAAAATCAAACCAAACACTACCCTTATAATTAATATTGCATTGCATTACCATTGCATCGCATTGCACTGCACCGCAGAGTGTAATGGGATCGAACCAAACGGGTCCTTAGTGAATTTTGCAAAAGTAGAACTCTTTTGGATTGGCTTTAGCATAAATGGTTTTTGTGACAATGGTAAGAGAGAAATTAAATTAAAAATTATAAAAAATTTATAAAAGTTAAAGTTGAAAAATTTGACAATAAAAAATACATAATTTAATGAAATAATATTACATAACTAAGTGTATCACATATCCTATACAATTTGATTTCCAATTGAGTCACGAACATGATTCATTTGGGAGGAAGATCACCTACCACAATTTATCACGGCAGGCTGATTCTACATAGCCTATATTCCCCACTTTAGCCTGCCGAAAATTAACGGCAACGGCAGAATTAAAGTTTATTAATTAAACCAAAGAAAAGTAAAAACTCAGAAGAGGAATATGGAGCATAGCGTCATTTCTTTATTAGGTATGTACAACTATGTCTAGTGTTGCTTAAAGTTTTTCCCGCCTAAAAGGTATTAATTAATCTTCTCTGCCAGACCTAAACAGTTGGAAATTATTAACTTAGAAATTTTGGTAATGATAAAATACATAATTAAATAACAACAAAAATGGTATAAATTAGAAATGATACAAATTGTAGAAATTTTGATGGAGTAAAATATTGCAGCTTGCGTTATTGCAGAAGAGATAAGACTGAGAAGGGAGAGAAAAACAGAGGGTTGGTGAGGTTTTTTAAATGGTAATTAATGCCCAATCCACAAGAAAGAAGCCAATCGCATAAATTAGCCACAAAAATTAATATGTACAGTATGTGTTTGGATTCACTTTTAAGAATAGTTTTTATAATTTATAAAGTGTATGAAAAAAATTTTATAATTGTCAAACACTCAACCCAGTTACCAAATCATGATCCCAAACATACCAAAAAAGTCAAACACTGCCTAAAGTTGTTTTTAGCCCTGCAATCACATGTTTGGTGGTGCAAATCACCCATCCAAACACACACTAACATGTTTTCTTAACTTCCATGTGCTAAATTTAGAGAATATTCTGATTTTAGAGGTACCATTCAAATGAAAATATTTCAATAAACTAATAAGGAAAATTTAATATGCGGATTCTTTATATTTTCACCTGCATGTATTTTTTTATTGAATATTTATAGTTTCCTTAATTATAAGAATTGGTCCCCATAATCATAATCTATTGATTTGTAAGAGTCTTACTTAACATATATCGATCAATTTTGACCCATAAATATAAATAAAATTAAAATCAACCAGATTATATATTATATAGAGTATTATATGAATACGAAAAGAGACAATAATTATGAGTATAAGAGTTTTTATTTTGGCCAATGAATTTTATTTCATCATTTTACTTTTATCTATACATTTAATGTTTTTTTTTTTCAAATTTACCACACTCTCTTTCATCATTATTCTCTGCTGCATTCTCTTTCTTTTCTTTTTTTTCTTATTTGTTATGTCTCTTACTTATTCTTTTAATAAATACGGGTATATTAAAAAAAGAAAGTAAATATCTACATATTTATTATTTTTAAATAATTTTAACTAACTTCTTGATAAATGTAAAGTAGGTATTTGGTTCTTATATTCTAAACCAGATTCTAAACCAGAGCGAGTATATTTTAACAACTTATATGTTGTTTAATCAGCATTTACATCGGCTCTAATTAACAAATTAAATTATATGTGACTGTGTGAGCTGGAGCCTACAAGAGAGGAAACTACCCAATAAAAAACTACAATGACTTTTCACCAAAAAAAAAAAACACTACAATAATTTGATTAAAGATTATGTTAAACTATAACAACTTACAAATTAATTTTTACAAGAAACTATAATCAAGGTAAATTTTAAATATACAACTGTAATGTTTATTTATAAATAAAAAAAATTAGTTTTCATATATATTTTTAAATCATATTAATTTGATTAAAACTCATCCGAAATGTAACACCCCAAATTTTATATTCACAAAAAATATATTGTAATTATTTGAGTAATTCAATAAAATTGTGAATATTCATGAAAATTGGATCTTGTGAATTTTGAAATATTCATATTCATAAGGAAATGGGCAAATTAATTCAAGAAATAAATTAAATTACAAAGGTGATAGCAAAATCATAATTTTGCCATTATAGCCCAAGATTAATTATTTTCCAATTAATTGTAGTTAATTTTAATTAATCAAGGAAAATAAAGGAAAACGTATAATTGGATTGTTCTTGGTAAAATAAATCAAGAATTGAGAAATTATGAGGAATTATACATAATTCAATTATGTGAATATGGAATTAGTGAAAAGCAATTTTTCTTCTCTTTTCCTTTCTCTAATTTCGTCCAACCGTGGAGATAAGGGAAAAAATTCAATTTCATGATCACATGCTACATGAATAAAGTTATGATGGCTATGCTACATGAACATTTCAATGATGACAAAGGTAGAGTGTACACAACATGGAAGTATGGTGAAGTGTGTTATGTGTGTGAATGATCAATTAAATAGTGCAAGTGTACACTGTCGTAATCAAGTAATATAGAAGTTGGTAGAGTATCATTCCCACGAGGATTGATCACTAAATATCAAAATGAGTAATTTTAACTCTATACAGTCGATCGATTTGTTGGTGATTGAAAGTACAAAATAAAATATGATTAAATATGAATACAAATGATATGAAACAATTATGAGAAAAAGTCCTAAGGGTTAGATTTCACTTAACAAATTACGGATTGAATCACTTATCTATTCTATCCCAATTTATTCCACACGATTGATAGTCGAGTTTCCCTAATTTAATTGCTAGCCTCTTCCAAGGTCAAGCAATTCTATAATTAATTGCTAATCCAATATATTCCTATATGAATTTAAGCAATTAATTATGCATTAAGATTTATGAAAATCAGTAAGACTACACAACTCATATGAAAATATTCCTATTTCATATGCAAGTTATGGTTTTAATTATAGGATCTACACACATGCATCTTTTTTCGATCTCAACATGCATATTGAAATCATTTAAAAGATGGCCAGTCAATCAAAAGCATTAAGAATAATAATTAAAACTCAATCATGAATGATAAATTAAAACTAGATTTAATAAGTAAAGATTCAATTCGTCATTAGTAAGCTACGTCATCACCCTAGGAAAATGACAATTTAGCACATGATGAAATTAAAAACAAAACTAAAATAAATTGACATTATATAAAACTAGAATGAAATCCTCATAAATACTGCATAAAACTTGATTATTAAGTTCTCAAACATAAACATACAACCAAAAGATGCATGAAAAATGGAGAAATCTAGCCGTCCATTTAGGAGGTCAAACCTTCCATGTAGGCGATATGCAAAATGTGATACAATCTTAAGCCTTCCAAGATAGAGGCATGCAAAATGTAATACAATCCTAAGCCTTCCAAGATGGAGGCATACAAAACGTAATACAATGCGCAAAATTAAATCTAGAAAATAACATAATTTATTTAGAACTGTCAGAGAAAAGATCTCTCTTTGTCAGAGAATGACCTCTAATTCTCTTCCCCTTCTCCCCTCCTTGAGCTTGGCCTTGATCTCTATTTATAGGGGAAAAACCGCATGCTACAATGATCTGGCAGCTGCTATAGTACATGTCGACAAACAACTACAGTATCTGACGGCTGCTACAGTAATCTGTTGACTGCTACAGTGAACCGCTACAGTGCTGGCATTGCTACAGTAACTTCCTTTTTTATTTTTTATTTTTAAATACTATTTATTCCAAAAATATTATTTATTTATTAATTACATCCAAATTTATTATATTAATCTCAAATATTGTCTATAAAATCATTATATAAGGGAAAATAAATATGCAAATATTTTACTTATCAAAGTGCATGATGGGAAAAGCTTGAGTAAAGGAAGAGATAAACTTGATTGCATGGAAGAGAACTTACTTGTCTTGTAAGAGGAGAGGGGGACGGTTTTCTTGCCTAATCAAGGGAGAAAAATTTGTACAATGCCAATGGGAATTAAGTGGAGTAATCATGGGTAAATAGGAAGGAGGTATGGGTGGATGTATGCTTGTGACAAGTGTTGAAATCTCAACCCTTGATGAGATCAAAGGCTAAGAGGCAAGAAGACTCAAATGACAAAACACATTTTCTCCCTCCTCTTGGACACATTTCGGCCAAAGCAAAGAGAGAAGAGAGAGAGAGAGAGAGAGTAAACTTGGAGAAACTTCAAGAGTTAGAAAGAAGGAAGAAGAAGAGGTTAAGGTAAGTATGGTTTCTTTGGTTTTTCTTATAGCATTTCCTTAGAATCCCTCTCTAAACTCTTGTTTCTCATGAATCTATGGTGGTGAAGACACACTTTGAGGTCAAGAAGAGAGAGAGGAGGAGCCTAGAGTAAGAGGAAACCAAGAAGCCAAAGAAGATAACTTCATGAACTTGCTTTCTTGTGGTGTTGTTGTTGTTGTTTCTTGACTTTTCAAGTTTCTTTGTTGAGTTGAAAAGTTGGAGAAGCTATAACCCTAAGCGGTTATGCTGCCCAAATTCCTTTGAATCATGGTTAAGATGTGTTTAAATAAGTCAATAAGGGATTTGAAGTGGAAAAGTATAAGTTTTGGAAGCTAAAACACAAAACTCTATTTTTTTTATTTTTTCTTGAATTTCGGCCAGAACTAGAACTGGGGTTAGGAGTTGGATTTTTATGAAATAAATGGTTTCATTGGATTTTGTGGACAAAAATAGGTGGGGTTACAGTTGGACACTTTTTCGGTAGAGGCCGAAAAAACATAATTACGAAAATGCCACAGAATCAAGGGTATTTTCATAATTTGATAGTGAAGTTGGTGATTTCGAGCCCGGAAATGGATTCCTTGGATGAAAATACGTTAGAATAACCTTAGTCAAAATTTTGGAAAAACATGTCATCAGGCCGGGTACGGCGGGGCCTGGCCGGAGTCCTGGGGGCATTTAGGTGAATTTTCACCATAGACTAATATAACCACAAAAAACACTATGGAAGAGTCTAAAATGATACTTTGATAGGTTATGACCTATTTCTTGTACATTTAATATTTTAGGACTGAGTCAAAAGCCGGAACGACACGTTTTACGAGACACATCTAAACAGAGAGTTATAAAGCTTTGAGGTAGGGACATCATCCTTCATACATTATGCCATAGTTATGTGTTTGTGTGGATGCCATTTTTTGTAAATGCACTTTATTAATCAACATGATTTACCTAGAAAGGAGAAGTTAGTACCAGATGTGCACTTACACTGGGAGTTGGCAGAAGTCCAACCAGTATAGATTGTGGGGCTGGGCCCTACTCATGTATACATGACGATGATATGTTTAAATTGTTCATTAATTTGTGCATACCTTGGCGCATGTCATATTTACTTTTCGCATTCTCTATAAACGATAGCATGTTTCTACTGAAGTTCTTCGGAATCTCACCCTATTTTTAAATAAACACCTCAGCAGGTACCAGTGGGTTAAAGGGCAAGGACGTAGATGCTAGAAAGTGAGCGGCACGTGTCTCGAGGCGAGGACAAGATAGTGGTTATATTTAGTCTATATTTTGGATATTTTGAAGAAATTTGTAAATATTAAGTTTCTGTTGTACTTTATGTATTTCGTCGATGAACGATATCGGTATTGTAAACGAATAGTTTTATCAGTATAATTGTACTTTTCTGTATGCCCATGGAATTCTGTCTTTATTACTCTTCAATTATTAAAATGGAAACGGGTGTTGACATGAAATATGAGTTTGCCATTAAACATTGAACGATTCTCTTTATTCTATTGAAAAATAAAAATTGATCCATATCTAAAAAAAAGAAAACTAAAAAGGAAAAATCCCTTTAAAAGATAGTTAAATTACTCATATTCTAAATTAGGTCGTAAAATTCAAAAAATTATAAATCAGGTTGGATGTCCTAAAATGCGATTTTAGAATTTGATAATTTTATCTTTTCGTCCTTAATTTGATTTTCTCTTCTTACCCGTGCCTCTCTCCCCTCCCATTCACCTTTCCTCTCCTCCACTTTTCAGAACTTCACATATGACGTGCATTTGCTTCTCCTCCTTAATTATTGCTCATTATTCATTAAGTGTATTTAACAACACGCTTAAAATTCCCTTAATTTCTATTATTCTTGTACACATTTGTCAATCTAGATTCACGAATATTTCGAAGCACATCCCCATCAAATCAAAATCTTCTATCTATACACAACTATCCACAATAAGGAAATAGATTTCATCATTGGAGACAAGCGTCAAAGGAAAAAATGTTTGCTGAATGAGTAGGTTAGAGCATTGTTTGAAATCATGAACGAACTATCTCTTCCCCCTAATATGATGGAAATAATTCTTCTAAAACAGGAACTGAACGTGTTCTATATCTTTGGAGGAAAATCAGTGGGAAGAAACCTCAAAATAGAAACCAAATATAGAGAATAACGGCCTCTAATTTCATTAAAAATATAACAATTAATAGTGATTTCAAATGCAGATCCCTCCAACCATATATGCATTAAGCTGTCAATTCCGTCAATCAAATTACATGAGCAGTACTTTTAGGCCTACATAAGATGAATAGGGAAAAAGAAATATGTCAGCAGAACCTAAGAAGACCCTTGAGAAGTGTATGTTTTTTCATTTGGTTGATCATTGATAGTTTGTCATCATAACAAAATTGATTTCTAGAATTTTGAGGCAGCACCAGAAACATACCCTCACCTCCTTCTAGCCAAATCAGAATTTTGAAGCATCAAAGCCAAATTTATATTTAATTTAATTTTTCAAGAGACTCAGATAAATTGTTTCCATTTAAAGCTTGCAATGAAGATGTTAGATTTAGAAATAGTCATATGCTTGTGCCCACAAGTTTTTCCGTTGTAATGTCGATTGAATTTTTGATTTTGTAATATTCAGTCAATTAATGTTGATGTTAAAATGATTTACTGTGTTTGTAGCAGGAAGAGATATTGATTAAGAGAGAGAATTAAATGAGGGGTATGAGGTAAAATTATCAAATTCTAAAATCTTATTTTAAGATATATGACCTAATTTAGGATTGATTAAATTTAATGACCCATTTTAAAAATTAAAAAATTCAACTATCTTTTAAAGAGATTTTCTCAAATAAAAATTGATAACTCTTTTGAGAATCCTTTTATGAAAATTATAGTTGTAGGAGTATTACGATGGGTCTGAACTGAGTACAATACAGGCACAAATGCCAGTGGGTGGCTTTCTTTACGAGGGACCCACAGCATCAGGGGCGCACACCGAAGCTTTAGGACAAACCGGCCGCCAATTAAAATATTCTCTTTTATCAGCATTAAAATATTCTATTTTTCACCAAAAAAAAAAATTCCATTTCTCCATAGCAGGGATGTTTATGGGCAGGCTTGGACAAGGTATGAATCATGTCCGATGTCCAACCTAAGGTCATGTTTAGTATGATGGAATTGGGGGTGATGGAAATGGAATTGAGGATCAATTCTATTATGATGCTTGTTTGGCATGATGGAATTGAAAAATTTTTCAATTCCATGTGGAAGCCAAATAGGCTCAATTCCACCCAATCAAGTTAAATTATCCGAATGCAGCATTTGCTAAAATATGTTGGTATTTGCTAATCAAGTGAAGTAAATAACTAATGAAGTATAACAAAAATCCATTTTACACTTCATTATCTATTTACTATACTATATTAATTATTCACCATACCCATTTAGCAAATGACATGTTTTAGCAAATTTCATACTTGGATAACTTAATCTGAAAGGCCAGTGTTTAAAAATATTTACTCACTTCATTAGCCAACTTTACCACAAAAATCTTGATTACTGGTATGGGTTACTACTCTCAAAGCTCTAGCAACAAGCCAACAATGAAAGTGCTAAGGTGGCATGCTTTGTTTTGGGTTAAAGGGCTAAAATGTTTTGGAAATTTCCATGAATGGGCACTAGACACCATAAAGTTTTTGAGAGGGCAACTTTACCATTGAAATTCAAAGACAGGGCAATATTGCCCTTACCTAACGAATCTAAATAGTCAACCGTTAATTGACCGGCTATGTTAAAATGGCATACCCACATGACATTCACATCACTTTAGTCAAAGGATATTTTTACCCTGGAAGTTTTTATGGAAGAACTGTGGACACCATGAAGTTTTTCAAGGGGAAAAGAATGCCCTAAGAGCCACATGTTTTTATTTATTTATTTCATATTTGGGATGCCGCCATCAAGCACCAAAAGATCAAATAAAATGAAAAGTCAACAAACATTAAGAACCCATAAATCAAATATAAATATATTAGCAAAGAAACTCATAAATTATAAATTCAAAATCAAAAGTGAAACCCAAAAGTCCTCAAGTCCAAAAAAGCAAGTGGAAATTTTTGGTTCAAAAAGCTAGAAGATGTAGTAGAAGAAAATAAAGAAGCAAAAGAAGGGGAGTCCACTTATTGAAAAACTCTTCACAAATTTGTTCCGTGAAGCACGCCCATATCTATTACTAGTTAGACAGAAGAAATGGGCGTGCTTCACATAACAAATTTGTGAAGAGCTTTCTGGTAAGTGGCGAACTCCTCTTTTATATTGTCTGTTTTCTTCTGATGTAGCTTTTGATTTTCTAAATCTAAATTTCCGTTTTCTTTTTCTAGATTTGAGGATTTTTGTTTTTCTTTTGATTTTGAGTTGAAAAAAATTAGAGTGAAGGACCTAGAGAAAAAATATTTATTGATAAAGACTATTAAAAATTGTAATTATTTAGAAGGATTGAATGTAAAAATATATAATTGAAAATAATAAAATGCCCCCAACCAAATCTTTTGTATTCCCTCTACATTTTATTTTAAAACTAATACAAAATTTTAAATTTCACTAAATTAAACAAAAGTTTTGAAAAAAAAAAATTACACATTCTTTAACTTTGTAAAAAAATTATAATTTCTTAAAAATCAACAAAAATTTTAATTAAAAATAAAAATAATATAATTTTAACAACTCAAGATATTTTATAATTTATTATACATGTTATACGAAGAAAATTTATAAGATTTGTTTTCATTTTAGAAGAAAATTTATGTGTGTTAAGAAAATTCATTTAAAGTTAATGAAATTTTAAAAAAATATAAATAACTTATTATATCTAAATGATCCATTTACTAAATGAATATGGAACTTGATGAAAAATATTTAAAACTATGAGTTTAATCATTATTAATTAATTAATGCATTGATTACATGAATATGAAACTTGGTGGAAAAAAAGATAGGGTAAAGGGGCAAATTTACCTATTGACTTTCATCAAAAGTTTACTCACCACCATGAACTTTTTTTAAGTGGAAAATTACGTACAAACATTTAAAATCGGAGTAAAAGTGACTACACCAATAAAATGAGCAAACGTCTGTTATTGGTGTGGTGGGGCCCACACTTTTGTTGCGAAGATACCAAAATACCCCAACTGAAAAACCACCCTTGATCTGAGCGTGAGCCTCCAGAGTGACGACAGAATTCGATGGCAATCACCTAACAAGGACCAGAGAGCAGCCCCGCCATTTTCTGATTTTAGGAGTCTCCTTTGACCTTCGACGGCGATCTAGGATGGAAGGAAATCCTTTATGCCGTCCTCCGATCCAGATCAGAGACAACAGAAGATGACGACAACGACGGCAAGATCTGAGTTGCGACTTCTGCCTCTTACTCCGTCATAGACATAATGGCTTGCAAATCTGAGACTCACCCCTTCAAATCTTCACCAAAGTGGTGATTCAGATTTAAGAACCCCAGCGATGTACTTTGGAGCAACCACGACTTTTGACTTGGACCGACGGTAGGCTCTCCATGCCTTGATTTTTGCCTTCAAATCTTGGTCTGTAATCGGTGACTTGTTGAACCTGTTTCTCGCTATAAACAAGATATGTGGCTTTAGAGTTCATTCTTGTATGTTCGGTATTATCCCTTCAAGGTCAGATGCTTTTGGCTTTTTTTTGCCTTATGATGTGATGGCTTCACTTGGATATGGTTTTGTAATATTTCTGATAAGCTTCTAGCTAGATTACATCTTCCACTGATTCATGCTTTTTTAGCCTTTTTCATTGTATTTGGCATTTGTTAAGAATTTTCTTAAACCATGGCAGTAGACCTTCACCTTGTTGAACGTGTTCTCCAGTAATTTTTTTTATTTGTAAAATCTGGTTAATGTTCAATGATGATTCCGGTTTTGAATTTCATAGTGATGGTTGTTCTGGAAGTATTGATGAATCAAAGGATGAAGGAGAGGCTGGGATGGAGATGGTTGTCTTTTTCCTTGAGGGTATTTTGGCACTTTCAAAACAATATTATGGGTCCCACTACAAAAAATAACTTTGGTTAGCTTATTTTAACGGTGATGTCACTTTTGCTCCCATTCTGAATATTTATAGATACTTTTGCACTTAAAAATAGTTTATGGTGTTGAGTGTACTTTTGATAAAAATTGATGGGTAAACTTGCACCTTTACCCAAAAAGATATGATAATGATGGGCGGCTTTAATTTTAATTTCAATTATTTTTAAATTATGAATACAAGAGATAATGGATGAAGTTTAGTGTAACACCTAAATTTTATTCATCAAAATTATATTGTGATTATTTTATATATTTAATAAAATGGTGAACATTTAAGGCCAAATGAATTAAATATTGAAAGTTGAATGGCGTTTTTAGTGAAATCGCCTGCGAGACAGTGTGTTTGTCATGTGGTTTTGGAAGAACAAATGATGAGAAAAAATTATGAAATTTTATATGGTGAAAGTAGATATCCTAAGTTTTAATTTTATAAGTCATATGAATCAATTGAAGCTGTGTACAAAAAGATATGAATTTTTGAAATTAGCCCAGAAAATCTGAAAAGTTTCTGGAGCAGCGGTCAAAGATTGAAAATCTGGGAATAATATGATCCCAGATAGTAAATTTTCATATTTTTTCTTGAAACTAGACTCAATAAGGGTTTCATAGCCTTTAGAATCACTCCAAAACAATGTCTACAAATTTAGTTATAATTTTTCAAAGTTAGGGCAGAAAATCTGCAAGAATTGGCATTATTCCGAAAATTAAAAATAAAATGTGTCAAAAATTGATTAATGGAATTAAAATGCCAAGTGTCATGATCATATAAGGAGGGGATTAAATTATAATGGATTTGTATGAGCACATATCAAATTGCATTAAAATAATGCTATATGGACAAATAATGATGAAATGGTATACTACCTTGAGTGCAAGAATTGGTCTAATTGAAAGAGCAATGATTTAGTTGGAGCATGAGAAGGAGGAGCACGTTTTTTTTAAAAGCTAACAAAGGGAGAAGGCTAGTTCAATGTCAAGGGAAGTCAAAGGGAGCAATTATGAAGGGAGTATGAGTGGAAGCATGGAGGGAAGTATAGTGGTTGGCAAGTGTCACCATGTCAACCCTTGGTAAGATCAATGGAGTAGAATGAATGGAGAAAAATTTATGAAGCCTTATCCTCTTTCTCTTGCCTTCATTTTGTCACTTGCAACAAGAAAGAAGAGAGAGAAAAGCATAAGGAAAGTTCAAGCCAAGAGAGAAGGAAGAAGAGAAGGATTAAGGTAGGTGGAGATTTCTTAAGATTTTTCTATCTAATCTTCCATAAAACTCTTCTCTGATATCTTCCTTTCCATAAACTCCATGGTTTAGCAAGCTTATCTTGAGATCAAGAAGAGAGGGAGGAGGTGCCTGGAGTGAGAGGATCTAAGAAGTTTAAGAAGTAATTACACCAAACTCAAATCTATACTTGTATAAAGTTGGTTTTGAAGTTTGTTGATAGTTTGATGATTTTTGGTTGAGTTGTAAAATTGGAAAAACTATAACCCTAAGGGGTTATGTTGCCCAAACTTATTTGAATCATGATTAAGAAGTGTTTAAATGAGTTAATAAAGGATTAGAAGTGGAAAAGTACAAGTTTTGGAAGCAAAAACACAAAACTACATTTTTCCATTTTCTTCAAGAATTTCGTCCATCACTGTTTTAGGGGGTAGGAGCTGGATTTTCTTGAAATAAATGGTTCCATTGGATTCAGTGGGCAAAAATAGGTGGGGTTACAGTTGGGCACTTTTTCAGAAAAGACCGAAAAAGTATAATTATGAAAACGCCCTTGAAATCCCTAAATCGGGGCTGTCAAGGGTATTTTCATAATTTGATAGTGAATTTGGCGATTTTTAGCCCGGAAATGGATTCCTTGGGTGAAAATACGTCAGAATAAATCTAGTCAAAATTTTGGAAAAATATGCCATCTGGCCGGGTACGGCGAGGCCGGGCTGGGGTCCCGGCGGCATTTTGGTAAATTTTCATCATAGACTAATATAACCACAAGAAACACTCTAAAATGATATTCAGATAGGTTATGACCTATTTCTCGTATATTTAATATTTTAGGACCGAGTCGGAAACCGGACATGACACATTTTACGAGGCACATTGAAAAAGGGGTTTATAAAGCTTTGAGATAGGAACATTATACTTTATACATCATGCCATAGTTATATGATTGTATGGTTTCCATTGTTGTAAATGTACTTTATTAATGAACATGTTTTGCCTAGAGAAAGGCCAGTAGTGCCAGAGGCACTTACATTAGAGTTGGTGAGAACTCAACTAGTGCAAATAATGGGACTGAGCCCTACTCATGTATACATGCAGATAATGTGTTTATATTTTTCATTAATTGGTGTATATATGACGCATATCATATTTACTTTTCGCATTTTTTATGAATGATAGTATGTTTCTACTGGGATTCTTCAGAATCTCACCCTATTTTTAAATAAACATCTCAGTGGGTGCCAATGGGTCAAAGGGCAAAGGCGTAGACGATGGGAAGTGGTTGACATGCATCTTGAAGCGAGGACAAGATAATGGTTATAATTAGTTTATGTTTAAATATTTTGGAGAATTCTGTAAACATTAAGTTTCCGCTGTATTTTCTGTATTTCGTTGACGAACGATGTGGGATTATAAACGAATATTTTTATTAGTATAATTGTACTTTTCTGTATGTCCATTGAATTTCGTCTTTATTACTCTTCGATTATCGAAATAGAAATCGAGTGTTGATATTTAGTTAGGGACAATTTAGCAATTTAAATTTTATATTATAATGTTTGGTCATTCTAAGTAATTACAATTTTTATTGTCCTTTATAATAAATATGATTTTCTCTATGTCATTTATTTTAATTTTCCCTATTGAGTTTTTTTTGTTTATGATTTATAGGTTTCTCTGCTTATTTATATATGTGCGGGTATTTTGATTTATAAGGTCCTTATTTTTATTGATTTTTCAATTTATTTGATTTTTTAGCACTTGATGGTAACATCCCAAATATGAAAAGTTTAACAAAAAGTCTGTAACTTTCAGAGTATTATTGCCCTTTGAAAAACTTTCCAGTGCCCACAGCTCTTCTATTGAAACTTTAAGGAAAAAATGCCCCTTAACCCAAAAAAGGTTTACATGGATGCCATGTAGGCATGCGACCTCAGCATAATCGGTCAATTAGTGGCCGATTGTTTAAATTTGTTTGGTCAAGGTAATATTGCTTGTTTTTGAAACCTTTGAGGTAAAATTGTCCCCTTGAAAACTTTTTAGTATCCAATGCCCACTCGTCAATACTTCTAGGGTATTTTAGCTCTTTATATCTTTTGTTTTTCCCAAAAAAAAATGTAATTGGCAATATAGTAAAAAACGCAACATATTTGACTGATTTGATATTATTGAAATTGAAGTTATTAGATATTTTTTTGGGATTTTTCTTATTATAAATTAAAAGCTTTGAATTTGTATTGTTGAAATCATATTTGAATAGTATAAAATTCTAGATCATGTACTATCAAAGAGTAGAGAGATTGTTGATAGTAGGGGTGTTCGCCTTGCCCAGCCCTGCCCGAAAAATCATTGGGCTGTATTTTATAGCCCGATGCCCAGCCCTGCCCGAAGAAGCCCAGACATTTTTGGGTTGGGCGTAAGCAGGCTGAGCGAGGGTGGGCTTCGCCCTGCCCAACATTTATCAACCCAACTTTGAAGTTACTCTTCAAGGGAGCACAAACAGGTTCACAACCAAAGATGCCCTACACACACCTTATGTGGGGAAAAAAAAAAGCTTCCATGACAATAATTAATATGGAGAGCTCAGGAAAAAAAAAACCTCTTCAATCACCATTAGCCAACTATACCCATTACATTCTTCCTTCTCCAACTGCTGAAAACAAAACCCTCGACCTTAACAGAACCAAGCTCAGGAAAAAAAAAGAAAATCATATGGAGAGAAATCACAAGCTTTACACAACAAATAAATGTTGAAAACAAAACCTTCGATCTTCTGTTGTCCAGAAAAAAAACAGAACCAAGCTCAGAAAAAAAAAGAAGAAAAGAAAATGAGCACTAAGTTCTAAAATTACCCCAGATAGAACCGTCGAACCCTAAGGATCTAGACTAAGCTGAGAAAGAAAGGATCTAGACAAAGAAAGAAAAACAAACCATAAAAAATATATAATACCAAAGGAGCATAATAAAACAAAACATATAATATAATATAATTATATAAAGTTATAAACTGTTATACAAAAAAATATTTATATCACATATTTTAATATATATAATTATATACCTACTAGGCAAGGCCAAATGGGCAGGGTGGCATACCTTGCCCGATGCCCGGCCGGCCCTGCCCGATAAAATGCCCAGCCCGATTGTGTTCAACTTTTTTCGGGCTGCTTTTTTTTGGGCTGGGCAAGGTAATTTTTTATTGGGCCGGGATGGCCGTACCGGGGTTTGGGTTTCATGAACACCCCTAGTTGATAGAGACTGAATTGGAGTCTCCCTTTTCAATCTAATTCATTTTCTTTTATTAAACATCTAAATCACGAACTCAATTGTCAAAACCAGAGGTATCTGACCCGGACAGACTGGCCGAACTGGATTGGAAACCGGCGACCCTGGCACTAAACCGGTTCGGTTTGGTACTCGGTCTGGTTCAAATTTTTTTTAATTTTTTGTAAATATATATTTTTTAATTTTTCCTTTAGAATTGCATATTACAAACTTAAAATATTTCATTTCTCATCGGTTTAGTCCTGGTTTAGCTTCGGTCTGACCCACTGACCCAGTATCCCAACCGGCTCATTGACCAGTCCGAGTTTAATTACCTTGGTCAAAACTACACCTACGCATTTTATCATTATACAACAACAGTTTGACCAAAAAAACAACACAATTGGCGCATAGGCTATGGTTTGTCCCTCAAAAGTTGCAATATTTGAGGATTAAAATTATATATCTATTTTTCAGTCCAAAAAAAAAAATTATATATCTATTACTAAAATTATATATCTATTTTACCAATCAATTGAGCCTAAATGATGGGGACTTAATTCGTTCTAAATGAGATGTCATATTATGTGTGTTCTGATTAGCTTTTGGAGAATAGCTTTTACAGTTTACAAGGTAAGTATGTGAGAGGAGTTTTATCTCGATTTACAGAAAAGTGCTTCTGAAACCATGGTTTTTGGGTAAAAGAACACACACGACATATTTATCTAATTTAATTAGATTAAAGAAGTTAGTTGGGTTAGTTAATATGAAATGTAATTTCTAAAATACCTTAGTCATTTTTCTTTATTCTCTCATTTCCTCTCCTCCTTGATTATTGTTGAGGTAGCATCAATAGCAGTAAATTAGGAAAAGATTGACAAATATAAAAACTATATACTACCTCCGGTCCTAATTATAAGATAAAGTTGACTTATTTTTGAGAAATTAAGAAAGCTAAATAAATTGCTTAATCATATCATATGTTATGTATCCTTAGATTATATATTATTAGTCAAACTAATTAGTTTGAACAAAAAAAATAAAAACTCTAAAATAATTTAATTAGCTTCATTAATTTTTCCAAAAAAAATCAAATTTGTCTTATAATTAGGATCGAATGGAGTATTATATTTAAGACCAAAATTCACCCTTCAAATATATCTTATATTAAGAACTGAGGAGTATTACAGATAAAAACCACATTAAGGGGAAAAAAAAGTGGACCACTTGACTGTCACCCAAAAGAAATGTTCCAGTTGTCTTACTATACCTTTTTAATTTTAAGTTAGATAATATATATTTTTTGAAAAAAAAAAAGCAAAACTCGTTTTGTGAGCCCCACATGAATATATATACAAATATAAGGGGATTAAATTAAACGTTTTAAAAAGGCAAATTAAAAAGTGGGGAGCTTCGAGGCCTGATTTTCTCAATTCATTGTCACTTATTGCTACTTGTCGCTTCAGTATCCTATGGGACACCATTGCCCTAAGAGGCATTTTAGGTATGGAGATGGGTGTCTGGGCGACGCTTCTCCCCAGAAATTGGTAGGAGAAGAAGTTAAATATCATCTCATTTTTCAAATGTGTATTTTTATTTATGCATGATTGAATATGTGTAACTTTCTTATTTTTTACTGTTGGCAAAAAAAAAAAATTCTTATTTTTTAGGTTTAAAATGTATCCAGTACCCTAAAATATTTTTTCATATGCATCCATCATCTTAAAGTAATTTGTGATGTATTTTGCTATTCCTTTGACAACTTAAAGTATTTTTTTAAAAAGCGTCTAACACCTCAAAGTATTTTTTCATATGTGTTCTGGTGTCCAACACTAGGCCTTGAATACACTTTCACTTAAAGGACTTTTTGAGAGTTTATGACGAAGTTTAAATTGCTCCTTAAAAAAATATTTCATGGGCAAAATTTCTTTTGAAGAATAAAGATTTTAAGGGCAAAGTTGTGCCATAAAATACTTTAGAGTGGTGGCCACACTTAAAAAACATACTTCAGGGTATTAGATGTACTATAAATTACTTTAGGATACTAATTGCACTCAAGAAAATACTTCAGGGTGCTAGGTGCACCTTAATTCTATTTTTTATTATAAATTTCTTATGGCTAGGACTTTGCTGGTTGGCTTTGCGCTTTTGCATTGTTAACTTGTTACTCCCTCCTATCTTTTTTATAAAAGTCTAAAATCTAAATTGTCTTAGTCTTTTTTATAAAATTCTAATTGAGGTTGTCTAAATATTAAATGTGTTTTTTCCATTTTTCCCTTAATTTTATTATTCCTCCCAATTTCCTATATACTTTGTAACACCCCAAATTTTATTCACCAAAAATTATATTGTAATTATTTAAATAATTCAATAAAATGGTGAATATTCATAGATTTGGATCTTGTGAATTGTGAAATATTCATATTTATAAAGAAATGGGCAAATTAATTCAAAAATTGAATTAAATTACAAAGGGGATAGCAAAATCATAATTTTGCCAATTTAGCCCAAGATTAATTATTTTCCAATTAATTGGATTTAATCTCAATTAATCAAGGAAAATACAAGAAAATTCATAAATGGGATTATTCTTGGTAGAATAAATCAATAATTTGGGGAATTAGGGGGAATTATACATTGTTCAATTATATGAATTATGGAATATATGAAAAACATTTTTCTCCTCTACCTTCCCTAAAATTCGTCCAATACATAGAAAAAATAAGGGAAAAAGTTAGTCAAACCCAATTGGACCTAAATGATGACAAGGGAAGTATGGCAAGGTTGAGTGCACACAAAAGGGAAGTATGGTGAATGCATGAAGAGAAGCTTGAGTGAAGGAGTGGAATACTTGAGTAATTGGAAGAGGACACACTTGATTACATATAAGAAGCTAGCTTGTGTTGTAAGAGAGGATGAGAGGGACGGAATTTTAGGAGGAAGCAAAGGAAGCAATTGATTCAAATTAATGGCAAGACAATGGAGTAATTGTGAGGGAGAGAGAATGGTGACAAGTGTCACAACTTGGGCCCTTGATTGGATCAATGGTTAGGAAGGAAGAAGACTAAAATACTAAAACACATTTTCTCCCTCCCCTTGTGCATATTTCATCCAAGCCATAG
Organism: Inga leiocalycina; assembly: GCA_963242795.1. Lineage (NCBI taxonomy): Eukaryota > Viridiplantae > Streptophyta > Magnoliopsida > Fabales > Fabaceae > Inga > Inga leiocalycina. Next base: position 43,738,734 of record OY725332.1, read on the forward strand.
AGAAAAGGAAGAGAGAGTGAGCTTGGGAGTTTTGAAGACTAAGAGAGCAAGAGGAAGCAATACATAAGGTAAGAGTTGTCTCCAAGTGATTTAAGCTTCCTATCTTGTGTAAGTTCATTCTCTAATCCCTTATTCTTCATGTTAATCATGGCTTAGCAAGCTAATATTCAGGGTTGAGGAGAGAGAGAGGACGTCCTAGAGAGAGAAACACCAAGGATCAAGAGGTAATCTCCAAAATTTCAACTTCTTAGTGTATTGAAGTTGTTGTTGGTGATTGTTGTTTGGTTTTGTGATTTTTGGGTTGAGTTGTAAAATTAGAAAAGCCATGACCCTAAGGGTTTATGCTGCCCAAAATCCTTTAAATCATATTTGAGAAGTGTTTAAATAAGTTAATCAAGGATTAGAAGTGGAAAAGTACAAGTTTTGGGAGTTAAAACACAAAACCTCATTTTTTTCCATTTTTCCCTAATATTTCGGCCAGGACCAGAACTGGTAGTAGGAGTTGGATTTTCATGAAATAAATGGTTCCATTGGACTCAGTGGGCAAAAATAGGTGGGGTTATAGTTGGGCACATTTTTCGGTAGAAGCCGAAAAAGCATAATTACGAAAACGCCATTGAAATCACTAAATAGGGGCTGTCAAGGGTATTTTCGTAATTTGATAGTGAATTTGGTAATTTCGAGCCCGGGAATGGATTCCTTGGGTGAAAATAAGTCAGAATAGCCTTAGTTAAAATTTTAGAAAAACGTGCCATCGGGCCGGGTTTCCGGGGGCTTTTTTATAAATTTTCACCATAGACTAATATAACCACCATAAACACTATGGAAGAGTCTAAAATGATACTTGGATAGGTTATTACCTATTTCTGGTACATTTAATATTTTAGGACCGATTTGGAGGCTGGATACGACACGTTCTTCGAGACACATTTAAAAAGGGATATTAAAGCTTTGAGGTAGGGACATTATCCTTCATACATTATGCCATAGTTATGTGATTGTGTGGATGCCATTGTTTTATAAATGCGCTTTATTAATCAACACGATTTGCCCAGAGAGGGGTCAGAAGTGTTAGAGGCACTTACATTGGTGTTGGTGAAAATCCAACCGATGCAGAATAGTGGGGCTGGGCCCTACTCAAGTATACATGCATATAATATGTTTATAATGTTCATTAAATGGTGCATACATGGCATATATCATATTTACTTTTCACATTTTCTATGAACGATAGCATGTTTCTACTGGGATTCTCCGGAATCTCACCCTATTTTTAAATAAATACCTCAGCAGGTACCAGTGGGTCAAAGGGAAAAGACATAGACGCCAGGAAGTGAACGGCACGTGTTTCGAGGCAAGGACAAGAACTTGGTCATAATTAGTTTATTTTGTGATATTTTGGTAAAAATTATAAATATTAAAAATTCCGTTGTATTTGCTGTTTTCGTTGATGAACAATATCATAATTGTAAACAAATATTATTATCAGTATAATTGTATTTTTCTGTATGCCCATTGAATTCCGTCTTTATTACTCTTTGATTATCGAAATGGAAACGGGTGTTGACATACTTAATACTTTTAATCAATTTTAATTATTTTCTTAAACCATGCAATTCTATTATTGAGCAATTATAAAAAGGACCAAATAGAATATCATGTAACATTTTACCTATTGTATTAAAAATGTATAATATAAAGTTGTCTTGGAATTTTTTTTTAAAAAGAAGGGTTAATGGGTAAAAATGTCAACAAACTTTTTTCAAATATGCACCCAGCACTATAAACTTTATTTAGATGTAAAATTGCTTATAAACTTTCATAAATAGGGCAAAAATACCATCACAGTTAATCTTTACAAACAGATGTTACTTTTTCCTTGTAGGTCCCACAAACTTTCGATGTGTCAACACTCAGTCGAGAAATACTTACATACACTGAGAGTGCCACGTCATCTATACTCTAACTAATTAAAATATAACATCTACCCTAATTTTAATCCAAGTTGTCCCTCTATTTTCTTTTGAAAGAAAAAAGAAAAATAAAACCCCTCCACCGACCCATGCGCCATGCCTTTCATCCCCAATACCATCCCTACACATCGACCTCTCCTTTCTCTCCATCTTCTTCTCCACTCTTTTAACAAGACCTCAAAACTCCTTAAGAGGTGAACACATAATAATATATTATTAAAAAAATAAGAATACACAGGGAAACTAATTTTATAACGACTATTGAAAGACTTATATGGAGAATCCGATAGATAAGAAATAAATATGAAGAAAAGGATATGAAAAAGGGAAATCAAAATCATATTAAATCTCCCTTAAGCAATTTTAGAAGTTGAACCTGAATTCTGCAGATAAGTGTAATCTAAAATTTAAAAGGATATTTTCACTGCTCGAATATCTTAAATTCCATTATATTTTCAAATGCCTTCGAATGGCTATGCGGTGACCATCGTCGTTCTGCTTCTACCCATCAAGCTTTGTTGCAGCACACAAAAAAAAACTCTGAATCCGTCATCCATAACTGTCGCCGATCGAGCCTCATCTCCTTCGATGCAGCACACCGTCGTTGTTCGGATTGGGATTTTGTGGTGTGCGATTTTCAAATCTAAAACTCGTGGACGAAGAGAAAGGATGAGAACATAGTGGAAGAGGTGTTGGGGTACGAGGAGATTGTGGCAAAGGGTTAGGTCGAAGAAGAAGAAAGCTTTGCCGACATTAGAGAAAAAGAATATTTAGCAAGGAGAGGCTGATGTGGTGGTGCAGGGTGGGGAGGAGGTTACCGAGACGATGGAGGATGGGGCATGTGTGTCAATTGGAGATTTTTTTTTCTTTTTTTTACCATCAAAAAATAGAGGGACAACTGGCATTAAAATTAGATTAGGTGTTATATTTTAATTGGCCAGAATATAGATGACGTGGCACTCTAAGAGTATGTAAGTATTTCTCTACTCAGTCACCATTCTTAGTCATTCCCGTCTCTCTCCTTCTCACCTTCCCCCCCTCAAGCCCTTTTGCCATACGGAAAGCATATAATGAATATCAACGAATCTAATGCAATAACAAATCTATGTAGCTTGCGATAAGGCTTAAATTACATATTTTCTTCTTAAATTTCTTTAATGTCAGTCGGAACACGACATTAACAAAACGCCAATTAAGAAAACCCAACTAAAAGAAAGAAGCATAGCATTATTAATTTGCCTTCACAAATTTGAGCTTGGATAGCCTAAGCTAATAAAAAAAACTTGAACTGATCTAAGGGAAAAGATGCCCAAAAGGTATTAACCAGACAAGTGCTAATTGAAGGAAGTTAATATAAGGATATAAGAAGACAAGGAAATCTTACTGTTGATGAATGTCTTCTTTAAGAGTATTTTTTTTTTGCTTTTACTTCCATATTTTTCATCCTTTATCTCAATCTACTTCCTAATTATTTTTTAGGACAAAATGCAAAAACTTCCCTCAAAGCAGGGTGTTGTTTACTGTAGATTTCTAAAATTTCCAATTTTGAATAACTCTAGTTTCATATTTTTGTTTCATAGATCAAATAAGAACAACATAAATAAGAAGTGAGATCCATGATTATGTGATCTCAAGTCCCTTGATACAAACATAATAGCGTCAACTAATAAGAACTTATAAATAATAGCGTCCCTTTAATTGTTTCACTCCCTTATTATAGGGAGCTTTGTATAGACACCTTGAGAAAATCTAAAAATGAGCTACAAGAAATGTTAAAATTGCACAGACCATGTTTGATACAAAACTTCCTCCTGGGATGGCAATGCCGCAGCCTTTCTCAGAGCACTCTTCAATAAAAAAAGTTGTTGTTCAGGTATGTTTAAGAATATGAGTGGGCATTCAATATTTGTTCATTTTAGACCACACATTCTTGATTTGGCATGTTATTAGTAGTATAGTGATAACCTTGACTCTAAGGAAATTTGTTATTAAATAGTGGATATTTATGTTTATGGAATTAAGTAGCATATTGTACTGACTTTGTATTGTTCTTGTGTTGGTCTGTTATAGGCTTTTCCTGAAGAACTTTTGTACTTAGGACAATGCATCTACTGAAAGGACTTAGCGTTGGTCTCGGAATCAATTATTTATGTGCAGAACAGTGGAGACCCATCGTTGAAATGAAAGTTGGATAACTTTGACGTAGTACACCATGGCTTGGATTGACATATGATTGTATGGACAGCATATTAGGGGATTGTAATGACCATGTGCACACTCATTGTAAATATGATTACTTTTTTGTAATGATTAAGTGCGGTGACATTATATAGATGTGATGCTTTTTGTTATGATCAACTTCAAACAAGTTGTACTTGAGACGTTTATTGTAATTATGAATTACAGAGTCATTTTCATGAGTTAACGTTGGTGCTAAAGTTATGTAATGCACATATGATGCTCTTCCTTGCACATTGTTTGACTCTATTGACAATTGTAAGAGACTCCGGTGACAAGTCATTGAGCTTGGATGTAGTTGTCAATGGGTGTCCATTGACAAGTGGAGGAGCCTTTATTGAGAAGTCAATGAACCTCCGTTAATAAGTCATAGGGCCTCTACTGACAACTCAATGGAGCCTCTACTGACAACTCATTAGATTTCATGCAACGCACAAGTTCAAGTGCCTACATTAACAAGTCAAGGAGGCTCCATTGACAAATTATAGGGTGTCCATTGACAACTAAATGGGCTTCCCTTGACAAGTCAATGAACCTCCATCGACAACTCTAGGGGCCTCCATTGACAACCCAAGGAGGCTCCATTGACAAGTCACAGGGCGTCTATTGACAACTTAATGGCGTTCTCTTGACAAGTTAAGAAACGTCCATCGAAAACTCCAGAGGCCTCCATTGACAACCTAAGGTTTGAGCAACTTCAAACTTGTACTTGAGATGTTCTGAATATTTATCAATTACAGAGTTATTTTCATTAGTTAATGTGAGTGCTACATATATACATATTTGATGTTCTTGCTTGTACAATGATACAGCCTCCACTGACAACTCCCGGTGCCTTCATTGACAAGTTAATGAGGCTCCATTGACAACTTTTCATAACAGCATAAATGTATTAACAACTCCATCAAGGTATATTAACAAGTCAAAGGGTCTACACTGACAACTCATGATGCCTCCAGTGACAAGTCAAGGAGGTTACACTAACAAGTCATTGGGCCTCTGTTGACAACTCTTCATAACAGCATAAATGTATTAACAACTCCATTAAGTTACATTGACAACGCAGGGGGCCTCCACTGACAACTCGCAGTGCCTCCGTTGACAAGTCAAGGAGCCTATACTGACAAGTCATTAGGCCTCCTTTGACAACTCTTTATAACAGCATAAATGTATTAACAACTCTATCAGGGTACATTGACAACTTAGGAGGCCTCCACTGACAACTTGTGGTGCCTCCGTTAACAAGTCAAGGAGCCTATAGTGATAAGTCATTGGGCCTTTTTTGACAACTCCATAATAGCATAAATGTATTAACAACTCCATCACGGTACATTGACAACTCAGGGGGCCTCTACCGACAACTCATGGTGCCTCCATTAACAAGTAAAGGAGCCTCAATTGATAAGTCATTGAGACTTCGTTGACAACTCCATAACAGCATAACTGTATTAACAACTCAATCAGCGCACATTGACAACTCAAGGGGCCTACACTGATAACTCATGGTGCCTCCATTAACAAGTCAAGGAGTGTCTACTGACAACTCATTGGGCCTCCATTGAGAACTCTTCCACCCTTTGATTCAGAAGTGAAGGCGGCACCAGTTACTTTGGCCATCTAATTAATATGGAATATCAACAACATAGGTAATCTATAAGTATATGCACATAAACTCATTTTCTAATGTCATCATATTTGCACATATATATTAACAACTACATGGGCGTACATTGACAACTCTATAGGCCTCTAATGACAACTCTAGGTCCATTTGTTGACAACATAATTTATATCAGATTAAAACTTCCAATACATGACAGTGGGATACACATATGTCAACATAACTGCAAATATATATAAATATTAACAACTGCATGGGCATCCAACGACAACTGCAAGTCCATACATTGACAACATAGTTTACATCATATTACAACTTTCCATAAATGAAAGTGGGATATAAAACCATATTATATCCAACCTTCATTTACAGCTGAAAATGCATGTACAAGTAACAAAAAAGTCACAGACCGTTGCTATAGTAGTATGGATTTCTATCTGAATAGATTTACACAAATAGTATGACATGCATTTTCCAAAATCAAAAGAACCCAAGCCACCATGATTGATCATCTTGGATTAGGATTCTTGCAAGTCTTTATAGTGTGGCCAGCTTTATTGCACCTACTACAATGGTAAACCCTTTTGTCTTTAAATTGAGATTTAATCCTTTTTCGTTTTGGCCTTCCTATGTGCCTTCTGGTAATTGGTGGTTGCAACAAATTTTGTGTCATTAGCTATGTCACTGTAAGGGCTTCAGCACGTGGGCAATCACTTTGTCCTTAGTTGTGTTGGGCTTGTTCTTCCTTATTTGTCTTTGACAGATTTTCCTTTATCCATCTTGCTTCCCTGGAAAAAACAATTTTCACCACTTTAGCATTGCATCCCTTTTCCATTATCTCCATCAGCAAACTGTAACTAGTTTCAATGCTATCAAGTATAACCTTTTAAAAGCTGGTATGGAAGATGATTGCATAATGCAAATGGCACAACTGAACAATTGTGGTAGAAAAAATACACACACACACACACACATTAATGTACACTGACACTGTGTATGTTTCCATCTTACAACTAGTACCTTTTCCTCACTTTCTTTTTCTGCATAAAAATGAGTAAGACGGTCTATATGTTACTGAAAAAAAGTGGCAGTCAAAAGCAAGAATGTTCTCTCTCCCTTCTACGATGGCACCAATTTCTCTTCGATCAAATATCTACATTTAAACAAGCTATCAATTTAACTTGATCAATACAACAAACAAGTAGTATCAATTTAAGAACTTCTACGTCAGCCATAACTCATTCCATTTATAACTTTTATTGGCATGAAGAAACTAGGTTTTCTAAGCTTCCTGGTTTCTAGCTTAAGGTTATATTATATTTACGCAGAAAAGAAAAATTCTTCAAATAGGGAAAAGGATAATTTCAAACTCAACTGTATAGTTTTTCACTCTTTAGAATTTAGATTGGCAGATTAACATGGCACTCACAATGACACTTAAGCTTGGTTTAGTTCAGACTAGATCAACAACACTTCTTGCAAGTATGAACGAGATATGTAATAACTTATACATAATAACATAAGTGAACTTGTGAAGTTTGAAAAAGAAAAATAAATAAATAAATAAAGGACAACACTTTAGTGTTGGTTGACGAATAAAGTTCAAAATAACAAAGAACTAGGCTTTTACTTCAATTAAAAGTATTACTTTCATAAAAAAAATATAAAAGACATGTCAACCAAAATGCATAAATCAATGATTCAATCCGTTACTTGCGAGCATAAATGACGGGAGTAAAACAGCACGAAGCCCTAGGCCTCATCAAAATTAGCCCTAGGTTAGTTTCAAAACACAGTCATTTACATCAGTATGGTTTGTTGACGCCATTTCTCAAAAAGTTCCTTGGAATAAAAGGGTTATAGTCTATGTGAACATACAGTTATTGAAGTGCAGAAATATGTTGGCCTATGCTAGTTCTATTCACTTGTTGAAGTTATTTTTATGAATTGTATGAATCCTTCTCATTTTGCCGAATACTTAAGTTTATCATCTAGTTTTTTAAGGTGTGTTAACTTTTGCAGATCTTAAGAAAGTTTAAGCATGAAAATATTATTCAAATGCTTGATTCCTTTGAAAGCATGAAAGAGTTTTGTGTTGTCACATAATTTGTACAAGTACACATCTTCTATCATTTATTTCAATGGCCTTTTGACTATTAGTGACACTAGCTTTCAATTCTAAAACAGATGCTCATTGAGTTGTACACCAGTATGTGCAACTAGTTGATGACTAACAGGGTTATTATAGATACTAAGAATTGCAAGTTTTATTTCTTCATTGGTAGGGAGAACTATTTGAGATTCTTGAGGATGATAAATGCCTTCCTGAAGAACAAGTTCAAGCAATTGCAATGCAATTGGTATTTAATTCTTTTAAAGAATCCACTTTCTATCTATTAATTTCAAATAAATAATGCTTTTAGCTATGGATTTTGTTTAGACTGCAATATTTTTTCATTTTGGTTTTCCATTTGTATCATGCAAGTGAAAGCAGTATATTACTTGCACTCTAATCGCATCATCCATCTAGATGCAGCAAGTTGAGTATGGAAGAAAAAAGAGAACTTATATGTGAGATATCCAAATCCTAGGGTGCATTAGACATGTTACAATCATGGAGTTGACAAGAGATTTTGAAAATTTTGTGTGCAGCGATGGGTAAAGAAAGGAAGTATACTGGCTTGACAAAGTTGAAAATCATAGAAAATCTTTTAAAAATGGTCTCTGAGAAGAAATTTGGAAACCAGGAAATTACAACAGATCTTGAACCACTTCCAGAAATCAAAAAATGCTGCAGCAATACTGTTAAACACCAATAGCTGAGCCATAACGTCAAATCCCGATTACAACGCAAAATAATAAATTCATACATACAAATCCAATCACACAAGTTTAAACGAAAAACCAAATTAAACCAACGACACATGCAAGTTTACCTTCAAAAGATGAATCCATAACGATTACTACTCAACAATGAGAAACAGCTCGACACATTAACATCTAACCCGATATCTTCTTTGCACTCGCAGACCTAGAAATTACAAATTTAGAGATTAATTAAACAGATGACAAGAAAATAAAAACAAAAGGACCCAAAAAGGGAAATAAAAGGAAACAAAGAAGACAACAAGGGAATGAAATAAGGAGTACCTAAGAAGGGACGAATGAAATTGCAGGGAAAAAGAAGAACCCATGAATTGAAAACTCCTTCACAATCACTCTCTGTATGCCTCAAGGGCCATTGTTTGCACAAGTTTTGGGGGGAGAGACAAACCTCGCCACAACCGCTAGACGAACCTTGTCGCAGCTTGCCCACGAATGACGGAAGATCACACTTGCTTTACTCAGCCGCCGGCCGCTGAACCTCATTGCAGAGAACCCACGAACATTGTTGCACACGGTCCTACCTTCCGTTGTCCAAAGATGTCGCCTTTAGGGATTGAATTTCAAATGAGGATAGAAGCTCCACACACACTGTTTTTTTTGCCCAATTCTTCGGGTGTTTATGTCTTTTCCCAACTTGAATTTATTACACAATAGTCCCATGAAACTTGAGAGTAATTTCAGAATTTTTTTGGACCATTGCTTCGTATATTTCTTTTCTTGGGTCTACAGTGTAATTCTCTCAAAAAAATAACGTCTGTTTGTAAAGATTAACTATGGTAGTATTTTTGCTCCATTTATCAAAATTTATAGGTAATTTTACACCTAAGTAAAGTTTATGATGCTGGATGCACATTTAAAAAAATTTATGGGTATTTTTACCCCTTGATCATAAAAAAAGCTCAGGAAGCTTTGAGTTTGTGAGGTGATTGTTACTGTTGCTAATAGGTTACATCATAAGGTATGGTCTTTCATTTTCCTCTTTCTCCTTCCTTTCCTTAGATTAAAAAAACTAATAGTCTGTGTTTAATATTTTATAAAATTATTATTATAAATATAAATAAATAAACTTAAATAGTTAAAATACTTACAACTTAGATATAGTTCATATAACGTGGCACTTCTGAAGTATGTACGTATTTCTCTTTAAATTGTTTCTCAATCATCTAATTATCCTCCATGTCATTATTTTCAATCAAAAGATTCAAACAAACGGTCACCTTGTATTTTTACACATATTTTAGAAGTTCATAATTATTTTTGTACTTCAAAAAACATTTGAGTTGATTGCGTTTTTATAAAATTCACATATGTATTTTTATAGCTTAAACTTTAAAACATTTAAACAAACAGTCAATTAATAGTCAATATGTATTTTTACACATATTTTAAAAATTTATAATTACTTTTATCCCAAAAAAAACATTTAGCATTGGAAACATTTTTAATAAAATCTCATGTATATTTTTAACCAAATGCACAAAAAAACACTGGTGTCATTATCTTGGGAACGGGAGGGACTACCATGGAACTGTTTTCGTTCACGGATCAAACTTTTTGAATATCTCTACAGAAGGTTCTCCCGGAGTAAATAAATTATGCCGACGCACCGGAAAGTGAGGTTTGAAAAAAACAATTCCCGCAATATAAATCAGCATCTTCGCTTAGGTGTTTGGTAACCTCAAATTAAGGTTTTAAATTTTTTTTTATAAATTGAAATAAAATTCTTTCCACATATTTATTTCATAAATCATAAAAATTATCATTTAAAATCTAACAAAAACTCAAGTTCGTATCAGACCTCTTCATAGTCCCACACATTACCCTGCTCTCCACTCTGTTCCCTTCCTCTCTTCGTCCTTTGGAGGTGCTACCTCACCCGCCTTTCTTCACCGGCCGGCATTCCTAGGGTTTCGGCGGCCATCTTCTTCACCTCCTCCTCCAATGCTGCCTTACCATTCTCCGCCTGAGGCTCAGGCCGCTCTCGGCCGGAATCTCACCATCGCTGAGACTCTTTGGTTCAATTACTCCGCTACGAAGTCCGATTACTTCCTTTATTGCCATAACATTCTTTTCCTCTTCCTCATATTCTCCGTCGTCCCTCTCCCTATGATTTTCTTGGAGGTCAAGCGTTTTGGCGGCTTGGACAAGTACAAGATTCAGCCCAAGGTGAGACTGTCATT